>OW796099.1:1231533-2607639 GCA_941860345.1 Chrysodeixis includens | reverse complement strand
GTCTATAAACTTTTATGCTTAAATACACAACTGACCAGTCATCCTTATTCTTACCAAATCAAAACTTACTCGGAAATAATTATATCACACAACAACATCATTAAAAATGGAGTTAACTTTTTTGAGGAAAACGAATCGGACACAAGCTCAACCTTGGCCAACAATAAAGCCCTGATTAATTAGAAAGTATAACAGTTTAAGTGTAATATCCCCAAGCAACATAAACTCAATCTACATCCTATATGACGCTATGGAAATTTTCACACGCAATCTCCGCATTGGATATTGCGAAGAAATATAGACCCGACTTTTTAGCAATATCAGCATAGTTCAAATTAGATGGGTTTTTCGACACAAATAAAATTTCCTTAACATTCATACAATGCCATCTAGTCTCAAATTAATTGTACGAGAGAAACTTGTGTTATGAATGCTAGACAACTAATAAACATACTTATGTATTTCTAAATACATATTATAGATAAATTACACCCAGACACAGAACAATTCTTCGTACTCATAAAACATTTTTCCTGGATGGGGATCGAACCCGACCTCCGCTATAGCAGTCAAGGCCACTAACCACTAGACCAACAGGCCTGTCAAAATGAATGGCTAATACGCCACTTATCACTTTAGTTCAGTTACAGCTTTCCATTGTTTTTAGAGTCCCCTGGATTATAATCTAGTTCACACACCAATCTTACATCCACATTGCACAAGATTCCCATCTTACTCATGCTGATACATAATAATTAAATTTTCCTTAAAGTTATTGAATCATTTTCTAAGAATAATGCAATACAGCATGATAGTTATTTCATATATCCAGGACCTTTTTTGTATTACTAGTGTCATTAGTTTTTCTACCCTCCCAATTTTATGAATCATACAAATTGGCTACAGGTTGATTAGTAAAACGATTTGCTTATTCATCGTGAGATTCCAATTAGATTGTGATTTGTTTTGAACTTCGATCGCTAAGTTTTTTAGCAGTTTTTGTTACGTATTCATGGGCAAAGGTTTCTTTTTTTTGGAGTCAACGCCTCTTTTCTATACGTAGCATGTATGACGCGAGTTACAAAAACGTTGGTAAAAACTGTTTTAATAGTAATACGCAACATGTAATAATGACGCAAGGAGGTTGTTTAGTGTTGAAACGTTTTCCTGCTGTTTTTTGTTTTTAAATTCAAATGGCATTCTATTCTCTCTATCGCTATTTTTAATTTTGTCGTCATTTTGAACTTCGACATTCAAATGTTTTATATCTATAACATTCTTTACTGTTGCCCGAAGACTTCTTTTAACCATTACATATTGCACATTATTGTCTTATGTAATGTTTATGAACACAAAGTGTAGAGTACTTACGCCTTAAAATATGCTTACGTCCGACTTTCGTTTCACCAATGGTTTCAAGTTCAAGGTTGACATCATTTCTACAGCCGCTTGCCGGCTTGATTTATAGTGTGTGTTGTAATATAATTAATATGATAATATACAACGGTAATAATGTAGCCTAGAACAGTTTAATGAGACTAATGGAAGAACTGGGAGAACTTGAGGTCCCTAGGTTAGTGCTTTATTTAGTGTCATGACCCCCTAGTATTTTAGTATGTAGTATGAAAAATAATATTGATCTCCTTGGTGCAAAAATGAGTCATAAATTCATATTTACATTTTCGTCGATACTGACAACAGCCAAAATTCGATCAACACATTATAAAAGGACTTACATGCTTCTTATCCTCAATGTTGACATTTCAATTTTAAATAAAAGAGAATTACTGTCATCTGGTCATCATACAATTTCGTTTAATACACAATCAGGTGTATAACTCGATGATAATGGAGGTTCCCTTATTTTAAATGTCACATTCCAAGACAGATGAATGGGAAAGTCCATGGTTGATAAAACCTTGGTATACATACAATGGATTACGTAATGTTTACAACATCTTTTTATTATAATTTTACGTTTCCAGAAAGATTTGTTCGTAAGTAAAAGGTGATAAAAAAGAGGTTGTTTGTATTTATTTCGGGCACCACTGTCTGTTTCTTTTCCTTACCCTGGCAAAACTTCATTAATTTACTCCGACTTGAGTAGGGCCAAGTAAAAGTAGCAGTAAGGAATACAGCACGACTTTTGCTCTGTACAACTTCGGCTAGGAATGTCCGGTCACTGCAAGTCCGACATATCCTCAAACCGTGTGTTAAACTCCTAACATTTTGACCTCAGAAAAAAAGGCAAGCGGAGTCTCACTATAGACAATCACTACCGCAATCCCTAACAACCAAATTCATAACCAGTTCACACATCACAGTTTGTCGAGTCTAGATTTAAGGCCACAATTTTGTAAAAAACATTTGAATAAAAAAAATCTAGAGCCTCAAAAGGACCATGAAACCTACTAGTAATAAAGTCGCAAAAATCACATGTCATCTATAATTACTCTTACGTAGGGATAATAAATAACCGACCTACGTCAAATAGACGTCGGAAATCAAAAAGCTATCGAAAATATTCAATGTTGTGTGACCAGGAAACTATTATACGCCAACACAGCAGGAAGTAATGTCACAAATGCATTCCTTATTAAAAACATTTTTATAGTCACCAAGTTGATGATAATTTTAGTGTCGCAATAAAAATTAAAGCGATGTACGAAATCTTAAACGGTAATGTTAAAGCGTTTAATATTTTTCGTTACGTATTGCAATCGGGAGTTGTTTTTGTTTCTTTATTCTCTAATGCCAATTGAATTGTGTCAAATTAAATTTTTGTACTTTAGTAGGGATCCGCCCCAACTTCGCACGGATATGATACTGATGTATTACACCTACAAAGCTCTTAAAACAATATAGCTATTGTATGAGTCTTTAGATAAATAAAAAAAAAAACTCATCAAAATCTGTCGCGTAGTTTAAAAGATCAAAGCGTACATAGGGACAGACAGTGAGAAGCGACTTTGTTTAACACTATGTAGAGGTTAAGGTTATACTGAATGTGGGAAAAATCAATATCTACCAAAACGTCAATCAATATCTACCATTACGAAGTCGACTGATCTTTTTACCTTCAAATCTAAAACATGCTTGCACGTGTAGAAATTATCCCACCCAAAACATAAATGTAAAAGGCTGCCAAGTTCGATAATATGAGAATGCTTCTCCTATAAAAGAAGTGAGATCTTAATAAGTACCAAGTTCTATACACATACCTCAGTTAAAAATAGTTACAGGAACGCCCACTTGGCAAGTTTTCACGCAACCTACTAAACGCAATGAGTCAAGTATATAATTTTCTTTAGAAAATGAAATACTAAAATTATATAATTATAAACTTGCCAAGTGTGCATTCCTGTAACTATTTTTAACTGAGGTATGTGTATAGAACTTGGTACTTATTAAGATCTCACTTCTTTTATAGGAGAAGCATTCTCATATTATCGAACTTGGCAGCCTTTTACATTTATGTTTTGGGTGGGATTTCATTTATTTTTGTAAGGGTGTCATTTTTTTCTTATGATTAAGTTATTTTTTATTAAATTTCACTCCATATTTATAGTGGATCAAGGTTACACATTCGTTATTTTCGAAAGTGACTCACACTTGGCCGTTTCCAGATTTTTACTTTACTTTGACTAAATACAAACCTTCGTACCGATTTTCAGGTCGGTACGACGATATAAAGATACATTATATAAATAAATTTAGTTAGGTATAAATTTACACCGGGTATAAATTTAAACCTTCATTATTTTTGAAACCGACTCACACTTGACCATTTTCAGATTTTTCCCTTTACCTTGACCTAAAGACCTACCTCCATGCCAAATTTCAAGTCAATACGACCATTGGAAGTGGTCTAGGTTTTTGATGAGTGAGTGAGTCAGTGAGTGAGTGAGTGTATAGTAAAAATAGCGATTTTCTGACGTCAATATCTCAAGACCTACAATAGGTATATTAATGAAATTTTGTATTTTAGATAAGTAAGGGGGTCTCAACAGATACTAGAAATTTGATAAGCGTAAGTAAAATAGATTATGAGTTATAGGGGGGTCGAAATTGGCCCGAAATGGTTCGTGTAATATAACCCACGGCCGGTGTGTCGCTTTTTTGCTCGAACTTGGCGGACACACTGCCGTGTGTCTAGATTTAACAAGGCAAACATGCCTTATTACATGAAATAAAAAATAAATAAGAACTCCATTTTAGTTTACTTGTATGATAAAAACAAGGAATTCTGTGTGTCATTCATTAGCACTGGTGTCAAAAATTATAGGCCTATTCAGTTAATATTGACGTAGTTAAAAAACCCATCTGGTGCCAATTTATTTTATTTGTAAACCAGTTTTATTTGGCAGACAGCTCGCTGTATATAAATTTAAAAATGACAAGACAAAAATATTTTCTAGGAAGTTCTTTTTGCGGTCGTGTTCTGAACCAAATCAATAACACATACCTATTTGAACTATATACGATAAAGATTATAAGCAAATAAGAATAAAAAAGTTAAACAAGTGAAAAACGCAGAACACTTAGATTTGAAATAAACATTTGTGGTGACAAATGTTGTCCCAAGTGGGTGCCAGTACCTACTTCACCACATAATAATTTCTTTTTCCGGGATAAAACGCCAATGACTTCGACCCACGCCGAGGGCACGACGTGGGGATATGTCGGACCCGCACCGACTAAAAACACCCCGGGCCCCTTCTCATCCTCTACTTAAACCAGAGTTACGGGATCGCTCGCACATGCCCTGATACATCTCAGAGCTTAACAAAAAATAAAACTTCTATTTCTCGTCAGCCAGAATATCATTTTTCTACTTCACTTGCTTTTTGCTAGTGATGTCGCCCGCGCGACTGTCGGTTATGGTTGCAAAAACATACTCTCTCTATCTACTATAATAGTAGTCGGCTAATCCTGGGTGTCAGCTAACTCTATACTAAATAACATCAAAGTTGATTTAGACATTTGAGCGTGAAAGAGTAACATTAAACTCTGGTGTATCCAAGCAAACAAACTTTCGCGTTTATTATAAACACCTTAGCAACAATCTACTTACCGTAACATATAAAGAGGTATAATACCTTTGTATATACGTTTTATACCACCCTTTCTGCACTAAACGTTTTCGTAGAACCACAGATTTCCAAAAACTTTTGTTGAAACGTTTACAACGGACCTCTTATTATACATTCGTATCACGAATCAAATCTTTCATTCCCAGATCAAAGCGATAACAAGAAAATATTATTCAAAGCCTAACTAAAACATAAACCATGTTACAAAAATCTTTTATATATTGTCACATAAATATGAATAGAAATTTTGTATCCGCTGTATCATATTTCAATGAAGTAATAAATTATTACCATTGTCATGTAGAAAAAATGATGATGAATAGTTTTATGTACACATACAAATTCATGTTATATTAAAACGACCTTTCAAAAACTTTATATTTTTATCAAAAAAAAACACCAGATATACAGGGTGACTTCGAAGTCATGGGCAATATTTTAAACTAAGACACTATTAATGACACTAATTGCGTTAGGGCTACTTTTACGCAAAAAAAACAAGTAAGTAGTATCTCTAAGTTCCGCGCGGTCGTGGATGATGCGACGGCCGCCTTTAAATATTTTGATACTTTAGATCATTGGCATTATCTGATTAGTTTTGTTTTTATTTTTAATAGTAATTTATTACGGTAGTATGTTACTTATTATTTAAGTATACATTACATTTTTAATAACTAGGTAACTACCTACGTTATTAATTTTTTTTTAGGTAAAAATAGCTATAACGCAATTAGTATCATTAATAGTGTCTTAGTTTAAAATATTGCCCACGACTTCGAAGTCACCCTGTATTATCGTCGAGAGAAAAACGTGTATATGTCGTGCTAACCCATGAAGAGGATAGTTCAAATATCAGAAAAATTGTGATCTAAATTCTTCATTTGCACGTGATATTCGCACAGACTGATCTACAAACAACGCTATCTTTGAACAATGCGTTCCAACCGAAATAGGATACCATTGTCTTGACAAAGGGTTGATATCAATACAAATTCTTTGTATATTCCAGCAAAGAGCCTGTCTTGGTCAAGGGCTATTGTGTTGCTCAATAACAATTGTGATTCAAAATAAAGTGTGGGACCAAATAAGCAGACATAGTAGACGGTGGTTCGGCTCTCGGAATATTAACTAAGTACGGGCCTTGGTTTGTTTCGCGTGCTCGTGGTCTAGATGAATATGATGTTATGTGTTAATAGTTTATTTATTAGCCCTGGACCGACATACGTGTGGGAGTCTCGGAGGAATAAAAGTTTTAGACTTTGGAGTGGGTTAGTTGATGTGATCAAGGGTGATATTGCAAAATATGAATGCAATTTTCTCAGTCACAGTATAATAAAACAAAAGACTATCCTATCTTCAATATAATTATGTGGATCCACAGAATTTTGTCCCTTGAAATGTTTGGGTTACGTTATGACATTTACGCGTTTTCTGGAGTCACTAGTATATCACATGGAAATAATATCTACATACAGCCCTAATTAGGCAATAAATTAAACTTGATACCTCGTCCAGCATATTCTCAATCCTTTAATGCGTATCATAATGTATACAGGTTGTTGGTATGTAGACAATTTAGTCACAATTATGGATCCTGTCGGGCACAGTATAGCAATAGTAGGAGAGTAGTACCGAACGGATTTATCAACTTGAATCTTCTTTTGTTTCAGATGGGCCACAGGGTCCCTCGTTACTCCAGCTTGCTATGGGGTGTCTGTATCCCCAGCTCTTGCAGCAGCTTCGACCTGGAGGATGAACTGTCCCAGAGACTGTCAGGTCTTGGAATATCAGTGAGGGTACATAACACCATGTGTTCTGTCAAAGACTTCAAGCGACCATACTCTTTTGGGAAGACTCTTTCTACGTAAGTTGATTTCAAATATATTTTTTAGTATAACTTGAAGTTTTAAGATAAATTTATTGGTGTAAATAGCTTTAATGTTGAGTTAGTTCACGATTGGAGCTTATTCTACTCAAAAGGGGTGGAAATGCAACACTATTTTTACTTTGATAAAAACTGACCCACTGCAAGACATACGCAACTTCTTACAGAGGCAACTGTCATTAATCACCGATTGACAAGAAGGATTAACCATACTTAAACTATCATCCACAATAATAGGCTACTAATCACCGCTATCCAAGTCTAATGAGCCGATATGATTGACTCGCTCGAGTTATTAATCAAGCACGATTTACATATTTAATGCTTCGCGCATAATTGCACATAATGACCTTAAGCCGTGAAGATACGGTGATGTCATAAAATATGTATGTATGAAGTTAATTAATATTAAATAGTCGATCGACTCAGATACCCTGTCTGTGTACGGACGTGAGTTGAATTTTAACGTCCAAATGTCCAACGGATTTCATTTGTGATGTTTTGATAAAAGCAAAAGTTGTATTTCATTAGTTTGTTGTTTATACTGTAAAGTGATTCACATCACACGCAATGTTATGGTACATTTCCATACATTATGGCATTCCTTATAGATATATCACTAACACACATTAGAACATACAAGCCTTTTGCCTGCTATTCCCAAGCTGTTACAGTCGAGCTTTAACTTGACTAGATTTGGGTGACAAAACTGAAAGTTTCTATACAACTATGCTGCCATTTCAAATACACACCCAATATACTTAGAAATTGCATTCACGACCTAACAATATGATGCGTTTAATTATAACAATTATGTGCTAAATGGATCGATGATCAAGCATTACTTCACGTCTTCATTTACGCTATGCAGTCACAAGATAATCAGTAACATCTGAAGATGCCGCTTGGATGAACTAATGTTGACATAATAAGAGAATGATGTAAAAATCTGTGACGGATGATTAATTAGACTTTAATCTAGTATGTTCTAACAAGTAGGCTAAAGGCATCGGTAGAATTACTTGAAGAGATTCTATTTGAAAGCAGCAGATAGAGAAATCACAATGCGCAAGTATATCAGAGGTTTTTCAATTAAAATTTATTAATAGACAAATAGAAGTTGAAAAGCGCTCTTTGTATTTAAACTCTGCATTCGGTGATACTGAAAGCCGACCCCAACAGAGTTGGAAAATGGCTAGACAGAATCAAAAAGATTTTATTTCCAGTAGGCCTAACAAGGCACTTAAAAAACGTTAAAATAACAAGTTACTGACTCTAAGTGCACGGTGCTATGATGTCATTCTAATAGAGAAGAACCGGCCAGAAACTATAGGTTATTAAAAAATGTACACGATTAAACAAATATATGGAAAGGTAAGATGATGAGGTATATTCTGTTCATCCAAAGGTTGTCTGGAAGATATCGCTATTAGCGATAAGACCATTGTACCCTTACTGTATATAATTTCCTTTTTATAGCTGTAACTACGGTGTACAATAGTATTCTATTCTATATTGAGTAGTACTAATATTGAGGTCATAAAATCGTGTTCGAATAATTGCTGAAAACAAATAGAAACAGCTTACGTACATGATGAGAGTTGTTGTCAGGCGATATAGATGGTTGTTCTGGACCATAGATTCCTTAATCACGACATTCACGACCTATACCATAATTAGAAAGAGAAACATATAAACGTTTTGCTGTAACGTGAGTGCTATCAGACGTCATAGTTAAACAAATAAATAATGGAAAATATCGCTACTAAGAAAACAGTTATAATGGTTATTGACATTGAAACATCAAATAGATGGGAAAATTAATATGTGACCTGCAAATAGATATGGATGATAATTGCAATGGATCATCGATTGAGAAAATTCTGACATTAGTAACTAAGGATATTAAATACTTGATTATTTTAATTTAATAAAAAAATAACGATTCTTAACACTACCACAACGCCATCTAGTCTCAAATTTGTGTTATGAGTAATAGACATTTCTAAATACATTCATATTATTATAGATAAATTACACCCAGACACGGAACAAAATATGATCGTGCTTATCACACAAACATTTGTCCTGGGTGGGCAATCGAACCCACGAACTCCTGTATAACAGTCAGGGCCACTAACCACTAGACCAATAGGCCAGTCATATTTATACGTTTAGATTTGTGGTAGGCTAAATCAACTTCCATGTTCCATTGTAGTCTATTGAGCTTGGCTTAATAGTAACAACTGTAGCTAAAATAATTCAACAAATTAATGACATTCTTTCTTTACAGCACATTCTTCTTAGCAATCCTCCTACTTCTGGGTCTAGGGACAATACTAGACGATGGTAAAGACGGAGTGACTAACTTCGAGAAGCTTCTCAACGCATTCTCTTTGAAGAGGAATCTGACGAAGGTGTTCGATCTGTCAGACTCTGCGAGTAAAGTGAAGGGTGTGGATGCCTACAGAGGAATGAATGCCTTCGCCCTACTCATTGCTCATAAGTCCATGGCGATGGCACACAGCCCCTACGTGAATAAAGTCAGCTTTTCTGCAGTAAGTATAATAAACTAGCTTTTTTCCGCGACTTCGCCCTTATGCATCTCGGTTATAAAAATTATATAATAAATAAATATTCTACGACTTTGACACAATGCCGTCTAGTCTCAAACTAGTAGAGCTTGTATTATGAGTTCTGGACAACTGATAAACATACTTATATTACTTTTATCCTGGGTGGGAATCGAACCCAGGACTTTCGGTATAGCAGTCAGAGTCACTAACCACTAGACCAACAGGCCCGTCAATATAACTACTTGATTAAACAAACATCCATCAATGCTTGATGAAATATAAAGAATAGAAGAGTCCCGTAAATGAAAGCTTAAATTTTTTTGCAGAAAAACACGATTTTATACTTTGTCGCTAAGGCCGATGACAACCCAATATCTATTTTGGTCCCTATCAACAATCCTGAGTCTCTTACAACAATCTCGAAGTTGAAAGGTCATGTTATGAAAAACAATAGCGAAATTGTATTGGTTAAATAAATAATAAAACATAGCCCACGTAAATAAAGTATTGAGAACCGGCCAAGTGCGAGTTGGACTCACGCACGAAGGGGTCCGTATAATCTATACACAGCGCAAATTTTAAACGACTACCTGTTACTGTTTTTAATATTGAGCAAAAAAGTACGAAAAAACACGTTCATTCTTTTTAGACCCCCCTTTAATACATTTTTAGTATTTGTTGTTATAGCGGCAACGAAAATACATCATTCGTGAAAATTTCAGCTTTCTAGCTATCACGGTTTATGAGATAGAGCCTGGAGACTGACACATAGGCAGACAGACAGACAGTCGGACATTAGAGGCTTAGTAATAGGGTTCCGTTTTACCCTTTGAGTACTGAACCCTAAAAATCTACATTCTTATTGGGTGAATATAAGTTAATAAGTTCGTCAATTTACATAAATTCATTGCCTTATGTATTTACAATAATATGTTTATTTAAAACACGTCTAAGAATACGGGAATCCCAAATAATAACTTAATTATTCAATCAACGAACATAGTATACATAGTATTGTAATTATAATGGTATTCAAACAAAATCCGATTGTCGATTGTTTGAACAATATAATTTAAATTTTAAATCTTTATGTCATACGGAATGGGCAAACGATGGTGTATAGAGCATAATGGCAGCTTTGTATTAAAAATATTGTGTTGCATAATGGATATTGCACGATACAAAATTTATTTTAACTTAACTTTTCTCAAACAAATATTAAAATATATTTTTTTTTTGTAATAACTTTCGTGAGGATGATATGAAATATTATCTAACTATTTTTAAGAATCCCGTGAAAGCAGTGATTCTTAAAAATAGTTACAAGTTTAAAGTAAATAACAAAGAAGAAGCTGATCTAGTTACAAAGAACTCAACGAAACCAATACACAGTCTTTTGTTATTTAAATCCGCTTCATTCTCCATTACTCGTCAATCAATAAACAATCCACTTATCTTGCTCTATCATGTTACACCACAACTCCAGAATAACTCGCACTCGCTAAAGTTTGTTGTAATTTTAATCGTCACTTAGCGTATATTGAAACTCCTTATTTTCGCGCTTTACTTTTAATTACATACTTAATAAAATACAGTCAAACTCTTCAAGTATCAGTCTTGTTATATTCAAGAGGTTTGAAAGGTTTTTGATTTAGTTTACTAATAGTGCAATAAAATTATAATTAAGTACTGGTTTTGTTTATACCGTAAAACACAGTTTTCCCTAAATTTTGCAAGTTTTACGAGACAAAGTTATTATTTCAGGATTTGTAACTGGGTGATAAAAAAATACAAGTAGACAAAGTTCATGTAAAGAAACTTATGCGACACCCCGAAAGCAGCTTATGTTTATATTTTCTATTCACCCTTAAAATCTTTAATCACCCCGTTTTACCGATATTCCTCAATTTATAGTTCTAAAAGCTTTGCACGTGGCATTGCAAGCTTCCAATGTCTGACAACTTGTGTCTAAATACACGTGCCTCTGTGAGTTTGTGTGGATAGACCATAATAGTCTGTTCGAGAGATTTGCGGTGCCTCGTGTACCAACTAAGAACCATTAGCTTGCAATTGATTATATTATTTCTCCAAAGAAAATTGGTATAACCCTTTTGCCAAAACTCATCTTGATTATGTCATATTTGTATATTTTTTGGTATCTTGTAGTACATATTATTATCAGATTCTTTAATTATTCTAAAGATAAAGGTAGATTTATTTTGCAAATATGGGTTCAAAAGTAAATGGTGTTATACAATAAATTTTGTCTGTAATATTTATATCACTTTGCCATTCTCTCCTCAAAGTTACCCATAATTATCTACAGATCAATAAATCACACCAAAATTCCAGGTTTTCGGCATGCCGTGGGCAGTGGTGGGGCGTTCAGCGATCCTGTACACCGACAGCTTCTTGTACCTCAGTGGCTTCCTCAACGCCCACAATCTTCTCCAGGACCTCGAGAAGAAAGGCACCATCAACCTCAAGGACCGCCTCATCGCCAGATGGTTTAGGTACGAAGCCCCGGACATTTATCACCGCTATCATCATTAAACAAGATTGATTACACTTTCGAGTGTAAATACAACCTTTGTTTTAAACGAGTCCATTCATTAAATCAGTTTCGCAATTAATCTAGATTTATACGGAATTGGTAATTATTTGGATTTTTCATCCTTTCTTTACTTCAGAATTGAATATATTCATTCTCAACCGGTTTAAGATATTTTTAACGACAACAGTATGATAGATAATAGTTAGCTGAAAAATATCATAATATGCACATAAAATTAAATGTTTGGTTTCCATTTTTTGATTTTACCTACTGACATACCAAGAAAACCAGTGACATAGTGTCTTTACTAATTAGATTGTTGATTCAGGTGATTTCATTTAGTTAGAATACCTCACCGCAAAAGATATGATGCTTCCGTAAGGAGATGTTTACATCAGAATTCGTACTAGGGTGTCAGTAGCCTTAAACAAAGGTTTTTACTTTTTTTTGCCTAAAACCACAGAAACAGACTTCAAAAAACAACACATCTTTTGACTCACCAAAAATTACAATAGAAATAAAAATAGATGTTTGTTATGTCAGTGGGAAAATTGATTCCGTCACCTAAAAAACACGAATCATGCTAATAGATTAAGTTTCATATCGACTTTATAACCGCCTAATTAGATTTTCTTAATGATTGACACCATTATGAGATATTTAATGGCTCGTGAGTTTACTAACACGTGTCGTGTCGATTGTCGATATTGTAACACGAGGAGGATCGTTATAAACCGATTTAGCGATTTAGTGATTTAGTGCCAGTACACTAACCCTCTAGCATTTGTTTGCTCAGGGCTTAAGACAAGTAAATTGGTGTTTAATGAAGGGGGAATCGTAGCTCCGATAATAGAATTACCTATTAATCTCGCCGGTCTGTCAGACCGGGATGCCGTGCCGTCTGTTGATGAGTATCGGAATGAAAGGGCGTGGTTTTACAATCAATTAATTTCTGAAATGAGTTTTGAAGGAGGCTTTTATCTTCTTTAGAGTTACAGTAAATCCTCTTTTTTGTGTACAATTGCTAAATAATCAATTTTAGTAATCGCATACATCCTTCCTCTCTTTTAGCTCTTAATAAACACACCCTTGAACACCCTGTATGCTGATTTCCTAACGATGTAGTCTTTCACCGTTTTAGTAAATGGTAATTACTTTGCAGTACGCACATGCATTCTAAAAACATTTTTGCGGGTTGGAATTCGAACTTACAATTTTCTTGGCAATTCAATGGACATAGTCAACTATCGTTATCTTTAAAGTAGCCCAGGACTTGATTCGAACCTACAAGTGGTGTCTTGGTTGTCTAACCGACATAACCAAATTCCTCGCCACTATCACTACAATAAAACAATGTTACTTCCATTGTATTAACGTGTTTCTCCATTCCAGGCTATTCCCTCTCTTCGTCAGCCTGATGTTGTTCTGCACATACATCCTGCCTGACCTAAACAACGGCCCTCAATGGAACCTAGTCGTGGAGGAGCACAGCAGAGTCTGCGAGAAGAACATGTGGAAGAGCTTCCTCTTCATACATAATTATTTCGGGTTTGAAGATATGGTGAGTTATAGTGACTTAATACCGGACTTCTCCAAAAAGAGGTTTAGCTTTTTAAGTGTGAGTAATTTTTAAAATGCGCAATATAGCTATGTTAGCTCGCTCCTTAGCCCTATCTACACTACAAGATACTACTTTAGTATATTCCATTTTCTAAAAAAAAATGTTTTCTTTGGGCTTAAAGCGTCATCGTATTTCGATATTTTTTTTTGTTATTTTTTTTTTACTGCTTAGTCTGATAAAATACTTATTTCAAACAACTTTTGAAGTGACGACATTTTAATTTCGTTCACATTGTAATATCTTAACTGTCCTCAAATTAACGCTTGCCTATCTCTATTTTATTACACCGATAACGTAACAAACCTAAATTCGAAAGCCTTACTGAATCCGAATTTTAAATATTTTATACTATTTCTGATTTCAGTGTCAAGTCCAAAGGGTTAGAGTAAATTCAATTTAGTTTTACTGCTGCTCCTGTCGATAATTTAGCAAAAGCTTTCTATTTTAAAATGTTATCTCGTAATCCGCTATATTTTGCAGATGCCATGTTTTGTTCCCAAAAGCGATCTTCGTCTCAAAATTTTGTGTTGCTCAATAGGTAGGTAGAATTTTGATTCTCATTGTTTCACGGGACATCTTTATTTCTATTTGTTTTACCAACAGTTACGTTTTTGTAACATTAACATTTATATAGAACTACTTGATAGATTTCTTACATCCACATATACCTACCAACATAACTGTATTTTAAATTAAAAATTTTAAAAATGAAGTAGTTTCGTAAAAACACTGCACCTTTATTATGTGTATTTTAGTATTACATTTAATTTGTTTATATTTTATTCCTCTGAAAGTATTGACTCGCCTTGTTAATATACCTCGCATAACAGTAATTAATATTGTAAACACATAAATCTGTTTGTATTGACATATGTTTATAATTTATTCATGCGTGCATGGATTAACTGAACTGCAAACAGGCTTATGTAACGGCAAATATTAGTTATTTATCATAAACGCGTTTAACCAAGCTCAAAGAACTAAGTCGGTCACCGGTGACCGAAGCGGTAAACTTCAATTTTAAGCAATATGTTGCTTAGATAGTTCACAAATTTATCATTAAATATTGTATTGCATGATATTTGCGATGTTTTATAAAAAAAAACTTTACATCGTCTACAAAATTGAAGTAAGTTTAAGTAAACTATCAGTCAGTATACCTATGCAAATCCAGGTAACAAATTCTCTTGCTTAGCAAGTAGCACAATAACAAAAAACCTTGCGACAATTCCAATCACTAACACACATATTTGCTATTTATCCAATAGTTTTTCAGCACCCCAAAGTTACTTTTAAACAACCCATATAAAAATCAGCTTGATGACATACTCCTTGACTACATTACTATTTATTTATTGTTCAAAAATGTAAATTGTAAGTTTTATAACGTACATAACGTATAATATTCTATCTCGATATCATACGCCATACACACACCTCCCTGTTTTAACACACAGTTTCTTGCGGCAACAATTAACAATGTACGATCGGGTGACACAGTGATCCGATGAGCCAGTTATGTGTTTCCCATGGCTGTTACATAACCGCACTCTAGTCGCCTAGGGAAAGAGGCGTGACGTTTATGTATGTATGTAGTCGCCTACTTACCTGTATTGAGGTTTTCTTGGTGTTTAAAGCTTTATCACTGATCTGGGATTTCATGTGGTTGATTGAGATGTATACTGATTGAGGTGTGAAAAAAATATTTGTTTATTTTTTTTAGATTATTGTTTTGAGATTTTTAAAAGTATGTGTAGTTAGGGAGTGTATTATCACTGGTATCAACTTTCATTTGCCTCTTTAATCGTAACGAAAATATATGTTATTTTTCAAAATTTTCAACTGGTTTTTGCTAAACAAAACTATTCACAATCTTTAAAATGATTACACATGAAAAGGAAGCAAACAATTACAACAATCTTAATAGATTTTAGTATTTCTGCGGTTTTCTCTTAAGTTATATTTAATTGATTCTTAACTTGATATTATTTAATTTAAATTGTCGAGTCACTGTTACTGATTAATTTTGTTAATAATGTGTGATTAATATAACAAAATGAGGCTTTTAGGTCACCTTTGTCACGGTTTTCATTAATTAATATTTTTATTTGTGCCCGTGGATTTCCATACTAGTGACCTTATTAAATCACTTTTAATAATCTTTCCTTTCTTCTCCATATTCTTTATTATCAAAATTCAATGCTTCGATCATGCACAAATCCTCCTAAGTCCCAAAAACAACGCAATTTCCAAAGTCATTTCCATTACATTTTCAGTTCCTATGAGAAATAGGCTCTAGACATACGGACTGCAGTTCAAGGGCGGTTTAAATGCAGTTGACACGACTGCAATAGAACTGCAAATCATTCTGCACACCGTCTGCAATTCAACTGCAATCAAATACCTATAAATTCGATAATTCTATCTCTATTTTTTGACGACTTGACGTGGCGTGACGTGAATGTTGGTCTGCTTAGTTAACGATAAAATATAAATTCAAATACCATTGATCAATATATTAAGAAGATAACCTGTATCATCCCCAGTGCCTCACCCACACTCACCAAATCGGCATGGACATGCAGCTCTACGTGGCGACCTTACCTCTGATGGTGATCATCTGGAAGTACCGCACCCTGGGCTGGTCCCTGCTAGCTGGCATAGCTGTCGCCTCCACTGTAATGCGGTACCTCGCCATCTATTGGTACGACATCAGCATGTTCGTGTATTATGGAATATCGTAAGTATTTTTTGTTTTTTTTACGGTAGTTTTTAGTAATGATTATAGTCTAATTGAGAATTCTGAGCAGATGATTCCAAATGGTTCAGGTCAAATTGTACTGTATATTATATTCCACGACTCACACAACGCCATCTAGTCTCAAACTAAGCAGAGCTTGTATTATGAGTAGTAGACAACTGATAAACATACTGATATATTTCTAAATATATACATACTATAGATAAATTACACCCAGACACAGAATACATGATCGAGCTCATCACCTAAACATTTGTCCTGGGTGGGAATCGAACCCACGACCTCCGGTATAGCAGTCAGGGTCACTAACCACTAGACCAACAGGCGCGTGTTTTACTGTAGTTTTAAGTAATAATTATAGTTTAGTTAAGAATTCTGAGCTGGTGGTAATGATTCCTAATGATTCAAGACGAATTCAGAAAAAAATGTTTGGTATTACACCGCTAATTTAATGAAGTTCGATAGGATAGCATGGTCGTAGATCTTATCTGCATCCATACCAAAACGTCAGTAGCGATTTTCAGTCAATGTAATAAAATGAATAGGTTTTAATATGTAAAAAGTACAAATATAAATGGCAGAAATGAAGATTAGTTTTGTTTAAATTAGATTAGTTAATTGTATTTAGAATTAAATTTATTGGTGAAGTTAACTTGTAAATCATAGAACATGCCAATTAGCCAAATATGTATAATCCCTATCCAACAAGTAGGCCCATCAACCGACAGTTATGTTATTACTAGCTGTTGCCCGCGACTTCGCTCGCGCAAATATCAGATTTAGTGGCAAAAGCATAACCCCTCTCTGACGCAGTCGGTTAAAAAGTAGCCTATGTGTTATTCCACGGCGCCAGTTAACTTCATACCAAATTTCATCAAAATTGATTTAGCCGTTTGAGCGTGAAAGAGTAACAAACATCCATACATCCATACTTACAAACTTTCACGTTTATAATATAAGTAGGATTATCGGCTAGATTCTATGCATTATTGTTCATTTACACAAACTGTTCACATTCACGTAATTCGTTTATAATGAGATTTACCAGAAACGCTCGAAATTTTAATGTTACATTGGCAGTAAGTGCAATTTAGTACGTTGTAGATAACATTAATTTTGATGAATTTTAGCTCCATTTAGAGAAACTCATCAACATGTATTTGAGTAATTTATTAGGTATTATGATTACGTATTACTATAATATACGTAATTTAACATGCCTCTTATCATGTTTAAAATACCATTGTTGCATGGAAATTATTAACTTATTCGTGGAAAATATTGCAGTGGGATTTTTGCCTAGTGTTTGCAAACGTATTCGTATTATAGTCTACTGTCTACAAGTCAGGTGGTAGGTGCAAAAGTGTTCACTGAATGGCTTAGACTATGCCCAGACGCTTGGTAAGCCGATTGACAAGCCAAGCAGTGATCTTAGCCTACGCGTGTCATCTCAAACGGACAATAGACATGCTTGAACTTAGCCAAAATTTAGCAAGCAAGTGGACTCAAAACATGTGGTTGATTCATGAGTCTACTAGGTGTTACCCGCGACTTTTCCCACGTGTATGTCGGTTATAGTTGCAAATACATTTCATCTAATGCAGTCGATTAGTATCAAAAAGTAGCCTGTGTTATATTATACCTAGGTATCAGTAAATCACATCAAAATTGATCTCCCGTTTGAGATTAAAAGAATAACAAACATCCATCACTACTCACAAACTTTCGCATTTATTTTAACAGTAGGATACCGCAACCAAATAGTCTTAAAACGGAATTCTCTAGAACTGAACTCTGTAAGCCCTTGACCATATCCTTATGTTTGCTAACGAACAAAACATAACCCATGTACAGCCATAAGTGCTTCGTTGACGTTACCTATGTACTTGAAAGCCATTACTGTACATTACATAAACACGCCAGAAGTATTTGTGTTACGGTAGAACGAAGGCACCGAATGCTTATTTTGTGAGTAACGGTGGCTAAATTTATACTACTAAAGTAGCTGGTAGGATGATAAAGAAAGTATAGTAGATCGTTGATCCGAAATTTTGGATTGTCATAAAAGATCTTTGACAGTCGTTAGCTCTTAACCACTCCAAATTCTGATAACTTACTTCAACAAAGCTGTTTGTTCCATGCATCTAATAGAATGACCAAGCATTGACTACACGGATAGCCGAGTGGTATAGGTCACCAAACCAATTGCGCGTGTGCGCGCGACGTGTCGCGGGTTCGATCCCCGCATAGAACAAGTATTTGTGCGATCCACAGATGCTTGTTTTGAGACTAAGTGTCTTTGTAAATATGAATTGAATATCTGTGCAACCCTCTGATATATAAGGATTAAATTCCTAAGTGCGGAAGTCGTTTTCTCAAAAAAATAAAAAAGATTTCTGTTACGTATGATCCAAGTGACTTGGTTGGTGAAGATTAAATAATCATAACTCTATGTTACATGTAAAATATTCAGCTGAATCTAGTATGACAAGAAACCGATCCATATGGGGTCGGCTTGTGAACAGGCTAGGAAGCAGTATTTTAGTATTCTTAAGAAATATAGAAATAGGAACAACGACTCGTCAACTATTCCTAGCAAACTTACCTGACTCAGGTTTAATTTAAATTTCATTTATAATTTATCCCAACGGATAATACAGCTAGTTTAATTTATTATTTTAATAAACCTGTATTTCTAAAGTACTCTCCAATTAAATAAAAGTGCGCTTGAACTTGAAGTGGTTTCACCTCAATAGAGCATCAATTGAATTTATTAAATTATTTTTATTTTGTGAAATGAACACACAACAACCCTTTTAAGTGTAGTCACGGGATTTATTTACAGAATTATAAAATTAAAATGGGATCTGTCTCTCTGGAGGACGAAAATCTCTTCTCATGTATGTCTGTAATTAGAAGTTCAAAGAACTATTTTGAGGACTCTTAGTTATCATTTTACGGACCTAATAAGTCCGTTCCTACACTTGACTATAAAAATGGACTATTTCCACTATTTTCAATCTCTTAACTTTCGCCATATAAAACTCATAAGAGTGCACAGACGAGTGGTTATTGGAGGCTTGCTTTTCTTCTTGATCTTGATGACTTCATTTACTATTATTGCGAGGAGATACGAATAAAATAATTTTTACCAACTCAACACAAGTAATTTTAGACAAAACATGTATTTGTGTCATAAAGCTATTTTAAAAGTAAAGTCACTTTGCAAAATAACAAAACCTCTAGACAAGTCTTCGAAGGAAATTGTAAGTTCGTTACACTAATGGGTTGAAGTATTTTGTATAAGCACTTAAACTTACGTATTCTGAAACAGCCCGTGGGTGCAGACTAAACTAGTTTGTAGATAAATGTTGTTCTATTCTTGCTAAAGGTTAGATCACTGATAGAACTGCGTTTGCAAATGTGTTCTTTATGCGTCATTGCTGTTTACAATTCTAAGGCGCAATGTATTTGTAAGTTGGTACATAACGTGCATAATGGGAAAGTACTGGACATGAATGTGGATAGATATAGGGTAAGAGGAGGACCAAAGAAACGATGGATGGATTGTATGAAAGATGATATTAGAGCTGCTATTGCAGCTCTAATATCTAAGTGTTGCTTACAAGATGACGTCAGATAGGACCGGACCGAACCAGATAAGTCACACTGCGCCGACCCCAAATAATAATTAAGAATATACTTAACTTCTCATTTAGTAAAATTATTTTAAATGATATCAACGATGGTAAAAATAGGCCATTTAATAAAAAGGATTCGTGATTCATCCAAACACAAACCACCTCTACCTACCTCTAAAGAAAAATCTTAACATTTTCACCTTTTTCTAACACAATTCCTTATATGCTTACAGAGTCCAGAAGCTGATGGACGCTGCACGTTACTCCTACATCCTGCCGACGCACAGAGCCACCATATACCTGATAGGAGTCGTCATGGCGTACCTGCTCAAGTCTAAGAAACTAAACTTTACGCTGACAACTGTAAGTAACGAAGACA
This sequence comes from Chrysodeixis includens, assembly GCA_941860345.1. NCBI lineage: Eukaryota > Metazoa > Arthropoda > Insecta > Lepidoptera > Noctuidae > Chrysodeixis > Chrysodeixis includens. The sequence continues at coordinate 2,587,129 of OW796099.1, read as the reverse complement.
CTTTATTTGCTCTCCATAATGTATAAAGGTCTTAAAAATGAATGGTAACAAGTAGTAGCTTTGCCTTGTTGTCCCTCATCGTACACCAAAACATACAAAATATTTTAAAACGTACGTTTCCTCCATGTCACATGTCCCCATAAAACAATTGAAGCAAAGTCCACATCTTCAACAACATTCAAACTACCTCATCATCCTAACCCTTCAAATCTAGTTTTCTACTTTGTCCATCTTCCAGACTCAATCAAGACTACTCTGGGCGTTTTGCTTCACGTTGATGACGGCGACCATAGCGACTCCTTACCAGTGGGGCCTCGAGGGCTACAAGTATGAGCACTACCCAGCAGCCATGTTTGCTGCACTCTCGCCTATACTGTGGGGGGTGTTCATGTGTGTGTCACACTGGGCGATCGTTAATGACTATGCTGGTGAGTGGCTTGATGTCATCATACAATTTGTTGAGTTCAATAGTTCAGTTAGAATGAAGATTTGCATATGGTACTGGTGAACTTCACAATACTATACCAGTTATAATGGCTAAAATTAATAATGTTTTTTGATCGAATGACATTGAATTGAATATATTATATAGCCTATTAGCTAGGAGTCAAAGACATTTGACTCCTAGCTAATAGGGTATGTGAATATTTGTGTTGCCAGGAATTAGACACTCGACTCCTAGCTAATAGGGCATGAGAGATTTAGTGTCGTGGGGAGTTTCGCAAACATACAAATCAAATGCACAAATACACCAATTTGTGAAGCCAACCTTATGATTGTGTCATGCAGGGATCGAACCCCAAGACGCATAGTAGTCATTGGTGATCACTTACATCCATTGGCTATCGGTAACGTCTCCAACAAAAATCTAAGGTCTACCTAAAGTCTTACATCTTCCATTCTTTACCACTTTCCACTTATCTTATCACCTACCATCTACTCCGCAGGCATAGGCACCTCGTTCGTGGAGTCCCGCGTGTTCAAGTTCTTCAACAAGATCGCGTACAGTGTGTACCTCACGCAGTTCCCTATCTTCTTCTACAACGTGGGGGTGCAGCGGCATGCTGACTACTACTCGCCGTTGTTACTTGTAAGTATTAGTCCCTTCTAGTCTTAATTCTGGCTTGTAAATGTCCCCCTTACGTAAGGGTGGGCTGGGCTGGGCGTCTGTCATCAGATGGTAAGGCCTCAGTTCTCTTATAGACAAAGTATGAGCTGGATGGTTAGTCTAAATGCTCAAACTTCTTATATTCCTTTTGGTCTTTCACTAGTAGGTACTGGAAATGGAGATAAATGGGAAACAAATGAAACTCTCCACATTTGTCTTTGCCATTTTGTCTTTGACTTAGGAGTATGATCAAACAGATCACCATTCACGACGGTTGAATAAATTGTATTGTATGTATTTTAACTTTAAGTACAAGATGTAAATACTACCTTATACCTACTGCACCTAAACTCTTGAAAGAGTAAATCTGGTCAACACTGAAGGATAAAATCCAAAATGATTTTTTATTCTCTTTTCAGCTCCACGTCCCAGAAATGGTAACAATAACAGTGATATCAATACTGGCGACAGTCGCCATTGAGATGCCTTTCAACCAAGTGTATAGGATATATTTTGGTAAGTGTTACTTAGCCGTACATAAAATAAAGATATAAGTTTTGTCATTAAACTAGTATTTCTGACAAGTCGTATATTTATGGCGTGCTGCTAGAAACATCTCTCCAAATAGTGTTTTAGTGACTCAAATTCAATCGAATCGAATCAAACGTCGGCTCCATTATTTTCATTTTTGGCTGAAGGTCAAATAAATTTTGTTTCCCAAATGTTTTTGAGATATGTTAACATACGTTTGATATTAACCTGACTTCTTTATTTCCAGGAAAATCACAGACGAAATTAAAAGATAAGTGAGTAAGAAACAAAGACTAATATTCTGTGCTATAGTTATGTATAATTAATTAGTTTTAGTCGGACATCACGAATTAGTTAGAAATAATTGACTATTTTTGTACTGTTAATATAAATATTGTGAATAAGACATTGTATGACATAAGTTATTAATATAAAAATAAAACCAATGCGTATAAATAAAATTTATTTTTTTATTTTCTCCCGATGCCAGTCGTATAAAAATATTTTTGTTTCTTCTACATTAAATCGATTTGATAATCGATAAAGTAAAAAGATTTTATTTATAAATGCATATAATATTATACTCGTAAAACGCCTATTAAGATTTTAATAAAAACCAAGTGCCAGGCAGCACGTTATTGTCAATTAATTAATTAAATAGATATGTAACTACCTAAGTTATTTTACTTATACAATTAGTATGTACAAACTTATACCTAAGTATATCAGTCTTACTCACTAATTATGACTTTTAAAGTTAGTTGAGCAAACGGCCCAAGTTTTAAGAATCAATCCAGGACCTAGAACAAAAAACAATTAATCAGTCACGGCCCTCAGTAACAAGGAAAAGATCAAGAAGAAAAAAAGGAGAGAGCAAAATTACTTGGTTCCCAACCCCAACACATGAATAGGCCCAATAATAGAGCTATGATACGAATAATACGATCGAGGTACCGTTATAATTTAAAAATTCTCCCTCCTTTTTTAATTGTAAATTTATTCACAGAACAATACTTAAAGAACTGTGCACACTACCAGGTTACGAATAGAACGAAAATATATCAACGAACAAAATTAGGAAATCCCAATTTTCAGCAATTCCAATTTTGCTTTCACGTCTTATAAAAATCGCACAATATTTTTTCCATGTAACCCATCATACGTGGCATGGCCGAGCAAAGGTCTTCTCATTTGACACCAGATTTTACTATTACCTATAATTAGTATTCCATTAGCCATCAACTCTTCGTGTTCTGTCGTGCGTCCTCGTCACAGTTCGTGCTGCCTGGTCGGCACTGGCACCTGATGTTGTTGGTGTTGTCCCTGACCAGCCAGGCCTGTGCAGAGCACGGGCCCTGCGTGTTCAGGATGTGGCACGTGCCGTTGTACGGAGCTGTGCCTCTGCGAGTGGAACACGCTTCCACCTGAAAATGTTAATACCAAGATTTTTGTTAACGTTTAATAAAGGACTCAAGTATTCGTAATGTTGAACGAAATCACCATAATATGAAGGCATCTGTTTCCCACAAATCTAAAAGACGCTTTTCGAAACTCATGCGCTTGGGCTGACTTTGAGAATTTATTAGTTTGCTTAGAATTAGGTAACCTCTGTAATTTCCAAAAAAGATTAAAAAAAGAACTTGAACCTCGTCTTTGAAGTCGGTTGAAATAATAAAAATATTTATGCAACAACATTCATCGATTTACTGTCAATATCAAAATTAGCGGATCTTACATCTCGTCTGCTGCAAGCACCATTCCCACACGCACAGACTCCATTATGGCTGAGGCCGTCCACCGCGGGGCGGGCGTCGAAGTCGAAGGCGACGACCTCGCCGGCCGGGCAGGGCTCCGGCGTGCCGGGCCGGTAGCAGCGCCGCCGCGACGGCACGTACAGCCGCCCGCGACCACATGGTACCTGAGGAATGAGAAAGTTATAAATTTACTCCTGGAGGTTCAAATACGTTAAGAGCGCTAAAAATACGTTTTATCTCAGGGAGCCTATCATTACTATATCAGTGGAAGCGAGACGAAAGGTATGGTCCTTCATTAAAGAGCAACAAACTAATGCCTACTCTTCTTGAGAAGGGATTTTTGTTCTGTACTGTGTCATTTTAAAGATAAATGTTTTTAAACTTGTACACATTCTTCAGACAACAACCGGCACTTAGGCAGCAACCCAACCACCCACGGTCAGTGCAACTTGGCCGAAACGTCGGAAGAAACAAAATATCTAATTACATCGCGAATAAGACCCGTTTGCTGTCAAAAATATTTAAGAGATTGTTTGAAACATTCCAGTGACATAATTACCCTGATAAGTCTTGGCGAAAACAACAGCTTTTTTACTAGTCTCACCTTAGTACACCGTCCACCCCTCGCTATCATCTCGTCCTGTGCACAAGGCCCGCGTGTGTACAGTCTGTAGCAAACGCCGTCAGCGGCGCGCGCGTGGAACGACTTGCAGCGGCACTCCGCGCGGGAGCCGTACGGAGCCACCTCCGCGATGGAGAATGTATGGCCTCTGGGACATGGCCCGAGCGAATCTGGAAAATGAAGACTGGGATTTTAGAATAAACGTAATCAAAAGTTGTAAAAATAAAAAAAGGATTAGAAAGAGAAGGGAGAGACTTGCTCGTCTAAGGAATCTAATGATGGCTTACTAACCTACATAAGATCCCACCGCTGATCCCACGGTGACAGGAGTATATATTTTTCTCAACTTTGAGAGATGATGATAGATTACCATCGCTCAAAGAAATTTCTAATTCCAAGAATGTGATAAAAATGGAAATGGTCTGGGCATCATCGATAGTAATCGCATTATCTGCGTCTAATTAACACTATACTTTGAATCCTATTAATTAACCTATGCACGATATGATGATTCTAACCATGTATACTAGTTTCAAAAATATGTTAGTTATTTGCCGTGTCGTCGTCTGCCTTCAAATATCGAACGGTATTGTCATAAGCATGACTTGATCGTTAGACATTTCTGGTCTAGTACTTTCATTCGAGTTTCTCTTTTTACCTTTACAAAAACGATCACCTCGTTAATTTGAAATGGCACAACTGGACGGCCCCGAATATTAAAACCAGTAAAGTGTTTATTTCAAAATGCAACCGAACCTGCTTTCTGAACCGTAAGAAAAAAATATTTACTTACCTACTTGAAATTGCAGAAATGTGAAGAATTGCTAGCATAACTCATTCACTAATGAATCGCAGTAAACAACGTCGCTAGTGTAATGAAAGGATGTAAAAACTATTGCAATACTCGTTCGTAGCTTTTTCTATAGGTGTATCGCAACCTATAGCAGGTTAACAAGATAAACTTGCACCAGTGAGACATTTATTACCTGTGATTTCTTAAGCATCATCGTATGATACGAATCTGGGTAGTTTAGACTCAGGTTCACAATAATTTAAACCAATCCGAGTGCAAAATTAGATTTTTGAGATAATTCAATGGCTGTTAATTTCCGTTGCATCAGAAATCAGAGTAATTCAGAGTATAGTCTACTATAAGATAAAAAGAGAGAGAGAGAGAGTATACTTGGCCTACCGCCTAAAATTGAAGTTCATTTTTATTGACGCGTCATGTTCAATCCTAACCAAGATAAATCTACAGAATCTAGTTCTCATAACGTTAATCAAAACTAAACCTTACCCAGTTCATAACAAGAGGCAGTTTCGTTATGGTAGTGTGGCAGATGGGTCTCGCAGCCGCACCTCGGGCCGGGCAGGAACAGCTGGCCCTTCTCGCAGGGCCCGCGCGTGTAGTGCGGGTAGCAGCTGCTGTCGGCGTGCCAGTAGTGAGGACTTGAGGTGGTGCACTGGAAATGTAAGGCAAATTTGTTATGGATGATCTAGAGTCGTAACATCAAGCAAGGTTTGATATCTGTATAGAACAATCATTATTTTGTGTGATGCGTAATTGTTTATTCTAAATGTAGGTGTCCATGAATTCAATTTTCGACAGCCCCTTCCACCCCCTACCCCATGCATACAAGCATTAAAATTATAGAGTACGGGAGTATTTTTTGAAAACATTTTTTAAAGATTATTTTTTGAAGTCGTTCAAGAGATGTTAACGTAAACGCGGGTTGGAAATACTTGAAACAGATTTTAGTTAGATTCAAATTCTGAAAAAAAATACCTAGAGTACGAATGTCAATAATGAAATAGCTTCTTACCGAGCAGTTCGCGAGCCCGTCATCCCCAACATCCAATATGGCGCCCGGGAAGCAAGGGCCCTGCGACATCCTGTAGTAGCACTTGCCGTCAGCCGGCCAGTAGATCAAGGTCTCGTCCGCGCACTGCTGAGGCCTCACGCACATGCCTTGCCGTTCACTAGAATAATAATAAACATCAGAATCAGCATCATTGAAGCTGTGATAGCCTAGTGGTAAGGCCGCAGGACTGCCAAGTCAAAGATCTTGAGTTCGATCCCCATGACGCGCACCGACTTTTCGAATGTTGTGTGCGATTGAGAACCAAATATCATAGCTTCCGCGATTCGGAAGGAAGGTAAAAATGTGGGTCCTGCACCTGATCTCTCACCGGTCGTGTCGGATTGCCGTCCCATCGGACTATGAGAGTAAAGGGGTAGAGAGTACATCAATTTTTGCGCACACGCTTGTGCACTATAATATGTCCCGCGTAGCTGGCTGGTGTAACACAGGCCGCCGTGGATGAAATCGGTCCAGATATCATTAATAAACATCAGGTTGCTTAGTACACTCGGGATTTCTCGAATCAAAACGTGATAGGAAATTATTGGTGTTACAACACTTCGAGTGTTTAAGGTCAATCTAATGGATCTGGCCTTGACTTGGTTGCGAATTTTTAATTGATTGTTTCTTAAGGAATTTCGCAGTGAAATGTCATGAGAATTTTTCCTTAATCTTTCTTGGTATAGAGGAAACTTAAGATTGCCTTGAATTTTGTTTTGCAGTTTACACTCGATTGCCTATTAGTATGTAGCGTTTATTTGTGTCAAAATGTATGCTAATACGTATATGCTAAAACCAGTTTGATGAAAGAAAGTAATAAAAAAAACTCGAATGCAATAGTAAATTTGTTGGCATTGAAACTAAGTTTTACACCCGTAAATTGCTTTATACCCGTTGCCTTGAATGAGACTGCTTGATTTAATTAATTTCTCTTTCACATTTTTTGCTTGTAAAACCTCCACCACTATATACCAACCAGTTACAATAAACTATTTACCATTCAAAAATCTTAAAAAAAACCCTTAAATGTAACAGCAGTATATATAATTGAACTCATATGTGCGCGCAGTACTATGTACGCGTGCGATTGACAGCGGCTGTTTATTATCGGTTAAGTTTATTATGTGTGACAGTGACACACAAAATAATATGAAAGCTGTATGAGTACACAAAGTCACTGTGTATTTACATGGGCGGTACACATGACGCCTCGCGCAAAGATGAGTTAAACTCACTGTACCTAGTACGAGTACAATGTTGGTTGAATTTGACCCCATAACTAGTACATTAACCGTTACATATTATACAAGAGAAAGGTAATAGGATTTTCCATGATAATCTAGAAAACATAAAACGCTTCTTCTTAGAATGTAACATAAAATTTAAATAAGAATGTTTCACACTCCGCCATATTGCATAATGGTTTCATAGAATTGGATGGACTCGGGTTAATTGTTTCCGAAAATCATATGAAATAGTTGCAAAAGGCCAGTATGGGAGAAATTAAACCAGTAGTTGTTTCTACGAAAATCGTAAGAGTAAATATTGCGAATTATTTCAAGGATGTAGAAAATATATCCTTTTTTGCTCACTGCTCATAAAAATTGTAGTTATTAACCTTAATCAAGGTAAAAATTTCAGTAGAGTCTGTTGTCGAATGTTTACTCAGAAAAAATTGTCATTAGTTATACAATACATAAACAGAATTGTTAGAAAATACACATTTGCTCTTAATTCCAAAGCATACGGCAACTCCAGAAATCTGGACAATACCGTAAATCAAATTTTGACATAAACGGTAATCAAATCGTTTAAAACTTCAGATAAATCAGGAAACTATCATAAAATTAATTAACGAATTATAATTTAAGCATGACCAAGTCTTCAGCCTACCATACCATTAAAACTGATATGACATTTATACAAGAATTATTCTAACAGGATCAGAATTGAGTCCCATTAGACTGTCAATTACTTCACACTTCCTGAATTATACCGCCTGAACACCGCTCCAATGGTCTAACAAACTAAAAACCGTTGTTTGACTTTCACCGGTCTAACACGTTAAATTTAACTGGATAATCTTACTTAAACTCTAGATTAGGTAAGGTTGTTTACCCTGGCTGCAGTCAGGAGACAAAGTATGGAATAGCAAAAGAAGACCCGTAAGTGTGACATCATTAAGTGAAATGCATTTCATGACTGTTTGTACACTGGACAGATTTAAAAATGACAAAATTTTTGGTTCGCCTAATGGTTAGTGGCCTTGACTGCTATACCAGAGGTTGGTTGGTTTGATTTCCATCCAGGACAAATGTTTGTGTGATGAGCACGATCATTTGTTCTGCATCTGGGTGTAATTTATCTATAACATGTATTTAGAAATATGTAAGTATTTTTATCAGTTGTCATAATAAAAGTTTACTTAGTTCGAGACTAGATGGCGTTGTGTGAAACTCTATACTTATTCATAATATATTTCAGCAAACATGATGATCCATCAAGATGCTTACCTACCCTCGCTTGTTGAAGGACTCTTCGACTGGCGCGAAGTACTCCCCTGGCCTGCAGGGGCCTCTCTCGAACAGTTTGTGGCAGTTGTTGGTGTGGGGCAGCTGCGCCGTGCCTGGAGGACACTTGCACTCCGCGATGGTGCGGCCCCCCCACCGGCCGGGGCTCAGCTCCTGGGTGTCGGCGCATGGGTGGCCTTTCTGGAAAGAAAAGGTGTATTTTTAAGAAAATTTCATCATTATCATCATTAATTAATTGTTAAATATAAGGTTGGTTTGATAATCTTGTTCTGTAATCGGACGTGTGAACTTTAGGATGTTTTTGCTGATCTGTGGATGATCGGATAGGTTGATACTGGCAGTTCAACGCTGTTACCGTCGCGTTAAAATATTACCAGTAGCAACAGAAAGCACTAAATTGCTCGAAAGACGCATGCATCTCCAGAACTTTTAAAACTTTATAGGTATGTACAAAATGAGGTCGTTTAGAACTGTGATCATATTCGCCTCGCAATTTTATTCAGATAAAACTATTAAACTGATAACTTTTACATGATATAAGATACTTAACATTTAAGCTATTGTTTCAAGTCCTTTAATACAATACATAGCCTTGATCTCTGCCCACCCTTTGACAATTGTGACTTATACGAACAAAATGAACATAATACACAACAAAACATCACTTCTCCCATCACTGTGCACGATAAAACTTATCTAACCATTCAGCTATTCATTTGTTTATCGGTAGTTAACACGAAACTTATTCTTTATTGAATATGTAATTATCCGAAACCTGTAATACTTTTTGAATGAAACAAAAAGGTATCTACAAGGCTGTAGGTAATTTTGTTGAAACAAAAACGCATCACGAAGTCTGATGAAAAATACACAAATAATTATGAAAGATACCTTTGTTAAAGCACAACCTCTATTATCTTTGCCGTTTTATGCAAGATACCTCTACTATCCATGCACATTTTCAAGTGTTAATCCTAGTAATATCAACGCGAAAGTTTATAAGTATGGATGGATGGCTCGACGGATGGTTGTTACTCTTTACGCTCAAAAGGCTCGATCGGTTTTGATAAAATTTGGTATAGAGTTATTTAATTTTTTGGTGGAAATCGTCCGTTAGGGCGCTGACAGAGAGACTCTTAACGGTTAAAACCTTTGCAGCGTCCTCATCTTCCTATGGCCAAGAGCACGGGGTGCGCTTTCTCATTCACCGCGCCCCCGGCATTTAGCTTACACATGGATTAATACAGGCTACTTTTTAAGCAACTGTTTCAGAGGCGGTAAAGTTGCTATAACCGACATTCGCGCAAGCAGTCGCGGATAACAGCTAGTATCGCATATTATGTTCTTAGAACGTAATCCAGACGCTGCACATCTGACTCTATATTAGTTTTTATTGATGTGTTGAACAACATCATTCGTTGACCTTCATAATCTTCACAGTAACATCGGTATCATTTTTAATTAAGAATAATTTAAAAATACTCCGTCAGTATACTGATCAGTGCTTCTAAACTCAAAAAATGTCATAATATTGAACAGTGAAAGCAATAACAAATCATAAACACGACATTACGACAACAGACCGACCTAATAATTTGTGTGGGAAAACAATTGAATAGCTGTCTACAAAACCTACAGCTTTTTACATGCAATTTGTTGCAAACCAATACTTAAATATTCCTTATTACGTTTACTTTGACAGGTAAGTTACGTTTTCGAATTAATTATTCAAATAAAGAATGAAAGAGAAATAGCGTGGTTTTTTTTTCTTTCAATTTGAATCTGGGAATTGATTCGAGTAGTACGGCAACGCCTTTTTATACACAATATTGAAATATTAGACTTAATGAGAGTAAGGAAAATTATAATCTTTTTATTTCGTCCATAATAAATGAATGTCATAGATTGGCTTTTTTTAATAATTAATATCTTTAGTATATCTAATTTTTTCCATTATTCCTAGTACTGATGAACTTAAGTCCAGTTCTTATTTAAGTTTTTTCTTTTAGTTCTTTAGATGAGATGGCCATGACAAGACGATTGAAGCAAGTCTAAAAAAATACTATTTGAACAATGTTATCATTGTAATTATGTAATTGTATTAAATAATGTAATTATGCATAATAAAACATGTTAAGAATCTACTAATTACGAATACGTTTGCTAAATATGATTTAATGAATTCAATTAACATCATGAAAACGCAGTTTTTCAGACGAATATTTCAATTATACATAGCTTCGGACGATAATAAAATCAAAGATCATAAACATATTTTGAGATAATTATGTTTCAAATGCTTCAAAAATATTTTATGTGACTTCCTTGTTTGTAGGAATTCTTACAAAAATATGCTTAAAATATCCGCTATTTGGATTATTTATACTAAATAACTATTGCTAAATAATGTGACATAACGTTCGCAACATTATTGCATGCATATTATGTCACTTATGCATTGGTATTATCCAATATAGTAATGTCATGATGAAAGGTCAAGATTTAGGAATCAGCAAGTTTAAGACGGTGAAATTTAGATCTAGATGTAATAAATAACTTAAGAAATCAATCAAAACTTGACGGTAATGCTTTCAATTTCATAGTTATTACCAAACATTAGGTACCTAATGATGTGAGCATTTTTTGCCGTAAAATGTGAATGTATGTTAGGAATTATTAATTATTTTAATCATAGCAGAAATATGAAAATCATCATCAATCATGATCGTGAAAATAATTATAGTATTTATTTTAAAGCTATTAAAATAGAACGTCAGCATAGCTCTGTATTGGCGGGTGAAAAACCAAGCAGCTTATAAAATACACCACCATTTTGAATTAAGAAAAAAAGTCGAACTTTCTTTTAATTGTTCCAATTTCAATTTACATCGGCATTTAAATTTCTAACCTGCCAATAAGTAACAAAGGAGGCTGTATACAAACAACAGAGGTCGTATACCCAGATTACGAAGAAGTCACGTTCATGTCAAGAGCGGTACTTAGACTGCACGCCATTACGTTTCACTAGAAACCCGTGATATGACGGTTACGTATTTATACTTGACGACCGTAAAACTGATGCTATCTCCGTGTTTATTTACTCACGTTCTAATGTTATGGCTGTTACACTTGTCTTGATGGTATGGTATTAAGTTTTAACACAATCCCTGTTGTTAGTTTCTCTTGGTCATCATTTTATAGGTTCTGATAGAAAAGAAAGGTTTTTTTCAAGCAGGCAGGTGTCTAGTGACCTTACATTATCACTGCAATTAGCGGCATGGCAAATTAATGATATTCTATACTGTTTACCACTACCATGAAACATAGACAAGAAGGAGGTGCCTCTACATTTTTTCACAAAGACATCCAGACTTTAGAGCAAGCATTTGAGGACCGCACAAATTCTTGTTCTACGCGGAGATCGAACCTGCGACACATTGATAATTGGTGTGGTGACCTATACCACTCGGCTATCCTTGCAGTCGTCATCGTAATACTGGACTCTAGTCCTTTGAGCCCTGTTCTCACACCGTTAAGATGACACAACCAATCAAGTTAGCGTAAAACTGCAGCAATCAATCACCCTCTATCATTGTCTTCACACTCATTCATTGTATTGCATAAACCCAGTACATCTCTATCACGTCTTTCGTATACACATAATAAACATCCTTCATAATAAATAACAAACACCTACAAAGTTGAATAACTTGCCTCGTGACCCCTGAACTAGCCAGGGAAACGTAACCTATACACAGTACTAACACACATTTTAAACCTTAATAGTTCTAAATAAGGTTGAAATTCCAAAAGCAGAATTGAGTATCTATGAAGTTTGGAGTGATTTTAATAAGCTTAATTTGTAATTCCGTATTATCAATAAATTTATACATGTTGGACGTCGCGTCGCGTTCGAAGTGGGTAAGCGTGGCGTGTGACGTCACAAGCCACCTAAATATTCCGTGGGGCGCTTTCCCTGGCCTCATAATACGTAAAGGCTTGTGACTCAGTTTTCGTATTGATCTGATCACGTTTAGTGATTTCTATTTTTGTTTTACGATACGTGTACCTATAAATAGAATACATATAAAATTAATCTCTATTTCTCATGGCTTGTGCCAATTTTATAGGTCTTGTTATTTTTTTAACGACTTCCGCACTAAGTCATTTAATCCTTGTGTCGCGGGGATATCACAGACATTCAACTCACACGCACTAAGGCACCCAGACTCAGAACACGCATCTGTGGGTCGCACAAATATTTATCCTACGCGGGGATCGAACCTGTGACACGTCGCACAGTGGTGATTGTCTTGGTGACCTATACCACTCGGCTATCCGTCCAGTCATCGAGCATCACTCTAAGAGAAGACCAACTATTTGGATATCCTAAGAATTTTGATGACGTTTCTGAATAATTCTTCCAGGGGGCCTGTCACCTCATCTTAAAGAAATACTGTTTCAGTCGTCTACCTGAGGCAAGGCGCGAACGAGCAGCATAGAGCAGCACCTGACTTCCAGAATCGCAAGAGCCTTACTCTAAAAGCGCCGATAGGCCCTCAGGGCTAGCCCTTATGCCATGCATTGTAATACCACTGACAAAACATTAATTCAGTAATCACTCGGCTATTACATCTAATAACACCACTTACTATAGATTTATCGACACCGACACTCGATAATTGTCTCTCGATCAACCATTACCGTCTCACCGTCACCCAGCCGTCAACCTGCCGTCAGTCATCAACCTGTCATTCATGACAACCAACACTTACGATTACCAGTTAACACCGTAACCTAAAAACGTTATATAACGAATATTACTGTAATTAAATGTAGTTCTATGTCGTCATGCCTTCAGTTACAAAGCGGTAACGGAAAAGTAAATGTGCCTTCTAATTTTGGCAGTTTGAAAATGAAAGTGAAAAAGTTGCCATAAAGAAAAAGAAGGAAATTAAAAAATCTACCACTACCTGCTTAGTTCCTACATCATTGTATCCTCATCGTCATCATTTCTCTACCCTTATCCCAATTATTCTTTGGGTTCGGCGTAGTATGTCTTTTTCTTCCACATTTTTCTATCTGACGCCATCACGCAAGTATCATAGTTTGCAGCCATGTCATCTTTCACGCAATCCATCCATCGTTTCGTTGGTCGTTCTCTACCCCTGTATCCATCCACATTCATGTCCAGCACCTTAGTCGCTACGTATAACGTTTTTCTTATAAATTTTATTTTTAAATTCTTAGTTGTTTTTATATTTTTATAGTTAGCCTGAGCGCCAACTTTGACAGTTTCAAGCTGCCTTACATTAAATGGTAATTACATCGATTTATTCAATTCAATCCCTTACTATCAGAAATGTATTCCGCATTAGATTAACATTGGCTAACCAAACAAACACCTGTTTCAACAGAGAATCGTCAACAAATCATTAGATTATCACACCAATTAGTCTCGTCTAACATTTTCTATGTAAATGTTAAATATGTAAATGGATGTTAGGGGCGCCATCGTATGTGAATATTTCTATAAAGCACAATTATGTCACAAACACGGATATTAGGCTACATTATACCTACCACAGATAGTCTCTCTTAAATCAATATTTCTCAATATAGTTGTATTTTTAATTGCCAGTGCCATTACCTAAATTATTATTGCCAATATATTAAGTAATATACTGGCAATTAAAAATGCTGGATAAATTCCTCCACTCTCTTTGTCATCTTATTCCGTAATGCGCATCCCTTATTCATCAGTCAAGAGCCTCTCTTTCTATATGTCTCTCTCTCTTTAGCTATATCTTCAACCCTACACGTGGATCGTCCCTGATTCCTGCGACTGATCCAATAATACTTAAGCTCCGATCTCCAATAATACAATATACAAGACCATATACCCCAAAGGTCTCCAGGAGGAACATAGTGGGGCATGATAGGTACTAAAATGAAACTAACTTTTATTTCTCTCCTAATAAAATTCATTCGTTACATTCTCTTAATTAACTTCGCTATCACTAAAACAGATCTAAATGAATAAATTAAGATTATATAAAAAGATGCTCTTAATATGGCGGCGCCAAGACGATGATTTTGGCATGCAAACGTAACTAGAGTAGTGGGTCAGGTTAATTAATAGTGCGTAGGTCAAGTAATGTTGGTTAGATGATGTAGTTACTATATCTATAATGTATCGGTTAAGACTCTAGATCTCCTCAAATGTAGTAGATATCAAATATCAGATTTTATTATACTCTACGTATACGCACTTGAATAATCATTCAGAACTCCATGGGGAATGTCTCCAGTGGGTAAAGCTGCGAAAGTTATTTCCTTTGCTAATTTTGTATTTCTTGCAATGGCAATGGAAAATTTACTCATCCATCTTCTTCTTTTTACCCTATCGTTACACTTGGTTTTCAACCTGGTGTTAAATTTTTAAACCTACCCGAAGGCTTTTAGCGTGGCCTATCAAACCCTTGAAAATTTCTCAGGTGTGGTGATTTTCTTACGATATTTTTCTTCATCCATTTTAACAAGTGAATCATTGAACTTAATAACAACCTACTTATAAATCCAATAATTACAATTGTCGCAACACTAAACCTTTAATCAGACAAAAAACTCATAACTTCATAAGTAACAATAGTATTTACAGTAATTCCGGCTCGGCGAGTTATTTCGGCAGTACTTGTGAAAGACCGTGACCGATCGATCTTGTTATGACACACGTATGCGATGACCCACTACTTCTATAAGCCCCGCACGTCGATATTGCGATGGAACCTTGTCACAATAACAGCTTTTTGACGTCATCATGACGTCATCCGTCGCAAAAAAGTACAGATAGCAAAAGAAATTGTACTGACGGTGCGACGTCGACTACGTCACCAAGATGGCCGCCAGTCGCAATATCAACGTGCGGGGCTTATATTTGCGTACATTTCTCTTTTGCAATATGTCAGTCTTCGAATGCTACCGATGTCCTGACCTTGAATTTTCTAAAGGATTTAAGTAAATTATTTGAAAGTGATACGTTATTCAGAGTTTATTTTGATCACGTCTGTTCTATCCCTAAAGGATTATACACCGTGATTTTTAGGTCGTTTTAAAAAAGTCGTCCACACAATGTATCCGTCATAAAATACCTCTAGGCGCGAATATACTTTTTTTATCATTAATTAAAATAATATGCATGAAAAAAATAAATAATACATTGGAAATATGAAACATCCTGTTAAAAATGTTTACGTATCAAACTGTTGAAGATACATGCTACATACTTACTGCGAACATTATGATTGCAATAGTAAGACAGCTGTTTTACGCTAAGGTGAATGACCTGTGATAAGACGCCGCCGCGCCGCCCGCGCGGCCCCTTTGGCACAAGGTTCGGACCGCGCTCACTACAGAGTGTTCGTAAAACTGCCTTGTGTCATAATAATGAATAATATTTTTATTCATTCAAATCTTAAAAAAAACATTTTTTTATTATAAACGTTTACTAGTCATTGGATACATGAACTGGGCGGCTTTTTTAAAACGACCTAAAAGTCACGGTGTATATTGCGTGACCTTGCTACTAATTCGTTGAACCCATTTAGATGTCATATTAAGACTGCATTGACAATATAAGTAATAACAATCGTTTAGTTTAATGTGATGGGTTTAATAGGTTTCTCTTAATGGCAAAAGACAACCCGGTATTCTCTGACGGGGATGAGCTTGCCTTAGTCAACATAAATTGGTCAGAGAGAAAAAAAATGAAAGGAGAGTTTAGAGACCTTTGCCCAATAGTACAGGAAAATCTAGTATATTGTTTTAACAATATTTTTTATTCTAGATCTTAAACCATTGGGTTAGTAGGATAATCAGATGAACAGACAAACTCTCTACATTTGAGTCGATCGGAAAAAATACTTAAAACCAAGTCTGACTCAATAAAAAATGAGTCAAAAAGAGAAACTACTTACATACGCGATTCGCAATGTCCAGCGTATCCTAATTCGATTCAACGTAACAAATATGTGTATGAAGCGCAGAAGTTCATTCGATTTTAATGTAATCGTGATTTTGTAGTTCTCTTTAAATTTTTATTGAATTTTCAACTTCAAAATGTTTCAATTTCATTCGCTTAGATTTCAAAACAATCGACAATACAAAGAAAGGAACACAATTTTATTTTTAAACCATTCTTGAGATCCTTCGTTAATGAATTCTCGATGTCAACGCAACGACTCGTATAATATATGTTTGCTATTCCACAGCCGGCCAAGATCACTACCGGTCACAGGAACGCGTAAAGACCTCCCTAGCCGTTCAAACACAGTTGGCTCAAATTCGTAGTTTTTGGATTGGCTCCATTTTTTGATCGTTTAGTGCGCTAGTTTGATAGGCTTGTCAAACATTTATATTTTTGAAGCTACTGAAACAATTGCAGGACCTTCAAACGCGTCCAAGAAAAACCTAACATTTGTGAATATGTAAGCAACCGTTGATAAAACGCTTAACCAGCCAATTGAGTTTAAAGTTCTTAGTGGTTTACTAAAACACAGACGACATTCTTCAACATTTTTCCATTACGCAACTCTATCCCAAAACTTGACACTCGGGGTCATAGCACTGGGATTTGGTTGCGCAACCGAACGACACTGAAGATGGGAAGTACCGTTTTTAGTAAGTACCGTTTTAGTGCCAGCATAGCGTGATGCAATCGGTCTCGACCGCACTCATTATCAGAACAATCAGATCGTGCGGCATTTGTTTCTATTTTGTTAGATCACAGAAAAATCTTTTTGTAGGTAGGTACTGATATACCTACTTTGCATTAAAGACTAGCTATATTAAATTCTGGCGTTGTCGCTCCCGTATAGGCCTTGTTAGCCACCAGCGTAAGTGCCAAAAGCAAATAAATTAACACGGCTGTTGTTTCAATCATGTGTCATTGATGTTAGAGGCCACTGATGATGATGATATTAAATTCTCTAAGTGTATAAAGTAATCTATAAGGAAATAACTAGAACAGTGAAGGGGATAAGGTCTTAACAAATAAATCCTTGTTTTATGTATGTTTTATGGGCACTTATCACCCTAAGAAATATAAATTTTAAATTGAAATACCACTTACCACCCTTGCTTAACTCTAA
Source organism: Chrysodeixis includens (assembly GCA_941860345.1). Classification (NCBI taxonomy): domain Eukaryota; kingdom Metazoa; phylum Arthropoda; class Insecta; order Lepidoptera; family Noctuidae; genus Chrysodeixis; species Chrysodeixis includens. The sequence continues at coordinate 2,569,572 of OW796099.1, read as the reverse complement.
CTTCTATTGTATTTAATATTTCTTGGAACAAGCATCGTATAATATAATTAACCATTTATACCCTACTCTGCTGTTCCAGTTTCCTGTATGGTTGCTTTAACATATCTCACTCACATACCACGAACTTATGGACGATAGTCTTAGGGGCCAATTTTTATTGTGGAAACGAAATGCAGCGCTAAAGCCTGTATCGTTATCTCGGTTCCACAACTACAACAGTCTTACTTTAAAACGTGGTGCAAATTCTCCAGTTCCATACCGTCTACAGATAGAATAAAATATTGAAAGTATAGTTATAAGTATATCTTATTTTCCCCAATATGAACTCTACCGCCAAGATGAGGACTTACATCATAACCAAGATTATTATTGTTATAAAATACTTCATTTTCATGATGAAAATCACATCGCTCTCCTTTTTGTTGTGCACTTTGTAAATGCAACCACTTCTCCTTTCGCAGGTCTGCTAATAGAGACTCCAAAAAGAATAAGCAGGACCCTTGAACACCTTATTTGCTATGTTGTAATTTCGAACTTCATGATTAATTACATTAAAAAACCGTATTTGAAGTAGTCATTCATATCTCTAGGAGGCTTATTTCGAGACAAGAGTCACTTGAAACGGTACTCAATAGTTTTGTTAAAGTGTCTTGACAATTTAATAAATTATGGCAATTATCTTTGAAGGCGCTCTCAAAACACTATTAAGGTTGGTGAGAATTTTATGTACTTGCTTATTTTAACTGTTCTTCGTTCTACATTACGTTGAATTCTTTTGTATTGTAAAGACTTATTGTGTTAGGGTATGAAAAAAAATCGTTCTTAGTATAGAATGTCCCAAAATTGATTGTTTTTTTTTTCTATATTAGTGTGAAAATCTTGATCAAAATACATCTGTTTACCAAGTTTTAACCGTACAATTATTTTACGTACCTATAGTTTCGGAAAAAAGTGGTTGTGACATACAAACAGACAAACAGACAGACATGGTGAATCTATGAAGGTTTCGTTTTTGCCATTTGGCTTCGAAACCCTAAAAAGACAATGATTAGCCAAAGAATATAAAATGGCTTGAGACTTTGCCGTTAGAATACAAAACAGATGTATTCCGAGTTATATGCTGCTGTCATATTCCGAATCAAATTCGTCTTCCGGTATTTGTCTGTCATCGGACGAAATCCGGCAAACGCAATGTGGATATTGCACGATTGTATGCGAAAAGGCTTCTCTTCGAACTAACTTAGTCATTCATTTGAACATCATAACTATCTGTTTCTCAAATCTATCATACAAGAGAACACCCTGGAAAGGTTATCCATAAACTTGTAAATTAATAATTATAAATTTGTAACGTGTAGTTGATACTAACCTTATAAATAGTGTAGCATTTCCCATCCTTCGGCCAGTACAGCATAAGCCATCCTCGTGGCAGCGCCGCACAAGGGTTCCTCTTCACATCGGCCCACGGTGGTGGTAGCACTGCAGCCTGCGACCCGCACAGCAGTGCTGCCAACCACACCCACGCAGCCATCATCAAACACTTCAGATTAAATTTTAACACTGTCTAATTCTCTCCATTTTCAAAGTCACTGACAGTTCCTTAAAGTTCTTTTTATTCAACTTATATGGCATTGTTTTTTTAAATCACTGGCACTTTTTTTTAACGCACTGTTATCTAATTAATCGTAACGGTTCATCTAGATAAAAAAGAGGTTCGTTTAGACAAAACATGCACGCTTCGCTTAATTAACGACGTATCGCGATAAAACATTTTAACGAACATATTTTTTCAGTTGATATCAAGAATTAATTGAGTTACACACACTATTGTATGTTTTTCACATCATTAAATATGTAGCCTATAAAATGTGGTCGATTAATTGCTTTCTCATACAATTACTGACAATATAATTTAACGATGATATTCTGCGAGGTTGTAAAAATTCGTAGCGGGCGCAATTATAGAAAGATTTAAATTAATTTTGTGTAAAAAACGTGATTATATTTATGTAAGGGAACTAGGGGCATGATGGGGCCATGAGGTAAGACGGGGTCACGCACTCATACGAAAATCCCAACGTTCCTATAACACGGCGCAATAGCCAATCAGAAGCTGCTATCGAACAATACTCAGTGCGGCCATAACAGTCGGTGAGACTGCGTGCGTTCTTCGTTTATAAACTAATTACTGCTACAGTGCATCTAATAATCTAATTAATATAATATTACGTGCACGTGAACGACATCAGAAAAAGGTAAGAAAAACAGTTGAACTCATTGTGTTTATGCACTTTGTTTTTACATTTTACTTGCTGTTGATAGGCACATCCAAAGTCATTCTAGTCCCAAGCACTTATTTTAAAAATTTAAATATTTAAAAAAATAGTGACAGGGGCAAGATGGTGTAGGTCCTACGGGGCATAATGAGATTCATCATGGCCCATCGATTTTCAAACAAGTTATTACTTAAACATTACTAGGTTGTGTTTTGTTTTTCAGTTTACAGTTAGATTGATTCACAAAAAGAAATTCATCATCACAGCCTAAAATATTGACCTCATTACATTTTTCTTTTTCAGATAAAAATGGTTAGAAACTACAAGAAAAAGACAAAAAGTCTTAATAGATAAAGTTATGACAAAAAAGTCAGGATACAGGAAGGCGGCCTTAGACCATAGTACCCTAGACCCATCTTGCCGCATGTATCGTGAACCATCTTACCCCGTACGTGGGGTAAGATGGTTTTTTTATGTGTTATTAAAAAATAATTAATAATGAAAAATTGTGATGACATGTCCGTCCAAAGAATATGCCAATTTGTAGTTGATTTAGTAACTAATGGGCCATAAATAAATGAAAACATTATATTAATTAGATCTGTGCATTTTTGTAGTTTTCCCTTAGCGTCGCCATCATGCCCCTAGTTCCCCTAATTGTCTCATAATTTTCAGCGACACCGTTTTTAAACTGTAAAGTTTTCCGCAGCATTTTTTGCGCTGATCGTTAGCGATAGCGATCGTATCGCTACGCTCAGTCGTGCGTTTTATTCCGAAGATGTTATTACGCTATTCCTATAATAACAAGAAGTTACTGTACATGGTACTCTGTTATTAGACCTGTATAATAGCTGTTTAACTCACAGTTTTTATTCCCGCATTCCTTTTGTAGAAATGGTTTTAGTTTTATTGTAAACCGGCGACGTCGCTGGCGAAACTGTCGATGTCGTTTGAAAGTCAGGAAATGTATTTAGTATCTAGACTTAAATATGATTGACCCTGTTACCCGATGACTGTGTGACCGGTAAACAACATTATTTTTTACTGGAGTTTTAACCTGCGCTCTTGCGCAAAGGTGCGAACGAAATTCGTTGAATTGATCGGTCGAAAAAACGTATTACTTAATTAAATCATTGATAGGAGTATTGGTAGGAGCTGGAGGCGAGTGGCCAAAAACAGATCTCAGAGGCGTGCACTATATCCAGCAGTGGACTGCGATAGACTGATGATGATGATGATGAAATCATTGATATGGTAATGAAATTGTAATCATATTTTGGGTTGTCAGTATACCAATGGGTCAGCTAAAAGTGTTTTTTTTTTATACAACACAGTATAATCTTGCTTCTTATGTTAATAATGTACAAAAACTAGATCAAGTCCATAAAATATTCACTGTCGGAATAACATTGTTGTAGGATGAATTAAATATGAATACCAGGTATTTCAATGTTATTTACGTAAGGTTACCTTGTAGTATATTTTTATGGTTAAGCATGCAAAGTATTGCAAAGAAAATATCAAATGAGTAGATGAGTAAATCTTGTAAAAGAAAAGACTTCGATTGTATCTTCAATTCGATTTTCAAATCAAATAATTATTGACTGTCTTTTGTTTTAAATGAAATTCTCAATTTAAAACCTCACCTACTTATACGCTTCAGTTGTTCCATTATTTTAACGGCTGGTGATTACTCTTAATCTTACCACAACTGGGATCGAATCGTGGAAGTAACGGTCAGTTACCGTTCTACGTCTAGCCCGCGCGCCAAAATGTCGAAACAACTACAATTATTTAACCTTCTTGCTGAGATTACGTCTATTATGTGTGGTTTAAGTAACAAGTGATCGCGGATATACATAGTAAAAAAAAAATAGCTATTAGATGGATAATTTTAATACACAATGATTTGATAATCCGAAATTAATATTTAGGAAAATAAATAAGAGTAAAACAAAGAAACCAAAATCAGAGGAAACTGAGACTGCCTTCCAACCTTTTGAAGAAAGCCTAGTTTTTATGTATTTTTTTCTTTGGTCTGTAGTGTCCCACTGCTGGGCAAAGGCCTTCCCAAGTCCTTGCACGATTACCTATCATAAATTATACATTAAAAAATCTTATAATTATGAAGTAACAGGTAACTACTAAATTAAGAAATTATCAGGAAATTAGTTAAGAGGCGTAGGTATTATAATAATGAACGTATAATCCTAGGTGAAGCTAGTTATATACGTGCAATACCTAACAGTTATGAAACGAAATAAACTACCTAATAATTTAGTAATAACATTTTACTACTTGTGTATTTATGCACTAACTAGCGATACGCCCCAGCTTCGCTCGGGTAAAAAACCGATGTATTATATTACACATATAAATCTTCCTCTTGAATCACTCAATCTATTAAAAAAAAACGCTTCAAAAACCGTTGCGTAGTGTTTAAAGATTTAAGCAAACAGACAGACAGCGAAAACGACTTTGTTTTATTCTATGTAGTGATAAAATTTTATATCATTTACTTACTAAATTAAATTAAATTACCTCGTCGTTACATGAATATTTATTCTTATTACCATTTATACGGGAAAAAGTGTTTCCTGCAAACATTTGCCCGGCAATTATCACTCCCTTTTAGATCGGACTGTAGTTAGCACTTATTACGAGTTCATTTACCTAATGATATCTGAGGTATTCTAAGAAGAACTGAACTAACTAGAGGCCGTTAGAATAAGCAGACAATATATGATGAGAGGGACAAACATACGAATATAATAAATTAAAAAGAGTTTTCACCTAATAGTTATGATATATTTGTTAATATTTGCATCCTGAAATTAAAAGCAGAATATGACAAAATGTTTTATGTTGTAAACCTTCTGTACCTCATTTTTGCAAATTCAGGACGTTTTTCTTTCTTTCTTAATTTGATAATACTCGTATCTTACCGCAAAAGCTAATAAATTAGGCTTCGTTTGATCGCTTTTTTTTATTTTAATTTCAACAAAGGTATCCCGTCGGACTTTCCGAAGTTATTGAATTCGTGTTAAATATACATCTGCATGTTAATACAGTAGGTATTACAATAATACAATAATCTGCATATTATCATATTTTACTGAAAATAGACATTCAGTATTTGTAATACTTTTTCAATTTCTCAAACCTGCGTACAAAGTTAAGCAAAGCCTACAATCTAGAAGGTATGCTCTCTTAGAGAATTATAGCTTAAACCAGCACTAAACTACCTAAGTCTAAGACATTAAGTCCTTCTAAAACACTACATTGTCCTTCACTGTCATCTCTGAACGATTTTAGTGGCAGTAAATACATTCTTAATGTAGTCCCAATCCCACCCACGCGATGATGGGGTGGTCCCAAAGCTACCGCTCGTTTGTTAGCGATGACGGAACTAAAGGCAAGTCTACACCCATATCAAGGCATTAGGTATTATACGGTCAGCAGCAGAAATCGATTAAAACAATCAATTTCAACGTGTTATTCTTATGGTATTAGGCTTGATACAAATCATATTAAACACTAATTCTTACTCTGGCACTTACTAAATCAAATTCTGTTAACCGACGTGTTTTGCTGACTGTACCATATATAAAAAAGGACAATGAACAAAATTTATTGCGAAAACATATTATTTTCATCCGGGCACGTATCTGATTTCTTAACGAAATGTATTTATGTCCTAAAGATGGTCATTGTATACAATTTATTGTTTAATACCTAAAGTTTCAAACCTACTGAAATTCTTTAAGGACGTGATCATTTTACGACGTAAGCACAATGATAAAAACAAGTGAATTACGTAAACAAAGAAATCGGCTCTCTATTTTAAAAGAACTTAAAATACAGATAATACTGGTTGAATTGTTGAGCAATAAAAAGAGTTTGTAATTAGACTGGAGAAAACAATTTGTTTGGTCCATCCGTGTAGCTAGGTACAATTTTAGAATGAAGAGCGAATACATTGTAGTATATTTTTATTTCAATAAAGAAATGTAGGAAGCATTTAATAGGTAAAACTTGCCCTTGTCTGCAGCATGGTAAAATATGAAATTTGTTTCAATAAAACATAAATAGATTTTTCCCCAGAGTTTCCCTGAGCGTTGTTTAAGACTTTGGCTTCCCCGTATTAACCAAATAGTTACAACAGTAAAAAGTTTCTTATAATATTCTGCTCACAGCCCTAATAAAAACATTTAAAGTCGTACTACAACTCTGCCTTCGGAATTAAAACAAAATGCTGTTACGTCAACCGTTAGTCGTGAGACTTATAGCAAAAACACTAACAAGCATGGCGATGAGAAAAAAACGGGCAAAGCCAACTAGTTTACAGCCGGTGAGTTCCGTTGCTTTATCTATTAAGCAACTGTTCTGTTTGTGACAACCTTTTTTTATGGACAGCATTAGCTTTTTAATTGCTAAATTGTGTTAATAATCATATCGTTTTAACAGATCATGAGATTTTGGGCAGTTCAATGAATGCAAAATCGGCGGGTGGCAAAAAAAACCGGACATATGGAATGAACCCGGTAGGAGCAGGTAAAATTGGACTTCAAGTCATGTGGGAGGAAAAAGGTTTATCTTCTTTACATGTTTGTTTTATTTATACATAAATATTTTACCATATTTCGAATTTGAAACGAGGCCAAATATAAATAGATAAATACAACATCGATAAAAGCTTCGATCAAAAGAGTTATGTTAGCGGATCCCTAACACATAACAGCGTACGTTTCCCATAACTCAGAATCAGTAATACGATTGCTCTATCTTAAATGAATGCTAATCTGTTTCTTGCTCAAGTTTAGAAGCGGTGATGTGTAATTAACAGTAATGCACCTCATGCAATCCAGGTTTACGAGAATTAAACTTAAGATTAGACTAGTTTACAGAGCAATAAATCTTTGATGGTTGTAAAGTATGTTTATGGACTTACAAAATCATATCCATAAAATTCCTAATGAAACGAGACCTTAAAACACCCATTTATCGAGTTATATAAAACAGCTGACGCTAAAGTAAGAGGAGAGGAACCTTCAACAATTCATTCAAAATTAATATCATCTATTAGTTCCACAAATATTTCAGAAATCAAATGCCTCAACATTGAAATATCTAAACTTAAAATGGAATTTCCAAATCAATTTAACTTATTGCATTAACATGTAACCTTTCTAGCCTCATGATCGTTTAGATCAGCACTTATCTCCCGCTGACACACTTACAGTGTTGCCAATATTACGGTTGAGCAACATGACATAACTGGCAGATCCATTGTTTGACCACACGGTACGTACTAACATTACTCTGTGCTTGTCTTGTATCTGATAGGATCTGAGAAAGAAGCTATTGTTTTAGGTAGTGAATGAAGTGGTGTGTATAGTACTGCTAACACGCTTACTTTAATAGGTGCTTAAAGGGTTGAAGATATTGGTGAAGAGAAGATAAATGTAGACCCAATATCCAGCACCACGAGCATTCAGTAGGTTCACAAAAATCTCTATAGGTTTACGTCTCTCTGCTCAAGAATCTTCCTGGTCATTATTGTATAGAATTGCTAGCACGAAGCCTTCAAAAGGGGCTAAAGATGATGGTGATAATAAGAAAATAATCCAAGTAACAGTTAATGACCACAATATTACATAACTAATGCTGATGATTGCTGATTGATTAAGAGAAGATAGATGAAGACTGAAAATCTAACTCCATGGCTGGTTCAAAGATTCAAAGGCACTCAACAGGATCATGAGCATACCTATACCAAGAGGTTTACCCCTGTTTGTACACGGATTCTCATGATCATTACTGGTGAGCTAGAAATCTCTAAGTAAAAATAAGAAAAACGTAAATTATTCGGCAACGAATTTAGATTTTGATATTGTCCGAAGTAGAATTTCTGCTGTTCGAAATATTTGGAGAAATCGCATGAAGACTTTATATCCGGGAAACAAAGAAGTGATTCACCAGCACTTAGTGAATTTGACAACTGAATCTTTGTTCAACATCAGAAAGCTCTTAGAGATGAGACAAAAGCAAATTTCGGTATCTTGGAAAGTAGACTGAATACTTAAGTGACATATAATGTACTAGCAAAGTAACTAGTCTAACACATAACAAGCAATACAACTTAATAGTCTTGAAGTGAAATTAAGTGTAGCCTCGCAAGAAACTTGACAATCGCCATTTGGGAACAACAAAAGACAAATGGTTCATTTGTTTCTTTTCTTGCGTCACTCGTTTGAGTCTATTAAGGAAATTGGGTCGACATAGTGCTAACAGTGTTAGACACCTTACGTCATAGGTAGTACAAATACCGAAAGAACTATCTTTTACAACCTGTTAGGAATTTTATTTATTTTCAACACTTCGTAAATATGATTTCTGTACAAAAAATATTTACAATGGCAGACTTAATACCCAAGGCATTCTATACCAGTCAACCAAGAGGCGGTGAAGAAAACCAATAATTAAGTGTGCAGTAGGCTACTTTTACCCGACTACAATATAAAAGGTAAAGGTTTTGCCGCTATTACCAATATCCATGACTAGCTGTTTCTTGCGGATGAAGCCGCAAGAAACAGCTGGTCTTAAATAAATGAAATCCATTTATTCAAGACCAGTTTTTGTAATTTTTTATTAGAAAAAAATATTTAATTAGCCATTTTTCGATATTAGAAGATACGATGAACCGATGAAATATTCCAACAACAGCGCTAAGCTTATAATGCCTGAGTAAAGCAGTCTACACCACCTAAGATGCAGAGTGCGTTTTAAACTTGCAAATCGGGCAACATACTTAGCAGCCACTTAGCCTTCACCGTTACCCGGCCTTATTTACGATGCTTTAAAACCAAAACATTTTCAGAACAGGACTCAACGATTATCGTAAAATTGAATATACTAAAATATCAAGAAACAAGTATGTACCGCTATTCCTACTTTAAGCATGTAAGGATCAAATATTTTAACTACATAAACGGACTTTTGCACTTTAGTAATCAGGGGATCTTACCTCTCAAAGTAAGATTATTGCGGTTGTAAAAACAGGACGGAGCTTTAAGACGTAAAACGGTGTCTCTCTTCTACAGCCGCAACAGTGTCACTTTAAGACGTGGTGTTTGACCCCTAGATCACTAAATTTAGAATATTGTGGATCCAAATCATTACAGCAATTTTGTAATTCACTCTGTCAGAAACGTCAGAATCGAGACCATAATGTCAATCTGACGAAGTAATTAAGAACTCCTACCTCTTTTCCTGGTGTTAAATCAGTGTAGTATCCTTTTAAGCTGGTATTCCATGACTGAGAGTAAGAAAATTATTAATAAACGTAATTACCTACGTGTTAACAATAGTTCCAAGTTTAAACTGGAACCGTTTAAGATAATGGGATACAACTATTTGAATAAAGAAAAAACCATTAGTTGCCAGTCTTTGCTGCAACAAAGAGTTTATACAAAAAAGGTTTTAAAACTTCTGCTCTCGAGTACATCTTTGCTAATTGCACCTTTTTGTGGCAGATTAAATTATAGCTGCATAGTTGTAGAGTTGCAAAACAAACGTTGGATAATCTCTTTTGTCGTCTGCGGTTTGTTCGAGTTTTAAGGTTAGTTCCCAAAGTAAGCAGGTTACGGAAAAGATTTTAGTGATAACGAAATGATTGGAATGTTAGAGAGAAAAGATGTTTATCTGTTAAGTTTAGAGATGAGTCAAGCTAAGTGTATTTAGCATGGGTACATAATTACGTTTTAATAAAAGGAAAGATCTTAATTTTGATGCCTCAATCAGGTTATTCTAAAAAGTTTTACTGAAATCAAAACCACTGAGCCAGCCGAAAACTAAATACATTTCGTTTATTTTTGGGTACACACTTATCCGAAGATGACACTAACCCAAATCTTTGTCTAAGTAAATTACATTATGCCATTATGCATAGAGCGTGAGATTTTTAAAACAATGTGTTCTTACGTAAGTTTCCAGTTTTTGGCAGATGTGTGTAAATAGATTCCGCTACCGTATAAAACGTTCCACTTTTAAAATGCAAAGGTCTCATAACAACACGTTTCTGTATACAAATTTTAAGCTTCCATTTTTAAATTCTGTTTTTCTCTAATTCCCTTTGTGCCAAACTTGAGCGTGGCATAGAATATTTTTAAATGCGGAATATTATTTTTCTTTGGCTATTTAAAAAAAAAAACATTTTTGTCATAATATGAATAGCGTTATATTGCCCTTAATAGTCTAAAGTCGTTAGTAACAAATATCTCTGCCCTTAATAGTCTAAAGTCGTTAGTAACAAATATCTCCATGACACGGAAATAAGATATTCCGGAAAACCAAGAAATAAAGTCGCTCTTGTAAATGACACAATACATTGCCATTTGCCATGCTGCATTATATCACCTAATCTGATTCATTCAATTCGCGGGAAACACAGACCTAGAAACTAAAGTTTGATGAGTCAAACCTAAGAGCTCTGATGGAATGTAGAGTCTTTATCAGCAAATCAGGTTTAAGTACAAAATAACTAGCAAATTATGTTAAAGTAAATTCATTTAGAATAAAAGGATTAAATTCCTTAGAGCTGGAGTCGTTAAAAAAAATGTTAGCCGTCTGATTGACTGATGGGTACACCAAAAACCAACACAACAGTTGTATTAGGCTATTGCTCGCTTAAACCTACTAACACTAGAATTTAAGTTAAAATTACTAATACTATGGGCTCCGGTCTGTATCTATTCTTAAGTCCAAATCTATCACACCATGAAATATATGACCTAACTAAACTATTTCTCCATGTTCCATAGATCATACTACAGACCGATAAAAACTCCTTAGTCTACAGAGGAAGATAACCGGTAGCAACAAATCTAGAAAGACGGAAATACATTATAATATGATTTAGGAAAAGCCTCCACATCCATGACGGCAAACAAATTGCCTTTGAAATTATTTGTTGTGTAACCTGACTAGATGCACTACATTTTGGTACGCGAATGTGAAATTAGATCTCGACTCGATTAGATTTATGATGATTTTGTGCGCAAAAGTGATAAAGTAATGGTAGTTTATTTGTTAGAATGCGTGAAATAAATTGCAGTTTGAAGTGTGAGATGATATAACCTTACAATGTAGATCTACAAGAGAATATTTTTTGTTTTTCTTTTTTAAAGGCTGTCTGTTCGCAGTTGTTTGCGTGATTTTTTTTTTAATTTATCTTCCGGTGCAACTCCACGTACTACAAAAAGTTTTTGAATTGTGTTCTTTTTTTTGATATTGATAGTAAAAATAAATCTTAATTTGAAAGTACCGAGATTATTTTCTTTTGTGCAGTCACAAAACTAAATAAAACTTGAATTAAGAATTTTGTTCGAGGTGTTTAATTTTGTTTTATAGCTAATGGTTGGTTATATTCGACTTTCAGCCAGTTTGTAGTATGAGCCAGTATTTGTTAAACCGCAAACATTGCTTTATGAAGTTCTTATTGTTTTAGGCTAATACACACTTACTCAAATAGCTGTTAATGATAAGGTAGTATCTATTACACCAATAATAAATAATATCACATCTAATATAGTTTTGTAATTGATTTCATTGGAAAAAAAATTGAATAACGTAGCGATTATTTTTATTTTCAACGTCATTTTGACTCCTGCGTATGGAGAACGAAGTGTGAAAGATGTATAAATCAAATAATATTTTTAGCAGATCTAAGCTCTATCTTGTCTTCGCAGTACTATATTATGCAATTAACTAAGTACTTTGAATACTTCATTGCTCCTAAATGTTAGAGAAAATATTCAAATGCTTCAATTTAATTAAATTAACGATTGCAGTGATTACTTACTTCGTCAATGTCAATGTCGTGATTTAAATCCGGATTGATTGGAAGAGAAAATAGGAATTAATTACATCATAGAAAACTATGTAGGTGTAAGTGTTTGCACATAGTAATTAATAAACGCATTTAAATTATCTATATCTGGACAAAAAAATATATTAGGTACTGGTTTAAATTAATAAGAAAATATTGTAATTCATTACAATAAGATAGATATTATCCAAAAATCAAGAAGACCTCACTAAGTCTTATAGTTTTAATTATGTAAAGTGAAAACGATTAAATTAATTTAGATAATCAATACAATGACCTAGTTATTTAATTTTAAGTTTTTGTTTTTATCTAGAAAATCCTGTTGTACGCACAATAATAATAAACACGACACTATTAAAAAAAAACCGCATAAAAATCCTGAAAAACTTAACAAAAAAATAAAGACACAAAAATACCTAGTCTTTAAACCAAGAACGTTTAAAAACGCAAACCGTTGTGTTTAAGTTAGAAAAGTCTTAGAAAACACTGAACATTTAAGGGCGAGTTGGACCGCGAACGCGAACCCGCGCGTTAACGTTGCGGCTGTGCGCCGTGGCTCCCGGTTCGGTTACGACTGAAAGGCTTTGGAGCTTTCCGACGAGATACAGCCGCGGGGTCACTACGTGTCGTGATAGCGACTGTGATATGGATGGCTAAAGACGTTTTAAGCTGTTAGTAAATGTAATTGTATTGTTAGTATATCATTGAATAAATGTAGTGTGATAATGTAAAGTGATGTTTATTTTGAGTGTTTTGGTCGATTGATAACCGATCAATACCTAACAAAAAAATAATGATTTATTCATTTATTAAAAAAAAATAACACCATTTCAGTTACAATAAAATCGATGACCAAATCGAATCGAAATCTTAAAATATTATTATAATGATTAAATACTAGAAAATAATGTTTAGAGAAATTAAAATTTGGCTCTCAAAGAATTCGTGGGCATAAAAACACACAATTAAAAACAGGATAAAAAAGATGACGTTATTAAATATATCTAATTGTTAAAAAAATGTTCTAAAATTAATTTCAATTTTTCACTTAAGTTATAGCTCCTTAAATAATTAAAACAGTTAAATTGAGCAGTAAAATATCAGCCACAATTTAAAAACCGTAAACTAATAAAACTGTCAGAGAGCTGTCATAAAAATGATCGATCGATTTAATAGCAATAACTCAGCGATAGCAAATACGTAATACGTCCGTAAATCTTATACAAACAGCGATAGTTTAGCAAGTATTGTTGGTTTTGGCCACTAACAACTTTTATTAAAGGATTTTTTGGATTTTTTGACGTCTACAAGCGTTTACAAGAGTTTATCCTTGCTAACCCTTGGTCTTGCTATCTTTGAATGGGGATAACGGCAAAAGATAGGCCCTTTCTCTAGTTTACACGTTCCGTTCCGGTGTTTATTCTGAGGGAATGGATCTTTTGTTGAATCTTTTATGGAATAAATCTCTGATAATAATTACTGATTAGTTTTATCTATGGTTGTATTTTTAAGGGTAATAAGGTGCTTAGGTTTTGTTATTCCGAAATTAACGATGTCTTATAGAAATACTTTACGGTTTATATACCAAGGAGAGCCTACGATTATTTTACTCTAAAATCTAACTTTTTAATCTTAATAACAAAGCATTTACACAAAAAAGAACCTTAAAGAACAGGAAAACACAAAATAGTTTTACAACAAAAGTAAAAAAAAAAAAAACAATTCAAATCGATCACCGAGTCCGTTAGCCTCGCAAAAACTCTACAATATCTATATTTTGTAAAGACAAAACCGCTACACAATTGGAGCAGAACTAATATAGAAAAAAAACGTACAACAAAAACCTTAGCCACATCATAGTTTCCGGTTTTCAAGAGTGATGTAAGCCAGTTTGTAGTGCATGGTGCCCATGACTCGATTTACCGTTAAACGAAGTTGATCGACCGCCTTCTTGTAAAAACTACTACTAAGTTACTACTACGAGAACTCGATTTAAAATCAATATGAATCGGAGAGTGAACGGGACGTTAAATCGGATTGAATTTGATTTGATGTCATAGGTTTGATGCGTTGAGGTTGGGTTTAATCATCGTGTGATATTTCGAGGTGAGCTTAAGTAACAAGATTTTATGCCGACACCGAAGTAGAAATGTAGACAAGATTTTTATTTCGTTGACATTAGAATTTAGTTTATACGTTACAAATGGATGAATGAGTGCTTTATAGAAAGGCTGAAAAAAAATAAGTTGAATACAATACATATTTGTCACCCTTTTTCAAAAAAAATAATAATATTTAGCATCTCTAATTAGTATGAATATTTGAATACAGTTAATTAATAACATAAGAATCTAAAAGGAAGGAGGTTTTTATGTTCCAGCGATGACATTGATGATAGGATCCCGACCCAAAATTAGATAAAATAAAACCGTTCAATAAACAAATAGAAACCCTCGCCCAACATTAAAATTGTCAACATTACTACTATACAAACACAAATGCGGGGAGAATATTTAAATGTTAACAACACAAGTTTGTTTAATATGCGATTAGTATCTGTTACCTCCGTTTCCGTAACGCCGTGTTTCTATGTTGACATTATGACATAGATAATGTCAAATGCCTAATAAACTGGTGAGGAAGTAATGGTTTAGGCAAATTAAGGAGAAGCCGTTTCCTTAATTACTTTTGGTGATGAAGATTTGTTTTGTATGTAGTGTATAATGTGCCTTTTAGAAAAAGTGATTCTGAAACTGTGGGTAATAGAAATTTAGGACGAAAACTCTTTACTTCGACCACATATAATAGGAAACCGGGTAGAAACTATGAACTAAGTAGAAGAAACATTAAGTATTGTATTTTAGTTATGATTAAAAAAATATATATTTATTTTGTCTCGGTGCTCTTGCAAATTAGGTACTTTTTTACGAGAGTAAAAAACTGCATTCGTAATAAATGTTGCTTTCGTTACACAACGCAGATATTCATAAGTATAGACAAATTAGAATATCGAGCCACTTTCATGCCAAGGCCTCAGCAGTGAGAAAAAATGCAATAAAAAACAAACACGAAAACAATTCGAGTTTCCATAGTAAGGAAAATTAAATGATTTTGCATCTCAAGCTAAAACAGATTATACGGCCGCATAGAGACCACCGTGGTTAGCTATAATATGTTTATTAGTATTACATAAGCATTTACTACATTATCTATGCATTTTGTACTGATATTGCGCAACCTTTGTGTATTAAGGTCTTCATTTAAATTTTAAATTACAGTAGCAGTTAGATGAAGTGGAAAACGTTATTTAAAGTTATTGTAGTTTTTGTATATTGCAAATGAGATATGCTTCTTTGGTTACAATGAAACTATTTTAAAAGCTTTTATTTAACTTGCAATGTATGGATATTTGTGTGTTCGGGTGAAATCTTTGAACTCAATTTTGAAGTAGATATATTCAACCGTTTGTGCTGAAATTTTGTGGACGCATTTTGTTTGGATGACAATATATGATAAGATATGTGACGTCATTCTAAATTCAATATGGCGGATCATACAAGATGTCAGAACAGTTATATTTAATCCACTTATACAATATGGGTATCAAATGAAAGGGCTTGTTAAGAGTAACTAGGAAAAGCATATGACGTCATTCTGAATCCAATATGGCGGACCATGCAGGATGGCGGAATAGTTACCTTTAGTCTACTTCTACAATATGGGTATCAAATGAAAGGGCTTGTTAAGAGTGACTAGAAAAAGAATATGACGTCATTCTGAATCCAATATGGCGGACCATGCAGGATGGCGGAATAGTTACCTTTAGTCTACTTCTACAATATGGGTATCAAATGAGAAGGCATTTTGAGAGTAATAATAACTTGAAAAAAGAATGTGTCGTTATTCTAAATCCAGCGATAACTAAAAAGTAAAAAATAAAAAAAATAGATAAAAAAAACTTTTTAAGAAAAAGCTTTTATTTAAACGCTCTAAAAAGAAGAAAATAAAATATTCCTTTTGGATTATACTAACAACTCCTCATTATACACAATTTATATATAATAATAAAAGCTTGTCGCGAGGTTTACATACCTATCAACATTCCTTTATATCATAATAATTTGTGGTAAATCGAGCGACAAGCTTTTATTATTAGGTATAGGGTCGGGTGTCTCACAGTGAACCAGGCAGCTACATTGAACCACCGCCGAATCTCGAAAACGCCACGTTGCTAAACCGCGCTAATATGAATGAAAGAGAGATATTTACGATCCCTTACTGCCCACTAATTTGCGTAGCGATCGCGTGCCAATTGGTTGTGTGAGGAGCATTTGAAAAGAAATTGACTCAAAAAGTAAATATTTTTTTCCAATTTCATTCTTTTTTAGCTTTTTTCATTAAAATAATATCAATTTATTTATATGTACACTGTATTCTACGGTTATTTAGCAATTAAAAGCGCTACAATTCGAGTTTTTAAGTGATTGGTATGCCGGTAAATTTTTAAGATTAGTTATCAAAACCTGGTGTGTCTCACAGTGAACCACCTGGGGGTGTTACACATTGAACCATGGTTTATTGTGTACATCCAAGTCGTTAAATGAGTTTTTTTCTACAATTGTTTTAATTTGTTATAAAATTGTGCATTCGACTGCCAACATGCTTAAGGCCAAGCCAAAGTGTTAAGCTGCACAGATCAGGTGCCATGAAACCCGGATGCCTTTGGAACCCGATTTGGCTAATTATCCAATTAAAGGATCATAAGATTTTAAGTGATTTTAATAAATATAAGACTGATTTTTATTATTACAAAGTATTTGCCTTATAAATTGATCTATAAGACATAGTTAATAAGGTGGCTCAATGTGGACCACACCCTGGTTAAATGTGTACCACCGGTAGTACACATTGAACCAAAAATATTTTTTCAGAAAAACCTGTTTTACGCCGAAACAAAAAAGAATATGAGAAATTAATGTTTTACAAAATTGAAGCTAAATAAATATGCTAAGTATACACAAAAAATTGAAGGCATTGATTGAAAATCCAGCCCAATATGGGACTTTGAAATTTACCTGGTTCAAAGTGAGACAACTTACCATATATAAATTGTGTATAATGAGGAGTTGTTAGTAGAATCCAAAAGGAATATTTTATTTTCTTCTTTTTAGAGCGTTTAAATAAAAGCTTTTTCTTAAAAAGTTTTTTTTATCTATTTTTTTTATTTATAAATTTGTATAATATTGATTTGGTACCTATGATTAGACTTTTATTATTTTCTTTCACGTTATTGTGCAAATTGATATATTAAATTGCTCTCTCATCATTTAATTCAAATAAACTTGTATTTATCTTCCTCAGATACCTCAAAATCACTCCATTTATTATCACAAATTAATAAATCCTTCAATTACGCGATGTAACGGTTTACCACAGTCTATAATAAGCCGGGATCTGTGGTCCTCTTATCTCTCAATTCATCATTTCAGCCTGTAAACGTCCACAGTTTAACGTAGACCGTTACAACGAACGGTAGACCTATCATTAAAATAAAATCTGATACGATCCGAACTGATTCAAACCTGATTAATATTTATAGATGAGCCCTATCGATACTTTTTAAAGATAAACTATTCAGAGCAAAAAAAAAGTAAATAAAGAAAAACAAAGTTCAAATTTCGAAAATGATTAGAACACATTTAAATTCTGACAGTAATTAAACCGCGTAAAACGTATGTTTTTCTTGTTTTCTTGTAATTAATTAAACTTTATTCTCACATCAGCCAGTTATTAATTCAGTTTAAAAACTCTATTTGCATTTAAAGCGGCTGCTTATGTATGAGTACAAAGCAGTTAACTTGATGCTAAGAAAAACACGTATAACAGACATGCCTCACTTAGTACAGATCTAATGGCCGGAATAGCAGTTGAGGAAGCCATTATGAGAAGCATCATCATAAACATGCTATCGCTATCTGAATTCTAAATGGCTGGTAACCGATAGATAAGAGTAACTTGCTTAGTCACTGAAGTGCAAAGAAAGTAATTATCAACTGCATGGGTAGTCGAATGCCGAGTATTGGTCACTTACCTACTTAGTCCTTAGTGGTAGTCAAAACCTGCGCTTAACTGAATTTTAATAAACATAAATAGATCAGGTAAAACAAAAATACTACGTAAATGGTCACTGCGCTTCGGGGGTGTGTGGGGGTTCGATCTCCACTTAGAACAAATGTTTGTGTTTACAAAAAAAAATGCTTGTTCTGAATCGAATGCTCTTTGGCATGCCTATGATTTGAATGTTCGTTTACGCTCGCAACATAATGTGGCTTATGAGGTATTACGAGAATCACTTAAAGGAAGAAATAAATCATGTCATTATTAGGGGACCGTTTCCAAGCTTTTTAAGAGCACAGATCTTTTTGATGTCGTAAACCTTCTTGTTGAACTAATCAGTTAGTTCTGTCACACGAATGTTTGGCACCTCTTCTCGTGTTATCGACAGAATTATAATAGCGACAATATAGCCTTATGTAACGACTATGACACGTTGCTTAACGCGAACCGCCGTGAATTTGATATGCGCCTGATTTAGCAATAACGATCTTTTGATGTGTCAAAGGAATTTGGTCTTTATTACCATCTGTTACAGTTCATTCAATTGTATCAATTTTGCTATCAGAACGTGTATCGGTTGTGTTTAACACTGTGATATGCTAAATATCTAGTTGTTAGGCTTTTGATGTTCGGGTTGATAAGGCCGCAACGTTGTCGACTTGATCCGCATTTTTGTTTAAGTAGAGTAAGAACTAGAATAGCTAGGTGTGTATTATTTACCGTATGTGTTGAATAATTAAATTTACTAAACCCTAAGTCATCATTTTGTTATATAATTTTTCTTACTTAATAATGGTGTGATTATACCTTGCTTCAAATCGTAAATTGGACCGCACTTGTAGCAAATGAAAAAAATATACGAAAATTTAAGATTTTCAGAAACATTCAACGATCAATTGTTATGGTAATCTCTCAAATATATCTGTACTACCTAGCTGCGGCCCGCGTCATCGTAAGCATTAGCAATACTTTCGCGATAAAAAATATTTATCCAAAAAAAACAAATTGTAGCTGTTGGCCGATTCTCAGACCAAACCGATATGCACACAAAATTTCATAAAATCGATCAAGCCGTTTCGGAGGAGTATGGTAACTTACACTCTTATACGAGATGTTTTTATTATTTAAAACCCTATACTATCTGTTACTATCAATTTGCTCTAAAAACCTTGAAAACACTTCAAGCTATCAGCTTAATTAACTTAAACGCCTAGGTTAACTGATGTAAAGATTAACAGACACAATGTTATCTGTACTATGTATAAATACACCCTATGGCTATCACGATTCATGAAGTCAGGTAATTGCTGTTTTTAGATAAACGTTGCAATTTGTATCAGGCAAGTCAAACAATCAGTCCAACTGGTAACCTTAGTTGTAGTACTTGGTATACACACATAAAGTAGTTATGTATTTCTTTTTTTCATTTACCTAATTGTTTATATATTTAGCTTTTTACGTGCGCACTAACTAACTATTGTTGGACTTTAACATTTTTAATTATACCCAATTTTATGCCATATTCCACATAACAAAAATTATATGCCCCTTAAACACGTCTTCATTGACTGGCACTTCCTCGTTAAGTTCCTTTCTAAACTTCAACAAAATCGCCTTTATAAATCCCACAGGCAATGACTAACGGTTATTGACATCGCTAGTCCTAACACTACCTGGAAGATAAATATCTGAACCAGCGGCTGTCTTGCCTTTTCAAACGCATTAGCATACAATGAAATCGTTAACCAACTTGTATTTTCTAGGTGACGGATTGGAATGTATCGTGACTGAGGTGTTTAAAATTTCGATGCACGTCTTGATTTTTTTAATCACTTCCGAAATAAATCGTTTTGTATTTTTAACGCAATAAAACTTTCGATAGCTACGTGCTTTTTGTGTTTTTGTTTTATACTATCTTCTTTATTCTGTCCTCTGCGTAAAAAAGGACTTCATTGTGAAGCTTGTAACTGAAAAAAAATCAGATAGATGATACTCTTTGTCAGCAAGCTATCGTCAACTGTATTAAATGTTTAAAGTACTTCTGAGGCAAGGGGCGTAGCTACCGCCGTATCTGCCGTATCAATTATACGGGGCCCCCGGGCCACAGGGGCCCCCGAAGGCCCCCAAAAATCATCATCAGCCATTAAATGATTTAATAAATCAGTTTGCCGAAAAAAGGCAAGGAGAATAAATATTTTAAATTTGATTTTTATTTGTATAATGGTTAAATTATGTTATGATAAATAAATATTTCTTTTCACATTTTTTTTTCTTTTGTGAAAAATCTTTATGCTCATATAAGGGCCCCCAAACAATTTTTTTTCATAAGGGGCCCCGCCAATGCACGCTACGCCACTCTGAGGGTTTGCCACCACGAACTTAAGTAATACTATATTTATAATTAATGCCGCTGTATGCCGTGTAGTGCTACACAGCACACAGTAGCATTATAACAACAAAAAATAGATCTTCATTATTATTAGAAGCCATTTATGTGACTTTCCTATACAGGAGTCTTTTTTCCATAAACATAATTCAGAAAAAATTGACAATTATTTCTACAAGTACTGTGCAAAAATGAAAATAAGTTTATTATTCATACGACAAAATATATATTAATGTTTCTGAACGCTTTTATTTATTATCTGTTGCAGTTGGTTATGTCACGCGTGACGTAAGTGATGTTGTCAAAAATCTTAGTCATCTGTGCTGTCATTTACATGATGTTTTGGTGGCAGTTTGGCACTCGTACTTAAAAAAAAAGTACAACAAAATAACCGTTTTTTAGATCATTAATCGAGTTTATAAATAATGGATCGTGCCAGGAGTAAAGACGCTTCAGAGGGCATTGCGGTAAGTACATAATAACATTGTTATTTGCAGTTTCAAAGTTCCTAGGATGTATGGGAATCTTTCATGGTCATTTTTTTTATGTTGAAGTCTCATGTTTAAGCGAAGGTCAGTTTCAAACCGTTAAATACAAGCTACGTAATGAGCCGTTATACGGGTCATCTACTACTTGTATATTGGGCGTATTGTAATGAATACAATATGATCATCTTTTATTCATGAAAATACATTGTATGTAATGAAGTTATTATTGTTAATGTCATTAATTAATAAAGGCTTTTAACTTATTCTTCTTGCAATTATGTAGTTAAGGAGTTAATTCTAGCCATTTTTTATCGCAGCAAGGCATGTTTGTAAATATCTTTGTAACAATAATTTACTTCTAAACCCAACTATAATTTATTTTTTCTATACGTATCTAAGTTTAAAGCTTATTTTCTGTTTAGCCAATGGGTATCCAAGCTCTAAGTGACACAGTTCTCAGCAATCAGCCAGAGTCTCGCTACGAGTGCCCAGTGTGCCTCAACTGGCTAAGGGATCCTGTCATCACTACCTGTGGACATAAGTTCTGTAAAAATTGCATCACTTCATGGTTACAGTAAGTTGTACAATATTTGTTAAACGAAATACAAATTAAATATTGTAAATAATTTATTTATAAAAATCTGTATGAAATTGATTAATTTATTTTTTGGGTGTAGAATGTAACTTAATTTTGATGTTAGTTATGCATTTGAAATCACAAAAATGGTGTTAAAAAATAACTAGGATCTGTTTAAATACTTATAATAATTAATGTAATATTTTTTATGATAAGCAATTTTTTTTGAACATCATTTTAATAAAATAATTTCTTTTTTCTTTTTAGGAACAGTGGTCACTGCCCTATAGATAACATAAACTTAAGCATGAAGGTTGACATATTTCCAGACAACTACACCAAACGAGAAATACAAGACCAAAGAATGGATTGTCCATTTTCTACTAAAGGTTAGTACTATCTATTAAAGAAACCGCATCAAAGTCCGTTGCGTAGTTTTTAAGATGACACCAGCCAGTTATGCAGGATATATTATAGTGGACAAGCGTGTGCGCAAACTCAGGTGCACTCTCTGATCCTTCACTCTCACAGCCCGATGGGACGGCAACCCGACACGACCGAAGGGAGTTCAGGCGTAGAACCCACATTTATACAGGCCTTCTGATACACGGAAGCTGCAATATTTATTTCTGAACCGCACACAACATTCGAAAAATCGGTGCGCCCCTTGAGGATCGAACTCGAGACCTTTGACTTGGCAATCCTATGGCCTTACCACTAGGTTATCACAGCATCTATATTATGTATAATGAATAGCTAGATATAGTAACTGTCAGGGCCCTTTATAAAGGCATATAGAACACAACCAGTAGAAGTGTACTGTATACAATACACAAATATTTATAAACACTTTAAAGATAGTTATAAGAGATTGTCTAAACAGCGCTAGCCAAGATGTAATAAATAATAACAGCATTATGAACTCACGTCCTAAGCTGAACATTCTGTTTAGAGCTACAGTATCACCAACACATTACATTCATGTGCATATTACAAAGTATTCATCACTGCCATTTGCTGAAATCGGTGAAGTTTTTATTCAGTGAAGGCTTTTTTGAGCCACATCGACCATAAAAGAAGAAGAAAGTATATATCTGTAATAAATAGTGACACTACAGTACTGTCAACTTAACTTGGCCCTTTGGAAAAAAACTAAATGATTGTTGGAGCAGGATCAAAGTATACAAGTATGTTGAGTGTGATAGAAACGGTGATATTTGTTGCTCTTTCTATACATACCAAGTTTCATCACTTATATATTTACTATAATAATAGTGAATATAATATAAGTCATGAAACTGAAAAAAATAAATAATTATGTGTTAACGTTTTACTCGCGTATTTATCGGAATCGCCCGACTAGTTTAAGACCCAACCGCAGTCCGTAATCATGAACAAACGCGGCGGGGTCGCGAGTTGATAACAACATCATTCTCCTGCTCTTATCCTAATTATTATTTAAGGTCGGGCTGGAAACATATGATTATGACATATGACATTATACGCAAATAAATACAGCATGTATATTTGAACGACGGACTTATTGAAGGAGGGTGGTCAGTATTCGATTCTCGTCCCAAATATGTAAAAAAACTATGACCTTAATTTTTCATATAACTATCCGATAAAATACAGTATTTATGAACACAGAGCGCAAAATGCCTAATATCACGCGCCAAACACGTGCCGCCGCTAAGGCAGCGAGCGTGCAAGCCCCCCCGCGCCCCTTGTGATGTCGACGACGAGTGCCGCGCAGTGAAATGCATTCATACCTACGTCGGCGTCGGTCATTGACCGCGCATATGTTCGATAAGCGCGAGGGTGTTAAAACGTTGCGAAGTTATTAGGACTTTTTTGGAACGATTTTGTTCGTCATTAATCAGGGTTTTTTTTATTGCTTATACGTTTATTGGTGAAGTCTATGCATAAACTATTGGTGGTTTGAATAAGTCCGTCGTTCAAATATACATACTGTATATGAATATGAATCCAAAATTTCAAAATTTTACGACACTTATTATAATAAAACTTAACACTCTTTTAGGTTGTACAGTAAAAGTGACACCTTTAGACCTGGACTCCCATATAGCGTCGTGTGAATACAACCAACCTGAGACGTCCACGCAGTCAGAGGTGACCGTGCCGTGCTCCTTCCAGGCCGTGGGATGTAAGGACATGTTTAATAGCCAGGAGGAGATGAACAGGCATGTGGAGACTGATGTACAGAAACATATGAGTGTGAGTATTATTGTTTTGTCCCAAACCTAATAAACTTTTAAGAGATTGGTGTAAAGTGGCTTAACACAGAAAACTAAAGTTTTTTTTTTGTATAATATGTAGTGGCTAGTAACAGCCTCTTGTTGCTTATGTTAAAAAAAAATGTTTGTTATTCTAGACCTCCTAATGTTAAAAAAATGCAAATTTTCTTGATTATTCCAAGACATAATTCAGTCTGAAAACTATTAAAAACATCTACCCATAAAAGAAATGAGATCCTTTTTACTCTATTTAATCAAATTTAATTTCATTCAAAATTTCAAATGATATAAGTAAAATAGTTTAATTTTTGTGTTAACTGACAAGTCAAGTTTATTAATTAAATGACCCTAAATGTTTCAGCTCCTAATGAACGCATATTCTGAGATGAAGATCAACAACGACATGTCCTCTGCCAGTATGGATGCAAAAGAGCAAGAAGCAATGACATTATGGGAGGCGCCAGACAAGGACGGCAATACTACCGCTGCACCATCACTAAATAACACTAGCGCTCTTATCCGGTAAGTAAAAGATGACAAAACTTACGAATTTCAGTTCAACTAATTGTGATATTCAAATTAAAGAATATTCGACCTCATTGAAGCCGTGATAGCTTAGTGGCAAGACCGTAGGACTGCTAAGTCAGAGGTCTTGAGTTCGATCCCCACGACGCGCACCGACTTTTCGAATGTTGTGTGCGTTTAAGAAATGTATATCACAGCTTCCGTGTTTCGGAAGGCACGTAAAAATGTGGGTCATGCGCCTGATCTCTCTCCGGTCGTGTCGGATTACCGTCCCATCGGGCTATGTGAGTAAAAGGAACAGAGAGTGCACCTGTGTTTGCACACACGCTTGTGCGCGTGTATGTCCTACTTAGTTGGCTGGTGTCATAGTAACACTGGCCGCCGTGGCCGAAATCGGTCCGGACCGCTATATTCGACCTCAAGTCATAAACCATAAGGTTCATATTCTACAACTTTCTTCAGTTTTTTTTTGTATGAGTGACATCTAGAGTAAATGTCAACTATTTAGTTGTCAGATGTTTCTTTTTTGGCAGAAAAAAGCACATTTTTACACTTCAAACCGAGGAATAAATAATTAGCTGCGTTAATAATTATTATTAAAGTGGCCTTTTTTATCTTACAGAGCCCTCTACGAACGAGTAGTGGTACTAGAGCAAAGGAACCGCGAACAGGACATAGTGATAGCGAATATGTCGAAACAGCTTTCAGCGTTCGCCGTGGCTAAGATGAAACAGAACAACGACATGTTGCTGCGATACTGTATGGGGAACTATGTGTGGAAGATAGACAACTTTCAAGCAAGGTTAGCGGCTATGATGAAAGATCATTATAAGATGCTTTATAGCCCAGGGTTTTATACCTCGCCTAATGGGTATAGGTGAGTCATTTTTGAAGATTATTGATTAAGTAGAATTACAGCGCATATAAATGGTTTAATTGGAACTTTTTTTATTCTTGTGAGATTATTCTTTAGTATATTTTTTTTATGTAAGAAGTTATGCAATACTATGCAAGAAAGAATATTGATGATGATTCATAATTAATTTAAATATTGCTTGTTTATTATAATTAAATCATAATTATTGCATAATTGATTACAACCTTTTAGATTTTATAATATTCAAAATGTTAAATTTATAAACCGTACTTTTCGTACAAGCAACACAAAATGTTTTACTAACTATTTAATTTATCTTTTAAAGATTCTGCGTACGCCTCAACATATCACCTCAAAACCCGCACTGCTTTGCACTACACGTGCATTTGATGAAGACTGAAAACGACGACTGTCTGGAGTGGCCTTTCAACGGCCGCATCTCCTTCGCAATGATCAACCAGTACAACCCAGACCTCACTCAGAAAGACACAATGATGTCCAACTCAACACTAACCGCGTTTCGGAAACCTACAGCTGAAATCTGCGTGCGAGGTTTCGGGTATACAGAATACGCAGTAGTTGCTGAAGTATTAAGAAACGGCTTTGTAAAAGACGATACTCTTATTGTGAGGGTCAATATCAGATGTGTATGACAAGACGAGTAAGTTTTTTGTTCGTTATGCTTTTGTTTTTTCAAGATTTGTACTGGACTTGTTTAACTTATTTTGTGTATTTTATAGATGTTATGGTTAGTAATGACTTCTGAATGTTTTTAAACTTTTTCGATTTGTACACATATTTTAGACCACAAATGGGTCTTATTCGCGTTGTACTTCAATATTTTTTTTCTCCCGACTGCGGTGAACTCGTAGGTCGGTGCAACTCGGCCGAAACGTCCCTTTTGTTGTCTAACATAAATTACTGCTGAAGTTTAATAGCCAATATTAATGTAATCGTATTAAATAGAATGAATCTTTTGAATCTGATAATCGAATCTATTATATCAATTTTATTGCCGATAATATATCGGACAAATCATATTGAACTTTTCTCAATATATTTTAATTATGTTTAAATGAGATTGTAAATACGTAATAAGTTAATCGTTATTATTAAGTAATGCCATAAAACATTCTTCTTGCACTAAACTTGTGCAATACATTCCGTCCCAAAATAGTCTGAAAAAAGGTATTCTGTACTTAACGTTTTTATAATATTTTAACAGCGTATTCAGTATTATTGTAAATAATCTCCGTCCAACTTTTAAAAGAGTAGAGTTAAGAGATTAAATGTACTTAAAAAAATGAAATAGAAATTATTTTAAAATGTCTGTATTAATATCTATATTGTAGGCAAAAATTAATTAATCGTAATTCGTATAGTGTGTCGGCCTGTGTTTAGCCTCTAACTTGCAGTTGTGAACTGCTGCTATACCGGAGGTCACACACAAGTTAGTCCGTATACTTAATTTGAGACTAGATTGCGTTGTGAGAATGTTGAGGAATATTTATTAGTTGTGTAAGATAAACGTCGCACGCCATAACCGTTGTATAATTTAGATTTGTTTCCGACAACAGTCGCACTTTAAAAGAAAGTAAATATAGTATAGTAGGGCCGGTATAGGCTAATATTTAAAAATATTTTATACTTACCAAGTGTTAAACCATGGATATTTTGTAAAGAACATTTACTTAAGCATGAAATTATTGTACTTAATGTTTTAATTTGATTGTAGAAAACTATATTTACATCAAATATTGTATCGTAGTGTTAGAATAAGTGTAATTGTTTCCGTCCAAGCCCCAGCAATGTATAATGTTAATGAATTAAAAGATATAATATTTAAATCAATTTTATGGTTATTTTAGTATTTTTTAATATATAAACGAATAAAATTCAGATCAAAATATGCTTACGCATATTTTGCTGGTTAATCAATAAATTGATGGTTAATCAATAAATTGTGAATTAAGATCTTCGTCTCTACGAATTATATTTTATACATTCCATGAATTGTAATGATATTTTATATAGTTGTTTCATACTTTTTGATATGACGGTGCCTTAAATGTATTCTGTTTTGTTTGTTTTAATACGAAAAATATACATATTATGAAGTTACAAAGACTTTCTTTCGAAACCTAAATAATAAAAGCCTATTCTATGCCCATTAGTAGAAAATTATAATATGTGCCGTAAATAAAAGGTGCAGCTATAATACAAAATAGAAGAGCCACAGATGCCATAAGATTTTATAAAACAAGTACAGTAAAGGTTTTTGAAATAAAAAAGCATGGATATTTGAGAATCGATTTATTGGTATTCATGTCTTACAAACGTAAACTGTTACATACTAATTGTCTTAATAAAATATAGGAATTTAGCTTACATTTGTAAATACGTCTAAGGGCTAACTTACTTATAGCCTTATCACATCCAACCATCACAATAATTCTATCCCAAAACATCAATTTGTCACTTTAGTGAATTCACGAGAAATTTTGGCGAAATCTGTATCCAGTCACTGGCGAAAACCTAATTATGATCGTATAAAATCTACGTGAGAAAACCATTTTAAAGTTATGTCAATAATTCTCAATCTTAACCGTTATATTTACTAATCAAACCGCTTATTTCCATCTACTTCAAAGATATTTAATAACATCAAAACAATAAAATCGCAGCTAGCAAAATTTAACCTAATTTGCATTTGGTCAGCAACAACCTAAATGTTTAATACAATATAAAAACAATTTTATAATAGTTAATCATTTAAAATAATTTCGAAATTCCTACTGTTCAATACATATAAAATATAATAACATTGATTTTGTATACTATAATTATATAACTGACTACTGTTATGGCCTGACATAGACTATTCACGACAAAAAATCGCTTTTCCAACAAATTTTAAGTAAATTATTTAAAGACAACAATATTGAAGGTGCAGTCAGATGGCAAGACGAGAAATCTTACTAATTTGTAGGTGACAGCTTATTTTAAAAATGCATTATGTATTTTGATTTCGTTTTATCTGACTATACCTTAAATATTTAAATGAACATAGAAACTGACAACAAACAGGTGCATGAGAATATACTCGTACCAAAAATTGTGTAAAGCCTCTATTCATATAATGCAAACACAAGTCTATCACACTTAAATGGTAACTTGAGCTAATATTGTCAAGTTTTATCAAACAAATTATACTATAACAAGAAAATTGGAGTAGGCAACACTATCCATAATTAATTGGCAATACAAAGATCTAATCAACAGCTATGTTTCTGTATAAAAATCTAGCTAAACATGCATGGTAAGTATAGTATATTATACGCAAGTTTATAGCTACTATAAAAATCTAGCTTCCTAACCTTATACAGTATGATACAAAGTTATAATATTTATATATTGAAAAAAATACAACTCAAATAAAAATGTAAATAAAATAAATGATTTTGATTTTTATACAAATATATATAATCATTTATGTAAATATAATCATGTACTTTTGACGATTACATCGTGTAATTTGACTTTTAATTGTTAATTGCAATGAATACATATTCCACCGCTGCTTGTAAGTTTAATAAAATATTAAAATATTCCTTATTATCTGCTATTTTAAATGCTGGAGTATCGTAGCAAGCAGTAGGTTGTTCTGTCAATCAACCGTTGGCATGTCTGCACAGCCTTTCAGAAACCAGGCTTTAACACATTGAACCGCCTCGCCAGCAATTGAAGCATCGTCGTCGTCTAACGCTTTTAAATGTCTCTTGCCTCTGGACAATATGACATTTAACAACGACTATTAATAGTTACGTTTGTGAATAGGGTGTTAAGATAAGCTTAAATAGCGGTGCCAAATAATAAATGTACTTTTTATATTTTTCTGCTGATATTTGATATTGTCTGTCAGCGTTTTTGGGAGTTTCATAACCACACACGCATTCGCTAATTTTAATTAATTTCATATAAAAATCTAGCTTACTGTCCTATCTTATCTTACATTACATGATACAATTTTGGGAAAATATCTGTGGATCACCATGATCATAAATTGGATTTATAGAAAATTGTAACCATAGTCATGCAAAATGACGGGCTCTTAATGTATTTAATAAAGCTATTTTCATTTTATTTGATGTCAAGAGAATCCACCTATATTTCATTCATAATCATTCCGAATGACTAAAATTTTTAAAGTATAGATAGGTAAGTACTAAAAGTTTTCGATTTCGATTTATTAGCTAAACATAAATAATATCCAACGTGGAAATGATAACTTGATTTACACAAAAACATAAAATGTACAATTTGTAACGGTATTATATTTTTTGCAGTACATAAAATAACATTCCATTACTAAGTACAGACAACCACACAAGAACATTAGTTGAACTGCAAAAATGAGCCTTACCTTATTAACATAAATGTGTTTTCAATATTTCGAACATTCAAACTTTTTATTTGCCATTAACGTTTCAATAGCTTTCAGTTATCATTCCCTATATAAATAAATAATTGTCAAACTTACACAAACCACTGTTTTGTTATATTTGTATTGTAAAGACATTTCTTTTTCACTAAACCTTCACTTATTGGGTGCTATTTTTGTGACGTCATAAGCCATGAAAGTCCAAATATAACATAAGAGTGGAATAAATAAATAAATACACTTACACGTTGATAAAGCGAAATGGAAAGTTTTTGGAATGGAAAGCTACAGAATCAATTGTAAGGAAGACGTTTGACGGAAGCAAATCAATTTCTACCCTCTCGAGTACTTTGGTAGTAATGGTAAGTGTTGCAATTGTAACGTTATTCTGGGAAAATTCATTCTTTTACATCACACATAGTTTTGACAATTAATTAAAACCTTTTCCGGTAAAGACAAAAAATATCTGGACGAATTTAGTTTTTTTTTATTTGATTTTCACTATTACATAAAACATTAAATTCGCGCAAAAGTACTTTTTTAAGATTAGGTTTCGAGTGTCTCACTGAACAATGTATGATGTAAAAGAGTTAAATTACCAGACAACGTTAACATGTCAAACTATTGTAACATATGGAATGTATAAAACAAAACTAGTAAGGAAATAAGCAAGCATTTGGAGCCCCAACTGTAATCCAACGTTAAACCTACAAGCTCTATAATTTCTACATATCACAGTCACGGTAAACAAATGCATTTAATGTTGAATCACACGATACCAAATATTGTACGATGTTTTTGGAGTTATGTAACGTATTAAATATACAGGCAAGTGACGTCATCAATAACCAGACCTGGGCCATAAGACCAGTATCTATACTATAAAATCGTAAAGTAGGATTGTTACCATTGTAAAAGAAAGAATCACACTATTCGACGCTCTCGGTTCTACAATTGAAACAACTGCTTAAAGACCTTATAGTAAGCAAACAGATGGAGTTATAAAACCTCCTTACTCGATATCTTGTTAATTACCTAAGGTGGATAGAGATAGGGCCAATTTGCTAACGCTCGTAACTTACTGACATAGATGGCGCTAGTTGCCTGCATATTTATCTGACTGTCCCTTACGCGTCAAACTATTTTATGTACTCTTTAAAATGACGTGAAAAAATATAGACTATAATATCTGACTGAAGGAATGAGCCATTTCCAATTCAGTCCTTACACCACACTGACATAAGAGCTAAAATCGCTTAAAACTATTAATTTATCCAAAGTTTTTGGGTTGCAAATGTTATATTTCAAAACAAATGGGGTTTCTAAAGTAATTTGTGTATCGTAACAAAATACTACCAGAAGAAGCTTTTAATAAAATTTTATATTTGACTTAATACTCCAAAATGATACATTCAAAAAACTACACTTAAAACTAACATTAAGTGTCAAGTGAGACCTAAATCTAAACGACATACATTAATAATATAAATAACATATTGATTTAAGTTTGAAGATCATAATAAATTGTTATAGAATTCTAAAAACTTTGTGATTTTTAAATAACTTTCCTTGATTTTTAAATATCCAACAAGCATAAGCCAAACCTAAATCCTTACCTAGTCATAATCTCGCCAATAAATCAACAACTTTCTTACCTAATACCTCCTGCATTTTACGGCTATCAATCGAAACGTGCGCAAGCCATTTGATACCACAGTCAAAACAAGCTTCATTCAATTTTGAGCCTTAATAGTACAAAACTAAGTTATATTCTGACTTAGCACTTAGCTAAAATATAAAAACTCGAATCGAGCACTATATTTAGTTCCTATTCAACTAACCATGTAACTTTAAAGTACGGGCTACTGTAGTCTTATCTTTTAATTAAAGTTACTTGATTGGTTTCTCATAATATGAAAACTATCAAAAATGATTTGCGGCCACACTTTCCTTGGTACAAAGCATAAATCATTAAGTCGTCATCTCTATTAATGATTTATAGAACGTACACTTTTAGAAGTGACAAGAACTGGTCACGAGGCCATATTATGAGGTCGTATTTGTGAAGGAAGGCGCCCATCATTTTGTATAGTTTACATATTATATGGAGCGCACCACTTTTTAAAGTGAGACAGTTACAGCTATAGATGAGAATCCGCTCTAAGCTGTGTATCACGTGGTCCTGCTTCCGTAACTGCACTAGTCTTACAGCAAAAGGCGGTGGTAGACCCCAGGCTATTCAAACCCCGTTATTGAGAAATTTCCCTCTCCGAGAAGCTTTTTTAAGAAAATAGTACATTTTCATTCAAAGAGCAATGACCAAATAAAATGACTAGTTTTTTGTCTTTAAGGGATGTTCGAAAAACTCAATCATTTTATTTGCTTCTTGCTGCAACGTACAAAAATATTCATTTTAAATATATTAGAAGCCAATAAACTGACCGAAGTTTTTGCTTACTTGATATCGTTTGATTTTTATACCACAATATTTCTAGATACTCAATCAATTAAAACCAAAATGATTATGTTCTACTCTCCTGGAAATACATAACTCAATCCGAATTAGAATTTTCTTTTTTCAACACAAACATTATAATTGATTGTCTTTTAATTCACGGGATAACTTCAAGAGAAAAACGCGGTTCTTTTTAAAAGCTTACACGGGGACACAGGTCCAACTTGCAGAGTCCTTGTTGAGAACTTTAGTTTAAAATGTGATGGGGCACGATTTATGAGAGCACTGTCCAAAATTTTCAGCAAAACCTAGTCATCATTTTAAGCTTCTAATATATCCAAAAGTCAGGTTTACTTCTATACAGAGCTGCTGGAGTCTCCAGGGAAGTGCAGCTGGTTGTCGCCCCCACAGCTGGGCGTGGGCGACGACGGCGGGTCCAGCGACGCGCGGGACGCAGAGCTGAAACTGCTTGAACTTAACTCTTCTTGCTCCGTCTCGTAACGACCGCTTGTTGTTATAGCTGAAAGATGATAAGTTGAACTAAGTTTAAATGACTTTTTGTTTTTTTTTTCTGTATGTGTTTGAATTTGTGCTTTATTGTGTTGGGTGTAAGGATTATTTTTGACTGGTGGAGTTTTTTTATATACGGAAATTAGACTTTAGACTGAAATTAGATATTACAAAGGATGTAAGTTGCTACTATTTTTTTTTAAGATACATAAATTAA
This sequence comes from Chrysodeixis includens, assembly GCA_941860345.1. Lineage (NCBI taxonomy): Eukaryota > Metazoa > Arthropoda > Insecta > Lepidoptera > Noctuidae > Chrysodeixis > Chrysodeixis includens. The sequence goes on along the minus strand of OW796099.1, from coordinate 2,536,556 downwards.
CTACTTACTAGTTTGTTTCTGTGTGGTGTGCCTATATTACAGTCATCATGCGTAACAGAGAAAATAAAACTACGTAAATGCTGTTTTTGAATTCTCATCTTTATTATATAGATACTATCCTGATTTTTTTAAACACTCCATAACATTATCAACAAAACAGTTCAGCCAAAGTATACATTACACGCGAACACTTAAGGCAAAGACATTTAGCATACATTATGACAATACAATTCGTATAATCGGTCTATGCCTAAATAAAGGCAACCATATAATTTTAGAATTTCAGAATTGATCACATTTAGTTTGTGTAATAAATACATGCTATATCTTATGTTCAAGAAAGTTTACAGTTTGAGATTGTGTACGCACTTACAAACAAGCAAACAGATTTTACATTGCTTTTCGTTTCATGGCTGTGTTTTATAACATACAACATTTCCATAAAATTCCACATATTTTAAACGTATGAGTAGTTATTATTATGCTTTTGTATGACACAACATATTGGTGTTACTAATTACTGAAGAAAAGTTGACAATACAGATCTTTATGTAATACGAAGAAGTAGATTAGATTCGACTATTATTTACAATTGTAATCTGACAGATTTACTAATACTATATAGACTTTGTTGCTACTATCGGACTGGTTTTATCCAAATTGTAAAATCAACAACGAAATGTATAATTTCTAATACCAATATAAACTAGACGATGAGAACATAATTTTGATTACGAAGCTAAAATCCCGCAATAAAAAAATAAAACGTTTCCGAAAACTTAGGACTCAAATCCTTAACAAATATATTTTTAAATCGACAATATTATTTGGTCCGTACCAATTTTGAAGCAGTTTATAAGCTGCCGTTAGTAATTGACTAAAAATAAAAAACAAAACAGATTAAAAAAATAGAGGATACGCAATTAAACTACGTAATTACTAAAGCCAATGGTATAAATTAATTTTGTATAAGAACAAAATACCAAAATAAGTACTACTTATTTGAAAAGATCAAAAATATTACAATAAATCGCACCCTTTCAGAGGTTGAACTTGATTCAAATGAGTTAAGACTATATCAGTATGCTCAGCTTACAGAATAACATACATCTCGCATTAAGAGCACTCTACATGATATTTTATAAAATAAATAGTCTTACAACTTGTACAGTTCGTAATTTAGATCTTTTCTAAAATCACCTACATTATATACATTTTTGACATCGTAAAACCAATTAATTAGTAACAATAATTTCATATTTTTAATTTCATCATTCAGTTTCATCCAATTAAAGGTAATTACGGCCGAGAGAGATCTTATACTAAAAATTGAACTAATTATAATACAGAACTAAAAAGCTACAAATTAACGTCAAATAATAAATAATATTATGCACCAACTACGTATCTAAAATTAATCGAAAACTCGAAATAATGTCACCAAAAAAAAATTAGATATAAAATAAATATTTGTCATGATTTAACATATTAAAGCTAAATAAAAAAAACATTGGTTAATAAATAATACTTGTCGATAGTTACAATATATTTGTACACGAAGACAGCCGTACATGTGAGTGGGTATCATATACCGGTGTGACTAAGTCATAAGGGGAGGGGGGGGGCTAGCACCACCTCTAAATGACAAAGCGAGAGGTCGCTAGTGTGCCGTCTCACTTCCACTACTGCAACGGTTCAAGAGGTGATAGTAACCCTCCCTGGACTGTTTCTGAACCGATTTTTCCAGTTACCTGCATATCACTGCCAAACTAAGCTGCTTTCTACGAAGCACATGATTGACGCACAGTAATAGATTGAAATCTAATTTATAGTCCGCCAATCACAACCTAAATAGGTATTTTGTAGTACTTCATTGATAGAGCTAATTTTTAACAATATTTTTAATATCAAAATTCTTAATAATTGTAAATTACGTGTTAATTTTAAAATTAATGTAAAGTCGGAATCAGAAACAGTCTTAGGTGGCGAAGCAACACAATAAATTAATACTGAGGTACGATCAAGATATTACATATTAATTATTAAAATGAGCCTCAATCATATCAAGGTCAAAAATAACGCTCCTATGTATAGCAAAAGCTGAAGGCCGTATTACGATCTTTACTAAGACAGATGTTTAATTTCTCATTATTTTTTTAATGAAATGTTACGCCCTAAAAGTCCATAACACGGCCTCCTGATCTCCCAATGTAATGCGCAAAATATATAATATACTGGTCAAGCTTAAATCTTATGACGGGTAAGCAAAGTATATACTGGCCTTTATAAAGGTCTTGCGTAGCGCACAGCTGCTTGTTTCCACAATGTATGCGATTTTATTCATCTACACCTAATAACTAAAACAAGAGATAAGTACTAAATGGAGTACCGTTATACAAAAACAATGAACTAGGTTTGTTATGAAGACCGCCACACCGATTCTAGAAGTCTCTTTAATATCAAAACCTTGCCAAAAAATCTTACGCTACGAGTATATGTAATTAATACTTTTCGAATTTATTGGAATTTTTGATCTTCATAAAAAATCTAGTCGAGTTATATTTTTGTGTATTTTGCTAGGTTTTTAGATTTTTATGTTTATTTTTTTGATATGACATACAATACCGCTACTGAACAACGATAAAATGTTATAGCCTAAATAATATTGTTAGGCTTAGTAGCAAATATTTAAAATCACTTTTTTTTATAAACATTTTAAGGTTTTTTTTTTGTCTTTTACCTGTGCTTAATCACATTAATTGCATTACTTACTAAGATTACTACAACAGCAGCAAATGTTGGATTCTAACCGCGTAAATTGACATGATCAGCTTACGTTATATCATAACGAAGTTTATTGATACCGAACTATAAGTTAAAATATATGTTAGACAAAGATCACTTTAGGGATATTAAACTAATAATTTCCAAAAGGTAGAAATAACCGTGAATAGTCTATACGTACATAAAACAACTTGTTAGTATAACACACATTTCAACCACGCAAAGTTAAGAAAAAAGTTACAAAATATATGTATTTAAAACTTTAATTGATTTAACTTTTTTTTTATCTAAACAGCATTTTTGTTTGATAAGTAAATGTTGTTCAGAGTATTATTTTATACCACTTACAAATAAAATCTATTAAAAAATCGGATATCATAAATGTTACAATAGTTGATGTAGCACACGTAAGCTGAAAATGTCTTATGTATAAACTACAATAAATATTGCAAAAATCGAAACATTGAACATTAATATCACTGAACACAGTTATTACTTCTTCTTCTTACGCGCCTTTTTAGACTTAGACGATTGCTTTGACGAAGGCATGGTTACATTAGAAGCACCTGATGATTTCTTTTCCTCCTTGTCACTGTCAGTCGAAACAACAGGTGAAGTATTGTCATCGTCCGAAGATTTCTCCATCTCCTTATCATCGGACTTATCATCATCAATCTTCACCTCTTGCGAAGTTATTTTATCGTTTTCAATAACACTAAATCCCTTTTCTTTCTTTAAGGGAACTTTTTCTAAATCTATCAGGTTGAAGGCGCTTGATTCAATGGCTTTGCTTGTGGTTTCTTTAATGGTTGACAGTATATTATCTATGTTTATTTTGCATATGGGACTTGTAACAGTTCCATCGTTGATCTCTAGAAGGCTATCACGCATGACTTCTAGTTTAAAATCATCTAGACCGAAATCCAGAGGTCCTAGTGGAGGTAGGTCGAGGACTGAATGATGTTCCTCGACGAAGTTCAACTCTGAAGGAGCATCGCACTCAGCTACCATGATATCGGTTCTCTTACAAAGCTCTATAAGTTTATCTTGCAACGACACCTGTGTGGAAGACCCGGCTTCTTCATCTAAATCTATAGTCTCAATAACACTTTCGCTTTCATACTTCTTTTCTATTTCTACTTTTTCTTCAGTAAACTTTTCTTCTTTTTTACTGTTTTTGGAAGCAGCAATAGAGCTCCAAGATTTAATAGGTTTCTCAACTACTTCTACTTCTTGGCTCTTTTCGGGCTGCGGAGACTTCTTTCGCATAGCTTTATTGCCTTTAGTGATCTGAATTTCGGGGAATTCCTCTTTCATCGTATCTATCACATACACGTCTTTGATATCTGTCTCGTAACGTTTCTCAATGGGCTTGCGGTCAGCATAAGGTGAAAGAGATTTGCTTTTCTTGGCTCTCGGGGATTCCTTCAAAGTACTTTCGGCAGTTGGTTCGGTAACTTTAAGAGTATCTATTTTAGGCATTTCAATTTCTATTTCTTTAGGTTTCGACTTTGGAAGAGGTTCAACAAACTCCATTTTTAAAGCGCTGTCATCGCTCTTTCTCGGTTTAGGTGCGACAGTAAGTTCTGTTTCATCAAGAGCCCAAACATCCTTAGTGTCAAACTGTTCTTTTCTCTCAGGAGTTACACTTTTAGATGAGCGCGTCTTTTTAGGTTTAGTCAAAAGAGGGAAAGGTTCTAAATCTTCATAAGGTGTCGAAATGGAGACTAATTCGCCACTAGATTGTTGAGGTTTGTCATCAATAGTATGAATTTCGACAAAGGAATCCTCATCTTTCGACTGCGCGTCATCTTGAGACTTTTTAGCTTTACGGGGCTTTTTAACTTTAGTCTTGAGTTCCTCAATTGGCTTTTCTTCTACGACAGAACTACTGCAAACCGGTTTTTCTGGTTCATTAAGAAGCATATCCCAAGCTTGCTCCTCAGTTTTAATAACTTCAGCTGCTTTTTCTTTAACAGTTTTGGTTTCGGAAGATTTTTTCTTTGACGACACTTTAATAGTTACCGCTACTGAAGGGATTTCCTCTTTAGTGTCCACCACAACAGCTATCGGCTCGGGCGGAGGTACAGGGACTGGCTCCTTAGTAACATGCTCTGTGAAAACAGGTTTTTTAGTTTCTTTCGTCACAGGTGTTCTTGGAACGGGTTCTTTTGGAGGAGTTTCTCTTGTTATGGAAGCTCTGGGAGCAGGTTCTTTCGGAACAGACTCCCTTGGCAGAGAAACTCTAGGAACAGGTTCCTTAGGTATAGACTCCCTTGAAATAGATTGCCTAGCAGCAGATTCTCTTGGTACAGATTCCCTAGACACAGAACGTCTTGATACGTATTCTCTTGGCGCAGGTTCCCTCGTAACAAATTCTTTTGACACAGGTTCTTTCGAAATAGATTCCCTCCGAGGCAATTCAATCTTATCAACTAATTCTAATTTAGGAGTACACTCCCTACGACTTTTCTCTTGAACTTCGCCCGATTTCGAAGTCTTAGCATCTTGTTCTCGAGATCGAGTTCTCTTACTTTTACTAGATTTTTTATCCCTAAGATTGTCGTCACTAGCGACTCTATCACTATCCGACTTTGGGGTGGGAGATCGCCTAACCGTATGTCGGGCGGCCGGCTGAATATCACCGGCCGGCCGTTTTGGCAGTGTGTCGGGAGGCGCGTCACTCGCTCGCTCGGCGGGCACCGAGCCCCTGGCAGTCGGCCTGGCATCCGTCACCTGTCGCGCCTCCTCGCCTACGCTATACTTATCTAAATTAAAGCTAGCCGGTGGGGTGTGTGTGGGCGCGAGCGCGGCGGGGATGAGCACGGCGGTGGGCAGCGCGCTGGGCTGCGGCCTTGGCGCGGGCGGCGGCGCGGGCGGCAGGCTCTGCGCCGGGATGGTGGTGGTGCGCGGCAGCGGGCGCGCCGCGTCCTCGGGGCGCGCGTGCGGCGGCGCGGGCGCGCGCAGCACGGCGCGGAAGCGCGCCTCGTCGCAGTTGTCGCTGGCGTAGAGCTCGGGCTCGACGGGCGTGGGCGCGGGCGTGGGCGCGGGCTGCACCACGGTGCCGGCGGGGTCCACGGCGCGCGCCAGGCCGCCCGCGCCCGCGCCCCCGCCCGCGCCCCGCGCGCCCCCGGCCGGCCGCGCCGCGCCTAGCACGGGACACAGTTACTCGCGTGAGAGGGGGCGCGGGGGGGGCGGCGCTAGGCGCGGCGTCCTGCAGCCGCCGCTCCCACTCCGGCTCCTCCGCTGCATGCTTCGCTCTTGGATATTCACTCGATGGTAAACGAATTCCAAAAACGTTGCACTCGCGAGTTTTATATCGTTTGCACGATCATAAACATTTTTACCAACAATCTTTATCGAAACGTTCAAAGCCATAAAGCGAAACTTACAGCCGTATTCAAGATAGACATTGAACAACAAAACGCCTTCATGTGTGACGATCTCTTCATTGCCGTAAAATATAATGTTAAGACAAGGATACAATTTAGAACTTCTTATAGCCAAGTGTCGTTCTTGAATATAGCCATGATTTTATAAACGACGTCAACAGAATGCCACATAGAGGAAACCCGCGAATTTCAATAAATACATCATTAAAAACGCGAATAACTGCACTGTCAAACATGTTTTGTCTTAAATGTGGAATAACCATCAAATAAAACAGCATGCATACTTTACTAAAAATTTCAGAAATTATATTTTTCTGACCCCAAAAAGTGTATTTGCAAATTAAAAAAATGAACCTTGTGTTCCGCAACCGCAATTCAGTGATAACAACAACTATCGAGAATCTGCTTAGAGCTAGCAACTAATCACACTAATTTACTGTACTATTGATTTAGGTAAGTTACTGAACATTAACAAGAATATATTTTAAGCCAGTATTACAAAAAAATTACTCATTTATACAGTGTCACTTTCTTTGTCTTCAAATATAAGAAAAAAAAATGCACTAAGACCAAATTTGTTCAGTAAATTACCTAAATCGACAATTTCTATCATATATTAACTGTCTCAAAACATATGACATACCGTGGTCTTCCTTCATGGCCTCGGCTAGGTCTTCTCTGAGCTGCACGTCGCACACTGAGGTCGCGCGGCCGCTGTCCGCTAACAATGACTTGCGACGGAAACTGTCTGATGGGGAGTGTTCTAATGAACCTGGAAGAGGAAATAAAATTATAATATTAATATTAGAATTTTCCATGGAGTTAAAAGCAGAGAAAAATGGAAAAAAAAAATGGGGGATTGCCCCGATTTATTTTTTTGGGTGGACTCCTTTTAACAATTTCCACTAAACACTGATGATAAACATATTGCAAGCGTAAATCAAGTTACATAAAAAAATAATGTAAAACCTAAACACGAAAGAACTTCACGACTGTATGGCATTTAGATAATGTTTTTTTCGTCTTATTTGAAGGGTATCTCATGGAAAACTGTGGAACTTGAGACTAAGTTAAAATATTTATCTATATCTATAAAAATAATGCAACTTACTGGCTGAGCCGGAGTCAATAAGCACAGGAACGATGGGTCTGACGCCCGGCATGTTGACGGGGTTGGAGCGAGCCACGCCGCGCGCTGCGGTTGTATCCACTTCTACAGTCTCGGCTTCAGACAGCGACGAGCTCGACCTAGGTGAAAACAACACAATAATATAAAAACCAAATAGTTTTAAATATTGAAGAATTTTCAGAAGCATTCGACAAAGTGGATCATATACGAAATGAAAAAAATAATATGAGCTAAGTAGATAGAGAGATTAATTGCATCCATTTTTATAATAGCTGTATATCAGAGCAAGCAACTGACTCTCAATACTAATTAAGTTCAGTTCATTTTTAGTTTTAAAGTACAGAGTAATGGGGGTATCTCAAGGATCTATCTTTGGCCCTTTACTCACACTCATATAAAAAATAATCACATTATTAAGAATATTAGATATTTTTAAACTACAGAATATACCGTGAAATACCGTGTGGTGTCCGGATATAAAGAATAGCACCACCCCATATCCTCCACTGGGTGTCGTAAAAGGCGACTAATGGACCTTAAGACCCAGTGCACTGTACCAAGCACCTTGGGTCACCCGAATGGTGGCGGGTAAACAACCAACAATCGCATTCCCAAAGAGGGTTAGTGTCAGGCAGGCGGCCGACTATAAAACCATAGCCAAATCTTTAAGCAACACGTCTAGAAGACGTGTTGCGCCGACCCCAAATCTTATAAATGGGATAAGGGCAGGGGAATGATGATGATGAGAATATACTAAATATATTAATAATTGATGTATTGACTTACCCCGTGCAGTTGTAGGTCTTAAACACGAACTGTGGGCCCATCCACAGACGCCGGTGCGGTCCCGCGTGAGTCACGATCTCCACTTGAGACAACCACCGCTCTTCTTCGCTCATACACATGTCTGCACATCTCTGTAACAGTTAGCAATTAATTTAATAACGTTCTTGGTATTTTTTTTATTAAACTTCTTGGTTCCAGAGCTTATTCAAGTTTAGACCTATTATTATTATTATTCAGTTCGAAACTTTGTAGGGGGCAAATAGTTTCGAACTAATAGGTCTAACTAATGTGTAGAAAAAAAAGTACTATAATATTTGCTTCATCTTTAAACTTTTTAATAGCAAGTGGTTTCTAAGTTGAAGGAGCTAAAAAAATAATTTCAAAGCATGAGTTTTTGAGCTACTCTAAAGTAGCTTTACTTAAAGTAGTTACTTTTTGACTTACTCTAGATAGTATCTGGTCACATACCTAGCCGACTATGGCTAACGTACTGAAAAAATACTACTACTTTTTCATATACTTATTTTGATTCTAAAATGTGAATAGAAATTTTGTAGAATATGACTATGGGTAATGTAATGAAATACTACTGCTCTTTCACATTCTTTTTTAATCTAAAATATGAATTTAAATGGTGGTAAAATAGACTTTGTCTACTTTACGTTCATTCATATCGATTTTTGTTATATTCTAAAATATCAATTTAAATGGTATGTAATTTTAATAGTAGTATAATAGAGTGTGTTATGTGGGTGTGGTTACCCTGCAGGCCTGCGGCTGCAGCAGCGGGTTGGAGGGCGGCAGCGGCGCCAGCAGGTCGGCGGCCGCGGCCGGGCGCTGCAGCGGCCACTGCGACACGCCCTCCACCTCCAGCTCTATGGGGGAGTCGTCGCAGATCTTCTCTTTTGGCAGACCTGGTGGTTACATACGTTATTGGTAAACTTGTGACTGTATAGCGAAAGTTTTGCATATTTTGTTGTTTGAGGATTATTGGATATGATAAGTTAGTGATATGTATAAGCACACCAAAAAAGGCGACAGTAATGTCGCAAAGTTCGGTGATCCTGTTATAACACTGTTTAAAGTCATTTCAATTCTTTGAGTGGTTATGCATGATTGAGGATTTACCGCAGTTATCGAAAAATAATAAAATATGGACGCGTAATTTAATAGAAAAAGTGAATATGTATGATAGTACAATCCATTTTATAACGTACAGTCTGGAGTAAATACATGTTTAAATCTACTGCAACTATTTGGTCGTGTATACATGTTTTTGCTCGTGACAGTACACTAATTCAGCTGCTGACTACTTTGATGCCATCACAGCCTAAAAGTCACTAAGCTAACACTCACTGGACAGCGGCTTGGGATGTAGCAGCAGATGCAGCAGCTCGCCACTGGCCGCCATGAGGTAGAGCGCGGCGACGGGTGCGGGCGCGCGGCCCCCCGCCGGGGAACCGAAGCGCGCGCGCGCTAGCAGCGGGGCCGCGCTGTTGTCCTCCGACAGAGATGATAGGCGTTGACGACCTGGGGAATTTGTTATTGTTGGTAAGTTTTAGGATGGATTTCTTGCAGTTACATTTATAATTTTACAGTACATTTTTAACATTGGACGGTGAAACGGAACTTTGTAAGGTGACACTAAGCTTAGTGTCACCTTTTGCCCTAATGCCTAAGAAGTGTAGTCTTGAATAACACCTAAAAATAATCAAAATGCAGCCGGTCCCGTTTTCTTTTTTTGGAGACCTGACAGAATCATTATGTTAGGGCAATCGTCTATTGGAAAATTTTACCTTGTAAATAACGGAATATACATGAGTAGTCCCCAAATTTTTGGGTAGTCTAATATTTAAACTCACCCGAACTGTTCCTAGTGATGGTATGAGTTGGTATGTTGGCAGTGGGTCGCAGCTGAGCGAGTGGGGACAGTGTTGTTGGCAGCGGGTACGGCGGCAGGCGCGGGTTGGGGAACCAAGCGCCCTGCGGTAGGTTGTCGACCTGGAAGTATTGAGACAAATCCATGATGCAACGCAAAAGCATAATTTTGAGTTAACGAACCGGTGTTGCAGAAATATGTAGTACTTAATACTTTATGCTTTTTAAAGCAGCGGTATCGTCGTGTCAAAACCTGCAAATATTTATAACTCGATATTTTTAGGACTTGAGAAAGAAGTCTTAAAAATATCTAATGAGAGAAAGAGACAAATGACCCCACCCGCTGTGGGTGCAGCGGGAGGGAGTGTCAGACTTCTACAGACTAAACCCACTATGTTCCTCCTGGAGCCCTTTGGGTACCATGGCAGGGTTGCGGTAACACTAACGAACATCCCGCAACCCCGTGTCAATATCCTAAGGTATAGCACGATCGCGGAGCAGGAAGAATTTCGTACGTTGACCTATTACTACGTGTCCCTTTTGTTCTCGCGTAAACACAATGCGTCTCGCTCGCACGGATCTGAGAACCGCCTCCTTAGAACCGCGTTGAGCTACAATATTTATTCCTGCTATAATATGTATAAAGCTGTGATAGCTTAGTGGCAAGACCGTAGGACTGCTAAGTCAGAGGTCTTGAGTTCGATCCCCACGGCGCGCACCGACTTTTCGAATGTTGTGTGCGTTTAAGAAATAAATATTACAGCTTCCGTGTTTCGGAAGGCACGTATAAATGTGGGTCCTGCACCTGATCTCTCTCCGGTCGTGTCGGATTGAGAGAGTGCACCTGTGTTTGCGCACACGCTTGTGCACTATAATATGTCCTGCGTAGCTGGCTGGTGTCATAGTAACACTGGCTGCCGTGGCCGAAATCGGTTTGGACATTATTATATAATAGGTATGTCGGGTATGTCCTTACCGTGGCAGCCGAGGCCCGTTTAGCAGCAGCAGCGTGTATGGGCAGGCCGGCAGAGCGGTGGAAGCGCGACAGGCGGTTGACGACGCGCGGCTGTGTGTGCGTGCGCACGCCGATAGCGCCGCCGTACGGACTGATGGCGAACACGTGCGTCGTGCCGCGTAGTGTGGACACCGCGGCCCAGCGGGAGTCACAGGAGATCGCTATGTCCTGGAGAATATAACAACGATATAAGTACACGAATATGCCCTTAGTACCTCCTTAGCTACGAATGAAATAAGTACAGTAAGTTAATCAGTTGTCTAGTACACAGTATACAAAGAATATAACAACGATATACGTATACGACATTGTCTTAGTTACCTTCTTTGCTACGTATGAAACAAACACAGTGAGTTAATCAGTTGTCTAGTACTCAGAATACAGACTAGTTGGAGACTAGATGGCGTTGTGTGAAAGTTGTCAAATATTGTTACAGGCTAAAGAGAGATAGTTAACAAGATCTCTAGCGAAATTGCTCGTTGTGAGCACGCCAGATACAGTCAGCGCCATCTATTCGCAGGAAGACAAACTATGTCAACCAAAAAAATACGTGATACGTGATTTTATAATTTACATTAACCCTGACGTCCATTGTTGCATGAGTATTACTTCACACTCGCTAGACAAAAAGCCTTGTCCAACAACAGGATATCAAACTTTCCTATCAAATACCAACACACTTTTTTGAAGATTCCACAAGAGTTCACAATACAGTTAGAAGTTTTTTGCACCCACCTGTACTTTAGCCGTAGTATCACCTCTGTGCAGGATATACAGATGGTGTACAGACGCGAGGCTAGACCCGCATGGGTGGGGGTTGACCCTGAACACATGGAAGTCGTGGCCGCGTCGGTCAGCTGTCACCAGCAGCATGCCGCTCGCGTCGAACTTCAGGGCTATGATCGCTTCGGAGTGCGCTATGAAGTGAGCTACGATTGGATCGCAAGGCTCTTCGCTGTCTTGACCGTCTTCTTCCTCGTTACCCTGAAATTTTAATATTTATATTTATTTTAACATTTTTTTTAATATTTATTGAAAAAATATTTATGCTTTTAATCAAACATGATTATAGCAGCCTATTTTAACATTTACTTTAAGGCCAATTTTTCTTCTACAACGTGTTAAGTCCATCCAAAGATTGTCTGCAAATGTTTTTTACCGATAAGACCGCCTTTTATCGCACTATGTTCTAAATGTGTCTAATGTCTGTAATCCATGTGGTGAGCAATAACTAGTATTAATTATGGTCTGTTATGAAGACCCTTATACATAGGTAAGCAAGCAAAAATGGCAACACTGAACCTTTTTTAACAGATAAATTCATAAAGAAGCATCATAAGATAGTCATATGATTGTACGCATTATGACACAGCCTAAAGGATCGACTAATCTATTTATAATGCGATTTAAATGATCTAAGATGTGATCGGATGAATCAATAAATACCACTTATGTGCAATAGTTACAAGTCATTACTATAGCGCATTTAATCTATCTGAAGTGTTTTTTATTACCTTGCCATTAATAATATCAAAGTTAACGATTTCGGAGTAAAGCTTAGTTTACTTACGATTTGAATAAACAAAAACATATAACTGTAGTTATCACTACATAGTATAAAACAAAGTCGCTTTTTCTGTCATGTGTCATGTTGTATGTCCCTATGAACGCTCAAATCTTTAAAACTACGCAACGGATTTTGATGCGGTTTTTTTTAATAGATAGAGTAACTCATGAGGAAGGTTTTTATGTATAATATCATCCATTAAATAGTGGACAAATACTGTTATTTTTGAGGTTTCTAATGTGATGTCGCAAATAATTACATTTTTTCCGCTTACATTGCAAACGCAGGCTGAATCCTACGAGATTTATCAAAATAATGTACTAAGTATTGTACACAATGAAAAGGTCTACAGAAAACTCCGCGATGGTATATGTCTATCTCTTATGGATATCCCACAATAACATTTTTTTGTCATTTACTTTTTACGACAAATAATGACTAATATTCGAAGCGATTTTAACCAATACAGCATTAATCCTTATCCAATTAAATACCTTAAATACATTGTTGATTTAATATAGATCTATTTGGCCTTTTACAGCATCTGATTTAAATCAATATTTTTGAAGATGTACAGATTTAAAAATTGCGGAACGTAGCGTTTACGGCGACGCGGCGCGGCGGCAGCGTTTGTATATAAAGATTTTCTGTAATATATTAATTATTGTTGTAAAATAAATAGGTAAAAATGTAAAAAAAAGTGAAAATATTGTGTATAAAAGATATTCCAAAGATAAGGAAAGGGGAATTGTTTTAAGTACTCCAAAAACGCGTGCGGGCTACGGGCAGTAAATGAATAAATCAAATCTACTGGATTGATTTTATCATTTTTTCAGTGAGTTACATATTTTAAACCCGTGCAAAGTCGGAGCGGGCCGCTATGTTTTTTTATAAACAACGTTCACAGTTTTTCTGTAGCGTATTTAGTATATCAGCATTGCACCCGTGCGAAGCCGGGGCGGGTCGCTAGTAGGTTTATAAGACATGGTATCACACTAAAATTATAAAGACAAAATTTTACATATTCTGGAGGCACGGTAGTGCCCCCGCCAAGTCGAGCGTTGTTTTTTACCTCTTCACAATCAAACGGCTGGACCAATTAAAAAAAAAAGTTTTATTAAATCTAATGGTGCAACCGCGGGTAAAGCCTAGTTTCTGTTTTGTTTTTTTAACCACAAACATTGTGGAAGGACTTGGGGGAGGCCTTTGCCCAGCAGTGGGACACTATAGGCTAGGAAAAAAAAAACACCAACCTCGATATCCAATATAGTGACGACTCCCGGCTGTTGTATGTCAGCGTTAGGTGGGGATGGTGACTGCGAGGTGCTGCGCCCCCCCGCCAGGCTGTGCGCGACGCTCTCGCCGAGACCGCGCAGGCCTTTGCTGAGGGACTTGGCTGCGTGCAGGACAGTCGCCGTGTAGCTGGTTACGCCTTCACCTGAAGAATTTGATTGTCTTTGAGTCTATAGCAGCCACCGTTAAGATGTAGTCTGGTCATAACATTAATCATTAATTAAGTATGCCTAGTTTATAAGATGCGATTTTGATTCAATTTTAGAACTGTTGTAAGTACTATTAGCCAGTTTCAATCGGAATCTAATAATGTTTTTTGTTTGTATCTTTGAGTCCGTTACTAAATCATAAGTAGTCTAAGTCATAAATCATCACCAGTAACATCTGTTACTAAATAAAAATGAATAACCCAATAAGCTGACGAGATAATCAGACAACGTAATAAGACCTTAATATTTTTCCTAGTATGTATCTCAGCTAAACCTAAGTCTATTTATAAGACTTCCGACAAAATGCAAACTAAACTGTGTTGAGCAATACAAAACATGCAACGCAATCATCTTCGAACCATCAGACCATCAGAGCGTCTCTTACAAAACAATAAAGAAAAAGTAATTTAAAAACTACCGTTACATGCATTATCACGAAATGGGGCAACACACACATGCACAACCAATTAGTCACGCAGCAGTCTACTAAACAATGATATGCAGGCGGTAAGGTCAATAAATGTACGCAACTATACATACTATGTTAATAAGTCAACACCCCGTATATAACAAACAAAAGAATATAATTGATGTATATTTATGAGTAAATGTTTCTCGTTCAATATTTGCACGCCGATGTAATTACAGACCATTCTTTATTTAGGATAGTACGTATGTTTTTATTAAGTGGGATTTGCGATTTAATTACGCATTATCTTCATTTTAAATGCGTATATAAAATTAATCGGCAAACATTAATTTCAAGTACATTTTGTTGTAATATTTGTAGCTACTTCAGTAGCGTTTTTATTCAAAGCAGGTTTGATTGCAGCGTCCAATTATTTATCCATTTAGTAAATTAACGGAAGTTGCAAGGCAAATGTACCCAAAAATACGGAAGTTTAACAATGACTTTGTGGTAGGTCAGTACTGTATACATTTAGCTCTATGTACCTAATTTACAAGTTTTAATATACCTACGGCTATTATAGATGATATGCACCGCTTCCCTGATATGATACGCTAGTTATAACAACGAGTAGGGGCTTGTTATAATTTATTACGTTTATCTTTAATGCACTGTGTGATAACCTTTAATAAATTAGATCTATACGACTATTTCAGCTTGTTTGTTTGTTCGTTGCAAGGAGATTTTATGTCTATTTATTTTCGTTTTTTAATAAAAAATGATAGGTACACTGTTTTGTTTTTGTTAAACATGATTTTTTTATGAAACTGTGGCAATATGTAAAATAGTTAAGCTTTCTAAAAAATATTCAAATACATTAATGTTTATTTAGGCGCAGATACAACGTGTAAATATCCTTGCATTAATGGCGTTCTAATTTGTAACTCGTTCACTGATACGATAGTAATTATGCAATGTTCAAGTTACCGTAAAACAAGCATTACGTGTTAGAATAACAATTTACATTAGTATACAAACATTTGTATAACCAGTATAACAATAAGCTCGAGTTATTCTAGTAAGTTCCATGTGACGTCATACTGCAGAAGGGTCACGGACTAGTGCATAAATGATGTGCCACTAAATTATGTACCCCCTGCCGTTCAAATTACCCGTCACGAGATCGTTGTACGAAAGATATACGATCTTTATGGACAGTAGCTGTTAACGTCTTCATTTTAGAATTTGTTGAAATCAGTGATGAAGAGAAGTGACACAATGGAAGTGTACATATTAATATGTGACTCATGGACAAAAGGATGAAATCTAAAATTGATTTGCAGTCATACTGGACTGCAGGTTTATGCCTGTGCCTTTTTTAACAATTATTTTCGGACTACCTTTGTTTCTTGTAGGTTGAAAATATATTTTTTGCTGCAATAGAGCACAATCATAGCATAGATCATTAAGGACTGCAGTTTTTTGACTGAGTCTTGTTAATATATTATAGGCCCCCAATCTTTTGTTAGGGTTTACTGCACGACTTTAACCCCAACATACTTATACCAGGACTGTACAATGAACATAAATGACATTCCATACATAATATAAAAATGCGAATTAAAGAAGTATATAGAATAGTAAAATTTCTCAAAATACAAACAGGTTACATTGCCGTTAAAGATCTTGAGTTGAATGACCTTGCTCATTTAAGTCAAGATCTTTAGTGAATGCCTAATCAAGTATAATTAATGATGTAATAAATAAACATTATTAGGCTTTTAAATTTAATTATCTGTATCAGTTACAACAGTTCCTAATTACCACGAATGCAATTATCCAACAAAATAATAAGTACTGCGATATAAAAACAAGTTGACGTGTAAATAAAGGATCTAAAAATGTCTTTAAAAATAAAGCTATTTAAAAGTACCGAGAACTACCGGTTAAAATTATAGGTTACTGAAATAGAAACGATTTTTCTAGTTTTTGTTGACTGGCGAGCGATTAATATAATTACTGTACCATGTTAATAAATTCTCTAGCTGTATTTATTTTACTTTGTTCTTTAATACAAAGTACAAATTACTTTTTATTAAAGGTTAGTAAAAATGAGTGTGTAATAATTATCAGCTGTTGGCAAACCTAAGCAACAGATTACAAACGTCACAACATATTACAAACAATTCAAAGTATCGAGAATATTTTTAACGATGCCAAAATACTTGTTGACAGATTGTTGTTAAGAATAAAAATATCTAAAAATGCACGTAAGTATCACGATTGATATAAACGAAGATGGTACTTTATCCTTATATGGCGAGTAAATTAATCGATAATACCGATATCATTTAATTATCTGAAAGTTCAATGAACTGAACTGAATTGATTATATCTTTAATGGCCCGATGCCTGCCTGATTTCTACACGTGTTGAACAGCTGTGAGAAATATGATCGATAAATGAAAACAATTGATAACAATCGATAAGAAAACTCTTACCTTCGCAACCTCCACTGCTTCTTTTCGACTGGTTGAGTTTCTTGTCTGCGTAAGCCAGCCAGCGATCTCCTAGCGCCAAGGGGTTGATAGGTAAGCTGCCTCCTAAAGGACACGGGCAGGGGTAACAAGTAGTGACGGCCATTCGGTCTTCTAAGGTCGCGGCGTCGAAGACTGCGAATCGTTCGGAGAATGACACTACCACGGAACGTTTGTTCGCCAACACGTCTAGTATCGGGTTCTTGAATTTTATGCTCTTCACCTGATGGACAAAAGAAATGGTATAGGTTATAGATTCTTTGTGTGTAGGTAAGGTAAAGTATTGATTAACTGCTGACCTTTCACAAATAGCATATAACCTTTTAGTCCCCTGTCAGTCTATTGAAACAATTCGTTTTTCGTGTGGATTTACTAAACTACTTATACCTATTAAAATTTGGTTTACAAGAAAAGTAAGATGCATAAGGCATTTGTATTGATTACACGAAGTTTTCTTAAAAAATCTGTCATTATTTGTATAGTTTGGAACATTGAACAATTTTATAGCAACGTTTTGCCTACCAAAATAGTAGCCTATCTTGTCGCCCATTTTTACGTTCTTTATCTACAAGACACGCCTCCATTTATCGACGTCAACAATGGGCATCGCGTGTTTCTCGCATGACTAGGCTGATAAAAACCGTCAAGAATTTTGTAAACAACCTCTTTTCCCGAATATCGTAGTAAAAGAGATTGTATTCCGTAGTATTCAGGATATTTTGTCTACCCCTTTTGATATGCAATCACACACGTGTCAGTCTAGGTCATCGTTTCTCTTATCAGCTACTTGTTCCTACTTGAGTCAAAAGGCGTATATGAAAACATATTTATTCAAAATATCTTCAGGCTTGTAGTTATTTTTGGAACAGGTTATGAAGTATGTTTTGTCATAACAGTAAAGTAGAATCCTTATAATGTAAAC
Organism: Chrysodeixis includens; assembly: GCA_941860345.1. Taxonomy (NCBI): domain Eukaryota; kingdom Metazoa; phylum Arthropoda; class Insecta; order Lepidoptera; family Noctuidae; genus Chrysodeixis; species Chrysodeixis includens. The sequence continues at coordinate 2,518,635 of OW796099.1, read as the reverse complement.
AAGTTGTTTTTCAGAAAATAAAAAGTAAAAACTTATATACCGCGACGGTATGACAATTAATAGAATCTTACTAACCTGTTCACCACCTCTGATGGATATAAAACTGAGCGAGCAAAAAGCAGGTCCGGGGCTGACAGAGTCACACAAGGCGATGAGGGGCCTTTTCGATGCGAAGCAGTCGCCGTGCTGCGGAGTAGGCAGTATACGGAGCACCCTCACTGTGCCTTGTCGCCATGACAACACCTCCTGGGCCTCGCCGGTCGGCGGGATCAACCACACTTGGACGCCAGACCCGTAGCCCAGGATTAGGAGGAGCGGAGACACGTCACTGTCACCGTCACCTTCAGGTGTTGGCTCGTTGATGTCTGTTGTTTCAAACCTGAGAATTAAATGTATTTGCTGATTTTTTCGTTTTAAAGATCACGCATCTTGTGAAGAAAAATCAAGACACGCGTTGATTGTGCGCGACTTTGCGTTGTATTGTGAAATACTTAAGAAATCAAAATTGAATGCGTTGGAATGAAATTATCTATTTAAGCCATCATCAACTCCTTACAAAATATGTCGAAACATTCCTATCTACTTAGGCATTAGTTTTTTTGAAGCACAGGAAAACCAAATCTGGCGCTCTTTAACATTATAAGTCTACATATATTATAAAAAATTGTCTGAGCCCAACCTCAACGCTGAAAGTGACTAATGATGGTCACGATCCCCAATCTATGGGGAAACAACTTAGATGAAGATAATGATATATTATAAAAAGTTGTTACCTGGCCCACTGTATAACATCCTTGGGGTCAACGGTCGAGGATGAAGAGAGCGTGACATCATTAATGAACCCTGATACGGCGTCGATGATGCTGCGGTCGCTGGGTGGCTGGGAGGGCACGATGAGTGGCCCGCCCGACCGCACGTGCCGCGGCGACTCCGCTGACATGCTGTGTTAGCGTCGCCTATACAAACAAACAACAATTTCTAGTATCGTACATACTTTCAATACAACTAACAACTATTTAATGCACTAAGTAGGTACGGTTGATACAGTAGAAATTACAATTTAGGTACGGCACCGCATGGCAAGGCGACAGAGACGCGAGGGGGTAACTTGTCTTCTCTGCATTGAAACTGTATATGTTTGTATGCATTTATTTTCACAAAAATCACTATTGTACCATAGTTACCATACCACTGCAACTCCCAGATTTATAAACTAACATAAACTTTCAGCAACCTTTGCAAGTCCTTTGTTCCCTAACCAAAATACTAACTTATTTGATTATGTTGTGATTTTTTTCTCTGTCTGTACTACTATAAGACTTTATCATGAATGAATAAGTAATTGGCTTATATCCAGTTTTAAATACTAATCTAAAAGGAAAGGAGATGAAAGAGATTATCAATAACAAGTCATATGATTAATGTCAAGGACTGTTTGCGGATATAACTTGGATAGTATTGCTTTATACAGTGTGTGTATTTTATGTATGTTATTGACCAAGCAGTGTTAACCTGGCATAAAGTACTAACATATTTTTAGTTGTATCAATTATAATGAAATATACAGCCTGTTCTTAAGCGCATAAAATCTACCTCAAAATACATGAATATTTAAATTAAGGCATGGTAACTAATGATTACAGTAATTAAATACATTCTCATTGCAAGGGATCTACATGATTAACCTTTTAATTGCCCCAGTAAGCTAATGAGGTGACAAAGCCATCCAGTAACAACATGATAAGAATATTGACAATAGATAACTGCTGTAGTAAATAATAAACCTTCCCGATGTCTCTATTTATTTATAATTCTTATTACTATTGGCAGTAATTTATTAATTAAAAAATATAAAAACAACAAACACTATTAATTAAAAATGACAATTATAATATGACTGCAGTATTTTACTAATTGATATTTTAATGTTTAGTTTATTTTAAAATCAATGCCTGAACCAATTTCTATAAAAAATAACTGGTGCAGAGGATGTTTGAAATGACCTTAGTTTTTTTTTCAATGAGACTGATATTAATTTACTAAATTATGAGAAGTAACTACTCAAAGGTAGCTATGATATAATATGGATATGTCAAATCCATTAACAGTATTTATTGCTATAAGTACTTTTACGATAGAATGACAAAGAAAAGATTGATGCAATAGAATTCATAATTCAAATTCTAAACACAAACAGGTTGAATGTAGTGTGACCTTGACCATTATTTTACTAAAAACATTGATTTGTTTATGCACAAAGTAGTTGAGTATATTTATTGCATTAAGTGGCCGAAGCGGATTTCTAAATAATAAGTTTGACTTTTTTATACAATTTTAAATACTTTCGTGAATACGTCCTTTAAAATAAAATTAGAATGTACGTATCTACGATTTGTTTAACAAACAATGATATACCTCAAGATAATTTTCCATAAAACAAACGCTATCTAAGTTTATTTTGATCAATTTATCAATAAAAACAAAAAAATAGATTACGTAAAAAAATAAATAATGTTACGCCACCTTATGAATATTCACTCTTCAAATAAATACACCAAAATGTTTATGTTGTTTCGAAACAGCTGGTAGCACTACTATATCTACACACTAACTATTCACTGTAGCTTCGTACATAAAAGGGGACCGAGGACAAAGGAAATCGATGAAGTCCGTACACCCTACGATCTGATAATACCTTACGATTTTAATGCGTATTATGAATATTATATGCGTCTTACATAACGCACTTACCTTGTTTACGAAAATAATTCTCATTTTAAATCCATTTTCGAGTAAAATGCTATTGCGTCGTATTGGCAGTCGAAAACAATGACGTCACACGAATGAAAACAAAAACTCTAAATAAACATAACCCACTCGCGCACCTAATCAATGATTACTTTAATATAACTCTCATTAAATAAATAAATCAAAAATAAATTAGTTTTTATGTACAAAATATACAACGATTTACGAAACAGATGATTTGAATGACAATACCCGAACGCCCACTTGTTCGGATTGTAGCTGTGTGCGTTAGTCATACGACAAAGCAATCATTCCATTCGTACACAAATTCTCACACATACACATTTTATCACTGTGTTAAAAACACTCCACTCTGCGTCAAACACAAACACTATGTTATTTTTCAGTCACAGAATTTAAAAAGCTTGCTTTGCAGAGGCGACATTTGAATAACTCTTATTATTGGTTAATTTACAAAGACTTACTTGTTTCTAAATTACTAATTATATTTAATCATTCATTTGTTATACAATCACGAACTAAATATAGACGAAAATACAATCACAAACTTTACTCTAGTACTGTTGGATCCGGTTACCGTGAATTGAAATTACTGCCGTCTGTGTGATTCGTTTACTCTTTGATAAAGACTCATGGAATGTTCCGATTCTTGCAGAATGTGTTTATAGTTTCATAAATTTGTTAAATTTTGTTTTTGTTACGAGTTAAAGTTTGCCAGAACTATTTTAGTAAAAATATATGAAACAAGTATAGAACTGTTAAAAAATATTTATTACGTATTACTTGGATGTTTAATATTCAACGATGGTAACTCTACGCTGGTGAGAAAAAGAAAGCTACAAAAACCGTGTACACTTATCTCGTTAGAACAGTAATTTTCTGTGTAATAATAGGTTTACATTATGGTTTATTTACTGATAACTTTAGTTTTAGTTTCTTTGCATAAAACTACTTCGTTAAATGTAACTCAAAATAATGTCCTATTGATTATTATTGACGATTTGCGCCATCTTTCGGAAGAAACTATTAACTTACCAAATATTAAAAAAATAGCAAATAAAGGCGTATACTTCAAGAATGCTTTTGCACAGGTAAATAATGATTTATTGTTTTTAATATCATATCATAACTATTTATTTTATTTAATATAAATGTTTCAGCAAGCCGTTTGTGCTCCAAGCAGAAACTCAATGCTCACTGGCCGTCGCCCGGATGCTCTACGGTTATACGACTTCTATTCCTATTGGCGGGATACTGTAGGAAATTTTACTACCCTACCGCAATTCTTTAAGGAAAATGGCTTCGAAACATATTCAGTTGGCAAGGTTTTCAATCCGGGACCGAGTTCGAATTTCACGGATGATTACCCCTTAAGCTGGACCCACTTCCCTTACCATCCTTCAACTGATAAATATAAGGATGCTGCAATTTGTAAAGACGCGATTACCAAGAAACTTCAACGGAATCTGGTTTGTCCTGTTGACGTTTTAGGCCAACCAAAAAAGACTTTACCAGATTTAGAGTCGCTAAAGTACGCTATAAACATCCTTTCGAATAGGAACTCTAGTACTCCATTTTTCTTAGCCGTTGGATTTCATAAGCCTCATATACCGTTGAAATTTCCAAAACAATACTTAGGTAAGTTCTCATTACATACAAATTGGTTTAAATAGCTACAATTTATAAAAAGCCGTCGTTTCTTTTTTCAGATAGGGTTCCAATCAACAAAGTGGAACTGCCGAAGCATCCTAGCATGCCTCGTAATATGCCGCTAGTGGCCTGGCATCCATGGTCAGACTTGAGAAGAAGAGATGACATAGCACGACTGAATATTTCCTTCCCTTTAGGGGTTATGCCTAAAGAGTGGTCATTAAAAATCAGGCAGAGTTACTATGCCGCCGCTTCGTACATTGACGATTTAGTTGGCGTCCTAATGAGCTTCGTTGATAGGAGGAAAACTATTGTAGTTTTGACTAGCGATCACGGTCAGTACTCAATAGTATAGTTAAGTACTAATTTGTTATTCAAACGTTTTTCCGTAAGTAATACAATCTCCTGTTTTACAGGTTGGTCGCTTGGCGAAAATGGTTTATGGGCAAAGTACAGCAATTTCGACGTGGCCCTAAAAGTTCCCTTGATTTTTTCTGCGCCGGGAATCCCGACGAGAGTCGTACATACTCCAGTTGAATTAGTCGATATATTTCCGACTTTGGTTGATTTAAGTGGTATTGCCCATAACATTTCAAAGTGCCATAAAAAGGATAATTCTCGCCTATGCTTCGAAGGAAAAAGTTTAAAATCACTAATGATCGACAGCTCTCATAAGTCTGGGAATTACCTTGCATTTAGCCAGTACCCTCGACCCAGTGCCTATCCACAGAAAACGTCAGATAGACCTCGCCTGAAAGACATCAAAATCATGGGTTACAGTGTAAGAACAAAAAGATTCAGATATACAGAATGGGTTTCATTTAATAACAAATTATTTACAATGGATTGGAACATAATATATGGCTTAGAACTATATGATCACATTGTAGACTCCGAGGAATCGAACAATCTATATTTAGTACATAAATACAAAAATATTAAACAATATTTATCAGGATTGTTAAGGTCACATTTTAATAGAAATAATACTCACATTAAATAATTATAAATAACAACGATAACGTTTACATATAAACAGTAATTGCACAATTCACGTTGGTTTATTGCATATTCCCCACGCCATTTTGCAAGTGTAAAATAAAAGCAACACTTGAGAGCTTGTCGACCTCCATAGACAAGTGACATTACTACAAGCATTAACGTTTTCTTTCAAATGACATGTTCATTCGTTAAGTAACGTGATAAGCTTAGCGTTACAACTTATAATAATGTTTTTTGTCTGATTGGGCACATTGATCTTTTGTTTCGGCTCTCAATATAGATGACAAAGTAGCCACGACTTAAACGACGATCCACAATTCTGCATATACTATGCGACAAAAGCCCCATATTAAATTTTGATTGCAACAGTATAGTAAACACAACACAAAAGACAAACACAACTGTATATCACACTAATAGTATAAAGGCAAAGTACGTATGCTTCTAAACGGCTGGACCGATTTTGATGACATTTGAAATGCAGGTAGCTGATACCCTTGATTAACACATAGGCTAACATAGATTTAAATGTTTAAACCCCAAATTAATGAAAACTGGAGGGACATTTGTATGGAAAATGAGTCAGTCCCGCGATGTTACTTGCAGATACCAAGTAGGGCGAGTTCTACTCGCCCTTGACTGGTTTTGTTAGTTTACCATGATAAACCGCGAGGTATAGCTAGTTTATTACAATAATATTCTTTAACACTCACACAATGCCCTCAAGTCTCAAATTAAGCATACAACTGATAAACATACTTTTATATTGCAAAATACATACATATTATAGATAAATTACACCCAGACAGCTTATCACACAAACATTTGCCCTGGGTGGGAATCGAACCCACGACCTGCAGTGTAGCAGTCAGGGTTGCTAACCACTAGCCCAACAGGCCTGTCGAGTTACAATCACAACATAAAATTTAAGGTGTATGTACGTACTGTGCTTACAAGGTTATTAGGGCTTCAGTGACAGTCACACTATAGATTTCAGATTTCCTGTATTTTCTGGATCGTCTTCACCGACCTTAAATGAAGACCTTTATTAGTACTATTTACTACTTAACTTCAATTAATATTACAACTGTAATACCTCCTTTAAAATGCAAATTTAAATATTAAGGCAGTCAATATACCTTGTGGAATGAATACTTATGTACCAAATGATATTGATTTTAGGAAGACGATTAAAAAATTGCACTGGAACCTACGTTCAGGTTGCGCGACCTAGCGTGTCGTTTAGACTAGCGTCTAGCCTCGACACGGCTTAGTGAACTTAAACGACCTTAAGATGATAAATACTTGAAGGCTAAGATAAGTATAGAACAAATCGTCTAAAAAAGCTTTACTGGTAAGTCATTATTTCCGTCATAATAAAAACTCAATCAATATAATTTTTAAATACGTTAATTCAATATTATTTTTTTACGTCACGAAGGAAGTTATAACACCAATATATTATTCTACAATCGATAACACAGCGTATTTATTAACCACAATCCGATTAAGTTATTAACGGTCCAAAAATGTTAATCAGTTTCCTTTAGTCAAAGTGTCATAATTTGGGCAAACTGTCTAAAAGTGGCTTAAAAACGTCGCGTAACGGCAACACTTCCTAACCAAACTGGAATCGTAAAAACTTCTATAAAGCGTTAACTTAAACACTACACAGTCTTTAGGATACGATATTAAACGTTATAAATCATCATACTAAGCTTCGTTTTTCTTCGGAGATGATTTTCCGCGAGTTTTCCTCCATCTCTATCTGTTTGAACCTCGCGTACAGTCCGCTGCTTGCTAGTACTATGAGGTTTGAGGACCACCACAGTACGTTCTTGCTTTCATTGTACCATTGGGTCGCTATGACCGTTTGGGCACAAGCTTTGGCTGTTCCTGAGATGTTGTGCGTTAATGGTGAGGTCACCTGGAATTAGAAAATAAACCAAATAATCTTTGAACGAATATCGTTAATATTAATAAAATATATAGTGTGTGTAGTAAAATACTTCGCAAAAATTTTAATCAATGAACTCTTATCAGTCATTAATTTCAGTTATGGCTGTATCAACCACACTGTGAACACACTAACTTTTATTTACTGAGTTCTGAATTAAAGTTATACAGTATACCAAAATGAAATGTAGACATACCTTAATTTGTAAAGAGGTAAAATATCCAATAGCAAATCCACAAATACCACCAACAATCATCTGCATCCAGAAGTATGAGCTGTCAAAGTTATTATAGTTCCACAACGCAGACAACTCTCCATTCATTACTATAAGCGGCAGGAATAATAATACTGAGTAGGCATTATTATAATACGATAGCAACCAAACCTCTTGGTTGACACTGGGTAAAACCTTTTTCGTGTAAATTGAGTACAGCGATAACATCAGTGAACCTATGACGCCATATATTGTGCCAGTTAGAGAGAACGACCCTGAAAATAAAATAAAAAAATAAGATTCGCTTCACTGAACTGTGGCTAAATAATTATTACTTTACATTTATCAGATAATGTAGGCTTCAACACTTATTTTTATACACTATGGTTACGCTTGTAATTTAAGAATAACAAGTAAATAAAATTTAAAAAAGCATAGCAATTTGCCTGTTACTGTACGAGTACTAAGAGCTTTCATAGCGAGACAGCTCAATAACTGCGTCTCACTTTCACAATAGTATCATTTTGTAACCATAATCCCTTCATATTTATTTTGTGGTCCCGTGGAACTCCTCATGGACTTCTATCGCCCTGAGGAAGGCTATGAGGTGTGCCGGACTCTGACCGAACAAAACCATCAAAGCACATCTCCATTGCCTATTGTTGCGGGCCACAGAAACACTTTCACAAACTACCACTTAAGTCCTGTAGCTGTCTTTTAACTTTTCAAGACTATCTACAGAAATAGTTTCCCTAATAGTGAGATAACGAAGTACATATAATAGTTACCTAATAAACTTTCTTGATCTACTCCAAGGTAGAATCCAAATATGATAAAACCGCAACATAAAACGCATCGGTAGGAAGTTCTTTGTCCGAGTAGCACCCAACTGAATACAACATTGAATACTGTAGTCAGTGATCTTCCAACATAATAGAAGGGCACTCCGACATACTTTAAGCATAAGTTGTTTGTTGCTATCATAAGTGTAAACATTATTGATAGTGGTATCACCTGAAAGCAAAAATGAAGTCGGTTAAGAAGTTATATTTTATAACTTTGAAATTTCATATACATTGTCTACATACATGTCTATACATATATCATATTGTGTAGTTTTCATGCTGACTGATGCTAGTTTCAAATGAGAGCTTGTTATGAATAAAACATAAGTGGACACACATCATTTTTATAATCTGATCGAAATTACTAAAAGTTTTCTATTGTTATGTAACTTCGATATACATATGCGTTTATGTACCATGTTAATTTTATTATAAACATGGCAATTGAAAACAATTTCAGTTATTTGTAGGAGTATAGCAGATTATAGTAATATTTTACATGGTTATTTAAAATAAAAAAGTCATTTTAGAGGCAATAAAATTTTAAGTTCAAGCTATTTTAAAAACTGCAATTGGACTGTAGGTGCAATTAGAAATATTTACTATGAAAGAAATAACAAATATTTACATAAACGAACAAGTAGGGTAATACCGGTATAACCTTTGTATGTACATTATCACAACTTGCTTTATCAGTAAAAGGCTAATGAGAACTGTAATAAACCGAACAGAACCGAATTTGTGACGGATGTAAGCAAATAGGATCTAAGTTGAAAATGATAGCAATCTATGATAAAAATTACATCCTGTATATCGAAAATAAATAAATATGTATTTATCATTAGCAGATAACAAAATCTATTTTTACCGTTTTCATCTTTATTGCAAGGAATATAAGGTTCATTTTCGTAATCTCATGTCACCAAGGTTTGGTTAAATATAATTGGCAATTGACTCAACATTTACTTTAACACATTTACAGCTGTTAATCAATATTTCGCAGATTGTATTTTAAATAAATGAATAAATATAATACAAATTAAAACCTCTCAGTAATGTTAACTAAATAACTTTTAAATGAGGTGACTGTTTTGGCTAATCCTTCAAACAACTGGAACAAAATTGATAAGGTTTTAATAAAAATTATCTCTAAATGAAAGAGTAAAATGCAGTTAGAACCTTAAACTATTCGCATTGATGTGGTGTCATGTTACCTTAATAATTATCTATTATTTGTAAACATGCTAATTTTGTGATAGGCTCATATAAAATGTGATTTGTGAAAGTGTGTAAACACAACTACATAACAAAAGCAAAAATAATGTCATGATTACGTAAATAATCAAACCATAGCAATTAATATTTTTCGATAAGATTTGATTACATTGAAAAGTAAGCATTTGAAAAGCAATCAAAAGGCAAGTATGGTATGTTCTAATCTGTTATAAACAAGAATTATTTATTGTTGCACCGTTTGAATTTTAATTCAATGGTTTAGGTAAAATAGAAACATTTTCCAGATCCCATATTCTTGTATTTTAATTCACTTCCATAGAAATGTCTTATACCTATATAGTCATAAATAAATTAAATGTTAAAGATTTTTTTTAATTATTACCTTTCTCATAACTTCAAGATTCCATGGTGACCCCTTAGGGAATGCAAATAACCTTGGTATCCCACCAGACTTGCTCAATGAACTACATATTGTGAAGGATACTATACACTGGAACCATGTTATGAAGAGTGGTGCCTCTAGGGCTACCACTTGACTGCTTAGTAATGTCTTGTTGACAAACACTGTGGCTATTGATACAATCCTGAAAGGGAAAATAGGTTTAAGGTAATTTAAAGGCATTTGCAGTGTAAACTTAAAATATATTAAAAAATATACAAGCCAGTGTCATAGCCAAATGAGGTTGGTATAAAAATATAAAACCTTTTTAATTGGGAGCCCAGAGACAACCAATATACATCCTATTATCACAGTCTAAATATACTATCAGGATGATATTTTACAGAACAGTAGAGGTTCATAAGTAAATGAATACAAGAAGTTCTGCACATACACTCATTTCCAACAAATATTTTCTCCATTTCTGACTCAAAGTTAATATCTTTAGCATAGAAGACAATCATTTAAGGGCATTTAATATTCCTTCACACTATGAAACATCCTACATTTTTCAAATTTACGTATGTCACGAAACAGTACTTGTTTCGTATGGAATTATTTTATTGCAAATTTTCATAAGATTTTAAATGAGTTTTCGATGTATGAATTTTACGACCGGTAAATATACATTTAAGTAATATATTTTATTATAATACGTGTTCGACTTTCCGCGTGTAAACGTTCTGCAATAGGCCGCTGCGGTATTCAGCAGATTATTTTATTGTATAATTAAGTAAATATGTAGGACTAGTGGAATCAAAGATAACTAATATTATACAAGTACATACCAGTAACAGGACACCACGATAAATATTTTAATATATCTTGAACATAAGTCAGAGCGCTGGTCCTTCATTTTAGCGTTTTATCCAATAGTTTTCTGTGTTTAGTATTCACAATCACAATATACCATTTAGTATTTACCATAGAAAATATTTAACGCTATTCCAATATCATCGTGCAAATTATTAACAACCACAACAAACGATTAACGACGGCGCAGCACAGCTGCAGTCAGCGATTTTTTTTTATTTACTTATGCGATTCGGCCTCTTTTCTTAAAAGTACGATTAAAGTGCATTTAGTCGTGTCCAAATTGTGTTTTATCTCTTTTTGTTTCAACAGATAGTGTGAAATAGATTCTGATGTACAATATCAATAATGTCTCTATTGTTGGATCTGAAACGCTGTGTATAATGTCTTTTACTATAGTGCTTTGAATCTTATTGTGTTCACCGAAGGCATATTGTCCACTGACAAATTGTGAAAACCTTAACTTTATTTTGACGTTACTGGACAGTGTTGACAGCGTTATAATTTTAGTTGAACTTTATAAGAGTTTTAAGGGCTCGATAGTGTGAACATAAGAAAGTAATATTTCAGTGATAATTATAATATAAAATTAAAAGTTGTGGATTTATCTTGTGGAATTATAGAACAGGTTTCGGCGGTGGTCAATATTACTCATTTTGACATTAATTGATCTGTGTTGTTACTATATTCCTGTATTTGCTACCAAAATTTGAATATTAAAACCATGTTAGGAGTTTAGATTATTATTTTGCTGATATAGTTTCCCAGAATCATTTTTTTTGTACCTTCATTACCTTGCCAAAACTTATGAACTATAATTACTACACTGTTTCTTTGTAATCCTCTTTTTATTATGTGTTTTTACAAGGTTTTACTTCTAATTGTCACCCGAATTTACAATGACAACACTTAAGTTGTCGCCTCGCCGTTGTCTGAACGCTGACGTCAGTGGTTTTAGTATTTTACATTTTCGAATGGTAATAGTCTAACAAATTTATACATTTAACTCTTATACTCGAGGCGACGCGAAAATATTGTGAACATTTAAAAATGGGTTCATCACCGGAAGCTACATCACCAGAGACCGACAGCCCAGACGCGGGTTCTAGTTTCTTTGAAGATTATTCAGTAAATTTGATTATAATTGCGGTAATTGTCAGTGTGTTGATTTACAAAATATACACGAACTTCATAAAGGTTCCTGTCGAGGCGCCGGCAGTTGACTTGCCAAAGCTCCGTAAAGACATGACAGTAGCAGAATTACGCCAGTATGATGGGCAGCAGGCTGGCAAGAGAGTGCTGGTGGCGGTCAACGGCTGGATATTCGACGTGACGCGAGGGCGCCGCTTCTACGGGCCCGGTGAGTGCATTCGCGCCGCTGTTTATAAATAGAGTTGACATTACCATGACTCATTAATTATCCATTCAACATGCAGACTGTGCACCTTGAGTAACCTTTTGAATTATAAATTACAAGACAATATGACTTGCCCGAATTTATGTAGTGTTTTTAAAATAAGATGTAGAAAAACACCTCACTCAAAAAAGATTTTTTATGTAAAACTTTGCAACTTAAAAAAATAAATCACTTGTTTATGGCATTCAAATATTTTCTGTTTACATTTAAAAAAGTCGGACAGCAAAGAGATCCTATTGAGGGTTTTGTTTTTTCCATCGAAGACAAGACCCTTAAACACCAAATATGTGTTGCATAATTTTAGGGGGGCCTTATGCTGCATTTGGTGGCAAGGATGCATCGAGAGGTCTAGCCACCTTCTCAGTGACATCATCAGACAAGGAGTATGATGACCTTAGTGACCTCAACTCAATGCAAATGGAGTCCGTTAAGGAGTGGGAGGCACAGTTCAGAGGTAAGAAAATAAAGTTATTATTAAATTACAAGATATAAGCATTTATTAGACTGATAACCAATTTTATTATAGAACTTTTAAGTATCAATATTTATAGTATTATTCGAAAACAAAAAGTATATGACATCAATTTACACAGGCTAGGTACTGTCGGTAACTTTGTAATGTAATCTTTCCATTTATAAAATACAAATACAAGTTAAAGTCCATATAAAAGTAAATTCTTATCATTTTGACAACTTTTGCACCTTTTGGTTGTTTGTCATATTATTTTATAAATATAATTACATGTATAAATCCTTTAATATCTCACTATCAAGATAGTGAAATCCGTGCTTTCCGACACCTTTTAAAATAAATTGTGTCTCTGTATAATAAATAAAATAATACTAATCCTATGGAGAAGTCAATAAGGATCAAATACATTTATTTTTGATGTGGAATAAATACCAGTACTGACACAAAGCATGTTTATTTTATAAAAACCCGGAGTTCATACAATGATACATAATATATTTAATAAATATGAGATAAAATACTGCATAAACCAGTTTCAAACTAAAACAATTTTTTTAAGTATTGGTTATGTGCAGTAATGCTGTTTGTTACAACAATTACACATACACATAGTGCCACCGGTGTAGTAAATTATCTGTTTTTGCCTCCCCATAATATATGATGTTTTACATTTTCTCCTTATTATCATCCCCTATTTAATAAAACAAATTAAATCTATATATATAAAACGCTTCCGTTACTGACTGACTGACAGACAACGCACAGCCGAAACTACTGGTCGTAGAGAGCTGAAATTTGGCATGTAGGTTCCTTGAGATATGTAGGGGTGCACTAAGAAAGGATTTTTGGAAATTCAACCCCTAAGGGGGTAAAAAGGGGTCATAACGTTTCTATGAAAAATCTTATTCCTTGGGTTTATAAACTTGAAACTTAGCACAAACACGGATATAGTCAAGTAAATAAGTTTGGCATTATATTTTTTTCCAAACTACCCTCCAATCGTGATTTAGGGGGTTGCGATTGGGTGACTGATTGACTTTTGCGCAGCCATAACCACTCGGTCTAGGAGTCTCATATTTAGAATAAAGCTTCCTTTACTGACGGAAGTGAGCATTAAAAAAAGATTTTTGGAAATTCTATCCCCAAGGGGGCGAAAAGGGGTAAAAACGTTTCTATGAAAAATGTTATTATTAGGTCTGATATTTTGAACAAGGCTTCCTATAGTAACACAAGCCCCTAGGTAGCGGGCGGGGGGGGGGGGGGGCAGGAAGGAGATCAACTGATACTTTTTATTTTTTCAAGGGTTTCGAGAATGCCTTTAAATTCCTATTTTATGTTAACGCTACCCATACAAACAGGTAATAGGAATCAGGAATCGTTTGTCCACATCCATTCTTCCTTTTCTTTGCTTAAAATAAAATTGGCTATCATGGACAACTTTATGTTGATTGCTCGCGGGTCAGTTCTTCCTCTAACCTGTTCGTACTGGAAAATGAAGAAAAAAACTAAATTATTTTTGAGACGATGTTTTTGTCTCGCTTTACTTTTTGTTACATAACGTAATCTATAAACTCCAAAACTACTGAATCGTTTTCAAATATGCACCATTAGAAAGCTACGTCATCCCTGAGTAACTCAGGCTGTATAATATAATTCCAACTGTGACAAATGCTTAGCCTGTGAAAGAAAGCTCTGTCGAGATCATTAAAAAACGCTACATAATCAAATTTCACGTGGGTGAAGCCGCGAGCGGAAAGCTAGTATTAAATAAAATAAAAAAAAAAACAAATTTGTTAAAAACAAAACATGTTTCACCTATCTTTGATCATGTCCATTAATGTACCAACAAAATAATATGCTTATAAGCCAAGAGAAAGAGGTATAATTATAAATTAAAGTTAAGCAAAAGCTATAATTTAAAACGAAACCTGCTATTTTCCTTATGCTCACATAATTAAATTTAATTTTTTAGCTGTATACTTTTACAATGTAATTTCTTTACAAGGAAAAACATGGCACTGTAAATTATTGTGTTAGTTCTTGCAAGCCTTATAAGTGTGGCCATGATCTAATATTACAATAGTACATTGTTTTTTCAGGGGATTTTATTCTCTTGCTATGAGTAACTCTATGTTGTGGTTAGTATATCTATGCTAATATGCCTAGTATACATATGCTATAGTTGTGAGCATTGCCGCAGATAGGAGCCGATGGAGACAATTCGTACGTGCCAGACTGACCCACCGCGACCACGATCTTCAGACATGAAGGACCGACTTAAGAGAGAGAGAGATACATATGCTAGTGTGCTATGTTTAGTAAAGTGTATCTTAAAATGTAAAATGCTTGCTTTATCTACGACCAATCAGTTCTATTGTAATTTACCTTTGCTCAGAACGTGTTCCCGCAATATTTTCTTAAGAATTCGTAAAACCTGACTTGATAAATCCTACTAATGTCACGAATGCGAAAGTTTGTAAGTTTGCGGGATATTTTTTTTATGAAATTTGGTATGAAGTTAACTGACACCCTGGACTTATTTTTAACCGACAACATCAGAGAGGGGTAATGTTTTTGTAGCTATAAGACATTCGCGCGCGCGAAGCCACGGGCAATAGCTAGTGTTTAATAATCTTGGAGAAACAAAACAAAGTGTATTTCGAGAACCGAAATAATGATATTAAAACGATAAGCTTAATTACTCGTCGCGAGATTTTAAAACAGATTTTATTTTATTATCCTTCTCCTTCAAGTATCCTTCAAACAAATCCGGTTAGATGTCGAAAAAAAATGAAAAGCTAAATAATAATCTCAAAAGCAAACAAACGAACTACTTTGCATCATACTCTTTTGAAGTAGCTTACATACAGTTTACGGCTAATAAAAATGTTAATGGACTTGAGCTCTTGTATTGTACAAATGTACACACATCCTACTAGATATTATAAATGTAAAAGTTTGTCCGTATGAATGTTTGTTATTCTTTTACGCTTAAAAGTCTGGAGCAATTTTGATAGAATTTGGCATGGAATTAGCTAACCCCCTAAATTAAAACATAGGCTACTTTATAACTGACTGCGTCGCAGCGGGTGATGTTTTGGCAGCTTTAACCAATATTTGCACGGACGAAGTCGCAGGCTACGGCTAGTAATACATATTTACTTTACCAAAGACCGATTTCTATCTATCAAAGAAACGCATCTCGAACTTTGTGCTTTACGTGATAATTTATTTCAACATTTTCTATCTTCATGCCAATTTACGTTATATTGATGTTATTGGATAAAAATAAACACATAAAACTTTGCACCAGCAATCTTTTACTCGGGAATGTCCCAGTCTATGAATGCCATTGATGTAAACAATTCTATTAAGTTTAATTCATAATGAAGATATATTGATGTTCTTTAGTGAAAAATAACTTTGAATGATATCCAGTTGCGCGGCGTCGGGTATTACGTACAGTCACAAGCAAAAACATGTATACTTACACGACCAAACATTTACAGTAGATTTCTTTGCGAAATTTTTAAAGCTGTTATGAAATCTTCCTGATAATGTAAGCTAAACATAAAATGTTTAATTTGAAAGAAAATTTCACGACTTCAAAAGTCATTTGACAAGGACTTAAACTTCAAATGTGTGGTCGTGAATACATGTTTTTGCTCGTGACTGTATAAGTCTGCAAGCATGCAATGTCTCCTGGCTTCATATAGCCTGTTCCTCCATCTAGCTTGTTTCCATCGTCTTAGATCAGCTCTCCATGTGTGCTACATGTGTCTCTACATGTGTAGCTCTTTTCCCCTATCCTGCACTGTTGCTGGCCTCTACCTCCATATCGTATGGAAATAGAGGTTACCCTGACCTTGTGTTTGATGTTTCAGGCCATACTCACATTTTTTTAAAACATTCAGTAACAGGCCATAAACTATAGGAGGCCTATTCCCGTTCACCCTCAAATAACAACCGGATTATTTAAAAAAATCTTTAAGTGAACAATTTAAAAAAGTAAAAGTAAAGTATCAGCAAAATCTACTCGGTGCCATGTCAACAGCTCCCTCTTACCCCCTCCCGCCAGACAACTATCTTGAATACGCCACTGAAGACGTGTATTGGTTTCTTGGAAAGATAAATAAGCAGTATTGCGTGTAATACCAAGCTAACCCAACTGGAGCTACATTGCTTTAATAATATTAACGTATGTGTACAATCAATGCAATTTATTGTTCAAACCTGGATTCCATCAGATTTCATTTGTATACGCCTTGGAACCAGAAATTCTTGTAACACATAGATATTTACTTGAGCTAGAAATCAATAAACAGTAATTCCTCTTATTTTCCCACTACGATAAGTACTCAAATAAACAGAATAGAACAAAGCAAATCAAACCTTGTAAATTTAATAAATAAATATTCCACGACTTTCAAACAACGCCATCTAGTCTCAAATTAAGCAGAGCTTGTATTCAGTGTACTAGACAACAGACAAACATACTTATTTACTTCTAAATACATACATACTAAAGATAAATAACACCCAAAACA
The DNA here is from genome assembly GCA_941860345.1 of Chrysodeixis includens. Classification (NCBI taxonomy): domain Eukaryota; kingdom Metazoa; phylum Arthropoda; class Insecta; order Lepidoptera; family Noctuidae; genus Chrysodeixis; species Chrysodeixis includens. The sequence goes on along the minus strand of OW796099.1, from coordinate 2,501,274 downwards.
CACAAAAAAAATGATGACAGAAATCACACAAACATTTGTCCTGGGTGGGGATCGAACCCACGACCTCTGGCATAGCAGTCAGGGCCACTAACCACTAGACCAACAGGCCCGTCGAAAATTAAGATTATAAATACGAATATTACGCATGTTTCTGTTTGTCACATGTAATTTATAGCCAGCATCATCCCACATGTAAGTCATATGATGCCCTTGTCGTTCCCGTTTCAGTGTTCACAAAAAACCCGCCAGCGCGTGGAAGTCAAGGTTAGGCATACAAAACAATACGTCATCAGAGCCCGGAGACCAGTTTTTCTCTTTTCTCTTATGACAAATTGATGTAATCTTGTAGGTACTACCTGTAATAATATCTTGTGTAAAATGGGATAAGAGAAGATGATAATATATAAAATTCTCGTGTCACAATGTTCGTTCCCGTACTCCAAGTAAACGGCTTGACCGACTTTTTTGAAATTTGGTGAGCATATTGACTTTGAGTAGGTCTTCCGTCGTCTTCGTAGGTAGGTTTTCCGTGTGGTGTCCGGATATAAAGAATAGCACCACCCCATATCCTCCACTGGGTGTCGTAAAAGGCGACTAATGGACCTTAAGACCCAGTGCACTGTACCAAGCACCTTGGGTCACCCGAATGGTGGTGGGTAAACAACCAACAATCGCATTCCCAAAGAGGGTTAGTGTCAGGCAGGCGGCCGACTATAAAACCATAGCCAAAACTTTAAGCAACATGTCTAGAAGACGGGTTGCACCGACCCCAAGTGAAATGGGATAAGGGCAGGAAGATGTTGATATTGACTTTGAGTAGGTGCATGTTGCATGTTACGGTGCATAAAGATTTGAAATAAGTTTTGATCTTCTAAGCATAAGCATAAATCTTTAGTACAGGTCAGGATTACGATATCTATATTATATAAGATACATAAGCACAATATACATTAATATTCACGCGTAGTAACACATATAAGGCTAAAGATCAGCTCTACGTACTTAATATATTGAATAAATAATATTCATAGCCCACTGCATTGATTGAAGATGCTTATTTAAATACCGTGATATCAGCGATGCATGTTATGGTAACAATCTCCTATCGCACGTACCTAGACATAATAATTATATTAAGTAATGATATATGTAGTATAGGAGTTGATGTCTAAACTTATAAATGTCCAAACCATTGTCAAGCTATGATTCTACTTATATTCTAATAAACGAGCGTTCAAACTAACTCTGATCAAAGCAAAAACCATATTCATACTATTAATATATCAAAAATTGATTTAGCAATATAATTACACAAGTTACATCTGTATCTGTCACGGAATGGCTGATTTAAGTTGGTACACCTGAAAGGAATTAAAAGATATCGCTATCTTTTCTCCTAATGTGCCTTGTTGCAATATAATATATGCAAAATATATTATAGGTACTTTTAACGCCGCTTTCGTTAAGCCAACATATCTTAACCTAAATGTCCTAAGAGACACAATAAAAACAAATATGCCGATACGAATATTTACATATACTTAAACATTTAAAAAAATATGTTCAAGCAAAAATTTGTCTTTTATCAGGGAATAACAATAATACCATGTGTTATCGTAACTTTGATAGTTGCAGTGTTATCGGTACCAGCGCACCCTAAAGTCTAAATATAAACCGATTGGATTTCATCACGATATCATGGATATAACATTCCTAATTTATGGATTAGCGTAGCTCTGATAATATTCAATTGACCTCTTTCCATCTAGGAGTTATGGTGAGTTATGTTTCTGGAATATTCTATGACAAATATATTTGTGTTATTCTGACGGTCTTGTCTATTTGCATAAAGAATGTTTGGCTGCTGTGCTTAGTCTCACTCAGACACTCGAATTTTGTTCTCACAAATATAATTGTTATTGAATACAATATTTTAGCCAGTTGGTCCCAGCTTGATCATTGCATTTGATTTATTTCTATAGCATACGGTTTTAAAATATGAATTAATTTAACCTTTTGGTATGGATATGTGATGAGGGGAAATGAGACTCATGTGACTAAGAGAGGGATGAGTATGATAGTTGATGGATGGAGAGGAAGGGGAAGGCCAAAGAAAACATGGATGGATTGTATTAGGAATGATGTGAATGAAAAAGGAGTAAATAATAGTGACGTCTGATAGGGGAGTATGGAAGAAAAAAATGTGTTGCGCTGACCCTAAGTAAAATGTGATAAGGGCATTAAGGGCAGGAAGATGATGAATTAATTTTGTCAAAATACGTTTATTACACTTTCTCTATTCTCCAAAATCTTCGAAATGTTTTCAAGCAATTATATCAATTTGACATTCATAAAGTAGCTGCATTCGTAACCGTTATCAAATGTCGCCGGGTCATCGGATAAAAATGTGAAATGCTCTAACAGCCAGCTTATCGGCGAAGCGTAACTCAGATAGTAGATAGGGCAGATACAGTGTTTGATTTGCATCTGTAGTCTGTAGGTCAATTGTTAGTCATCGGGGATATTGATATTACTGATATGAGGAGTTAAATGCGCTTGTAATCTTAGAAAGCGGGTTCTAGAAGTTTTAGGTATTTTTCTGCCGCTCCGAGAATTTTCTTGCTAGTTGTCCACCTAAATTCAACCAGATCACACTTTAAGAAAAACACTACTTGTAAGCTTTCATCTTCTTCTGAACATTTCAGTTCAATTAATGAAGGACGGCTACCAGCTACTGGAGTACGTCTCTTGTATTGTGAGACGGAATAGTTAAGGACGCTTGCCCTAAAGATACGTTGATGAAAAAGTGGTAATAACAAAAAAAAATCCGACGTATAAAATAGTCTAGCAAAAAATATGTATTAATATCTTCACCTAAAGAAATGATTTGTTTACATATACCACGAATAAAAAAGATAAACAAACATTTTCGTGTCAAGTACAGATAAGGACACGACACACGTGTTAAGCGTATGTTCGCAAAAAACAACAACAAAAAGCTATTTATACGCGTGTAATTTGTTGGTCACATAACAGTCTGTTGAACTCCCATCTCGGTCAGTGATACCATGTTTTGCTAACGCCTGTAAAAAATACTTGAAAGGAAAATTTTTGTCGATTTTTTTCCATGTGTTTGTTGGACAACACATCGGGCGTTTGTCCAACTAATGAAGGATACTTTGACTGGGGTATTCATATACAATCGTAAATATCTCAAACTAATTTCGCTAACAAATTCTACATACTTCTTGATGAGATCATATATTTTCGCGTCGATAACTGTTATTAACATATTTTTTTTTTGTTTCGGAGTCAAAAGGTAATGACTTTAACCCCTACCGAGGCATGGCTTAGGTAAATACCTGACTAGCATCGACTATAAATACACCCCGGTCGCATTCTTGTTTTGCCGAAGTTCCACCACTTACGGGGTGATATATCTGACCTGTCCAAAACTACCGTACAAAATATCCATCACTCTTCCGCCTACCATAAAATTTTCCGCCTCATTAACTCTTGCATCTCAACATAGCATTAATATCATAATGTATGTAATCTCTCCCGATTGTATGATTTAACGTGCCATTGTCGTATTGTTATGCGAATGTTATCTTATACGATAACCTGATGAACAATATTCAAGTGACAAGTGTGCTCATTTGCGTTGCGTAATTATTATCGTGTGTTCCCACGTCATTGTGTCAATACATACATACTGAAGCCTTTTATAAATAAAATGTTGGCTTATGACATTGTAGTATGTGCATTTCGAGTATTTGTACATTATAAGATTGTAAAAAGCCTTTAAAAACCAGGGTAGTGAACTACATAAACCTAGTTTTTGTAAGGCCAATTAACATTCCCAATTATTGGCAAACTTCAAGTCCTCTGGATTAAAAGTTCGTCTTTTGTTTATCCAATAACATATGATTTTTGACAATACAAATATTCAATTGGAAACCATTTTCATTTAACAGAACGTACGATCTTTTTGCTAGTATATGAAGTAATAGTTCTGTGTAAGTTTCCAGACGGTTTGTTTATATTGCATTAGTCGTAACAACTAAGAATTGAGACCGATCGGAATTAATATGTCCGTCGTATACAATACATCATGAATATTCTTAATGTTCCTTTCGAAGTTACCCAAATCACTAAAATTGGGCTACATTATGTTGATAACAAACTTGTGTTATTCTCCTAGTCTTAGCTTGTTTATCAAATTAACACCTGCCGTTTAACTCAATAATGATACCTAACAGAATGAATCATAAGTAACAAATCATAAATCTACGGAAAATGTGTTTACCGATAGCTTATGCTTCGGTCTTCGTAAAGCATACTTTAAAAAAATATTCAACGGAATAGTTACAGCCACTTTATATTCAACAATGCAAACTAGTTCCATAATTACGCAAAGCCGAAGTCAGCGACCCATCTTCTAATCTGTAACAGTAACTATAGGATGCAGCGTAAACCTCGGCGGGCAGTACCGCTATGCGGTCTAAACTGCCCCATATAACCGCGCTAATGACGCGCACTCGCTCCGAACAAAGATTTACACATTCAACAGAACTGCTTTGTTTAATGACACTGGAAACTCTCAAATGTACGCCGATGTTTGGTTTAGTCAAAGTTGCGACGAATTACGAAAATCAACCTTATGTGATTGGAATAAAGGCGTTGCAATGCTGTCCACAATTCGCTAATGGAAGACCGTTTCAGAACAAATTACTTACTGCACCGATTTGTAAAGGTTTGTAAAAGCTTGACGTGCCCACATAATCGTTTACGTCCAGAAAGGTTGACTTGGGCAGTAAAAGGTGTGTGGTTCACTAATTAAAGTTAAGCGGTGCTAAAAGACTATGTGAGTTTATATTCGTGAACGAAAGACACGTCACTGTTTTTCATTAACTTGTGAAGAATTATTATTCACCCTCTACTTCCTATTTGTATGCAAGTATATCGGTATCTAATTCAGTCATCTACTTATAGTTTGTCGGTAATAAAATCTAACACAGTGTGTCGCCCTATTAAATGTTTCTAAATAATAATATGTCTCAACGGTGAGTGCGCAGTGCCGCACCCCTCTGCAGTCCATTTATAATTATGACTGAGCACTTAGAAAAATATCATAATTCTACGTTTATTTACCTAGGTGTAACTGCCGACTTTATAACAATATTACATTAAAGGGAAATTTATTTTAAAATTTCCTGCTATCGCATTTTAATTCTTTGATTATGCTTTACGCATAATATAGTACGATTCGGAGAAAACGTCGCCATCGTTAATCATGATTTTCCCTATCCTCGTGTCATTAACATTATTAATAACTAGCTCTTGCCCGCGACTTCGCTCGCGCAAATATCAGATTTAGTGGCAAAAGCATAACCCCTCTCTGACGCAGTCGGTTAAAAAGTAGCCTATGTGTTATTCCACGGCGCCAGTTAACTTCATACCAAATTTCATCAAAATTGATTTAGCCGTTTGAGCGTGAAAGAGTAACAAACATCCATACATCCATACTTACAAACTTTCACGTTTATAATATAAGTAGGATGTGAACATGAAACTCTCATTGTCCAAAAATATTTTACCTTGTACGTACACTACTCTCATACGGCTAAAGCCACAACGCCATCCAGCTTAAGCACAATCTCTATATTTACTAAACTCTTAATTTCATTTCCTAGCACATTCGTGTCGAAAACACCCTAGTTATTCAATAATGTAAAGCCTGAATAAAAGATTTGACTTCGAGCACTAACTGAAAATATCACTATCGATTTCACTAGAAACTAGACTTACAATTTGTACAAGTATCCATTTCTACATGTATTTTTAACTAATGTTTATTTTCGTCCTTATACTTTCACCTGATACCCCAAATGTAAAAATATATTCCTTGCCTCGTCACCTTGCCCTTACGAATATGATTCAATTGTTATCACTTATCATTTGATCACTATCATAATCAATCAATTACGTGTAAAATTAATCACCCCGTATATGAATCACTCAAAGGAAAATCCTTTATATCTACTAAATAAGGCAATACTGAAGTTTCGACTTATATGGGTAAAACGGCCCTAAAAACCAGGCCATTAATACGTCTTTAAACTCCGTAGAAAGTTCTCGCAACTTTTTACAGCAATAAAATTAACGAGACCAAGTCTTGTTGCTAACCACCGCCACTTGAGACGATGTGAACTGGAACTTTTTAAACTTACGGATCATGAAATCGATTGACACACATTTGCCGAGGGCAGTACTTACGTCTCGATTTTCTGAGATAAATTATATTGGATTTACTTTTTATAAATTTCAGTACATTTGTGAGCAATGCCTAAGATACCATGCCATGCATATCCATACAGTATCGGCACAAATGTTTGGCCCTTCTCGGACAGATGACCCAAAAAAGATTGCTGTAGTAGTCCTCAGCAACTTTTTTTGGGCTATCTGTCCAATTTTATGTTGTCTGATATTCAATTCAAACTGTTATAAATGTATTATTATCATGACTAAGTTTTATCAATTTATATTAGACCTTCTTAGCAAACAGTCTGCTAGATTATATGCCCGTGATACGCCCACATTCGTGCACTTTGCTATTGTAATTTAAGAACATAGATTGTTGCTGCTTCCTCCCACACAAACTATAATTAATTACGTTATGAATCTTGAACTATAATTATATGAACTATACTTCATATTAATATCCTTTCTCTTTGAGTCATACGAAATTATAAAACGTAAAACATTAACTTTAGGAGACTTAAATTGAGTACCAATCAAAACATTGGTAAAACTTGCAGTGCTAAATTATTGTGAAACACTGAAACGATAGACAAAAGCCAAAATTAACGCCACTATTACTTATATTATTCGTTTTCGTTTGTTGATCTCCTCCAAAACTTTCCCCATATCTCCAGTATTTATATAACTAATAGCTCGTTCTCCAATTTCCAGAGAAGTACGACCTAGTGGGACGGTTGCTGAAGCCGGGCGAGGAGCCCATCAACTACTCCGACGAGGAGCCGGAGGAAACCGACACCTCGACGCCGACACCCGTCGAAGAGAAAAAGGAACTATAAGACACTGGACATAAGGCTTTAAACTGTTTGACCACTTGATCAGGCTCACGATATTTTGAAGTGACTGTATTTACTTCTAAAGTTCTAACTGGCCAATGTGTTTTTGGTTTACGAATTACTCGAAGTCTCAAACATTTCAATAACACAGCTTATAAATGGTCCGTTGTTACAGGGTACAATAAAAATTATTAGTAACGTCCAACCGATTTAATTAAATTTCATAAAATGCAGCTTAAGCTGGCTTTTCAGATCATCAAATTGCTGATTGTATATAAATTTTCATGAGTTTAAAATCCTCCACATGAATGTTCCTTAGCTTATATTAATTATAGCAGCTTTATTCCCTTCGACATAAGGTTCAAAATTGTAAATTTGTACAATTTCTGTACTTGATTATCGCTGTCAAACAGTTTAAATCCTGCACACGGACGTTGAAGCCATGCGTTTTAATTCTTGACATTGGCAAAGAATACTTATTTGGTATGATATTGATCTCATTCGGGATCGCTGGAGAGCGACGCAAGCTCTTTGTTTATACGAGAGATAGGGCCTTTTCACACAATTTTGATGCCGGGTATTCGACGACGAATGTAGAAAAAAAAACGAGACTTTCTGAAAGAGTTCATGTACCCGTCGTTGTATATCTCAGTTCCAGGATACGTGTGAAAGGGACGAAGTATCGAAGCCGTATTGAATGTAAGGAGCCCGTCTCCAGCAAAAATACGATAGGTCCCGACAAAATTGTATCCTGTTCAAAATATATGTAACTGTGATTGTATTTAAGTAACCAAATAAATATCGCCAGCGCAAACCAGAGAACGGATGGCCCGAAAATTCCAAAAAAGAGACATAATTTAATACTTATGTTATTGAAATAAAGTGCATATTTAAATGCTCGAAGTAACTGCTCCGGTAACTTCGTGGGAACCATGACCCGTCACTGGGGTGTGCTGGACATTAGTCCGTAGAAAAAGCTCAGTAATTAAAACGCGTAGCTTTAGTGGCCAAAACAACACAGCGAGCCTTGGAGAGTGAGTCTGTGGTTTTACTGTATATATGAAATCTATTGTATCATTTTCACTTATAACTGTTGCTTATTGCAGATTTTTGAATATATTATTATATATTTACAGTTTCACGAAATGAAAGACTGAGTGATGGCATATTATTTAAACGAATGATGTAAAGGAAATCTAATCATTTATTGCACATTCCCAACATTATTTGGTCAGCAAATTGTTTTATTTTGTGCCAACAGATGTTGATAACCCTGCGCGTGCGCGGTATGCCATTAGTATTTAAATTAATATTATAGCCGCGAGCTGCGAGCGGCTTCGATGAGTTTATTTAAAAGTTGATAAATTAATTGTTACAACATATTGTCGAACGAACGTCGAAGTAAGTTTTACGAGATATGTAAGTGTTAGCACCTCACTGGGCTGTCCTATCGTTTGTATTGATAAGCTGTTGTTATCGCGATGTTAAACAACATTCATGTTAAGTCGAGGTGGACTATGTTTGATGTACACCTATTTTATCCTTCTTGAATTACTTTTTAATTATATGACTTGTTTTAATCGTGCAATTTGCACTATATGACAGCCTGGCAACCATTAAGTTTGAAACAGTAGAAAGAGTCATAACTTGACTGATTAATTTTAACCTGCTGGCGTAGTTAGTGGTTGCTAGTGTCATACACCGGCCGACGATGATAACGACGACTCCGATCATAACTGGACCCCACCTGCTTTCGGTACTTATAAATAAAATGTAAATGTGTTGCAAGCGAAGAAAAAATACAAAAATATAAAATGTGCATAATATGTGTAATTAAGGATCTAATTAAAGGAAAACTAATTTGTGGTAAATTTGTGTGTGTGTTTGTGTTCGGGTTCCTCGCGCGAGGCGGTATTTCAGGCAACATCATTGTGTATGAGCTGTAGCATACATTTTCTGTTAGTCGGTGAAATTAACACATTTTGCATACTATTTTGCGAAAGTACAAATTATATGGTTTGCCTCAAATATCATTTTCGCATGTAAATTATTTTGTTGTAATCGTACTTGTTTATTGTTTTTTAACTTTTTGTTTAGTTTTTTTTTTTTAAGATTATCTGAGGTATGAATTTTAGTGGAGGGGGTTATGATAATTATTGTTATATCTTTGTACAAAAAGTACTTTGGGACACTTAAAATAAGGTTTATTTTGCTTTGCCTGATACTGAATAAATGTATTAACAAGCTTTTTTGTTCCTCACATTGGATGTCTCTAGTTCTACATTAACGGCATAAGTACTTTGTCAATTAACTAATTAAATTAACGAAAGCACGCGCTACTGTGTTAAAAGCGATGTTCAGTACTAAAGCAAAGTAACAATATGTTCCAAAGTATTTTTAACAGAGGTTCGTTTTAAACATAAACGCTATACTAAAGGTAAGAACGCTCTCGTGGTTTTTTGACAATCCGTTTGATATTTTCCTATCGAAGCAGTAGGTCTTAAAGTTGCATTTATATATGAAAAAAAACAAACATACTATGCCATAGTAGATAACAAATTTAAACAAAGATACCTAGATGATATCTTGAATTTTATAGATGTCAAACGGATTACCTAAAAACAAAACTGAGCTTTCTGACCTGAATATTTGCTACTTAAATCTGTAAGCTTTTATAAGGCTTAACAGAGCTTTATGTAATGATAATTCGACATTGGTTTAGGACGTATGAAAATAAAGAACGTGTGTACAGGGTCCCGAATTCACTAATTTTGTAAGTCGATGGTATTTTTTGACATTTGGTAGCCAACAGATGCAAAATTCGTCCTTATTGAATTAGTGGACCCGGGGCTCAAAAGACTGCTTATAAACCTGCAAATAGTGCTATATTTTTGTACTAAATAAATTGTATTTACTACCCATTAAATTAATGTATTTACCTGTAAATGAGTTTGAAAGAATAAATAATAATAATAAATTTTATCCCTATATCCAAGCGAGATAGTCCATAACTATCACCAAATAACTTGATAACTATTATTTTTTTAACATTGTGACGCCATCTATCCAAACTAGTTTATTTGATCCTCCACTGCTTCAGGACTATCGGTTTTGGTTAACAATTAGACTAAAAACAAACACACGGTTTATAAACAGTCTTAGTTTATATTATATACTGCCTTTAGGCCTAAGTGATGTCAGAGGCATGTTGCTACCAACATTTGCATACGTATGATCTCCCTGAAGACTGCTCACCCCAGCACCAAGTGATCCGTGAACGCTGTTAGCAACACGTTGGTGATCACCGCATCTATAGGCCTTATTATAAGAATGGGTGTCTGTTCAAGAAATCGACAATCCGTCGTCTTAAAATTAATAATTTGTAAGAATATAAATATATATAAATGTCAGAGTTATATTATAACGAGCAAGTGATATTGTAAAAACAATAGATTTTGTGAGTAATATAAATCTTCGTGTCGATGGAATATATCCTTATATCTTTTTAAAGTAAATGTGAAGTATGTGGATGTACAGCTCTTCAAGATGTTATGAACTAAAAAATACCTAAAAAATCTTTAATTTAACTTTGTCACATGAATTTAATTAAAGCGTTTTACATAAGTGCTTCTGTTTTATTTATAACATTACACTTGATAAATTGTAAAATTGAACCTAGGCTTTATTATAAGACAGTGCAAAGATTTTAACAACATAGGCGTCATTAAAACCTTATACAATTCTCTAGTAAGGAGTCATCTAGAAACCAGTGCCATAATATGGAGTCCCCATGAAAAAAAATACAGCTTCATGGTGGAAAAAATCCAAAATAAATTTAACCGATTTTTATATTTAAAAATGTATGGCGTTTATCCATATTACCCATTGATGTACCCGAGCCTGTTCGTACTAGGTATGGTTGGATACACTAGACTGGAAGTTAGGAGAGATATTTTTTTAGTAAAGTATGTAGTGAAGGTGCTGCGCGGGTCAGTGCACCACCCGGACGTGCTGGAGGCCTTGCGGCTGCGAGTACCGAACGGGTACGTCGGTGCGCGACGCCGCCCAGCCCTACTCAGCAAGCCGGCGCCTAGGACGAATCTTCTAAAATTCGCTCCTATGTCACGTGCAATAAATTTAATTAATATTCTCCATGCGGCGGATATTGATGTTTTTTCCCAAAACCTGGCGAAATTTATTACATTGACTGAAAAGTGTTTAGAAATGATAAATACCTAAGATTGTTTATCTGATTTTATATGTTGTACTTATTAGTTACCTATATTGTAGAATTTTCAAATATTATTGTTTTTATTTATTTTTTTGTATTTAAGGTTTAAGAAATGTTGTTATTGTTTTATATGTATATTATTTTATTTTTCTTTTACTAGTTTAGTGGATAAGATTCGCATTGCATCGCATTAGTATTAAGTTACTGTAAGGATGTCATGATGATGATAAAATAAATAAATAAATAAATAAATTTTAGGAACCTTCATAACTCGATTCACATTGTTTAAATGAGCGAAATAATGTTCTAATACACGAAAAATGTTTACTGTCCATGTATCGTACTCATATAGGTCTAATATTGCATCAATGAACCCTGAATGTAGCCAGTTAGCCACTAGCCAGAGATGTTTTCAGTCCCTTTACCAACCTTAGTGACCGTGTAAAATCTCGTAGCATTTTAATACGCAAACAGCATTTTGCTTATCCATCAGTATTGATGCGTATTATCGTCTATTCTAGTCCTATTTTCTGATTTCTGAGGTTCTACCAGATTCGACGTGGGGAAGTGTGCAAAGTTTCATGGGATTTAATATTCAGAATTCTAAAGCTCGTTTCTTCTGACGCATTTTGCTCGGAGAAGTGTCGTTAATCTTAAAAGGGAGAAGTAATCATAGTACACATTAGTTTTTTGGTAGCAAGATAAATTTTGCGGCTAGCAGTATGGTTTTAACAACGTTAACGGAGCTTAATTAGAACACGAAATCTAAAGAATATAGGGATAGAATACCGAAAGGGCAATACACACATACGGGCATAATATCGACATCGATACTAACATACCTACTCCCCATTGATTAATTTGTAGCAGTTTTCTTTTTCAATTAGTTGTTAGGTACTTGTATAGTGCTACAGGCACACCTAAATGGCATGGGGATGCAATCAAACAGAATATCGTAAGCGTGACATTGCTACGTAATGCCTGCTGCAGCGCATTTATAGTATCATTGATGACCTGTTGCACCTCTAAGAGAGAACGCTATTGAGTTAAATTCACGTATGACCGGTGACTATGGTGAATGGTCTTCAATGAACATGTATTTATATATTTGTACGTTGTTACGTAAATACGGGTCCGTAGCGCATGACCGCATATCACATGCAGCAACGCCGGACTGTCGTAAATCAATAAGCCCCGTCGGAGCCTGACATTGGACCTAAAGATCAGTGTTACCAATCGTTCACCTGTTGCGCTTGTTAACAGTGAAGTTATTGACTGTTCTGAATATAATCAGTGTTCTAAAGCAAGTGTTATAGGATACCTACGCGACGTGATTCCGGTAAAGTAATATTTTTATGAGTAATTAATTATACGTTAATGTGTGCGCGTGTTTTTGTTATACTCGAACTTAGGGAAATGCGTAGTTGGTCGGTTATTATGAGGTCCGGGTTATATATAGGTACCAAAATTTGGTCTTGCATCTGTGCTTATTGATATGTATCGAAGTTCACAGTGCAACAAGCGCGAGGTAAGTAATGCGACGCAAATCATTCCTCTTGTTAACTTCCTGTTTTATTTGATAGGCCTAGCATGGTCAAATTTAATTTTTATTCGTTGTCACGTTTGAGTCTCTTTTATTTCGGCGCAGTTATTGTTTGACATGCGCATATGGCCTTTACAAGCTTTTATATTGTTTCATAATATTTATTTTTTTTGCGTCACAACTTGACTCGCTTCTCGGTTTCCGATTGAGGCGAAATTTTGTATGCGTGGGTAGATTGCGTGACAGTGCAATATTGTGATGCCATGGAGCTGATTTAACGTTTGAAGGTAGCTATAGAAGCAACATTATAAAACGACACAACCCCATCGAGTTTGGGCTTGTTTTAATTGTCTCGACGAGTACTTAGATTCGAAATAAAGGAGGCAAGTTAAAAGCTTATTTTTTACTTTCTTACGAGTCATTTGAAGAGGCGTCGATCGAACGTTTTCAATGCTCGAAGGTCGATTATCACTCAGACATATTTTTAGAATTCTAATCATGGTTAATCTGATGTGGAGCACCACAGGCTCCTATTTTCGTCAGGATGGTAGTCGAAATCCGAGGAGTTTGCCTGTTCTGAGGTCCAGCCTATCAATGTTAGGAAATAGTCCGTCGTATTTAGAAACATATCTCAACCCAGTTTACAATAGTGGAAACAGTCTCATACAGCAAGATTGATTTTTTTTAATACGACGCTAAATGTAATTATAGCCGAAATATTGGCCTCAGATGACTATTTGTAGAATAAATTCACACGAAGTGATTTTTATATCATCATCATGTCAGTGCGGTAACACCCAATGCGTATAGGCCTCCCCTCTTCTTTCTATTACGCGTTCCTCATTCATTTGGCTCAACTCAATATATTAGCAATGCAACGCGCTCTCGGTCGCCCCTGATTCCCGCGACTAGTCGTTGGCTAAAATTTGGTCACAGCTGTCGCTACGTCTGGCAAGCTATTCTGCCTAACTCCACTTTACTCTTATCGCCCTGTCATCGACGACGGCCAGTTTTAAATGTTACGCACTCTGCCAAGAAGAGCCAACCATGACACTTTGCGCAACTCGTGCTCCTTCGTCAGCGTCCAATCTTATGCATCTTAAGAGTACCACAATGACTCCTAAGACAGGCAAGACACATTAAGTAGTTGAAAAAGCGGGTTTCATGGCGTTGTGGATTTTTTTGGATTTGAAATATTACCTAATTGTCCAAAATTTTGCCTACCCGAGCGGTATCCTTTCGAATAATTCTTTATCAGGATGCTCCTTTTAAAAGACAACGTGTCCCAGATGGAATGTAAAATTTCCATATTCTAGTTTTCCCACCATAATAGCCGTCACCCGGGATTCACATTTGTCTTAAAGCAAGACACATTCGTTTTCACATTAACTTTTAAGGACGCTTTCAAGAATTCTTATAGCATATGTTGAAGAACTTCAGGAGTCTCGGCGAACTAAATCACGCCATCTGCAAACCCAAGACGTTACAGGTACACTAACGATGGTGTAACCAATTCTGTTTCAATCGATTGCTTTCAACACATCTTCCAAAGTAGAAATGAAAAAGGTAACGTGATGCCAAACACTTCACCCAGGCGCAGTCTTGATAATTGTAAGGGTGGAGTGAGTTCGTATATGCTGACTTGCATTTGCGTGAGGGTGATTTTTGTAATAAGACTCAAGTAGAAGTGTAATAGGATTTAGGGAGTATGAGTTAATAGAAACAACAGTTTTATAATGATCACATAATTATATTATAAAATGATTTAATTACAATAAACAGAATAAGTATCATAATGTACCTACACTACAAACAACTTACATTACGCAGAAGCGGACAGGACGTACTCCTCTCATATTTACATTTTGTACATTGAGCGCTCGTTTCGGTCATCGTAATACTTAATTTACGTCCCTCGCGTCGCTAACGACAACAACTCGATCAATAAATAGGGCGGGGAGGGCACTCGCGAGGGTTCGCAGCGCGCGGCGGCCGGCCTAGGCTATATGTACAGAGGGCCGCGCGCGCGTCGGCTATGTACACTACAACTGCTCCACGAACTTGGTGAGCTGGTCCTGCGGCGTCATGGGCGGCAGCTGGTCGTCCGGCGGCGCGTGCGGCGCGGGCGGCGCGGGCGACTGCCGCAGCAGCAGCAGCTCGGACGGCGTGGGCGGCCGCGGCGACGGCGTGGCCGGCGGCGACCGCGCCACGCCCACGCCCGCGCCCCCGCCGAACGCGTAGCGCGCGCCCACCGCCGACATGCGCGCGCCCCCCGGGCCCGCGCCGTACGCGCCGCGCATGCCCATCATGTTGCCGCCCGGCCCCACGCCGCCCACCGCGCCCACGCCGCCCTTGAACCAGCCCGCGCCGCCGCCCGCGCCGCCCAGACCCACGCCCGACACACCGCCTACTCCAGACACGCCACCCACCTAAGGACACACACACCACGGTTGTAATATCCACTCAAGTTGACTTATCTACTATCAAAGTCGTAGAGAACATATGAGAAACATATCATACTTGTGTCTGTTGCGGCAGCATCTGGTGCATCTGCTGCAACCTTTGCTGCTGCTGCGGCTGCATCATGTGCGTGAGTTGCGGCTGTTGCTGCTGCAGGCCCACTCCGCCCACACCGCCGACGCCGCACACTGCGCTCACTCCGCTCACCGAGCCCACTCCACCGACCGGGCCTACGCCACCCACTCCGCCGGCTGCTTGTTGCTGGTTTTGGGCATTCTGAAGGTATAATATTGATTAATTCACAATCGCAATTACATGATTTATCTACACTAATATTATAAAGAGGAAAACTTTGTTTGGTTGTAATGAATAGGCTCAAAAACTACTAGACCGATTTTAAAAATTCTTTCACCATTCGAAAGCTATATAATACACGAGTAACATAGACTATATTTTATTTTGGAAAAAAATAGGGTTCCGTAAGATATTTGGATTTTTCGGACACAAACTGAAAAAAACCAAAGAAGTTACTTATTTTGCGCACGCTGACTAAACTACAAACGATAGAACCATAAAATGTTATAATTAATTGTGTATAATACATTATTATTTCACCTGTGCGAAGCTGGGGTAGGTCGCTAGTCTGTTATAAATAAACTTTGAAAGGAAAAGGGCATTTAGTCTCTCTGAAATGTTAAATAACGTACCTGTCTTTGTTTGATAAAGGCGGCCATAAGAGGTGGATTTGACTTGAGTATTTGCAAGATTTCTTGCTGTTGGTTGTGGCTGGTGGGCGACCGTAACGTCGCCATCAGCTGCTGCAACGCTTTTTGATGGACTTGAGGAGGTGTTTGCTGCTGCTGCGGCGCGGGTGGTCTTTGCTATAAACAACAAGGGACGATTAGTATGTGTCGGTAGTGAGGCGTGGTATATGTGACGTGTGTGGTGCGGGGCGGTGTGTTACCTGCTGCAGCTGCTGCGGGTGCTGCGGGTGCGGGTGGTGCGGCGGCGCGTGGTGCTGCGGCAGGCGCGCGTGGTGCGGCGCGTGCGCGGGGTGGTGCAGCGGCGGGGGCGCCCGGTAGCGCGCCGCCCACTCCGCGCGCGCGCCCGCGCCCACCGCGCCCACGCCACCCACCGCGCCCACGCCGCCCACCTGCACCCCGCCGACCCCACCCACTCCTCCGCCGGGTGGACCCATCGCTGCTTGCTTTCCGTACGACGGGGCTTGTTGTCGGGCCGCTTCCTCTTGCACCTGGTACAACAAAATAGTTGCTTACAAAATACCGTCCTATGTACACCCATAAAATACAGATAACTATTAAGAAATGGTCAGACAAAGAGATATAGTACAATGATGGTGATGACATACCTGCTGCAACGCTTTCTGCACATTGTGCGGTAGCGCATGCGTGGCGGGCTTGGAAGGCGGCGGCGAGGCCAGCGCGGCGGTGGGCGGGGGGGAAGGCGGGGCCGCACCGCGCGTGTTCATGGCCGCCATGCGCCTGCGCAGCAGCTTGGCTTGCTGCACGCGCTGCTGCACCTGCTGCTGCTTCAGCTTCTGCTTGATGCTGCTGCAGAAAGGCACGGAGCACTTGGTCTCCTGGCAGTGCTTGGCATGGTAGCAGCACAGCGCGATGAGCTGCTTGCAGATGGGGCAGTCGCCCTTGGTCTTGCGGCGGCAGATCTTGGTGTGCGTGACGACGCGCTTCATCTTCTGGCAGGACGGCAGGCGGCAGTTGGCGTCGCGGCACTGGCAGGCGTGCACCAGGGACTGGATGCAGCGCTGGATGGACAGCTTGCGCGCCTCCTGCGGGTTGGCCTGCTTCATGTCTCCCGGGGACGAGCCGACGTCGATGTCGAGGCCGAGTTTCTCCATCTTGTGCGGATGCCCCTCCTTCTCGTGGCAAGGCACGCACAGGTCGAAGTCGTCGCACACGGTGCAGTGGTAGCGGGTCTCCACGTGTGACTTGCAGCTGTTGCACGTGTACACGAACTTGTCCGTACCTTGGTTGTGTAACTCGTACAACATGCACAAAGTCGAAAACCTCGCTCGCCGCGTTGAGGAGAACTCATAATGTCTATCACGAGCCATCGTCAAGAACGCATCACGTCCGTCCATTAAATCACAGTTAAGTAAGGGGTCCGGGTCGCCAATAGGCTGCAAAAAAATAATTTAATTAGTATCTAATTCTCAAAAAAATGATATTGATAGGTATTTTGTGTTATTGATAAGCAAACTAATATTATTTTGATTATTGCGTACTTTGGAGGAAGTCTTGTTGGTTACAGTGAGTGAGCTTGATATTGCTCAAAAATACATTTTACTTTGTTGCAATCTATTTTCCTCGTATTTTCCGCTATTAAATGCGGAATCTTAGACAGTAATCGCATTATGTGATATGTAAACGCATGCTCTATGACTAATATAGGTATACTTACTGCTAAGCTGGCAGCAGATTGTGCGGAATGTAGCCTAATAACGAAGAACACTTCCTTGTGTTTCTCCATGGTGGCAAATATCTTTGCGCTGAGATCACTGCCTTGCTGCTGGTCGCTTTGCTTCTTGCTATTCTTCCGCTGCGCAGCCTTCGACTTGTTCGACTTCTTCGCCTTTTTCTGGCCTTTCTTCTTGCCATCAGGACCTTGCTCATTCTCCTCAGAGGACTGGAATATCTAAAAAACATGTTAGAAATATTGTCTCATGCCACACCCAAGCAATAATATCATACATAGCAGAAAAAATAAACATTTTCAAACCAGTGCAATTTTAAATTAGTGTTTGCTTCTTACCAGTTAGTAGGATCGTGCAAGGTAACAATATACATGATATTGTTGGATTAGTAAGGAGATCACTCGCATGCAGTACCGGAGAGAGCGGGAGTTAGTACACGCTACAACTACCATGCACTAAGAGTTCGTCGTGTAATAGATACTGACCACTGCCTCGGCGGCTTCGGCTTGCTTCCTCTTCTCCTCCTCCTCCTGATCCAACTCCTTGATGGACTCTTCCAGGACGTTGGGCCAGAAGTCACCTTCGAAGTAAGGCAGCTCCGCCGCTGACGAGATATTGTCCTCCATAGCTTGCTTAAGTATGTCTTTATAATCTAGTATTATCCTCTCTATAATTCCTTTATCTAACATTTTCTTATACCACTCTTGTAACCTTTTGGGTTTAGGTATTTTTTGTTCGGGTGGATGGCAGTGGAATATGTAGTCGTCACCTTCTGACGGTGGACACGCCCAAATGTGGGCCATGGTGTAACCCAATTGTTTTGCATAGTCTAAATATCCTAATAAAATCTCGTGGTAGACGGCAGTCCGGTACTGCCGAGGTTGGAAGAAATGTACAGAGTCTAGATATGCTATGTATACACGCCTCGTGTTAGGTGACGGACTTTCACTGCCGTATTCCTGCAAGAAAATACGATTGATTAGTACAGAACTTTAAAGTTTGTAAAATTCATCAATATAATAAGTAAATCTCTGATACTGTTATCTAGAAAATTCCGAGTCTGACCTATGATATGAATCTCTGTACAGATTCAATTCTTTTCAAACAAACGAGCCTACACAACATTTACATAATACATAGTAAGTGAACGTTACCTGCACGTGCATGCCGAAGAAACAGATGTCGGTACCATCGATCTCTTCAAATGCAAACAACGCTTTGGCCCGATACGGGAACTCGGCGCACAGCTCACCAGATTCTACGAACCTCGAGCGCATTCCGGGTTTCACTTCCACCATCTGAAATGTAACAAAAGTTTTAAGTTGCACTTAGAAGTTCTTACATTCAGTTTAAATTGAAATAAGAACACAACTAATTCCCTAATGGAGATTTTGAGCAAGGTCTGCAGTATCAATAAAAACTTAAGCCTTACCTTGTCAGACGACGCAACTACCCTGATATGAACCTCGCCGGCACCGGCCTCTTTCTTCTTAAGGAAGTTGTTAACTCTTGTTTCAATATAAATGCCAAGTTTGGAAGGAGGAAGTTTCTTTGCTGAAAATTTGTTCTCTTTCCGTTTAGCCCCTTTCTTCTTCAAACAATTATCACAGCAGAAGCCGAGGGGCCATATAGAGTCATGGTGTAGCACACATATCTGGTGCTGCTTCCTCCCACAGTCCATACATACAACAAACGGTTCTTGTTCTAAGTGATCATTCTTCATTTCCTTGAACTGATCCTTCTTGATTGCTCTGAAATATTTACAATGTATTAGAATATTGATTTTATCGTTTAATAAGAACGTATATTATATTGTAAATGTTGATATACTCACGTCTGCGGCTGCAGCGGGTCATCGCCGAGCGTGACGGTGTCGCCCTGGATGTCGTTGAAGCATTTCTGGCAGAAGGTGTATCTATCGGAGACAACCCCATACGCTTTTAGACTTTATTCATAACGTCCGTGTAGCGGAGGTGATGTGAAGCGAGCGTGTACAGGAACATTGTGTGCAGGCAAGGACGTGCGTGGACAGGGCGAAAAAAATTTAGTAAGCAATGAGAACATAAAAGGGGTTAATAGTCAGACAGTGGGCGGAACACATGATAGGTTAACATACTGCCCAAAACATACGCATCTCAAATACAGTTCTATGAAACATTTGGAATCTTCCAATATGTGTAACTTTTGTTTGCTAGTGAATTTATAACCAATCATATACGCAATAAAATTATAACTTTCTACCAAATTGCATTGAGATGCGTATTAGCAAATTTTGATGAGAAACAATGATTTATATTTTTATTTGCATATTAAGCAATGCAAATTAAAATAAATCAATGTTTATAACAATTAACCCCATATTCATTAAAACTTCTTATTCAAATACATAAACACTTTAGAAAATATAATCCAAGGCATTTTTGGTACACAGATGAGCGCTTTATGAATAAGGGGGATATGATATAATCCAATTTGAAGCAGAATGATGGTTACAGAATTAAAAGTTAGATAGAACAGAAAAAAATATGGTGGTTCAGTACAAATATTAGCATGTATAGTTTTCAGTAAATAAATAGGCTGTCGAAAAATGTGAATACTTAAACAATTGTTAGGTTCATGGAACCAATTTAATTAATTGCGTATATATTGGTTGGATTGATAGGTTTTTATTACGGTTAATTATTTCTTTACTGTCAGTATATTCAAGCTACCTATATTGCATTGCATACAATGTGAATTAGCCTTTAGTACGCATGTAAAGAAGTTTCGAAGCTGTGATAGGTTAGTGGCAAGACCGTAGGACTGCTAAGTCAGAGGTCTTGAGTTCGATCCCCACGGCGCGCATCGACTTTTCGAATGTTGTGTGCGTTTAAATAGATATCACAGCTTCCGTGTTTCGGAAGGCACGTAAAAATGTGGGTCCTGCGCCTGATCTCTCTCCGGTCGTGTCGGATTGCCGTCCCATCGGGCTATGAGAGTAAAAGGAACAGAGAGTGCACCTGTTTTTGCGCAGACGCTTGTGCACTATAACATGTCCTGCGTAGCTGGCTGGTGTCATAGTAACACTGGCCACCGTGGCCGAAATCGGTCCGGACATTATCAAAGAAGTTTAAAATAATGTTGGTTTCACTATCGTAACCGGCCTTTAAACTGAGTTACAACCTAAACTATGAAATAAGTTTCGTTGCCGACTGTAGTACTTGTTCTATAAAATAAGAATTTTGGTATATATGTACGTACGTGCGACATATCATATAGAAATCATAAAATTACGGAGAAAGGTCATACCCAATAATAAAACAGCTCAATAAGTTTTATGGCTTTTCCGACGAAGCTTTTAATTTAATGGGTTTTGTACCCATTTCATACCATCATAATATTATGTGTGGTTATTTAACCATAAAAATATCGAAAGTTTATCATAAATTTATAAAAAAAAAACGGTAAAGAAGAATGAATCGTCGGTATATTGGTTTTAAGTAACTTTATTCACCTAATTATTATTCCATCACATTTTAAGTTGTTATAATAAAACTGAGTTATATTGCTATGAAATGTTTTACGACTAGGAAAGGCGATTCGTTAGAATCTCTCTTTTAAAGTATAGGTTTTTAGTACACCCCTAAGGACCAAATACAATATCAACACTAACGCATATAAACTATCCCGTAACACCACCAGACCGGAGTCTTAAAATACATAACAATAAAGAAATAATTATATTAGTTGCTCAACACTTTAATATTTATTTCGGTACGCGGATTTCGCCTTCAAACGGTAACAAAGTAAACTTTATGATATTTCAATATTCGGCGATAAAATTGAATTATATAATCAATTTTGGTTACAATTTAAGCTGCTAGCCATTCTTTAATTACGGTAGAGTTAAGAAACTAAACAAAAACGAGGCAATTTGATGTAGGAAATAAAATATTGAACAATGTCAAATAAATTTGTGGCCGTGTGTGCAGCAGTTGATTTTTATAAGGTCAATACGGACCAATAAACCGTCTGTGTTGATTATTAAGTTATTTTAATTGCGCAACAATGTTTAACAATGTTAATTATTTTCTTAATATAGAATGTTTGTAACGAATAATAATTATAATTACTCTATTACTTTTATGAGATAAAATTACTTATTTATATGTATTTATGAACCATCTAACAATTGTCTAAAAATCAAAATGTTGCTGAGTACTTCAGACACATACTCCACAGGAAATAAAACTTCATAGGAACCTTAGTACGATCGCGGTACGGTAATTGTCTGCTTGATGCATGTAACATGAACAGTCTCAGCGTAATTTTAACAAATATGTATATTACGGTGTATTTAGCGGCATCACCCTACATATCAACTTAATAGGTGTTCATTTACCGATGAATACCGATCTCATATTGCTGTTCCGCGACGGATAGCAAGCAACGCTCGAGTTACAAAATCAACTAGATACAGATCGTTTTATAAGAGCGCCAACTGTACTGAGTGTTACTATTTAATTTACAATAATATATAAATTGCAGTTAATTATGCAATAATTAATACGTGTTTAGCATTGCTGACCATACAGAGTTGTTCATGAAGAGATTGTAATGCTTTACGTATTTTTTGATTTAATTTCAATTCCTATCCTTAAAAATACATAAGCAACACTTTTGCTATAAAGTTTAGAAGAACAGGCTATTTTAGTTTTATATTTTACAATGGAATGTGTTATAGATCACTTTTATTATCAGCATATTTTCCATCAATAAAAGCTGAAATTAGTTTCGTGTAGAGTCAACAAGGTTTTTGCTCGAAACTAGTATTTATTTATATTAATGGTTCAAGACTGGACTTCGTGTAAGTAGCCGTTTTTATTACATTTTGTGACCTCACTGAAAATATACACTACAGCAAGAAAATACCACAAATTTGTAAAAAAAAAAAACAAAAATTATGATTTTTGTGCAGCAAATCTATGAATCAACAGTAACAGTTGCGTCTAGATATATTGTAATTATTATCCAGAAAATTTTAATTTCTATCATAAAATGCTATCTAAACTGTAAAGTGACATTGATTTCCTACAAGACTGTGGATGTTTACAAACATAGTTCCTAGTACCTACATAATTAATTGAACCCTAAAAAGACTTTATAATAAGTAATTCATAACAATGTGAGTACAAACAGAACACATGGATTAGTAACATAGTTAACACACAAATGGCATATTTTAGTGACATGTAACATAGTTCACCAAATGAGGGACATATAAAGCTTACAAAAGCGTTAGTCAGAGAATGGAGTAAGCTGGAATGATATGATGTAGTACAGTACAGCCAATATAACAACCAATCTGAAGTTGGTTACAAGTTAATAAACTTATTTAAACATAATTGCATATGATCTATTCATGACCCAACTTCAGATAGGTTAAATTGACTTTAGAATGTGTTTAACAATTATCATCATGTTGTGCCTTCAAATGACACAAAAAATACAATTTAAAACTTGAATGATAGTAATTTCTTTAGAATGTATTATTATATGACTATACTAGCTTTCCGCTCGCGGCTTCGCTCACGTGTAATTTGGGATTGTGGCGTTTTTTAATGATCTCGACAGGACTTTCTTTCATAGGCTAAAAAATTGTTATAATTTGAATTATATTATACAGCTTGAGTTACTCAGGGATGATGTAGCTTTCTAATGGTGAATATTTGCAAACGATAAGTAGTTTTGGAGTTTGTCGATTACGTTATGTAACAAAAAGTAAAGCGAGACAAAAACATCGTCGAGAAAAATTAAAAGTATCAGTTGATCTCCTCCCCCCCCCCCCCCCCGCCCGCTACCTAAGGGCTTGCTACTCCAAAAATCTCTTCTTAGTGGTTAATTGTGTTACTAAAGGAATCTTTGCTCAAAATATCAGACTTCTATACCAAGAGGTTTCGGCTGTGCGTTAATCAATCAGTCACCAAATCTCACCCGCGAAATTACGATTGGAGGGTAGTTTGGAAAATGTTACATTACCAAACTTATTTACTTGCCTATGTACGTTTTCGTGCCAATTTTCAAGTTTATAAACCTAAGGAATAACATTTTTCATAGAAACGTTTTTACCCCTTTTCGCCCCCTTGGGGGTACAATTTCCAAAAATATTTTTTTAATGCTCATTCCCGTCAGTAAAGGAAGCTTTGTTCAAAATATTAGACTCCTACACCGAGCGGTTATGGCTGCGCGACAGTCAATCAGTCACCCAATCGCAACCCCCTAAATCACTATTGGAGGGTAGTTTGGAAAAAGTTATAATGCCAAACTTATTTACTTGACCATATACGTGTTTGTGCTAAGTTTCAAGTTTATAAACCCAAGGAATAAGATTTTTCATAGAAACGTTATGACCCCTTTTTACCCCCTTAGGGGTTGAATTTCCAAAAATCCTTTCTTAGTGCACCCCTACATATCTCAAGGAACCTACATGCCAAATTTCAGCTTTCTACGACCAGTAGTTTCGGCTGTGCGTTGTCTGTCAGTCAGTCAGTAACGGAAGCGTTTTATATATATAGATTGACAGAATATATTCAGGAAGTTGTAGGATGAAGGATAAAATTCACGAATGCTTTGATAGATAATTAAAATTATACATTGCCCACTAATCCTGTGAATACAGTCATAACATAGATTTTTTTAATTGTTCTGATATTAATTGTATAGTTGTGTAGTTCATACCTGTTCTGGTAACTGAAGTATTTGGCGTCCCGCGGTATCGTGCAGAGCTGCTTGCCATAGCAGCACAGCACTTGAGGATTGAATGTGTACTTTCTTCCGCAGCAGTAGCCGAGGCTCTGCATCACAGGATCAATCTCTTGCTCGAATACTTCCGATAACTACAAATGTTATTGTATGCTTTAATATGTTGAATTTCAAGATGAGGTTTTGTTTAAAATTGAGTAATTTCGTTTAACTAAGAATTTTTCTTTTTTTTCTTGTCTAATTGCATTACTCCATAAAAATTATGTTTTACAAATGTTATAGATAATTTTAACCAAAAAACTTCTTGGGACTGAAACAAATGTTCTTGACTGAATATTGTTACAATAGGAGGGTTGTACTCGATGACAGCTGCTACTCAATTAAATGATGCAACATTTTAATTTCACAATAAAATTATGCACTATTCAACTTAATAAGGCTTCAACATCATTAATATTGACGCGCAAATGACGTCACAGAGCGTAAAATAATGCAATACCATTGTAATTATCTAGCCGCTCTATTATTAAAGAAAATAGCCATGGCTATCTAAAATTTCGATCATAATCTATAACAGTATAAATATACGACAGACTAGTGCAGTCGTAAACGCTTTTGTTATACCTGTAAGGAAATCGGACACATGTCATGTATGACTAAGAAAGAGATTTAACTGACCTTAGTACAATATCTATAGACTCTGGAGTTCTTGCGATTGTAAAGCCAGGCGTTCTCGAACATGAGCCAGACATCGTCGACGTACTCCCAGGGGTCCCGGTACTCCCCGCGATCCAGCTTGAGCTT
Source organism: Chrysodeixis includens (assembly GCA_941860345.1). Taxonomy (NCBI): domain Eukaryota; kingdom Metazoa; phylum Arthropoda; class Insecta; order Lepidoptera; family Noctuidae; genus Chrysodeixis; species Chrysodeixis includens. The sequence goes on along the minus strand of OW796099.1, from coordinate 2,475,946 downwards.
GATGGTGGAGAGGTCGATGGGCTTGGTGACGATGTCGAAGTAGTCGGGGATGCCGAGCGCCTGCGCGTCCACGGGCTGGCGGAAGGGCAGCGACTCCGGGTCCTGGCGGAACAGCTTCTCCAGCGTCGGCATGAGCGCCACGCGCAGCTCCTCCGGCTTGAACACGAACGTGCGCCGCCCGCGGTCGCCCAGCCCCGAGTCGCTGCCCACGCTCGTCTCGCCGGGCTCTTCTTTCACTTCGGATTTGATCTCTTGTTTGATTTCAGTCTTGATGCTGAAGTCAGGCCGGTCGTTGCCGTCCTTATCTGAGGGTGTCTCGTCGCGCATACCCTTGCCGCCGCAGTCCTCGTCGGGTTCGTCTTTGATACGATTATCCTCCGGTTCATGCTTGACCCGTGATTCGTCGGGCGCAGGACTACAAAAAGAGTGTTATGTTATTAACTAGTTTAGGAAACATTATACTCACTTTCATTTAATATATTTCAATTTGTAATAGGTGCTGAACACTGTAAATTAGTAACACAAATTTACATTTCAATTAAAAAAAAGAATAACATAATTATGTACGTAGTAGGTGTTGTTACCTGTCGTCGGGCGCGAGCGAGGCGGGCAGTGCGGCGAGGTGCGGGGGCGCAGGGGGCGCGGGGGGCGCGCGCGGCGCGGGCGAGGGCAGCGCCAGCGGCGTGGCGGGTGTGGCCGGCGCCACGCTGGGCGGCGCCTGCCCCGCCGGCGACGACGCCGCGTCCCCGCGCCCGAAGCCCGCGTGGTTCACGAAGGGGCTCTGCACGGCGCTGCCCAGCAGCCGCACCTTGGCGTCCGGGTGGCCGGGCGACGCCAGCGGCGCAGGCCCGTTCGACTGCATCGACGGGTACTGCGGCGCCGGCGACGTCATCGGCTGCCCGAACGGCGACATGCCCGGGTTGCCCACGCTGCCACCGTTAGGCGTCTGTGGCATTTGGTTAGGGCTCGGGCCCGGCGGGCCCACGAGGTTGGATGGGAAGGTCATGCGGTTAGCGGGCATGGACAGCGCGATTCCGGGCGAGGGGATGCGCATGGCAGGCAGCGCCGGCTGCGAGCCCATGGCGGGCAGCGAGGGCCGCGCGAGCGAGCCTCCCACGCCTGGCCTCGGCCCGCCCACTCCACCCAGCACGCCGCCACCAGACATCACGCTTACAGGTTGTTGCTGTTGTTGCTGCTGCTGTAATTGCACTACTTGTTGCTGTTGCTGCTGTTGTTGCTGTTGTTGTTGCTGCTGTTGAGCAGCCTGTTGCTGTTGTGCTTGCAACTGTTGCTGCTCCTTTCGTTTTTGTCTCTTTTCTTCGAGCTCCTTCTGTATTTTGTATATTTTTTCCGCGAGCAAATGATAATACTCCGATCGTGTACTCGCCATTTCATACATGTCTCCTTCGACTTTTCTCGCGTATGCCACTAAGTTATGCATTCGCTTATCTAACATCGCCGTTGGATCCGGTGTAGGAAATATTGCTTGCACCCTATAAAAGGTAAAATGTCATAAAAATGCAAAAAAATAATTAGACAATCCATTCAAATAAAATTTGCGACTTACAATTTGTGAACGAGGTGGTTCCTGAGATCTGCCGTAATCGAATGGTGCCATTCTTTGGTGCCAGAAACTGGGTTGGCGGTTACGGCTCCGCCCGGTAGTTGAAGAGTACCCGCGCCCATCTACATGCGAAGAATTAATAGTAGTTAATTAAGATGATGTGAGACATAATCTAAGAATTTTGTTTCCACCAGATAGGGACCGTCACTCACCAACTGCTGCTGTTGTTGTTGTTGCTGTTGCTGCAGGTCCGAGGGCTGCTGGGCGAAGAGCGATTGCATGGCCTGCTGCTGGGGCACGACGTCGTTGAGGTTGGGCGGGCGCGGCACGGGCATGCGCGACAGCGGCGCGCGCGCGAAGCCCCCCACCATGCCCGACACGGAGGTGGGGCAGGCGATGCCGAGCGCCTCGTACGCGCGCTTCATGTCGGCGCCCTGCGTGCTGGGCGCGGGCGCGGCGGGTGCCACGGCCACGGCCACGCCCTGCGTGCTCACGCCGCCCAGCTGGTTCACGCCGCCCATGGAGTTGCCCGCGCCACCGACCCCGCCCACGCCGCTGACGCCGACCACTCCCCCCACGCCGCCGACGGGGCCCACTCCGCCGACGCCTCCGACGTTACCGCTGTTCACTCCTGTTGTCGTATGTGTCACTGCCGCTGCTACAAATTTGAATATCACGTAAGTGGAAATTGTCGAGTCAAAGACCATCAAACACGTAACATCTACAAGCAGTAGTCAACAATGATAAAACGTTTATCCTATTTTTTACTCACCATTCATATTTCTAGTCCTATCGGCTTGTTTCAGCGGCAAACAAACCGGACAGTCATTTTTATTACAATGTTTCCAATGATTTATGATTTGTCTTGACGACGAGCAGTGAGGTACCGCACAGTTTTTACCCGCCTAAAAAGAAAAGAAACTCATTAGATGGTTTCCACAGGAAACACGCAAAATGGATTCACATTTCAGGTGAAGAATTTATTACCTGACATGACATCATATGATTTAGAACTCCCTTCATGGTCTTGCAGTGCGGTAGCGTGCACTGCCACGTCTCGCCGTTGGACTGGGACTCGCGCCGCTGGCACTTGTGCGCGTGCAGCAGCAGCACGAGTTGCTGTTGGATGAGCTTCCGCTTCTCCGGGTCGGCGATGGAGCCGGAGGTGGGCGGCTGCGAGGCGCTGGGCGGCTGCGACGAGGGCGCCTGCGTGGCGGCCTGCGGCTGCGACTGGCCGCCCGCGGGCGCTCCGGGGGTTTGTGGCGAGGGCGCGGGCGGGACGGCCTGCGCCGCGCCGCCGCCGCCCGCGTCGGCCGGCGGGCCGAAGCGCACGCCCACAGCGCCGGCGTTGACGGCGCGCTGCACGGGCGGCACGCCGGGGCCCTGCGCGGACTGCGCGTACGGCGGGTGGTAGGGCGCCAGCGGGTGCCCGCCGCCGCCCGGCGCCGGCATGCGCGGGTGGTGCTGCAGCGCCGTGCGCATGTTGGCCGACCCCATGCCCACGCCTACTCGCCCGCTCAGCGGACCGTTTTGCATAGCCTACGACATTACCCACGGATCATTAGTATGCCATGATCAAACATTATTCTTCAATTAATGGTTTATTAAATGCCAACTGTTTATATATTTTCTATAAAACGCCTAATTCGATTATACTGGAAAGATAAGTAATCCCTTATAATTAGGTGACGCCGCGGCGCACCTAGAACTCAATATAAAAAAATCTGATGTCTCCATATACTTTCACATAAATAATAATTCAGTGCTTATTTCATAGATCCCTCATTTAACTTTAATCAATAATCAGTGTAAACTCAAAATGGAAAAAGGCATGCATTACTTTTAGAAAAACAAGCTCTAGCAGTAATTTATTTCTGAAGTATGCGATTGTTAGTTTAGTATTTGTAGGCACAATAACATAAACAAATACATATTCTTAAAGTCTCATTAAATGTAGATTGGTTTTTATTTGTTTAGTATAGTTTCGGTCACACATTCAGAATTATAATAAAAAATCCATTTCTCTATACTAAAATACTTTTCCTAGCTCTCTTTTACCAATAAACCTTGTTTAGAAATATTTGTCGGTACCGGACCACAATGTTACATAGCAATATAAGTTAATTTGGTCTATTGGTCAAGGACACACAAGATATTATTTATAGTAATAGGTTACGATGGCTGGGTTGTTTTAACATTATTAAAATGGTAACATTTATATCAAGAAAAAATTGTATATTTCCAAACATGTTACTTTTACAAGGAAATTGTATCATTTGTGAGATATTCAAAGTAAAAACTTCCATCCAGTCCCATTTAATATAACAATTTTCCAAAACATGTTTGAGAGTACAGTACAGTACTGATGACAAGCTCACCTGTGCATGTGGATGGTGCTGCTGCTGCGGATGATGGTTAGCACCCATCAGCGTGGGCAGCTGCTGCTTGTTCACCACACTATTGATGATCCCACTGCCCAGCATGCCTGCACCACTCATGTTGCTATTCGTCACTATCATGTTTCCACCAACATTTGCTACATTCATGCCTCCCTGAATAGAACTCATAGGCATTGTGGAGTGTAGTTGATTTGGATGACTCGTATTTGGCATTAGTTGTGGGTGCATATTACCCATGAGGTCCTTTGATACGGACACATTTGGAGGTGATTGTAAGTTTGGACTCTTACTACCTAAGTTACTCAACCCTAAAGGGTTGTTGTGGCCTAAGCCACCTTTGTTGCCCTGTGAAAAGACCAATAAACGAAAACCACTGTAAATTTCATTCACCAACTTCAGTGATCAATGAGGCAATTAATTTATTTCACATGTCAAAGATAGATATTATGAGGAATAGGTTAAATAAGATAAAGAATACTATCTAAATTTAGTAATTTTAGTATATCTAAGATTTTAGATGTTCAAAAAAAATTAACAACAATTGTAAAAATGGATTAAATTAAGGGTTTAGTTTCAGCCTTAAAAAAAAAGCCATTACTATACAGCATTTATTAGGAAACCATTTAAGGCCTTGTTGTGTGTGTATTATACCACTAGCCTTATTTGGACATGATGTTCATTAGAAAATATGGCAACAATTTTAATAATTAAATAATTAGTTTTTAGAGATTAAGAATTTTGATATTTGAATAGCATTCTACACAAGAGTAGGAGTACTAAAATCCCTATTTTTTTTTAGCTAAAATTAAAAAGATTTATGGATTCCATCAGTCCCAGACACTCACTTGTTGTATAAGGTGATTGTTGATTTGCCTTTGAATTGCACCTGTTGGGTCATCCCCATTAAGCTGCTGCTGCGAGACCATTTGCCCCCCAGGCCCAGGGCCTTGCGCAGGGGGCTTAGGACCCGTGACTCCTGGTTGTTCACCCCAAGAACCTCCCATTAACTCATCAGGGAGGTCCTTTTCAAGGTCGAACATGTCAAGGTTAGAGAACCCATCTACTGAAACAAAAAATAATGGGCATGATTTAGTTCTCGGTAAATATAAGACATGACTTAAATTATTTTTATCAAACAGCTCAAGTAGCTGTGTAATATTTTACAGGGACCAAAATTGTAACATACTAAACCTTTTTGACTTTTATTTTTAATATATAAAAGTAGAAAATGTTTACTTTGGAGGTTAACTAAAAGTATTAATCAAAAATTAAGATTGTATTAAGAGTAAAATTTAATTAAAGTTGTGTCTAATACAAAAATACTTAAAACAATTTACATGTATTATACTACCTTCATAATTTTTTAAATGCTTCGGATTTGCTTAATCAAACTTATAATTTGGAGATTTATAGCAGAATAAAACTAACAAAATTATTAAAACTAAAACATTTAATTGCTCATAAGCGTTTAAGTTATTTGATTTTACATAATATTCTCGTCAGAGTGACAATTTATTATACTTTGTAAATACAGATAAAATTAGAAATCTTAAAAAGATATATGATTCATAGTGATTATTTTATAGTGAAAAATTAAAATGACTATTGATATGGAACAATCTTTGAAGAATACAGACATAAGGTTTGTATGAGCTGATGCCAGTAATTAAATTTTGAGCTTACTACTTATACAATTGGTTACAAAATATATAAAAATAAAATACATTCAAGTTTTCATTTAAATAGGTACAATTATGTTGTAGTTATAAATTTATCACTTATATTAGCAGTTTATTTATCCATGTGACTTGATATGTTTTGTAAAGACCTTATTATATTTTATACTTTTGTAATAACACAGAACTAGTACACATAACATTTGAAACTATTTTTTTATGTTGATACATGCAATAACAAGTACTAATTAAGACCATTTACATTGTGCTAGCCAATTTTATTTACAAATTTAAATACAATTAAAAAAGTTGTTGCACCACTCATTGAAAACTTTTAGCATTATTGTTGAAATGTTCATTGAAAACTCAAATAAAAGTCAATAAAATTATAATATATATAAACATGGATAATTTCATAGCTGAATATAATTTATGGATAGATTTGTGGTAATATAAATGCAACTTTTTAAAGCTTAACTCTTTCTATTTGATTTCAATAAGAAGGCCTTGCATTTTATTTTGCCAGCATGCAATCAAAGAGGTTATGCTCTTATCAATTAAAGTAGTCAAAACATTACATATGAAACTACAAATTGCTGTAATATTATGAGTACATTTATTCATTTTTCGTAGAAACATGGTCTTGTGCTGCCAAATTGAAATGTGGGTCACAACCAAGACATGTCATAGAACATTTAAAAACAAAAACTTAACTAACAGAACAGACTTAAACACTTTTTGGATTTATATTTGAATATTCCAATATTTCAAAATTACTAAATTTCCAAGTTATAATATGATTTTTGAAAAGTTGTAAAATGTAAAATTATGACAAGCCAGATTTTTCTAAAAAATAACCTAAAAATATCGAATTACTGATAAAATTTTAATTATTTTGTAAAATAAACGAAATAAATTATCTACATTTCAAATTTTACACCCTAAAACAATGTATCAAAAGTTGCATTTTCTTCAGAATAATAAATGAAAGAACAGAAATACTTCATTATTTTAAGTAAAGATATCATAAAATACTGCCCGTAGCGGCTATTTTCTGATTTTATGTGCTAAGACACAATAATACGACGCAAAACTTGCAAGGCGCTAACAAGAACGAAGGCAAAATGTCAAAAATCAAAGAAAGATAATATGACAGAACACTGTTCGGACACTTTGCAAACTCAGTTTAAAACAATAAAATACTCACCCGCGGAGTCCGAGGGACCCTGAAAAGGGTCCCGGATCATCTTAGGCCGCTTGTTAGGCGGCTCATCGGCCATGGCTCTGTTTACTAAACGTAAGCCGTCGTGAATATTTCGGCCCGCCGATTTAAAAAACACTTATAAGTCTTATATCTTCAAGAAATAACATTTTAGAGCGATTTGTCATTCATCATAATGTAATTCACCCACATCGCGATCGTTCGATGTCCTTCGCACCATTGAAGGCACATATTATAATTTCTCACTCAAGTATTCGCCATTACAAAGCTCCGAATCGAAGAGCTACACAGACCCTCTCACCATCTTCCGTCGGAACTAGCACAATAAATGAAAACAATATCACCAGATTTTAGCTACTTTATGGAACTTATTTACGCTATCGAACAACACGATTTCACTTAACACTTTAAAATACACGGAATGGTAAAGTTTATGATAAAATGATGTAAGAAAAAACAGAAAATTTACACGACAAATTCCGAAATTCTTCTCAGTCTCTCCAGCGCAAAATGGCGGCTGTTGATGAAAACTTTTTCTACGCTTGTCAGAAAATGTCGGCCTATATAGAGTATAGGAAAGCGTTCTGATTGGTCCGCGCACACCACGTGACTGCCGGAAATAGCGATTTGACGCAGGATCGGTCGGATTATTCTGACGTCAAGGCTTACGGATCCGAACATAGCCGAAGATAACCGAAGACGTTTTTGTCATGTAAAAGGGATTTTTACCGTAAATTGTTTTATTACCCTTGAGTTTTGTAACATAATCTCGTAGGAAAGATGCATAACTATAACATTTTAAGGAAAGTAAAATATATATTAGTTATTCTAGTACTGTAAAAAATATTTTACCAATGCAGTTTTGAATATTCCCTCCAAATCGGGAGTGGCCATCATCAATACGACGTGTCTCTAGAGTGTCTATGATATAGAGAGCACCATAATCTAAGGCAATTTGTTTTTAACTTTTATGTTTAGGCTAAGTTGCCTTTTTATAAAGCCATTGCATGAAAAAATAAAGTAATGTTTTATTTATAGAGCCTTTAAAGAGAACTGATGGCCTTATTTTATATGCACTTATCAAAGCATTCTTTAAATCTCAATTTGATTAAAACCTAAAACTGTTGTAAAAAAAATAAGTTAGAAAGCACTTGTCGGTCACCCAAAAATGAGGATTCAAGACTTAATGCAAACAAAAACAAGAATTGGTAAAATGTTACGACTTTAATTTCAAATATTATGCATATTTTCTCTAAAGAAAATCAAATCTTTTAGTTAGTAACTTTTCTAAATGAAATTTTATTCAGCAACGAAAGAGCATAGACCTAGATATTTTTGAAGTATTAACAAAATACCTACCTATCCCTGCTGCTAATAAATATATTTATGGTTATGGTATTTCATTTTTAGGATTTTGTTTGCTGCAACAATAATTTGATTCTACTGAACTAAAAGATCATTTGTTATCTGTATCATGTTCAATTGAGCAAAGGAAACGGACATAACTTTATAGAAATATTGGAGGGAAAATATATATAAAAATATTAATCTCACTATTTGTCCTCGAAAGAAAACAAGTAAATTTTTTTTTTTTGTATTAGGGTACCCACTGTTTCTACAAAAACAAATAAAATGTATGTTAAAATTTGTTGTATTGCCAAATAATACATACAGCTTCGAAAATGTTTGACCGGGCCGAGTTTAATTCGATTGAAGGAACTGCGAGTAACTTTGTAATCGCTGCTTCCAGGATTGAGAATTATAAATTAAGAAAAAAAGAGCCCTTAAATTTATTTTATCTATTTTATGTTTTTCTCTTCACACATGTGGAATAATATGAACATGGGGCTGAGCTTGTTAGAAATACCTACTTACAAAGCTTTAAATACTAAAAGTCAGAGATTGGACAGGAAGGGCTATGTAGTGGTTAATATTTTAAATAAAAACTACATACACAAACTGGTTAGAAATAAATATATTTTTAACCTTATTAGTTCTAACAAAAAGTATCTACATCTCTTTGAGAGGTCTTACACCTAAGATTTCTAGACCAGTTTTAACAGTCTGTCTAGCACAATAGAACATAAGTAGCCTTTGTGCTGCTAAATCAGGGTCCACATTTTTTACTTTTAATTCATTGAACATTCTATTTACATATTTAGCTAGGCGAAATAAATAGTTAACTAAAATACAAGCTTCATACTCTTCTAATGACTTATTTAATACATTTTCAAATCTAGCTAGTTCTGCTATGACTTCACCAATGATTTCTTCAGTTAGATATTTAGGTTCACAATGTGTTGGTAGGGAGACTCCACAGTTCTGTTCTAAGCTCCATAGCCTGCAGTGCAGGTACTGTAGTTTGATGGCACTGTCTCCTTCACTCTGGAGAGCTCTGTCCCAGCTGAAAGTGTAGTCTTTGAGCCTCTTTTGTTTCAAATCATTGATTAAAACTGCTGAAGTCCCCAGTATGTCACATGTCTCTTCATTCATAGCTGCACTCCGTGTATCTGTAAAAGTACAATAGTTATTTCACAATGTTGTTTTGTTCATGACTCAAGCTGATTATTTAGCAAGTTTAAAAAAATATTATTATTGGCCATAATCATTCTGATTCTTTAAATATGCTATTTATTTATTTGCTATGTCATAGTCCAAACTGATTACTAAAAAACTTTACATAAAATTTAGTTATAACATTACTTTTTGATAGTAATTGCTTCTCATGCATTTTCCTTTTAGCCTCATCTAGAATATCATTCAAGAACACTACATTCCCAGTTCTAGTGCTCATCCCTTTAAGTCTACCAAACTTGATATGTTCACAGCCATTAGTACATTTTCTATTGATGTTGCTAACAACTTCAAACAATGCAGCAAAGTGGTCTGTTTGCGCATTGTCTACAATATACAGCATTTTATCAAATTCATATTTCTGGTATCTGTCTAGTAAAGCTGCAATATCTCTGGCAATATATAAAGTAGAATTATCACTTTTTAATATGGTAACATCTCTGTTATTTATTTTAGCAATTTTCTTTCCAGATTCATCGGTTTCAATTATCTTTTCTTTTTCCAGCATGTCCATTATACCTTTTATGTTGCCACCATTGTAGTCAGACTCCCAATGGTAGGCATCAAACTTAATACCTAGCCTCTGATACACTTTTTCTAACTCTTGTACAGTTATTTCTCTGATATTCTTCCAGTTATCCAAATTCATTCTGCCTTGCTCTATATCTGCAAAGTACTTTCGAGCTTCTTGCTGTACTTCTTCATTAGTTGAGGCTAGTTTGTTAGCATATACATAAACATCATACAATGTTCTAATAGGGTCAGTCTTTAAATCTTTAACATTAATGTTCTTTGATTTCAAACCATATTGTAATAAACCAAACTGTGTTCCCCAGTCTCCTAAATAATTTATTCTTGTAACTTTATTGTTAAAGTATGTATTAATGTTTGCAATAAAGTTTCCTATAATTGTTGATCTCAAATGTCCGGCATGAAAAGGTTTAGCAATGTTTGGAGAACTAAAATCCATAACTATTTTCTTTGGTTTGACTTGTTGGCTATTTTCAGGTGTTATTATACTTTTTAATACACCTTGAAGAAAAGTATCTCTATCAACATTAAATGATAAATCGCTATTGCTTCCATCTCTGTGACAACTTTGGTCAGTTTCATTTACAAGTTGAACTGTATATTTACTTTCATTGTGTCTATAAAGAATGTTAACATTTTTTAAGTTTCTAAGTATACTGCTTTTGTCTACCGTATGAGGAAGTATCTGTAACAGTAAATATTTATCTGTATAAAACTATTAATTTTTATATTTGATGCAAATGAGATAAAAAGTTTGGTTGTAGAAGATAATAACAAACCTTATCGATCAACATTATTTGCGTTTTTATATTACTTAAAGCTGTGAGGTTAGTAATTATTCCGCTCTGTAATAGAAAGTTGTTGTTTCAATTCATTTTATTTTAGAAAGTTGAACAGAACAACCTGCTGAAAGTGTGTGATTTACCAGAGGTTGACATTTATTTTAGTGTGTTGCCAGTTTATTATATTACAAATTAAACATTTTGAAAATTACTTTCAACCTAATATTTACTTTTACTGTACTAGCCAGGACTCATGACTTTACTTTGAGAACATATCTCAAAATATGACTAAATTTGAAAGAGTTGCTTTTATTAATTCTACTACTAAACAATAAGGATCAAAGTTAAAACCAATACAAGAATTAAAACTAAAACAAGTGCATACTACATAAGTGTACTAAAACAACAAAATGAATGGAAATATTACGAGACCAAAACACGACAAAATAAATAGATAATTATATGTCTCAACACTCACACAAAATGTACAAATAAATAATAACACTGATTGCACGATTTGCACCAAAATCCTAAAAAAACATGATAGTTACGTGTACAAAAAAAGAATTAAAAAAATAATATTCTTTTGAATTCATCATTATTAGCAGGCGCTTGAAGACAAAATTTCCTAAAATTTTGTGACTAAATTTAACGTCTTATAAATGAGTTTAAGAAATGTTTGAATTGGGATAATTGAATCAAAAATGATTCCCTAGTTATTTTTTAGAAACGGACTGACTAAACACTGTCAATTTCATGATGGGATTGGTTTTAATTTTATGATGGAACCACTTTTATACGCTTTCGAGTTAATATGAATTTCATTTTTATAAGATCACCTTTATTGTACCCGATACATAAAAGTTAAACTACGGCTTTGTACTTTAGCACACCAGTATGCAAATATATTATCTCTGATAATTTTAAAACTATTATTAAGTGATTTTCTGAATATTTAATTTTTTCGATGATACATATGGCTCACATTTATTACAAAATCTTATCAAAATCAGTTATGATGTAAAATTTTAACGTACATACAAACAGAAGTACTTTTCTCAATAATATCAATATGTTAGCAGCTGGCAACCCTGTAAACGAAATAAATTTTAATAAAGTTTGTGGAAATATTTTTATGCATTTTTGAATATTTTTGTGTTATAGCCTCATAATATTAAATGTTAAATGCAAGACAATAAATAATACCTAGCTAATAAAATATTAATATGAAATTATTCAACTTTAGTATGGTTTAAATTAAAAGATAATATTGTTCGCTTTTGAAAGCTATTTTTAGCTCATTACTACCAACTAGCTTTAGTTGCTAAGCAACCAAGAGCAACGAACTATAACAACATTACATTATGTTTTTGACAATTTCTTTAACAAAACTATAATGTTGAGATGAATTTGCTATAGTGAATTGATCAGGAAATAAGAATAATTAAAATGACGGCCCCAAAAGTAAGTTAGAATTCCTATAATATTGCTTTTGATACCTTTGAATCGTCAATTTCTTTTAAAACAAATATTAAATCATTAAAATGAAACTATTTCACTGTAGAGTAAACTGTTTACTTGTGTTTTTGAAAGATCGTGTTACTTTTTATGAGATTTATTCAGATTTTTACTTTTATTACTAAATTGTATCATTCAGAACTTTTTTGTAAATGTTATGATATTTGATTTGAACATAACTTGGTAGTTGGTACTATATAAAATCCTTTGATAACTTTAGTCTATTATATATCTGTACCTAAGATTTATTAAACATTTTTTAAAGTTTGTTTTGTTATTGTACCTACACAAATATAATACTTTATAATTTTCATGATTATTTCAGTTACTTTACACGATAGAGCAGCCCCATGGGCTTGGTGAGCTTTACTTCTTATGGCAAAAGGGAGAGTCTCACTCATTGCTTGCGACCACTGGGACAGACGCTACAGTAGCAATACATGATAGATCTGGACAGCTTTTAGAAAGAATGAAGTTGCAGGGGTAATTGTTTTTTTTGTCTAATAATAAATATTGTGAAATAGACATACTGATCAGTAGACCTGTATCTTAACTCAGACTGTGCCTCCTACTTACTCAGTATCATATCAAATATTACACTTTATAAGTTACACTCATGTAGTGATAGAGATATTGTTTAATATAACATACCTTAGATTACAAAAAAAATATAGTACAAAGTAATAATTATTTATTTTGATAAAATCATTAGTTTAGGCTGTTATTACAACTCTACACATTTATACTCAAAATCATTACTAAAATATTTATTTATTTACTTTCCAGACTCTGTGCTGGCATGGAATGGGATCATGATGGAGACTATCTCGCAATCATCACACCAAATAGCAACACAGTCCTGCTTTGGGAGTGTCATGCTAATAAAAGGATAAACATTGAGACCGGGCTACGAGAACCTCCATCATGTATCGCTTGGGCATATGGCGAGCCACTTCTTGCTGTTGGCACTCAGAAAGGGAATTTGGCCCTTTATAATCATCACACAACTAAGTATGGATTTTCTTTTTAACATTTCTAGTCCTAAAGGAATATTGTAGATATGGATAATAGGATTAACATAATTAAATGAGTTCCTTGAATTCTGGTATTAGTATGAATGGTTAAATTAGTTAATGATCGAAAAATGATAAGCTAATTGAGAAAAAAGTTTACTAATTAGCTAAAAGTCTAATCCATATTATTTTGGTTGTCTTAAAAGTTCTCCAGATCCTGTAGACAAAACACTGATGAAATGACTTATCAAACTAAAAACTTTTCTTAATAAAAATTTAATATTTTAGGAGAATACCAATTATAGGTAAACACACAAAGAAGATAACTTGTGCTGCGTGGAACAAGGACAGTATATTGGTGTTGGCGTCTGAGGACAAGAGCCTTTCCATCAATAACTCTGATGGTGATACCTTGAGGATGATATCATTAAGGGATGCACCAAATGACCTGCAGTTCTCTGAAATGAAGACTGATGAGAGAGTTTCTGGGGAAAATACAGTTAGTATACCCATAACATAGTAGTAATAACAGGCTTTAAACCCAAACATTTTTAAAGCACAAAAAGTAGATGGATGAATTGTGGTTGGTGATATGAGGAAGAAAGGTACGAATAATGAGATGGGATAGGCAGAAGGGCTAATATAATACAAATCTATATTTTTTTAACGACCCCCAAAAGATTTGGCACAACAAAATTACATTCAAGACGAGTTCTTTGTTGAATATTTATTTAGAAAAAGTAAAATTGCTATGAAATGACTTCTTTCAGATAAGCCTAGTGGTTGGCAAAAGGACCCTATACCTCTATAACCTGCTAAATCCAGAGAATCCAATAGAGTTGGCATTCCAACAACGCTATGGTTCCATAGTCTCCTACAAATGGTATGGAGATGGCTACATACTGATAGGGTTCAGTGCTGGCTTCATAATAGCTATATCTACTCATATTAAGGAGGTTGGTGAGGAATTGTTTCAAGTGAAGAATCATAAAGATAATCTGACTGATGTAGCTGTGTGTAATGGATTGGCCGCGTCTTGTGGGGACGGACAGTGAGTTGGAGATTTTTATTTTTCTAACCTAATATCCATATTGTTCAAACTTAGATGCTTATAACTCTGTTGACAACCGTATTCTTATTGATGTTGATATTGTTAATGTACTGGAAGAAATTAATAAAATATCTGTATTTTTTTTTTGGTTTTATCTGAGTTAATAATAATATTTATGACATAAATTTATAAAATACGCATAATTTTTCTCACATTTTGTTACTGTACACAATTAAATGAGGAAAGCACTTGATTACTTTTATAATTAAATATTTTTGTTTTTTTTTTTATTTACAGATTAAAACTAATATCAATTTGGAACAACGGCGAGGTATCAGGGTCGGTAATGCCGGCGGGCGGCGCAGAGCGTTGCTCGTGGAGTTCTGACGGCCGCCTGCTGGCCACGGCCGGCCGCGCGTACCTTAACGTTTACGTCACAGCCCTACCGCCCTTACATGCGGCTTATGGAACTAGGGTCATCACACTCACTAGTCTTACTGAGGCCACCGTGTATCAATGTATTGCTGTTGGTGATGAACCTGAACCTGTTAATAAATGTAAGTAAATAACTTTTGTGAGGCGCACTCATAATTGTTCAATTATATGGTTTACTCACGCGTAATCATCGGAAATGCCCGACTAGTTTTAGCGGGGTCGCGAGTCGAACTTGCAATCGGGTCTGAAACTAGTCGTTTGGCATTACATAGCAAGCGTCTACTTTCTGAAATAGACAGAAGTCTGTTTGTTTTTTTCTGAATGAAATAAACAGATTTAACATTATGACATCGTTTATGTCTGACTTATCCTCCCGTCCGGGCAGCGGAACCAACGGCGCTAGCGACATACACGTTACCAACAGAGCCTCACGTGTTAGCCCTGGGTGGGGCGCACGTGTGCTGCGCGCGCGGGCCGCTGGCGTGGTTCTCGCCGCTGGCGGGCGGCCCGGCCGCGCGCCGACACTACCCCGCGCCACCTGATGTACTCACATTAGCTGGGGACTATGCCGCCGCGCTATTCCACGGCCGCGCCATGCTGCATGCGGTCTGATAACATACACTTACTATAACATTAGCACTATGTGGATTCTGTTGAAGCTTTCGATGTACTAAATCACAGCATTGATGAACTTATGAGATAGTAACGTTATGGGATTTTGAAATGTTCCTTTTTTGAAGATTGGTTAATTACATCCCAGTCTAAATGTTTGTAAATCATAGTGCAACTTTACTCAATTTCAATTAATCTTTGAATCAATTTGTTATGGGGTTCTACAGGGATCCTTTCTCAGGCCCTTTTTTCCGTTACTAATTGACTTTCAATGTATTTGTATATTCTAAATAAAATATAATTTTACATGTGTATAATATTATCTATATTTATAGATTGATCAAGTAGACCCGTCGCAGCCAGAAAAGGAAGCCATGCTATTTCCTGAGCCGCACATGCAAGGAGCTAAAATTGTTGACATACATCTCACGAGCGACTTCTTTATATTTGTTACTGACGTAAGTTAGACATTAAAAAAATTGAAATGATTAAATTTATTTTATTTCTTTTCGTAATATGTTGTTCTTTTTTTTTTGGGACTAGCCCACCACACATGCCCGTCATCGCAACTCCTGTAAGCCAGGATCTACAATGAGACCAACGAATACCACCGAAACAGTGAAGCTCGGTGTGTCCCAGGGGAAATGATTGACTGTCTTGGAACCCGCATAGTAATATGTTGTTCGTATAATGTTTTAGCAAGGTCATCTCGAGTACTTCGGCGTGGAAGAATGGCGTACAGCAGTGCGGTACAAGCATGTTTGTGGGATACGAGGCGTGTTTTGTGACATTGGTGGCGCACGAGCTTGTATTACGGACGAGCGACGCCGCGTGCATGTCTACTGCCCAGCAGCAGACGACTGCTGCGCGCTAAATCGCACTGCCACTGCTGATGTGAGGTATGTGTCCTGCTACGCGTTGGTTGTGTAGACTGCTACATCGGTTATTATTCTGCTACGTAGATGCTACATATTTTGGACTGTTCTGGACTTTTACAGGCAATTGTAATGATGCTTTGGTAGCATAGCTGCACTAGCGATGGTAGTATTTTGTGGCATTTTCATATATGATAATCATGATCTCTATATTATATTTTGTTTTACAAGAGAAGTAATATACCTGTTGCTTAATATCGCAGACTTTTACTGTTTCGAAAGCTTGAAAATATGAGATAATGATTCTTAATTGAATTCAAAAATATTTTTAGAGGTATCATCTGGGACATCTGCCTCTCCGACCGCAACGTGTTCATCATATACACGGACGAAGCGATCGAGACTTACTACTACGCCGCGAACTCTATCAACGGCTCGTATATCGATTTGGTCGGTATCACGCCGCTGTTGGTCGGACAAATACCGCTGATTCTGTTCTCTGGAGATGTGTACTGTTACGCTAGTGGGGGATCGTAAGTGGATTTCATATATTTTACTTGTTTGTGGAAGTAACGATTTGAATACAAGAAGAAGATAATTTGACTAGATTTTCTCTAGAAGGAGGGGTAGTTCTGCTTTGCTTTAGCAGTATTGAATTAATATTTAAGACACGGCAACATTCTTTTTGTAATGGAACCCCGATTGCAAAGAATATTGCAATACATCAACCGATTGAAATAGATCAACATCTTTGGTGTACTGGGGTACTATGGATCTAGGGTATAGTGACGTAACAGCTTGAATATTAAAATCATCAGCTATTGAAATCTAGCGTCATTTCGATTTAAACGACTTTCGCCTAACACACTTATATTATCCTCAGGGTCTTAAAACTAGCTTTAGACTCCCATAACACGAGTGGCCTAGCAGACGCCGACACAGAGAAGCGGCTAGCGAACCAGCGGCGACATATAGAGAAGCTGTTAGCTTTGCGGAGGTTTAGCGAGGCGTGGCTCTTCTGCGACGCTGTGGATGAGCCTGAGCTATGGCGGAAGATGGGGGAGGCTGCGATTGCAGAGCTGAATGTGGAGTTTGGTAAGTCTGGCCTAAAGGAGCTTAAGATAGCTTAGCTTAATGCTAATGCAGTTAATCACAGCTTCCGTGTTCCGGACGGCATGTAAAAATGTGGGTCCTGGCCTGAACTTTCTCCGGTCGAGTCGGATTGCCGTCCCACCGGTTTATGAGAGTAGCGGTACAGAGAGAGCGACTGTATTTACGCTTGTGCATTGTAATATGTCCTGCGTAGTTGGCTGGTGTCATAGTAATACTAGCCGCTGTGGCCGAAATCGGTCAGTAGACATTATTATTAAGGTAGTATATCGATATATCTATACTAATATTATAAAACTGAAGAGTTTGTTTGTTTGTATTTTTGTTTGTTTGTTTGAACACGCTAATCTCAGGAACTACTGGGTCGAATCGAAAAATTATTTTTGTGTTGAATAGACCACTTATCGAGGAAGGCTTTAGGCTATATAACATCACGTTGCAACTATTAGGAGGGAGGAAATAATGGAAAATGTGAAAAAAACGGGGAAAATTATTCATCCTTGAGGGCTTCCGTTGCGTGCGCTCCGAAAACGGTTCAAGATACCAAAAATATATGTATGAAAGAATTATTCCTATTGAAATGATCTAAAAAAATGTCCAGGACAGTATGGTAAGTTGTCTCACTTTGAACCAGGTAAATTTCAAAGTCCCATATTGGGCTAAATTTTCAATCAATGCCTTCAATTTTTTGTGTATAGTTAGTATATTTATTTAGCTTCAATTTTGTAAAACATTAATTTCTCATATTCTTTTTAGTTTCGGCGTAAAACAGGTTTTTCTGAAAAAATATTTTTGGTTCAATGAGTACTACCAGTGGTACACATTGAACCAGGGTATGGTCCACATTGAGCCACCGTATTAACTATGTCTTCTAGATCAATTTATAAGGCAAATACTTTGTAATAATGAAAATCAGTCTTATATTTATTAAAATCACTTAAAATCGTATAATCCTTTAATTGGATAATTAGCCAAATCGGGTTCCAAAGGCATCCGGAGTTTCATGGCACCTGATCTGTGCAAATTAACACTCAGGCTTGGCCTCAAGCATGTTGGCAGTCGAATGCCCCCTCTTTTTCTTATCGTCACTTTGTTTCGCACCATTCTATAACAAATTAAAACAATTGTAGAAAAAAACTCATTAAACGACTTGGATGTACACAATAAACCATGGTTCAATGTGTAACACCCCCAGGTGGTTCACTGTGAGACACACCACGTTTGATAGCTAATCTCAAAAATTTACCGGGATACCAATCACTTAAAAACTTGAATTGTAGCGCTTTTAATTGCTAAATAACCGTAGAATACAGTGTACTTATAAATAAATTGATATTATTTAAATGAAAAAAGCTAAAAAAGAATGAAATTTAAAAAAAACTTACTTTTTGAGTCAATTTCCTTTTAAATGCTCATCACACAACCACTTGTCACACGATATCCACGCAAACTAGTGGGCAGTAATGGATCGTAAATACCTCTCTTTCACTCATATTAGCGCGGTTTAGCAACGTGGCGCTTTCGAGATTCGGCAGTGGTTCAATGTATCTGCCTGGTTCACTGTGAGACACCCGACCCTATATGTCTATCTTTTAAGATTAACTCACTAGAACCGTTTTTATGGTAATCAAATTCGGTCGAAATTAATGCATTTGTTAAGAGTTGTATCAACGTATCAGGTTGTGGAGAAAATCAATATGTACTTCTGCCACAAGAAAATAAAACTAAAAATATAATTTACGTAGAAGTAGGAACTTTTAAATAATTATGTTCTTTTAAGAATTTAAAAACTAAATTGTCTAAAATAATAACAGAAAATGACGAGGACAAAGTTGTGGGTAACAGCTATAATTTATAAAGCTAAGGAGGGTTTCCGCAAAAATAAATGATGCCCAAAATAATTATTCCACGCGGACGAAGTCGCGGGCACAGCTAGTTCAAGAATAAATCTAGATTTATCCAGTTTATTTCTTTTGCATATTTTTTGATCCATTTTGTTTTCAAGTAATATTTAAATTTTATTTTCTAACAGCAATTCGAGTTTATACAAGATTGAGTGATGTTGCAATGGTTTGGGCTTTAGAAGACGCATCTCATATTGAAGATTTATCAATACTGTGGTGAGTACCTTTTTTTGCTATGAATGTGTAAAAGAAATTTTGTAATTTCGTTTCAATTTTACTACGAAAATATGATGTGTAATGTGTGTACAGCGGCATGCTATGCGCATGCCTGGGCAAGGGCGCGGCGGCGGCGCGCTGGCTAGAGTCGTCCCCCGCGGGCGCGCCGCACGCGCTAGAGCTGCACGCCGCGCAGGGGGACTGGGCGCGCGCTGCGGAGATAGCTGCGGGCACCTGCCCCGCCAAGGCCAGGCACATCACGCTGCACTGGGCACAGCATCTAGAGCTCACGTAATACCTGATAATATATTCTTACTTATCCTACCAATATTATGTACACGAAATTTTTCTATGTATGGATATTTGTTACTCTTTCACGCTCAAACGGCTGGTTCTAACTCCCTATTTTAGCTTTTCTAGGCGACTAGCTATTGCCCGCGATTTTCCCCTTAAGACTATTGCGGGCAAAGTCGCAGGCAACAGCTAGTATTTATACGAAAGTGTTATTTATCAACATAATTAAACAAAGTTTATTAAACAATAAACTTATACCTGGAAAGAGAGGGACAGCCAAAATTATTTAATGAAAAATTTAAATACAATATTTCCGTTATTTATCACTACAGGGCAGATTATCACGAAGCACTAACAAACTATGAGAAAAGCCTTAAAACAGAAGACTTAGATGACATCAAAGTAAAGGAACACAATGAGAAATGCGAAGCGGGCATCGCACGTATGGCGATACGATGCGGTGACGTCATGCGCGGGCTCACCACCGCCATGAAACACTCGCACGACATAATGCTCGTCAAAGAATGCGCGCAGCTACTCGAAGAGGAGAAACAATACAGCCACGCCGCAGCCCTATACGACCACGCTGGGAACACCGAAAAGGCCGCTTCCCTATACATCAAACTCAAATCCTGGCTCAAAGTAGAAGCTTTACTACCGAAAATCAACTCCCCAAGCATTCACATACAGTACGCTAAAGCTAAGGAAGCTGAAGGCAGATACCATGACGCCCTCAAATCTTACCTCAAAGCTCAGGATTACGAAGCAGCTATACGCTTAAACCTAGACAAATTAGACGATATTGATGAGGCTGTGAATCTTGTCCAAGAAACAAAGTCCATTCAAGGTGCAAAAATGGTAGCAAATTACTTCCAAAATAGTGATGACCCTACTGCAGCTATTAAGTTCCTTGTCATGTCCCTATGTTACGATGAAGCTTTTCAATTGGCGCGGAAAAACGGCAAGCTACATTTGTACGGAGAGATTTTGATACAGACCTCTCAAGCGCGGCCCGAAGATTTCAAAAGTTTGGCCTTACATTTTGAAGGGGAGAAGAATCATTTGTTGGCGGGGAAGTTTTATTTTCATGCGGGAGAGTATAGTAAGGCGATGTCGCATTTGTTAAGGAGTGGGGGGTCGGAGGAGGAAGAGAATGAGGCGATTGGGATTGCTATTGATGCTGCCGCTGCTAGCGATGATGAAAGGTTGTCTAGAAGGTAAGATGGGTCTTAGTCAATATCTTAAATAATACGAGTAACAAAATTGATCGTGTTAGTGACATCAATGTTGATGATGTGCATATATTTTTAGGTTAATAGAGTTCCTTTTGGGGGAGACTGATGGTACACCACGTGAGCCTCGACATTTATTCCGTCTGTATATGGCGAAAAGGCAGTTTGCTGAAGCTGCAAAGACTGCGGTATGTTATTGAAAAAAATACATTTATAATATTTTTTTACGTAAAAAAATTAATTAGTATAATCACTGACTCACTGTTAAGTCATCATGGCAGCTGTTGCTTTTATCCTTATAAATAAGTTTATAAAAAAGAGAAGACAACAAAAAGTTAAAAGCGAACCGACATATTCATCTCGTGACTGATATTTAACCATGCGTCTGGTAGTAGTAGTGGCAGTTAATCACTTGCATTCCGTAGACAGAGCGAGAAATCTCTCACGGCAACTCGCTCTATGTGGACGCGGCTATTGACTGCTGAACTGTCTGTTCTATTCTCCTCGCATCTAACTGGAGAAGACCTTACCGTGTCGTATAAATTCCTGTAGGTGATCATAGCGGGCGCGGAGTGTCGCGCGGGCGCGTACCGTGAAGCGCGTGACGTGGTGCGTGCCATGTGCGTGTCTCTGCGCGCCTCGCGCCTGCCCGTGCCAAGGGATATGCGACACGCTATCGCGCTACTGCACTCCTATATACTGGTGAGATACCGACATTTAATCACGACCAGCCATATCATTTGACGGGCCTGCTGGTCTACTGGTTATTGGTCCTGACTGCTATACCGGAGGTCGTGGGTTCAATCCCCACCCAGGACAAATGTTCATGTGATGAGCACGATCATTTGTTCTGTGTGGGTGTAATTTATCTTTGTATTTAGAATAATAATATATAAATATGTTTATCGGTTGTCTACTGTCTAGTACTCATAAGGCGTTGTGTGAATGTTGAGAAATATTTATTTATTAATATATCACTGACGAGCTCAAACCAAGGAACCCGAACGACCGTGTTCTAGCTGACGCTGACAGACGTGAGCGCCTCTACCGACTGTCCATCGCGAGTCAAAAACTTTAAAGGTACTCCGCAGTTTGGTTCGGCGTGCAATCCGTGTCTGTTCATACATTTGAACTCAAAAGTACCCATAACTACCCATAAGTGTTCATGCTTTAGGGACAGTATTAACCTTAAAGGTAGATTCATGTTTGTCTGATGTCTCCTGTCGTGACTCATCAGGAAGGTTGCAAGTTCACTCGTCAAATAAATAGACACGCGTCAAAGTCTCTTAAAACTTATTTGTTATATAGGTACGCACCCACGTGAAGCGTGGCCGTCACGACATAGCCGCCAGGCTACTGCTGCGGACAGCCGCTGACGTTACATTTTTTCCAACACCACAACGTAAGTACTTGAGCAAATGCACTTGATTGAAAACATATCAAAGATAATTATTATGTTATACGATAAACAACCTTAAGATCTTCGTTATAAAGGTACTTTTAAAATCACTATTTCAAAAGCTAATTATTTGTTGTAAATCTATTGTTGGTGCCTGTAAAAAGTATTTTGTCTAAATATATTTTGTTTGCAGATCAAGTATCGATATTGACATCGACAGTCATCGAATGCAGCCGCGCAGGTTTGAAACACCAAGCGTACCATTGGGCTAGAGTGTTAATGCAGCCCGAATATAGATCACAGGTTTATTTTATATTTCTTTTAGAATATTTTCGGATCTCCTGTAAAACATTCTATCTAGTTCAGTAGTTTATACATTTTTTTTTATTGCTATTTCCATAAATTGGTTTTGTTCCTATAATTTTAATTTTAATTATAGCTGCTCTTTTGTTAGTAAATAAAAGAACTTTGTTAGTAATTAAAAGGACTGTAAGAGACTAGACTCTACGACACAGGGGGAGTCTAGGGCTCATTTTACTGGAAAAGTGTAACTTTCTTGAAAAATAAAGTTTTTTTTATTTATTATAAAAAAACTGGTAACCGGCAAAGATGTAGCTACTCGCCAAAATATTTCATCGATAATAAAATACAAAATGGAAGGCCAGTTGACTAGCCACCACACAGTCAGCATGTCTTAAGCTACCATATACTAGCCTAGTACTAGCACTAGCTACTAGTACTAGCTACCATAAGCTGTTTCTCCAGATTGACCCAAAGTACGTGAAGAAGATAGAGAGCGTGGTCCGTCACGGGGCGCGCGGGGCCCCGGTGGCCGCGGCGGCCGCGCCCTGCCCGCACTGCGGGGCCCCACTGCCGCTGGCAGACCTCACCTGCGCCACCTGCGAGGCCGATGTACCCTTCTGTCTCGCTACGGTCAGCATCATCATCTTCCTGCCCTTATCCCATTATACTTGGGATCGGCGCAACATGTTTTTTTCTAAACATGTTGCTAATGGTTTTGGCTATGGTTTTATAGTCGGCCGCCTGCCTGACACTAACCCTCTTTGGGAATGCGATTGTTGGTTGTTTACCCGCCACCATTCGGTAAACCCAAGGTGCTTGGTATATAGGGTGGCGCTATTCTTTATATGACACGACACCACACGGAACTACCAATCAAACCTCTTCTTTTTACCCGACTGCGCTAGAAAGAGGGTTATGTTTTTATGTATGTATGTTTGTATAATTGTTTGGCACGCTCTGCAGCCTAAACGGCTCGATGGATTTTGGCTTGAGAGGTGTCTTTAGATTTGTATTGACTGTTAGAGTGACACTGAAGACACAAAATAATAAAAGAAAACAAAATGGCGGAATTTTGGCGTCAAATCCGAATATGGCTTACTCTATATCCTGAACGAACGACGTTATACAATTACCTATTTTTTATTTCGCAGGGCCTTCATATAGTGAAGGATGATCTTACTGCATGTCCAGAATGTGATTTCCCAGCTATAATGACGGAATTCGTTGAGTAAGTATAATTTTACTAACGCTTACAACATTTAAGTAGTATATAATTCTTAAAATACCCATATTTCCATACAGGATACTTCAAGAAGAAAGCAAGTGTCCTATGTGCGGTGAAAACGTAGACTACCGTCGGCTTGTCAAAATTGACGACGTTGCTGCGTATATGGACCTTAACACGACACAGTAAGGTCTAAAATGGTGTGACTGTAAGTGTAGAATTATATACGCTAGTGTTATTTGTTGTAGCAAGTACAGTAGACGTTGTACACTTGTCAGAGACGCAGTACGCTCATAGATTAACGTGATGATATTCCACCGATTACTGTATTGTACAAGTTTAATATTTCCAGTATTAAAAAGGAAAATTTTATTGAATTGAATCGGGATCTCATATATTGATACTTTCTCAGTAAGGGCTATAGCGCTATAATGCTATAATTGAAGATCAGTCAAGGCCCTGAATCAATATATTACAAGAATAAAAACGTTTAAAACGTGGAAAATAAAGAAGTTTTCCACATAGAAAAACCTCAAAATATGTAAATTGGGTGCAATTTTTCTTTTGTTTATTTATACGCACCAAAAGATGATACCGATGACAGACTTATGTAGACAAAATG
This sequence comes from Chrysodeixis includens, assembly GCA_941860345.1. Lineage (NCBI taxonomy): Eukaryota > Metazoa > Arthropoda > Insecta > Lepidoptera > Noctuidae > Chrysodeixis > Chrysodeixis includens. The sequence goes on along the minus strand of OW796099.1, from coordinate 2,451,389 downwards.
ATTCATTAAAAACGTGTTAATATTACTTTAACACGTGTTCTTATCGCGTATTAAGCATTCGCGTCCTTGCCATATCGAGATAATACAACAAGACTTATACTTATCGCCATAAGGTTCAAAGTTGTTTACACTCCGTCCGTAGATAAGCTTTTAAGATCCTGTTATCTGCAAGGTTAGTTATTTTGATATTGTTCGTAAACGCCTTGAGATAAGAGTTGTGACATTTATTGTGTTTTTGTATGTGATAATGTTGTAAATCCATTCCGTCCGTTCTTTACTATTTTAGATCTGAATAAGGTTAGGAATTTTTGTATGAATGAATTTTGTGGAATTAAAGAACAAATAGTATTTTTCTGTGTATTATCCTTAAAGGGAATAAAACTAAAAGTTATTAGAGCTAAAATTATTTTGTGACTCCAACCATTGTTTGGTACAAATTTATTAAGAATTTATGATAAATTAGGATCTGTTTTTGCATTTATCATTTTGTAAAATTAATGTGTATAATTGAAACCTTAAATTTGAAATTTTATTACAAAATAAGTTTAACATAACTATGTTATTGTATATATAAGTTTTGTTTTACTTTTGTAAAAAGGGAATATGAAATAAATAAAACTCCAAATAAGTGATGAAACATTTAATTTTTCATTTGAAAGTATACCAAGTTGTAGTTACACGTTCGATACTGAGATTCAAATGAAACGCGAAACACAATTGTATTATACAAAACCACAGCTCGGGCAGGCTTGTCGCTCATTCTACTTCACCTTCAGGCAAACACAACTATAATAACTTCATAATAAAACAAGCTGTCGCGAGCCGCACCGGCGCTAATATCCCATTCCTATAGTGAGCTTTGGTCGTGATTAATGTGAAAGTTAAGAGAATATTTATTTACAAAGTGTTGGTGGGAGCTTAACAAATGCATTACTCAAACAAATGTGACCAAGCTTTAGATCGAGTCAAGGCGAACAAGCGACAGCTCCACCGGCCGACCATCACACCCGCCGTTACTCTACAATCAAGTATTGCCCTAATAATTACCACTACCTATCTATGCCTTAAGTAGACAATACATTTATACAACTTAAAATAATGACAAGACGATTATAACGAAATAATACAAACGTTAAACAAATTAATTGATTGTGCTAATAATACATGTGAAGGCTATAGTCGGCTATACGCGACTTCCTATTATAGAATTCAGCTAAAATTCAGCTAATTTTAACATTGACCGCCTCCTGTTCCCCTACCCCTTATAGAAGATAAAACTAACATTTTTCCTCTGGTAAATAGTTTAAAAATGCTTAGGCGTGTAGTGAAACAGGGGTTTAACTTTCAGTAGAAATTCTATTGCTACTAACAAACAATATAAAACTTAACGTCGATGAACATAAGATCCAAAATGGCTTCTCGTATTAGGCTGATTGTTTCAAAGGTAGTGCTCGCAAGTCGCGATATTCAAACTCGATGAGAAATTTAATGGAATGTTTCTCAATACAGTTTGTCGTTAATCGGTAGATCCTAGGTATACTAATATCAGGTAAGATTTCAATACTCCTCATATAGGGGTTTTAGTTTAGTTAGTAAATCTCGCTTCCCTTTTCATAAAAGTAAAAGGGTAAGTGATTTTAAATTTAAACAAAAGTGAGAGTCGAATGTTTCACTTTTTTAGATAATTTCAAGAGTAATATTATTTTTTTGCAAAAATGATATCTAAAGTACAATAGAATGAGATACAAAATCGATTAATGAAATATAAAAATTGGTGTTACACTCTCTTTGCGATATAAACTATATCTAAATGACGCACGGATGTAATTCGATAAGTATAAAATTTTTACAATATCATGGAACGGATGAAACGCTAGTGATATCGGTTCAAGCGCTAGTCTTCTATGAGAACACATTCAATTTAAAAGTTGCCCTTGTGGCCATTGTAAACATAATAATTCAATAATATATGGTCAAAAGAGTGGACCATCTCGACGCACCAATGGACGAATAATGAAATAAATAAAATTATAACATACGATTATAACACATCACAATATCATCCGTGTGAACACGTACATCAACATTCATAAATACAAGTGTTTAATAAATAATCTGCTTTTTAAATATATAAATATGTTGGCCGGATATTTTTGTATTAACGTCCCTGGTCCACTCTTTTAACTAGAAAATAGCTCTTGTTAAATATTTACAGATATATATTATAAAAAATATATTAAAATCATAGACACGATGGCACTTGGTTGCGTTGTAAAAGGGTTGAAATATAACGTAAGATGTAGAATTAAATAAATTTGCTACAAACGTAAAGAATAGCTCGACACGTCGGGAATTCAACGGAAAAGTAACGAATATTATCGGTTCGCGGAACGCAGGTTAATACTAGCTTAATAAGGGAATGTATAAAAATTATTTTCAACTATATCAATGTTAACTCCTCAACAATAAATACTATAAATCTTTGGTTTCATTTAGTCGCTCGATTAGAAAACATTCCCTCGGCGGCGGTCGGCAGGTCCCTACTGCAGGTGCGCGAGGCGCTTGGGCAGCGCGGCCACGACGCGCACGCGGTCGCTGAACTGCGGCGGCGGCGCCAGCAGCGGCGGCGCGTCCGGCGCGCCCAGCGCCGCGTGCTCGGGCGGCGGCGGCAGCAGCAGCAGCGGCCGCGCCCTGCCCGCGCCCGGCGCCTTGGCCGGGTCCACGCCCAGCCGCTCCGCCGCCGAGCGCCCGCGCCCGCGCGCCGCGCCCCCGGCCCGCAGGCGCGCGCGCGTCAGCGAGTTGTGCCGCGCCATGGGCGCCGGCGCCAGGCTCTCGCTGGACGAGTGCACGGGCTCGGTGCTGATGACGTCGTTGGAGGACTTGACGGTGACGGAGGCGCAGAAGGAGACCTTGTCGCGGCGCGGCGCGGGGCGGGCGCCCCCCCCCTCCTGGTCGGAGGACACGCCGGACGACGAGTTGTCGCCGTCGTCACGCTCCGCGCCCAGCTCGTCGCCGCACGACTTGGACGACTTCAGCCGCGTGCGGATCTTCTGGATCTCGTCCACCGAGAACGAGTGCTGCATCGAACTCGAGCCGGAGCTGCTGCCGCTGGAAACGTGTACAGGTACATTGCATTACTGAGTCCTCTGTGCATCTTTTTTATCCCGTTTTCAACAAAATACTTTTACTTTAAATTTTAACTTAAAACTTACATTAAATTTCAAGTTAATATACAACTATATATATTGACTTATTATATATACTATATTTAACATTAAACCAACACTACCCCTCATATGAATATAATAAACGTTATCATAAATATATTTAATAAAACAAATGAGTAACACAAATTCGTAACATGGTGATGATAAGAAAGTTAATCACGTTTAGGCCCGTGAATAATGTACTATTCGTAACTAATCTTCTGTGCATTACGACCATTTTAAATGATTGCTGCGACTAAACATATTTTATAAACTAACTGCCAATCACCCCTACTTTTCCGTAGTAAATATTTTATTGCATAGTTATTCGAATGAATAATGTTTGGTTTGAAGAAGTATTCGTCACGATGGCGGACAATATATCATGATGACTATGAAAACAAGTAGGACATGTGAATCGGTGTCGAGACATATATGTGACCACGTGATGGTGACCGGTTCACAAACACAAAAGCACTTTCCCAGCGACACGTAACTTCATTGACAATTCCAACTATACCTTATTCGTAAGTAAGTAAAGTTCAAAATTAAATATTTATTCTGCATCGTGCTCAAATATTGTTGCGTATATTGGTATCCTGAAAATTTTAAGCTTTATTAGGATATTGAAGTTTCGTGGTCAATAACACAGATACATGACAAGACTACGGTCTTATAACGAACATAAACATGTAAAATGTACACCTTTGAATCACCGCCAATAGTTTCATCCTTAGACAAATGACATACTTTATACAAAAATAGAAACGAACGAAATTAAAGAAAACTGAACCTTAACTCAATTGTGTTAAGACTCACCTTGCGTTACTATTAGCGCTGGTTTCCACAACAGCGGCCGGCTCCTTGGGTTTGGCATCACCTTCTTCGTCTGACTCTGACATACTGTAATCTGGTTCAGGTATTGGCGGCGCAGGAGTTGAATTCTGTAACACAGAAATGTATTATGGAGGTTGGATATTGACGTATGCACTTAATGTACTTATGTTAATCATAATAATTGCAACTCGACTGCTATAGTTTCATAAATATATTTTGTTTTACTAGTTTTGTAGTTTTAACTTTTAGGTATGTAATTGATGTATGTATCTTAAAATAATATATTTAAATGAGATTGCTTCATATTATTTATAGCTTAAAGTAGATGTTTAATTCAATGATCTTACCTGTCTAATAAATCCCTTATGAGTGTTGAACGGCTGTGCGTATTGATTGCCGGGCTCGTCCGCAGACTGTGGCCGGTTAGGCCCCGCCCATGACCGCAGCGATGCTGATTTGCGGGCCTAGAATTAATTCGGGAATATTTTATCTTAGTTTAAAGCGTATGTAACAATATTAAAATTTGTGTTATAACTTCGTTTTAGATCTTTTGAGGATTTTTAGCATTACTCCTAGTAGAACATTGTTCAGTTCAGGAATGGCGAACCAAAGTCACACGTGCAACTTATGGCACGAGGGCACAATATTTTGGGCACGTGACTGATCACTAAATACATTATGTATTAAGAAAAATGTGTTAAGTAGCTATGTAAAAGGACACTGCGCTCTGCGCGACCTTTATAGGTAAAGGTTCGCCATCCCTGGTTTAGTTATTCAATATATTGCAATTGGAGAGGCTTGCCTTAAATAGGTCATCTTGGCGGAAAACCATCTACGAAAACGTCAAGTTATTCGAAGAAAAAAGACTCGAGACTTTAGACGAAAAGCGCCAATTACAAAAAGAGAGACCTAAGCCTTCATACACCTATACTCTCAATAATGCGGGTCAGTTGTATTGCACTGCTTGCGACCGGGTCTTTAAATCCAAACTCGGTTTCGCCAGTCACATCAGGGCTCACGCTAGGAGGTGAATTTACCATGGGTCGCCGTTATCGAAATCGATAAGGAGGACTATATATATATATATATTGCAATTGTAACAAGCTTCTTAACTGATATTTAAAGGGAAATTATGTTTATTTTCTCGTAATAGTTTTAATATAGTTACGTACGTGTGCAGCATTGTTGTTGTTGGCGCGGTAGGCCACGGCCTCGAGGTCCCGCGGCGAGGCGTAGAGCTTGGCGAGGTCGGCGGGCCGGAACGTGGAGGCCGGGGCCGGCCCGCGCGGGGGCGGCGGCGGCGGGCCCGCCGGCGGGGCCATGCGCGCGCCGCCTGTGCCTGCTCCTAGGAAAAAACACAGTACTTGTGAGAGATAGAATACAGAGAAAGGTACAGAAAAAACACGGAGGAGTTAATTCGGTTTTGAGTAACCTTGCCATTCGAGGACGGTGATACATTCCGGTTTTAAAACTTATCCGAAGAGCGTTATACTTTTATCCGAAGAGCGTTATACTTAACTCTATTAAGATTTTGTTGACAGTTGTTGATATAGTTGTTTTTATTCGAAAAAGAAGGCTATGATATTGACTATCCGGGCTAGGCAAGTAAATAAACAAATAAGTTAATCAATACCAATAGCGTTTACGGTGGAAAATGTATAACTTGCAGAGGGAAAAGTGCTGATTGTTAACAAAACATGTAATTAAAAAGGGTCTGACTGTGAAAGAGTCAGATTTTTTTTTGTAAAATTATGCAGTAAATTAAATACATACCGTGCACATCCTCACTGGAGCGTGTGCGGGGCGGGTGTGCAGCGTGTTCTGTGGCCAGGTCGGGGGTCGAGTGGAAGTCACGGCGCAACGTGCTGCACGCAGACTTGCTCCATAACTAAGGGAAATGCAACACTCTTAAAATAATCGCTAAATAATACTAAATATGTCACAATAAACCCAACTATGGCAGTACTGAAATTGGTTATTCTGTTTCAGAGACTAGGTTCACATGTTTTGTTGGTAAAAGGCAAGAAATCTATTAGAGTTGATTCGTCCAACCTTTAACTATTGCTGTTATCGTCATTATTATATTTAACGTATGTATATCATCAATGGAAGGAAACCTCGTGGTAGACCCAGGAGGAGATGGCGGGATGAGCACATTTCATTTTCTCAAAACTGGCCCCAGTTAGCCATAGATCGGGTTAGGTGAAAGTAGGGAAGAGAGGCTTTTTCCCCGCAGTTGGACACTAACGGCTAACAATATATTACCTAGCAAAAGACCACAGGAAAAGAGAGCTTCGTAACACTGTTACATAGTAAATAATGTCATCCATGTTACCTTTCCACGTGATCGCTTCATCTCAGCAACGGAAGCGTAGACCCGTGTGGGCGCGCGCGCTGGCGAGTACGGCGGCGAGTTGGACCCGCCTTGGAAGGCCGAGCGAGTCATCATGGCGTTGTTGCCCAAACTGGAAACATATGAGGGAGTTTTCATGAATACAGGCAAAAGGGTCAAGGATTAGAAAAAAAAGTTCTAACCCACATCAAAAGTGTTTTGACTGGATAGTGGAAATAAATAAAGTCGTGAAATTGCTGCTGAAAATACAAAATTGTATACTCAAAAACAACCTAAAAGTATGTTTATTTCTTTTGGATGCAAGTAAATCACAATTACCTAACATTTACTAAATCACTAGTCTTTTAACCAGGGAACGGAGAAGCACTCCGGTGGTTTTAGCCTGTAAGAATCCGACACACCCTTTCACCTTCCCCAGGGCGATAGAAGTCCTTGAGGATCTCCACCGAATATAAAAAAATATGTAGTGGTAAGTGGGTTACTCACATAGTATCAGCATCGGCCTGCCTCTGGAACAGCTCTTCTAGTTCAGCAGCCGTGATGCGTGAGGACGCGGGCCGCGCGCGGATGGACGCCGTGCGGGGGGCTACGGGCGTGCCCGATACCGGCGTGTTACCTGGGGACGCGGGATACGTGTTAAAACTGTATGGAAAATTGCTGAGTATTCTTCGGGCTATATGTTTACGAAAGGAGTCTTTTTAATAGCTTTAAAGAGGGACAAATTAATTTGGATTTTTAAAGATGAGTTTTAAAGGGAATTTTCTTTAAAAAGGAATAAAATTATTGCAAGGACACGATTGTTGCAAGGATGGAATTCGAATGGAGAATGATTTCTTACGTCCATATGGAAGACGACTTTCGCTTACTCTATCAAAAAAAAACTTAAGTTTCATCTAAAAATTTATCGTGAAATCGAAAGAGTGTTTTATTAAATACTGACTATTACTACTGCCAGGAAGTTGCACGGACTCGGCCGATGACGACTTGCCCGCTACGCTGAGCGGTTCGCAACTCTCCTCTTTTTCGCCACCGTTCTCTGGAAAATCACAGAAATTACATTTACCGGTAAGTTGCATACAAGTACAAGTTTTCCATTAAAAAAGCCATCAAAACTTTTGCCAGCTGTTGGAAGGTTTCTGGAATCTTATTTTGTGCCATAAATATAGCGCTTCTACCTTTGTATTGATCATCTTCAGAAAATATCTATGTATGGACTCTACAATTTGGGATCACAGTTAGGTTTAGTTCTTGCTAGGATCGCGCAGACCATGCGCGAGCGATCCCGTGACGCTGACTTAGGTAATAGAAGGGGCCCGAGGTGTTTTAAGTCGGTATTCCCCATGTCGTGCCCTCGGCGTGGGTTGAAGTCATTAGCGTTCCACAACGGAAAACAAAAAATTAAAAAAGTTTAAACTGTTCTAAAAGTGTTATCACGTATAATTCAATCCAACGACCAGTAATGTGTATTTATATCAGCAGTGTATACATACCGAGGCCAGCCACCATAGACTTGGCGCGGGCGCGGCCCACGCTCAGCGTAGTGCGGGGGTCGCGGCGGGGGACCGCGGGCGCGGGGGCCCGACCGCCAGCTGTAAATGTACAGTACAGTATAATATAATATTCCACAACCTTTACATAATGCCATCTAGTCTCAAACTAAGCGGAGTACTATGAGTACTAAACAACTGGTAAACATACCTATATTACTTTTAAATACATACATATTATGGATGAATTACACGATTGGCACTTACAGGTTAACAATCAAATATTTAGTGCTATTAAGTAAGAGTAAGAGTAGTTATAGTAAGAGTTAGTAATTGACTGTACAAAGTGAAGTCTATTTTTTTGGTTTATTGCTTGATAATGATTTCAAAGACATTTTTTACTTTTCAGGCTTCTGTACTGAGCAACTTGGCTTCTGTACTAAGCAATATTCTCATCATAGATGAGATTAGCTCAAAAATTAAATGCATACTTTTCGTCTCACTCTAAAAAAGCTGTTGATAGATGAATAAATTTAGTAAACTAAGTACATCTACTACTTATTATAGGTAAAGTATATAGGAATACCTCCGGCGGCTTTTCTGGGCAGAGTAGCAGCATAAGGCCGGCCCGAGCTGGACAGCTGGTTCTGAGACTTGCTTGTGGGAACCGTACACGTGTTGGTCTCGTTGTTACCTAGTTATATTCCCATGTTAGGTTAATAATAAATCAATTAATTTAAAGTAACTACTAAAACTGCTTTTGGATTTTTTTATGAACATAAAATTGCAATAGACTCTAAAAAGTAATTTTAATATCGGTTTACATTTTATTTCAAATTGTTGTAACATTTTGTTCGAGATTAATACGTACGATTAATATTTAAAATTAAACCAAATTCAATTGCGTTAAGTTTTAGAAGTATTAGTATTCCTTAATTATGTAAAAAATATGTAAAAATACTCACCATTATGATTATTCAACGAGACAACAGTCATGGAGACGAGTGCGCCGGAGCTACGGATGAGCTCCACAACGTGCTCGTGCGACGCGCACGATACGTCCTCGCCGTTTATCTGTGCGATAGAGATAGATTTGTACGTGAGAGAAGGAAAGATATATAAGTTAGCACGATGATTACTGTACAATCACACAGTTTTTTGTTAGAAATTTTAAAGTCTGAATTGGTAGATAGAAAATGGTAAAACGCCCTTGAAAATATACATCTAGTAAGGTATACATAACAAGTAAAGACATACAGGAATCACAGAAAATTATTAGATGCCAGTAAATTAAACTTATAGAAAAGTATTTCTGAGGTAAATAAATAGTGCTGCGGGATGTTCGTAAGAGTTACCGCGACCCTGGCACTCAAAGGCCTCCAGGAGGAACATAGTGGGTTTTAGTCAGTAAAAGTCTGAGACTCCCTCCCGCTGCACCCACAGCGGGCGGGGTCATTTGATGATTTCCCACGAAAAAAAGGTAGGTATATAAATAGTTATAAATCTAAACCAAAAATTATCACTTGACGTTAGTTTTTCAGTACAGTATAAAGTGCAACAACTCCATAGTGATTTAATAGTAAATACAATATGTTATTTTACAATCCAAACAATCTCACATATTCACGCAACTTTTCTGTAGCTGATGAGCAGTGCCATTGACTCCGGCGACAGTGGTGGAATAAAACATTCGCGGCGGAAACTAGTGTTTGTGATTTCATAGCATTCTATAAATGTTTTGCAAAACAACATATTTCGTGAGTTATTTGTCTGTTGTTATTATTGATATTTGTTGGTTTCAGTTTGGTTAAGGTAAACTGGTGATTTTATTTCGATATGATTTTTTTTTAGAGTTCTGTACCCAAAAGTTAAAACGGAACCCTATTACTAAGCCTTCGCTGTCTGTCTGTCTTTAGGCCGTATCTCATAAACCGTGATAGCTAGAAAGTTGAAATTTTCACAAATCATTTATTTCCGTTGCTGCTCAAAAAGAAATACTCAAAAATTAAAACAAGGCGGATCCGTAGTATGGAACCCTTCGTGCGCGAGTCCGACTCGCACTTGACCAGTTTTTTTATTACATTCTTTGTAATTACTATTATGCTTATTCTATTTCCCTTATGAACCAACATCGAGGCTAATTCATTTGTACCTTTGCAATATTGGAACTCTAGTTTTAGTAGTTTTGTAAAATAGTTTAATGAAGAAAATTTAGTCGACGTCTGTATCTAGGCTGTCTGCCTTTTATTTGATAAACAACAAAAAATTGTGTATTCTCTAAACAAAAGTCGCTAATTATTTATGCTACTATAGTTGCAGTCACATAGTGTGACGTCTGATAGGGGAGAATGGACGAAGAAAACAAGTCGCGCCGATACCAAGTAAAATGGGATTAGGGCAGGAAAATGACATCATCATTTGGGCTACCTGGTACCTGGCTACTAGGCTACCTGGTACCTCAAAATGATGATGATGAATTGCAGTTACATAATATAATGTTTTGAACTTAATTTTCGTATTCTTACCCAGGGGGATATGGTTATATCATACGTACCGCCACAAGAAAGTCTCCCTTCCTCAAGCCAGCGCGGTCTGCCACGCCGCCGGCGTCCACATCATCCAAGTATTGCAGTGCAGGGCAGCGCTCGGAAGGCCGCAGCTCCATCAGCGGCGAGGAGGCCTTGGCCCCGCGCAGCACGAACCCGAACCCGCGGCGTGCGCGGTGCAGGACCACCGTGCGGGTCTCCATCGTACCGTACCTAGGAACAGAACATTATTGTCTACTTGGTAAGCTATATTGTGATTTACGTAGATAGTTTGAAGTCTTTAAAGAGTCTGGTGTCACTAAGGTCTTAATAGGAAATAGAATGGTATCTTATAAAAAAAGTATTTTGAATTTGAGATTTATCACGATACACTTGTCATGACCAAAACTTGATGGGGTTGCGTCGTTTAGGATTAGGGCTTACGAAATTCTAGCTTCATCATCAGAGCCTTGGTTAATATCTACTATCAAAGTACTCGTCAAGACGAATTAAACAAGACCATACTCGACAGGGTTGTCTCGTTTTATTACGGAGTTCCTATGCCCTTCACCAGAATCTTCAATAACTTCCAGCTCCATCACCAGATCAGCTCTATGTCGTAATAATATTGCACTGTCATCCGATTTATACTTGCATACAAAATTCCAGCTCAATTGGCAACCGGGTAGTGGGTCAAATTTATCGTGCAAGATTTGATTTCAGACCGGCAGACAACGAGACAGGTGATAGTAATTAAAAACTTGTTGATATAACAGCATTATTTTGAAATCGAAAATATATTAATAAAAGTTATTTATGAATGAAAAACAAAGTAAGGATTGATTACCAAATTTCCTCTCTGCACAAAAGTAAAACCATTTTCTCTGAACAATCTTAATTATTGTAACACTGTATCTTGTTTATTATTCTTCACTTTTAGTAACAAATGGTGTAGCTTCATAAAACTTTCACAGCACTACACAGTTAACAACCGTATTTGTTTTAATTTAGACAATTTCTTAAGTCATATGAACCTTAAATCACAATAGACACACGTAAGATTATTAGAACATGGCACAACAGTTAATAATACCAACCTAAGCCTATCTAACCTATTCATTGCACAAAAACTGTCACCGCATAGAGATTATCTACTCGATTAGAACTAAAGAGAGACGAAGCGACCCCGCGACAATATAATATGTTTGTTAACATTGTTCATTGTTGCTCTGTTTACAAGTTCACGTTGTGTGATGTCAACTGTTTCGGCATCGATCTAGCTGTGGTGATACATCATAAGGAACTCTGGTCGTTTTAATATCATCTTGCACCCATATATTACAAAGTACTCTGTGTCTTGCACTGACACTACACTCTAAAAGGTTTCCATAAACTATACAGTGAAGATTTGACGAACTAATGAACTTAGTTTTTAAATCTTATCACAAAAAAGTTGTAATTTTGTGCTCTATTGTCTTAGAAGTCTTCAAAAATGTAGGAAATGGGAAGAGTTATTCCTAAAGATTATTTTTTTAATGAACTTACGATTTTTTGATCCTCGGCGCAGTGGCGCTGTAAGTCTTGCTAAGAGCCATCTCTCTTCTGCCTGTTACGCGAGAGTGATGAATTGGTCCTGACGCTAACACCTGAAATATACAAACAAGCATTACGTAATTAAAAAAAGCAAAAGGTTTTACATACATACATACATAAACGTCACGCCTCTTTCCCTTGGAGGTAGGCAGAGATCACATCTTTCCATTTGCTACGATTCTGGCATACCACTTTAGCTTCATCCACACTCATCAATCGCTTCATACATCCCTCAAAAGGTTTTAGAGGGATAATAATGCTTGTAAAACTTGGGGGCCTATCACCACTTTTGGAGTAATGCTGATGCAATTGCGGGAGCGAGACAGCCCAGTACACAGCTGGAGCGGCCTTCCGCTTTTGCAACGGTAGCAATCTTACATAAGAAGTGACTCTTATATTTTTTGGACGATCCCCATTTAAACCTTAGTATTTTTGTAAGCCTTAACATTGTTCAAATGTATGAAAGTCACAAGACTTAATAAACCACGTGGCTAAAAAAGAACCATTTCCACATATGTGGGTTATTCCTTCGTTAACGGGTATACATTGCGTCATTTGTCTAAGGAAGCTGGTTTCAATACTCAATACTTTATGCATTCCACAATCCACATTATTGTACAGGCTTATAGGTGTTAGTTTTTTTGTGAGGATAGAAATCGTTGAGCATACCTGATGTAGATGCTGTGTGTTCTGTCGAAGCCGCACTTCTTGCACGCACTGCATGGGGAACAGGCCGGTGGCGCCGGAGCCTCGCACTGTGCCTTCCAATAGACCATCGTCTGTGGCCGCCGTTACTGTGGTACACAGGAATTATTTATTTTTATAAACTTTTCGAAATGTTAAACATATTTGCTTAATTACATACACAATATTACTTTTTTTGGCAAGTAGTGTATAGATAGAGAATTATGCATTAAATTGGCGAATCTGGAAAAAAAAGATTTTTGGTTTTTTTTAGAGTTTTCGGATTAAATGTAGTTATTTTTGTGAATTACTTTATGTTCTTAATGGTCGATGTAAAGTTACTCACATGTTTTGTGGTGGTGCAACGGATGGTATTATTAGATTTAGTAGCATGAGGACAAATGGCATTAATGCTTTGTAGGTTATGGAAAGTAAATCTTCTCTCTTCTAAGGACTTGGACTGGATTGTTTAGAAAATAATTTATAAAAAAACCTGAAAAAACTTGCTTAAATTAAGGAACACTATTTAAGGAACTCACCTTGAAAATACAGGTGCTAAGAAAACTCCTAAGAAGCCTAGAATCTTCCAAGCTCATTAGGCATTTTGTCTAGACAGCTGTCATAAATCCACAAAACGTACTTACGTTGTAGCGCAAAAACTTGGGAGAACGTTAGACTTGAAGATTTCCGGAGATCCAGACCTAGTAACGTGATCGTTGTAGGAGAACGTTAGAGTTGGAGATTTCTGGAGATCCAGACCTAGTAAGGTGACTGTTGCAGGTTACCCGTACCTTCGATGATGTCCCCCTGGTTGAGGCGCAGGTGGCCGGGCGCGGCGGGGTCGTAGGGCTGCAGACACACGACGGTGGCGCCCCCGTGCAGAGAGCACGTGGTGTCGGAGTTGCTGGTGCCCACGCCGCTCGAGTCCGAGATGATGTCGCTCGTGTCCCCGGCACTCTTATCTGCAGGAGTTACGGTCGCTCAACGGTCAGTAACCATCACATACTTGACTTCGATTCCCAGGTAACCCCGTACTAGGTAATGCCAGGAGTTTGTTCGTGGTGGGGGTAAGGTTAGGTGCCATGTTATTTTTAAGGGCACTGGGATTTTTGGACGACGGATTAAAGCCTGTTGGTTTTTTGAGATTTTTAAGTTCAATTTTGACAGGTTAAAAGTAATTTATATTAGAACATGTTCGTGTTAATCTTAAAATTAAAACAATCAGCTAAATATCTTATAAAAACTCCTAGTAATTTTAATAAAACATTTAATTCCTAAATCTAAAGGGGTAAAACTCGAAAAATTAAATTTGTATTAACAGAAGGAAGCGAAGAAGCGTTCGATGGGTAACTACATGACATATAGGCACATAGAACATGCATTCGTGGACGGGCGATGTCGGTGCATGGTGATGGTTGTCGTTGAGGCGGAGTGCCATGACCCGCAACCTTGGATACGCGCCGGAGTATAACGGGCTCTAAGTACGACTACTGGACGCCTTGGTAACACTTCATCACAGCTGTTAGGTGCGTGACTTGAACCTACTGATTTTTTGAAGTGAAGTTTGACTTTGTTATACATTGCAAGTTACATGTATTGAAGTGTTATATTTCTTGTGCATTTCTTATTAATTATTAAAAAGTGGATGTGAAGAAGTGTGTTGGCGCAGTAGTCATACCTAGAGGTAGTGTTACGTTCCCGTGGTGTACCTGTGAGGATGCTGGCGTTGTCCTCGTGGCTGGGGTGGCTGGCGTGGCTGTTGTGGCTGGTGTGGCTGGTGTGGCTGGTGTGGCTGGTGTCGCTGATGCTGGACGAGGCGGAGGAGAAGGGGCGCTCGAGCGGGTCGGGCGGCGGGCGGCGCAGCAGCGCGTCCAGCTCGGCGGGGATGCGCGTGGACGACGCCAGCGACGAGCGGTCGCCCGCCGCCCACCACCCGCCCCACGCCGCCGAGCGCCGCCGCGGGTTGTAGCGCGGCGGCCCGCGGAACCCCACTGCCGACACACGTTACCGACCGAACAAACTAATAAGGAACCGTGCGACAAACAAATATCCAACCCCCCGATAACTCAAAACAAATCAACCCCCAAATAATTAACAAAATAAAGTGCAATAAAATATTTGTATAACAATAATAATAAATGTGTTAAATATTGGTAATATAATAAATATTTTAAACCTTTTACATATTAGTGTATATAATCTAAGTTCGGTTAGTGTCATATTTTAATAAATCAGCGTTTTCAATATACAACCATCACCATTATGATATTAAGCAATGGAATAGAAATATGTAGATAGAAGGATGACGCATGCAGTTATTTAAAGTATTTACACAGATACTACTTAATATAAATAGTATGGTGTGTTATTTGTAAATAAATATAAAATATGCTGTTAGTTACTAAGGCGTTGCACATAAATTTAATAGTGGATTTTAATCAGGTGGATTTATAAGTCAATGCGAATGAACGGTAACATTAATTTATTGATCCAAATTAAATTATCATATTTAAACCGTGAAGTGATTTATGAATCCACCAGTCACATCAGTGGCAATACTAACAAAAATCAACCTTATCACCAAGAAAGTAAGGTCTATTATTAATATTACCACTAAGGTTCATATAAAGTGTATATGAAGCACCAATCAAAGCCATGCAGTACCGTGGGACCACACTCACCAACTTCCTCGGCCTTGTAGTTCTTTATCACCTCCGCGAGGTCTAAGTTACCAGCTATTACTGCCACCTGAGAATGTTACAAGTATTGGAATATCGATGATAATTATTTGTGCTTATGGTAAATGTGCATCAGTACAGATAACAGTACAAAAATTATTCAACGCCTAATTCTTTCCATTATTAAGTTTATTTTGTACCATACTCTCCAGTTGTATTTTGTTTCAATCTCATCCATATCCAACTCTAACTCACAGACTATCATTATGATCACCATATCATGATGATAAGGTTTTGCAAAATTCTATTAAACCACTGAAGTTTACCCTTGAAGTTTAGATTTCTTCAAATGTATCTGAGGTAATCTTTGGTACTAATTCCAGAAGCGAAAGAGGGATTCAAGTCAAAAATGCACTGTGTTTACAAAAAGTAACTTTACTGTACTCTTGTTTACCTGATAGGGCGTCTGGTTAGCGAAGTTCAGGGCTTCTTTATCGCAGCCTCTGAAGAGCAGTTGTCGTGTGCAGGAATCCTGCGCGTTGACAGCGCACACGTGGAGCGGCGTGTTGCCGGAGGCGTTGCGGCTGTTCATGTCCGCGCCGTAGAACAGCAGGTGGTCTAAGTGCTGGACTAGGCCGTTGCGGCAGGCCTGGTGACAAATGGTACTTTAGTAATTGGATATTTGTTTTTTTTTTTTACCAGAAACTGAGCTCGTCAGATTAGTAAGACCGTTGCAGCCGTGGAAAAGAGACGTCGCTCTACATTGTGTAGGGCTATCTTGCTTTAATAACTGCTAAAGATTTATTTCAATAGTTCTTAATAATTTTCTTTCTCACCTGATGCACCTCCTGCCATCCTTGTAGGTCAGTAGCCCCAATAGTCGCGTGATCATGCAGCAAGGTTTCACATAACAGCGGATCAGTTTTATTCGTCACAGACAGGTAAAGTGGTGTCAGTCCCTTCCCATCTTTGTAGTTCGGAGAAGCTCCAAGCTCCAGTAAAGTTTTGACGGCCTCCAGAGAATTCTTCTCGATGGCCCTGTGCATAGCAGTGCTGCCATCTTTCGTCCGGTAGTCGAGTAGAGCACCGCCGTTCACAAGGGCTATTAAGACCTTGCCGGGGGATTTTAAACCAGCTGCGATTGTTAATGGTGTCTCTGTAATGGAGGAAATTTTATTTTAAATATCTGGTCGTATATGGGCCTCTATTAGATAAGCAACGTTCTTAAGTCTTAAAAGATTAAGGTGATAACGTATTCTAACCACGTCCCATTATTTGACTAGCACGTGACATAGTACATTTTACTTACACGGGTGAAGCAAAAGAAAAATCAATTGCCACGGCTATTAGGAGACGGAAAACATCTTTACAATTTCGTACACCTTTAAATTGTAAAGAATATTTGAATAACAATGACCGAGCCTTATTTGCCATTGAAGTGTAGAATGGTATGTAAATCACAAATAAAATATTAGGCGTTCGACAGGAACAAATAATTTAATGTTTCAAGGACTCGTGGTGACGTTCATCGCAGATTATCCACGGCTCGGTTGATACGGGTCTTACAATAGACAAGGCGTGTTCAGACGTAGCAGCCTTGGAATGAATGCTTTGAGCTGTATTTAGGAGATATTGTTATAGTATGATAAATTGTTTAATGGGCTGGATGAGAATTCATTGATGGATGATACGAAATTGGCGCTTAGGTAGCCTAGAAGACCTTTTGTTATGCAGATTCAGACTGATATACATTGGGAGTGATAGATATAGAAAAATATAAAAACAAATCATTACGTTTTTGACATAACGTTACCTAATTCTGGACTGTAATCTGTTGTACAATATGCATGGACCCTTATTTCTATTTTAGGTATTCTTGCAACAATAGGAGATAAGGATCAATATGTAAATGAGTTCGGTCGTAAGTCAGAGGTTGTTGGCAAACTTGTAGTGTTCTCCATTCTCGGCTGATCCTAAGTGGGATCAATATCAGATCGCGGATGTTATTTAAAACGCTTATTGTTGCTGTGGAGATGAATCAGAGGAGTATTTAAACGATAGTTTTGTTGAGGTGTTGTGAGCGGAACGGAAGCGAAACAATGAAGATATGCTTTCAGGGATTTTGTTTAATTACTTGGGAGGTAATTATGACTATGGAAAGGTGTGAAGTGATTTGGAGATTGTTACTTTTTGGTGCAAGGAAGGAAGAGTTTTGTTTCTAAGTGGAACTTTGATACGAAATTGGAGACGGAAGATAGTTAAAACTTCGAGGGTGTTCCAAAATAAGGCAATGAAAGGGATCTTTAAGATCGGATCGATCAGATCCAGGAGTACAGGACACTTCTCGTGTCTACTTACACGAAAAGTGTCCTGTACGCCGCATGTTATTCTTCATGGCCCAAAAAAAATATCCAATTTAAAAGTGACTTAAAGGCATATACTTTTAGAAACCATGTTCCTAAAAATAAAGCTGTTCTTACCTCCAGTCTCCTGACAGTGGAAGTTAGGGTCGAGTCCTTTGGCGCAGGCTTTGGTAATCTTGTCGATCTGCGCATGCGTCACGTGCTCCAGGAAACGCCGCAGGTTCGCGCGCGAGTGCAGCGCCTTCAATGTCTTCTCGTCTAGCTTCAGCATTTTGTATACACGACGTTTGTATTTTAACTGGAAAATTGATATGAAGATCTTGTAGATTTTGAAATTAAAGGATCTAAGTCATGTATATTATAATTATTAGGAAAAGGCGTTTTCCGGCAAAAACATAATATACACAATGCTTTTAATTTGATGCATTAGAAAACGCAGCAATGGTGCCACTATGGTGCAGCAGTGACTCCATGTGGCTTAAATAAGATCCCACTACTGGGCAAAGGCCTACTCTTTCTCCTTCCAAACCTCCCTGTCTGTAACGATGTATGGCCACGTGCGACCTGCATATCTGACAAGATCATCACACCACCTTCGCCGCGGACCACCTCGACGACGTTGTCCTTCCTCCGGCGTCCAGTAAGTGACGATCTTTACCCATCGGTTAGGCTGCATTCGCGCTACGTGACCAGCCCATGAATGAAGATTATTAGTGAAAAAAAATTGTTATTACCTCGAGGTATCCAACAGGGCCATTGAAAGGGTAGTCTCCGAGTCTCCTTTCTTCGTCGAGAAACTTGCCGGCCTTGCCGTTGACCGGCGGGCAGAACAAACCATAGTTGAAGCTCTCCTTCAACTCCTGGAAACAACGAGAAAGTCAACATTAGAAACAATAAGGACTTGAATAAAATTATATGTAATAACACAGAGACGTCTCCGTCTTATTGATATAGAGCTCATAGTAAAGATTGAACTGCACTGGTGCGCCGCCGGTACTGAAACGCCGCTATGTGCGGTTAGCTGTATTATCTTGTTTCCACACGTCTTTTTTAATAGCTCATAGTATAAGTACACGCCGTGTTGTAGTGGCATTGCAAATATTTATTTAGGGGTTATATTGCCAACAAATAAAGAACATCTTATTGTTTTGGTATAGTTTTATGTCTAGGAATGCCGTTAAAGTCTTCTTTACATTTTACAAATCGTAAATAATGTTCACGTTGACATAAATCAGTGTATTCCTCACACCGAATTCCTTACACGTTACGTCCTTATTATACAATAACTCATTTATATGTGCAAGGCAATAAACTTGGAGCGAATTCCATTACAATACTCTCGAACTATAAATCACCTGTCCTATCCACAATACATTAATTATATTCTTAAATTATCTTTGCAAAATTAATAGTGCATAGGGCGAAGAGATAAATGGCCGCGGTTGCATCAATTGCTTTACAATTTATCAGACTAACTAATAGTTCCTGTAGTGTAGTATCAATCACTTAATTACAATGTAAACAACTTAATATCCTAGTTAAGTTGTAAATCTTGCTCGGTAATTAAAAGTAACTTTGGCTGTAGTAGGCAAATTCCACTCAAAAATATTACGATATATTTTATCCTGCACTTTATCAAGTTTTTCAACTGCAAATGTAAAATGGAAAATTAATTACAATGTTAAAGTACTGGAAACTTTAAGAGAATTTACGGACAGAAATAAATGAGAATTTAAACGAAATTCTGACTGGTTTTAATTTGAAAATAATATTGACGTTGGCACTGGGGAATTAGTGTTAATTTCGTCAAGGCTTGTTCTTATTCTGCACGAGAGAAGCGTTAATTATATTTCCAATTTGAAATGTTTTTACTATTAGGTCTGTTAATAATAATTACGTGAAACACTTAAAGTTTTCATAAGGGTTTATGACAGGGGCACTCAATCTCAGTCTGAGTTAATTACGAGCGCTAATGCCTCGAGTCTCAACTCAATTCCTTCTATGTGGGTTTAATGGCGTCATAACTGGCCGTATACCCATAGCCGCAGAGTAAGCTGTGTGTTTAATGATCTCTGGGTTCGGCACGCGATGTAGATCAAAAGGATTGTTCGCCTAACTGTGCAAAAAAACTGTGAAGATGATAATTTATTTGAAGCTTAGACGCAAGGTTAGAAAATAATGGAAACTTTTTCGTACTAAAAATAGGAATTCGAGCCAATTATTTAAAGGTTACGTGCTGGTTCTGCTGGTTAAAACAGTAATTAAAAACTTTTGCGTACATTTTTTCCAACAAACAAAATAAAACCTGTCTGAAATCAAATCAGCGCTTCGAAACAATGGACGCGCGCAGCACTATTTTTGGAAAACTTATAACGAGCTTAGTTACTGGTGTTACCAGTACGAGTACATTTCTGTTCTGTAACGAAGCCAGACATATTAGCTGCGACGCCAGGATTGATAGACGCTCACCAGAACAGATTGCTGGAGAACTGCAGGTCACTCCGATACAGACGATAAATGAACCGACTTCACGTTATTTATGGACCTTCGGACACAGCGCCCCACGATGCTGTGTTCCTACTGCTACTCTTAATTAGGATGTTCCATTTGAGAAACGCTTCTCTACATTTTGAATGATAGGATACACTTCTTATTACTGATAAAGAGTAAATATTTTGCATCTTTGATTGGATTTCCTAACGTCAAGACTAAATGAAAAAAGTCAATTCCAAATGTTAGGAAATCTATTTCTAAATGGTTGCCGTTAAATTAAATCAAATGTCCATTTATTTCAAGTAATCAATGTAAGATTGCATCAAAGAATACGCTTGAAATCGTTTTTCTCACAGAACTAATTTATTTGTTGAATCTTGTTGTGCAGTAGAACACGGAACAGTTTTCTGATGGATTGTACGTTTTTCTGGCAGGCAGTGTACACAGAACAAGTTGAGCCACTGTTTGGAATACAATGCAGTGCAGATTAACTGGCATGATATATCGCTGGAGCGTCTAACGTAACAAGACTGGGATAAGTTATTGCGCCGTTGAATTCACACAGCGTTAACTGAAGAAATTGTTCAGACATGAACATGCTAGAATTATAGATGTTACTCGTTTGATTTATTAATATTTTGTCTGTAAAATATTTATTGGAGTTAACTATTTTTATTTCTAACATATCGACTACGATTAAGAACAGATTTTTAGCCTAAAGGCATCCCTTTTTCCAATATTCTGCATTAATAAGTTTTGAACTACTTTTTCTATCAAAGCTAAGCAGATTGTATTGGTCAGTATCTCAGTATTATACAATTATGCGTCATTAAACAAAGGGTGTAACCGTTACGAAAGTAGAGTCGATTAGAATACGTGGGCATTGAAGCCCACGGCACTAAATATTACAAACTTATGCGTGGTGACGACATAGCTGTCAACGGATTTAAATCTGTCATTATGACATTTGTTATTTTGTATTCGTTGTTCGCGCCTCTGGCAAGATACAGCTTGCACATATTGCGAAGAAGTAAAAATGATGTACTAAATAAGGATGAACTAGGTAGTAAACTATAAAACTAAATGTTCAGTGATAACAATATAGTAATCGATTTCTAATACCCAAGCTTTATACTAAAACTGGCTGTAACGGGCATGTATTGCAAAACCGCCATGATTTTTTTAAGTTTAGAAATTCTAATACTCTCGAGTGTCCCTGAAAAACCCTATAAAACTTTCCATAGATATGGCAACACTTGCGCAAGAGTTGAAAAGTTAGTAGAAATACTTTGTCAATGACGCGTTGTCTTGCAAGTTTGTGAGAACAAGTAATTCGAACACTATCGGGTAACAGTTAGGGCGCCCGATTTCTCTTAGGTTTACAGCCTAGACGTGACGATAAAGCACTGGTCAGATAAAGCAGTCTTTAGAACAGGAACCATATTTTTGTTTCGTTCATTTGTTCCCTTGATGGGTCTGAAACTAGTATGAAATTTGGCTGGGAATGTGGCATCATAATTAGTATACCTAATGTAGACGCGAAACACAGAGATTTTTAAGCAATTTAATTACCGGCATCGAATGCAAATCAAAAGGATTTTACTGAAAATTTCCCGAGAAAATACCTGACCTATTTTTCAATTACGAGTGGAATAATGTTTATACAGAATTTAGAAATTCACGCACCACTGGTAACCCGCACAATGACGACACCCTTATCACGACGCCATAAGGTTGATTTTCGTAATGCCATATACCTTGCAATATTCCCCGTTCAAGTAATATTAGCTGAGCGTAGAAATATTGGAAATAAGTCGTGATGACGTCACCGATGTACGGCGGAGCTTACAATCTTGGACCGCAATATCTGAGATTAAAAATGATGTTTTAATATTTGAGCCTTGAGACTCCGATATTGCATTATTGATAGGTTTATTTATGGCACGATGCCCGATGGAGTTATTATTTTCTGCTTGTTAAAGGTTTATTCTTGTGGCTTGCGTTTATTCTGGATTTCGATCTTAGCTTCGTATTAAGTTGGCTGAGATGAAAGCAAGCGATGAGTTGCTTCTGCGTTGCGTTAGTATGAAAGTGATTCTATTGTAATACAAAGTTGTTTAATCTTTTTTTGGTTTACTACAAAAATGTTTCCATTTCAACCTAAAATAATTGCTCAGAATAACGAAACAACCAAAAATAAGTACACGCTCTGTTTGTTGAACTTCATATGGCAATTCAGCAAACAACTTTTTATCAGAATTATCTTCTCCATTTATAATGGTGTTTCTTAACGTTATCGGTAAATTAGATAACAATGTGAACATTAAAGTCTGTTGGTCAGTTATAACGTCATATCGTACACAGATAACTGTGGATTTAACAAGGCATGGGATTTACAATGATAAGATAATTCTGGGTATTAATCCATGGGATTTTAACACGAGTATGGTGAATGTTTTATACAGGATTTGGGCTTATAAATCTTGTTTATCAATTAAACACATTTCAGACAATATTTACAGTATGTAGTTTTTAATTATCTTATGATCAGTAGGTACAATGGCCGAATAGATAAAATTCCACCTACGCTGTGAGATGTGAGTTGGGATATGGTGATTCGTAGTTATTTACTGCAAGTAAGGGTTTAACGTTTAGGTATACAGCATATTTGGAGTAGACCAATTAATATTAATAGAGGTTGTATCTCAATATTAAGAAGAGTCCTACTCGTATTTTGCCACAAAAAATACTATACCATATTATAAAATACATTACCTCCTCGTAAATGAAATACACGAGGATTGGGAATGAGGCAGGGAAAACAAGATAAAAAGCAATTATATTCTAAGTTAACCTTTCGAAAACATGACAGTTAGTCGCTTAATAGTTAAACATGATATTTGCATTACAGTGTGTTTACATTAGGTACTACCTAATACCCTATTTTAGCAGTTCAAGCAATATCTCATCCTTACTAGGTAACGTTGCAGCCAGAAATCTAGAGAATAGGTAAGTCAGTATGGTAATGTCGTTGTTGGACAATACATTTACCATTCATTTAGAGTAGGTTTACTGCCTACACCCACTGTACGCCCTCACACGGCTTGTCATTATATTGTAGGGTTGGCGCTTTTATTAAGCAATGTTGGTAGGTTCTTGGTTGGTGCAGGAAGTAATTAAGTTTTATTAGATATCATTCATTCGTTCATTTCTTTTTGCATTTTTATGCCTCGGTAAGCGTAGTGTAGGACGTCCTTTAGGCACGGTGGATTGATGATTTGCGCAAGACGGCTGGTAGGAGCTCGATGCTAGTGGCTGAAAACAGATTTCAGTGGCGTGCACTTGGAGAAAGGCTTATGTCCAGCAGTCGACTGCGAAGGTCTAATGATGAAGACTCTTTTTTCTTTAAAATATTTACCAAAAATAGGCACCTTAGGTACGTATGTTTTCAGTAGGTAGGTTTATTATAGTTACCTTAGTTCAAACGTAGCTTATAAACTAAGAATGTCACCTACATGAAAATAACAGTAAAACGCTATATAAATGAAGAGCTATTAAATGAACTCATAACCTCTAAACGTAAGTCCTTGATTGAGTCTTCTGATGGTATTTTCTCCACCTTAGTTATTAAAGCTGCGACGTATTAAAACATAATTAGTTGAGAACGGTGTCTCAAAGGCCTCCTTTACTTGCAAACCAAGTAGGGCGCGTGTGCGATGGAATTGGAACAATAACGCCCCCAGACGGTATGCCCGCAAATCTCGCAATTCGACTGAGTTTGACAACCCTGTTGGGCACACACGACAATTAAACCGATTTAGCATACAATGGCATAGAACAGACTTGTCTACTCGTCTGATAGTAGGCCAGGCGATTGATTACCAGTTCCCCGTTGTAGTATTGGTGTTTATTGACAGTTTATTGTAGCTTGTTGAGTGTGAGGCCTCTGTCGGGCAACGGTAGTATCAATCAGTGTATTTGTATGGTCTATTAACATTTAATTTAATAACTGTTTTGTACAGTCACTGGGTTGTGTGCATCGATCCACTACGGTAGTCATTTATCCTCATTGACTGACCTGTTGGTCTAGTGGTTAGTGGCCCTGACTGTTGTACTGGAGGTCGTGGCTTCGATTCCCACCCAGGACGACTATCATAACAGAAGTTACTCGTATACTTAATTTGAGGCTAGATGGCATTGTGGGAATGTTGAGGCATATTTATTTTATTATTTGGTACTTAATATTTTTTTATATATTTGGACTTATAAGTTAGTTACGAAAGGCAAGGATTACAAAACAGAATTCTAGGTTTTGAATCTTCAACCTTACATTAGATTACATAGCAACTATTTCTTAATCTGTGCTTTAGATAAAGTTCATAAAAGTTTTAATTTGACAAATACGATACTCTTATGAGCGCATTACTACGAAGAGATCGCAATAAGACTACATTATGTTAGCTATACCAAAAAAAATGAGCGTCATTGTAACACTCTTTTGGTTAAACTTCTGTGAATGGCATTCATCTATTTAAAACGTGATTAACGTTAGAACCTTTGTTAGAGATAACGTGACTGCTACTGTAATTAGTATTCATATAAACTGCTAATAGAATACATTGTGTGTTGTCTAAGTACTAGTGTTAAAAGTAATACGATTTGTATCATCTCGGCATTGTGTTCAACTTATGTAGAACTAGTACAATACATGAAACGTTTAATAAGATGATTGTGGAACGCACAGATTCTTTTTCTATGCGGGGATAGAACCTGCGACACGTCGCGCCTTGATAATTGGCGTGGTGATCTATACCACTCGGTTATCCGTGCAGACAATATATGTATATGGCTGGCTTACATTATATTAGTTTTTCGCAGTGTCCTTTTGTACAACTAAACAGGCAAGTTAGTACCTAAGACAGAATAACACTAAAGCGCACTAAAGGTGCGTTTATACATTTCTGCTAAAGCACAAATAGGTTTATCTCAAATAGGTACCTACTCTCATATAAAGAGGACTAAACCAGCTATTAGAAGTAACATTCATCCCCGGTTTATAAAGCGCCGGTCAATTTAATCTGTTGTCATGTCTATGACGGCTGTGATTGGTTGACTTAGACATATCAATCATTTTTGACATAAGATTTGACAGGGGATTAATAAATTATGTCCGTTCGATAAGCCTTTTAAAAAGAGATATATTTTGTTTTTTTTTTGGGCTATAGGCAGTAGTATTAATTAAAAATGGCACTAACTGTTTTAAAGAGAGAAAGAACCACTTTAGAAGATCTCCCTTTTTCCTAATTTATTTTTAAAAGCTGATAATTTATTACTAACACAAATGAGTCTTTGTTGCAACCTTATTATAAAATTGATCCAAAAGACTGTCGGAATCAATCATTGATTTGTTACAACACCATTGTTTATTTTCTGTACACATTTATACAGGAAGCATTAAGCATCCCTATTCTTCTAAAATATCTTCGTGTAAAGACAGTTGAATACCGTGATACGTTAGTACCTGCTATGTAACAGTGACACGGGACGTTTATTAAAGTTTCGAAGCGCGAATGGGGCCATTTGGAGTGCGGGGAAGCAATCAATTTATAGCGGTCCGCGGCGCGAAGTAATTGATGTGCGGTCTATGCCGAGTTGACGGACCGACGGACGGATTGTGCTGCGTTCACGTGAGATGACCACTGGAGCTAGTAGCTGGCATGTCTTGAAGGTAATGAGATGACACGTGAAGATGGCTTTATTGTTTAGATGTGATTTACTGATGGTAGGTTTGGTCAAGTGTCATATTCTATAAAATATTAGCCAAATTGGTTCAAATCCTTGAATGATGCAATTTATTGAGTAAAATAATGTTGCATTCAAATTACTTTACGATTAATAAGAAAACGTAGTGATAGTAAAAAATATGCATTTAAGCAAAACCATGTAAACATAAATCGAAATTTGTAGTTGTCTTCTTAACTACCAAAGTTCTAGATACTTGTACAAAGTGTACCAAGTTACGCTTGCATCGTACAAGCTTGTAATCTTACAAAGCAGAGATAATATCGTCCTTATATTCACGTGTTCCCACGGCGCGTGCATGAGGGTGAGACCACATTTCATGATAAGTCGGCGGAAACGAGCCTTTTGTTTCACAACACAGCCGTTTTGGGCTTTTGTCGTCTGTATAAGAAGTTCCTGTTCGGTAACATGAGATTTAATTAGCGAATTTTGCTATGATATTAACTCTTTATAAAATTTTACTAGAAATGAGTGTACTGTAGGTAATAAAATGAATTACAATGATCTGTAATCATAATATTTAATTCCAAGCAAACTGCGTATAAACATTGATATTCGAGACTTTAATCCCTTATTAACATAATCTAAATTCGACGAAAACAATCGAAGTAGATTACGATATGTTTACTTCTGATAAGTCTACTAACACTTAATTGTATTCACCTAAACTTAACATAACTTATTCATTATTGCTTATATTGAACGAGTAACTCGCGCGAGTAACAGAGGCATAGTAAACGCAGCATCAAACCGACCTAAGTGGATCATTGGTCAGCTGATAGATGTGTTTTGTCACATCGGCGCGGGCCTTAGACACTGTGCGGTGTGGGCAAAGCCACAGCGTGATTATAGGTCAATTTGTACCACGCACTGGCTGCGGCTTCTAGGCGAACTAACTTGAGTAATTGAGGATGACTTAAGTAAGACGTCACACTTTTGAGATGGAATTTGTGCTAACCTTTGAGTATTTATTACCTTACACTAGAAACTGCTTTGATGCAAAACCTCTTTATATCGTTAAGCTATGAAAATATTTATCTTAATAGATGCACAGCAAACGCAAAAACATATTTAAAACTTTCTCTATTATTAACACAACACATGTTTTCTTCAATTTCGAAATTAATTTAACCATTACATGCAAAGCACGATTCTATCAAAAATTTCACCCAAGACTTGCATTTTGTGAACTATGAATGATAGTTTATGAATGGATATCCGCATGTAGTAGATAGAGAAAGTCATGATTCAGACGTGTGAGTTATGCGTGAGAGTTTCCACGCATGCGCCGACACCGCGGTATACTGTGAGACTGCCCTACATATGTATGTGCACAATGTTGTGTGGTAATATGGCCTATAGCCTATAGGGTACATTGGATACAAAGCGGGAGATTGCTGCATCTAATGATGGTTGACAATCTTAGTGCAAAAAATGATGTTTAGTGATAATTGACTACACGGATAGCCGAGTGATATAGGTCGCCACGCCAATTACCACTGGTTAAAGCTTAAATTACTACTTAACAGGTATGTGCTTGTATCTTTTTAGTCATATTGTTTAAACTAGTAATATTTCATGCAAATTTCAGGTGTCCTTCTAGTAATTTTGCATTACTAATTTTACTGAAAAAAACCCTTTTGTTATAAAAATATGTAATTTTCAAGTGTTTACGGAAATCAAACATTTATACGTTCAGGTATAATTTGTATTCACTGCATATTAAATTAACAGATTTTATCTGATCATTAATATTTATATGCGTAGTGGTTTAATTCCTGTAATATGTAAAATTATTTCAGTACATAAAATTAATTAATATTTTTCAATGTAATTTATAGTGTTGTCAAATTTACATAAAACGTTTGTACCTGTTTGTGATTTTAAAACATACATTTAGTGTATTAGAGACCAAAATTTACTTAATAATTTAAAATGTACGGATGACATTTTTACGTAATTTTAATCCATATACTTTTAGACGTGAATATCACTAAAAATTATAACCTCAACATGACTTTGCTAACCTAATCTCATACGACCACCGAATTTGTCCGATTTATGTGTCTGCTCCCGAAAAACGAGTGTGTGAAATAGCTAGTTAGTCCTTCAGACTTACACATTCAGCAAAATACGTTATGTGTACTAAAATCAACTTTATTAGACGATGTATCGATATTTTGTGATATATCATTATTTTCGAATGTCAACCGCACTTTCTTTTGTTTGGTTGCTAAAAACCTAATCGAAATGTTATAATCCAAAATCCCATCTGAACAGAAGATCACAAGATACCATAAGAAACCTTCGGTAAGAAATGGAAACTCTTGGAATTTACCGCCGACTCTTATCCTATAATATTGCAGTTGTCATAGAGCTTCGTCTCTAGTTTATAACTGCTATAATATTACTTAGAAAGGTAATGCTAGCTCTCAGGAATCGCGGTCTGTGAAACTATACAAATCCATTTTCTTCTGGATAAACTAAAGGGAATCAGAAATGGTAACACAAAAGCATTGTATAAATTAACTGAATAAAGATAGTTTGGAAAGAAAATACGATTGAATAGGTCTTTTACAAAATTAAGTGCCTATAAAAAAGAAAGACTGGCCACTTACAAGAAGAAACCTATTATTTTTATCATTATAGCCTTTATTTACGTCTATTACTATACAATTATACTACTACTGTACTATTTTCAACATGTCGTGGTGGCCTTGCGGTGCTATGTATGGACTTGTATGCAAGAGGTGCAGGCTCGATCCCCAGTGCAGGCAAGTACTAATGCGACTCTTTTAAATTTATGTGTACTTTCTTAATTATTTAAAGACACTACTGATAAATGGTGAAGGACAGCTGATAAACATACTTATAAACTTCTAAATATATACATATTACAGATAAATTACACCTAGCTAGAACACACACCACACACAGAACAAATGATCGTGCTCATCACACAAATATTTGTCCTGGGTTGGAATCGCACCACAAGACCAACAGGCCTGTTGATCATACAGTCCAATATCATTTCAGACGTTCTCCATAACAACAAGAGAAGGTAACAGTTACTCGATCCGGCACATAATATATTTATCTGTTACTTGCGGCCTGTATCACGTCGCGCCCGTTTGTCTGGGCCCAGTCTGGTAATTGCAGGCCGAGGCAAATAATAACAATAACGGTTACCATCAAGATGTGATAAGTATCGTGACGCGAGATCTGCACGAGGTTATTTGCAATCACATTGTTTTATATTATGATTTCTGGTTGGTGAGGGTTTTTGTGGGGATTGAGTTTGGTTATTCATTGTTAGGTTTTGGGTAATACATATAATAACAAATAGAATCTATTATTAAAATATCTGTAATAGGTTCTATGTTCTGAAAAATAAATTAATTTCTGTCCTAAAGTTCCATTTTTGACTACTATTTTTCAGATAAGTCGGAGTTTGAGTGTTATGACACCACCCAACTACA
This sequence comes from Chrysodeixis includens, assembly GCA_941860345.1. NCBI lineage: Eukaryota > Metazoa > Arthropoda > Insecta > Lepidoptera > Noctuidae > Chrysodeixis > Chrysodeixis includens. The sequence continues at coordinate 2,421,889 of OW796099.1, read as the reverse complement.
CGGGACATACGAGTATTATAGTGGTCAAACGTGTGCGCAAACACAGCTTCACTCTCTGTTCCTTTACTCTCATAGCCCGATGGGACGGCATACGACACGACCGGAGAGAGATCAGGCGCAGGACCTACATTTTTACGTGCCTTCCGAAACACGGAAGCTGCGACAATTATTTCTATGACAACATTCGAAAAGTCGATGCGCACTGTGGTGATCGAACTCAAGACTATTTACTTGGCAGTCCTGCGGTCTTACCACTAGGCACCAGCTGCAAATAACCAATCTATTACTATAGACTTTATAGTGGGGTATTCTCATAGATAATCCTCAGAGAGTAATCTCTATCAGCAGTTAGTATTAAAGTTATAATTGATTGGTAGTATCCCGAGAGCGTGTTCCAATTCGAAGCTATGTGCAGGAGGGATTACTGGAACCTCAGGTATTTACTGAAACCTGAATCTAATGTGCAGAGATAAAGTCATTTAAGGAGATCCAATAACAATATAACAAAAAATCGAATTAGTCCGTCAGATAAATAATTAAAAAATATTATACTCGTATTTTTGCGTTTTTCTGAACAATTTATGTCAAAGATAAGCTGCCTTATAGTTTAGGGGAGGGGGCTTGTGACGTAACGCATTCGCAAAATTTTATACGAATAAGTGACGCCACGAGTTGACTGTACTTTGGTCAATTTTCGTTTGCGGAACATAATAATAAGCACGTATCTAAAATTATTCATTTAACTATACAACGGACGTAAAAATAAAAATTATCCCTATTGACACCAATTAACAACAGTAGCTAATAGTGTATTTAATATAAAATACCTAGAAAAACAATTTTGCTTATGCATAAAACAATTTACAATAAGCTCATGTTCATTGTACCTACGTTTAATACTTGATTTAATTTAATAGTAAGAACTAAGAACAGTACAAAAGATCAAGTTTTAAAATGCATAATATCACAAAGAACTGCGAGTCCCTCCGGGGCGGGAGGATAGCTAATTAACTTCATGGCAAGGGCCGCGGGGATCGGAAACTTTTAACTAGCTCCATACAGAAATGTATTTGTATTAGTGTACAGAGGATTTCTGCGTTACGACCAAGGCCCCACAGGATTACCGACCGACGGGTTGTAAATTAAGTTACATGATCCAGGAATAAAAAGGAAGTAACTGTTTTTGAATTTAGTAGTAAGAAAATATGATCACTGACTTAAAACCTGTTGTTTTGATCGGAGTTGTGTTTAGATTTGAGCACGTTACTCACTTCTTTACAGGCATTCCATATGTTATACAGGGTAGGTACTATTTACAGTCTAGAATCAATATGAACTCTATAAGGCACAGTTTAAGAAGTTGGAGAGTTTAGCAGTGGCTTATTCCTAGATTAATAATAATTTATTTAACAACATTTTAGTGTACGAACGGACGTGTGTGAAAGGACGTTAAATTTGGTTGACGAACTTAGATAAATTAAAATAGTTGATATACCTCTTTTAAATCTTCTTCAGGGCATGGAACTTTATGAATCAAAGGAAAAACTTCCACAGCCTCATTTAACACATAATAGAAGACTAGCTACAGAAAGGATACAGAGCACCGGATAAAAACGTAGGACAACATTCTTAAACCGGTAAAGGAAATGGCACTGTAGCAAAAAAAATAATATGTTTATAGATGTGAACGATTGATTATTTGATCTAGAAATGGACATCAGAAATTTAAATCAGACAAGCGGGTTGTGTTAATCCTAGGTGTCAGCTATCTCCATACCACTTTCCGCAAAATTGATTTTAGCGTTCGAGTTTATATCCATTCAGACTTACAAACTTTAACGTTTATAATATTAGTAGGTCTAATTTACCTCGTCTGCTATCTCCCGTCCAGACTATAACATTTTATATTTGTCATTTACCCAAGCAATCACTGTAGTAACATTAAACAAGGATTAAACTTTTATCCTTCATCGCTATATTTCCTATAAGGTACCTTAAATTCCGGGTTACCCTCAGTCTTTTGTGGGATCAAAATAAAAACGGTTGATTGCTTTTTGCTTAGTGAATGAATGTTGAATAATACAGGAACGGACATTCAATACGAATGGGGTGAGGCTTCCAGTAATTTGATATATTCGTGCCTTGCTCTACAGTTGAGTGAACGGAAGAAAACCGAGGACTATAGTGAACTGCTTATTGCATGTAGTGGGTATAATGGTATTTATAGAAGAGGTTTATGCGAAGTCATAGTTTTAAAATCCTTTATAAAATATAGGGTTTAAATGTACACGAAGTGTAGGTAAGTTATCATTCCCTTGCCCTTATTCCTTTTAATATTTAGGATCGGCGCAGCATGTCTTCTTCCACTTATTCCTATCTGACGTCATCTCGTACGTAACGCTCTTTGCAGCCATATCATCTTTCACACAATCCATCCATCGTTTCTTTGGTCATCCTCTTCCCCTATATCCATCCACATTCATGTCCAGCACGAAGTGTAGGTAAGTTATAAATAGAATGTTTCTCGATCATATATAAAATACGTTAATTACAAATAACAACATCTGGTTAAATGTAATCAGGTCAACATATTGACCCCTCTCATAATAAAATGGGTTTCGGAAATCACGAATAATTTTAACAGTATAAATCATGTGACAACCCCACAATTTATGCTGTTTCATTAAATTCACGAGTGAAATTTGACCAGACATGTTTCGCATGTAATTGATAGCCATCACTTCCATTTCCTCTTCAAAAACATAATTAATTTTCTACGAAATATCGAAAGTCCACTCGTAAATAGAGCTTATATTCCTGGAATATTTAATTCTGATAGCAAAGCGAAGACGCAAACTTGTGAGAGGAAAATAAATTGAAATTGTTTCAAGTTACAAAAGCAGCTTATATTATTCTGGAAATTGTTTTATTTCCACGAACATTCAGGTGCAATGCGCATATGAATGAATAACAGGAATAAATTTGATCTTCATTTATTAGGTAGGTACACCAACAGCAATACTTACAAAGAAGATTTAAAAGATACATGACAAATTACATTACTGGTATGTATGATGCTAAACACAGGTGTACATGTCATTTAAAACAACAACAATATTAATATTTAACAAACGTTATTAGTATTTTTGAGCAAGTGTGACTCATAAACAATTTGTTGAACATTGAAACATACAATTTGTTGGATCGAATAAGTTATATCAAGTACCAGGCAATCATAACTCGACAATAGCGTCTAATTTGCCTTGATCAGCGTATTATACCATCTCGATTACTCATCGGTTTAATACAAAACGAATCTGCGTGTGGCCGATTAATCTTACGTAATGTCTTGGCGAAATTTACCTGATGATTGATGCCTCGCCTGGCAACAATTCGACACTTTACAAACGGATCGCATTACCGTGTCTGAGCTCATTCGATAAGATGGCTTGTATTGCAAACCAGTTTGTGTCCATTAATCCATAGGAAAATAGGATAGAGTAGAAGGAGCTTTTGATATTAACATTATTTAGCTTAGATTGAATAAGAATGTTCTAGGTTTCATTAGAGATCGAAAGATTGTGATGAATTGATGATGCTACTGATTGCAAAACGAAAATCTTTTTGGAGAAAAGCAGAGACAACCCTCCTTTGGATATGTTTAAAAACACAACATGAAACCGCGGGCAAAACCTAGTACTTTATAAATGCGAGAATCAGCTAGAATATTTTGCAACTTTGTCTTTTAACTGTAAATCCTAGTCAATAAAGTTTTCAATTAAGATTATTTCCTAGCGGCGTCTTTGACACAGTTCGTAAAATTGCCCGATGCCTATCTAGGTCCCACAGATGTTAGGCTCTTAGCAGAAACTCATTAGTTGCAGATGTCATGCGAATAAATCCGCTTGATCTAAACACGAGGTAATGAGAATGGTTTTAGTGTTATTGCTTACGTAATAATAGCTGTAAGTTGGAAGATTAAGTCATTATTGTAATTAGTAGCCTGTTAAGTTAGAACAATAAGGTGAAGCTGGCAAAATGTATAGCTGTGATAAAGACGCAAAAATTTCTTCACATAAGTAAAATATATAACGTTATTTAACACGATTTTATTACAAAAAAATCCTATTATCATCAACAAAAAGTCTACAATTGCCCTGTACTTTGAGTGACAAGTAAAGCCATGGCATAAAGCATGTCGGGCCATTGAGCAATAAGTAGGCGAGTGTACCTACCTGTGTAATTGCTTGAAAGTTTTATTACAGACAGTTTGACCTCTACAATCAGAAAGCGAATTTCGTGATATTTTTTATTCTGCTAATGAAGTTCCATGGGGTTTCGAATGTGCAATGAAATGATTTATTGAACAAACTATGTTTGATATCGACAATATTATTGCATGTAAAGTATTTTTCTTAATTCTTTACTCAAGTGTGTGTGTAATTTTAAAGTCAAGCATCCATTTATAACATAAGTACGTGCTGCAATCACTACGTCAAAAACTGTGATGAGTTACCAGAAAATGGCAGATTTTACGCGAATAGCCGAATATCAATTATAGTGTCGGAATGTGAATTGCACGAAAAGAATAATTCACATTGCATCGGCACGGGACAGTAATGACATGATGCATGGGTAATAAACGATAATCGGGCCCTGGGGACCGACAGCGGACGGCGACCGGCCACGGTCGGTTACTAGAAGTGGTAAGCAAAGATATTACAAAGATTTTGCTTTGTTATCGACTAAGTTTGTATAATTTAAAGTTGACCCTGCGTCAATTTTGAAAATGCCTGCAGTAGGTACTAGATCAAGTCTTATTTTTTTGCGATTTATTATATGATTAAAAAAGCTTTTACCTATCCCCTTTGTCGTCAATTCTTTAAACATTAATACTAATTGACAAAAAGCAAAGGCCTACATCCAAGGGACGACAGGATTTAAGAACGATGATTATGGTAACAACATCATCGTTAACAGGGTCTAACGTCACTCCGTAGAGTCAAATAAATAAGTTAACAATACTCCACGAATTTCACACAACGTCCTGGGTGGGAATAGAACCCACGACCTCTGGTTTAGCAGTCAGCGCCACTAACCACTAGACCAACTGGCCAGTCACTCAGAAAATCTCATTGTAGCTTTGCAGTCTCTCTCCAATCCAGCATTCTACATCCACGTCCTCTGTTGTCACGCGCTCACGTCAGTTGCAAGATTGCGGAGATGGACACTCGCCGTCCGCACCCCGGGCGCTCCCACTATTAGGCCATTACAACCGACCACCGGCTCTGTAGTCTGTGCCAAGTCCTGCTCTATACAATTCTAGCTCTAGACGCTGTTTAAACATCATTTACTTGAATTATCCGTAACATTGCTGATATGTGAGGAAATGTCTGTTCAAATTCTATAGAATCTGGAAACTTTAGAAAATAATTAAGCTCATACAAAAAGACAAACGGTTATTGCAATGTCGGATGTCATCTTGACTGCAATCTTCTGAAACCTTTTGGAAAATGTTATTCAAATTGTCTTGACCTTTTTGTTTTTGCCAGATTTTGAAGAGATGCGGTCTACCTTACTTGGTTAAGAAAATTAATACAATATAGAATCAAACTATCTAAGTCTAGTGATCGATTTGGCAATACTATCAGACACTCGAAAATAGCTACGCTGTTAATACAATTGCCAAAAAGGAGGCCTGATTTCTTGCAAATGATGAGTCGACAGATAATTCTGTACAGTAAATAAAAGAGCAACGAAATTGTCGACGTCGAAGGGTTATTATTGTATACCAACATTATTGACGCAGAAACCAAAATTGGTAGCAAAAAAGCAATCAAGTCCCATAGAAATGATTTCCTTGCTCCTTACAGTCCTTACATACCGAATCTAATAACAGCGTCAAACGGTGATTAGTAGTGAATAAGTGGACGTAGAGATACAATCTACCACACGTTGAGCGCACAAAGGAAAATGAGCCTTAATGCTTGGGAACAAAGCTGATGAAGTGTTGGCAGTGATGGGTTGTCGAGTGTACGGTATGACAAATGAACGCGCATACACGCGGACGGTCAGACAGCGAATATTAATAATAAATTGCGCTGAAACCGACTAATGTTCCCGCGTGCATTTGCGTGTGGTGCAAGCGACAGACGATAGCGGGAAATGTTAAACTTGTGTGGTGTAGAGATTGATAATACAAAAGTGTATGATTAAGTACGAGGACCAAATACTAAGGATTACTAATGCATCATTACAGTGTCTCTACTGTGGTCGAAAACTGTTTTAAATAGCTCATTTGGTCATGCATTATTTCCGTCCGTACAGATTAATCTAGGTATTTTTAAGTTTCTTTATGTGTAACCTAAATCACTTCACTAAAATAAATACTACAGAGTTAAAAAGCACCCTTAAATCCTTAAAATTACGTTTTTTATTAGATAGATTGATTCCAGAGGAAGTTTTATTATATTACATCAGTAATACGGCCATGCAATACTGGGGCGGGTCATTAGTTAAGTGTTGATTTTGCAAAACATTTTCGCTATTTTAATTTTCCCATTCAGGTAGAGCTTTCTTTCAAGACAATTAACAACCGCACTCATTCGTACTTCACACCACACTCCATCTATGTGTAGCTAATCGCATAACAGAATTAACTTCGAATGGAATGTTAATTTATGCACATATAATTAAATAACAATGCTATGCTGTTTGAGAATCGGGATAAAATGTATGAATTTATTCGCGGAGGACCCCTTAGGATATGCTAACTTATTATACGTGTCTGCAATCTCTTGATCTTATCGCGGTACTTGTAAAGATGATGCGATGCTTGGGATAATTTTAAGTCAAAGATAGCTCAGTCTTCACTAGATAAAGGTGTAAGAGAGGTGGAAGAGTCTTTGTGAGGGACAGAAATAGCTTGGAATAATTAGACTAGAATACGAAAAAGCGGTTTCCCAGTTGATTGATGTAAATAACATTTGTATATACTCCGATTGGAATGATCACGCAACTCAAATAATTTGCCTAGGTGTTTCATATTATACCCAGTACCTACTTAGTTTGCGTTACAATGTTCAGGCAGTCTTTATCTCGTTAAGTGTGATTTCGCAAAAGTAACATACACACTGCAACGCTGTAAGTGCGTTGCAGTGTGTATGTAACGAAGTAGAGCGTGGAGATGGTGAAACGAACACCATATAAAATGTAAAGGGATCTTTCTACTTTCGACATACCTATTTTAACGTCATAATATTCTAATATACTTAATTAGTGTATTATGAGCGGAGAGCGAGCGAAGAAATGTATTCATTTAATTAAAGATTTGTGGAAAGTGGTAGAGAATGCCAAGACAAAGAAGAACGAAAGGTTACCCAATTTTGGGATATAACATTTATTATTTCTAGTTCAAACTGTCCTTCAGCTTAGAAAAGACCTCCTTTTCCTCCTTTCAATGGTATCTCTCAAGAGCTGAATGACAAATGAATCAATCCTTATTAATTTGTTTCGCAAATTTTATTAATAATTTACATTCATGAAGATAAAATGACAGTCTCAAATCCTCAATTACGTATATCTCAAAGTATTTACGCCTTTAATATTTCCTCAACATATCTCCTTTCAATCGGGAAAAACTTCAGAATCGCGAAGCTTCCCACGCAAGATAATTGAGGGAAACTGATTACTTAATAGTAACGCAGACGATTGCAATGCAATCTATTCCTCCTGTGATGTGGGTGGAATAATATAGCAGATGACTTGATGTTCCAGTTTTATGTGTATATTTGTTGGGTGCTATGACCTGCGCATGCAACAGGCGTTAAATGCTCTAAGGGTGTTTTACATCTCAGGTTGATTTTCAAATTAAAAGCTTTCGAATTTTGTAGAAAAAATAGCGGAGAAGCGGAAAATACTCCCTTAGTACTGATTCAGATATTATTATAACTCTAATCCGGCCAGCAAAGATTCACCGATTTGCTTTCATTATTCCTCTCTCTAACATACTTATTAGCTTCTATCTAGCGGTAAACAATTTAAGGCCTCTTCATATCGGTACCCTTTAAGTCAACGACTACAAATTACCATAACGTAATGGCCGGCATCATTTATTCAGGTCTGAGATTGTGTCATCTGCCTTACCTTACACGGCGCTGTAGGCGGTCACACGCGTTAATAGAATTAATTAACAAATTATACCTCGTTGATGTCTGTTATAAGTTAAAATAGTGTAAGAAAAACAATTGTTGTACCTAAGCTATAAACAACGCATATTAAAGTCTATCTGTTCTCTAAAGAAACAAACGGCCACAGATAAAAGTCACCTTGCTCCTTCACAATTTACTGCCTCGAAATCACAGTTCACAGAACGCAGTACACCAGTTTAGAAATGGCCGCCGTATTTCTTCTGAGAACAGGAAAAGATCAAAAATAAAAGGCACGAGTCCAACAAATCCGCACCAGGAAGTACCGTCGTGACAAGAGGACAATTTCACTAAAAGATGCGCGCGCGCGTCTCGGAGAAACAAACGAGAGCCCGCGAGGCTAGCGCCGCCGCTGCGCCCGCGCCGCGCCGCGAGCGCACAATGCATCGCGCACTACCATTGGTTACACAGCTCTCGCTCCAGTGTTTTATTAGTCACCGTTTATGGTATCGATGTTGCTGAAGATTTATTTGATTGCCTACACTAGTCACAATGAGATGGTTGCGGTCACGAAAGGGAATGTCTAGTTAGACAAGACAGAAGACAGAAGAAATGGACTGTCGCTCTTAGATTGAAAGGTAATTTGGCAAGAAATGACGAGGTTAGTTATAAAATAATTTACTTTTCATTATTATGCTAATTATATTTAAGAGAAAGATTAAGTTAGTTTGTATTTCATTAAAGTAAGTTCTGGTAAATTTTGCGGTGGCAGATATTTGTAACAAAGTGTAGTCTCATTTGATTTACCCAATTTGTAAAAACACACAAAATAACTAAAATATGATTTACTTTCTAATAATTTTGTGTCTAAAGCCTACTATTTATATCTCGCGTATTTACGAGAAATGCGTGAGTTTTAAAGAAACGTTCTATTTGATATCGCTCAGATCGAGCACATCTTTATTTTTATTCGATTTGAATCGAGAATCGAGTGAGATGATATAAATAGTGATGTGTTCGTGATATGTCTGAGATTAGTCGTGATTTGTGTGCGGTACCCACAGGGCTTGCGACTGAACTTCAGACGTCTATTATGTACAAAATATATAGATCTGCCGCCAGTAATACGGATGGAAATCAGTTGGAATCGTCGCAATTGTCGGCTATATTATTTTAGTTATAATATCCCAATCTATAAATGTTAGACAGTTGGGTCAAGTCCACGTTTTGTTAGAGAAGAATTGAGCACTAATCACTACACCTGCTTACTGCAAATTGGTGATTCCAGATTCTAATACCACGAATCTAGATTTCCTCACGATTCTGGCACTCTTTTTTAAGAATACTTGGTGTCTTTCTGCGTTGAGCTTGATCCTGCAACCTCGTGTATAAAAATTCGTTCATAGATCAGATAGACCACTTTATTATCTTCAAAAAACTTCAAATATCTAAGCCAATAAAACATTAGGGATTACCGTAATTGATATTGCACACAGATTATAACATGCATTGTGTGTGGTCAACCGCAGTTATCAACACAAGTCATTAGTGTTATTGTTGGATAACATTGGCTTCTGGTTCATACAGCAAAATGATATCACAATTAGCTTAATTGAAATACCCTTTTGCTAATTAAAAATGTTTTGTATACAGCTGCAATTTACATTTATGTAGGACGCTCGGGTTTTTAATCACCTTGTTGCTAGATTCATCATCATTAGTGTAGATTTAGGCACTGCTGGGATTTAACTTTCCCTCTTGCCTGTCACTTTTCAAGAGTACCCAGTCCCATAATCATGATCTTCCTGTAGGCCTACCATCAACTTTTAATTAGCCATTCAATTCCGATGCAATTCAGTTTAGGAACCTAAACTGAATCGTTAATATTCGTACCATGAAGTGCTTAAAGTTGACTGGAGTTTGAATCGCTTACGAAGGAATGAACGAACGAAATTTGTCTGTGGTTCGCGGTGTGGGAAAGAGATGACGCTCTACAGTCATTGCATAAGTTTGTCTCTTTTACTAGAACCATATGCGTTGCGTTTCGAAACCTATTTCAAATAACTCTAGCGGTGTGTTACGGTTTTTATATAATAATAATTAAAAGAAATACATTTCAAAATGCTCATTTAAGCTTAAAATTATGTGCTAATAAGCCCGTTTTAGTACCAATCAAATATATGGTAATTATTTAAATTACAAAAAAAGGTATACTTAGTATTGTCGTGAAGATAAATTGAATACTTAATACGAGTTAAGAACGCACTTCCACTTATGTTTCATTTGACAGGAAGCGGCGATTGTTGATACAATTTGTTTTGAATTTGAAAGTTTTGAAATCTTCAATTTTATTTCTTCGCATTCTTATTAGTTTCTAAAGTGTTTTTAGCGTTTCACGGTGCATAGAATAATTGGTAATACGAATAATGGCGTAAGTATTATCATGGAGTTTGTGTAATAATAATATAAACTTATAAAACTCAAACGCGTACCTTTTTAAGTGCAAAAGTATTTTAAGTGGTTTTTTTTACAGTGATGAATCGCGTCGAAGGGTGACTTACGCTCAACTTGAGCAACTTTGGGAATTCCTTAGCCAAAATAAAGCCATTGCCACGGGCTATAATAAAACATCCCAAGCTAGGGAATTTTCAAAGAGTATGTGGGAAAATATAGCCATGAATTTAAATTCCCATGGTAATGGTGCAAATAAGGATTGGAAAGGATGGTGCAAAGTAAGTATAAAGAAAATAATAATTTATTTTCTTAAAAAAAATATCATTTAATTCAATAGATACTTATTAAATTTTGTATTTTAGTATTGGAATGATTACAAGTGTAAGTTAAAGAAGTTGGCTGCAGCTACTAGAGCATCTCACCAGCAGACTGGCGGAGGTCCGTCACAAATAAATAAGATGACGGATGTGGAAAAAAAATTTCTTCACATTTTAGGAGATGACTTTGGTAGCGGCCTGCCTGATAAGAGGGTGGAGCCATTTGAACAAGTGAGTGCTATTTTATATAATATGCTCATCATCAGTTCATAATGCTGAAAACTATTTTTTTATTGCATGTCATTTTAATAATGTAATTATGAAGAAAATTATGATTTGCAGAATATACAAGTAACAGAGATGCCATTAAATATCAGTATGCCCATAGCTCTGGAGGACGAGAGGGATTCTGAGAGTATACTGACTCTCTGTCCAGTCCAGATTCATGCCACAATGTCTCCTGAACATGAACCTGGGCCATCTAGCAGAGTGACACCACCTCCACTTCCTCCACCTGCAACGCCACCCACTCTCGAGCACACTGCCAGTGCTACGATAGACCTTCCGAGCACTCCTCGACGTTCCCCACGCCGCCGACGACACACGCGACGTGAGCCCCCAATGACGCAGGACGCGGCTCGCCGGGCTCTAATCCGTATTTCCGAAAGGAGAGCTAACATAGAGGAGCAAAACAGTGTAACACTAAAAAAAATTTTAGAAGAAATGAAGGAAATAAAAGAAATATTACGATTCAGGTATGTATGTATATACTTATTCTTCCTACACAACAACTAAAATTACAAATAGTTAATTTACACAAATACCGTACCAACAAAACTCTTATAAACAAGGAAAAATTACTTAGAAAAATATGTTAAGCATACTATTCTATTTATTATCATTAACACACCTCATGTTTTGGAATCTAATTATTCTGTGATACTAAATTGTCATAATATCATTCTAGGTCGGTCGAGCATCCCACAGACGCCGAATGAGATTGGTTCTGACAGTCACACCACGCTGAAGGGCTTGGTTGTTACTGCTGACACTTTCATTATGAGTATCAGTTATATTCACCTGCAATTGGGCTTCTTGAAGTATGTCTTCATCACTTAATTGTGGCACAGGAATGTTAGCTCTATTACAAATGTTATGCAAAATCACACAAGCATTTATAATAAAGGCAGCAACTTCTGGCTTATAGTGTAAAACTCTGTGTACCAAAAGGCAACGAAAACGAGCTTTAAGAAGCCCAATTGTTCTCTCAATTATATTTCTAGTCTGGACATGCATGTTTGTGTAATAGCTCTCTGGTGTATCAGGATTTGCATTGATAAAAGGTGTCATCATATAACTTCTCAATGGATATCCCGAGTCACCTGCAAAAAGGAGAATTTATTTTAACATGGAAACTTTGCCAAAGTGTAGTTTATTTTAGTGATTATTAACGATAAATAGATGACCAAATTCTTATATTTTGATCCAACCAAAGAAAATTACTGAATTTTATTTAAGTTAAGCTTATTTTAGTTCCTACCTAGCTTTATATGATATTGTTTACATTTGTTCTTAATTTTCTTTGTTGTTTATTCTATTTCATGCCCTTTTTTTTGTATTTTTTAAATATAAAATATTCTTTGCCTATCTTAATTTTTGTACACTCCATGTGTTCCTAGTGTAGTTCCTACTCCATAACATAGTGTTCCTACTGTATATTTAACACCTACATAATAAGTAATTTTAGCAACAGATTTAGAATTTACAATTAAAGTGATTATGTTTATAATGTTTATCTTTTAATAATATACTTACGAGCTCTTACCTAGTAACCATGTAGATTCATTTAGATTTTCTAAATGTGATTTTACTGGGTGCACATTCCAAATAAATGAATCGTGTGTTGCCCCACCATAGCTAGCATCTACACTAGTGATTTGCATGTCTGCATCACAAATCTGTAATTTATAACATGGTAAATTACATGTTTTTAACAATGCAGTAACTCAAGCAGTATCAAACTTACCAACTGAACATTTAATGAGTGATAGTGTTTTCTACAAAAATATCTTTCTTCATTATCAAGTGGTCTAACTATTGCAATTTGTGTGCAGTCTATGCATCCCAATACACCAGGTATGTTAAATTTTTGATAAAACCTTGAAAGTTTATCTGTATATAAATAAATTGTTGAATGTATTATAAAACATTATAATACAACAGTTTACACATAATTATATTGTAGACAGTGGCCAATAAAAGGCTGATGAAGATAAACATATGTTTATCCCGGTCAGTAAAAATATAAGAAGAAATAAAAATAACAAAATAAATTAACCTTGCCCTTAATTTATTTCTTTCTTCAGCATTTTTGGGAAAATTAATATATTTTCTTCTCATCCTTGGAGAATCAATGCATGCCGTTACTTCAGCTAATACAGAGGAAACTGTTTGCTGAGCCATAGAGTGAGCACTAATGTCTCCGATGGGTCTCTGATATGACCCCGTGGCATAGAAAGATAGTGTAGTTAAAACCTAAAAAAAATATAGTTATAATTACTCCGTTTAAATATTTAGTAACATGAGTATTTTTTTTTTGTTATTATTATAATAACAATTAAATAAAAAAAAACACCATGTTCTAAAATATTGTGAAAATGGTTAGGTACATGTATCAAAATAACATATTTATTCTGCTACAATAATAAAAATAATGTTTTGAGAATAATTTCACTACTTACTTTTGTCTCTATTGATAAATCTGTTGATTTTATTGGCTTTTTCAATAATGTCCTCAGTTCATCCCACAGTTTTAATACTAATTGTTTAGACAACCGATATCTTTTAATAAATTCAGCATCTTCCAATTCAAAGGGGTCTGATTGTTCCCGTATTTTAAGTCTTTTTTGTCGTCGTGCTGTGTTTATTTCACTATCTGTTTCCAAGAATTCAAAAAGGACTAATTCGTCAGACATGTTCAATAAAAAATTGCTCTACAATTCACTTTTTCACATATAACACTTATGAAGCACTTAATGTTTAACTGAAATACCTTGAATTTCCACAATTCATAAGTAAATTACAAAACGATTCAGTTCCCGCTATGGACATAGCAACTTTTTTTGGATTGCTTACTTTGACAGATAAGCTATTCAGTTTAGGTTGAAGTGGCACGTCATGGTACGAAAAATGAACGAATGAAAACAGTTTGCGATCCAATTGTCGACTTGATTTGTTGTCAACCGAAATTGGATCGCTTTGTTGACATCATGGTATGAAATAGCAAAGCAGTTTATTTTAGGTCGTCAATTGAATCGCAATAATAGTTCGTGGTAGGCCTGCTGGCCTTATCCCATTTTACTTGGGGTCGGCGCAACACGTTTTTTTCTTCCATTCTCCTCTATCAGACGTTACACTATCATTTACTAATTTTTCATTCATATCGTTCCTTACACAATCCATCCATCTTTTCTTTGGCCTTTCCCTTCCTCTTAATCCAATATATTTAAATTAAAAGCTAGAGAACTCTTGTTAGGAAATCTGTGAGTGATGGTTGTGTGGTAACATTACCAACAAGAATATCGCAACGACTGATTTCTATTGTTTTTCCATCTGTACACGTTGGGTCCAGTTCTCAGCGTGGCGTAACACTGTCTCCATGATTTCCTTGTGATTTGTCACTACTTGTCAACGTATTTTTGTATGGTGTTTGTAAATGAGCTGTAATTTAGTGGTTAAGTTTGTTGTGTTGATATCGCAAATGCTCACAATGCACGAGTGACTTTTATTAGTTCGGTTAGGTAAAGGTTTTTTTTAGTAAAAGAACTATTTAGGTAGACTGAGCGCAAGCATTGACTGCTTTACTGAAATATACTATTGTTAAACTATGTATTGTATTAATAAGCACTGAATTATGATTTTAACTTCAACTTGGCTTTCCAGTAGTATCTACTTCCTTACAAATAAAATATATTTTTGTATCATCTCTAACTATTCTTGTTTTAGCTTCAGATTCTAAATTATACCTAACAAACATCTCAGATTGATAAACAAGGCACATATTAGGTAAGCCAACATAGTCACACGATAATTGCGAATGTGAGGTACTAATTGGATGGATAGCGTTAATTAACTTAAAGCCTACAGGTATCACAGAAAACGATAATTACACATTTAATATAAGTAACAAATATGGTTTAATTGGGTTATTTTGAGATCAAGCTTTTGAAACAAGTTTGATATTTAATAGTATCTGCAGGCATATACCTATAGATACTCGACATATCAGCGTCTAGCTTGTAGTAAGATCAAAAGCGTCGAATTACTTTCAGTGAACAAGCATCGATCACTAAAGCAAATGTTTTGTGAAGATTGGTGACAGAAACGTTATACAAAAATCATGTCTAATTGCTACAGCCCTTGGACATAAATACTCATTTTATAACAATTCTAAACAATTTTGTTGCAGCCTCATCAAAACTCCAACAAAAAGTTTTATCATCCACTCATCGTGCCATCCTTTTATCACTGTCAACTTAATGTTTGAGTACATCTGTCCACACATTGAGGACACAATTATTGTTATTAACAAAATAACTTTTATCGACAACAACAATTAACCCTATACTACACATATGACCTTTTCAAACTAGAACAAGTTTTATAGCCCCGTTTACCCAACTACTTTTAAACTAATCACATTATTTTCAATTCAATTCACCATCGGTTTAGTGCAACAACATAGTTAGGGCGATAACATCGCGTAACTAAGTTTGTAGAGAGCCTACAACCACCGCTTAAAGTGATATTTCTTAAAGTGTGGAAGAGGGATAGCGCACTACACAGTATAGAGCGCCGTCTCTCTCCCACACTAGTAATAATATTACTTTAAGCGATATTGGTAGGGTTTCTGGACGTCAGCATGATCGGCGGATACTCCAATTATTTAATTACGGTTCGTCACTGGACGCCCGGTGGTGCAATTAACTAAATTATTATGATAACTTTCTCTGTAGTGGAGCTTGTTTTGTTCCCGAAGGAGGAAGCACTCGTCGCTGTTTTTGATGAGTTGTTGGGCTAGTGAGATTTAGATGAAGTAAAGGAGTGGGTTAGTTTTTGTATTGCATCGTGGTGATAGCTGCTATAGGTATTTATTTGCATAACTTCTACTAATTATTGTTTGCAGTACTTATAAGTAGTGTTATAGGAGGTAAGAAAAGCTATATTTGATACGGATTTCTGTCATATAAGCAAGGCAGTATATTCTTGGTATACCATAATCATACTTAATTTGAGACTAGATGGTGTTGTGGGAATGTTAAAGGAAAATTACGGTAAATGACTAGTATAGGCAATATCAAATTTACAGATGCTTTATGGTTATATTCCACTTTTAAATTGCCGATTCATTTAACAAATATTACACTTTATATTACGCCTACCTATACCTACATAGGGGCCAAACAGAATAATGAGGGTATAAAGAGAAACAAACACAGGCCTCATCTTGGAATGTCGCCAAACTTGCGAATACCAACATAGCGGACATGTCTGCAAGTCTATCATATAAATAGAGCCGGCAATATCAGCATATTACATTGTTACAAGTTTTGCCGACACGATTGGAGTTCTTTGCTTTGCAAGGCAATTCTCTTTTGGAAAAATTGATTGTGATAAATTAGGCGATCGGAGAAGCACAAACGGTATTGATAAAGTATTTGTGATGTAAACGTTTTGATTTGTAATTACTCTATGTATACCTATACCAAAAGACTTCAAAATATTTCGAATAAGTTACTTTGAAATAATTCTCTTAATGAAAATGTTTACAGCTAGTAATACGGCGATATTCTTACAGTGACTCCATGAAATAAGACTCATAGTGATATTAATTAATTACTACGTAGTTCTACTTTTCCAAATTGCTTTTAAAATCAATATATTTCCACTAATGAAAACAAGAAACACCATTGTACACCTCTTTCCAATTTTAGTACTTCCATTAATTTATTTGTGTACATGAACTGTTAAATTAATAAGTAAGGAAACAAGAATTCTGAAACAAACTGTGATTTTACAGATAGTATCAATACGACAATAGTAGAAACTTTAAGGCGTTAGACCTGGGATTGTTACCAACTTGTGGGCCAGTTAATGGCGCTGTCAACACGCGATTTATGTGTTTATTGTGCGTCCACAATAAATAACATGTTGTACTATATTATATTATACATTATGTTGTAAATCAAATGTAATTGGCTGTCCTGAAATCCTTGTTAGAGTATGTAAATCCTTGTTTTCTCCTTTTGGATGGAGTGAGGAACTGGTAGTAGGAATAAGACATTGTATTAGTATTATATTTGTAAGTATTCATCCTCTTTTTTGATGCACATTATTCTAAGTAATAATTAAAATATGTATAAATTTTAAAACAATTACGATAATTTTACTTTTTGCTATAAAGTCAGTGTAAAAACTTTTGGAATGACTAACTTAATGTCGGTAAAAAATCATCTACAAAAAAATGATTGTATCTTTTCAACTAATTGTTAAAACGTATTTCGGTGTGTTAAATATCATAATAGAATTTGTAGAAACAACAATGAGATAGTTTCCCATAACTCCAACATACTTTCCATTTTAAAACAATCGCGGGCAAAGCTTTTAACTAGTTGTGAAGCGCATTTAAAACGTGAAATATTAAAACTAGGAACTAGTTCACCTGACTGCGGTCGAAGTTTTGTGGGAACTGCCGACAGTTCATATGAAACAGTGGAATTACTGCGGTGTATGGGCTTTAGGAATATTGCTTTTCTTTGGTATTAATGCTCTACGGAACCGTAAACATTGAAAATCATAGTTATAAATGCCATTCAGCCGCTGTGAAGCGAATGCAGAGACATGTCATTAAAAGCGTCACTGAAAATTTTTGTTAGTAAATTCAACTGATCCTTTACCGAATGTTCTCCAGAGAGAGGACACTCACTTTCTACCCCATTCATAAATTTTTACTCAAATTTACGTCGATAACATGCCAGTTTACGCGCATATCCGAAGTTCTGCCACACCATTTCGTTATTACACTCATACTAAATAGCTTCCGAGGCCGTTCACATCACATATTCACTTTATAATCATATGGATCCCACTAATGAGTGGGACATCCTCACATCCTATTTAATTCGGGCTACAAACGTGAGAGTACATATACCCTACGGAAGCCAGCCACGGTTGCTCCCCACTCGGGAACCGCGCCGTACAAATTGGGTGTCAAAATGTTTAGATAAGATAATTTGGACAATTTGTGCGGTCGTCGGTGATAAAGTACCGGAGTAATAATATATAGTGTTTTGTTTATTTGATAAACGTTTCGCGTTATGTTTATGGTTTGGTGATGTGCGGTTTCCTTTTGATAGAGTCACTACTACTAATTCTATTGACAAAGTATCAGTTACGTAAACGTGGGCTGTAAGCGATTTGGTTTTCTTATACGAATTATGACGATTCTATACGAATTATTTTTTGTAACCGCTCTTGGTTAGATTTGTAATGAATATGATGACATATTAGAGTTAGAAAATAAAGATTCGCTGTGCCTACTTTAAAGTCAATTTCTAGACCTACCTAACCTACTTTTTGTTACTATTTCCGTGATTGAAGTGAAAGGATTTGAACCAAAAATAAAAAGTCAAGGATATCTCTTGCTCAATTTGCGCAAAACATATAATTAAAAAGCGATATTTAATATTATTTAATCTGGCAGTGACAGCAGGTATTAGGCGGCTCGTTTGTTCTATCATTATAAATTGTGTAAAACACACAAACAACAATTTACAACAGGATGTGTGGTATTATTTATTATACTGTTTCGCCAGTAATTCACTATATTATTTTATAATGTTGATTAGCCGCTATAAATTAGTTTCGCTTTATCTCCCGCGTAACATGCGCGTAATAAAATAGAAACCGAGTAGGAAGCTATTTCATATTTGAACAGTATCTTATCATGAAAACGCTGTTCTAATAAAATTATAGTTACTTTATATCTCAGAAAATTCAATTTACGAACATCCTGTGTATAAAAATGCCGGCGAAATCTCCATTTTCTCGAGTGTCGCGGCGCATTGCCAAGGTTCATTTAAATCGCTTACTCGAATAACAATCGATATTCGAAGCGAGTACTCGATTTGAAATAAAGTTTTATTTGGCGCCGGGATATCGGTGGTGGAATCTGTTATCGATTGGCGGGATCGGAGTGGCGGCATCTAGCGGGCATCGAGACACCATCGTGAGCCGGCGAAGCTGCGGACTGCGTCTTTCCATTAGCTACAAGTACCTCGATACTAGTACCCCGTGGTACCTCGGAACAATCGTAACACATAAACTACGACCGAGTAGTGTTCGATGTCTGCATTATTTACATCGATAAAGATTACGTTAAACTTAGCGTCTACTGATTTTGTAAAGGTGTTATCAGACTCACCTCTCGTGTTGGGTATTGCGAGAAGATAACTATTACAGTAATGGCGGTATATAAGTCGTGATTGTCTAGTCTGTATAGACTGTGAAGATACTTGTTTTTTGGAAAGTTTTTGTATTACTTCTTATAAATAGTCCAGCATTTTTATTGTATTTCATAAAAACCGGACATGTTTTAAAAAGTATTTAATTATGATCAGTCACAGGACAAATGATCGTGCTCATCATACAAACATTTGCCTTGGGTGGGGATCGAACACTCTACCTACTTCTGGTATAGCAGTCAGGGCCACTAACCACTAGACCAACAGGTCCGTCGATACACATCCATAAAATTTAAGTTTCTATAGCATCCACGTCGGAACACATCGCGTGTAAATGAAAACATAATTAAAACGGTTTGTACTTATTTGAAAACACTCAGATATGAAATGATTTATTTAACCCATTGTTACTGGAATATATTACAGTTTATTTTATTTACCGAGTATCGTTTTAAAAGGTTCTGGCTATTTGGCACTGGTTAATTAATACTTTTTAATGAAAAACTGAACTGAAGTGGTATTGTATGTTGCTTAATTAATGTTGTACATATTTAAGCTATTTGACTGTGTGTTGTGATTCAAGTTTATTTGTTTATTATTACCGCCTGTTAGAAATATATGTATAATATTATACTGAATGATTTTTTTTTTAATACAAACAGATGCAATATACACTTTTTTTTTATTTAACAATTATATGTATATTCCTTAACACTCCCGTATTTTAATTACGTATACGGAGTAATTTGTATTATAAGTATTAGACAACTGGTAAATCCTCATTTATCAATATTATGTTCTAGTCGTTTTAATACATGTAAGAAATGGCTTGATATGTAATACATACGTGCATTAGCTAACACTGGCAAATTATAAATTACTAGACAAATAACCAACAATGCAACAAATACTACTTGTTCTCACGTTATTATTGCAAATTGTGATCTCTTGAACTCCAATGAACTTTACAACAAGTAAAAATAAAAATATTTAAATTAACACCTTCAAACTTAAACCACCTTTATTGTCATTACAATAAAGTTCAAATTGCTAGTTTGTTGTTGTTTGTACGATTCTGAAATCAGTGTGTTTGATCAATAGATCACCTATCATTACTCAGAGCAATATGTTGCGAAGTTGATAATCACAAACTTGTCACAACTAGGGAATCATGTCTTTGTAATGTTGGGCCAACATTGCCAATACACGCCAATGTCATTACTGCAAAACACATTGTAATGGTCTTGAAGTCTAAAGACAAATTACACTACAAGTTTTGGAAGTAAAAGAAAAGGTACGCATTTGTAAAAAAATCCTGAAATCTTATAGAAAGCAATGATAAGAAATCTAATACATTATAGAAAAATATGGGCTTTCAATTGGTCAAATATTTATGTTAAATAACATATTTCATTTTAATTACAAAATAAATCAAAACAAATACCTTATTTCATTCAATTAAAATAACAAACTCGATCATAAATCTCTTACTTAATCAAGGTAATGGGACCAACATTTGATCAAAGTTTTGCTGCAAACTTTGTACCAATCCGGCTAGATTGCATAATGCCGCAGTAATAGGTGCTCGGATAAGTACGAAACTTCTCTTGAGTAATCTGTATACCTACCACCTCATAACTTGAAGCTATTGCAGTTGTGGGAAAGAGACAGCGCCCTAGACGGTGCATAGCGCCATCTCTCTAACACATGTGCATTGATACTACTTTGTGAGATAGTGGTACGGTTTCTGGACCCGTTTAATCATAAGCCCGCGCTTGCAATCGCCTCTAAGACGTATTGGATACGTTTTACTTGATGTAGTGCCACTCTATGCACTAATGAAATTAAGATTTCGACACATTTGTGTTGCATTAACATGATATATTGTTATTCTAAATCTTTTGCTTTCTTTTTTTTTTCGATTCAGTAATTATACACGTGATATTTAAAGTACGAATGAGTATGTAGTATGAAAAAAGGTTTTTAATTTCTGGTTATTAATTTTTGAGTAAAGATCATTTCATCGTTGTTTGACTAAGACAGCCAACTATTTAATTGTTTGAACTGGTTTTGCAAAACACATAGAAAAACATAATTGAATGCATTATTACGTACCTACTTATTAATCAATTCATAATGAGTTATTCATTGTTCACTTATTAAAAAGTAATTAAAACTGCATCAAAAATTGTTCTAGAATAAATAATTACTCCGATACTCGTAACAATGTACTTTACCGTTCTGATTCCTAGAATTTATAGATTAATCTACAAAATAATTTATTGCCATTTACTGAAAACTCATTACTGTATCTATTAAAGTATAATTTATATTTGTACCGGTTTGACGCCACAATACAACTCACTCGCCAATTGCCACCAAATTATACAATTCCAATACTAGGTAGTCTAATTTACTTGTTCCAGAGATCTAAAACTAACGATAATATATCTACATGACATAGTAATAAGGTTTGATTTTGAATAAAGTTTCATTGAGACAAAAATTTGGGGTAGGTCAAGGTCGCACGGTAAGCGATTTATCGTTTCTTTTTTGTTATAGTGTCGTAAAAACCGCAGTAAAGTGATCCTAAAGAATTGTATTATTTCACGTTTTAGATTTAACACCTAGGTAGTAGGTACCTATAGTAATGTATTACTCATAAATGAGCCAAGATTTTTTATTATGATTCCTTGTATGTTTAAACATGTGACGCAATGCATATTTATAAAATACCACCTGCAGTCGCGGATACCGCGAAAGGAAAATGTACGGCGATACATATTTATTTCCACTAAATATGGGTATGTTCAGAGCATTCGTGATGTTCTCATCAAATACTTACTAATACCGCCTGAATAATGTATGTGTTGGTGTTGTTACCTGTCAATCGTCATTTGGAGTAAACGTCTAAAGACTTGATTTTACCTAATACGTTACAGATAGTCGTAGGTTTCAGTGCTTGTCTCTTTATAAATTCATTACATGTCCTGATTACTAAAAACTTTCTGTTTCCAGTAATCAGGGCGTACAACAATTTTATGTCACAGTAGACATATTGAACTCACGGATCGCCTTATCAGAAGTTCCTAAATTATATTTTTAATTTATAGTACTTTAATTTTCTGCTGCGTTCTTTTGTTACTCACAAAGCACTAAGAAATGTAATCCTTGTATCACAGGGGATTTC
This sequence comes from Chrysodeixis includens, assembly GCA_941860345.1. NCBI lineage: Eukaryota > Metazoa > Arthropoda > Insecta > Lepidoptera > Noctuidae > Chrysodeixis > Chrysodeixis includens. Next base: position 2,399,259 of record OW796099.1, on the reverse strand, counting down.
ACAGACATTCAATTCACATGCACAGGGACACCCAGAATCAGAACAAGCATTTGTGGAACGCACAAATTCTTGACCTAGGCGGGGATCGAACCCGCGACACTTCGCGCATCGTGGTAATTGGCTTAGCTTTTACCACTTGGCTATCCGTGCAGCCAAAACTTGTTTAATCAGCTGTTATAAAACAATAGCATCGTTTATCAACTCTTATCAACTCGCTGTTCAAATCGCTCTCCGCTTACAATTACGCCTTTCCTTTACACAATACAATTAAGTTCCAATATTTACGTTTGGCGCCCCACTCGCCGCTGAATTGATTGCCTAGATATGTTATTGTAACGCAGATACCGATCGCCTGTAATTCATATGGATTATGAGGAAGTTGGTAATAAAATAAAGGGAATATCAGAAGTGGTTTTGAGGAAGAAGCTTGTGTCCAGCAAAGGGAAAAATAGGCTGGTATTCATCAGAATGATTGGTCTTTCTATATATCAAGGTCTTGGTTAAAATATTTTAGTGTACCTATTACTAGGAATCTTTGAATCTGTTTTTTTTTTATTTTGTATCCCATAGAGTCCTATTTGAGTAGGTTGTCGACTTGTCATTTTCGGGGAATGTAATAATATACGTGCCTTCATAGTTACACTATACGCTACGCTATAATTTACTATATCTGCAAAAAAAAACCTACTTGTAGTACCTACTAAACTTAGGTAGGACAATATTCTAAATCAGAGTTATAAAATGCTTAAAAAGGTAAAAGGTTATCTTGCAATCTGATCGAACGACAGTTTCACATAAAGAGTTCTTTATCTGATGTCCTGATATGTAGAAAACAGCTGACTTCATCTCAAAGAGACCAACCATAGACCAGGTGTTCCGCAAATGATGACCTGTGGTGACCTTTGTCTGCTGACCATGTTTAGGAAGAATAAAGCTGCTTGATAGCAGTTCTGATAATCTGGAGATAAGCTGTAAGGTAAGATCTAACTGGTTTATCTAGACGAGATAATAAACTACTGTTAGCCTGAAAAGGCTGATCCTTTTAGAGACGGTGCTCACTGCTCTGGTTGTCATGATTTTGTACAGTATGAAACAAGAGTTAGTTAATACAGTTTACTTAAACGATGGCAACAGTTTAGTTTTAACTTGACTCTATGGCTTTTACTTAGTGCCAAGTAAGTTTAAAACGCACTAGACATCAATTGTCCAGCAGTAGACTGGGATAGACTGATCAATTATGTATGTGTCCCTGAAGACTGTAGCTGTTGATTCTTTGTAAATTTATTTAGTTTTTTAGTTGCTGACTTTCAGCTAAATACATAATAAACCACTAGAAACTACAAATAGGTCGCTAAATCAATTCGACGTTGTAAGAAAGATGGTACAAATTGAAGTTTCATTAACACTGCGTATTAAATATTTTTTTTATTAATGATGTCGGTTTATTCGGTAGTTGTAAGTAGAATAGCCATTGTAGATAATAGATTTACACCAAAGGGCACTTAACATGGGTGTCGGACCTCAAAATAGAATCATACACAAGTAGGTAATAAAATAGAAAACCGCCCTTTCGCTTTCACCGCCTTTCTCCGAACAATGCTTTATGTTAATACCTCATAATCATATGCGGCGGTATCAGCAGCTCTTGATCATTTTATGGTACTACTTATACCGGTAGTAAATACTTTCATCTCAAACAACAACATAAAGTCGACAACAGTACAATTTTCATTAGTAATATTATATGAACCTTTAAATATACCACGAATAAGATTTAATAATTGAGATAAAAATTAAACTAAACGTTTGCCCAATTTTTTACGTTTTCCTATTTCTTCTTTTTACATAGTTACTGAGAATTTCTTTAACAAATAATATAAAATTTTGTTTTCAAATATTGGTCAAATAAGGAAAATGATCTAAACTCACATAGCGACTACCCAGACGTCATAATCTTAATGATTTTTCGCAACATACTGTTTAAATAATACAAGGTTATCAACTTAAACTATAAATAATGACTTGCAATAAAAACGTTACAATTTCAAGTTATTTATTCGTGTCATTAAAAAAAACTAACGTAATTAGACAGGTCTAAATTGAGATAAGCATTGGGCACAGTATAATAATGTAATACAGTATGAAGTCTTCGTATAAACGGGTGCAACGCGAGTTATGCCTAAGCAATTGAATCGTGGCATGATACAGTCGCGAGCGTGTTGCAGTGATGAACAGACGGTGTGTTATTGATGTTATTAAAATGCTGTAGTTGGCCAGCCCTGTGTTATTTACCAGTAGGTATTTATTTTTTGACACGGACGAGTAAAACTACTGTATGTAATTATACTGTGCATTGGGTGTCCTCTACATTGCAACCTGAATTCATAACTAGTTTTTATCTGTTTTAATTACCTAAAATAGTCGCGTATCACACGATACACGATTTGCTCATGTATTTCTAATTATTTTAAATGCTTGCTTGGTCTTAATCACTACATACATAGTATAAAACAAAGTCGCTTCCCGTTGTCTGTCGCTCACTATTTTTGCTTTGATCCTTAAAAATGCGGTTTTTAGTAGATATAATATTTTAAAAGGAAGGTTTATATGTATAATGCATCAATATTGTACCTGTGCCAAACTGAGGCGAGTCGTCTTCAATAAACAATGTAGAGAAGTTTTTAACCCTATAAAGAAAAACTATGATAGCCGAACCACTTTTTGAAAAGGCCTAAAAAATTCAAACATGAAAAATCAACTCTGAAAATATTTTGCAGCGGTATTTTAGAATCGCGGCACTTCGTCCCAGTTTCCCCTACATACACACAACACAGTTGCGAATCGTGGAAATCATTTTGTTATGGATTTTTTCACAAACGTTCGACATAAATATTTATGGAAGCCTCCTATCAAGGATTTCTCTTTGTATTTGTTGGAAAAATCCGTCAAACGAATTCATTCGTTATTTCATATATCATTCTGCCATTCATTCCTATGAAATGGAAGCTAAAAGTAAATTTCGTTAACAATATATACCTACTAACATCAGCCGCGTCAGCTCATGATTAAGGACTCCGGTTGGGTCCGAAACTAGTCGTGCTATCCCGAAAAATACACGTGAGTAAACCGTTGTATCATTTAAGTAGGTAGCAACTAACATTGTTCAGTATTTATATCTACTATCACTGTACTTATATCATATCTGAACTCGAGCAAGAACTTTCTAAAACCCACAGGTCAATATCTTTATTAGAATCGGTAAAAAGCAGAGAACAGGCCTCGAGCACCCAGAGCCTTTTTGATGAGTTGGTGGGTTGTTCAGCCTCATCTGTCTCTCACCCTGTAGTAACTATAGATCTTACCGGTGAAGATTTAATTCCTCAGTGTCCCGCCTTAACAAGTCATAACAAAATAAAAAAATACATTAAATGTAATAAATTGATTAAAAAGGCCCGTCTAGTATTAAAAAAACTTAAGAGTTCTAAATTCAACATTATCAATCACCACAAAAAACAAATTCACTTGGTAACCAAATTAAAATCATATACCAGTGAATTAAAGCATAGTCAGGCTAAGTATGACAAAGATACTGAGTTTTTGCATAGAGAGTTAATGTCTAAAGAAAAATTGTTAAATGAAATTTTTGAAAAGTATGTTTCAAGTCAGGAACAAATTAGTGAGCGTATGGTGGAGGCGGGTGAACTACTGGACTTGGTTAAGTGCAACGCCGAGAGATATGAGTCTCTGACAAATAATCTCTCGTGCAAGTGTGCTGGTTCCACAGCTTGTCCGGAGCCTCTTTCTGTTCCTGCTGTTCCTCTTGTCTCTCAGCCTTCAGCTGACAGTGAATCTCAATCTGACAGATGGGTAATAGTTTCAGATAAGATAGGGGCAGGTTTTGGAACATTGTTAAATTATCATAACACTCACAATGTGACAAATCTCTGTTATCCTCATGCTAATTTCAATAATCTCATATATCGAATAAAAGACCTTAAATTGAAAAACAATACAAATATTGTTTTATTTGTCGGTAATAGTTTAGATTTGAAGAGGAGGGACATTGTTGATGGCATTGACACCTTACTTGGATTAGATTTAGGTAAAATAATTCTATGTGCTCTGCCTTATGCAGAGACATTTAGTAGGGAACAAAATAACATGGTTCATTACTTGAACAACACGTTACACATGTTATCAAGTCGTCATAGTGACAAATTAGTGTTTTTTGACACTAATAATTTTATTAGTGGGTTTCAATTAACCCAAGGTTCTATGTACCTTCCTAGAAGGTATAAATTTTTAGTTGCTAGTTTATTAGCTTATAATATTAACCCTGTTATAGGAGATATAACACAGAGTAGGTTAAGTTGTAGTTCCTTGTTAAATAATAACAATGTAGATTGTTTAAACTTTCAATGCAGACAATAGGGAAGCACTCTGATGGCATTCTGCTTTATCATCAGAATATAAATCGCTTTTCTGGCAAAATTCTAGATATTGAAATGTTAGTAGACAAGTATTCATTTGATATTCTTTGTTTTTGTGAAACTTGGTTAAAACCAGATAAGATGAATTTTAATGTAAACAGTTTTGTGATTGCCAGTGCGTTCAATAGAGTTTCAGTTGAAGGAGGAGGGTCTCTGATTTTATGTAAAGATTTCCTCAAATATAAGGAACGTCAAGACATCACCTCTCTCTCTGCTGACCGTATATGTGAGGTAGCATGTGCGGAGATAGAAAATCTTATTATTCTTTGTGTTTACAGACCTCCAGCGTCCCAATTATCGTCGTTTTTAACTATTATGGAGGATATATTAAGTAAATTGTGTAATAATAATAAATCAATATATGTCTGCGGAGATTTTAATGTTGATATTTTGACCGAGTCCTCCGTTAAATGTAAATTTTTATCACTTTTTAAATCATTTAATTTAGATTATATTTTTAATGAGCCCACTAGGATAACTGCACACTCCTCTACTTGTATAGATAATATTTTTTCAAATCAAGGAGTGCTTAATTTTCAATTATTACCCGGTGTGAGATCAGATCATATGGGTCAAATGGTCTCAATAAAAACTAAAAATAGATTGCCTATTACTAAAAACATTATAGTCAGGCCTCTAACTAATAATTCTTTAAATTCTTTTAAAAATAATGTCAGCAATCAGCTTACGAATAAATATTCATTCTCGGGAAAGCCAAATAAGGTTTATGGTGAATTGTTTCACATAATCCATAAGTCGTTTACGAAATCTTGTCCTCAAAAAGAAATAAAGATTAATTTTAAATGTAAATTTAATGATTGGGCTACCAAAGGCATTAGAATAAGCAGGGACAAATTGTATAGTCTATATGAGGAAAAATCGTATAACAATGACCCACTTTTGCATAGTCATGTAAGAAATTATTCCAAATTGTTTAAAAGGGTCTGCTTAGCAGCTAAGTCGAAACATATCAGCAGGCGGATCGGCAATTCTGATAACAAAATTAAAACAGTATGGAAGATTATCAATACTGAAACTGGGAATAGTAAACAAAGAGATACAGATCTGTCTTTGAAAATTAATAATAAAATCATTACAGATAAACTGGAAGTGGCCACCGCTTTTGAAGAATTTTTTTCAAACATCCCTATAGAGGTAACAAAATCACTTCCCTCATGTTCCTCGAGAGCGGAGCTACTACTTAAAAAATTCGTCAGTAGATGTATTCCAGATTTTAGTTTTACTCATGTATCTCCTTATATAGTCAAAAAATCATTTAATATCATTAAAGTGAAGACCACAGAAGACTTATGGGGAATATCTGTCAAAGTAATAGAATCAATAATTGACACTATTGCCCCAATTCTTGCAAAAATCTTTAACGACTGTGTTGATTGTGGCACTTTTCCTGATTTAATGAAGCACAGTAAAGTCATTCCTATTTTCAAATCTGGTTGCAAGAATGATCCATCTAACTACAGACCAGTTTCGGTACTTCCTGCTATTAGTAAGATTTTTGAGAGATTGGTTTTAGATCAAATGATGTCACATTTTAGTAAATATAAAATCTTTCATGATCGTCAGTTTGGCTTCACCAAAGGAAGGTCGACGACCGACGCCGCGGCCAGATTGATGTCTCATATATTGGAAGCTTGGGAGGGTTCACAGGATGCCATAGGCATTTTTTGTGATCTCTCCAAGGCTTTTGATTGCGTTGACCATAATACTCTAATCCTTAAACTGCATTACTACGGATTACGAGGACAATCGTTACAACTTGTATTGTCATATTTGTCATCCAGACAGCAAAAAGTAGGCATTAACGGCGTAACTTCATCCGGGTCTTTGGTAAGAATGGGCGTACCACAGGGTTCGATTTTAGGCCCGTTTCTATTCTTAGCGTACATTAATGACCTTCCTTTTATGATGTCCAGCTTGACAGATATAGTTCTTTTCGCAGATGATACCTCTCTCATTTTTAAAGTTAATAGAAAAAATAAGGATATTGCTGACCTAAATAATGGCTTAAATGTATTATCGGATTGGTTTTCAGCGAACAACTTACTTTTGAACGCGTCGAAAACAAAATGCTTAAAATTTTCTCTTGCGAATGTTCGGTCTCATACAGATCTAGATGTAATGCTTGACGGCAATAATCTTGAATTTATTGACGAAACCGTATTTCTAGGTATAACCATAGACTCAAAGTTGCAGTGGGGCGCTCACATCTCAGCCCTGTCTCGAAGGTTAAGTTCTGCCGCTTTCGCGGTCCGAAGAATAAGACAGCTTACAGATGTTCCCACTGCTAAATTAGTTTACCACGCGTATTTCCACAGCATTATGTCATACGGCATTTTGCTGTGGGGCTCTGCTGCCGATGCAGAGTCTGTTTTTATTCTACAAAAACGCGCTATTAGGGCAATTTACTGCATGGGGCCCCGTGAGTCCTTGAGAGATACGTTTAAAGAGATTAATGTTCTAACTATGCCCTCGCAATACATAATGGAGAATTTAATGTATGTTCGTAAAAACCTCGATAAATTCAGTACAAACAGTGATTTTCATAGCATTAACACGAGAAGCAAAAATAAACTTGCAGTTCCAAGATTTAGATTAACTAAAACAAATACTAAATCTTTCCTAGGAAATTCTATCCGTTTTTATAACAAACTGCCTGATAGTATTATTAAATTACCAAACAATAAATTTAAAAATGCCGTAAGATCTCAGCTGTTAAGTAAAGCGTACTATTCGATTAGTGATTACGTAGAGGATAGGCGCGCGTGGATGTAGTATCTCTGCACATGTGGTCTCCCTGGCAGTCTGCTAGCTTTTTATTATAATATAATATAGTATTCTTATTACTGCGTAATTTTCAGCTGTCCCTTAGCGTCTATTCTGAGAAGCTTTGACATGCCTTGACATTCCTGTTAGGGTTCGATTAGGACTACATATTTTTTGTATGTAAGATTATTATTATTTTATTTCTTTGTGCCCATAAGCATGTACATGTATCAACATCGTTAACTTGGTAAAATAGTCGGGTTCCCCTTTCTTTTGTAATTATTTTCTATTTTCTTTATTTAAAGGATATTTTATCTATAGTTGGCAATCTGTACATTTTGCTAATTTGCGTTGTTGTTGCATAATTATTGTTGTAAAACATAAATTGTATTTTCTATTTTTTAAAAGAGTAACTTATGGAGTTTCTTGCCGGTTCTTCTCCATAAGAATGACATTTTGGAACCGCGCAACTAGAGTCAGTAACGTTTTGAAAGTGCCTGAGAAGGCCTACTCGAAATAAAAACCTTTTGATTTTGATTTTGATTTTATTTGCAATAGAATCTACTTACTATAAGCTCTTAAAACAAGACTGATGATTAGAACGAGACACCGCTCTACGCCGTATCACGCTATCTCGCTCTTTCAACCACAACAGTATTCCTTAAAGAGCCTGGTACAAGAACAGGTATACACAAAGGGCCAACCATTAATCACTAAGCTACCGAGCTTTACAACACCAATTATGTCGAGTCTATTAAATAAACTAAAACGTAACGTTTGTGTACTTTCCTCACCTAATTAGATTCGATATTAATTAGTCTTTGTTCAGTAAAAGAAAGGCAGTTAGGAAAGGTTGTGGTAACGTTATTACGATGTCACGAGTACCGCAAACGTTAATTTGTTTTGAGCTTCCGTATAAAGGTTCTGCTTCTCTTGGGTAATAGAGGAAGAACGACAGAATGTGGTGCTTACCGAAATATATAATCTTGATACTCGATATTTTGCTGTAGTATCTCATCATTAATAAGCTTACTGCCGTCCATAGCTGGGCATAGGCCTCTACCAATGTGCCGGTTGTGGCAATCCTCTTTCAACTACCTGTTTGTAACCAACTTAAAAAAGGAGGAGGTTTCTCAATTCGACCGTATATAGGCTTTTTTTAATTATACAAAACGTCTTTAATCACCATTCAGCACCTACATTAAATAATAGTTTTTATGTTACCTCAACTTAAGGTAGTGATATAACATTGTTTTTCGTTCCACCATTACGTTTTCAACAATATTGACATAATAAACAATACTAAAAATATACTTCACCAAGAAGCTTAAGTATCTCCCTATAAGATAGATACAAAATAAATAACAAGAAGAGAAAATAAACGTTAATTCCACGAAGTTATTGCTACAAAGGTGACGTCTCGGTGATGTTACCACAGTTGAAATACATACAGTAGTTAAACTCTGATCCAACAGACAAACTACGTGTACTTATAGTTTTGTTGGACAGTTTGGTTATAAAAAAAAAAAAAAAACGGCCGATTCTAAAAATAAATGCCTACAGCCGTAACAGGGGTACATTGTAGGTAAGTAACAGTGACAGGGCTGCCCACCTACAGTATTTTAATTACATCAACAACACACCGTCCATTTCTCATACGCTCGGGACTGTATCATGCCGCTGTCATGATCCGATAGCGTAGGCATAACTCGCTTTGCGCCCCTTTATATGAACACTTCATACTGTATATATTATTACACTATGACTTTACTGAGAAACAGACTCGCTAACCGTAAAAAGAGATTCTTATTTCTGTCCTCTGGGAGCCTGGAGACGCTCAAAGGTTAATCAAGTGACTCTGTGTACTTTACGTAGGTACTAGGTAAGTAGGTACGTATAGGTACAAAGTATAAGTTGGATGTTAGATACTAAAGTTTTATGTAGCTAGCGTAGCTGTATATGAGTATGTAGGGCGTTATTTTGAGAAGATTTGACGTCATACTTGATATTCGTGAAGTTACTGCCATTTCAGAGGTACCTACGGTAGTGTTTTGTTTTCGTGATTTTAGTTAGCTAGAAATGGACTAAGTGCCAGTCAGAGTAAGTTTTATAAAAATGGTGTATCTATTTTTTTAATAACGAAAGTATCAAAAGTTGATTTGTTATGCAAAAACGTAAGAAATAAATACACAGGAGCATTAAATTCTTTAGTAAGTTGTTAAAATTTATTTTTCGTATTACTGAGCAGATTTGTCTAACAAATCTAAAATCTTAGATTTAAGTTTAAGTTCTTGTTAGTCGAAGCCAAAAATAGAACAGATTAAAAAGTTTTCAATAAAGCTTCTATCAAACAAAGTTTAAATAGCTATTCCTCAAAGAACTTAACATTTGAAGGTACCTTGAACTTACCTGACGTTTCCCCAATTACGACGATCAGAGTTTCTATTCTTAAATCCAGCAATTTTATAGAAAATCCCTAATTGCCATAACATAACGACTTTGCATAGAGAACGTTGAACATAACACACGTTATGGTCACGCGATGGTTTTTTGTTGACAGTAATTTTGAACGATTCGTGTTGGGTTAAAGTTACCAACTTTAAGCATAAGCTATCACAATACTTAATAAAATCTGTGTTTTGTCATCATTATCAGTGGCCTCTAACATCTATGACAGATGATTGTAACAGCAGCCGTGTTAATTTATTTGCTTTTGGCACTTGCGCTGGTGGTTAACAAGGCCTATACGGGAGCGACAACGCCAGTCGCAAAGTGTACAACATGTGCTTTGTGCCTACTAAATAATGTTCCCAATTGCCAAACTTCGAAGGAGACAGCACATTAAGAAGAATTAATTAAAGGATAAATTAAGTGCCAATATATGAGCATTTACGCTTGTATATGAACTAAATTACGTAGTATAAAACATAGTCGCTTTCAGCGTCTTTCCGTCTCTATGTATGCTTAGATCCTTAAAACTACGTAAGGGATTTTGATGCGGTTTGTATTAGGTAATAGATAGAAGAATCAGAATTACACCCGTGCGAAACTAGGGCGGGTTGCTAGTATTAACTAAATACGTTAAATTATATTATCGTTTATTGATACATGTATTTGTAGAATTGCGATTCAGTGATTAGTCTACAATCTACGGAATATCCCTAAAATTCGCTATCTTGAAAAACATTCCACCAATTCCAAAGTCTAAAGTACTTTGAGCTCTCAGTTCTGTGATCTAGGTTCTAATCTCTACGACCTGTAAGACCTATTACATTGGTTGAATCATCGTGGTAGGAAAGTGCTTTCACCAACTAAACTAGGTTTCGGTGCTGCATAGATACTTCTTAGATATAGATTCTTATAATAATGACGTTTATTTATCAAGTAGTTTAAGCCCGCGACTTTGCCCGCGTGTATGCCAATTGTCGCGGCAAAATGTAGCCTATATGACCTATATCCTTTCTTGGTATTCAAGGTATCCTTGCAGTCTTATTAATATAGGTTTGCGAACCTATATTAATAAGACTATATTAATAAGACTGTGTCAGCGTAACAGACAGACAAATACTTCTAAATCTTACTAATATTATAAACGCGTAAGTTTGTAATTATGGATAGATATTCGAATATAATAGAAATATAATAGATGTACGAATGTTTGTTAGTCTTTGACGCTCAAACTGCTGGATCAATTTTGAAGATATTTTGTACCGAGTTAGCTGAAACCCTAGATTAACACGTAGGCTACTTTATAACCAACTGTGGCAGAGCGAGTAATGTTTTGCTGCTATAACCGACATTCGTGCGGGCAAAGTCGCGGGCAACAATTAGTGGTATTAAAGTACAAAGTATGGATAATAACATCTAAGATTTCCTTCTAATGATCTCTGTTCACTAGAATTCTGTAAAAATGATCGGCAATCCGTAATTTCTGGAACTAGGTCGTCTCGGGTCACTGGTCGATGTAAGGTGTAGATAAGTTGGATTTGAAACTCAGATTGTCTAGCAAATGAAATAGAAGTGAATTTCTGTGATATTCAGAGAAGATAATTGAACTAGGTTCCGTCGATATCCATCCAAATCCAAGCCACATAACGTAAGCTTTCGATGTTAATATCACCTTTATTTTCATGTAGTAAGGTTGAGTTTCGCATACCGTTATAATTGACATAGTATTAGGTAGTCTGTATAATTATGTGATGTTTTATGTATGGGAAAATAAATATCTATCAAATTATTGGTTCTTCTTTTAGGTCACGCTATTTCCTTTATAAATTAATCATGAATTTTGGCGAATGTTTGAAAAATAAGAGAAATAATGCTCTAGTATTGGTTCTTACTAACTAAAATATCTCTACGACAGAAACGGTAGTAGCTATATGCGAACTACACTCCTACATTGTAACATGCACAGTCACGGACAAAAACATGTAGGTATACACAACCGAACAGTTGCAGTTTTCTTATGCGAAATTTCTGAAGCTGTTATGGAACATGCCTGTTATTGTAAACTAAACATAAAATGTATAATTTGAGAGAAAAAAATCACAAGTTCATAAATCATGTGACTATGACTTTAACTTTAATTGTTTAATTGAGTATACATGTTTTTACTCGTGACTGTACAAAGAAACTATTTTTATTCTATTCAATTCTAAAATATATTATATTGGACCTTTTAGATAATTCACCACTTACTTATAATCCCTAATGTATATGGATCGGGGTTGTTAGTCCATTGACTTGGCATGCGTACTGGAATGTTAGCGTGTGATGCATCAATAACATATTATGACTGGCTTAGCAAAGGATAATAATATCCAAAGACACCTAATAATGTAACCGTATATATCTTTATCTTTTACTAGCTGTTGGCAGCGACTTCGTTTTTAATAGTTTTTTTCTTTTTATTTGCCACTGCTGAGCAAATCTTTCCACGTTTTTCGTCTATAAGAGTATAGGAACAGAGAGTGCACCTGTGTTTGCGCACACGTTTGTGCACTACCATATGCCCCACTTGGCTGGCTGGTGTCATAGTAACACTAACCGCCGCGCCATGGCCGAAATCGGTCCACAAATATTACTATTATAAACATTTACGTTAAGTTTCAATTAAGCTTTACTGCAGCCGACAGTATAGTAGTTGAAGGCTTCCAGTGTAGTAAGTAATACAAATTACTGCGACTGTGCAAGAGGGTCATCGCTCTATGACTTATAATGCGCCGTCTCGCTTACACACTCGCAATTATATTACTTTAAGCGGTTAGTAGGTCTCTTGTATGCATAATATTCGTTAGTTAATATCGTTGGCAGTTGAATGTGTGTCAAAATATTAACATGTTTAAACGAAGGTTACTGGAATGTTAATGGTAACTTAATTGCTTAATTGTTGTGCTCTGTTATAGTTAATTATTTAACGTTCAGTTAAAAGGTTGGCGATGATTGTTTTGTTGTAAGCTGAGCTTTTAAAAGTAAGAGGTGTTACATTTGATCTTCGAAGGAATATTTCAATTGCAATAAGTTTTAAATTAGAAACTTAACCAAGATAGATTTTTGACAGTTCAAAGCGACTTTTATGATTCCCGAAAAACACCTGTAGGTAGCCTGAAAAAAGGCAACCATAAAGAATCATGTTTCTCCCGAAACAAATAATATTCTTTCTTTTTCTATTTAAGATTTAATTAAATTTCATTTATTTTCCACATTCTATTCAAAAGCTTTAAACAAGTCAAGATTTTAAACAAAACACTATCAAAATAAACCATGTCTCGCTAATCGATTTCTTGTACAACAAATTTGAACTGTCTATTTTAATTTCAGATCTAAATATAGGAATATAGGTTAACACGTGGCTGGATTAATAATACTATTTGCGGTATTAGTAATGTTGGTTATTATCCAATAATAAGGCAATAACAGTAAACCAGTGCGGTAGAGCTAACCGAGTTACTTACTCATTAATTGAATTACGTTGTAAACGGTTTAGTGTTTACCGAGGTAATCAAATTAGGCTTTATGGTTTTTTACAGTAGCTGTTTTTAGAATTGTTGTTTTGAGTTGATTGTTACAAAGCATGAACATGACAATCAATTTTTAGGTATACAGGGTATTGTTAAAGTCAAAATGTACTTGTATTATTATTCGCGTTTGAAAAGACACTTACAATAGAAAAAAAAATGCTTGTCTAACTGGCTAATTAGAGAGGAGTCGCTAGAGCTACAAGTTTGGGGATGGAAGTGTCTAGAAAGGCGTATTGGGGAAGAAATTCAGGGTCCAGGTGTTTGACGGCTCATTTTCTGCACCTCATGGCGGGTTTCAGATAACTCTAACCTCTTACCCAAAGATATAATAACAACGTAGGTACTAATTTTTGTATAACACGGAAGCACCTGCAAAAGATACAGCATACCTAGTATATGTAGTAGCTAGGTGTATGTGCTAGCGAATCTATTGCAAAATTAGAAATTATATAACGTCGGTTACGCTATAGGCAATCCGTGAGCAATCGAAACCTTCTGAATACTTCATGCATTCTTACTTCCTACATAGTTTCCTATGTCTTCATACTACAGGTAATTTATAGCTACATTATTGCGATATCTTCCTGACAATTACAGGATAAATTGTAAAAAGGATGCTTAATATATAAAGTAATATTACTGGTATAAATACTTGGGTAATTGTGTAAAGACTTCCTGAATTAGTGGATCTAATTGTCGATTAGTTAGTTATTAGATATTAAACTAATTATGAAGAGAAATCAGGATAAGTACGACGATATCAACACTCCAGTTTCTAGAAGCAAACTTTTTAATCTGTTGTCGAATAAACCGATCACGACTGCGGTTTACTAAGTTGACCGCAAGACTTACAATCATTCACAGCGCTAAACATGAGTTTTGACATACGATTACTTGTACGATACTTTGTAATTTGTATTGATCGGTGTTCGGTGCTCATTGGCAGTAGGTACTATAACAAAACTGAAATGTCGTAATATTCCTAATTTTCGCACATTTCCCATCATCGTTCGTGTTTTCATTTGTATAAGTAACACGAAAAACTGACAGTCATTTTACTCCAGTTGTCTAAAGACACACTTGAATAAAAAATTGCTACATCGCAGTGTTGAAACATGACATCGCAATACCTCCGATTGTCAACTGCTTGAAGTTAACCGAAGAATAAATCTTAATCTCCCACAAACGTAACGCCCATTGTGTGACATATACAAACATATTACACATGTATAAACATTCCCGTATGTCGTACACGTAAGTTACTCGTTTGTTTTGCGAACCGTACCGAAAGGAATTTGCATATAATTCAAGTCAGTCGTCCGCGACGCTTCGTACGGAATTCTTTGCGTTACGTGTGATTGTAAGGTTTGCAACCAAAGGTTTTACTGAAGCCAGAAGGGAATATTTCTTAATTTTGTTATGTCTTGCTTGTCGAGTTGATCAAATGGAAAAGTTATTTGCTTTTACCACAAGGCTTCGAATATGAATTTAAATAAGATTTACAATCAGGCGTTACGATTTGACGTATAACATTAGGTTTGAATAATAATCTAGAGGTTTTCTTTTGCTTAGGTGATTTCGGAGGAACATTGTTTCTAAAACTGTATTTTTTCTTTCAGTTAAAAATAAATAACGTGTTTCGACAATAGTTAAAATTAATAAATTAAGAATGTTCTGTTTCTTTGAATCGTTCTCAAAGGAGGTAAATAAGACTAGCTCTTTACCAAACGTATCTCATACTAATAGCCATAAAGCACCATACTGTATGTTTGTTCTCAAATCCCGCGAACTCATACTGCGTACAAGCACGTTCCGTGGTTTCCACCAGTAATCAGCGCCATGAATTAATGAGGAATTATAACATAAAACACTTTTAATTAATTTCAGAGGGCCTACTAACATCTCTTAAAGTAATGTTATAGCGGGTGTGCGAGAGGGACACCGCTATATATCGTGTAGTGCTATCTCGTTTCCGCACCTGTAATAATATTACTTTGAAATATTTTGGTGGGCCCTCACGAATCAAATGATGTTTCATACGCATATTTATTTATGTAATATCGTAAATACTCGTTGTATGTGTGGTTTTGTCAGTAAGCCCGTTTCTTGGTAATTGTTTTCGAAAATGTTTAGAAAGTGAAATTATAATTCTAATTGCTTTATGAAGTTAAGCTTTTGTTGTATTCGTAAGCGGAATGCCGCAGGGTTCAGACATTTCGATTTATTAACAAAAATTGAACATATTTTTAAACAGTTTTCCCTGTTGCTCGCTAGACATGAAAGAGCGAGCCAAAACATAATTAAAAATTAAAGTCCATGGTCTATAGTGCCCATGCCTTCCATAAACAAATACGTTAATTATTTGACGCGTACCCCAGAGAGAAGGCTGAAAGTTTTTAAGGCACCCTCGAGGTTCAGTCCATTAGCACAGGTGCACGTCCGCGGCCGCCATTACAAGACACGTGCCTCTACGTTTTAAGCAGTTTACTTTAGGCGGGAATTTAAACCGATGCCGAAATAGAGTGTTTATGCGGGTAGAATGAGATTTGCGTTTACGGGGTAAGAATTTTGAAAAAAGAGGTAAATATAAAATGAGGTTGAATGTCGCTTGAAAGAAAAAAAAAAAAATTAAAGAAGTGAACAGTACCTATAACTCATTATTTAAAAATGGAATACAATATCTTTATGAACTATGGAACGCAAGTGAGTCCTTGCTGTGAAGGAGTTTCTTTTTAATTTCTTTTATAAGTTAAATACTTGTAAAAGAAATTAAAAAAAAAAAACCAAGGTCAGTGTAAACGTCACTAAAGTAATTTACGACACATCTGAGTAAGGGTGATATGGTAAAAGAACTTAAGTAAAAACTTTGATTGACGGCTAAAGAGTTACTAAGCAAGTGGGCTATAGAAAAACCATTTTATGATAACAACTTTTTTGCAACCATTAATAGGGTCGGCTTTGTTATAAAAACGAAGTAGGTGGAGTTTTTATAACTCTGTACTTAGAATAGAAAAAAAATATCCAATCATGTATTTGAGACATGTCAGATCAATAGCTATCAGATCTGTACGCCGAATGTGATATTAATAGCCTTAATAGGTACTTTTGTTGATACAAAGTATGTTGCCATTTGATATCTTGATCCCACTCCATAAAGTTCACATTCCCATGAACGTTTTATTCCTTAAAATATAATTCCTGGCATTAAAAGTTAATTTGCCAAAACATTCTATTTAAAACCTTATTATCTACGACACCTACGTATTATAACAATAACAAAAAACTTCAACAAAAAACTGGCCAGCAACATTGAGAAACAGTTTTTTTTTATTTTAGAAATACACGATACAGCCAGTTGCAAATTTTATTAAAAAGACACGACACGACGAAGACGCCAGAATAATATTCTAAATTCAAATGATTACCACGAATAAAATTAAGTCGTTTTAAGGTTAAGTTTAATGTTTTTTTAGAGCCAAGAGACGAAAAAACTGTTTCATACAAAAAAGATTTAGACTGATTGAGAACCTCCTCCTTTTTTGGAAGTTACTCAAACCTGATTCTTTATGGTTCAAACGGTTCGGAAGATTTACGTAATTTTAATATGCACGGTTTTGTTTCGTTTGCCATAAAGTTTAGTGGTAATTTTATATGAAATACTTATTTGGTAGCTATTAACATATAAATAGTACAAACCATAACATGCACCGTCACGAGGCCGATAAAAAAACTTCTTGATTTAATGACCCAAATAAAGCAATTAAGAATACAAATTACGTTTAATTCAAGTAATTATAATTAACTGAATAATAATTATTGCCTTAAACATAATACGATTTAAAAGTATCGAAATCACATAAGGAAACATCTATTGCGGGCCATTAACGTAATGGCATGACATTAAATGTTTTGACAGCGCAATTTACAAGATGGCGGATGACATGTGCCGGCTGTCAAGGTTGCCGGGATTTTGCGTTTATTAGGTAATAGTTCGGCGAAATTACGATCGTAAAGTCGATTCAAAGTACTAAGTTACTTAGAAGTTTCAATTGAGGTATTATCAAATGGAAACTGATTTATTTCTTTGGGAGTATGAAATATATGTTGTAGGTAACTATGTTTATAGTAAGTTAATGAAATAAATACCACTACTGATTATTGGGTAGATGATAATCACGTAGAATCTTCCAATTTATCTCCTAGAAGTATCATTTCATTATCTTACAGCAGATTCAATAAAAAATAACTTTATTGACATTTTATTCATTTAAGAGATAGTAAAATTCTGCGAACAAAGTGACATTTTAATTGTTAAAAAGCAGTACCGACAACAAAGTGAACGAGTTATACTAGTTTGGGTTTTCAACAACGACCCAATTCTGATCTCGAATAATGAATTTTGTCGTTTCGCTTTTGCAATAGTCAGCGTTGATAAAAAATACTTGGCAGTTTAAAATGCTTTAAAACCGTTTTATCTTTCGGCTGATAGGTACAAAATAATCTGAGATTTTTGAAATTTCATTTTCAAAGCTTTACATTTAAATAAGTTTTTCTTGGATGTGAGTTCTCATTGAGACAAGACCTAGATTTATGTTCTGTCCTTTACCTAAGTTTCAGAATTAATCAGAAGTTCGTTAAGTGGTTTGAATTGTGATAACTAATATGAATAATAGAAAACTATAGTCGAGTCATCATTTTAGGTACGATAAATGATCCTTATTGCTTTATTTGAGCCTACAAATCTTAAGTACTCAGTTCAAAATATATGTAAGAGTGTTGTCGAGAACTAATGCTCTATAACTTATCTAACTAAACTCTACATTTGGTAGAGCAAGTGTTGAAGTAAGTATTAGATTACTTAAGATTACGTCAAGGCAAATAGTGTTAAGTAGATTTGAAACGGAAACGTAAACCTGTCCACACACCACTAATCTTTGGTCGCCATATTTTGTCAGTATTAGCCGACTTTGATCGTTTAAAAGCATATTTATGTTGGCTTAAATATAAACAAAATGAGTTAAGTTACTCGAATAACTTACACTACCTACCTGTACGAATATGATTTGTTGTCTAAAACCTCTCTTAAAAAGCACTAACATTTGTATTTCCGTCTTCTGTCCTGCCTGTATAGTAGAATTTACAAAATTTTACTTTTACTTTTTTACAATTACGGAAACGAACTATTAGTCTCGAGTCCTGTACCAATAAGTGGGATGCTGCAAGAAATTATAACACCCGATACCATAGACCATTACTAAATGTACACAAAGAATTGCCATTGACATGCCACTGACACAAAAAACCGCGGCTGACGTAAGAGTCTAACACTACCCGCTCTTACCCCTAAATGAGCGGACCATAAGCATACGCCACCTAAACAAGAGATAATACACTCCAAATTCAAAACCACAAAATAACATTAAGAACTATGATATATGAGTATCAGCTCTTAAAAAGGACAGCACCACTCCATCCCTCTCATTTCCTTCGAGTGTCGTACTAATGGTAATATTATCTTAACGACGTCGGAAATTCAGCTTCATACCATTTGACCACTTGTCACAAGCACTGTTCTTAGTTTGTTGACTTATATGAGGAATAGTGGATCTTGCTTAACTGTAGCCGTATGATGATAATATTAGTTTTTGTCTTGTTCCAAATCGAAGTCGAAGTTATGATTAATGTTCATTTCTTTGTTGAGCTATCACCCGTTTTGAATATCTTAGCTTACAGTGTTATGATTGTTCATTTTTTTGTAGAGCCAACTATAAGCCTTTTCAGTATACTAGTCAGTGAATTTGTCTACCAGATATTGAATTTTGACTAATCTCCGTATAAATGACAAAATTTTATGTCTAGTAGTAGTAGTATGCTATTTTATTCCATGTCTATGCAAATATGTTGAAACTGGCCACAAAACGTAGTTTAGCTATCCTCCTATTTGGCTTAGATTACGTTATTAGCTTATACCTATTAAGTAATTTAAATCTAACCCCAAAAAAGAAGTGTAAAGTGTTCGGTTGTACAATATTCATGTGTATGTGCATGTGATTTTCTTTATTTCACCATAGCTTCTAAATGCCTAAATCGATTTGATTTGAATTTGTTTTCAATGTAATAGAATTTATTCATTCCATTTCTACATAATTTGAATTAACCAAATAGTGCTCTGGTTTTGTACTATAATAACACCTATTACTATATCATACAGTTCATTTCAGCTTGCAGACATTCTGATACAAATTGACGAATACACAAAGGAATTCATACAATTTTTAATCAGAATTAAATCGATTGACATCAATCATTCAGTTTCCCGCCGTGTATAATAAGCGTATTAAATAAAACACGTGTTTTCGTATCTTTCAAGGTCGGATGGATGGATGGATAAAGAGACAAACATCATTACGGTAACAAGGTGAAGAGTGCCATGTTTTATGCCAATTATTTTTTGTTGTGACGTCTGTTTACGTGGCTATGCGGTTCACAAATAAGGTCAAACTCAGAATAATAACATACAGTATGAAGTCTTTTGAGTATATAAGACGAAGTTTGAAAGTGACACCGATAACAGAATAACTTCGTGGTGTGGATACATCATGCGGAGAAAGGAGATTCACGTGGTAAGGAAGGTGCTGGATATGACTGTGGATGGATATAGGGAAAGAGGACGACCAAACAAACGGCTGCAGAAAGGTTACGATTTAACAAGCTTTGCGTTAATAGAACCGTATAAATGTATTGAATTGACAAGTTAAAGTCACGTGACTTGTCTTAAATTTGACATTTCATACATTCGAACGACTCAATCAGTGAACTTTGTGAAAAATATAAGCCTAGAACCCTCGCGTGAAGGGAGACAGCGCGCTACAACGCGGGTAGCCTCTCTCTCTGACAACGTTAACGTAAGATAACTCATACATATTATTATAAGTACGCAGACATCATAACGTACAGAGGTGACTTACCTCGTTTAAACTAAAATTGAAAGCGCTTAAAATTAATTGTCCAAGTTTAATTGATTTTCCTTTGAAACTGGTTCACATTGACAACGAGTAGAATATGCCTGTTATACCAAATATTGTCTTTTGTTTATATTCATTGTTCAAATTTAAATGTTTTCTGCTTTATTTGTATGTGCGTTAACATAATAATGGATATTGTTACAAAGAATACACAAAACAAAATATCAAGACTATTATTTTTGTAAAAGAATATTATACGAAAACAATTTGGAAACAAATTGTTCTTGATGATAAGATTTTGGCATCAGAATTGACAACGCTCATTCTATTTACTCTCATATATTATTGTTTTATTTGAAACTAGAATTAAGATAAAAAGGACCCATATTTTTTCTATTTGCGTTATTTATTACTTTTCATTCATGATTTTCTTTTTTAATGCTAGTGCTTTCTAAAAATACGTATGCGCCAAATGAAATAATGTTTGCCTTTGGCTAGAAACTGAAATAAAGTGGTTTTGTTTACTTGTGGATTTATGTTTGAGCGACTTTCAAATATGATTATTTATTTTGTTGACTTTCGTGGTCAGCCATTTATATAGAGTTGTCGAATAATATCTCAGGTCTGTTCAGGATACAGGGTACAGGTAGGTCGAACTTACGACCTTCCTGACCACCAACCAATTACCTCTTGTGACAAACCCTATTGCAATCGCATTTGAATACTTGATTAAGTACAAAGCTTTCTAATTAAACTTATTGAAATGGGTCAGACAGTGGCTATAGTCCACAAACCGGTGGGCAACAAACAAAGCGATATAATTTCATAATGATTCATTTGATAATTCCATTTATTAATTACACCGGAGTAAATTATCTATGTAATGGAATAATGGAATTACAAAATCAGATACGCAGTGCTAGAAATTGTCTGGGCTTAGGTAGGGGCCGGCCATTAATAACGTGAGGTTTGAAGGGGAGGAGGTACTCAAAATTACTTAATATCATAAGGTGGAAGGAGTGTTGGAAGATCACGTCTATTTATTTTTCGTCATAGTTCTTTATTTTGGAATAAAATAAGATTCTACTTAATACCTATACCTATTAAAAGACAATGTGAAAAAAAATTAAGAGCCTTTTTAGATATTTGCAATTACTAAAAGTACACGTTGTGTTGTTGGAAGTTAAGGGTCTTAAACCTCATATTAACTACAAATCACCAGTATTAGTGGGTAAAAATAATCACACATTCACGGAATTAATGGACAGCCTCTTAGAGTTAGGTTGTTCGATGATTTCGTACATTCATCTAGATCAAGACAAATTGAGATATCGCGTGCTTTTGTGAGTGAAACAAAATAGTTTCGGCTTCGAATAGCTTTGGTTGTACCGCTGTGATTAACTGAGTGCCTGTCATGTACACTACGGTATGTTGATTAGGAATTGTAGCTTTATAATGATATAACTACGGACTTGCAGGTCAGCAATCAAGCATTTAGATAGGGTATTTGTTAATTGGACTTTCCGTTTAGTTCTGTTTAAATAACTTCAAATTACTGCAACATAGGTACATAGTTAAGTTTAACAGGGTAAGTTAACATAGCTAGTTATTTAGTTATGTACAAAAATAGACTAGTCCCTGCAAAAAAAGATCTACGAAGATATGTAACTTAACCTACGTTAGAAAAAAATCTAAATAAAAGGTATAATTTGTTACGTGCAAAGGAGTCTCGTAAAACCAGTAAAATAAAATACAGTAAACACAAAGTAAGTGCAGTGAAAAAGTAATAAGTTCAAATAAAACCTACTTTCAGATACATAAGCAAATAACCAGTTTAAGAAGGTTATCAAGATAATTTAAGTGTTCAGACTACTCCTACACACCTATGATTAATCATACAGAAAGTCAGGAAATGATCTTTTGACAGTTGCCTTAAAAACCAAGGCTAAGAAAGCTATTATTTCATAAAAATTACAAAATAAAACGACGCGACGACGAATAGTAACAAGGTTTCAAGGCGAATTGGACTTTTTTTCTCTCTTTTTTAGTAGATTTTCTGTTCTTTTTTTTAATACTTGATTAGATGGTAGTTTTATTGCAGTAGCACCGGTATGAAACATGACGTAGTGTTATTCTGAAATCGTGCGTAAATAAAACGGTAATTTTAACACCTTTTTTGGACCTCAAGACAACGGGCACATGGAATGGAACGGAAGCCTGCGGTCGTTGACGTAACAGACTTTTTGCGGCCCATCGTCTTAGAAACCGTAACCCATTTCCCACAGAACAGATAAGAAAACTATGCATTCTTATAATTACCTACTATGAATAATTAAAACCATATCGTTGAAACAAAGCCACGTTTCTACTGGAAATCTTTTCTTTAAGTTTTTATGTGTATCACTATATTTCAACAACATGATTCTCATATTTCCCATTGCGTCTGATTCGAGAAAAGCACTGTTATATGATTCTTTAATGGACCAAAACGCGTTTTCCATACTTATCACTGTCTAATATGTATTACAAATTGTTTCCTGGTATTACATTCATATCTAAGACTAATAATTCTATTAAACTCATAACACTGTGATAGCTTTTCGTTATCACTTACCGTATTACAAGCGTAGTAAACACAAACAAAGTTACTTACATTACTTAGTTCATAAAATGCTCCAGGTACTAGGAGAACATATAGCTTAGTGTTAAGCAACGATAATGCTACGGAAACATGGTAATAAAGTCCATTAGAACAAACAGCATATAAATGTATAACCTTCACATTATATTGTATGTATAATATAAGGCATAACATATAAATGGTTTAAATAGAAACTTCTATAATAAAGTTAACACTTTTTACAAGAAACAAATAGTAAATTTAAAAAATTGGTCCTTTACCTTCAGTCGAATACAATGAAATTCTAAAGGAAATCATATTTTTGTTTAGTATTAACTGTTTTTCTTAAAGAACCTACAATTTCCTTCACGGAAACGGATTCAAAATACACACGGGATCTATTTATATCCATTATAAAAACATGTACGTATATATCCCTGCCAGTCAACAAGTTTCTGTCCGGCACTAGCGTCCGATTAAATTTCCTACTTCATTAAGTAATCGGCAAGATTTTTTGCTGCAAATTGCTTAATTACATCCAATTGTAAGGAATGAACATTGAAACTATTGAAAGCGAATAGCAGTGTTTATCGGACAATCTCTTGCATAATAATATACGAAACTAATATCGTTGTGTGTATATTAGTATGTTATGTAAAACTTAAGGTTGGTATGGCGTGTGACCAGTGGGCTGGGACGAGCTTTGGGTGTATAGACAGTGTTAGCTAAGCGTTAAAAGTATTGTGCTTTTTTATTAAAAGCTTTGTGATAGACGAATATAAAAAGTATTTCTTTTTATTTTAGTAGGACACAAGTCATGGGACATGGACAGTTAGCCTATAACTAATGTTTGCGTAGTCCACAAACAATTATTCCTTCTTTGACAAGTATCATTTGTAGAAGTGGTAATGATGATGGAAATCGCTCACTTGTGAGTTCATAAGAGATGATTTTTATTTACGTTTTTCACGAATGCTGAATACATGCATGCATGTTTCTTGATTAACAAGACTTCACAAAACATTGCAGATAGCACTTGAAACTATTTTGGAAATGTCTTACTTTTCAGTGACTTTACGCCCCCATCTCGCTTCATATCGCTCGTTTGCCGTAAGTGTAGCTACACCTTTATCCGATTGCAGGCTAGGTACCAATAGAGAATGTGTCGCGAACAAAACGCTGCGAGTTGTGACCACACGTGCGCCGCAACATCAAGATATTGTACATTGTGCTATTAATGAAACTATTTGTTACATTGCTTATCAAAAGAATCGTGCAAACCGAATTATATAACGGTCACTATGATTCAAAGGAGGTATGTATCGTGTATCATCGCGCTAGCTTTCTCCGAGTCGTAGGCAGTATTGTGTGGAGTTTGACATATTTTTCTGATACTTATCTAGTCGAATGTTATTGGCCATGGCGGTGTCACCTATATCCTCGCTAATATCATAAATATGAACGTAGATCTCTGTACTTGTGGACGTTGCAGATGTTTCGCTTATAGGGAAAAAACACAGGCGCTATAGGCAATATTTCCTTTAGGGATAGCTAAAGCTAAGGAAGAGTAATGGATTGGATTTTGCTGCAATAACCGACATCCAGGAGGCAAAGCCACAGACAAAACCAGGTGAACAATAAATCACATAATGAAAAATGAATTTACCGATAAAAATGAAATATTTCCATTAATATAAGTAGAAAAAAATCATAAATATTCGCTTATCAAAAGCAAATATTTTACGAACTCTTTATAAATTGAAATTGAATATTATTGGCGCGGGACGATTAATATCCGATAACGGAGTGTTATTCTTTCACTATTCAATTACCATGGCATCTACGTAGTGTAGTTTTTTATTTCGTCATGGATACAGAAGTAATAAAATCGATGTACGTAGTACGTGCGTTGATTTTATGGAAACTGATAGCTGGCTGTCGTGGAGAATATTCGAGATGAAAAATAGTGAAATAGTGCGATAGTATGGCTTGAAAATCTGTAATATTGTTTTGCTCGAAACAATATCATTCACCTGTTAATGTCTGAAAACTTATATAACAGTTTAAGCGTGAGATATATTGCTCTCTATTAGGTACTAGAGGCAACCGTTATTTGCTTAATGCGTTTCACTCGTTCAACTATTTCTACTGGGATTTTTATACCATAAATACTTAAGTTGTAACGGACTATTGAACTAAGAAGACGTGTTGCGCCGACCCCAAATAGTAATAATTGGGATAAGGGCAGGGGAATGATGATGGACTATTGAACTAAGAGTATCACAAAAAACACTCGAATTAAAACAAAATACCAGTGCCTCGATTCCCACAGCATTGTACTACGATAACACAAGTCACAACAAAGTTAAGGCATGAAAGATGTCGTTGCCTCAGCCTTTGTTTTTCCACAGATCGAATCTCTGCAACAAATCCATTAGTATCGTACGAACGTAAAGGATCTTAATTGATTATGTACAGTCTACCGAAACTTATAAAAATACAACGAACTTGAAAAATGAACCATAAATCTTTGTTGTTAAGGTCAAGTTTAAGTTGGTATTGGTGGTAATGTGTGGTAGGTTGTGCACGAATCGCGTGCGATCAGGCCTCGGTGAATGTGAGAGCGCTTGCGCCCGCGCTACCAACTCGAATATACCTTCTACTACGTTTTAAAGTAAGCCTGTTGCCGTTTTAATAAGAGACAACGCTATACGCCGTGTAGTGTTCTGTCTCTTTTCCACAATGACAACAGTATTAGTTTAAGAAGCGGTGGTACGGAATCTGTGCCCTGATTGGTCAGTCAAAACATTTGAATTATGTAGGTTAGTATGTACGATTAATACACATAAGGCGTTTGTCAGTTACGCTTTAGATGTTGTATCTAGAGTAGAATTGATACTTAAGCAAAGGCATGTTCTGTGAGTATCATAGCGGCAATTAAACTAATTGGAAACGGGTTCACAGATCGGTATTGAGGTAAGATGTTTGTCAACGATATGTGCTGTGCTTGTTAGGCTAGTCTAGTTGTTCTAGAAACTAGATGATTTATACTTTCGTTACGTTCTTTTCCACTATTGCAGATAGCCTTTTGTTTCAAAGTAAAGTGAAGAGTCTATTGCAGACAGTCTTTTGTTTAGAAGTAAAATACACATAGAGTCAAAGTCCATGCAAATTTTAAGCAAAAAAATACGAGAAGGAAGTAATTATTGGTATGGACACGCAATATACAATTGCTCTATTAACAGTAAGCCTTAAGCAGATGTAAACTGCGTATAAATTACATAATTATAAAGTTACAGAGTAGAAAAACCGCACACAATAGGTCAGGAGCACGTGCGTGCGGTTATGCAATACAGACCTTCAAAAGTCTTACCACCTTTTAAAGTAATATTATTACAACTTTTAACCGACGTCAAAAAGGAGGAGGTTTCTCAATTAGACCGTATATAAGCTTTTTCTTTTTTTTATCTCTCTCTGGTCGTGTAGGATTGCCGTCCCATCGGGCTATGAGAATAAAGGAACAGAGAGTGCACCTGTGTTTACGCACACGCTTGTGCGCTATAATATGACCTGCGTAGGTAGCTGGTGTCATAGTAACACTGGCCGCCGTGGCCGAAATCGGTCCGGACATTATTATTTTTGCAATTGTGGAAGAGAGACATCGCTCTACGTCGTGTATCGCTATCTCGTTCCCACAACACAATAATATGACGTTTTAGGTGGTGGTAGACCCCCAGAGTATTAGTACTGTAATCTACAAAACAATGAGAATTCAAACATTTGAATGCAGGAATTATAAACACGTGTATTCGTAATTACGATTTCGAATGAAATGTGGGAAATGCGCGGAATTTCCTAAACATCGGATTAGGCTTATCATTTGTGTTGTGAGTAATATAGAGTTATGTGTGTTATGTTTGAATTTACGCGTGTATGCTGGTTACAATTTAGATTATTTAATTTTGTTGAAAACTTTTTGATTGCTTTTTTAATATTAAACCTATTATGGAGATCTTTCAAATTATTCATTAGTCATCGTTTGTAGTCCACTGGTGACCAATGACTTTGCTATCTCATTTTGTTTAAGTTCAGAAATGATACGGAGGCCCAGACACTTTTTAAAACCCGTGAAATTTACACCAAGAATTTCCTGCATTTTTAGATCCTTATTATCTAGCATCCCGTAACACAATAGCTGGTGTGTCGGCAAAAAAACTCAATTAAAAAAATCTTTAGTCACGATTTAAAACAAACAAACGACCAAAATTTCGCAACTCAACAATCCTGTTTCTTTAAAGTCTCAGATCAGCAAAGTAATGCTGATTTTATGTGTAATCAATTCCGAGGCTAGTGGGTGTGTAGTGCTTAGCCTTTGGTTACAGAGTCCACGCAAATTACTGGCTCCGGGTTCGCTTTCCGTGTTGCGAAATTACATTTGAAGAATTCAAAATATGTTGGAGAAGCGGAAAATGTATGAAATGTATGGATTGGTCACGATTCTCCGTCGGTGTAAATGACATCATTATTTCTAGAAAGTACACCGTTTTGACTTGTCTCGTCATTATTTTCATGTACTTGACTAAACATCGTTTTAACTGTAAAAATGATTTATTTTATGAGAATGGCTTTCTGTGTTTTACTTATATTATTATTCGGAATATGTTTATACGTTTTGCTTTTAAGCGTAATTCATACCGGAGATATGGAGTATATACAAAATATATTATTTTAATACGTTTACGCAAAAAGTATAGCAGCTAGCTCTACTTTTTGTTAAAAATAGAAGTCAAGCAAGCATCAAGCAAATAAAGCTAAACCTAAGATATAGTAGATAATATATCTTCAAAATCTAATTCATCTTCTACTGACTGCTCACATTTTTAACATGTATTAAGCGAATATGATCAACATTAACACAACAACCTTGATCTTACAAAAAACAATAATTAATAACTTCAATCCTAAATCCAAGAAAAAAGTCTGCTATATGCTAACGTGACACCCACACAGGCACTCCTTAGACCAGAGATTAATTCTTCAAGTCTTAATACAGTTATCTTGCCTTACATGGATGTCACGCTGTCCCCAACTAACAGATTATAATCAACTCGGTTAAAAGTTATAATTGACCGCTCCAGGCTTGGCCTGTTGGTCTAGTGGCCCTGACTGCTATACCATAGGTCGTGGGTTCGATTCCCACCCAAGACAAAATGTTTGTGTGATGAGCATGATCATTTGTTCTGTATCTGGGTGTAATTTATCTGTATATGTATGAATTTAGAAGTGTATAAGAATGATTATCAGTTGTCTAGTACTCATAATACAAGCTCAGTTTAGATTGAGACTAGATGGCGTTGTGTGAAAGTCGTGGAATATTATATTACTATAATAGAAATATACTTATCGTTTAATGTTTAAAAATCTTAGTTTTAATTGTCCTTGATAAGGAGAGATTATATTATCGTTAGATAGATTATGAAAAGAAAATACAGTAAATCTTAAAAATAGCGGTGCTGTCATCACTTATCAGTTTATTTTATTTATCTGTGTTAATCCATCTAAAATATTAAAAGACGTAACTTAGAACAAATATATAGCGTGTAGGTTAAGATTCAACATTATGTAGGAATCGAACTTGCAACTCGGCTAAACGGTCTAAGCTGCAAAGGTCACTGACCGAGAGTTAAAATTTATCCATCACACTTAAATGTCACAACGAAATTCAATTTAATAATCTAGTCAAAGTTAGGAGAGACAATATCGAGCACAATTTATGATTGATCTGAAACCGCCTCGTAGCTATAAAAGCGACCAGACACAATTAGCCAAGCTCTCAATATTCCATTACTTTGCAACAAGTTTACGATCAGTAAAATCTTAATAGATATATCGTTACTCTGTTCTTATTTAGTGCTCGATTCATAACATAACACCCTTTATAAATGAGGCACGCAAGTCTTTGAAAACCGACGACTGAGAAGAAAGCACACTTATCTGACACAACCGCTTTGATTGAAACGGATTGTAGAATTCTCTATATGAAATTAACATTTCAGATTTGGACGATTCCACGCGGGGTAGTGTGCGAGGTAACATGAGATTCTCAAGCACAGAATGCTTAAAAAAAAGTTTTGTTTGACTCGTTTCACTTGGATAAGTGTGCGTCCACGTTTAGTCTCGCTATGCTTTCCTATATTTTAAGTATTCATAGGTATAATTATGATTTTTAATTAAACATAAATAACTTTTATAAATTTGTAAGGTGTCATTTAGAGCCAAAAATGTCTACTACCGAAGACTTATTATACCTCGTGTACGAAAGATCTAACAGTTTATTATCCACCCACTTTTAAACAATGGCATTAACATTTCGCGTGGACGAGATTTGTAACGAAATTCATAAACATGTCGATGTCGACGCACTCTCGAAACATGCAATAGCCGTCATATTTTGATTTCAAGTCGATTAATTTATTCCATCGGAGTTGTATTGTTTGCAACCTTGATATTAAGTTTTTGCTTTAAGTTCTTATATGGACTTTACGGTGTATAGTTGTCTGTTACCATATATGGTATCTCTGTATATGTTTTTCCTTACATTCAAATTTCATTTGTTAATTTTATTGATCAGATTTTTGAGAGACTTGCACTTACGCTGAGCGTATTAGTAATATTTCACTGAATTAAAATTCTTGCAGCCTATCAAATATTAAGTCCTAGTCATTAGCATAAAACTCTAATCAAATATATGAAGACCTTATCAAGAAAATGATGTAATACAAAAAATAATCAATCCAAATATTTCAATACCATTCTCAAATTGTAGGCATTTAGTCTGCCTACTGCTTGTAATCAGAGCAATTTACAAGTGTTATCTCAAGACATTGATTACAATGAAATTCTCTATGTTCAATGGCATTTCCGTCTGTGTATCAGTTGATTTGATCTGTTCTATATTGATACAGCAGGTCGCGGGCCGAGTCATCACGACAATGACCCGGAGTCTTCCTGTTACTTTAAAACATGCGCGATTTAACACTAGGTTGTGTTTTGTTTTTTTTACTTATCGTATTTAGTTTATGATTTTTTTTTAAACTAGGAGTGGTATTGAGCAGATGTACTGAGTAATTACAAATTCCTTAACAGCATAGAACGCTATTATCAGCTGATATTTATTTTTTTCATAAGAGAAGGTTTTTCTTGTATAGTGGTATTTCTGTAAAATGTGACTAAGAAATGTTTAACATATATGTATTTGAAGTAAAGCCATTTTTGAGATATTTAAACAATCTTCCTCGACCAACTCCTACATTCTCCTAGCTTTTTGGTAATACAAAAATACCTAGTTTAGTTTATCTCCTACAGAAAACCGTGTTTCCTTTGAAACTATCTTCGTTTGGTGTATTTGCAAATGGAGGCAACGAGTAAACGCCGAGAAAATATTCTCCAAGTTTTTATTTATCGCTTTCCGAGTTGTTAATTTTATTGCCTTTCGCGTTTTAACTTATGTATTACGTTTTCGAGTTTATTTTCCTTTTGGTGCAGGAGCTTGTGCAATAATTGTGGTTTGCAAGTTCAGAGTAATTTACCTTGGAAGTGATACTAAACCTTTCAAGCTTTGAGATTGGTTTTCATGTTGTTTCCGCGTTTCGTAGTAAACACCAACTTACCTATAAAAGAGAAAACATAATTTAATATTTAATATATTTTATATTCTATGTAAAATACATACGTCACAACAAATAATATAATATTAGTCCAGGTACATGCAAAGTTTATAACAAAAAACACAAATGCAGTAACAGTCTCGTACAACCAAAACTTTTTCTAAAATTAAGTGTCCCATGCCAAAGTGAACGACGAAAAAAAAACCCGTTTTACTACGATCCAACGAACGTGGAACAAATTCAATTAATTCTTGCTAATTGTCGAAAAAACGAGCACAATGCCTTATTTACGGAAGCGCGGCGTGTTTCCGCTCATACAATTGAATGAGTCAAAACTTTAGCTTTTGTCTAACAATGCACTGGCGACGAGTTCTTGTTCCTAGATAGGTAGATAGATAGAAAATTCTTTATTGCACATTACATAAGACACAGATTTGACAAACATAAAAGTAGATAGGTACTGCTTGGATTTGACGTTTTTGTTTGTCTGTAATTTACTGACGTGTTACGGGAAGCTACCGGCCATCGTAAATGATTAAAATTGATATTCTGCGAGCGCGTCAATCGAAAAGAGTTTTAATTTGATTAATCCATCCAAAAAAATATCAACCCTAGGTATAATAAGTAATAGGTAAGTTGTATCCCAGTTGTGTAAAGGCGATGACTATAATTTTTTCATAGCATTTTGTATTTGCGTTCATAAATAAACAATTTACTTCCAATCTTTGCTTTAGCGATCAAACGAACAGGTGTGAAATTTGAAATTTAAGGCTAAACCAACAAAATTAAAAGGTGTTTGACATTTACTACATATAAATTAAACTCGTTTCATGCATTTTACGTTATTAAGTTCATTTTGTGACCATGAGCTAAAGAACGGTCGAGAAATGTGTCAGATAATTTAACCGCATAATCTGTAATCAACTTTCATTTTATTTACTCAAAGGTTAATAATGTCTTTTATATCGTTGATTTTGTTTTGGTGAATTAAGATTTTACTATAGGAATTTAAAGCTTCGGGCTAGGAAGGAACTTGCAGATAGTAATGTTAGCAATTCTAAAACTAATTGTTTATAAATCAAAGGAATGATTCGAAATGAAGAGTCTGTGTGCCTTCATATAAAACTTTTCAAAATAAACTGGCACCTCTTACCTTAATCTAATTTAAAATACCTAGTCTACATTAGACAGGCTATTTGTACCTATTATAGGTTTTCAAATAAAGTGCTAGGTACTTATCGGTATCTATTTTATTAAAACAAGACTGTTACAGTTGTAGAAGCGACAAGAAGCATTAAACAGCATAGCGCGTCGTCTCTTTTCTACAGTTTATTTTAAGAGGTGTAGGTGAGGATTCAACACCAATTCGTAAATCTACTTTTAATTTACTTTCAATTCGAATCAGTGGGTAGTAAACCTTTTATTAGTGTTAGAGTATAAGGCTCGAATTACTCTAAATTTAAGTGCTTTTATTTAAATACTAGATCGGATTGGTTTATTTTAGGTCTTTTTTTTGATTGTGTAAAATCGTTGTTGGGCGTGTACACGTGTATCAAATTCACACAATTCGCATTTAATACGTATGACCGTTAGTGTTTTGTTTTTTTTTTCGTCAATTTTTACGACCTAAAAGATAAGATGATGGATATTGTCCCTAGAAAAAGCAATAAACAATAAGTATTAAACCTATGGAGTTATTTTATGATAGAACGTTGACACATCACTCATGAACAGAGGACTTTCCACCACGGCATCACGTCTTAAAGTAATGTAGTTGTGGGTGTGAAAGAGAGACGTCGCTCTACGCCTTATATTGCGCTATCTCGCTTCCACACTTGAAAAAATATTACTTAAAGACGTGGTGGTAGCCATACAATATTTTTTTTGTTTTAGTAAACGTATTTACTTGATTGTATTCGAACTTTGACCTTTGCAAACAAAGACATCTTAGTCGTTCTTAGTAGGTATTATACAAGTGTCAATAATTTGATAATATCTATCCATTCATATTGAACTTAGTCTTACGTCTATCTGCATTAAATAGCCATTAGAATGTAATTCTTAACCGTTCTCAACTTCTCAAGGGTGTTACGGGATAATGTATCTTATACGTATTATTCTAAAAGCTTAAATTTGCTTAATATACCTAAGCTTCTTTAGGTGTATTAAAAAAATATTGTTCACGTGATACAAAACGGATGAATATAAACATCTCTGACATGTTTTAAGACAAAATCTAGGAAGGTTCGTTTAAAAAGTTTCAATACAATTTATACAACGTGTGACAGAAACTATATTAAACAAAAAATATCTACATTTAAAACTAAACTATAACTATATAATAACATATTTACAAAGCGTCAAAAAATGTCATCTCCGTCAAATGGCGGGAAACGTGCCCAGCATTTTCTTTACTCGACACAGTCAAGATTTAAGATATTAAATTGCTTAATGATTTTAAGCCAGTTAAACAGTGTACGACATTTTGCCCTAGATAATTCGACCTTGGATTTTGAAGTTCAAAACTCACCTGTAATCATTTGATTACAATAATTATAAAAGTGGTGTGATTGCCAAACTCTATGATTAGTAATTACGTCTAGACTGACATATAAAATAGAGTTGTCTATGATATGTATGTAATTATATTATGTAATGTATTATTGGTACCTGATTAGTTTTTGAATTACGATCTTACTTACCTTGCAAGTTGTGGTTAGTTTATTTATTTTTTAAATTTATTTATGAAAAAAAAATACTAAATATTTATCGATCGAGCATCGATTTGGTAGTGACAGTAAGGGTGATATTTTTAAAGAATGAATAAATAAAAAAATGGACTTAATAACAATACAATTTAAATGTAGTCTTTGTGTAATTTCCTTGTATTGCTTAATAATAACATTTTTAGCACAAAATAAAAGTTAATGGCGCCCAACGGCTTATAAAGACGTTAGTTATTAAATTTTACGACGAATAATAATAAACAATTAACTAAAAGTCTTTACTTAATCGTTATTCTAACCGAGTATATAATAAATAGAACATGTCAATAGATTTGATCTAGTTTGTAATACGTTTTGCAATATTTTATTTTTAAACTGCCATTGTAATAGTTATCTTTGGGTTAATGTGTTTTTTATGCGGTGATTATTCATTTATGGGAGTCTTTATCTTATATATCGTATATCAAAGCAATAAGGTTTATTAACATGAACTATTTTTATCTCTACTTACTCAGAAAAATCCTTTAATAACTGTAAGAAAAAAAAATATGTTGAAATGTCAAACAGACATATTTATCGAAAACTAAAAAAAATAAAATTGTAAATAAAACAAAAACATAGACAACATGTTCTCTCGGAACATTTAAAATGCGAATTCGAAATTCAAATCGCTAAGTTGTAGGTAAGTCCACACGTCATTTGCTGGCCGTAAAGTAGAGTTATTTAATCTGTGCAAAGCCGGCTATGGCGCTGACATTATCAACGCGGCCAGCCGACAAGGGTAAATGTGTCTTAGGGCTATTCACCATTCGCCCTAATTATACAATGTATTAAACGATCGACTTCAAGATTAATAATTCTATCAAGGATTTATCATAATACTTTTTACGTTAATTACTCAATTCAGGTCAAAATTACAACGATTTACCGGTGGAGTCGTCTTTAATGAAATTTAATTGTTCTTAGAAAACAATTACGGTGTTTGACCTTCTTTCACGTTACAGAAATCGATAGTCACGCATAGCCATCATTTTTCCATTGAAGTATAGCTAATTATTGTGACGGAGAAAATTGTCGGAAGCCGTAAATTGGCGGGTCTATTGTAATAACAAAATGGCGGTGTGGCAACGCCTTCAAATTGACGGTATCACACAATCTACATCTGATACATAGGTATTCGACTTTCAATGTGTTGTGTGGTATAACGAAGGTCGCATTTTGTGGTTAATATTGCTGTTGACCACATATTTTCATGTTGAGTCGGTAGACGGTAGCTACCACAACATTCCGCGGAACGGAGACATTAAAAAAAAATCACGTTGAGGAGTAAAATAATATCAAAATCATAAGGTTTTTATTACGAGTAGGCCTTCTCAGGCACTCTCAAAACTTTACTGACTCTAGTTACGTGGTTCCAATGTCATTCTTATAGAGAAGAACCGGCAAGAAACTCCATAATTCCAATTATCCTCCAATGGTCCTCCCGAAAAAAATATTAATAATGTCAAGTATCATACTACTATACACACTTGTATTTTATCACCTATCAGCGTAGGCAACGCAGGCATTCATATGCAAGTAAACGTAGCCTACATATTCGACAGGAATGGATTATAGTGATCAATACTTATTCACAGTCACGTGCTGGTAATTCTATACTACACAATCTAGGCTCCATTTACTATTGTAACACTTGAATTCCTGATTAAAACAGGAATAAAGATTTATTTCTTAATAAATCTTTGACAACTTTACTAGGTTAAAAACTACTTTGAGGGAAGGGGGAGAGATATTGCATCATGAAGTATATCCTACTACCTATATCCTTTCTTGGAGTTAATTCTAACCTCATACAAAATGTTATCAAAATCGCTAACAGGTTTAATGAGTAAAACCATAAGCGACAAAGATAAAGAGCTTTTTTAGTTCTAAAATTGCAAATAAAGTAGCTGATAAAGCAATTACATTGCCGAAACTCAATAATACCACCATTCAGAAACCAAACTGTACTAAATTCTTAAATAATCTCTCAATAACGATAGTTTAGCAAGTAAAAGTAACGGTCCTGGCTTATCTTCTGCCCTCGATATGATATGAGCTTGTTAACTGCTCAAACGTGTGCGGGGAACCAATGAGAGCGTATGACGACCAATTATAATACATGTTTTGTTACAAGTTTTTAGGTTAGTTATGCTCAACTGGGAATATAAATACACCGTGATTTTTAGGTCGTTTTAAAAAAGTCGTCCACACAATGTATCCGTCATAAAATACCTCTAGGCGCGAATATAATTTTTTTATCATTAATTAAAATAATATGCATGAAAAAAATAAATAATACATTGGAAATATGAAACATCCTGTTAAAAATGTTTACGTATCAAACTGTTGAAGATACATGCTACATACTTACTGCGAACATTATGATTGCAATAGTAAGACAGCTGTTTTACGCTAAGGTGAATGACCTGTGATAAGACGCCGCCGCGCCGCCCGCGCGGCCCCTTTGGCACAAGGTTCGGACCGCGCTCACTACAGAGTGTTCGTAAAACTGCCTTGTGTCATAATAATGAATAATATTTTTATTCATTCAAATCTTAAAAAATACATATTTTTTTATTATAAACGTTTACTAGTCATTGGATACATGAACTGGGCTGCTTTTTTAAAACGACCTAAAAGTCACGGTGTATAGTGTAATTTTTACAAATTTTGACGATAGAATACATTGAGATTTTATCAATAGTTGTTTGAAATGTTCAGATGTATAGAAGTGGCTGAAGTGGCATGTCCAAATGATATAAGTTATCGAAAAGCAATTTCATCTCCGTAATGCAGTATCTTGTCAGCTGACGTCATTTTTGATGAAGTAATTTGAACGAACAATTTCTCACTAAAATTACCCTTCGTTAATCATGATATGTTGCACAGTAATTTTAAGCTGCACATACAAAAAGCTGTGGGAATGCTTACATAAAAACCGTGGAAAATCCCCACAAATCTTTCGCTAAGCTACTTAATTCTGCTTAATGTGGGTGGCCTGAAAAACACGATAGCGACAAACAAGTGTATAGTCCGCTTTAGTGCTAGTCACGTCGGCTAATGTATTCGCACCTTTATTATACGAACGTAGCTTTATTGTGATAGCAACTACTTTTGGTAATTACATTTTGGGATTCAGTAAAAACGATAAATAAAGAACATTTGCATTTATACTTCTAAATATAAAAACGTCATGACGTCAAGACTTTTAAGTAGTTTTGAGACTGAGGCAAAAAAAAAACAGAACTCTATTTCCAACTTAAATTACAACAGAACAGAAATTCCAAAAGGTCAGACTGAGATAACTAGTATTTTTATCCAAGAAAAGAAAAACTAACTTTTGCCCGAGAGCGGCCACCACATCTAGTAGGGAGGTACATTTTCCCTAGTCTAGCTCCCCCAGGGCATACGCTCAAATATTAGCCTCAAGCTACAGAACTCATTGGGGACCCGTACCACCGCGTCGCCAAATATATTTTGGGCCAATATTGGTCGCGAATGAAAAAATTATGCATATTTGTTTAGGATAAGCCAAAAAATACTCTCATACATGAAAAACTTGGATCGAAAACTTTGGCAGCGCTGTTTGTTCAGTTTATTCATAAGATCTATTTTTTGTATGACTTACTCAGGCAATATACGATATTTGGCAAACACATTTTTCCTGTATAAACGCGTTTAGATAACGTTTTCTTTTTGGGAATTAACTGGAATGGAAAATTCTTTGAGATAACATCAATATTCAAACATAATAGAAGGAGCAGTGAATAGGAGGAAAGGATAAAGTATAAAGAAACATGTTTACGACACAAGAAAATGAGAAAGGCGAGTTAATCCAGAGTCCAGTATCTAAACAATTTTTGAGTATAATGTAGTAGAATGTTTTGATAGGTTATGAAAATTCTATTTCGAAAAAAAATACTCATTGCAATTAGAGCATTAAATTATAGCAAGAATTGAATACGTAATAAACAATTTTGCGATAATCACCCATATATTGTACTTGACTTATGTGTTGTTTAATTATTACGAGATCAACCAGATTTTTTAAACGATTCTCACACTAAGCATTAAGCTAGCAGTAATATTATATGTAAGCATATTTTCGATAGCTGAGTAAACCTTCAATTTCTTTCCGTCAGCATTGTGGACGCAACATGTCAATACCCAGAAGTTAATACCGACCTTATTTCCCAGACTAACGGTAACATGATACCATTATATTTCCTCGAAGACAGATCGAAGTCTTATTGTTTCCTTAGGTTAGATATTATTCTAGTTAAGCTATTGATTCCAATTAAGTAGCGGCAAACTAGATGCTATGCGTTGATTGCGAGAGCTTTTTGTACTGCTTTCTATCGCGATCACAATCGCGGTTTACTTACCCGAGTCTGCACCAAATGTGGATGTTATTTTATTATTGTAGGACGGAAATATATTTTCTTAGACAGGATTTATTCATGCAAGAATAAATAAAGTCAATGAACTTGATCTCTAATCAAGTTTTTATTAAATTGTCGTCAATTTGATTAGAGTCTAAAAATATCGAATCTCTTTTTGGAAGATTTATAAATAAAAAATTTTATCTGATAAGCTTTCAGATTTCTCAATCAATCACTGAGCGACTTTAGGACGTCTAGACTAATCACGTTTATTACCTTATTTACTTCTAATTTCGCTTTTATGAGTCATTTTCTAACAATACCTGACTAATGAGATTTGGGCAACGAACGACCCGGCAATGTCGAGCGGGCGTTTAGAAGTCATACATACAAACACACTTCTCGTTTGCGGAGGTGATTAGCGCTTTTTTATGTATTTGAAAAGAAATCTTAACAGTCGTGCGCGATACGCGAGAGCTGAGAATACATAGATGAAAAGGAAATAATGACTTGAAGAAAATCACCGCTTTAAGTACTGATTGTTTTCACTTCAACTTCGCGACTTCACTTGTTTTTGAGCAAACTTTTACTCATTCGTATTTGTCACGTCTCATTTCCATTCCACCAAGGTGGTATTATAACTTCTATAATTTACACGCAGAGTAGCAAGCAGTAAACATTCGTGAACAACTGAACGGAGAATTATACAATCAAAGTTACGACCAAACCGCACACCGACAACACAGCTAGCTGTCTAGCGAAATAATTGAAAATACCGTAGTTTTGCAATTCTTTAGCAGATCCTAGTAGCATTAAAAATCACCTTGGTGCTAACTACTAACGTACCTGTCAACTGCAGATACCGTGCCATATGTTATCGTACACAAGCAATTATGATTTCTACTCCAACATGGTAAAGTTTGTAATAGCTTGTATAATTGCTCACGGTAGATGTATTTTGAAGTGGGATAGCGTACCCACGCCACAGATTCAACGTTTTACAAGCAGGTGCGGCGCGGCGTGTGCCAGTTTTCAATTTGCAAATTGTCGAACAAAAACATTCATAGAAAATTTTAAGTAAATGTCTCGCGAGACTTAAAGGGGTTAAGTAAATCAATTGTAAAGGGGAAGCAACAAGTTGTGGCCACAACATAACTCTGTAAGTACTAAATGGTTGAAGATTTTCCAACAAGAATAATATGGTTTCAAAGAAAACACGCCAACAATGCGCAGTGATTTTCCTTTGACCTCTCTCAATGTAGCTTTAAGTCTAGAACGGGAAAAAAATAGTTAAAAGGGTTTTTGCAAGCGCCAGTTACTTTATATTAATTTCCGTATTAAAATTACGTAATGCAGTTCTGCTAGAATCATCAAAGGACTTGGGGACAGCCTTTGCCTAGCATGGGACACTACAAGATAGGACAAAAAACCTTACACACGCTTTTTAGTTGTATCATACGTTTCTAAGCTTAACTCAGTAAGACAATATACAATATTAGTAGAGTTAAGTATTACATAAAAACAAATCGTTCCATTTTTGTCAACAATCTTAGTAAAACATCTCATATTTACTTTTCCGCTGGATTCCATGTTTCTTTCTACATAAGCAAAAACTACAAACATCATGTTTTCTTATCAAGCCTACCACCACTTATACTAAGACTGTTGTGGAAGAGAGAGAGCGCACTACACTTTATAAAGCGGCGTCTCTTTTCCACAACTGCTGTCTAACTTTAAGAGTTGGTTTGCTCCCAGTTCGCCGTATACCCTGTGAATGCAAATATTATTATTTGTCACACAGATTGCCGGATCTTGTGTTTCCCTTTCGATACTTATTCATGAGCACGCGTCGCTTTATCGTTTACTATGAGCTTGGAGATTGTGGCGGGTTAAGCCTCCGATCCGTAATCTATACGACGTTTATATTGAGTTATTTTACTGATGTCATCCGTTTAGAATAGTTTTACTTCAATTTTCGCGTAAAATATATAAATTATGATTATTTTAAATTGTCAAGTGTCATAATTAAACTGTCTGAGTTATATTTACACGTTTTTAGTTAGATAGGTATCTACAAACTACTAATTATGATGTATCTAGCTGTTGCCTGCGAATGTCGGTTGTGGCTGTCAAAATACGCCAACAGCCTGGGTTAATTGAGGGTGTCACCAAATCTTATCAAAATTTAATCCGTTTGAACGTGAAAGAGCAACAAACATCCATCTATTCATCCGACCATTCATCCTTATTTACAGTTACAGTCTTTCGCTTTTATAATACTAGTAGGATATTTGCAGAGTTCTTCCTGCTTAATACTTCTACAGGCTTATTACATTACTATGTACTGTATCTCTACTAGTAACATAACCCTTCTGAAGAAATATTGGAATGCTATGGAACGCGCTACGATGAAAAAACAACAGCATCTGAATCGCGAGGTAAAACACAGCTTGATTTCCATATCTACTAGATTCAGTAAACATGTGCCATATTATAGGGAAGATATATATTCGCAATCTAAGTAAAATAGCTTCGAATGTGTCGTCAAAGTAAATTAAATACGGTTCAAACGGCTGCTGGGTACCACAGTATGAATCAATACAGTAGTAGGACTCGGTCGTTACTAAAAAACAAATACCTACAGCCGCGCGTTTTGTAACAGTGATAGGGCTGCACACCTACTGCATATGAATTACATCAAAAACATGCCGTCCGATCGTCACAGCGACACACTAGCGAGTGTAGGATACTAGTCGGGTGCCTCGATCGGAAAGCGTGGGCATAGCTCGATTTTCCCCCGTTTATGTGAAGTCGTCATACTGTATATATTATTATACTGTGTGGGCACTGTATCTTTCGGATAGCTGCCATAAAAACCAGTAATGTATCTCACAGTAACGCTGAAACAATGTACGATGAAATTGTTTATATTTACAGGGAAGAGATAACAGAGAATTGATCGTTTATTAGACCGTTTTGTACTTGATTTGTATTTTGATTCCGGCATTGCTTAACCGTCCCTTTTGAATGTAGGTACAGATCGATGAGACACAGGACAACCTTTTGTGAGTTCCAAAAATATGTCATTTGTGCACAGTAAGCTACAGAAGTCGGTTGACACAAACCGATTTACAAAGTGTCATTATTTTTCCATGATATGTAGGACTTGGTGCTTAGTAAGTTTTAGCTATGCCAGGTGTCAAGCCTATTTTGTTACCTAATAGCACAACAGTAATTTATTGAATTCGATTGTGTACAGTTCGTTTAAAAATCTAAATGTGTTAATTGACTTTGAATTCAAATTCAAATGAATGCGGGAGTCGTGAAACAAATGCAATCTCAACCTAAGTACATACGTTAGCGCCGCCTTAAAAATATAAATGTTCAGTTTCTCTTAGTTTTAAATTTCTATATATAAAACCTAATGAGACCCAGTGTTGGCGCTAAATAAAAATAAAACCAGTCATTAAGTTAGTGCGGGATTGCTCTCAGTTTTATTACAAGCACTAAAAATTAAGAGTGTTGAGTTTAAGCCTGGCTTTGTTATTCCACAGCGGTTTAATCTTGAGGCGTTAATCGCTTTTAAAACTAAGATGAAACGTTTAAACGACGTATTATAAAACGACAAAAGTTTTCTAACAATACCTGACTAATGAGATTTGGGCAACGAACGACCCGGCAATGTCGAGCGGGCGTTTAGAAGTCATACATACAAACACACTTCTCGTTTGCGGAGGTGATTAGCGCTTTTTTATGTATTTGAAAAGAAATCTTAACAGTCGTGCGCGATACGCGAGAGCTGAGAATACATAGATGAAAAGGAAATAATGACTTGAAGAAAATCACCGCTTTAAGTACTGATTGTTTTCACTTCAACTTCGCGACTTCACTTGTTTTTGAGCAAACTTTTACTCATTCGTATTTGTCACGTCTCATTTCCATTCCACCAAGGTGGTATTATAACTTCTATAATTTACACGCAGAGTAGCAAGCAGTAAACATTCGTGAACAACTGAACGGAGAATTATACAATCAAAGTTACGACCAAACCGCACACCGACAACACAGCTAGCTGTCTAGCGAAATAATTGAAAATACCGTAGTTTTGCAATTCTTTAGCAGATCCTAGTAGCATTAAAAATCACCTTGGTGCTAACTACTAACGTACCTGTCAACTGCAGATACCGTGCCATATGTTATCGTACACAAGCAATTATGATTTCTACTCCAACATGGTAAAGTTTGTAATAGCTTGTATAATTGCTCACGGTAGATGTATTTTGAAGTGGGATAGCGTACCCACGCCACAGATTCAACGTTTTACAAGCAGGTGCGGCGCGGCGTGTGCCAGTTTTCAATTTGCAAATTGTCGAACAAAAACATTCATAGAAAATTTTAAGTAAATGTCTCGCGAGACTTAAAGGGGTTAAGTAAATCAATTGTAAAGGGGAAGCAACAAGTTGTGGCCACAACATAACTCTGTAAGTACTAAATGGTTGAAGATTTTCCAACAAGAATAATATGGTTTCAAAGAAAACACGCCAACAATGCGCAGTGATTTTCCTTTGACCTCTCTCAATGTAGCTTTAAGTCTAGAACGGGAAAAAAATAGTTAAAAGGGTTTTTGCAAGCGCCAGTTACTTTATATTAATTTCCGTATTAAAATTACGTAATGCAGTTCTGCTAGAATCATCAAAGGACTTGGGGACAGCCTTTGCCTAGCATGGGACACTACAAGATAGGACAAAAAACCTTACACACGCTTTTTAGTTGTATCATACGTTTCTAAGCTTAACTCAGTAAGACAATATACAATATTAGTAGAGTTAAGTATTACATAAAAACAAATCGTTCCATTTTTGTCAACAATCTTAGTAAAACATCTCATATTTACTTTTCCGCTGGATTCCATGTTTCTTTCTACATAAGCAAAAACTACAAACATCATGTTTTCTTATCAAGCCTACCACCACTTATACTAAGACTGTTGTGGAAGAGAGAGAGCGCACTACACTTTATAAAGCGGCGTCTCTTTTCCACAACTGCTGTCTAACTTTAAGAGTTGGTTTGCTCCCAGTTCGCCGTATACCCTGTGAATGCAAATATTATTATTTGTCACACAGATTGCCGGATCTTGTGTTTCCCTTTCGATACTTATTCATGAGCACGCGTCGCTTTATCGTTTACTATGAGCTTGGAGATTGTGGCGGGTTAAGCCTCCGATCCGTAATCTATACGACGTTTATATTGAGTTATTTTACTGATGTCATCCGTTTAGAATAGTTTTACTTCAATTTTCGCGTAAAATATATAAATTATGATTATTTTAAATTGTCAAGTGTCATAATTAAACTGTCTGAGTTATATTTACACGTTTTTAGTTAGATAGGTATCTACAAACTACTAATTATGATGTATCTAGCTGTTGCCTGCGAATGTCGGTTGTGGCTGTCAAAATACGCCAACAGCCTGGGTTAATTGAGGGTGTCACCAAATCTTATCAAAATTTAATCCGTTTGAACGTGAAAGAGCAACAAACATCCATCTATTCATCCGACCATTCATCCTTATTTACAGTTACAGTCTTTCGCTTTTATAATACTAGTAGGATATTTGCAGAGTTCTTCCTGCTTAATACTTCTACAGGCTTATTACATTACTATGTACTGTATCTCTACTAGTAACATAACCCTTCTGAAGAAATATTGGAATGCTATGGAACGCGCTACGATGAAAAAACAACAGCATCTGAATCGCGAGGTAAAACACAGCTTGATTTCCATATCTACTAGATTCAGTAAACATGTGCCATATTATAGGGAAGATATATATTCGCAATCTAAGTAAAATAGCTTCGAATGTGTCGTCAAAGTAAATTAAATACGGTTCAAACGGCTGCTGGGTACCACAGTATGAATCAATACAGTAGTAGGACTCGGTCGTTACTAAAAAACAAATACCTACAGCCGCGCGTTTTGTAACAGTGATAGGGCTGCACACCTACTGCATATGAATTACATCAAAAACATGCCGTCCGATCGTCACAGCGACACACTAGCGAGTGTAGGATACTAGTCGGGTGCCTCGATCGGAAAGCGTGGGCATAGCTCGATTTTCCCCCGTTTATGTGAAGTCGTCATACTGTATATATTATTATACTGTGTGGGCACTGTATCTTTCGGATAGCTGCCATAAAAACCAGTAATGTATCTCACAGTAACGCTGAAACAATGTACGATGAAATTGTTTATATTTACAGGGAAGAGATAACAGAGAATTGATCGTTTATTAGACCGTTTTGTACTTGATTTGTATTTTGATTCCGGCATTGCTTAACCGTCCCTTTTGAATGTAGGTACAGATCGATGAGACACAGGACAACCTTTTGTGAGTTCCAAAAATATGTCATTTGTGCACAGTAAGCTACAGAAGTCGGTTGACACAAACCGATTTACAAAGTGTCATTATTTTTCCATGATATGTAGGACTTGGTGCTTAGTAAGTTTTAGCTATGCCAGGTGTCAAGCCTATTTTGTTACCTAATAGCACAACAGTAATTTATTGAATTCGATTGTGTACAGTTCGTTTAAAAATCTAAATGTGTTAATTGACTTTGAATTCAAATTCAAATGAATGCGGGAGTCGTGAAACAAATGCAATCTCAACCTAAGTACATACGTTAGCGCCGCCTTAAAAATATAAATGTTCAGTTTCTCTTAGTTTTAAATTTCTATATATAAAACCTAATGAGACCCAGTGTTGGCGCTAAATAAAAATAAAACCAGTCATTAAGTTAGTGCGGGATTGCTCTCAGTTTTATTACAAGCACTAAAAATTAAGAGTGTTGAGTTTAAGCCTGGCTTTGTTATTCCACAGCGGTTTAATCTTGAGGCGTTAATCGCTTTTAAAACTAAGATGAAACGTTTAAACGACGTATTATAAAACGACAAAAGTTTGAAGTTTTAGTAGACTGTGGAAGTTTTGGTAGGTTTA
The DNA here is from genome assembly GCA_941860345.1 of Chrysodeixis includens. Classification (NCBI taxonomy): domain Eukaryota; kingdom Metazoa; phylum Arthropoda; class Insecta; order Lepidoptera; family Noctuidae; genus Chrysodeixis; species Chrysodeixis includens. The sequence continues at coordinate 2,354,570 of OW796099.1, read as the reverse complement.
AGTTTAAAGATATTAAAAACTGTTATGTCGTTCACAGGTTCAATTAAAGAGATAGCAAAAAGCTGATTGAATTAAATACATCTAAACCACAATTTATCGATAGGCTTCTAGATCGAATAAGTTTTCTAAATAAGGACATATTTATTTACATAACACTTCCTAACAAATATCGTCAAAATACGTCACTGAACCCTTCACATATCCTTTACGGATTGCGGTCTCTCATTACGGATTTATGTCACCTCGGGCAAAAACACAATGGCCGTAAAAACGTTAATGACTTAATGGATGGAGGCCATGAAGTAAAGCCAGCCAATGTTTTGTGCACAGCCTCAGCCATTCCACTGCACGTTGTCATTTTGGGAACTCTGCCAAAAAGCCTCCTACCCCCGCCTGTACATTTTGGCAAGGCACCTTTAAAACTTTTTAAAAACAATTTCGTTTTAAAAAGAAAACATATTTTAAAATTTGAGTGCCCGACGTAACAGGGCGAGTGATCTAAAACAAGTGAGTGCAAACTATTCATTCTATTTTCGTACCTAACAAGTTGTTTGTACCAGATCAATTTTCTGAGCTAAAAAAGGAAACAGATTACAAAAATAAAATTGTATTATCGATAAAAGTCAAGTTGTCTACCGTAATTGAGTCTGGAAATAGAGTGAAGGACAGACAGGCATACTTAGTGTCTGGATACCAAGGGCAACGCATGCGTGACGCACAAGGTACGTCACGGTTACGATACAACAGGCAAATACATTTTATAGGGTAGGTATACCGTATACCTAACGTGACCATTTATTCTTTGAGTCAAAACAGGACGTTGGTTTATTAGGTTAAAAATGAGGAGGTTTCTCAATTCGACCGTATAAGCTTATTTTTAAAGAAAGAAATCGAGGGGAACTTCAAATTTTCTGAAAACGGGACAATTTCGTGTCCCACTGTTCATTTCGGGAAAACCAGGACTAGTAATTGTAAAAAGGAACAGTCTCGTTCAAAACGGGACGTCTGGTCACATCTACTGAGGTAGGTAGGCTACTGATGACGTCATTCGTCAGAGAAAAAGGTTCTTTAATAATCGTGTTGGCTGTTGCCCCGGCCTTGCGAACCGTATGTGAATACCAATGGGTCGTGCTTTAAGTCAGTGTACGTTAAAGATTTTTATTGTAAAGTTATATAAATAACGAGTTACATTACTGTATAATGAAATACGTAACTCGTTTCACGTATCAAGGTTGATATTTAGTGGTACTTACCGTAAATGTCGAGTATGGTGATATAAATATGGTACCGTTAACTGGCTATCAAATACAAATTATTTGTTCTTGTTACATGTACATATACTAAGACGACATTATACTAGTGAGTACTAGTATAATGTCGTCTTAGTATATGTACATGCTCAATTTCCAATCCAGGGTAAGGTTCAAAAGGTTCAGGTTTTTCTGACACATGTTCGCATTTATTTTACAAACATTCCATTCGATGCGTCAAAAATAAAACGATGTAGATTGATAGCCGGAGTACAAAGGAGCCTACCACCATTTTCATAAAGTAATGATATTGCAGTTGTGGAAGAGAGATAACACTCTACGTTGGGTAGTGCGTTGTCCCGCTTCCACAAATATAGTAGAATTACTTTAACAGATGTTGGTAGACCTCCTGTTTCTTTCTCCTGTGGATTGATAGCCAGGGTACAGATAGAGAGCTATCTTGGATTGCGTTTAATAGTCCTACGTGAGGGACAAATGTTAGGGGTTGTGTAAAGGACTGTAAACTGGGTTGATTGATCCTTTTTCTAAGGGTATGTAAAGTGACAAATTTGTACTGATTCTGGGAAGTCGTGTTTTGTTTCTTTTTGGAGAAAATACGGAATAATTTTAATAGGAATGATGCATAGTCTTAGGAAGTTATGATCCTGCTTAGACCAAAACCTAAAAATTACTTTAGAGATACGACAGAAAATATGCAATATGGTAAGGCTTAAAAGACTCCCGTTCGTTATTATAAAACAGATCTAATTTTCTTCGTACCATATTGCATCTTTTAAAGCAATTTTCCTGCACTTTTTCTGCTTCCTACTATCATTATACTAAGGATAAAAATAACCAAAGAGTCTCCTGACAAAGCTAGTTCTAAAAATAGAATTTTATCTCATCCACCCACCTTTTTGTTCTTTTTTCTTTAATCCCGTAAGCTTTTCTTTTACATAAAATAATGGTCGCTTTTCGACCGAAATTTTAATTAGCGTAAGCTGGAGCGCCGAAGCTTCAGCAATCAATTCAGTCCATTGTGATGTTAATTAAAATGGTTTGGACGAATGTTTTGTAGAATGTCCTAGATTTTAAGATGGAGTATGGATGTGGTGATAAATCTATAGATATTTGTTAATTATTCGGCTTTAACAAGGTAATGTCGATGTGAATGTATCCTGTGTTATTCTTACCTCTATCTTATGTTTGATAAATGTTTTGTATAAATGTTTTTTTTTGTTTTCCAGGGTGAAACGCTAATGATTTCAGCCCACTCGGCGGGCACAGCATAGGGATATGTTGGACCCCCAACGACTGAAATCACCCCGGGCTCCTTCTACTGAGCCAGAGTCACAGGATCGCTCGCGCATGCTCTGCATGACTCTAGCTATAAAAGTCTAGGCGTTTTAGACGCAAGAAGTAATTAAATATTCACACTAACAAAACTATCACAAAATTCCCCTTTTACATTATTATTGCGACTATTTAGGTGTGCTTCGTTTTATTACGAGTACTTTAATATTTACCAGATAATTCATAAAATCTAGTATATCTGATTGTTTAACAAAATAAGGCAAACGTATAAAGATTAATTTAAAGTACTCACATATCAAAATTTGTTTGGTAAGTACTTTCCATACAAACATAAAAAATGATTAGTTTTAGAGGTTCAAGCCCCGCTATGTTTGTTCTTACGGATAACGTTTTACCATTCAAACAAAAAACACAATATACCCTTTACAACCTTATGTCGTTGTCATACGGTTTATTTTTAAATAACTTAGTATCCAGTTTAGAAACACTTGAGCAATCCAAATATTGGTAATGGCGCGAACCTGCTACATTATGACTGCCTGATATTGTTTGTACTGTGGATACCATTAAACTTGATTTTTAAGCGAAATAAAGGTTAATGACATTAAATTTACCGGTTTGCGTACTAGCGAAATACGTGATTTGAACTGATTCGTTTATTTCTGTCATTAGACTCAATACAACTCGTTTTTCTACATACAAACCTACTCGGCTTGGTTTTCTAAAAAGTGCTTTATATTTTAGTTTAAAAAGTAAAATGTTCCCTTTGTATTAATTACAATTAAATTTCTGAATAAAAAAGGATTTACAAACTCTTTGTGCAAAACAAACATTTTTGCCAAATATTTATGTTAATCTGTTAGCTTTAAGTATTTACCTAAATACTTAGAAATTAAGGAATGCTAATCAGTCGACTGAGTTGTTATTATTACTTATTTTGCCTACCACGAATTTGTATAAAAAAAATGTTTTTAATTACCCTAAATTTTATGTTATTTTAATTTTTGGCTTTGCCTTCCCAAAGTTTTGTTGGAATTTTAATCTTACTATCTTTTTCCAGCGACTTCGCTCGCGTGAATGTCGGTTAATATAGAACACTATCCTTCATTTATACAATCGGGTAAAAAGTAGACTGTATAGGTATAAGTCCATACCGGTTCTCATCAAAATTGCTCAACCCATACTTTCGCATTGATAATATTAGTAGAATGGAATGACTGTACTTAAAACTTAAATAAATCTTTCTTTTTTATAGAATACATTTCATTAGTTAGCCCAAGCGAAGACTAGAAATACTTCACTGGACTTTACTCAAACAAATCCCACTTTTATTTCTATACTTAAAGCAACACCAGTTTCTTATGTAACTTAAAAGTAATACATTCTATTCTTAGTTCTCTCTCGAATTATTCTAACTAAGGTTCATGAACTCTGACTTAATCCATTGTCCTTTTAGAAGGTCGAACGTTACTTTAAGAATTAAAAGCTGTATTGGGATAAGGTCATTTGTTAGGTGAAATTAAGCCACCAATTCTTAAATCATCTCAGTCTATGTAAGAAATGAGAACAATGTTAAGATTATTGCCTACTAAATTCTTTCAAAGCAGGACTGTTTCTTGCCCAGACTCTGGCTTAGGTTGTTTTAAGGTGCCCGGGGTGTTTTTAGTCCGACATATCCTCACGCCGTGGGTTGAAATCATTAGCGTTTTACCACGGAAAACAAAAGAAGTATGACTGTTACTTGCGCATGGGAGACACCGCTACGCGTGATGTACTGCCCCATCTCGCTTCTACAATGCCATGTGTCTTGCTTGTAGAGTAATACAGACATAGAACACAGTTATTATCAAGAAGCTATTAACAAAATGGTTTTTATTGTCGTTTCTCAATCACAATTTAATTAAATATCATTCTACCAGGTACTGGATATTGCAATAGGAAATATTGATGTAATTTATGACTATTAAAACTGCAACAAACATCGCAAACCTATAAAATTAATACACGAACAGTCGATACCGAGGTCGGTAACGTAATAAATAAATTTATTTGTTTAAGTTCAGTGCACACTGAGGCCAAATTAAGATTTCCGAACGATATTTGACACCCACTGGCTGATTTACATTTGATAGATATTCATAGCTCGCCTCTACGTAACTCATGAATATGTGCACAAAATGGAGATATATAAGCCATCGTTTAGACACGACACTACTTGACAATGATTATAATTTATGCAAGTTATTGAGAATTTTCAATACAGGATCCGAAGGAAAGTAACTTACATTACTACAAGTTGTAATCGCCCTAGAAATTGCAACACTTTTCAATAATATGAGACGAGAGAGATATCACTTCCAATTTCCATATATTCTTTCTATAACGGTTAACAAAAGTGGGAATATCAGCCGTCAAAATAAAAGCAAGAGAAATTAAAAATACATTCACTTAAACTAGATTATAGCAATTATGATAAAGTATACAATAATAAACGAATAAAACCCAAGATTTTTTTTTCCTTCAGATCTAAAGAAATCGGTTTATTTACCTACGTCTCTTTAATGCTCATAATTCAAATCTAAATATTAACATTGAAAGAGTTTAGATCAAAAAGTTTTTAATGGATTAAAATATGAAATTCATTTAATTACCTTAAATTATACGCACGAATTTATTAATATTTTTGTATGAAACAAAGTCAAAAGAATTTTTTTAAATCATGATTCAATATAAGACTGAATTATTCATAAAAATGAGTAGAGAAAACAAAATTTAAATTATTTTTTAATACAAACAGTATGACTAATATTTTTCTAGATATTGGAAACCAGTTTAGATAGACATGAAAATTAGACGAGTTGTGAACTGTTTTAGCATATTATCTCTGTATGTATCGAAAGGCATTGTCTACTGGTGAAATATTAGCTTGTGGTGGAGCCTTGGCACCATTACGTACAAACCACACTTTTAATTCCGTTTCCATATTTGGCTTGCAATTTGAAATATCTAATTTAAGTTATATTAGACTTGATAGACATTGATTTGTGTAATAACTAGAATTGCTCTTAACTACCGCTTTACTCGACTATGAAATCAGTCAAAATCTGTTACTTAATAATTTGGCAAAACACAAGCCTATCAACTTAGCCGACATTGCTTTGATAAGAGATTGAATTGGACAGCCAGAAATTTTAAGTATGACCCTTAAAATCCCTAGTACCTACCTACTTACTCTTTAAAACCGAAATCTACCTAAAAAAAATACCTCCTCATTTTAATCTCATTATATTATAAGTCTCTAAGGAGCCTTCAGAAGTCACTGCGGCTATTTTAAGAGGTTTCGTAGGCGTTCGTAAATGTAAAGAGGCTTTTTTTACCCTTGAGAGATATTAAAGAGCTATACGGAATAAAAGTCCTTCGATTTTGACTCTCTAAAAAAGTATCAGAATCGACTTAGTAAACGATACGGTGAATCTTGGAATTGATTTGCTGAAACTTTTTGGTACTTGAGATGTCTCAATTGATATCGTATTGAATACGATATTATGTCACCCATTTAATGAGCATATACTTATTAAAGAGAGCAATGACGACAGAACAAGTCAAATAGAGAAAACACAAGAAAGATATTATGTTCAGTGAGCAAAACAATATACAATCATATGAATATCAACTAGCATGCATTATCGAAGGACCATAAACCAAACCATCAAGCTAAAACAACCGTAGGGCGAATCAAAGCTATGCCAACGGTACGATCTAATAACACCAGGATTTCAGAATGCACTGTCATAGAACCAGCTCCAGCTTCCATCCTTTCCTCTTAATTGAAACGTCAAGATGAAGCCAGTGGATATGTGATTATAATTCGCTACCGGTTTTGCCTTTAAGCTAGCTTTGATTGTTTTTTGCTGGGATTGCGGACAGATTCAATCTGGTTCATCTATGTACGCCTTGGGGTAGGGAAGTTGATTTTAATCCCTGATTGGACTCATTCGATGTATTAGAATTTGTATTTAGATCTTTACTATGTTGAGTTCATGATTAATGCTTAGTTATACGAGCACCACAGAGGTTGTGCTCAAGAAATACGTTTGAGCAATTCAGATTGTATTGCGAAGAATTCGAAACATTCCAAGATTGAAACATTTTTTTGATAAGAACTTGTTAAGGCGTGCTGCAAGGAAATTAAAATTGTTTGATAACAATGTTAGGGGCGTGCCATTGAGTTGTATAGGAAAATTTATTCTAATCGACCAAAAACGCGTATTTCAAAAGCTCAACAGTTAGAAGTATATTTTTGTAACACGCAAACTGCAATGACAGTCAAACTGTCTGAGAAATTACAGACAAAAGATTTATTAAGACAATAATTCACAGTTTTGTAATGGCACAATTGGACCAGTATAAAATATTAGAATTCCCTCACTGTGTCGGATTACTTAGAATTATGGAGCTGTCCGATATAGCTGCTGATACGGCTTATTGGCCCTAAAGTAGAGCCTCGTAAAATGTTCAATTTAGACTGGACATTCGGAGGACATTTAGGGCAACAGTGTTAAGGTTTTAATCTTTTATTAAATTTATTAAAATTTTCCTGTGAACATAAAACCCGTTACAAAAATATTCTATTGGGAAAATATCAACACATTGATTTTTTATTACGCTATAAAAATCTCACTTCTGATTAGACCTTATATTTTTTACATAATTGTATCTCCAAGAATCATCAAAGCGGGAATTTTATTGATTTCCAGTTCGACTGCTTGTGGAGGATTTTCCGGTTACTAATCAGCAAAAAAATGGCCGCTAATTGTGCTTCTATTCTCAGAAATAAAGATTCCATAGCTTATCGTGAGTACATCACTTTGGTTTATAACACACTCCATATAAAGTGACTTTTATGTTAGGATTAGTAATATATTTGATCAAGAATTAGCTCTTCCAAAATGACGCGATACTGAACTTAATGAGTCAAAAATGATTCACATTCGCATAGTTTATGAGATACGTGTACAAGAATATGTCTTACGTAGGTACATATAGGTCATACGCTAATGCCTGGATGTTATACTGACAAACAGTAAATGCATCATACTCGTGGAATCATCTTTAACTTAGTAACACAAAGTCATTCAAATCTGACGTAATCGACAGTGAACATCATACAACTTGATACAACAGAAACCTTCCTGATGCCTTGAGTCATGATCATAGTTGAAGATGTGGCCATAAAGGAAACAACGGAACAAACAAAGTCGAATCACGTATAACACTACTTATTCAAACCGAAGAAAAAATAGCAAATGTAAAACCGTTTTTATCTTTCACAGCGACAGAACAAGAAACACAGCCTTCTGGGGATCAAACGCCAGTTCTTAAAGTAATATTACAGTTGTGGAAGCATGACAAAGCTACACAAGGTATAACAGCATCTCTTTCCCACAACTGCAATAGTATTACTTCAAGCCGTGGTGGTAGGAATCTTGGACATGTTGGGATAAAGGTTGAGATAACAGCTTAAATACTAGGTGTTCCATAACACTGAAATAAACGCGAAATGGTATATAACATGTAATACTTACTAATCACGAGCGTTAAGCTCGTGTTTGCAGATAACTCTGGCAAAGGGATTAAGCTTCGCAATGTTGTAGATATAATTATCGCGGATTAAGACTGTGACTTGTATTTCCGTAGTGTATTTACTGAATGTCATTGTTATCCATAATATGTTTGGGAAGGATTAGAGTAATTCCTGTTTATCTGAAGTCCCTTTCGTCGGTATTGGAGGCAGTTATTATCTGATCGAACTGCAATTAAATTTCTGTAGGTATCTAAAATGGTTGTAACACTATCCCGACGTTCAGAGATTGGTAATTATATAATTCACACAATACTTTTTAGAAACTAGGGATGGTTTTAAGACAAAGATCAGTGTCCTGATTGAGAGTATTTAGACAACATTATCTACTAAAAAGGGTACTTCTAATGACCGTAAGCTTTGACTAGGGCATCAAGTTTTAAAGCAAGTAAGTGAAATACGACTTTCTATTTAAAGAAAGAAATGAAGTGGAAATTATGGATCCCTTTTTCATGTACCGATGCCCTTTACTCTAAAAGTTACAATGTATGGGGGCGATGATGTGGGCACTAGCGGTTACATAATAGGGGCTGTAAGAAACTTGGAAACCCTTTCAATGTTATAAGTCCTGAAGTGCAACGAACTCTTTTAAGCAAGGGTAGGGTGAGTCTAGACTTTTAGAAAGTCGGTCTGGACACCTGTGTGGCTTAATTTAATTTAGATGACACTTAGGACGCAGATGGAACATTTAACAAAACAGTGAGTAGAACTCTGTGACAAAAAATATTCTGTAATTTCAAGTCTATTTTGCGTGAATGAATGAAAAACAGATGCTTTCTAGGTTGAAATTGATATTATTTAGTTCTGAAGTAAGAACTGTTTTGATGCTGCCAGACTGTTCGAGTTATTGGAACAAATTCGACGTTCAGACCTGTCGAAACTTGTTAACTCGTTACGTACATGTCTATGAGTTTATTTGTTAATTAAGTATATATAATATGTATTCGAAGTATATGAACAGATATAACCTACCTTCAACATTCTCAGAACTGTATTAGTCTCTAATCCCAGTTACGTGGAAAACCCTCGGGCTTTAGAACTTTGAAACCAAAAAAGTTGGATTACTTTCTTGATTTTCAGAAGTTAGGTGTAATTACCCTTGTAATTAAATAAATAAATAAAATTAACACTTCAGTTTAACTTTTAAATACAACTAGAAACATAGAATCCATGGGTCCATTTCAGACTTTTAAATACAACTAGAAATGTTTAATTCATTGGTCCATTTCAGTACTTGCATATTTTACGATGATATAATAAGATGATAAGTTTGAAAGTGGCACCGGTAACAAAAAATCTTCGTGGTAAGAAAGGTGTTAGACATGAATGTGGATGGATATCGTGAAAGAGGATGACCAAAAAACGATGCATGGATTGTGTGAAAGATGGTATAGCTGCAAAGAGTGTTACTTGCGAGATGACGACACATAGGACCGTGTGGAAGATAAAGACATGCTGCGCCGACCCCAAAAAATAAGAGCAGGTGAATAATGATAATGAACGAACGAGATTTTATTATATTTAAGTAGTTGTAGGCTTAGCCACTATAGTAAAAAAAGGTATTCTAAGTAATGTCATTACAGAACAGCACGAAGAATTTATTGAATAAGCTAATACCGTAACTGGTGACACGGATTAAATAACAATCGCGATCAATGCCAATGCAAATCAGTCGTGATTCTCAATGAGTTGACCATTGTAGCGACATTATAATAAAACCTTTATACAAAGCTATTGGTAAATTCTTGCGTTATTTAAGCAATTTGTTACATCTTAATGATTATTTGTTTTGAGGCAATTCGACGAAGATGTTGGCGTTTATCTACATCCTTTTTAAATTCACGTAATATAGGGTTTTTAAAAGATACATTAAGTTATCTATTTCTAACATTTGGATTTCTATGGAAATTTTAACTAGATAAGGATCGTTACATCTAAAAAACTAAATCTACTCGTAAATATGAACAAATACTAACAACAAATAAAACATCGTTTTCGTCTACATAAACATAGTTACATCTCAACCTACTTACACCGAACTACGCTCTACATCTAAAGTGGAAAACTATAAAATCAAAAGCAAAATTAACACAGAATCTAAACTAAATAATGTTCTAGAACTAACTTCAATCACAGCAACTCTAAAACAAGGAAACAATAAACAAAATTCGTTAAAATATGACCACTCGAAGGCGCTAAGTCGTAACGTTTATTAGTCCGCATTGCGGAGGCAGGCGAGCTCGGGGGAACAGGCTAGTCGATATTAGCATGGATAAGGCAGAATAAGTTGCTAACAAGTTTCTAAGTCAGACCTATTATTAGGTGTTGCATTATAGAACAGTAATAGGTAACCTGTTTTACTTGTCTGTGACGCAATAGGGATATGCCAGTAGGCTGATTTTGGACGACTTTTAAAGAATTCTAATATAAGTCAGAATCTGTTCATCAATTAGGTATAGTGCTACAAGGATCTTTTAGCAAGTAGTCATATATGAAAAACCATCACTTTTGACACTGTTAAGTTGATTCTTGTTGCAAATATGCACACCAGCGCCCTCATGTTGTCATCCACGTGCCAAAAGATCCTTGTAGCTGTATAAGCTATAGTAATTTGTATAATCATCATCGTATGTTTATGATGATCTAATGGTGTTTTTCCTTGTTTGTAAGTAATTTTCCTTTAATCTACTGCGTTTAACTAAGGCTGCACATGTATTTATTGTATTTATTAAGATTTATTATTGTTATTATAATAAGCAACCAAACGTTTATTGCTTCTAAATGAACATTTTATTTGACATAACAGAGACCAAAAATCGGATGGTATGATTCTGTGCACTTATAATTACCTAATTGTATTCATATCTCACAAATAAACCGCTTGTCATCATTGTTAAAATAGACAATGTATACAAAATTGACACTGTCAACAAAGTTCACGCCAAAAACCGGTTAGAAAAACAAATGACAAAATACAAACAAAAGGAAACAAAAGTAAAACCAGGCGATAAAAGAACTGGTTTTAATAAATCCTTGACCTTCTGCTTATTATACTTACGTATCAAGAAGCCATTATGATTTTATACTTTCAATCTCATAAGGAAAGTAAAAACTCTGGTATTTACATAATCTCATAAGTCTGGATAAATCGAATATATGTGGACTGGAAAGTTTGCTACGATCGTAAATCAATTCAATTAGGTATAATTTATTGTTATGCTTAACTTTTATAGGTTTGTGTGGAGGATAACTAGATTTTTATGGCTCGATAGTTTTTACTTGTTTTAAGCCAATTATTGTAAACAAGACATCTGATTACGTGATCCTTATTTAGTGCTTGTATCTTTATTGATAGCTGATAAAAAGCATGATTGCAATATTGATGTATTCCATTCTCAATTTTATTAAATATCATGAAACAGACCCTGACCATAAAGATAGCATGGACATGGACGACGACATTTAATAACTTTTTTGAAGAAAAACTGAATTCAAAAGTATCTTGGTCTTGCCATACAAAATGGTCATTCATTGAAATTAGGAAAATACTATCAAAATAGATTTAAAGATACGCTTAGTCATTAATCGATACATTTTGTTGAGGCTAAGGCTTTTTCGTTTCGTTCAGTTGTATAGCTTAGTGAGGTCATGAGTGACGTCAACGATTCGGGAATTCATTTAATTCGTGTTATTGAAGCATTTGATTTGACAGAAAAAAAACTCAAGTACTTTATTATTATATTATCGAACAGTTGGACTAAATTATTTTACTTTTCATAACTTGTTAATATTTCTATTAGGTTACATATAGTCATAATCTTCCTGCCCTTCGTTCGTTCCTCTCTTCGTTTTCCCCTTTAACTTGAGGTGTACATCTGTACATCTGTACATTAGGTTACATAGTATAAATATTAAATTAGTGTGTAACAGTTGCAGTTGGAATATATCTCAAAGACTATATTAGGTTGTGAGACATAAGATGTAAATACGTTACGTCCTTGCGAAACCAGTTCGCCTGTGCCTAGTTAATTCAGTAATAATGTCTGGCAGCTTCAGTATTCATTATCATTTTAGTCATAGCTAAGCTTAACTCATGATTTCCTATGGGTGTCGTAACATTGCCCGTCTAATGATGTTATTGCGAACATTATGTTTCACGTGTGGTGATTATTGCAAATTGCAATATCCGTAATTCATCTAGTTTACACTGTGTTTTTTTTTTGTTGAACACAAGCTACATCGTATGCTTAATTTAAGGCTAGATGACGTTGTGTGAATGCTGAGGAATATATTTTTCTATATTTCTACTTGATGTTTTAAATTTAATCTGACATCATTGTTATTAAAGGTACAGAGTCTATGCCATTACTGGCAATGATGTCTGCCATAGATTATCGAAACTGTATGTAAGGTAGGTAATATAATTAGTATCTATTTGAAGCCGATATGCTTATGAATTATAATTAAGGAAAATCTAGAAGATTTGTTGTTTGACAATCATTTTAATTTACATACACGTGTAGGATTAATCAAGCAATTATTGTCATTAAAAATAAACAGTGTGCTTACAATAAATGAATGAGTACCAAAACTATGTGTAACACACTCTTACATACCTACTTGTAAAGCTTTATACGTAAGTGAACATTACAAATTTACATATCTATAATATATTATGATCATCTTTTCATTATTATTATTGCTTATATTGTTTACTTTCCAAGGCAGGGCCAATGAAACTTCAATAATTATGGAAATCAGAAAAATTAATTCATTTGATTATAATCATATGAATTTGTAATATTTGTTTGATAGTAAACGATTTACGAATATATATATCGATTTTATTTTCAAAACAAACCTTGACTGACTTCAATATATTTTAAGGGGAACGAACGAAATACTGAAGTTGAAATCTACTATTTGTTTTCGTAAATACGAATACTTTGTAAAATCCGAGATCGTGTTTTATGACACCCACGGGAACAGATCAACAAAAGCTTGAAAGAATATAAAACAATACATCAAACTTGAGGAAAATCACAAAGAAATATAATATAGCTATAGAGACGATACTTGGTATGTATGATTTTTTAATTTTTGTAAGAACCAACAAACGGTGATTTTTTGTCGGTAAGAGTTCGGCCCTTATACCTTTCAAATTATTTGAGAAATAAATTTTTATAACAATTTTTTTTTTAAATTTTTGATCTCTGTACCTTTTATAACTTTAGAACATAAATATGTTTAGATTCATTTTGGTATTAGTAATTAAACTAATCTGTCAATCTGGGTGTAACAAATATTGATTTACTATATGATGAGAAAATAAACATTTATTTTTATTTATTTACTTTTAGTCTTTCCCAGGGCCACGTAAATCCATAAGGATTACCACGGGGTCACAATACAAAACATTAAACAACATTAACAATTCCAAAAAAACTCCTCATATAAAAAGCTCAGTGACCCGAAATAAAATCTGACCATATAAAAAGAAAAAGTCAAAGAAATGATATTTCGTACTGCCAATCAATCAACGCGAGTTATGGGGTCGTGTGAAGCACTGGGCCCGGGCCGCGGCCCTAACGTTACACAACACTCGTAAGGCCCAGCGGGCCAGCGCGGCCCCAGTTGGTTACATCAGTAGCCGCGACATTTCCATATAAAGGCCAGCCTACACTCGCCGAGTATTTTCCATTAAACAAGTACAGACACGGGCAAATACATGTAAACACGATCAAACATTTGAAGTTCAAGTCCTAGTCAAATAATTTATGAAATCGTGAAAATTTCTTTCAAATTAAACATTTTATGTTTAGCTTATAATATCAAGAACATTTCATAACAGCTTCAGAAATTTTGCATAAGAAATCTACTGCAACTGTTTGATCGCGTATACATGTTTTTGCTCGTGACTGTACATAAAAGATGCATAACATGCATAACTTTCGGTTATTATGCATATAGTCGAAACTAGTGTAATAAATTATTTACGGCGGTTCCCAAAGTTTTGCAAGTGTTAAAGTTTGGTGAAACAATTTGTGGTTTCTTTATGCTTGAATATTTAAAGCGAGTTAGTAGCTAAACAACTTTGAATATAGAGGTTCTATGTTCGGTGTGGATTGCGCTTATTTACTATCTTTCTTTAGGTAATGTCCAGAGAAAAGGAACAAATAAGACAATCGACATTGGGTAGTCGTTAAAAAAAAGCGAATTTTTCCGTCAGATAGGTTAAAAATATCATTCGATTAGACAGACTAATTAGTTGGTTTAGTTAAATACCCGATGGTAAGAAACGATAATTGTTTGAGAGTTACCGCGGCCCCGGCACTCAAAGGGCTTCAGGAGGAACATAGTGGGTTGATGGATACAAATCTGGCTAAAATTTCATGAGGAATTATATTTTATTACTTTTAGTAAACAAATTACCAATTTCAATCGTTTACTGACTTCCTACACATATCCCTCTCAGTTCAATTAAACAGCTTGAACTTGCAACAAGAATTTAAACAATTTCACTTTGTTTTGCGAATTGCTGCATACAATCTACATTATTATCGAGTATGTTACCTTTGTCGCATATTAAACACGTGATTCAGAATAAATGATGAACCAACTTGGTGACGTCATACACTTAGAAATTGTTGGGCAGGTATAACGAGAGGTGAATGGAATGGTGACGTCACTTTTCCAATATGGGAAAATATTAAACTTATAAAGTTAAGATTTTAATTTTTCTTATGGATAATGATTTCTGGGATTACCTTGTTTTTTTAATTGTAGATATTTTATTAATTTATACTAAAAAAATTTTTCTGCTCATTTTTAATAACTTTATAAAAATAAATAACTTTATCTTAGCGTAAAATGTTTCTGTAAATTTATTATAATAATAATACAACTTATTGACATTGAGAGGTCAGTCAGTTTAAATGAACGCTACAAACGTTGTTTGTTGGCTGCAAAGATCAAGGACATCCACTGCATCTTAATTGAACTAACCGGATTTATATGTATAAAGATATTAGAGTAATGATCTATTAGATTAAAGAAAACTTTATCAAATGAATTGGAGCTTGAAGAGCCAAACCGAAAAGGTTTGACGCGATCAAAAGTTCAAGAATTCATTGACAAAATTGCATTACTAGGAATAACACTTACAAAAAAAATCTGTTGCATTTTTAAGGAAACTAAATATATATAGCCTATGTATAGCCATAGTGATTCAAGGATTCTAATGACATCACAAACAATCGGTTTTCACATTCAGAAGGTATGTTGGAATAACGATTCTTGCATACAAACAATATTACATTTCTTCTATTCATTCGTCAACAAAAAGGTATAACAAACTTCCTTAAAATTGTAGTTTTTCCGAACACGAATATTGAAAATCCAAAGAGAAATAAGCAAGATACTGGCCAGATGGCGCGATTTACGCGAGTACTTTTCAAATTACGAAGTCGTAACTCGTAAGTTTGTCCTCCTTTTCTAGATTCTAGGTACAAAGGTTCACACTGGCAACCACAGAACAACGAATTTCGTCTTTCTTTTTAAACAATTTGTATTTTCTCCTAAAAGGTGTGATATAAAACTTGAAAAGTCTGGTTACAAGCGTTCAATGATCTTTCTCTTGTATAATGTTACACGTAGCAACACATAACCATTATGTACAAGCGATTTGTAATAAAGGTAACCGCTCTATTCACTTTCCTAAGCTAAGTGTGAAAACTACGTAATAACAGTCAAGAACAGTTAAAGTCTAGCACTAGCGCTGCGCATTAAAGCGACGCGCTGAATTCCGACGCGATTGTTGTCATACATTTTGTATGAGGAGTCACGTATGCGGCGGACACTAGCTTAAATCCACTAAAATGTTTGTGAGTAAACCTTCACAGAGTTCTACGGATTTATTCGGTAGAAGAATAAATAAAAGACGGTTCACCTTTGTATAAATCTTTCTGAAAGAAAGAAGGTTGTGACGCATGTATACTCATCCTTATTTTTATTACCCCGCCGTAAGCTGAATGTAATCCGAAAGAGCGCTTGTCAAAACGTTTAATATGTACTCCATTAAAACCATATCAGCGGAGGTTTAACTTACTTTTGCTGACAGCATGGAGGCTGGCATTTCATATAAGGAAATTCGTCCATTTATTGGCCGAGTTAAATTGTGGGAGTCTTCGTACAAGTTATTGCGAACTTTTTGCTGGTTTTCTCATAAATTGCATCAACAAAAGGTTCGTATTTCGTGGTTATCTTTGCCGATATCTCTCGCTTCGTCAGTTTTGGTTATCAGTCGGCGAAGTGGCTCCGGTTAACCTTGTGTTATTTGTTTCTAGACCTGTATTGCGAACTGCTACTGAGTAATATTGTAGGATTTCCTTTCATTCATTATCATAATCCTTTAAGACCTACATGTAACGGAGCAGCTTTAATCATTAAGTAATATTTAAAACTAATTGGGCCAAAAAGTAATGCAATGCAACGCAACAGATAATATGAGATCGCGAAACGTGTTTTTAATGTTTCATCGGATCCCAGAAACTGAATGGTTCATTAAAATTATTTTATGTACAGATTTATATGTTGTAATATTTATATTTTATTGCACTGATTCATGCTAATTACTGTTACCCCACTTAATCATTGCGAAGAATAAACAAAAATCGAATTTTAAATTAATTTCTGCTAAAACCTCGTTATCAACATTTGACACTTTATGATTTACACTAATTAATATTATTAGGTGCGGCATTTAGCATACTATTAATGATATAAACATGCATATTGACTGTATTTAGATAATAATTGCTCTACTTTCTCTAAGGCATCCGGGTTCATTGAACATAGATAGCCGAAACAACTATGTTGGCTAATGACGCTAATGTTTATTGTTTTTATTTCAAAAATTCTCTTTCTCAAACCTTTTTCTCGCCATATATGGAGTTTGATTTTATTGTACTGAATCGTAGGAGTTTTATTTGCATTACTCTTGCTATAAATGGCTGGAATAATGGTCGCTTCTTTCTATCGCTATTGAAAAAACATTTTATTTTCGTATCGGTATTTTTACTGCATTCACTGCACTTTCGGATTGGAATGTTTAGAATATAATGGTTTGACTGTTTTAAGGAACAGCTATGTTACCTAAAATGGTTGTCCCATATTAGAAGGTGAATGTTGTCAATTGTTCGTTTAAAGAGTTCCAATATCTAAACCTAACACCCGGCCTCTGGAAGGGTGATCAATTGAACCTGCTGTCAAATCAACAGATCACGACTGTGATTGGTTGACCATAAAACTTACAACCAATCACAGAACTTAACATGAGATTCGACGGACGATTTTATAACAAAGTTTTGTGTTGATCTTTGAGTAACCAGGGGCTCGAGACGTTATTATGCTTTCTACGTGACTAAAAATCTAACCATTAATTATAAAATATATTTCCTAAAGAAGTTACAGAATAATTCCGCTATTCGTAATAAATTAAGAGAATTAAAACCAAGAAGATATCTGGGGACATTAATAGACATTAAACTTTAAACGTAACTGTAATAAAATTCAAGGCAAATTGTACGTAAAGTTATTCAATTTAGATCCAGTCGGTAGTAAATTGTGTAGTAAAGCCTAAGATTACCTAAGTGCTAGTAAAATGTTCTCATTAACCTACATGACGGGTCTGTAGGAAAAGTAGAGATATGCCAAGTCTAGCCTTATTAAAAACAAGTAGAATTTACTACGGAAAAAAGTCAGGTTCTTTCCTTTATTAAAGTTTTGGTACCTAGTTTTTTCTTTCATTAGCTCTCGTTCTAGAATGAGTTTTTATTAAGGGACTGAATTTATTTGTATTAGACAGGGTGTTTGTTTTAATTTACTGAAGGAAGCAAATACTGTTTATTAAACATGTTTGTTTATCTTAATGGTCTATGAAAAGCTGAATGAAAAAAACTAAACAAACCAAGTTCTAAAAGATACCATAGACAAACAAACAAATTAGTGTAGACACGTTTATCTGTAAGCGATGGCGCCAACCTTATCTTTTTTTAATGTCCCAAGTAATATTACGTAATATTTCACTTATTCTCGTAAAACCCGAGATCTTGACAACATACACGACGTACAATGTAATGTACGACACAACAAAATACTTACACATCAACATAATGCATGTCCCTTTTACCAACCCTTTCAAGTGTCTCCGAAAATGGGCCATACCAAGCACAATAGTGGAAAAGTATGGAAAAGTCTGGAGTAGCAACAAAGACTGTTGTGTTAGAAAAGTGTCCGGCTAAGATGGGGGCCTATTCTCATAAGTAGGCCGCCGAGACGGACCGTAATTGTGGTGATACGAAACACCACTCTTGAGTTTGAGAATAGCCCCCGTATATTCGTAATAAGAGTGAATTGTATTTTTTTTTCTTTATATAAAAAGTGGCCTGGTTTTGTTGAATGATTAGTATTGTATGTAACAATGTGACTTAGGATGGACATTTTAATGAGTTGCTTACTGAGGTGTGTTTTTAATTTGTCCACTGATTCTTTGTAGACTGTATACATTATATTTACTCAGTAATTTACTCACAATGACGTCAATCGATTTTTGTTCGAAATTTCATAGGAGATTCGTGCTACGATTTTGGATGCCTTTTTATAACTTCATCAATTTTATTACATTTTTTTAGAGCTGTTTAAGATCGTTTCTGTAGTTTCGTATATCTCTACATACTGCTAAGTGTTTCTTGTTCAATAAATGTGTTGTCATATTACAAGGTAAGATTACGATCGATCAAGTTGACATTCAACGGATCAAATTACCAATTGATTACAACAGTTCCTGCCACATTCAGTACTTATACCTAATAATATATAATCTAAAATGAACACGTTGGATATGACGACCGACAATGTTCCAGTCATTTCCTTTGACACTGAAATATGTAAATACATTAACATCATACTCAAGGAATGCCCTTGTGTACATTATAGGGCAGAAGGTTACAATTATCAGGTTATATAAACTGTTCCATGCTACAAGACATCCTATTATAACAATCATAGACAATGCATTACTTACCTGTCGTCGTACAGCCGACCACACGTCACTGTCACTTTGACATTGACAGCGACTTTACGTCAAAGTCATAAAGCTCATTTTTGTAGTTTCTATAAAATTATGTGCGGTCGTTTGTACTAGAAAGGTATTATGTCATCGTAATGCGCGATTATTATGGAAACATTAACGTCTAACTATGGCCAACCGTTTACACGTTGGTTTCAAGGCCCCATTGTTTCAACTTATTTTTACGTGACTTGTTAGAAGTAATTTTAATTATGCTCTTGATTTGTGAGTTATTGATTTATGAATTTATAAGGGTGTACAGATATTGTGCACGCGACTACGGTTGTGTCGCAATTAGGCGGTCGAGTGAGCCCCAGTCAGGCGACGCCCGCACACGGTTACCGCCTGCTTTTACAGTAACCAAACATTAAGCGATTAAAAAGTAAACCACTTTATTCAAACAATATACGTGAACTTTATTTTCATTTAATCTTCTTTCGTAACAGCTCAATTAAACTGTCGACAAAAATGTGTTGGCTTTTCGTTTCAAAATTACCTCCAACAAAAATATAGTGTCACGTAAAAACAAAGCCTAAAGGGTTAATAAATCATGCAAACAGACATTGGTTAGAGTCATGCGGTTAGACATCGTCCCCTATCGGACTACACTGAATCATCTGCATTAACAGGGGTTGCTCAGGCAGTATAGGGGTTGGATTAAACACGTACCCTGTACCAAGTGGCCACCTGTGGTTGCCGGAGACACCACCGAAAACAATATGTTAAATGTTAATATACTGGAATATAAGCAAACTTTATGTTATTGGCAGAATTAAGTTATCTAATTTAAAATTACAAAGCTTAAAGAACATGGGAAGTTATGCGGTAATGTTACTTTATTACATTGTACGTTAATTTCCTAGGTAATACGCCTATAAAATGTTATTAGCAAGATATTAGACTCGTACATTAAAATGTAAACTTTTATAGCCTGTCAATAAACAGGCCAATAACAATAAAAACGAGAATTTCGTACACCATAATGTGATGTAATATTTTTTTATAGCGATGATAATAACATTTTGATCAAACTCTTTGCAAATCCAAATACTGGCTGCAAATAAAATTCAGCGTTAAAAAATAAAAACGGAACAAATACCAACAGCGGCACGCGTCACTAAAACAAAAAAGAAAAACTAAATGCATTCGCGATTCGAAATTTGAAGCACGTTCCCGCATATTCGAGGGTTAATTTATTTGCGTTGTAAACATAGAATTTTGTGCGCATTATACAATGCAGACCCCTACCATGATAATCTTAGTTGACGAGTGCATATCGTTCGTTTGGCGTGACCGTCGGGTATGCGTTTAAGAAATTACTTCCACATAGCGGTATTGTGGAAACAGGTTTGTAAGTGCCAGTGCGATTGCTGTCGGCTAGTGATTTTTCCGATACACGACACGTAGCACTAAATATACTTGTATTTGTAGATAACATCAAGACATTCCTGCAATGCGATGTCTCGATTGGATATTTGATGTGAGTAAGCAAGTTCTTCAATGTATTGGTAGGCAGGTTATTTGTATAATAATACTATTTGTAAGACTGTTTTGTATCGATTTTGTAAAACAACGCTTTTATATTTTCAAGTTTTTAGTACGTGACTAGTTAACATTTAATCTCTGATATTCTGTTCCTTTAAGATTCAATTTAATACCTGAGATACGCGTAACATTCTTACAAAAATATGTTAAGTATTAACCACATTAATATTTAAAAGAAACGAAGAGCAATATCTTCAAATTCTAACCCGTAACTTAAGATAAATCTCATGTTCACGATAAAACAAAACAAAAATGGCGCCTGTAAACATTACAAAACGTTTATCAGATTTAAATTAAAAGTGTGGTGTTTTAATGCAACGTTTATGGCTATTTACAAGAGCCATCAGTCCCGCCTACAACTACCCACGTGTACACGCACTTTTTTATACATATCGTTTAAAAAAAAAACAAATTTTCTTGTAACTAGTAAATGGCTTCTACTTATACGAAACCAATTTATAAATCGTTTATCATTTGTTCAAATGGAACTAATGCTGCATACTACCACCTCTTTATATAATATTATTGCAGTTGTGGAAGCGAGACAGCGCACTATACGGCATATATCGCCGTCTCTCTTACACAGTAAAAGTCCACGCAGAGTGGTACTAGGTCTAATGATTAATATTAAGTTAAATTTACGATCGCTCATTTAATATTAAATGTAGGTTTGAAAAAACACTCTCCTTATAATATAAATCGTTCATCATGAAGTAGTTACGGAATATTAGATATGGAAATAGCGTTGAAAATCGATTAGTGCCGCATTGAATAATCGATAAGCAAAAAACTTGGTTAGTTTGTGTATTTAGATGTTTTTGTACGCAGAATACTGCGGAATTAAACGTTTCATAGCTTATGTAAGCTCCTTTATACATAGTATCCTAAGTAATCCATGTTTTTAAATTAAACTAAATTTAAAATAAAAGTAACGAGTGTTTTAAGAAAAAAAATCGATAAACTACAAATCGAAATCGAATCGATTTCGCACCAACTCGATTCAATTATTTCTATGTAAACATTCTAAGGACGTTCCTACTCGACGTCTCTCGATATTTGCATTTCAATGTTGTAATCGATTTGAATTGAAACTCGATTATCGATCAAGTACCAGACGTTTGTACTACTTTCACTGGATCGTAATTATTGAAACGTTAATATTTGTTCACTACTTGACGCCATTAAAATGTATCGAGAAGTAACTTAAGATAAGTATATTATTTCAACCTTCTTCGTATAAGTCTTGCTTAAAAATTAGCACACACTTTGTACTATTCAATAAAATAACAGAATCAGTATCAGTGTATGTGTATGTGTGTTTTAATTAATCAAAAAACATTGTGAAGGTGTGTGAATGTTCTTAATAAAGAGTTCATTAAATACTCATCAAGGTAACAAACTTAAGTTTTTTCTTATCATTAAGATTTGTAGGTTGTAGAAAAAAAAAACTAATTACACTAGATTTCAAGTGTACCTGTTAGTGCTATAGAAAATCAATATAGGTAGGTAAGTAATAACGTACCATACATTTCAAAATAAATTAATTAATGTTGCATTTAAAATGGCAATCATAGCTAAAACACAACATAACAATAGCTGGGATATGTTACATTTATGTCTTTATAGATCTAATTTCTACTGCCTTACTGACTTACAAACTCTACTTTGTTTGTGGGAATAACCATATGTGCTACATGTATGAATATTGTATCAGACAGCTGTTTCTTCCCATGACCCAACAAATTGGCTCTATTATTGGAAAGACGTTACCTACGATACTTTGGCTGTATGGCGCTATGTCATTACGTATCAAATTAAAAAAAAAACATGAATGTCAGAACTGTCAAAAGGAATTCTATACTCAAAATTATTGCGCAATATTTGCGAAAGTAATAATGAACCTACTAAGCTGTTTGTTGAACAATCTCAAACAAAAACATTACCTAAAATCAAATACCGTAACTTACATAAAAATAAGTAAAAAGTTCTAATTTGTTTCGTTTAATTTACAGATAATACGTAACATTACAACATTTGCCGCTTAGCGAAACGGTAACATTGAATAATCGTTTAAATAATACAATTTGAATAAGCGAAAGTATTCGACCAAGTTGTTTTATTAATTTAGATCAAATGGAGACAAACTAATATAATAATATGCGGAATTATAATACAGAAGTTTATGATTAACCAGTCATGTTTGTTGATAACAAATGACATATTTCTATTAACACAAATAAATTTTCGATATCTTCGTAATGAGCGACACATCTCTAACAATTGGCATTCCAATTTATAATTGTGCATTAAGTATAAAGTTAGTTTACCATTCGATTTAATGGTTCAAACACAAGGTTCCGAAATTATCCATCCTACAAAATAGGTAGGTACCTACCAATGATTAAATAATTACTAAGAAGCCGAAACGTATCAAAAACAAGTCGTGTTAATCATAGTTTGGCGCCAAACTTGATTATAGAGTCCGATCAAATGAGCTGTCATGTAATTCGAAATTCAAATTCCTACTATTCGTTACCTCGATTAAATAATATCGAATCCGGGAAATTAAATTAGCAGGTACTGGCCAATTGGATATTCATTCCTAAATGTCAAACAAATTAAATTGAAATTCGAACTTTATTCTGAAAGGATAAATTTGGTATGCTTTTATTTATATGTATTTTAATAAATTTAAGTTTTGTGAAATAAATTTGAATCTATTTTTAATACAACATTTTTGTGATCAATATTTTTTTTTACTTTTGTTAATAATTATAATACTGAAGTCACGTTTTGATATGCACACCACAAATGCGTACCTTAAAACGTGTAACCTTTTACACCACAAAACAAGACAGCGTAAGTCTAAACCATGCAGTCTTCTCGGTCTTCACTTTACGGTGATGTGAATAAGTGTCTTAAAATTAAGTAACATTTTAGTATCGGACTATTAAACTATTATTTTAGACCACAAACGGGTCTTCGCGATAAAATTCGATATTTCTTTTCTCCCGACGTTTCGGTCGAGTTGCACCGACCGTGGTCACGGGTGGACCCGAATAAGACCCATTTATCATCTAAAATATGTCTAAAAGTCGCGAAAGTAGACTATTCGGTATCGTACTATTAGGTAACTTAAAAGACACGATATTAAACTATTAGGTAACGTAAAAGACACTGACCTTCGGCAAGGCGGCGAGGCACTGCTGCTTGACGTCCCAGATGAGCTGGTCTCTTGGGAACTGGAGGCTCTTCTGCACGTTGAGCTCGGGCACGTGCACGCGCACCAGCAGCCAGCCCTCCGCGCCCTCAGAGCACTCGCCCTCCATTACGCTACGCCATCTGGTGGAGAGAAACTAAAGTTAATAATGCTGTATTGAAATCTCCAAGAGTGTGACTTGCGAGATGACGTCAGATAGGAACGTGTGGAAGAAGAAGACATGCTACGCCGACCCCAAATAATAATTGAGATAACGGCAGGAGAATGATGATGATGATGTGTATTGAAATCTTCAAGTAAGAATTATGATATAATGTCTTGTATTTGTTCTACTGGACAAAGACCTTTTTATATGGAAAATGTAAGAAAAATGAGCGTTTCATCACCACGCATCTTGATCCAAAATGAAAAGATCTTGAACATTTAAACAAGTTACCTCTAAGCTTAGGAACTTTAAACGTGCCTTGAAGAAATTCTTTTCGAACAACTCTATGACTAACGAGACTAAAAAGTCTTTTGCGACGCCAAAACTTTAAAAAACTGCCTTAAATCTATTCTTGAAGAAAGCCTAAAGCAAGTACTACAACTCAAAAAAAGACCAAAACAAATGAATAATGATTCCAAGTTAGCAACAGCTGGTATACTCCGGTCACTTTTAAAAACAAGTGAGTCAGAAAAAAGGTTCGTACCAAATCGTCTAGCGATACTTGTCCTCTAGACGAACGACCTCCCAATTAATCTATCTTAAGGTATCTATATTAAAGGGAGGCTGTAAGAAGTATTGACTAGACTGGCTTATTTGTGGCTGGATTTATTGGCTGTTTTTTTCGCAGTAGGTAGGTAATTGAAGTCGAGTCATGGCTGAGAATTTTCTTCGCATGGTATTGAAACTTTTGGGGATTTTTGTGGCTTGTATCCATGATAGTGATAATTAAGGTATTTTTCTAATATTTCTTGTTGACTTTTCAGTAAATTTGTATGCTTTTCGACAGTTTACACATGTTAAATTGAAACAGCTAATATACAAACTGTTATCAAACATGAAGACGGTACGGTTTTAGAAATAATATTAGAAAAAAAATGTGATACCATTAATTTATGTAACAATCAACGTTTGTATCAATGAAATATTTCAATTGATTAGAATAGATATGTTTCGAATAAAATATAAAATCATGTAGGTACACAATTAAAGAGCCGCCGTTTTCCTAGAAATCTAGACATAAAAGCATCGGAAACAGTCGCCGACAAATGGTCTCTCGTTTTCTTGTTAACATTAAAGCGAAAATGTAAATTTCTCTGCTTATAATGTGTCGCAGGCGCATTTCATCCGGTTGAAACGACCATAATAATGAATTGTTAAAGTTGTCAGAGTCGCCGCAAAGAAAGAGATGGTGCGATCTGCTATATAGCTCTGTCCCTTTCTTCTAAGGAACCAATATTATATGTTCTTAAACGTTATAAGTATTGTAGTAGTAGGTTTTTTGAAGTGCATCCGTTCACCGCGCCGGCGCCGTGCATTCTCAGAAATCGAGTGACGTCTTTAACAATATTAAATAAGGAATTCACTTTTTAAGGATAAGATTATTATAAAATATTACGTGAGTAATGCATTTAAATATTTCGGTAGAATACGCTTTGATTAGCCTTGTTATAATCTCTGATAACGCAATTAAGTTTACAATCAGAAGCATAACAGTAGATAGCGAATTAGCGATAGTTATATGATACTACTATTGGTGTAACACTAAATAAGTACTCACGTTTCATAATAAATCTACACGTGAGAGATATTCACAAGAATTTATTTTTATTAATAACTATTTCAGAACAGAACAGGATGGCGCTTTAGGCATTGTAATGCGCTGGCTCTCTTTCACAACTGAAACAATCTTTTCTCAACAAGAGTTGGTGGTAAACATTGTCTCAGCGTCGTATTTTGTTTTTAATCAGATGCAGATTTGAATGAAGATAGTAAACAAAGTTATGTTGAAGAAGTACTTTGCCGAGTTATCCAACAACAAACGAAACTTACGAAATCCTGCGCGCTATCTCTAAGGGCAACGCATAACGAGTTTGTTTGTGCTTGATAGCATTATCTTGTGGTCCCAGATACGGTGAGACGTAAGAGAGAACACACAAATAAGTTCATATAACGTTCCTATATCACTAGTGTCGTTGCCTGCTTGTTCTTTAAAAAGTTATTATAAGCTTTTGAAAAAAGAAAGAACTGTTCAACTGTTTTTATTTGTCAGTTTCAAAATGGAATTCGTTGAATGACCTCAACGAATGATGTCAATAAAATGCGTTCTATTTTTAGACTTAAATGGGATTTTCTTTTTAATGTTGCTACGTTACAATATAAATGCAATTACAATCATGAGTTTTGTCTTTGCGGCCTATCACGCTTTATTGAGTTAAAGAATTCTTAGATAAATATGCAATTAACATAGTTATTAATTGATAAGATCATTGGATTTTAAATTAAATATGCATTAAGGATAGCGTCAATCGAAATCAGTAGACATAAAAATTATTAGTGTAATGTATGAGTCATACTTTTGTTATTTAATTTTAAGCTTTTTTCAATGCCTTTGCAATCTATGTGCATATTTTACAGTCATGTTATAGTAGGTACATTTATTATTTGGTACGAAACAAGTAGGTAAAGTATTTAAAATATTACAAGATAAAGTGGCCAGTGGGCGCCTGTTTATCTTCTAATCAGTGAAAACATTTGTAATCAGTATAAATACAAGGACAATTTAATTTTCAGACATCGTATTCTGTCATAAAAGTACTGGCCACATAGTCACTTACATTAGAGAAAGAAAAAACCTTTAAAAAACCTAAATTAGGGTTTTAGGGGAGGGCTAAGGACTTGTAATACTTATATTTCGTGATTTGCCCACAATAAAATGTATTCTTTTTATGTAGCATCATTTAGTTCATCGTTGAATGTACTAAGACTGATATATTTTAAACGAGTTTATTTACTTACTTGAGTTCCGTTTGTACATGTCGGAGAGGTGGTATATGTCGAAGAGTTCGTATACCTATCCAACCTGCGTGGTGTAACGCCGATGCCAGTGACATTAATTATGATGATTATTTGTGGAACGTCAAGTATGACAGTTGGAGTCTAGCGACTGAATTACTTGGGTGTGGTCTGTACTGCGGAGCCGTGGTGTCTTGGAAGATGAACCCAGAAGGCGAACGGACGGAAGTGCAGAACTCGCCAGCGTTTCACAATATAATCTGTTATCATCTTCCACGTGTTTGTAAAACCAATCATGTAATTGTAATAAACGATAATCAAGCGATGTAACGAAGACTTTATTTCAACACGACATTCAATATGGTTGATGAAGACTATCTAAACGCTCTGCCAATATATATCCTGTCTGTCTCATCCTACATACATATGGATAGTATTAGTAAACATAGAACTTACACTATCCGACTTAGTGTACAGTCACGAGCAAAAACATATACACGACCAAACAGTTGTAGTAGATTGCTTATGCGAAATTTCTGTAGTTGATAAGGAATATTCCTCATTTTGTATACATGTTTTTGCTCGTGACTGTACTTATTAATTTCAAATACTTCCGATATAAGAAATAACACGTTTATTAAAAGCTTTTAATTACAAACGTACCGTTATAAGTGTTTACAAGCCCGACAAAAGTCTATTATCTAATATTTAATAGACAAATTATTTCCATAGAGACGCAGAGTTTTACCACATTTTACCGCTACTAAATGACACTTTTATCTATGCCCAATAGTAGAAGTAATTGAGATAGCATTTTTAATTGATATATTGATAATTGAATTGTAATTAAGGTCACTTTGGTAGTTAAATTCTGTTGTATCGTCATCGTCATCAAATATTACTGAAAAGTACTGCTTTAAATTCTGATCCTATAAGTTCTATAAAAATATGAATATTAGATCTCGATAGTAACGGAGATTAGGGCTCGTAAAAAAAAAAATTGAATCGAACCAGAGCAGAGGTTGAAATAGAATCAACTAAGCCGCAGTCCAATTAGATTAAAGCTATATTTTATTTTTCACCCAAGATCAAAAGATTCTCTTAAATTGGGTCTACAGCAAAACCTTTAGGCTAACCTTTTAAGTCTTTAAATTCTGTTAACACAAAGAATAATATTTTTTACCATCCCTACAATAATACGGGCATGTTTTTAACAAGAAAGTGGAAATGATCCTTTAAGTAGCACCTTTCCGTTTTATTTCGGGCATAAATTGGAGGAATAACGCTGCGTGAATAATACGATTAA
This sequence comes from Chrysodeixis includens, assembly GCA_941860345.1. Lineage (NCBI taxonomy): Eukaryota > Metazoa > Arthropoda > Insecta > Lepidoptera > Noctuidae > Chrysodeixis > Chrysodeixis includens. The sequence goes on along the minus strand of OW796099.1, from coordinate 2,326,168 downwards.
AGGTATTTTATTTACCTATTTCTATAATGGTAGGAATTCGATAGGAAGGAATCTATTACAGAATTAATGGATCTTGTCACGCACCATTTTTTATGACGTCACCTTTGTAATAGTTCCGTCGTTTTAAGTAAGATTTGGTATAATTTTGATGACGGTTTCATGGAATTCGGTCCCTAGGCGGCTTCTTAGAAAATTATGATTAATAGCCATCAGTCTATATTCTTAATTTGGTTATAATGGGAACATAGATTTTAAACAAGAATACGACTGTTTTTGATGGAGGATTTTTGACACTTGGGTATTTCTTTACCTGACTTTTCTCACGTATGTGTTCTAGAACATTTGATCGGTCAGTTTATTGACTATATGTGCAAATTGGACCTTAAGAGTGTCCTGTTACATAACAATAGGTGAGGAAATCTGGATTCCAAATATTGGAATCTGAATTCGCCAAACCGGAGTGAGCTAGCGAGGTGATCAATGCTCTAACCTTCCCTATATGGGAAGTGGCAAGTGTCCAGTAGTGGGAAGTTTATAACCTCATATTATTACATCTCATTACCTGATATAACTTTATATTTTCCAGAATATATGACTCGTTCATCAGCTTACTGACTAGACCTAGCCATGCAACTTTGACCTTTATCGTCTCTTTATTTTAACAAACTTTAAGGTCTACTTTCCTACTTCCTTGTTGACGTATACTTACCGTGTAAGGTAATTAGGTAAGCATTCTCTAGATAAGTCAGCGACGGGTAATTACCCTAGTTAAGATAGAACGTTAAACGTTCCAGTGATGAAATGTTCCGCGGATGATAAATATGTGTGGTTTAAGTGATATTTAAATGGCAGTGGTTAACTTACCGAGTTGTTACTGTGATTACTAGTTTTATTATAACTGAGGTAACGTGTTGGTTTTTATAGAAGTATGCAGGGAAGTTTCATGGTTCCATTTCATATTGGAGGTTGGTCTTGGTAGATAGTAACAGATCATATTAATTTAATACATTGCTCTTTTTCTCTACTTTTAATTTTTTTTCTGTAGTCCTATTCTACTTATTCAGGGATTTTCATAAGGCAACGAGTTTGACAAATATAAAGGAGGCTTTTGAAGCATGAAGGGTTTATTGAATGTAAGGATTACGGTCACTGCCGAATTTTAATATAAGCAAAAACATGAATAAGAATTTTAAATCTTATAAAAAAAATATAAAGTAGATGTTGAAAAGCATCAATTTCACAAACTTAATTTGTGAAGCACTTCCTGGATCAATCTTGCTACTAGTTCTAGTAAAAAAACAATTGAACCTCTGCCTATCACTTAGTGTCACATCGGCACTTGAAGTACCAGTGTACTGTAACGGTACTAAAGGGCCTACCACCAGCTCTCAAAGTCTTATTGCAGTTGCGAGACAGAGACGCTGCTATATGTCGTTTAGTGCGCTATCTCGCTTTCACAACTGCAATAATATAACTTTGAGAGCTATTGGTAGGTCCCTAGCTACTAGTGTGTGTGTGTGTCTGGTTTGTGTTTATAAGGTAACAGTGTAAATATTTGAACGCCGAGAACGAACATCGGGAACACGAAGGTGGAATGAAGTGATGATTTCAAAGGGAATTCTGTTTTACATTTTTAGGTTAGTTTTTTATTGAGTGGTGATAGACTAATAACAAAGTGAAAGTTTGGCTGAATTACTCTTTCACTAAAGAATGTTGTATGTGTTTAGATATATTGAATTTGGCAACGTGTTTGACCTAAAGTAACACAGATTTTGTACTGTTTAGTATACCTACGGGAATACGCGGTTAAACCGATAGAAACTATTTCACGTTGTTTAACTATTTTAAGCAGTAAGTTCATCCACAACACCGATTTGGTAATGTTTACACTATAAAGCTCTTACGAAAGTTTAATTAATTTAATTTAAGAATCAAAAAAGGAAAAGGTTATCAAGATATGGTAAAAAGTTAAGGTAATGTGTGATTTCTTAATCGTTCATAAGCAAGTACATACATTACTAGATATGGTTTTTACTTTAAGTGCAGGCAATCAAAGTACCTTCATTAACAAGACATTTATTGTTTGTTATTAGTACCTGTTTACCAAATTTGGCGTATAGTTAAGCACTTTCAAACGAAATGTCACTAATGACTATAAAAGTAAATTTTAATGATGTCATGTTTTTGATAGCGTTATTATTATCATCAATTATGTTATAATTATCACTACAACGCTAATGTCAACACTCTACTAGTAAATTGTCATAATTGTTCTGTTTTCTGTCACATTCACATTAGTTTTGGTTACTTAGAATTTAGAAAACTTGATAAAATCAGTAACGTTTCACTTTCCTTCGTATGTTACTAAACCTTTTAATATGAGGGTAAATAGCATATTTAATGACTTTTAACTTTCTCCATACATTGGCATTGAAAGCCATTTACTTCTAGAAAATGATATTGGTTTTATTTGAAATACAATTCACATGTTCATCAAAGTTTGTTTTTAGTAAGTAACTAAAGCGCTTTGTACATCCTGCAAGCATTGTCAAAAATAAACTAGACTTTGTTTTTATATATTATTAATAAATTACACCCAAACACATAACAAATGATCGTGTTCATCACACGAAAAATTGTCCTGGGTGGGGATCGAACCCACGACCTTTGGTATAGCAGTCAGTTTCACTAGCCACTAGACCAACAGCTAATACAGTACCTACACTACCTACCTTAACTACTTAATCAAGGCGTATCTTCTAACTTAGTGTACTTAAGTGTGGAGTACTGACATAAATCAGTGCTCTCAAAGCGCGGATCGCGAATTAGATCCGGTGTCACACATAACCAAGCTGGTTGGGAGCTAATCGAGCGATGCATCCGCTTAGCGCCGGCCCTGTCTTATTACTGCTAGATAAACGTGTTGGGAGCGTGTTGTTATTGATACCTGGATGGTATGCTAGGATGTGACGTATGATTTGTCGATTGGATTAGATTATTCGTAGATATTTATGTAAAAAAAAATGTTTCTTTATGTGGATGTATGCCTACTTGAATCCAGCGAGCTTAAAAATAATGAGTAAAAGTGATATAACTATCCCAGTTACAAAATAAATGATTTTATTTCATTACTATATATTGTTTTGAAAGCATAGCGAACGTTGTCGATTTTTCGTCTCGGAATGCGGTAAAATTGGTTATCAAAAGCACAATACATGCTATTTATAATGCAAATTGCACTTTAAAAAAATGTTGTTGATTTTCAAACGTTGGATTATCAAAATAATATCTCCGTTTTTCTTGAACTAGCATTTGTAGTTTAATTCATCATCCACGTTGTTTAATGTTTGTCTTTTTTAGTTAGTTCACTGTGTACCTACCCAGCAGCTTTCGTTAATTCCTATACAAATAACAGATGACTAATGGTAAAATTACCATGTTTCGCAAACAAACAAACAAGTCAAAAGTCCATTCTACGAAGTAATTTCGCAATTTTTTTCCACTTTGTAAGCAAGAAAATAAATGTAGCTTTACTTAGACAAGCACAAACCCTACATTATCTCATATATTTGTCCATTTATCATTGTTTATTGCTTTCATACTCGGGTATAAGGGCGGGCATACATCACTGCAATGCGGTGCGAAGAGATTTCTTTCAACTATTTTCTCGTACCTCTATCCTTACTTTATAAGTGCTAGTTGGTACCTAATACTTAACGTGACCATTTATTCTTTGAGTCAAAATGCGACATTGGTTTATTATTTAAATAATAAGTAGTCAAAGAAAAATAAATATATTAAACAACTTTAAAAAGGAGGAGGTTACTAAATTCGACGGTATAAGCTTATTTTTAGACAGATAGATTTTAAGAGACAGCGAGGGGAACTTCAAATTTTCGCGCGGTTTCTGAAACGGGACAATTTTGTGACTCATTATTCATTTCGGGGGCACTGGGACTCGTAATTGCAAAAAGGGACAGTCCTGTCCAAAACGGGACCTCTAGTCACATTAGTTACTGCATCGTACTGCGTATAATGTGAGAATGCCTTAACTATGTGGGCGTAGTAGAGGACATTTATTTACGTTTTTAGTCCTCGCAAACTTCTGTACAAACCCTTATTTTATTTTTGTTAATGCTGTTTGTCAGATTGCTTTTCTCGTCTTGTAGTTATAAATATAATTTATGTATCTTGAAAAGCAATTGTCTTATTACATTTGATAACACAGATTTTTGCCTTCGCTCTGATAAAAATGTATTAATATAAACGAAATTACTCCAGACCAGTTATATTAATTACAAATGGATGACAAGCACATTCAACTGTTTTATTTATCTTGATTTTGGCTGCACGGTTTACGATCATGATATTTTTCAGTAATAAAATAAATAGCCATACAGTCTACACTTTTATAATGACGTAATCAAGCTAAGCTGATATCCAAACCAAAGAAACTATGTCAGCTACCTATAACAATTTCTTCAAGTAACATGGTTCAGTTGTAATAATAATAACATTATTACTTTATTTGCTTGAATGTAGGTTAACAATAAGGTTACAAAATGATGTAACGTCCAGATACATTCCACCACCTTATCATGATATGCCAAATATTCTCTTTGTTTTTAATTAACGTGCGCTTTCTTTCCAAGGACCATTTAAAATCCTTCTTAACTTTTGTTTGATACGTAAATAATGTTTAAGGTTATGTATACGTAGCTTAATTAAAAACAAAAATAATGTTTGGAAGCGAGACGCTGGTCTATGCCATGTAGTGCGCAGTCTCACTCTCACAACTACAATAATTAACTTTAGCTTGTGGTGGTAGACAATAGTTCTGTTGCAGTGTCTGTACACTCGAATACTTGACTTCACCACATGCTCACACTATCTAGTATCGATTACAGAATCGTTGTACCTACCTACCCATCACAATAGGAAATAATCGATTAGCGATTTTTATCGATCGCGATTAGCGTAGATCTCGTATCGCATAGTGACGGTGATAACATTATCACACGAGTCTTTGGATGAACATGCATTAGTATTTTAAGGTCAGTGACGTCTTTTCCTTAAATGATAACGTAATGCAAACACGCCTGCATTTATACAACGTTGATAAAAGCGAGAGGCATTAAATGAAACCACATATTCTGTATATCATTATAAGGCTACACAACAAAAATCAAATCAATGTAAGCAATAGTTTAGTCACAGGATATTTTTTTAGTTTGAAAATGCTGTATCTTCCTGATTAGGTGACTAAGTTTTTTAGGCATAGTTATCTAGTTGGCTCCGGTTGGGTCCGAAACTAGTCGGGCTATCCCGATAAATACGCGTGAGTAAACCTTTATAACGTTTTAAGTATGAATCATCCTCACGAAAGTTATTATAAAAATGTTGCTTACATTGATTTGATTTTTGTTGTGTAGCCTTATAATGATATACAGAATATGTGGTTTCATTTAATGCCTCTCGCTTTTATCAACGTTGTATAATAATCAATACTTCGTACTTATTTATAAATACCTACGTGTAATCTATATTACATTTGGTATACGTATATGGTTACATACAGTACCTACATGAATATAATGTGGGAATGTTTTAATACAAGCTGCAAAATCAATACCCTCATCTGACGCAGTCGTTAAAAGGAAAAAGTAGACCGTGTTAATCCGGGTGCAATGTCAGCTAACTCTAAACCAAATTGCATTAAAATTGATCCAGCCTTCTACACAGCAGAGTTTGAGCGTGAAAGAGAAACAAATATCCATCCATTCATCCATACTAACGAACTGTTGCGTTAATTATATTAATATGACGTTCATGAATTAAATGCATTAGTAATTGTCTAAGATTAATTTCTATGTATGTGTGTGTTTCAACAACTAGACACATACATGAAAAATGTTTTGCACTTATAGAAAAAGTGTATTAGATATAATGTATGTAAGTAATTGCTATTACTCAGTTTTTTACACTTTACAAAATACTGGCATTATTTAGCAATTAAGTTAGACTTTAAAAATGTTATAAAAGCTGTGAACTTTAACTTTATTATGTGAAGCGCAGTAACAATGGATGCGAAAATACGTTGATCCGTGAAAAAAAAACTAGATAATTGCTAGGAATAGTAAACTTAGTACTTGTACACATTGCTTTTGTTCGTCTTTTTTGTTCAACATGAAATTATTAGCAAACGTCTTAATTGTTAGAAGAGTTTATAGTCTTATACAAACAATTTTTTCGTTTAAACATTGATATGTACAGTCATTCAGTTATATTTACGAGATATGATTGATCACTAACACCTCAAAGCCATAAAAGTCGTACAAAATACTGCAAATGTTTCAAAACTACCTCCATAATGGACAAGTACCGTAATTTTGACAATTAAACCCAATTAAACATTGCCCGACTGTCTACTCCACAATAGATTTCACAAAAAAGTAAACTTAGTAGGTACAAAGTTACAAACCGATTAAAAAAACCGCAACCTTTTGTTTTCACAAAATCACGGATGAGCCAATCTAGTAATAATGATAAGTAATAAGAACATAATTAATCTGCACACAAGGGCACTAATGATTATCTAAGTATTCCACATAAGTGCAGGTCTTTGTGTACGTGGGAGAGCCGAGACCTTGCCCCGGTAGCTCTGTAACAATAGGACCAAACCGGGCAATTAGAGCAGTGCTACCTGAGCCGGTCCTTTGATACGGAAGGATTTAAATGTATGTGTTTAGGTTTTTATGTTAGCTCGTGACGTAGTCTAGTAAAAATCATGGTGGAATAGAGTATAGAGGATAATCATCTATTTGAACCTAGGTGTTAAATTTCGAATGTTAAAAAAAAAAAACAAAAGATGATTTTTTTTTATTATACTTAGGTAGTTACACGTACGGATAATTATAATGACATTCCTACACTTGAATTGAGAACAATATAAAACGGTGCAAATATTTCACAACTGGCCAGTTCGCTATTAGAAAGACAGCAATTACCGCAAACGATTTGAAAGGAACGCTAAATCAGACCCGCCCGGGAACCGCGGAACCAAGGAGTTCTCACTGTCTAGTGTAAATAAAAAAAACTACTTTTTTTAAGGCGAAGGCAAAATGATTACAGCCACAATGGACCGTAGATTCTTTGCGTAACGTACAAGCGCGTGGAAAATTCTCGTAATTTTTTTATTTGATGATATCGCTATCTTAGGTACATACATATCGATAGGTAGGTACATATCGATATCAGATAACTGAGCTCAACATAGAAATTGCTAAATTACAACAGTCATTCCAAAGGAAAGAAATAGACCAGCAACTTGTTACCGGCAGAAGCATAACCCGAGATACATCTAACAAGCAAAGGAAGCTGTGTATCCTAACTAACACCGACTCATGTGGTTCATTGCAGTTAGTTGAAGATACATTCAGTTGCGATTTTGAATATATTCGGTATATGCGACCCAATTGTGATATTAAGCACTTACTTGAGAACATTGATGGCAAATTGGTAGATTACAATATGAGTGATTACTGTATTATAATGCTAGGGAAAAAAGACTTAGAATTATCATGTGATTATACAAAAATAATAAACACATTAAGAGAAAGTCTAGAGCATGTTAAGCACACTAACATAATAATATGTACTCCCACATATGTATGCGGTGCTCCTATATATAATTATAAGGTGGAAATATTTAATGAACTATTACATTTAGAACTTAAGAACTGTACATATGCATATTTCTTTGATACAAATGTTCCTGTTTCTCTGGACATGTTTTCATATTATACTGGTAAACTCAATAAAAGAGGGTTTCTATGTTTGTACAAAAGTTTAAAACAGTATATTAATTTTTATGATTATAATTCAGCCTGTACACAATTGAATACTCAGTTTTTTCTTGAATGTACAGAATAAGAAAAACAAAAGTAACATAAATAAAAGGTCCAAAAATATTAAATTTGTCAAAAAGCTTTTAGTATACTACCAAAATGTAAGAGGTCTTCGCTCAAAACTGTGTATTTTTAACAAAAATGTTTGTTCTTTATCATGTGATGTTATTGCTCTCACTGAAACTTTTCTTAATAGTTATGTTAACGATGCCGAAGTATTCCCTGCTAATTATACTGTGTTGCGCAAGGATAGAGCCGGCGATGTAGGATGGGGAGGTGTCCTATTGGCAGTAAAAAATTGTTACACTGTTAAACGAATCACAGACATAGATGGCTTAACAGATGATAAAGAATTATTGTTTGCCACGGTTACCTGGAAAAATGTTAAATTGTTGATATGTGTAGTATATTTACCACCTAGATATACCGAGAAGCAATATTTGGATGTCTTAACGTGTATAGAGAATGTAAGCAATACATATTCTGAGTATCCACTTTTAATAGTTGGAGATTTTAATCTAAAATCATTTAATAATAATGTAAAAACCCAGTTTGACATACTATTAGAATATTGTAGATTATTGCAGTGTAATAATATTTACAACAAATATGATTGTATCTTGGATTTGGTGTTAACGAATCTTGGTCCCCAGTCTATAAACGTTACATCCAGTGATGAACCATTAGTTCCCTTGGATGCGTATCATCCTGCTCTTGATATCCTCGTTACTTTACCTAGAAGTCAGATAAACCGTAACTTGTCTAACGAGCCACAACGTCCAGAATCAAAGCTAAGTGTCTATCCCCAATGGAATTTTAGGAAAGCAGATTTTCATGGTCTTTACTCGGATATTAGAAACTTAGAGTGGACTGATATTCTATCTCAACAGGATATTAATGTGGCTATAGATCTTTTTTACAATAAATTAAATAATACTATTAATAACCGAGTACCGACGAAAAAAACCGTAATTCAATGTAAATATACATACCCAGTATGGTACAATGTTGAAATTATTCGAAATATTAAACTTAAGTATTATAATCTAAAAAAGTATAAGGAAAATGGCTCTGAATTTAATAGAGAGATTTATAAATATTACAGAAGTAAAGTAAAAACTCTTATAAATAAATCACTAAGAGAGTATATAAATACAACTGAGAAAAATATTGCTTGCGATCCTTCGAGATTTTGGAAATATGTTAAAGATAAGAGGAACAATAGACAATTGAATAAGGAATTTATGTATCAGAATAAAATAGTAGAAGGCCAGGCAGCGGTTAATGCATTCGCACAATACTTCAGTTCTGTCTTTCACAAGAATCCCCCACGGCTAGATCCAGATGCCGCTGAACGTGAAGCACTGGACATTGTAAATAATAATATTTCTATACAGGTTGATAATATCACAGTGACAGAATTGAGGCGAGCCGTCCGCCGTCTCAAAGCATTCTCTTCCAGTGGTCCTGATAATATACCACCAATGTTAGTAAAGGATTGTCTCTCTGCTCTAGAAGATCCCTTATTATACCTTTTTAATCTTTCTCTCCAGCAAAATATTTATCCTGTCAAATGGAAGGTATCAAGGGTAACACCAGTTCCTAAAGGTGGATCCTCAACAGATGTATCCAACTTTAGACCAATAGCCGTCCTGTCAGTTTTTGGAAAGATTTTTGAATCAGTACTCAACAACTCCATTTGTAACCAAGTAAAAGGCAGTTTCAATGACTCTCAACATGGATTTCGTGCGGCTCGTTCTACTTTAACCAACCATATAAACTACGTAGACTTTTTGAGAATGCATGTTAAGTCAGGTTGTCAGGTCGATGTTGCCTATTTCGACTTCAAGAAAGCATTTGATCTTGTAGATAATGATGTTCTCCTTGTAAAGTTTTCTGCACTCGGATTTAGTAAATCCCTTTTGAGGTTCATGGCTGATTATCTTAGAGATCGTAAACAATACGTTAAGTTAAGTAATTATGTCTCATGTGAATACTACACTCGCTCAGGAGTAAGCCAAGGCAGTACTCTAGGACCTACCCAATTCCTGCTTATGATTAATGATTTGCCAAATGTCGTATCAGATGCTAAATGTTTATTATTTGCTGATGACTTAAAATTATTTCACTCTGTTACAAAAAATGAGGATTGTGTTAAGCTACAATGTGATATAGATGCAGTACTGGAGTGGAGTATTAGAAATAAGTTGTCGTTTAATACATCTAAGTGTAAGACAATAACTTTTTCTCGATCACGATTTCCAATCAGTAACACATATTTCCTAGCTGGTGAACCTCTCGAAAGCGTGTCAACAATTAAAGATTTAGGTTTAACATTTGATAGTAAGCTCACTTTTCATGAACATGTGTTAAAAATATGTAAGGAAGCTAACAAATCCTTAGGATTCATAATAAGGACTTCTTTTGAATTTAGAGATTTACATATTGTTAAACTTTTATATAATTCATACGTACGTAGTAAGTTAGAGTATAACTCAATAATTTGGAATCCACACGAAAACTTATATACCCTTATGGTTGAAAAAGTCCAACGTAAATTCGCAAGATTCCTATACAAACGCGAATATGGATACTATCCATTCCTATACCCATCAATATTTGTATCTGGTATGGTTGGTCTTGATACGTTACATTACCGCCGACAGTGTATGCTCTTGATTCACTACTACTTGCTAATCAACAATAAGATCGACAATCCATCAGTGCGAGAATTAATATCTTTTTATGTGCCTGACCAATACATGCGTGGAACTGGTCGGCGTCACCATAGACTCTTATGTTACCCACCCGCTTGGCAATTGCCTCACGCCAATAACTGCCCCACCGCCAAAGCCATCCATTTAATCAATGATTTCTTAAAGTCTAAACCTGATGTAGACTTATTTTATGATAACCTTAATGTAATTAATACAAATGTCAGATTATATTTAAATAAGTTATAATTAATAAGTTATTTTTGTTTATAAAAATGTCTATTTTTGTTAATTTAGTTTTTAAGTGTTTTATATTCTTTTGGATTTTTTTTTTGATTGTTGGTAGCTACTTGAGTTTAATTTTCTGTTTAATATAAGTAAGTAATGTTTTTGTCCACATATTAATAGCATAGCATTTAAGCGTCTTGGTTTTTATGAACTGTAAGCTTATAATGTTTTTTATAAATAAATAAATAAATAAATAAATCGCAAAGTAATTTCTGACGCATAATTTGGCACTAATAACCAACTTGTTTTTGTAATGTAATGGACTCGTTCAATTTGCTTTAATTGTTTATAATCAGAAAAACTTGTACCACGCGAAGTTTTTCGCATGAATTCACAAAAGTCTTAATTATAACTGATGATTTATGCAATATTACTTTTTTTAATTAATTGGCCTGTTAGCATAAGTATATACCTGCTAACAGACATTACTACTTCTATCGGATTAACAAATGATGTGACATAAGTGTCATTCAGAAAACAGAAAGAACTACAAAACGTATTTAATATAATAGTTAATCACAAAAAGGTGTAATACCTGAATAGTTAAAACTTTACTGTAACTAATAACACCTCATTTGAACACCTAATAGAGTAAAAAAAAACAAGTATACTTCTGTCAGTAACGTCGTAGAAAAAACGTGTTCGCCAAAGTATTCGTCAATGAAAACGTGACGAGTTTCAAAGGTCGTTGTACTCGACTGTACCGCGTGTCATATTCTTCACGTCTATCGGCGTTGTCAACAATGCTAATTAATTTTTGAGTTATATTTCTTTTTTAATAAATGGCATCTTTTTTTATTACGCCTCTGACATTTTTATTAGCTGCCAATTGTTTTTCTTTGACTAATCAATTGATGTTTGAAACGAAACGTCTCATAATTGGAAAATACTGGTTTAAATCGAATCGAAAACCATAATATTTCAAAACCATAATGTTTGAAGTGCATCATAAACATTTTTTTCTTATTATTATGTCAAACACTAGCACGGCGGTATCATATTGCATACTTAGAAAACACGTCGGTTTATTTAGTAAACTTAGAACTTTAGTGCAGGAAACGCGAAATTGAGTACTTATACTTAGCAAGCGATTAACGGAACGCCTGTCAACATATTATTTCGTAAGTTGTATGGAAAGTCTCCCAAGAATAACGTAGGCGGGGAGCCCACATATATGTATTATGTAGGAATGTATATCTGTGTGCTGACTTAATTAACAGAGTAAGCTCTGCCCACGGTGTGTAAACAAAGAGGAGATGGTAACCAGAAGCTTTGCGTTCGCTTTGATGTTTTAAAGTGTTTAATCCCACCAGGTAAAGAACTTATAAATAATGATTTATTTCAGGTAAGAATTTAATTACGTGATAAAAAAGCGTCGTTGTTACATTATAAGAAAGGAAATAATACATTGATTTTATCAATCGATTTAGTTTTCCTTCGTTTCTGCATGATATTATTATTATGCTTCAAGACATTGTCGATAAACAAAGTTATAACTTAAATAAAACCTAATTATTGAAGACCATATCGTTTTCAGATAATGAGAGACAATTAAAATAATAAAATAGGGATTAAGTATAATTTTTAGATCCTTAAATTATTAAGATTACGATCGGCTGTCAAATTGGGCATCAATTTATTACACAATTGCATGATACTAAGTAAAATCTTTATATGCACGCAAATAATGAAAGTTAAAAACCAAATAATGCATATACCTACATAATATCTAAGCTACTAGCTGTTGCTCACAACTTTGTCTGCGCGAATGTCGGTTATAGCTGCAAAAACATAATACTATAACGCTATAGAGTAAAAAACAGGTAGCCTATGTTTGAGTGTTAAAGAGTGACAAACATTCATCATTCCATGTATCTATACTTACAAACTTTAGCATTTATATTAATAAAAGGATACATGTACAGATTTACCAATAAAGTACGTAGGTAGGTAAGTATATGTTTACTTTTACTTAAGATTTAGTGGGCTTTGTTTACACATTACATAAGACAGACAAGACTAGAGTTTGTACAATAATTAAAAGCACTTCTCTGGCCCATTTTCTTTGGAATTAAGCAAGATATGTGAACTTTTATCTGGTTAACATGAACGAGATTAAGAACGCTTATAGGTACCTAGAATCTTAAGAATTTTAACACGTCAAATTTTTCTAACAACGCCATCTAGTTGCAAAATATGAACTTAAAATAAATTGTCAATTCTTGCTATCTTTAAGTAGTTGGTTCAAGAAAAAAAACATTTTTTTTCTGTTTAATAATAGAATTTCGACTCAATCTTTCAAATGCATGTCCTCCGTCAGATGAAAGACCATTGGTTCAAACTATTTATCACAAACGATAGCTTTGAATAGTTTGCTTTTTTAATACCATGATTTTTTCTAGTCGACAAGTCTTTTACAATAGCAGTCGTGGGAAGATTCCAAGATTGAAGATATTTTATTTTCATTTAGCAAATGTATGTTAAGCATGAGTGTACTGCACCGTAACTAGTTTAATTGTGTTCGCATATAAATTCTTCATTAATGGCAAAAACTATTTTCATGGTTAATTTACTTAAAAAGTACTGTAGAAGGTTTTTTTTTTGCCAAATTCGTTTAAATATTTAAAAATCAGTCCGATCAAAGTGCGAGTTCAAACTTCAAGATTCCAAAAAAAGTGAAGTTAATTTAAAAACAATATAGTTTTTAAGTCTTTTATAGATAAGAGTTATAAAACGAACCTACTTGTTAATTTAAACACAACAAATCATTTTTATCAGTTTCTGTCCCACTGTCGTTAGCAACACACCTGATTAATGATTTTAAAATATAGCTGCCATAAATAAATCGAGTAAAAAACTTCAAGGACAGATAAGTCTAAACGATTCGATTATTATCGAGTCGTATACTTATATCATTTACTCAGCATGTCAGTGGGAAGTCACCACCCGTACTGTGACCTAAAGCAGAAATGTCGCTATTGAAGAAACGAGATAGCAATATACTGTGGATAGCGGTATCTCGCTCGCACTGTATTAAGACTTTTGCTGTATGATATCATAGTTAGCGAGGTCCCTCGATTGATACAAATCAGTTTAAATTGTATGCAAATTGCTCAATTATAACAACTGCCTATTAAACGTTATTGGAACTCTATCGAGATGTAAATTAAGACTTTTAAGGAAATACTCTATCGAATATATTAGGACTGATTCCTTGTATATTAGACTGTTTTTTAAATAGGTTGGTTTGTTGGCGTTTTTAATGACAATATGATGGTTTCCTACTCAATGGTACAGAGGGACTTGACATTAGATAACTTAATCCTTCATGACTTATCTTTCGCCCATAATGATTCACATGTGATCATGCTCATATTTTATCTGAGCATATTTTTTCCTGTTACCAACTTATCTGAGAGCGAGGGTAGCCTATCTGTAGTAAAAGTTGATTGATATTGTATTCACAAAATTTGAGGAAACACGAAATGGATCAAGAGTTATATTCGCCTGCAGTTTTTCCTCGTCCCTTGTATTCACCACCCAATACTCGATGTTTTTTCTTTTCTTTCTTATTTTAAAACTGCTCTTGCACTAACGAATCTATCTAAACATTTAATTCGTGTGTACAAAATACCCAGATTCAGAACATTTCATGGCATTTCTGGAACGCACAAATTCTTGTCCTACGTGAGGATCGAACTCGTGACACGTCACGCACAGTAGAAAATGGAGTACTGTACCACTCGGCTATAGACGAAATCTTAGACTCTTACATAAATATAAACCAACTACGTCACTAATAAAACTTTAAAAATAAATAAACTTCTAATGGTCCTTTCCGTAAGCAAAACGGGAGAATTATCACCATTCTTATCTGTGTCAATTGTGATCAGCAGAACAATAGGTTCTAAAATAAAAGTCGATTAAAATAACGATTGCTACTGATATGTATCTTGACTTAACTGGAATGCTGAGGACTGGGGCTAAATTGAGCTATTTGGGTGTAACAAAGACTGTCTGTTTGAGTGACTGGTTTAGTTTAGGCACAGTATAATATATACAGTATGACATCTTCATATAAATGGGCGCAACGTAAATTATGTAAGCCTATACTTTCGGATCGTGGCATCAGCTCAGCATCCTACAGTCGCGAGCTCAGCATCCTACAGTGTCGTGCGGCTGTAGGCACAACGCCGAGTCTTATTACCGCATTTATTTGTACTGTGGTTATTGTACGGATTAAGTAGGAACTCCAATAGACTATAGCAATTATGCTCGGAATGTATACCTAACAAATCAATGTTTGTGGAGCCAGAAGTGAAGATGTGTCATATAAAAATCCCGAGGGAATTGACATGACTAATAATACTTACTTCCTGTTTCATTCCCAATCCTTTGAGGTCATCTTTTCAATAATCAATCGCATAACAAAAGAATCTTTGACAAAAGCAGTTACCGCGAAAGGAGGTCTTAACCCTGGTGTGGATTTATACCAGGAAGATCCTGCTACAAAAAGGTTTTATGTTTTATACTAATAAACGCTAGGTAAAGTAGAAATCCACATAGCAATGTCATTCCAGAGAGAGTTACAAGCTATTTTAAAACAGAACCGGACTCCGAACAGAAATCCCATTATAAAACGCGATGCCCGACAAATAATCTACAGACTTACTGTTAGTTTATGATTAGATCTACAAGGTTTTCTATTTGCTATACAATAAGGTAGATTACCTTCTAATTATTTTCACGTCACGCCGTATCGTGCTGTAAGGTGTATTAAGGCCCTATTGTAAAATGTAAAATGCCCTTCATTTTACTCCTTCATCAAGTCATCATCGAAATTAATACCGGTTCTCACAAGGTTGGGTTTTTTGTTCAGATATGATTGCTTTAAAAAAACATAGACTATGACGTCAGAGGCTTTGGTCGTCAACTTCTAGCCATTACTTTTTTGTTGGTCTTCTGTAATAAAAACATGAGGCTGTATCGTATAATAAATCATAAATGTATTTTGTACTGTCCGCGATCTTATAGTGGACGTATACTATCAATTTTATCTGTCAATTAATGTAAATATGTTTGGCGAGTAAAAAAAATGACGAATGACTATTAACGTCCAACTTTGATTGCGAAAGATACAGAAGAAAATCTACACACATGCATATTTGTTGATCTAGACAGTCACATAGACACAGTCTCGAGAAAAATATTTCTACGTATAGATAATTCTTACGATAATAAAGCCCAAAATCGCTTACACGTACTCCCAAAGCTACATACATCAAACTCAGCTCAAGCCAAAATAAACACAAACATATAACAACCGTAGTACACGATCCACGCGTTGATATGGCTTTGATACAAACAAAAGCAATCTCACAATACAATCTACCTGTCCCCACCTTTACAAGGCATATCCGGGGCAAACACAAATTGCGGAATATCATGGCGAGGGTCCCATAATTTCTTGCAGCTCACCTACTACGAGTATATCTCAATTTTCAAAGAATGCAGTTGTGGAAAAGAGACGCCGCTCTATATTGTGTAGCGCGCTATCCCTCTCCCACAACTGCTATAATGTTAGTTTAAGTGATGGTGTTAGGTCACCTGGTTCTGTCACGATATCGCTTAGCCTTACACTTGATACGAGTGTTTGTTTCCATAATCACGTGTTTGTGGAACTATGTAGGCACTACGGAGTGCCACGAGGTGTGAATGATGCAGAAAGTTCAATGTTAGCGAAATTTTTGAGGTTATGTTGCATTTTTTGAGTACCTAGTTAGGAATGTGTCTAATCGTTTAAGAGTGAGAGAGTAACTAACATGCATACATCCTCAAACTTTCGTTTTAATAAGAGTAGGATAGAAATTATTTATCTGTTAAAACATACACTTTTATAAGAGCAGGTTTATCCAAAAATAATACAAGATTATAATAGGTATAACCATATTATGAAAACGTACTGCTGGGCACAGGACTCTTGGATTTTTTTTTTTAGGCGAAAATATTCAGTAGACTCTTGACCAGCTGCGTCAGCACATGATTAAAGACTCCGGTTGGGACCGATACTAGACGGGCATTACCGTATACGCGGAGTATACTTTTACAAATATTTCTTCGCCTTACAAAAGCATTAAAAATAGGTGAAAATATTCCTACAACGTACCTTCTGTAGTGTTAATATTTAGTGTAAATGATCGAGTACATTTCACTTCAAGATAACTCGTTCAGTTTGATTTGTGGGTCATACTTTCTACTTGCGTGAACTGGTCTTGTAACTCGATACAATAATATTGTATTGGCTACTTGAAAGAGCTTTGATAATGTAACTGTTTTTGTCGGTCGGTTAAAAAAGGTTTTAGAATTCTGAAGGTGTTACGTGTATTGATAAAAAGGAGTCATGGTAGAATTGTATAATGTTGTAAGAATTTAACTTTTGAATAGTTTTACCTATGGAGTTTATAGCTAGGTTTTCCACCCAGGAATATAAGCTACAGAATAGGATGGATAATCTTTCTCTTAGGTGTTATTTCTCTTGGACTTCTATTCAGGCGAAGACGAAGAGCATGTAGCACAACCCTGAGTCTATGGAGAGTAAGGTCTTTTTAATTCCGTTCTTTATAGACGGAGAAACAATTAAAAACTGAATTTATTTATTTCATTTAAGACTTGAACAGCTAAAGCGTAGGGTATGCACTATGCCACCTTTATTCGGTTGACATTAAATTGGTTTTTAATTCCTTGAGTTACACTTTATAACTAGGTATATCTTTAGTCACATGACGGAAATCGGAACTTATGGATTTCGGCCATGAAAATCTATCACTTTGAAAGACAGTCGCGTTGATTCTTGTTGCAAATATGCACACCAACTCCATCATATCAATGTTATTCACGTACCAAAATAATCTTGTAGTTGTATACTGATCTTGTAGCTATATCTCACTATGACGTGTCGTGTGTAATACAACAAAAACATTAGTTAACATTAACGGATGTTCTATGCTTCATATTAACAATACAATATCACTAGTATTTTTCCTATGATAAGAAAAACAAAACTAGAGCAAACATATCATAAAACAAACAACAAACTATACAAGTTTGCTATAATTTTTTTGTAATTAATACGTGTATAATTAAGTTACCTAGCAACCGTGAGTAATTCTATACGTTTGTCACGCTAATACGGCGAGTGGAGTCGGGTTACATGCCTCGCCTGTCCGAATAAAGAGCTCACGGGTAATCGGTCACATACTCGTAAGTACTAAGTATACTAGGTAAGTACTTAGTATACTAGGTAAGTACTAAGGTACTCTTCAAAGAGTAGTTTTGTTAACTTTGTTTTCGTTTTGGGTAAGAATGTAGAGGGAATGTATGATCAACGACAAATGTTTGTGTGACGTGCTTTTAGGAAATATTTGCTGAATCTAAAAGGTTTTGTATTAGGGCCCACCTAGAAATTTGATAAAAAATCACGTCTTAAATCACTAATTATTGAGGGATAAATTTTAGTAATGTAAAAACGAACAGTTTACATTTTGCAACTAGGAACTTTTTGCATCTTTTATTCAAGGCTAAACATTATGTTATAGGTTTTTTTTTTATGTGGTGTGCAATAAAGAATCTATCTATATTATGTTATTGAATATTTAATGTCACTGTTAAAGCAGCTGCCATCGTCTGTACACGACACACGGCTGGGGAAGCAGAGCGTGTTCGGGTATCGATTGCAAACACTTCCGACTCGAGGGCCGTGTGTACGACGCGGCCAGGCCGCCTGTTAGCTCAACTGTAAAGCCAGCTTTAGTGTTGACAGGTAGGCAGTACATCAGTCCAATACTCCAGGTATACGTATTATGCATTATCCAGTCACAAGTATATAATTCAGTCAAATATAGAAGAGTTAATTCATATTCTTAAGCAATGTCTAATTCGCCACAATTTGGTGCATTCATAAAAAATGCCACAGGTTGCTTTCATAGAATATAATGACAGATAAATGTTGAAAATACAGTTCTTTATTCTTGAAACAAATCGAAGCTTGAAAGTTGCAGCTTGAAAGCAGGATTCGACACATTCACTGGCTGGATTGCATGGACTATGAATTAAAGAGATTATGCTTCAGACATTTTTTTTTCTTTAGGTGTTCTATATCAAGCCAGCAATGACTAGTCTTAATTCTCTCTTAACTTGACCTGAATTACAGTTCAATTTCCATTAAATCTTCCACACTACATCACACTAACACTAAGTAGATCTTGTCAAGGAACAGGCAACAAACTCGTGCAGCACTAATTTGTTTCTAACATCGGTATTCGGTACAAAAACACACAAGAGTAATGTTTGCACAAGTGTTGTACACTTAGAAATCCGAGCATGCTTCAGATGACCCCAGGTTGAACCCAACGCTCTCTCATTTAACAACTGTACTGATGTTATGCTTAATTGGGACGGTAGATGGTTTTATTAGGAGGCGCCATCTTTGACAAGTCACTGCTTTAACTTATTTACAATCCAAAATGTTCCACTCTAAGCTAAAGTTTTCCTTTTTGCTCTATCGCTTCGCTTTGATCTATATTCTTCCATCTATCAAATGGCTGATTATATGACTGTATTATCTTCAAAATATAATAATATAAGATGAACTGGGTGAAATTTCTCTTGGACATCTACTTCAACGAAGACGAAGGGACATGTAGGACACATACTCCTAAGTCTTCGGAGAGTACGGAACTTTTTAATTCCCTTCTTTTTTGACGGAGAACAGATATAATGAGACAAAATTATGACGTTCGCACGTCTGCTTCGTCGAACAAAACAAAACACTGCAGGATATATTTAGTACCTACTTACCTAGACGTTTAGATGTAGCTATAAGTACCACTCTATATCTCAAGCTATACCCATAAACAGTTAGGTAATATCGCCCGTAACCGATGCACCTTCGGAATGAATGCTTTGCTTAGATACAGCAACAAACTTGGGTGTTTGGCTTCAAGCCACTCTTGTTATGTAAATGAAAACAACGCAACCCAAACAGCTGGAGCTATCCTGTGTTGTATAGTTTGTTCAGAATGTTTGTAATGTACTGCTGCACTTAGGTTACACTGGCTTTCTTAGATGGTATTCAATTTAAGATAGGTAGGCTATTTGTTAAATGTTCTTACAAACAATACACGTTATTTTGAGTAGTCGTGAAGATAAAAATAATACGCTAATTTGTTGTTTGGAATGTAGTTTTGAAATATTGTAAAAAAGAGAGTTAATAATAAGAATAAACCAGCCTTTATACATCCCACTGCTGGGTACAAACCTCTTCCCATATAGAGAAGGTTTGAGCCTTGATCACATCGCTAGCTCACTGTAAACTGACGATTTAGGCTTCAATATTTGGAATCCAGGTTTTTTTCACCGTTTGTCAGTAGTGACCTCGAATGACGAAGAAAGTACATATAACTTTAAAAAGATCACATTGGTACTTGACTGCGCTGGGGATCGAACCTGCACCTCGTGTATACAAATCCATACATAGAACCGCACGTCCGTCACGACAATTACGAAAGAGTTATTAAATACGTGTATTTTTAGTTATGTAGAAAGGCGTAAATGTTAATTTGCTATACGGTATGGTTTATAATTGTCTCCTATTATTACCTTTATAAAGTTATTTACACTTTGAAGAGCAAATCATGTATTGAGTGCAAATGTAAATCAAAACTAAAAGATCCATAATATGAATGTTATCATTAGGAAATAAATAGGAAAAGCATTATAAAAACATGAAATATTTCTTCAAACATTAAGTGTTTATTTATCAAAGGAATTACATCAACAATAGAAAAATACCGTGGAGGCACACCGTGACGATTACCGCACAATTCTTAGCCGAAGTGGAATCGCTTTTATCGCAGTTGTAAACACCAACAGACGAACAAACATCCGTAATAACTAACCGCATAGAGCATTCTTTAATATTATTATGACCCTATTGAGTATTAGATGCAGACGATTGCAGACCGCGACTTCGCTCGCGCTGTCAGTTATAGTTACAAAAACAATACTCAAACGTTGTCGGTTAAAAGCCTATTTTAATCCAGAGTGTCCTACTCCATACAAAATTTCATGAAAACTGCTCAAGTCGTTTGAGTGTAAAGTAACAATAAACATCCATCCATACGTACAAACTTACATATAATTAGGACTATCTGTTGCCCGCGACTTCGCGCGAATATCGGTTGCAAAAACACTACCCATGCCAAACACCGACGGTAAAAAATCTGTGTTAATTTAGTGTATCAGAGTATCAGCTAACTTCGCAACAAATTTCATCAAAATCGATGTAGCTATTTAAGCGTGAAAGGATAATAAACACACATACATCCACACACATTTTAGCCTTTATAATATTCGTAAGATGACCTTATTGAGTATTGAGTAATACTAATAAAACTGCACAATCAACTTGCATAACGTATGGATAACAGCTGACGGCTATATGTCAGTATTTTGTTTTGAGTGGCATACCGATTGAGTTGGGGTCAAAAGATCATTGTAACAGGTTAGATTTGATGATAATAAACTGTGTTATAGTGTTAGTAATAGAATGTATTTCCGTCTTTCTGAAGCTTTGTTTGGTTGTTCGTTCAATGGGTCTTATTCAATAGTAGGTATAACGCAGAAAGGTACGTCTTTACAGGTTATTTAATAAGAATGTTTTAATGAGTCCAGAAAGAAAACGGCAGGAGAGAAATAAAGGTAATACATTTTTGTATCGGGGTGACAAGCTAATGAGTAATCCACACCCAGGGCACACGGTGTAGGGATATTGACAAACTCGCACCTACTAAAAACACCCTGGTCTTGTTCTGGTTTCGGTCTGACTTTTGCAGAATCTTTTCCGTACAGGAATCTACAAATAAAACACTGTTATTGACTGCTATCTTCTTGTCAATAAAGGTTATTTTCGATATCAATATCACTATGAAGTGGAGGACAACGGGGGTCCAAAGTTGAACCGCTGCTACATCCGTTTATTTTTGTTTATGTAACTCAAGATAAAATGCATTAAAGGCTATAGACCTATCTCGTATCGATATATGGATTCATCTTATCACTCGTAATCGAATACTATCAAAGTATCGGGTTATCGTGGCGTTAACACCTATAATATCAATATAATGTACAGGTGATAGTATTTTATAGGAGCTTACAATCGCAGTTGCATATCACTGATAGGAAAACAGAACGAGGTTGCGTTTTAATCTTAATACTTATATTTTGTCTTTCAATAATAATCAATTGATGTATCTTTAAGGACTGGTCACACGTATAATATTCTTTAAGAGTTGTGTAGTGTGGTAAAATTTAGATCTACAAAAACACCTGCCACTTAGATACTAAAATATACGTACGTCAACATAAAGTTCTTAGTATGTTTATAGAGCAGCTTATCTTTGACATTTAATATATTTCAGTTAAACGCAAAAATACGTGTCTAATATTTTTTAATTATCTATCTCACGGATTAGATTTTTACTTTTCGTACCCTTTGATCATCCCTATTATAAATGTAATAATAACTTCGAATAACAATACGATACAAATCTCAATAATCTCAAGAAATATTATTGAACTCCTTCAATAATGAACTAGATACAACAAAAATTCGTTTAAAAGCAAACTTAAGATTTATGCCACATGTTGTAACTTGGCAAGTGCCGGCGACCATTCGTTGCCAAACTATATTAATTAGATAAATATTAACCGTATATCGCGTGATGAATGATCATGTATTTTAGGCCGTTAGACTAAAACACCAATTATATTATGACATCTTACTACTACCATAAACGAGCCAGTTTTTCAGTATGGATGGATGTTTGATACGGTGTAACGTTCAAACGACTGGATTTTGATGAAATTGAGTATGGTATTAGCTAACGCCCTTTTTTGGTGGGAATTCATCATAAATATGACCCTGCCCGCTGTGGATGCAGCGGGAGCCATTAAGTGAAAACCCATTAAGTTCCTCCTGGAGCCCTTTGAGTGCCAGGGTCGCGGTAACTTACGAACATCCTGCAACCCGGCAGCCCCTAGCTCTGGCCCTTAAGGACCCATTAGCTGTCAGCTGATGCCCTGGATTATACATAGACTACTTTTAACCGACTGCTTCAGAGAAGGGTAATGTTTTTACAGCTATAACCGAAATTCGTGTGGACAAAGTCGCAATAACTTGATAAGAATAAACTGCCCGTATTTAAATAAACTGACGTAAAAAACTAATACAATCGCCTTATGCAATGATATGTAAACTGTTACTATGATCTATTATAACAATTTACTTTCAATTTTAGCGTTTTTCTTTAGATTGAGTAATTAATTCTTTGTATTTGGTAAGATGTGGTGTTATGTTGATGTAATTGTTACACTTTATGTCTTTGGTTTACTTAATAGTTAAGTGAACATAAGTTGGTTATTTTATATGTATGTAATATCGAGACATACATTATTTCACGAGGCATTTGAATATGTAACACGAGATGTAGAAAAAGAGTATTTTTAGAAACTGATAACTAGGCAACATGGAGTTTAAAGTTAGACATGGGAGACAAATATGCACAATGGCGAATTATAATCAATTTGGGGCGAGAGATGTAAGACGACGTCTACACTGTTTCATTACCTCAAGTGATTTTATACCAACGTAATTAGTTCAACAATTAATTATCATTACAGTAACCTGTCACAAACACCTCAGAGCTTATGTTACCTGCGCCGGACCATACCAATTACAGACGAGGTCTTTTTTAAGCCTGATTTAAAACATAGTTATCGCTACAATAACACAGTTTTGTATAGTTATTGTAGAGCAATCAACCACCTAGCTGTATAGTTACCTCCGATAAGAAAGCCACGTGAAACTAAAATTAATTTTTACTTAGACCACCTGCGAAAATTTGTGAGTGTTTCACTTCCGCATAGAGCTGTTTAAAAATTAATAGCTTAAAAGGAAAACATGAACTGGGTGATTATTTAAAACAAAATAGGGCAGTTTTAGTCTATACTTAGCAGCATGATTCGATACGTCGATCACTATTAACTTTCGGTATATGAAACACTAGTTTCTCTCCGCGGTTATAGCTGTAAAACATTAACCTTCATGTTTGCAATTGGATAAAAAAGTAACCTTTGTGTTAATGCACGGTGTCAGCTAACTCCATCCATACCAAATGTCATCCAAATATCCATAAAAAAAACTTTCGCATTCAAGTTATAATATTAGTAGAATAATAAATAGTAACTGATCTATTTAAAACAGGACTTGTTCAAACAATTATAAAAATGAATGGTAAGGCATGCAGTGCTTCCTACTTTCCATTTTATCAGTTGTTATCAGTATATTCAAATATTCGACAGTAGTGGCCATATGGACAACAGCTGATAAAAACACTTACATATTATTATATCCGCATATCTGGGAGTGTTTTAATACTTTTATCAATATTTCGCATTTAGATGGTTGTATCAGGGAATACCCAAATGGAAAGGTCAAATACTTCTAAGTTTACACCTATAACAGCCAACCGAAAATAGAGACTGTCTGCCTAAGCAAAAATGATATACGATTTAATAACTAGAACACAGATATTTTGCTAGAAAAATAAATAAATATAATCAATATGTATATTATTCACGCTTGTCAACTAAAAAAAATCAAGATTATGTAATTAATTATAAATTAAAACAGTTTAAAATTAGTACGTTGAACCGGATTTTTGCTCTACACAAATAAATACATATTAAGACGCTACCGCGAATATTTTCATTTTAGATAGCTCCGCCCACTACGCCCCGCGCGCCCCGCGCGTCGCGCGCGTCGCGCAAGCTATCGTCTTCACTCAATGTGTCAAATTTGAACTTCGCGCGAATCGCACACATCGAGGTCAGCGCGGGGTCAAAAGAACCGAACAGGGAAGATAAGGAGCCGCAACTTACATTTAATTTTTAATCGGATTATTTTTTTTTTGTATTTACAAAAAATACTTGTAATGAAAACTTAATATGATAAGTTGGACGTGCATGGTTGTATGTATGTATGTGTGTGGTGTGTTGTGTGTGTATGTTTGTGTATATCCTGAACGGCTGAGTCGATAGTTGTTTAGTTTTTTTTTGTTTGAAATGGGAATTAATCGGAAGTGTTCCTAGCTTTATTTGGTGAATATCGGCCCAAGATGGCCGCCGCCACAAATGGCGAATAGCATATTTTTTTTACAAAACCTTCAATATCGGTATCAAATAAAAGGACTTGATAAATTAAAAATCCAAGATAGCGCCCGCAAAAAATGCTGAATTGCGTTATTTCTTTTCATAGCTACCTCAATAATAATAAATTTTTAAACATATTTATTAAAACTGAAATATAAATAATAATGTAATGTTAAAAATTCGTTGCTGGAACGGCATCTAAAGCACATATTGTTTTTTCTGGCAGAATCCGTTCATTTTGTAAACTTCTCCTAAAAGGCAATACAAGAAAAATAACACAAAACAAAGTCTCCATAGATTTTTTGTTGTTTTTGTTTTGTGTTTATGTTTACGTAGTAGCTACTTATTTAGTGATTTGTGCTAATATTTACAATAATATCTAATAACACTCATATTACTTACCTAGATAAAATATAGCCTATGTTACTCGTGGATAGGTAATGTAGTTTTGTAATGGTAAAATAATTTTTAGAATCGGTCCAGTAGTTTTGAGTTTCTCCATTAAGATATACAAACAAACAAAAATACAAAATTTTCCTCTTTATAATATTAGTGTAGATATACCAAAAATTCTCGCCAAATTTAATAGTGGCTGATCGCATCGCATCTAACTTCCGAGTACCTATACGCGTACAACCTTGTTGTAGGTACCTATGTGGCCCACCATCACCCGCTGTTACCTCCCTGCCTAAAACGGTGTTTATGCAGCGACTCGAGCAATATCCAAAGCCACCATAAAGTTTGGCGAGATCTACCTATAGTTACAACTCTCCTACGAATGGTGTTATTGTTTACAACTACAAAAATATGTTATAGATTATAGAACAACAATTTCACTAAAATTAACAAATTACATAACTACATACTAGTTGCATAGATAGGTAATGATGATTTTATTTTATTTACCTTGCCTTTTTCACCTCCTGCATTTTTGGCACATTCTTTGAGGTGTTGTTTTCTTTTTTCTTTAAGAAACTATATTTTGCCATTTTATATTATAAAACCTAAACCTAATTTAATAATATAAGTATTACCTATAACGTCTAAGCCAACTAATATTTACACTTACAAAATATTTAAAACCTAAGATCATCACGTCACAAATGAATATACCTACGACCGGAGCGACAACATGCATAGGTCCAACCCCGAAGAGCCCAATCGCCCGACTGGCTCGTCTTCGTACATTATTGTGTATCAATCGCTAGCGCACGGGCATAAGGTTCAGAATTGCGTAGTGTCTACCATGATCGCGGCCGCTCAAAGAATACAAAATCTTAAAACTTTATTTAAAAATGATTGGTAATAGTTATGGAAAAACTGTTCTGACAGAACCTTAATATTGATGTTACGAATGTATTAGAGTAATTTTGAAACATAAAGATCGTGTAACTTGCTTGTAAAATCAAAAATAGTACTTTTTTAGACGTGTTTTCGAAATTAATTATGATCGAGTAAAATTATCAGTATCGTGTTTTCGTTCTGGCAGAATCTAGATAAAGGTATCAATTTACCTATATCAAAATTTCAGATCCATTGGTAAGCTGGTTGTCTTACAATCTGCCATGGCAAATGGCAAATAAAATCGAGGTAGCGCCTTAATATATATTATTTAGTATAAACAAATCGTTTTTAAGTTACAAGAGGTCGTTTTGTTACGCCATTTCCGTTCCCGAACTGTCAATTTATATAATTTTGGTTATTTTAACGTTTTATTTATCCTTCTGGGCTATTTGTAGTAACATAAAATATATTTGGTGATCAAAATGTACATGTATATCTCTTATGTATCTCTTATGTACATATTATACACATATGTTTATGATTTTAATTTCAACTTAAAAACGTTAAGGAACACTTTTTTTCCTTCCTTTTTTATTTTATTTAAGTAATAGAAACGCGTTTTATTTTTGTACCGACGTAAGGATCCCAAGGTTTACTTTAGCGCAGCAGTTGTATTATTAAGCTAAGGGTTGCGTGTTCGATTCCCCGAGGGACAAACATTTACGTGGCATACAGATGTTTGTTTCCCTATTCGACCTTGGGTAGTTTACATTGCAGGTAAGTATATAACCATATGTTTTTAGGCTATGACTGCACGGATAGCTGAGTGGTAAAGGTCACCAACTCACCTTGCCAATTACCATTGCGCGACGTGTCGCGGGTTCGATCCCCGCGTAGGACAAGAATTTGCAATTCACAGACGCTCGTTCTGAGTCTGGGTATCTTTGTGCTTGCACATTCAATGTCTATGACACTCCCCGCGACATAAGTTCTAATTTCACAGAGCGGGAATCGTTCTTTAAGAAATTATGAGCTCCTATAATTATGAGTCCAGTCATAGTGCAATTGTAATGCGATTGGTCATAAATAATGATCGTCAATTTTTTCATAACTTAACCATCTTCCAATCATTTTGAAGGTTATTCACCGGTAGGTACCATTTGTTAAAAATCTCCTTACGTTTTTTTTCTCCTATTATATGCATAAGTAGACAGTTATGTATTCAAAGTACGTATTTTTTGCTGAACAGAGTAGGTAATTTATAATTTTTATTTGTGAGGCCCTCGAAAATATAATTTACAGTTATAAGAGGTAATAATTGGTAAGTACATTAACTGTGTGACGTCAAATGGCCAAAGTAATTATCAATAATTAAAATATAGTGTCTACAGTAACACACTATTCGATTTACAATAAAGAATGTAATTAAAATATTTCAAAACGAAGATACCAGAAATTATGGCCCAATGAGTCGTGACACTATCTTCCCCTAATTTGGGTCATTTTAGTGCCCAGAAAAACTGTAAAACATTAGCAAATGTATTTATAATATCGTATATCCAAATAACATTATGGACGTGCATGAACAATGCATAATTGTATAAGTATAGGAAACTAAAGGCGATTATCTCACAAAAGAAACGACAACATTCATGTCACTTATTATCGGAACACGTGTAAGTTCAGATAACGTCCACACAACATTCATATAAACCATGAATGAGTATTAAATCTATCAATGAAGGATTTATTTCAGTTGGTAACGAAAAATCTTAGGAAAAAGTTCCATTCCACTGTATTTTATAAATCTACTAGCTGCTTGACTGAATGTTGGTTATAGTTGCAAAAACAT
Organism: Chrysodeixis includens; assembly: GCA_941860345.1. NCBI lineage: Eukaryota > Metazoa > Arthropoda > Insecta > Lepidoptera > Noctuidae > Chrysodeixis > Chrysodeixis includens. Next base: position 2,297,855 of record OW796099.1, on the reverse strand, counting down.
TACCCCTGTCGCTGTCGATTAAAGCCTATGTGTTAGTTCAAGGTGTCAGTTAACTCCATACCAAATTTCATCAAAATTGATTCAGTCGTTTGAGCGTGAAAGAGTAACAAACATCCATCCATACTTACAAACTTTCGCGTTTATAATATTAAAAATAGGATTAAAGATTAGCCAGATTTGCGTTCCCTAAATGGCAACTCTAAAATGAAAGATAAAAAAAAAGTTAAGGTACATCTGTCAGTGTCAAATATAAAAATCAGTAGTGTTACCAAGTCAAATTAAAACGAACCAAATAAGGGCAGAGTCGTTTTGTCATTTCCTAGTCTATTTTATATGGTAACAGATCTGATTATACACAGTTATAGAGTTGGCTATTTATGGTGCTGTATATTCCAATTATATTCACTCGTAAAAGCAATCTTAATACTTCAAAAGTAGGTTTAATTGTACGTTTTGTTACGGAAGTTATTAGTTACTCATAGATTTGTAGGAATGAACCATCGTAGGTAGCTGTCTCGTGTACAATAAAGAATTGAATGTAGCGGTATTCTAATTATTCTATAGTAAGGAGTAGGTGTAAGTGTTTGTCATGCTTTTATTTGAATTAATAAATGCCCACACTAGCGATCAGTGAAGCAATCAATAGACCACACCATAAATTACATAGTACAGTTTTTCACACTGCAATAGTGCGGGCTGGGAATACATATGTCCACGTAAAATAATATAAAAGCTATAGTTTTATATATTTAATGATCAATGCTATATTGTTGACTGTTTATGTAGAAGCAGGTTCGATCTTACGACCTCTCGCGGCCGAGCTAAACCCTCTAGAATTGCGATACTAGTGTGAGACACTGTGAGTTGTCGCAACTCGTTCCGCGACTAGTAAACGCAACATTATATCATTTGGTAAAGTAAGAGTACGGATAGGCCCTCCAATAATGTGAGAACGTATATTATAGGTCAGTGGAATGGTTGACCAACAAACACGCTGACAACCCACATAAAATGTAGTCGCAGCGTAAATAAGCAAGAAAATAATTACTGCGCGAGTTATGCACAGAAATAACACTTTATAGCTCACGTTTAACTCGTGTTTAAAGTAATGAACCACTGCGAGGAGAATCTACTCAACGGACAACAGTACGGCTGGTCCAAAGAAAAGAAAGGCGATAAAATTACAGGTACCTGCCATCTACAAGACCGATGTGTCGATTATCTACGGTACTTACAAAAATGTGGACAGATAGGTAGGTACCGCCGCGTTTCTACGGACCTACCGCCAACGGGACATTAATTGACTCTTACTTATTTTAGGTAGCGATCTAGCGACCACAACAACCAAAATGATCTCTCAACTTACCACAATAACTTCGTAAAACAAAAATCCAAGTTTTCGAATGCACAAAAAAATGATACAACTCGTTTTACACACACATACAAATTATAATCGATACACACAATAAATCCACAATATAATTAAGCACAAACACGATTCGTAACTTGTTTTTTTAATCACTGAAAATTTTCGTTCGATATTACGCGGGAACTGCGTTGGAACGCGACACACACGTCCGTCAGCGAGCGGTTATCACCCACGACTGCGGAGTGGCGAACGAACGGAATGCCGCGCTGACCGAATGGTGCGCGAAATACGAGGGCACGCGTTCATTCCATACTTGTCGTGCATCTATGATTCAATGACGCGAGTTAGATCGCTTTAATGTCTGTTGCAATTTTTAATGAAATTGAAATGAAATATCTACGGTAACGGTAACGTTATCAAGCTATTTTAGTCCTCATAAAATATAAATAAAGTGTGTAAGGAAGTCCGGTACCGCGTTTAAATACAAAGTGAAAACATGAATTTTATCTGTAGTAAGTTTACTACGCATTTAAATGATTTGATAGCTTCTTTACACATGTAGTTGAAATAAATGCTTATCATAATAGGCAATACATAATCCTCTTTTATTATCAGCCAGTATTATCTCATTATTCAGATTAAAATAAAAATACCTACCTAACCTACCTAGTTCGTGTGGATTTCTTCACTTCAACTTTGAAATCGTTGAGGGTAACATTACGAGGAAGTGCACGTAATAACGAGCTCTGAAACGTGCGTAATGCCTTCGAGAACGGTTGAAAGTGGCGCCTTCACTCCCACTGCAAATTAACTACGGAGAATAGGTATCTAAGTGCTTAGAAGGTTTTATCTATCACGCCTTTTTTTGCCACGATATATAAAATGGATTTTCCCTTAAAAAATAGACTATCGACAAACAAATCTGAAACGGACAGATGACAGCTAATGAATGAACAATTGAATGAATGATTTGAAATTATGACAGTTATCTAACAGATAAATTGAATACCAATATAATGATCGCCTAAACAAGACACTTGAACTAGTTTCCCGATTAGACTATTTATGTCAAATTCATAAACACCAAAGCTTTTGTTCGAAGTAACCCACTTTCGTCCATGTTTGTAGAAATAATTGACATTGCCACGAGAAAGGCGAGCCTTTAATAACATAATTTAATTATTGCCACTTGTTGTAAGGGAATAAGGTTGAATATTGCTTGGCAACCGTATTTTGGATTGTCTTAGGTCGGTGTGAGGTCTTAATATGTCCGGTTGGCTTTTCGCCTACCAGAATCATTTATTCACTCATATTTTTTCACTTTCTTTTATGTACATTTACGCGTGAGTGACGGCACTTCTTAAAAAAAACTGTGAATAAAAAAGCATCATCTATTCTGCATGATCCGAGGAGAATTCTATTAATGGAATTAGAGTGTGAAAATATGTTCGTACGTGTTCACTCATGTGTTCATGTTAATGTATTTTACAATACGTTCTTTTAAGTCCAAAATAGCCTTATTAAAAGGTTCGTCATGAAACGAGTACCTACCCAATGAACCCATTACAAAAGTTATAACAATTTCCGAAACTGTTTACAGCTTATAATAGCTATTGAAATATCAGAACTGGTGATTCGAAGAAATCTGTCTTCGCGCATCTAAAGGTCACGACTTAAGATCCTGATAATGATGAAACTTCGAAGAAAAGCCATCATAATAAAGATCCTTGAAAACGGCCCAAATCTGAACGTGTAAGTGCTTTATTTGTAGGTCTCACGTTTAACAGTTGCGCAGAAAAGGGCCCACATTTGATGGCTCAGTTACATTTAAAAAATATTCAGAAAGCTTTGAAACTTGGACGTGCCGCAAAATCAAGTAAATCGTTTTTACGACTGCCAGTAAGTATTCAATATCACGAAGTGTTAAAAGATGTATGTAAATATGTCTCGCAGATAAATCTCGATCTAAAAAGCATTGGAAAGCTGTGAAACGATCGGAACTAACGTACGTATGAATAATGTATGCAAAATTGTATTAGATCTCGCTTGGGGATACGTTTTTACATTGTTTCTGCTGGGTTCCTTGTTAAATGATGCGAGCGAGCCGGATATGATAGTGTATACGTATGACTATTTTAATTATTACTCACTGTTTTATAGTTACTGTCATTAATACGTTGGAAGTTAAATTTAGCGGTAGGTGCTCACAAAAAAAAAACCAAAGGATTTACTGAAGTACAAAAAGGTACATCATAAAGTTTTCGCTAGCTGATGTAATAAATTTGATGACGTTGTGAATGGTCAAACAGGTATTGATGTTGATCCTAAATCAGACCAAAGTCCGATCAGAGTTCTAGTTGCTAAGGGCAAAAGTACAAGATTTGTCTGGTGAACAAAGTTTAAAGACTTAGGAGCTAGTAAGGGCATATTGCACAATGACAAAGTGAACAATATTTCATTCAATTTATGTAACTCAATCCACCTACATCTATCAGAATTTGGAGCATAATTTCCTGTAATAAACATAGCAGGATTGCGGCGAGAATACGGTACTGTCACTGTGGCAGTGGCTCTAAAAAGAGAAAAAACCACAAGCGAAGCCGTCGCAACACGAACTTTAGAATCGAACATAATTGCATCGATTTATTGCGTTAAAACTTCGTTCGTGAGAATGTATTTTTCTATTTAAATGATTACTTAAGTAATGATCTACATTTCGCCGTGTATTGCTATAATGGGTTGTTAGTTGCCACAGTGTCTCACGTACTAGGTTCCCGTTCGTTAAAATACTTAGATCGGTGCACTTTCGTTTGAGGAAAATGCCGTGAGTAACCTGCTCAGCTATAATAAATTCCTCACACGTATCCTCGACGATATTGGCTAACTTTTTCATATCGAATACCGTGTCGGGATCCTGTAGCTGGTGTTTATATGAATGTTTATAATTCAGGTCCAATAGATGATTCACCAAGTAGGTATAGTTATTTTATTAGAAGGAAAAATATTCATCGCTTTGGTTCAATTCGCCGTGAAGAGCCATGAAGATATTCTTCTTTTTGTTTGTTGACTAAGCATGCACATCAGTATTTGCTTCAGGCTCAAAATAAAGCTCTAATGGTGACTCACTATTAAGTGGAAGGCACATAACATCTTACACCTATCTTATTTTGCCAAATCCCTCAACTAAAAGTAGGTTACAAAAAAACATTTCTAACCAATAAAACATTAGAGAAAACAGCCCAATTGGCTAGTGTTATTTAATCAGCATTCAAATCAATCTCCCTTGAAGAATCGGTTTAACTTTAAGTGGATTTACGCTGTTCGTAATTTCCCAAGAACATGGCGAGCAAACTTGATATAATTTCCACCACCAACTTTGTTGGTTCCTACTTCATCAAAAGTTATTTTCAATCCTAATTATACATTTATTCGGGAACCAAAGATTTAAGATGTGTTGAAGGCGTTAAGGCTGAATTCTGATTCTAAGTCTGCTCAAGCTTTTAATTGAAATCCAAGCTTAAGATAGGATGAGTTGAAGTTTTTAATGATGTGTTTTCTTCTGGGTTTCTTCAGAAAGAAACTTTGTTATAAAAACTTATTCTAGCGATCATAGACGTCGAGCAGTATGATCTTTCATGGGGTGCCATGGATCGGCAATAATAAAATGTATTCTTCCCATTGTTAAATGTAGGTATGCTCCTAATCGTACATATAATTGAAACATCAACAAGAATAGTATGATTTTTTAACAACTCAATACAAAAACTTTTTGATTCTAACGCCAAAGGTCAGTAGGCCTACCACGCATATACCACGATACACGTGAGACGACTTAGCGAGAAGCACGAGCTACTAGTAGGCATTCAGTCTAACAACTCTTGTATATGATAATCATAATCCTCTTATGAATAACAATAGATAACTTTTATCAAAAATCAAATCCAATTACGTGATACACACCTATTTTAAGAAACATTTTAGGTGCCTTTTCTTTTTAGCTGTATACAGCCTACAAATACTACAAGCACTAGTCTACGAGGTTCAACGAAGTTCAAACCAATAACTATACATTGAAAACGTCAACGAACAACAAAAAATAAACAACATTAGCACTCATTAATCCATTTACGGCGACACTGGATAAACGATACCGCGAATGAATGAAATGAACGAACGATTGAATGAAATGAATGGTTCTATTTAGGCGCGTTCATTGACAGCGAGATATTCGCCGGCCGTAATACTTTACCAGCGTGGTAGCGTAGCCGACATAGTTTGAAAATAATGTACGGACATACATACCTTTACTTTGATTATGTTTGGCCCTTAGCATGTGTATGGGAAATTGAAGGGAAAGTTATTCTTTATGGTCTAGTTAACTTTAACGCCTTTTGGAGTATAAAGAACTGGTTTTTTACTTGTCAAGATTAATTGATGACTTTTTGATAGATCCGCTCTTTTGCATCGGCCCACGTGATTAGATTTTGATTCTTTGATCAGATTTAAACATTATTTGTGTTTAGCAAACTCTATTTTTAGGTTTCCCTTAATAGAAAACATTTTATTCCTAGACAAAAATAAGAAAATCTTTTAATAAACTAGTTGACGCAATACATTTAGTTTTCCAAGTATAATATTTCCAGTTGCTATGTAAACTAAAAACAATCTGCGCGACAGTCACTTGTTTCAATCGAACGCCTACAATAGCAATCTCCGTAAAAGCTTTTTTCGAAAATGGAATCTCAATATGACAAATTGTTAAAATGGCCGCACTCTTTTCATATCGCCTACCTACAATCAATATGGTATGGCAGCTGTAAATTGCTTTAATTGGGAGTGTAAACTCTCGAATATTTTCTGGAGTCTTTTTGGACACGAACGAGAGAACTAACAAGCCTGGTGCAGCCTTAGTTAATATTCACTTTGTTTTTATGCTGGATAAAATTTTCTCCATAGTTTTATTCCGAAGATTTAAATATGAACAATGTTTTATTAGGCCAAGGTGAGGTCGACCTGATAAACCTACCTAGATGAATAAAGTAAAATGTGCTAACAATATTTCAACACAATATTTTAGTCATTCAAATCTTGCAGCCAACATATCATTCTTTAGGGATGATAGAACCAGATTTAGGTACGATTCAGAAAGGTTTCTCGCAAGTTCTTGAAGATATCAGTAAAATATGTAAAAATAAGAGTTGGAAATGTGCCAGGATAAGCAAATTCTGCGCTAACCGTCAAAACCGATCCAATCTTCAGAAGTATTCAGGACTTGGTAAGTAAGTGGACATTAAGTGGGGAATATCTAAATGGAAGGAGAAATATATCGCTGTCTTCGTCGATGGCTATTTAGATTGGTACAATATCAGACGATTGATGTATTGTTTTACATAAATCAGGTTTTACAAAGGATGAAATACCTCCATTCAGTTTGGTATCTATAGGTGCTGTCTTGTTAAAGTTAGGACCAGTTGTATTCACGCAAATATATCCGGGGTGTTCGACTAGAATGGGATCAACCGGATCCCTTTATCACGAGCTTATTAAGCGTCAGTGTCGCGAGACCAATATTGATACTGAAAGTCGTGCACATCCAGTGTCTAGCTTCAGTATTATAATCAGTTTTAAGTATGAGGAGTAAGCTGAGAAATAAGGAAATTAACACATCGTTTTAATGTCTCATTATTCTTACAAATTGATTCAAAAGCGTTAAATATGGTGCTTGAAGATAATCCTTAATAATTAATCTCCTTAGCGATTAATTGATGTGATTCAGTTCCAGTGATGTATTGATCCACATCAACGAAATTATGTCTTATTATATCAGTACTTAGCTGGGCCAACAGCTTAGTAGTAGTAATAATAAATTAGGTCTGTGTTTCTGAAGCTATTAAAATTAGTCAACTTCCAATTCTATTGTTTTACTAAGTTTTAACAATGTTAGGGCTTTCATGAACCATGTTTAAGCACTATCGGGTTACGAGTACAGATCTCTCAGATCTGAGTACAGATCCAGTTTGACTTATCACGCTCAGTGAGACATGACACTGCGCAAGTAACAGTACAGTTATCCATCCAATGGATAGTTTGACTACGCCCATGGCTTGTGATTATGTAGGCGTAGATACGAGTGGTCAGTTTGATGCCTATGCTGTTGTAAATATATTGTGAGGACGTGATCAGGCTCATGAACATAGGATTCATTATCTGCCTATTTTAGGCCTACATTCTGAAATGGTAGATTCTTTGTTTTTTTTTTAAAGTGTCTATTCTGTTTACATTATATAATTACTATAAAACTACATTAAATGTAATTGTTCTACATGGTAGTGTTAAGATTATTCGCCAATATTGTGACCTACGCGCTTTTTTATGTAAAAAATTGCCTTACTCTGGGCACGATTGTTTTATATCTTTTTGGGATAGATATTTTTGGGATGTTATGCCTACAATAAGGTTTAAAACAACACGTAATTTGATGTGCAAATAATTTTGTAACTCCAATCAACTAGCTGTTTCGCGTTTATATATTGCATGGCAAGTTGACACTAAAATGACCCGTTCAAATTGGGCTATCAACAGCAAATTAGTCAAATTACCAACTTTCCCCATTACCTCTTAGAGACTACTTTCTCATAGGCAAGAAAGGTGAACTTTGAGATTATTTCTAAAAGAGCCCACAACATTTAGGTCCGTCGGGCGTACCGTTAGAAGCGATCTCCGAACCGCAATGCTACGATTGGTTATCTAATCCCGCATCGAGCAAGGTCGACGTCGGTTATCCGCGATAATAACCATTATTACCAGGTATTTGCTTTGTTGTCTTCTTTTCGAGCTCTTATAATACCGGTACATTGTAATAATAGTATAACAAGATGGGATTTACCTTGTTAGATTTTAGGTTACCAATTGTATTGTTACGATTCTTTGAGTACCTTCCGATAGAATTGTTTTTATTGCAATAAAGCTCAAATGGGATATTTTATTTCGAGTTATGGTATTATTTGGTATCCGGTCATGGTATGTTTCAAGTGTAAGGTTTGTGGGCCGTCTGAATAACTGAAAAATGAAACTTCATTAACCCATAATAATGAAATAAAGGTATGAAAATGTACATTTGAAATTCTGTCGCTTATTACAACTACAAAGTATTCGTTTGTAATTTCAACTTCAACCGCAGTTGCTTTGTCGGATACAAATTAATGTACGAAAATTACTTTACAAATTCCAACATGCCCTGATTCTGACATCGTTAAAATGAGTTTAGAATTCCCCATTGAAACAGAATTTAGTACAGTCATTAATCGATCCATATTTATTATGTACAAAATGCTCACTCATCGCCAAAAATCTTGAGATAAGATTAAAATATCGCGAACGATCCCTCTCAAGCACTTTGCCGTGACGATGACGAAGAATCCTAAATTATGAGATTCCACTTCAGATTGTAAGCACTCTTGTAACTTTGTCAAAATTCTTGGAGGACTTGATTTTATGGAATTTTGTTGAGGTGTGATACTCGTTGTTGAAGATTATTGTATGTAACATTGACCCTGGATACTGGAGCTTTTGACATTTGAACTTGTTTCGTCTATTGTGGCTTTTTATGTACCTAACAGAACAATACAATCATAATATGCAAAATTCAAAAATCCTTTCTCCAAACAAACATATCATGAAACAGAATCCAATTGTGAATAATCATACAAACACCACAAACCTAAAAAAACACAAACTCCATCAATAATCAAAACAAATCGCAAGCGCGAAATGAAAACCAATTGTGTTGCGACTAAAAATCTAATTCTCTATCAAATAAGCAAACAGTGGGACGGAAGCGGGGAGCGAGCGATGCAATCAGTGCTCAGGAAACGACAATTTGGCGACAATTTCTCGTCGTTCGCCCTCGCGCCCTCGCGCCGCGAATTAGCGCTTTCAGTGTGGGCTGGGGCTAACGTCGATAGAGCAGTAGTGTTATGTCCATGTGTGTGTACGTGAGTCTATCCATGTATGTGCGTGTGTGTGTCTGTGAGTTTCAGCCTCGGTGTCGTTAAAGTGCACGGATCTGTGTTTGTGTTTCGGACACTTCGTTGAGTGAGTTTGTAATGTAAGCGTTCAGCAGTTAGTAACTCACTCAATGGCATCCTGTAGGAGTTTGATGTTAGAGGGTGTGGTATGAATATGTTTTAGTTTGGGAATAGTTTTAGTAGCCTGTTTGATAACAGAATAACTGTTGATATGATGAGTATTCCAATCTATGCAACTATAACCTCTTTTTTACCGAAGCGCTGGTAAATAGGTCTTTTTAAATGAAACAGCCTTCAGTAAAGATAATAATGTCATAAATTAGAAGTACCTTTCATGTTATAAAGAAGCATCTGTATATTATAAAAGCAATGTTATACATTCTTTTACTATCGTTGTGACATCAATTGGAATTCATAATCCTTTAACATTATCTGTTTCATTAAAAATAACTTTAACCGATCCATATCAATTCGAAATGAGGTTGCCATATTATTGCAATTCGAGCAGTCTATGTAAAAATTATTGAAGTTCTGAATTTTTTCCGCGACTAACCCCCAGTTTCTGGAAGGCAGATCACGACTGTGATTGGTCGAGCAAAAAACTTACTTCCAATTACAGGAGATTTGACTGATGATTTCCAAATTTTTGTGTTGATCAGCGTCTGAGAAATCAGGGGTAAGTCAAAGCTCGCTTTAGAACCGTGTCAAGCCTTTGATTCCCATAACAACACCATCTTAAACAGACGTTTAGCCGTCTTTATGAGATTCTTGACATAATTCTCCTTCCTTAGCTTTTGACGTTAGTAAAATGTGTCGCGTTGAGCTTTAATGTCGCTGTTCCGTGACAATATATTATTATGGTAATAACTCATTAATTTATTGAAGCGTTTGATGTTTTCGTGGAGGGTATTGTGTTGGGTAATATTGTTCATTGAGCTATAAATTGTCATATGGCAGTACCGTCTTAATGGTATGAAAAATATCATGTGTGATAGACACATATTTTTTTTAGATTCTTGTGAAATGCGGAATATGAGAATTAAAGAGGCAGCTTGTAGTTAATTTTATCCTTCTAATATGGAAGGATATTTGTCTTTCACGCTTTAACGACTGGATTAATTGGTGAAATTTGGGATGGAGTTAGCTAATACCCGGGATTAACAGATAGACTATAACGTTTTTTGGCTTTTTATCGACTGCGTCATATAAGGATAATGGTTTTGTAGCTATTACCGATATTCGCGCGGGCGAAGTCGCGGACAAAAACTAGTCAAACAATATACAAAAATGGGGAAGTTACGGATTAAAATCGTCATAATCCGGATTGTCATAATTTATTGAGAAGTGGATAGCGATAGCTTTGAAAGTATTTTTATTAATGAACGTACACGTGTTATGATAACACCGCATTACGCAGTAAAAATGTATGAATGAATGCACGTGACATGACTAGTGCTAATTTAGATATTATTCATGAAGAAGAAAAAGGAACTTAGACAGACAATACTGAAAACAATGAAGGAAGCGTACAAGAGGCGTATGAGAGTCGAAAAGTGCCAAAAATCCGTTTGCACATAACCGCAAAAGAAAGAATTGAATGTAAATGATAAATTCAAACATAACCCAGAAACTATTATAAGCACTCGAGGTATTCAGTCCAACACGCAATATTACGAAATTATAATAAATAGGATTACGATTAAATTCCTTAATCTTATGATATTTATAATTACGTCCGATGCTGACATATTTCGTCAAAGATATTATATTGTGGCACCACTGATAAATTATAGATTATTGTATTCAGTTCCGTATATTTATTAGATGGACTACTGTTTTGGTCTTTATATTATCCTTAAGACGTTTAATAGCTGCCTGTATTTCAACAGCAGCTGTATTATCAAATTAACCATTGTTTTTACTTGCAAAAATCTTTTCTTTTTAAGGATAAAAAGGATCATTAGAAAATGCCCAATGTAGGCCGTTTCCAACTAATCTTTCTGAAAATCTTTGGGGGGAGGCTTATGTCCAGTAGCCGTCCTATGGCTGATATGATGAGTATAGACATACGACAAAACATACAGTAGATAATGTTACATAACACGAAACATTCCTTTGAACAAACAGGAAAACAGAAGCACAAATTGAATTACACAAAGTGAAAAATTGCAGCTACACGCAAAGCATTCCATTTTTCACCTTCGCTTCGCTTCACTGTAATCCGATAAGGCGGTCGGCAAAAGGAAGAACTAGAAAGGTGTCCAGGACCTGGATATACATTTTTCTCAGCTATAAACTGCATTAGTCATCGTCCAGAACGCGGTTGATTCACAATGGAATCCGCTACAACCCGTGCATACCGGATTTTATCTCTGAAATTCTTGCTCCTAGAAGCAACAATTTCTATTCACCGTCTCTTTCACTCTTGGCTTGTACTAGCGAGTGCGACAAAGATGGAACAGCTAAAGACTTGGTCGCATTTCAGCGGGAATATTGTCAGAGGATATTTTACGTATATTCACATTATTTCGGATGTGGTTTTCGTGTAATGTTCGTGGCTGTTTTATGTTTGTTAGCTACGGTATGGAATGCTGTGATAACTTATTATAATATCTTGTCTCGAATGGATTTTTCAGTACACTTTCCAAGTTGCAAGATTTTAGATTGACCTACATATTGAAGTAATTCTGGAAAATTACATTTTTAAGTCGTTGAATATTACAAAAACTATTTTATTTTTACTTATTCCAAAAAAATACTTTCTTACCATAAAATCGCCATGTCAAGTAAAACTTGTGCCTAAATTTTTTCGTAACCAAATTAGATTATTTCAAAGTGTTACCCAATATTGGTCTGTTTTTGAGTGTTAATAAATATCAGCTTAATGTACAAGGAATAATGATATTATAGAGTTTGACACGGTTTGCGTGCCCGCCTGCTGTTATAACACTAGGGCTGCTACTCGGTACTTTTGACCGAGTTACTTTTATCATAGAGGTCAATCGGTATTGTAAAAACTTCACGTGTAGGTTAATAATGAACAAGTTACTAGGGTATACTTAATGAGAGTTCAATCACCGAGTAATGGGGTTAAGTGTTAGTTTTGCGATGTTTTTTATAGTTTATCTAAACTTAACATCAAGAGCTAACTAAGGCATGCAATGTATGGACGTATGAGTGCTTTTCGAACACATTAAATTGAAATTTCAAAATTTTTTCCGGCAATATGAAGCTGAACGTTTTGTTGGAATCTATAAAATCAAAGATACCACCCAACCAAAGAAATTAATGTAAAGTTGAATGAAAGACTAATTTTACACTCCTTTCAACCATAAATCTTTTCTCAGTCCTTATCAGTATTTGGAATTGCCCAAAGGAGCTTTGTGGCCACTACTTACATAAATTTTTTATACATTATTTTGAAATTAAACGAGTAAGGAACTATTTAAACCTAGATTTCAATTTTATCCTAGATTTCATAGATAGAACCGTACCTCATTTTTGTATAAAGGACCCTTAAAATATTGATTTCTGTAGATTTCTGTCTGAAACTTATACAGGTTATTGTTTTAATTCCCTAAAACAATCTGGCTTCATAAAATACGAGAGACGGTAAAGCAATCAGGGTGTACACCCTAATGAGAAGGAACGATGACTTGACGCGATTAGGCAACACGCCACATTATCCTAATGCGATTAAATTACCTTTTTAGATAGAAAATAAATATTTTCCATTATGTACGCCGCTTTCGCGTGATGACTTGATTTATTCATTGTTATTGTCTATACTAAAGGTGGTATATTTTCCGGTAGTAGGATTGTATGAGGACTTTTACGTCGAAATTTAGGTCATATTCTTTATTACTTATTGTCAAAATTTGTGCCAATTTATTTTCTATATTCATTAGAAAATAATAACCCGAAGTATATTTGTATTTGACTAATGGACTTACTTTTTCATTTGTTTATCTCGTGCATCTTTCAAGTACAAATATTCTGAACATGCTATTAGACTTCTCAAGTGAATCAACACTATTAAGTAATCCCTTAGCCCAAAAGGTGGGACACTACTGGCTAGGAAAAAAGCTAGACTAGGAAGTGATCATAATTAGCTGTAGATAGATAAATAGAATATTCTTTATTACACACCACATGAGAAACAGATTTGACAAACATAAAAGTTACATAGTACCACAATGGTCGGTCTTATCGCTAACATCGATCAATAGCTCTAGGTATGTCATGTGTGCAAAAAAAAACAATTCGAATACAACTCATTGTACAACTATTATATAACTAATATTTTACCTCTTCTTACGTTTATATTCAAACAAATACTTCTCGGCGACCAGGTAATCTGTTTTCCCCCTTCACACCTTAATTACTCTCCTGACTCACTATATCATTTGCCTACGTATACTGGAACAACTGTATTTATGTTTTAATCTTACAACATCCTTAACTCCTAGCCGAAGAATGCAGAAGGTTAAATAGCTTTGTCTTTTCTGGAGCTAGACTAACTTTTGATAAAAAAATGCGATAAAAGGTTAAAAAATAAATTTGTCTAAATTTGTCAAAAAATAAAAACTGACTTCAAAAACAACGGCACCTTACCTACATTTTCCTGATAACTTTGGCCTTTAATTACATGAGACTGCAAGTTGTTAGACAATGAAAACTTTTGTGACCACGTTTATGTCCTTAATTGAGGGCTTAAATCTTCTTCGTCTATCACATGGCCTCCCAATCATCAAACTATAACCAGCTCATTTTTAGAGAAGAAGCGAATTATGCAATACGTTTAGCAATACTAATAGGCTTAAATCTTCTTCGTCTACCACCACCACCATCACCAAACGTGTAACCCGCTAATTATTCACTAAAAAAGCAAATTCTGCAATGCATTTAGCAGTTTACCTTCTGTTTTCCATGGACAGTGTGGGTGCGTAACAGAGGATCCGCAATTAGCCGGCTCGGGAAATTGATAGCGATCCTCGCTACTGAAATAATTGTTACGCACTCTATGTACGGTCAGCAACGAAAGCCAATGCAAGTTTAAGTCCTAGCAAACCGAAATATCATGAATATTAGTATTCAACAAATTTTCGATACCAATATAGTGTTAAAGTATTTTGAATTAAATCATAAATACTAAATATTTGACTGAACACCAAAGCCTGGAAAATTTGATAGCGAATCTGGTGGCAAAGTTTGGGCACTGGGGTGCAGTCTATAATTTATTAATTTTGACGTTCAAACAGTGCTACATTGTAACCTAATTTGATTAAAGGGCTTTTAATTTTTGTTTTTAATAGTCATGGAATTTTGTTGCTGGCTGTACTCTCAGAGCCTATAGTGCTAGAAACCAGGAAAATACGAGTAAATTATCACTGTATTGAAGTCGTTACGGTAATATATAAAAAGTAGAAAGATCTTAAGATGATGTTGAAATTGGGATATAAAAAATTGAGTTGACTGGATTTGTTATCGTTAGTTATCGACATGTTGAAAGTCTCTCACATTGTCTAAAATAATAGTTGCAGTAACAGTAGGTTAGTGAATTTAATTGCCCAATTGTAACTACATTAAACTTCACACGACATGTTTTATTAGTCCCTTTAACCCTTACTCTCTAATAATCTAGACCCTAATAATTCAAACATCAAAACTTAGTTTCCAACAGCATATTTACATTGAACCTCAGATCCAAACTAGGCTGAAGTTCAGAAAGTTAGGGCGTAACTTTATTTCACGATTCCACTGTTAATTGGGGCTGGCGCGAATCAAGTTTCACTGTACGAAGTTATTATGGAATTCCCAGTCTATAGCGCATTTTGTGGCGAAATACTGGGATGTATTTCACTTACATTTTGTCCTGACCAATATCGGCTAGGGTTACTAGACGGGACATATTGTGCACTAGTGTGTGCGCAAATATAGGGGCGCTCTCTGAACCTTTAACTCTCATACCCGATGGGACAGTAATCCGAAACAACCAAAAAGAGATCAGGCGCGGAATCAACATTTTTACATGCCTTCCGAAACACGGGAGCTGTGATATTTATTTTGAAAACGCACACAATATTCGAACAGTCTATACGAGCTTTGGGATTGCACTTGAGACTTTCGACTTGGCAGTCCTGTAGTCTTACCACAAGACTATCACAGTTTCATGTAGTGTACTGGGATGCTGGTAAAAAATATTGACAAATGAAGGTTACTCGTATATAGGTAACCTAGTTTGCTAGCTATTCGGGTCAGACAAGGCTTTGTACCGTTAGATTGTATTCACTCTATTAATTCCTATTGAAACAATGTTCTCAACAAGTTTTGGGGTAAATTAATGTTTATTCGGAGAACGTTAATATTAAAACCTTTTTTTAAGTGTCTTCTGAGAGCTGCTAGTGATGAAATATTAACGCAAAATAATATTTTTAAATTCGTTCAGTTTTTTTGTCGTAATATCTAAAAAATTGAATTTTAATGAGTTAAAAAATATCCACCACTTTTTCTATCACCTGTCTGCTGGGAGAGTTTTCTATACATATAATTAAGCAGTACCCTTGGACATCTTAATTGTTATATTGCTTTTTACCTGTTTTGTGTGTACATAAATAATGCCATTACCGGTAACAAATTAAGTAAAATATCCTCTTTTCCTAATTCAATAAACCCTTATTAATTCCGTTCACAGAACGCTCCAGAAACGAGAGTTTCCTACAAGATATAAATATGCAAGTGCGGCTAATCCAGTTGCACGCATTACAGACTCCGCTCATCCACTACGTGAGCGTAACTACGGGAGCGTGCAATTAGCTCGCCACAAACACGAGGTACGAAGCCATGGATATTACATTATTAATAATATTGTACTCTAAGATTAAGTAGCTCGATTCTAGATTTATTTGATTAAAGGGAGTCTAGAGAGAGGAGATAAGGAACAACTTAGATGTGGATTTTACGGTAGGTTGCACAGTTTGGCCAAACGTGACCAAAAATTTAATTTAAAATACCGGAGTGATGAGGCCTGTGTTTTCAGTATTGAATTCGTAAAAAAAAAAATCTGCTAGAAATTTGTTCGAATTCTATTGCTAAATCATAACTTAAGAACAAAAAGTTTCACAAACTAAATCGGAAGAGTAAACAAATGACAAACTTAGGAAAGGGTTACCTTACAAAAAGTCACGTAACTCAATATTTTCACACGGCAAACCGAATACAACCTTACAAGCTTCGAAGGTACATTAGAATCGATATAAATACTCGTGCAATAAATCTCGAAAGGCTTGTAATAGCCCTCGAATGGCGGCAAGTGGTGCCATCTGTCATGTTGCTCATGAACTAACCGCGCAACTGTAATATATTGCAGGCGTGCTACACGACTCTTACGCACACGGCACAACGATTCAATATCTTTCCTGGGTTACCATTGTATGGTACTGAAAAAGGGAACGGTTTTGAAAAAGGGGATTGGAATTTTCAGTTGGATTGGTTCGTTTGTAATGTACGTGAAGGTGATTTTAGTTATTTATCGTTTATTATCAAGAACTTCATTTTTTAAACATTCTTGTTGTAAGAAAACCAAACCGACTCTGGTTTATTCACTTTTTATTTGCTTTATCGATAAGACTTGTACTAAAAGGCACAAATAACGAACAAAAAGAGCAAACAGAAAATGGTTAGGCGTCTATTAACTGTATTCCGCAACCCTGGTTATGTTTATACGAAACTAGTGATCTGCCCCAGCTGCGCACGTGTGAAATACTGATGTATTATGCATATAAACCTTCCCCTTGAATCACTCTATCTATTAAAAAAATCCGCTTCAAAATCCGTTGCGCAGATTCAAAGATTTAAGCGAACAGACAAACAGACAGACAGCAATAGCAACGTGTTATACACGTTTGTTTTATACTTTGTAGTGATGATATCATACACCCACAGATAAAATGCCTCCTCCAAAGAGCTCAGTTCATCTGTATCATTTGTAGCTCCTAGCCGACTCACCCCGGAAGCGTTTATAGTAACAACACGCGCATACGCTGCGCGTGCGCTGGTCCCGCGTTTGACAGCCTGACGCCGGTACATGACACGCCTTACCTGAAGCAAAACGAAGGTAAGTTAAACATTATATTACATGGTTTAGATAATCATGGATCGCTACTTAAAGTCTTTAAGATTTTTATTAAGTTTGTTATGGAACTCCTCCGCAAGGATTGGACCGATTTTAATGATTTTTGGATTTGACTTTAGCGACCTCTAACTGATGTTGAATCAAAAAAATGCGAAAGTCTGTTTATAAAAGTAAATTTAGTAATTCAACAAATTAAATATCAAGTATTTAACAATTCATCAAGTAAGAGTTTCTAACCGCATTTGCGAAATATCTACAGTTAAAACAATATGCAAAACAGAAATTTGAAACAAAATTAGGGAAACCGATCACAAATATCACTACCATGACTAACCTGACAACAAACTCAAAACTAATTCAAACATGTAGGTGTAAGCACTAAATATTCCTCTCCCATAAAACAATAAACTAACAGCTGATAGAATTAGAATTGTTTGTGCTCCCAGCTTCCTATATCCTATAGCCCGGAGATGAACTAAGGTAGGAATTACTGACGACGTACCACCGCATAAAGTAATATTATAGCAATTGTGGGAGAGAGACGCCGCTATATGCCGTGAAGTGTTGTCTCGCTTCAGCAACTGTGATGATGTTACTTTTGGATCAGGTGGTAGGTTACTTGATTGTAAACTGCGGATTGCGTAGGAAGCCAGTCAGAGCTGTCTGCTTCATACGGATAGTTTAGAAGGCTGTACGTTTAATAGACATACAGTATTTGGTTAGGAAGCTTAAATGATTCTATAGAAAAGTATTTGGTCATTTTTTAAATTATGGAATAGAATAGAGTTATTCCATCTACTTCAATTAACGATGAAGGTTGGAAATTGTTTGAAACGTCTCATTGAATTGAAAAATGAGTTGTTAATTTCTGAAGAGTTTATCGGTAGACTTATTAATTAATTTCTAGTAAATAGGTTTCATAACTTGAGCTCGAATTCTATGAATTAAAAATTAAAAGGCTGTTCTTTGAACACAACGTCATTTGTACTCCGAGAGCCACTTTATTAGGAGCTCAAATTTCCACAATTGGAATACCACGAAGAAATTTTAAACCAACTTAGGTTCTCAATACTGTAGTTTGTATATTTTTGTTTTATCTTTTTTTGAGTCATATACCTTTTATTTTTTGAGATGTTCTTAATTAAATATAGCAGCTATATAATAATATAGCCTGTGGTATTCAAAGATTACACAAATGTAATATATTTTGTAGAACCATATAATAATAACAGCATAACTAATCACAAACCAGTCTCCAATGACTCGGAATTCCTAATAAATCTGTTCAAATCCTGCCTACCCCTTATCTGTTCGTCGTGAACATAGTGATGTATCTCGCGGTTCGCCAGTCGGCCGCCAGAGGTCAGCCCGGCGACCCCTACTTGTATGCAAATCAAATGAATTACACCTAATTTGCATTCACAAAAGCATTCAATGCATACGATTATTGGCGTAATTATTTCTATGGGATCCTAACGGGTTTTGTTTAAGTAAATATGTTGTTTATCTGTGAGTAGATTTATAGCTGTGAACCTTTATTAGATGGTTGATTTAGTGAAGAATAATTAGGTGCTTAAGTACTCAATAAACTGTTACAATGTTTGTAATGTTGTGAAATACAAATGAGTTAAGATGTAATCTATTAGTTAGTTTACATTTATACTCGTATTATTCAATTGTTTAATTTAAAGCTTATTTAATTCTAACTTACAAGTTCATATTTTTAATAACCAACAGTCAAGATTCCCAATTGAACATGACCGCATCACCAAATCCAAGCGTCGCTTCCAAGCTGTTCGTCAAAACTCAATCAAGTCAATAGTAATCTAAACTAATATCATCATCATCAGCCTATCGCAGTCCACTGCTGGACAGAGGCCTCTCCGAGTGCACGCCACTGAGATCTGTTTTTAGCCATTCGAATCACACAGCTCCTACCAGCAAATCATCACTCCACCGTGCCTAAAGACGTCCTACACTACGCTTGCCGAGATACGGTCTTCACTCTAGAGCACGTTAACTATATTATGATAAATGCGAATTTGTTTCTTTGCCTGTTCCACTTTCAACACCAAACCACTGAACCGTATTCAACAATTTCATTGCACTAGAAATTAATACTATCGGTGAGTATTTAATAAGGTCATATTTCATCCCTACATTGATACGGGAACGGGAACTGTACGAAAGAAACCACGGGGCGTCGCTACCAAAGGAAATAAGGAGCAGATTAACTGTCCGTTATGCATGAATTCTAACATTTATCAAGATCGCGTATGAGGAGTAGTCCTTCATGATTTAGAGGACAAGTTCCGCAATAAAGCAAGTGATTTAGTTTAGCAGTAACTTTGCAGCAACAGTACCACCGCTTAAAGGAATATTGCAGGTGTGGAAGAGAGACGTCAAACGGGTCGAAAAGGGGTCAATATTGCGATCATGTGTTCGTCACAAATTAGTGTTCAAGGAAAATTCAAAAGATATTTTTTTTTAAACCTACCAAATATGACTGAGATACTCAGAGATAAAATGTTAACTTGTACTGCTATCTATTAGGCGATAAAATGACTTAAGTTCTGTCATTTATAAAACCCTGCTCTTTGCAACAACCGATCTTTGTGGAAATCTTTAGGGGATGCCTATGTCCAGCAGTGGACGTCCTACGGCCGAGATGATGACGACGAATAAACAGTCTAGAAACTTCAAAATTCTGGAATAAAGATTCGAATAGATTATCTTGAATTTCAGAAAATGTGATGTTACGAAAATCAAAGAACTCGTTACCGTTAAGCGAATACAGGAGCTACACTTAAATTAAATTATATAATGTCTGACCGATTTCGGCCACGGCGGCCAGTGTTACTATGACACCAGCCAGCTACGCAGGACATATTATAGTGCACAAGCGTGTGCGCAGACACAGGTGCACTCTCTATTCCTTTACTCTCATAGCCCGATGGGACGGCAATCCGACACGACCGGAGAGAGATCAGGCGCAGGACCCACATTTTTACGTGCCTTCCGAAACACGGAAGCTGTGATATTTATTTCTTAAACGCACACAACATTCGAAAAGTCGGTGCGCGCCGTGGGGATCGAACTCAAGACCTCTGACTTAGCAGTCCTACGGTCTTGCCACTAAGCTATCACAGCTTCCAAAATTATAAATTAAATTATAAATTAAATTATAGTGTCCATAACCATCCATATAATTTAGTATAATACCCATTTAAAACACAGTAAAAAGCTTAACTTTTCCGGCTCACAAATGGATGTCATTACGCTAGCATGCCACGGTTAATTGACAGACATTTTCACACGTAATATAAACTCAAATCGCCTGTAACCGAGCTCTAGACTGATTATTGCCGTTTAAACAGTTTCCTCGTTTATTAAAACATACTTTCCTGGTCGAATTACTCTTTCAACTTTAGTGGAACAGTTTGTTATTTTAGTTCTACGTTTGTGTGATTGCTACAATTTCAGGTTAGACTTACGGAACAAAGGCACATAATAATATTATGAATGACGGATGCAAAATCTTTTAGAAAACAAACGGGTCTTATTTACGACGTAATTCTATAATTCTTTAATCCCGAAGTTTTGGCCGAGTTGCACCGTAGTCACGGGTGGACTGATGATGTACAAGTCGCGAAAGTTAAAAACCAGTTTTAAAATCGCCACTAAACAGAAACAATAAAAAAAATTAAGCAACATAAAATTATTCTGGATTTGTTGTTTGAATTTCGTTTTTAGTAACTTCAAAAATCGTGTGACCTTTGAAACTTGAGTATGGTTTCACTACAAAAATTATAAAACTTCCTGTTTTCAGACACAATCGACCTTCTACCGTAAACCGGCCACGTGCCGAGCTCCAACAACATAAGCTTCGGGAAATGGAAAACCAAATATTAAAGCGAAAACTTTGCAATTTAAATCTCAACACGTGTCGCAGATATAAACTTCAAAAATATAAAAAAGTAAAATATTATGTAATTAGTTTACTATTTTGTTAACTGATTTTATCTGATCTAGGGGAAGTAAACCGGATCATAAATCTAAAATTGACAGATCACACAATCTAGTTGATAGAACGAAATTTTGTTTAGCAGGAATACTTTTTAAGCAATACGGAAATATTTGATGTGTTTTTACTAGGAATTCTTTTCAAGTACTACAAAAGTATTTGATGCCTCTTAGCTCTTTACCATGGATCCTCATGGATACCTCAAGGATCTCTGTCCTAGGTCGGGAAATTGGAGGGGAATGTCGGAGACTATCAGAGTGCTTACTACGCTTTCCTGTAAATGTGATAAAAAATATAGTACTTTTTGGACCTTTTGTAAAGCGGGGGATTCTTCCACCTCCTCGGGGGAGGAAGTGTGTAGTGTCAGACTCTTACTGACTAAACCTGAACTGCCGTATAACATCTCCCGCATTTGGTCGATGCGTGGCAATGCACCACACATCAGACAAGATCAATACAGATTTCTAATACAAAACGAATTAGAAGTCTATATTGAAAAGAATAGAATAAAACAAAACCTAAAACAAATAAAAACATATACAAAGCACTACATTGAACAAATTATGTAATACCATGTAAATCGTGTTTTATTCATTGCTCTCGTCTTTTTGCCGAAATGTATTGAAGCGTATCGGTTGTTCTTAACCCTTGTAAGCAATCACTATAGAGGGTCAAGTGTTTTTATTCTTTTGGTTTTGTAACGATTTGGCTAAAAAGTAAAATAAGTAAATACATTTGGTAACCAAACATTAAAATTCTCTCTTATTTTATCTTGTTTAGCCCTAGTGCTGATGAAGACATCGTCTTCACAAACAACAACTTTGTCTTTGCTTGTGATGTCTTAAAGCTACTTCAGTAGTGTCTAGTAGATATTAATGAATTTTAATAATTCATTTTTATCATTAAATTACCAATCAAGTGAACCAATTAAGTGAAAAATACAAGTCTTTCCTTTTACAAGTGATGGAAATCCCAAAACGACAAAAAAGAACACTAATAAAATGTATTGACCTTTAACAATAGCATGATCTCATGATGCTAAAGACATTTACGATCCAGTATGATATAGCACCAGCACCAGATCTAGGTAATAAGACACCGTATCTTCGTTTTATGGCGATGCGGGGCAGGCGTGCTTGTTTTTACAAGGCTTGCGGGAAAATGGCTTAGATACAAGTAGGCTAGTCAGTTGCTCGGTAATGTGTTAATTAGTAGATGTACTGTTAGATGCTGTTGGGGCCCCTTTTATGTATGAGGAGAGTGTTTGGTTAATTTTTCGTTTGGATGACAAATTTCCAGTCAGTTTTCAGAAAACGAACGAAAAGAAACGCGATTGATTAGGGATTGTACCTATGTATATCTAAGGTGTAAGATGTTGATGATGTTGATTTTGATGATTTTGATTGAGTATTGTACCTATAGTTTACTTTCTGTAGAAATTGTGAAGATAACTAAGCGTGTAAAATTATAAATTACTTTCGAAAACCTGCCCCTCTGTAATTGTGCGGTATCTAATAAATATACAAAACAAATACACAGCTGAATTATCTTTCATTAAATCACAGACCACCTGGTTATGCAGGTAGGATGTGAGGTTAAGCTGCGGCTGCCAAGGTCAAGACTTGGATGGGTAATTAATATTTACATGCCACTGTCTTCTATAGAGTGTAAGCCGTCACTTACATTAAATACTAACATTACTAATGGTACTGCAACTAAATGGAAATTAATATTCGGTTCCAATGAAGGAAGATTTGAAACTAGCTATGACCAAGTTCATAGAACTCATTTGTTGCCAAGCACAATATTCTCAGTCATTAAATTACTCGTTTCAGATACGAGGAGGCAGACAGCGCCGCGGGATGGAACTAGTCTAGCATAACTTCGGTTGCCCCGAGTCATCTCCTACTGCGCTACGCGGATAATTATTTAATCTTCAATCAGTCATGGAGAGTTTAAATATAGGCTGGGGATGTTGAGAAGGGAGATCAGAAGTACAAGTTGGATGGAAATGCGATGAAAATTTACTTTTAAATGAACCTTGGTATAAAAATGTACACGAGGTAGTATACTGCAATGAGAATTTTCTTTTTCCATATCAGAGATTTGGAGCTTTTGCCGGTTCTTCTCCAAAGGAATGACATTTTGGAAGCTGTGCACAGTAAGTTGTAAATTTAACGATTCTAAAGTGCCTTTTTTTGGTAAACTGGAAATAAAAACTTTTTGATTTTAATTCCTATTAAAGATTCTGTTTTTCTTCTTATTTTTCTCTGTTCGCTCTCGTCTCCAAAACGGCTGAACTGATTTCGTTATACAAGACAGTCCTTGAACTTGACGCCGAAACATATTTATTACAAAGCATATTCACGATCACGTACAAACTACAACACGAAAATATGACTAATAACACTACAAACTCCATAAAATTCCACAAGTCTTAAAAACTAAGTCAATAGGGTTTTGTTCTTACTGTTTTATTGCTGTTCCAGTTTATTGTAAGGTCAAGAGCAGTACTAGCTACGGCTACCGTATTGAAAGGGAACTTTTCCCTATCGTGCTATAACAGTGTTGGGTCATACAAGGTTTACGACTTCGGGTTTACTGGCTACTAAGTAACACCGCACTGTTTTATTTCCCTTTCTCCGTATAATTCACTTATATGGGAATCTTGGAACAATGCGATGTTGGTTTTATTGACGTATGTTTGATGTCGGTTCAGGGAATTGGGAGCTGATAGTGTTTTTGCGTCAGTTTCTGGAACTATTTCCTGATTTGTTGCTTACTTAGTCAATCGAATCGTATGACGTGGATAGCTTTTTGGTTATCTTATCAAATTAGTATCTATTGTTAACAGTTAAAGTTACAAAACCTGTCTTTCTTCCTCCTTTAGAGTTGAAGGTAGACTAAGTCATTTTGTCCGAAATGGAACACATGACACTTCATACCTAATAACGGCCATCTCCTTTTCACATTTACAATAATCATAGTCCCTCTTTAAGGCCGTCAGGTCACTTGCCGGGGCTGTGGGATGTTTGTCATCTAGAGTTACCGGGACCCTGGCACGCAAAGGGCTAAGAAGGAACATAGTGGATTTTACCATATGACTGGCTTACTTTAGTCAGTAAAAGTCTGGCATTCCTTTCCGCTACACCTACAACGGGCGGGGTCATTTGATGATTTCCTACGAAAAACCAAAGGCTCTCAGGTCAATTGTGTTTTCATAGAAAACCTCCTATCCAAAAGCAACTTGGAAGGTAGATAGTCCCAAAATATCATAGTTCGCGGTTCTTGGACTTCTGCGCTACATTTTATTTGGCCACGGATTAATCCAACCGTCTACGGCCACCGTAAGGCGGCAAACAGAATTAATTGCGGAGGTAAATAATGTTCAATGCCCGTTCAGGTGTGTTGGCTGCGTATTTCCTCATGTTGACCATTTTCTCGGCAATTAAATACAAAAGCTATCAATATTAGACATATTTGAAGTATTAATGCGTTTCCCGTTCGTTCTGCTACGCTCATTGTGTTGTGTAATTGATATTTTGTTAAATAATTCCCTTTATTTGTTAACTACGAGTAATTAACTGTTTAACAGTTTTTTAACTTACAAAGTTTACGGTCAGTTTACATAACTAATTTAGTATTAGAAACTGTCTTATGGTTATTTAAATGGTATCAAAGCATATAGTAGGTATAAAAATCAAACCTTTACATCATTTTCTGCTGAAGAGTAATCAGTAAAAAATAGTCCAGCAGTTTGATCAAACCTACATTTGCGCACTATCATAAATCTCTTCATATTTCCATCCAGCATTTACTTGGACATCTCCTCTCTCGATGAAAGCAATTCTTTGAATAATTAATGAATGCTTGCCTGCAAAAACCTAAGTGATCGACGCCAGCATGGATACGGCGAACTATCAGAATTCTTATGACAGCGATAATATTTTATGTTATGCTCTCCTACGCTGTTATTTTGCGTAACGATTATGAGTCTTAGAAAAAGAATGGACATGTGTCAATTTTTATGATTTATTTCTTTTTTGGATTTATAATGTTCGTGGTAGGTAGGTCGTTAGTGGTAGAGTGTTTAGACATACGTATTAATAAAACCTTTAACGCTTTAATTTTCAATTATCTTTTATTGAACATAGTATCATAGTATAATATTGTGATATTAGGATGTGGATGGATATAGGGTAAGAGGACGACCAAAAAAACGATGGATAGATTGTGTAAAATATGATATGGCTGCAAAGACTGCTACTTGCGAGATGACGTCAGATAGAAACGTGTGGAAGAAGAAGACATGCTGCGCCGACCCCAAATCATAATTTAAATAAGACCAGGGGAATGATGATGAGAATACTGTGATATTACATTAAAAGGATGCACCCACTTCACTTATTCTTAAGAACTTTTACTTCATAACCGTTGTCCTCGTTCATTCTTTCCCGCTGCATTCTATGTCCTTGAGCTAAAAGGATCTTTACAAAGATGAAGGTCATGCACCGTTTCCCGCTTCATAATAACGCGTCAGTCGTCAGCTGAGCATAAAGCAGGCACTTATGTGCTAACTGTCGTCTGGCCCCTTGACCGATACTCGGCATGTCGCATGTCGGCCATTTCTTGCAAGTCTGGTGATGGTTAAGGTGGAGGCGGTAGCGGAAAGTTTGTGGTTCATTGACCGTTGTGACTTGATGAAGAGGTTTAGGTTTTTTTGGAGATGGTCTACTGTACTTATACAACTAGAGTCAGGAACGTTTTGAAAGTGCCTGAAAAGGCCTACTCGAAATAAAAACCTTTTGATTTTGATACATATTTTCGTACTAACTTTTGTAAGGTATTGCAGGGGTTGCCAGCGTGGTTCATTGGCCCTTGTGAAATGATAAAGAGATTTAGGTTTTTTTGAAGATGGTCTAGAGCGCTTATACAGAGGTTCCTACTAACTAATGTAAGGTATTGCAGGAGTAGCCAGCATGGTTTGTTGACCGATGTGAATTGGACTAAGAGATTTAGGATTTTTGAAGATCATCTAGAGCACTTTTAAAGAGGTTCCTTTTAACTTTTGTTAGGTAGGTATGACGACTGTGGAAGAGAGACCTGATTCACCTGACCAGGGACTTTGTGCTACTTATGAAATTAAAATGGATCTTTAAAACGTTATTTGTCACTGAAACGTATCAGTATTGTGATCTATTTGTATGAAACTAATATCCAAATTATATTCCATATTAAGGCATTGAGAAACGAATACGTGCCCAAAATTATTGTACTTGATAGTAAGGCAAAAATAAAATTATGTACTTGCATGTCTCTAACAATGAAATTTAAGATAAAACATTCAAAAGTATCTATAATAGGACTGTTTTATTTAGCCACTTAGGAACGGCCGCAAACCCTTTTTAATTCGACCCCTACCTTCATTACATATTTGTTTGTAAAAAGGTACTCCGTCCCAAAGTCACTTAGCATTATTATTTTAACGAGGTTACAATACAAGGAAAATAATTATCTTTGTATTTTTAAATTGACAACAAGAGATATAAATCGGTGCGTAATTGTGTGGATAAATCTTCGATATCTATTTTAGATTCCATTTGCACTATTATAATGTTGTAACAATATTATGTATACCTATTGCTACAACGATGAATTTTTTGGCTTGGGTGTGGTTTGACAGCTTGACGTACGTACTTTTCGTCTCCGTAGAAAAATGGGTATCACTTTCATTAATTTTTGCTGATGTAGCTTTCCATTTCCGATTTTTTATCGGTTTGGTGGTTTTCCATATTGGTAAGGATAATCTCATCATATCATCTCTTTTACATATCTTTTTTTTGAGCTTGGTAGAATCTCTGCATACTTTGAAAAATATTGTTTACTCTAATTCCCGAAAAAGCGGTCTTAGTAGCTATTCAAGTAGTTGATCGCTTGTCTCTTATCCCTCGCCCGCGCGATCATTACGGCGCAAGTTTTTGCCGGCTGTCGCCTCGTACGGTAATTCAGTTATGCCTGTGACTTCATTGATTGAAGCCTCCGCGTTTAGCGGTCATTGGGGAACCAACTGTTCTTGCACAACCTCCAAGCCGTAATTGATTACTGGCGATTGAACTTGCACTCCATTTCAAAGATAATTATACTCCCGGGAAATTATTTGATTATAGGTAATTGGTTATTTGCGAAGATGGATGGAGCCAACAATGGATGGCGCGTTAGAGTAGCACTTTATATCTAATTAACCTAATCTATTTTGGCGAAGTTCTTTTTTGTTTTAGACTTGATGTATGTGGCTTTAGATTGAATAAGTCTGGGTCTTCTTGTATTATTTTTGCGATCTTTTCTAGTTAATGTAGCGATAATTGAGGTAAAATTTGATACTCTATAATAAGGTATTCGTTAAAAGTGGTTGGGGTGCTCAACCGCCTCACTTCAGCGAAATAATAAGCTGATATAAAAAAAGAAGAATAAAGGGAGGGGAACGTGAAATAAAAATGTTTTTCAGCCTTCGAAACCACTAGTAAAAAGTAGTGTGTTGTACAGTGGTTCTCTCTCAGGATAACACGTATGTGGCTTAGAATCGCGCCTTGCCAAGGACCTTTGACAAAGTAATGACGGAGCGCAGACAAAGGGCTCACCCCCCCACCCCCCCACCCCCCAGTGTACTTGTCTCCCTCCCCTGTAGGGAAGCTGCCTAAGGGCGAGGGTATCTATGGCTTGAGAGGATAAAGCCCTGTTTGAAGTACAACTCTTGGAAGGATTTCGTATTTTTGGAACAAATACTTTGTTTATACAAAAAGTGGAAGAATACCTGTTTGTTGTTTTATTTTGTGTAACTATAAAGGAATTTAGTGAAGAAAGAAAATAATTTATGATGGATAAGGTCTGTCCAAATAGATTTCTTAAGAAGTTTCTAGGCTACATTCTAAGTCTTTCCAAAGAAATTTCTTAAGAAAATGAAACTTATTTTGATTTTCGTTCCGCGTTTCTATCCAAAAACTCCAAAGATTCTCTGATTATTATTTTCCTGAGCAGAAAGCATCTAATAAAAAATACGCACAGAATACATATGTCGAAATTCGTGAGATTTCAAAATTATCTTACCAGTCCTAAAAAATATCCCAAAAAATCTAAAAATCCTACAATAACCTTAAATTCTAGTCGCCCTACCCCCAATGCAAGTGCCTGCCACCATCACAGATCGCACGTGATTCGTCCTTCAGGCGAGACTGGCTCAAGAGCGCCGCCAGTGTTGCTACCCTACCGCGAACTGCTGAACAACGGGGTTTATGTAAATAATGTAGATTACCTAACCCATTGCCTACCCGATTGTGGAGTTATGGAGTTATGAGCCGTTATGTGTTTAGAATTTTGTGGTTCATTTGTCAATTATTTTCACCCGATTTCAAAATGGAGGAGGTTCACAATTCGTCGTCATCTTTTTTTGTCTTTTTAGTCTCCTTTTTGAGTCTAAATCGCGGCTGTAAAGAGGTTTTTTTATGTTAATTCTAATAATTTATGTAAATAATGTAGATTACCTAAACCCCCTAACCCACTGCCTACCGGATTGTGGAGTTATGAGCTGTTATGTGTTTAGAATTTTGTGGTCCTGTTGTCAATTATTTTAACCGACGAAAGAGAAGGGGGTTCACAATTCGTTGTCATCTTTTGTTTTTATTTTAGTCTCCTTTTTGAGTCTAAATCGTGGGTGCAAAGAGGCTCTAAGTTTTTTTCACTTTCAATGGAAATAGCTTCTTAGTTTATACTCATTATAGGGCCTAGTTATCAAAATACTGAATAAAAATTTGTCAAGTGGTTTATGTACCTAATTAAAAAAGTACAAAGCGAGATCAATTAAGTGTGCTACAACTTCCATAATGATGTTTTACTACAATTATTTATTCAATACCTACTTATTTCCTATTCAGATCTTTGTTGCCATAAAACATATCACAGGATACCACATATCAGTAACTTGTCATCATCGTAAATTTATTTACAGTACTTCCGCAGTAGACTCTTACCGTTACAAATCATTACAGTATTAATATTAAATTTAGTTTAAACATAAAATAATCGTAAACCTAGCACTTACGCTAAGAACTCACGGCGCGATTTTTTTCCCGCGCCCGCTGCGGTGGCGGGCCCGCAGACTCTGTAGAATGCAGATTTACATGTAAAAAACAAAAGCACAACTCACGACGCGGTTTACGCCCGCAGACTGTGCGATTGTTTGCGGCTCCCGCGGCACCGGCGGGCAACTTGTAGAATCGCGCGGGCCGCGGTCGCCCGCAAGCTCTGCGGTTTGTGCCCGCGCGCTCTGCGGTCGATTGGCGGGCGATCGCAGTGGCGCAGAGGCCGGTCTTGCGTCTGCCGCTGCGGTTGCGATAGTCGCCCGCAAACGTGGCGGGCGATGATCGCAACCGCAGCGGCTGCGGGACCGCGCGAATAACCGGTCTCGTGAGTTTGGAAATAAATTCGCGGTTCCGCAACCGCTGCGGGCGCGGTAAGAAATCGCTCCGTGAGTTCTTAGCCTTAGAGTACTAAAGATTTACTCTTAAAGAAGATTATTGTAGTTGTGGAAGAGAGATGTCACTTTACGCCGGATTTCCAAAAACTCTTAGAATACATATTTATTCTTATATCTAATCAATAATAAAAGAGCTGGATATAACGCATTAAAGATAATAAATCGTATGGAAGTGCGAGCTAACGTCATCTGCCAGTAAAAAGTGTACTGAGACGACACACGACATTCGTCTTCATTTGTTATTTACGTGATAATGTCTCGGAGTATTTAGAGGACAAAACTTGTGTGGAATACAACTGCGCCCGAGCTAAGGGCGCACTAATTTGCTTCTCAAACTTAAAAAAAATAAGTGTTCAAATTTTTTAAGTTCGTCTTACGGATTAAATACTTTTATTATTCTTATACCATATTCTGACACTGTGAGGTGTCGCCATGTAAACGTGTCGTTTAATGTACTATGTAAGCCCGAGCACAAACTGTAAATTGAAAATTATAACATAGTTCCATCATTCCGTTTTATACATGTGAGAAATAGATTTGCAACGCAAACAAAATGAATGGGCTCCAGTTGTTTGAATTATTTGAAAATGCCTCTGGGTTTTGAAAATTTAGTATTATGTTTTAATGTCAGGCAATAAACCGCGTGGGTTTTATTGAGAGCAGACCAAGGGATTCTTGAATGTGTAATGGTGTAGTAAGGAAATTATTGGAATTCTATTAGTAATTGGCTCCCTGTTGTGATACAAATACTTTGTAACTGTAGTTTTTGATACTTTGACTGTCTACAAAACATTACTCTTCAATACGTTTTGCAAAACAAAGTAGTTTCACGCGTTAGTTCTTGCCTATGTGTGGTTAGTTCTTCAAAACTACGCAATGGATTTCGACAAGGTATATTTATAGGAATAAAAATGTTTCAAGAGGAAGGATATATGTGTAAGTCATCAGTACTGCACGAGCACGAAGCTTAAACGGGTTGCTAAACAATTATCTTTAAACATTTTGTAAAATTTAACAAAGTTTTGTTTTAAATTTCATATCATTATCCTGAATAAATAGGTATAGTTTAATTTATTATAATTTTAATTCCTTTCAAATAGCGTAAAAATTAGCAGCGGTTTTAGCACGATAACAATGATAATGTAATCGTTTCAATATTCAAAACTCTATTTTCTTACATTATCTCATAACATCAGTCTCTATCTATCTCTATTTATCTCAACACAAGACAGCAGATAGAAGTAGTATTATTGAAAAGATAATGTTGTTAATAAGATAATGTTGTTGCTAATGTTTAACTAAAAAGGTCACATCGATACTTAGGAAAACCCATGACATCACCCACACAGCTAATTATTACCAATTAACTAATTGTAAACTAATAGCCATTGGAACTGTTATTTATTAGTATTTAT
The DNA here is from genome assembly GCA_941860345.1 of Chrysodeixis includens. Classification (NCBI taxonomy): domain Eukaryota; kingdom Metazoa; phylum Arthropoda; class Insecta; order Lepidoptera; family Noctuidae; genus Chrysodeixis; species Chrysodeixis includens. Next base: position 2,266,356 of record OW796099.1, on the reverse strand, counting down.
GTGTTTAACACGCATATTATTCCCATAATAGGAAGTGTAACGCTATACACTTGTCGCCAGTAATAAAACGCAATGTAAATGAGAATAGAAGCGAATTGAGTCCACATGGAGTATTTTTTGTATAAAACAGTCAATTCTTATTTTTCATTCTTCCGCACTAAGGAATTTAATGCTTGTATAGTGGGAGGTTTCACAGACATTCAATTCACACCCAGATTTGGAACTAGCATCTGTGAATCTAACAAATACTTGTTCTACGCAGGGATCGAACCCGCGACACGTCGTGCTCAGTGGTATTTGTCTTGGTAGCGAATACCACTCGTGCATTCAATTTTAGTCCAGTCTTTTTTACCAGGAAGAAAAATACGTTTTTTTTTAGGTTGAAAAACAAATGACTGTAAAAAACCCTACCCTATGGCAAGGACACCGGACAGGTGAAATATTCGGGACGGTCAGCGATAGAAAAAACACTCGGTCCTTTGCCTGCAACACCAGTCCGAGCCAGCAACCGATATGAGAGCATCTACCACCACCTTTTAAAGTACTCAATATTATTGCAACTATAAGAGAGAGACGCCGCTCTACCCATGTAGTGCGCTGTCACGCTTCCACGACTGCTACAGTCACACTTTAATTAGTGAAGATAAGCTTCCTGGTCACCAGTCCATCTTGGCTTAGGTAGTAGAAGAGGCCCGGGGTGTTTTTAGTCGGTGGCAGTCCGACAAATCCCCACGCAGTGCCCTCGGTGTGGGCTCATTAACGTTTTACCGGAAAACAAAAAAAGGTCACCAGTCACCTAGCAACACTCATTAATTTTTAATTTAAGTAAACTCGTTTTAAGTAATTGCCGTTTTATTTGCTCCATTTACAGGTTAGCGCGACAGAAATTATTATCTTAATTACAAGCATTAAGTAGGTGACCGTTACTCATCGTCATTTGTCACAGAAAATAATTCAGTTTGAGGGCCAAGCGATTTGTTTGCTTGATTAACTTTAATATACTGCCTGTGTTTGTATGTAGGTTGTGTTAGGAATGGTGTATAGGGTAGAATAATTATAGAGTAAGACATTTTGCGAGTATACCGCCAAGGCTCATAGCAATATTATTGCAATTGTGGAAGAGACACAGCGCACTACACGGTATAAATAAATAAATATTCCATGACTTCACACAACGCCATCTAGTCTCAAACTAAGTAGAGCTTGCATAATTAGTACTAGACAACTGATGAACATACTTATATACTTCTAAATACATACATATTATAGATAAATTACATCCAGACACAGAACTAATGATCGAGCTCATCACACAAACATGTATCTTGGGTGGGGATCGAACCCACGACCTCTGTTATAGCAGTCAGGGCCACTAACCGCTACACCAACACGCCTGTATAGGGCGCAGCGTCTGTCTTGGACAATAATATTACTTCAAGAGTGAAGGTAGACCATCAGAGCTCTCTGTGAATCTGTGACATCTCAAAGAGAATCTTCACTTAATATTCAAATTGAAACATGTTACAAATAGCGTTTAATGTTTAGTCCAGACGTTCCAGTTCATTAAACTATATAAAAAGGTCTTTTACCATCAAAAGGAAAAAAGATGAAAGACTTTTTTAAGAAAAATGAGTACTAAGATTTACTATCAGATGCGACACGCAACATTGAAGGTGATGCTTCGACTATTGTTATAAACGCGAAAGTTTGTGAATATGGTGGCTGTCTCAAATTTGATGCCATTTGGTATAAAGTTAGCTGGCACCCTCAACTAACAACCTCAGAATTTGAAATTTGAACAATAATATAATTATATGAAGTTTTCATTTTAATAATAGTGGCAACGGTCTACAGACTGCGCTAATGAATTGCATTTCTGCATGAAAAACCGACAGCCAAGTTCAAACTATATTTTGGAAATATCTGCCAATAATATTAGTATTTAGCATAAGTAAATCATATATTTTCAGTGATACCAGTTCATAAGTGTTAATAACTATGCATATTTTTTATCTTTTTTACTATGAAATAAATCACAACTTCTAAGTCTAATTAGCGTATGATTAGGTACGACTGTCGACTATTCTTATCATAATAATAGATCTAAACATACACTATCAACTGATACTGTATCATTAGAACACTACCTACCTATGTTTAATTATGCATAACAATTAAACTAGATTAATTCTATCAATTAGGCAATTGGTATCTAATTTTACGATTACTATAATTTGGTTATCACGATTAATTTAGAGATTTCAGAGGCAAATGACGAAACTATTTCAACATACTATCACTTCACTATCTATCATACTATCACACTGAATGTTAAACGTATAGCTAAAACTACTTTTTTATGTTAAAGGTACAAAAAAGTTGACAAACTTAATTATTTATATCCACAAACATCCACAAAAAAAAATGCGTTTGAGATTTGACAGTCCCGGGTTCTCTTTAAACATGTTCCTAGAACTTGGCTCTCAACTCTACCGTGCTCCCAAACCTTAACAAGTTAAACGATTGTTTGGAAGCAACCGGTCGCTGATGTTATCATAAGGTTATTTAACCGCGAGTTTCGTCAGAGCCCGTTAATAACTGGTTATGTAATAACTACTTATGTGTAGTTAAAACTGTAACTGTACCAATGTAACGGAATATTAACAAGTTACGGTCAGCTGTTGGATTTGGTTCTGAGATGCATGGCTTTGTGCATGATTTGATGGTAACGATACTGTATGGACCGGAGTAAATGGCTTTTCTATTTAAAGTAGTATGACATATTTTGCAGGAATAAAGGAAAGTGAATACAGCGTTCATAAAATAAGAATTATAAAAATAAGTGAAGGTTGGTTCGAAGAATCTTTAGAAATTCTTAAGAATTGTCTAGAGAATTGGAAATAAAATATTTTTCTTCGAACGGAAATTCTTAAGTCCATTTCCGCGAAACAAAATACAATTAATATACACTGGAACCGCTGTAATCCGACAAACGATTTGTCAGATAATGTCGGACTATAAAATTTGTCGGATTATAGAGTACTGCCTAAGGGCTCTTGTAGTTCAAATACTTTTAGAACGAGTACCCTGTAGTCTGACATATTTCATTACAGCATACTAGAGGCGTGTACAAGTTGCAACCTGTTCATTCATTACCGACATTAGTGAAGATGTGCTAAACTTTCATCAGCGATAGGCGTGCCGGATTACAGGAAAACCATTGTATCTAATGTTGCTAATAAAGTCTTCCAAGTTCCAACAGTGATCGATATAACAAAAACTTCTTCCAACAATCCAACATTGTTTATTTTTCTTTCAACAACACAGTGACATGAGCCTGACATTTGACAGTGACAGACATGACCGGCCTTGCGAGCACTCATGTGTTAGCAACCTTTGACTTCCGTATCGATCTATTGACACCATCGACCTAATTAATCCCATCTCTAATTAATTACCGCTGGCTTTCACTGTTGCCGCTTGATTAGATATTTGCTCTTCATATTTTTAATTAATATTGGTTATAAAGTAATTGTGCATTTCTGTTTAAACGTACCTTTTTTGTCATTTACTTGCCAAGATTGAGTCATCTATGGTGCAAAATTTATTAAACCCCAAAAAAAATTCTGGCTTTTACACAAATGTCTGTAATAGTTACTAATGCTTTGTTTATTTTGGCTATGAGAAAAGGTTTTAGGCAGTTTGCTAATTGCAAGCTCATCTGTGCGTTGATTTTCTGATCATCTCAACATTCAATATAATATACCTACGGGAGAATAATTTGATGCCTGAATTAAAATATATACCGAATTATTCAAATCTTGTCAAAGCATTGTTGTTATCATCAAAAGTAGGATATATATGGAGGATATATGCATACACGATGGGATTACAGCAGAGATGAAACTGATTTTGTCAACGGTGGTACCGTAAAAGACGATCAAGGTATTATGCAAAGAGGATTGGGCAAAGCGTGTTCTCTTTCTCTATAATAATAAAATTAGATCAATATTTTTACGAGATTTACATATCCTAGATATGTAAATTCATACTGATTAACCTCATCACGATCAGAAAAAAATATATCAGGGCCGTTCTTAATCATTATTTGCCTCATTAACTTACTACTACTAACGCTTTTCCTGAACTGAACTGAATTTTAGTTGTGTTGCTACTGTGCTTGTTGATCTAGAACGAACGAACGAATTATCTCAAAGTCCAGAGTTCCAAATTCTAAATCTCCATATCAATTGTTGAAAATAGTTTGGTATTAGTATAAAAATATTTGACACAGCAGCTCTAAAGAATAGAATAGAATCTACTTACTAGATAAGAACTAAATTCCATGATCGGTTGCCCAACACTTTTTACAGTACTTTATAAAGTACTAGAAGAAAATTGCGACCAGCTCCATAATGTGGTTTCAACACCCGACTAAACTGATGATAATGATGATGAATTTAATTTAAAACCTATTTATATTGACCAAGGAATAATTTGTCGACAAATGTATTGATGCAACGCTTTGATGGATGTGTGAACATGCAATGGCAATTTATTTGCACTTTGTGTAAATCTAGACAAGTACTGTGAAATTGTGGTGCCTGTCTGTCTGTACTCTTAAGCTTACAACGCCTGAATCAAAATATATTTCCGTCCAGAAATACCGATCTATGAATAACTTAATGTAAACTTGGGTAAGCTGATTAATTCTCGCCTTGATAGATTGTAATCATGGACTCAAATTACATTAACGAACTCACACAATTCCTGATATTTACAATCATCTTCTCAAATAAGACCTGTTATTGCCCCATATTTATAAACGTCAATTGTTTGAACTCTATGTCCGTTTTCAATATACACGGCGTCTTATAACGGAGCTCCAATAACATTGGTTTTTTCGACATCGTGTTTTCCATCTGCATGGTTGGAATCTGGTGTCAAAACAGAGGAAGTAGTAAATTTTCGTCTGAAGGTAACAAATGCCGATCAAGTGAAATCTCGTCGTCCAATAACGGGCCATTAGGAGCATGTTCGAAGCTTCATGAGTCTCATGACATGTATTACCCGGATACTAGCGGCACATAATTTTTCCTCCAAGTTACACCGACATTATGCCATATTTCCTCACACAAAAATAATGGGCTGGTTTAAGGCAGTACGAGTCCCGTACGAACGCGGAAGCTGATGCCGCGGCAATTTGTAGCGATTCACAACATGTTGCGGTTTTGAATCATTACCACATTGCTCGAATGGAAGTCGGGAAACCATTCTTAGAATGTTACTAGAAACGTAATAATATAATTTTGTTATGTTATGCTTATTGCGAGATATTTATATAAGCGTTTGAAAGAAGACTAAAACTTATTTAGAATGTGTTTTTACCTAGTTTCGAGGTCTTCAAAGTTTGCTAATCACTCAATTTGGTTTGGAAATGGTATCATTATTACTTAATTAACCAAAAACTAGTAATCAGTCTGCCACCAGTAACACGGTTGGCGTAGAAAGAAATGTATTTTTCAGTCTATGCAAACAAAGATTTCATTTCAGGAAAATATTGCATCTTTCCAGAATCCAATATTTCTAGACAAATGACTTCACTTAAGTTCTCAAGCTTCAGGGTTTCTGTAACAACGAAAAGCAAAAGCCGTTTCCGCTAGTTATTTCGAAATGAAGCAAATAATTAAGTTACCTTCCCAGAACTAGCTTTGTGGTTAGAATGTTCTAGTAAACAAGTACAATCAGAGATTATATTAAGTTGCTTTATAAATAAAATATAATTTGTGTTGCTCTACCGAGGGAAAGAAGCTTAAATAGATTTACATAATGTAGCAGAAAATCTAATAAAGGTACGGACTACGGAACTCCCGGTGCGCGATTTCATTTAAAAATGTCATTGCTGAATGAAAAATAATAAGGATAAAGAATGAAAAGCTTTTATATTAAACCCGGGCACTGCTATACAATCTATTTACTTCTCACGGCTCGTTAGTTCTATTGACTCTATAAGACTCTCCTAAGGACCTGAAATGAACTTGCTTTTGTGTACCTACTTTGGCAGATGTAATTGTCCATACCATTCCTTATTACTTTTCAACGTCATCATTTTCTTGGCGAATAAGTACTGGGATCTATAGTGAGCTGTACTCATGTTCTGTGCAAATAAATAATTCTTATCATTCTTCTTCTCTGTTTGGACTTATGAGTAACCACGATACTACATTTTCGAAACTAACAGATTAAGATTGAATCCTGTTGAAGTGTTGACACGCTAATTGCTCAATAGATGCAAGACTAATTCTTCATAACGATAAAACGCAAAGACATAATTAGTAGCAGAACTGTATGTATCAAACAAATCAACAAATCAAAAGCTTTAGAAGTAGTAACAAAGTCATCAATAAAACTTAACACATTAACACAAGGAGGTTCAATCCATCACAATATTAGTTTCCTTTTAGTTTCAGGACAATAAACGTCTAAGGTCCAAATATTAATGACGGACACAGTCGACACGAAATTAACTTTTGTAACAAAGGCTTGGGGTATCAAAATTAGTTTTTCGAAGGCTACCGTCAGATCGGAGGTGCCCCAATACTGTGCATTACCATTTTATTGGCGTTTTGGCTCGGAATGCCTTGGGGAACACCGGGACTGTATAATGCAGACCTGTATGTAGGACAGGGAGTCGTCTTGGTGAGTTCGTTTTGTGTGTTGGGTGTAATATTTTTGTGTTTTTGTTAGATGGGAGTTTTTGTAACAATTTGGATTTTGGTGTACTACAAGGATCGCGTTTGTGTATGAATACTATTTCTGTTGTCTTTTCTTCTTCTTGTAAATTTCTAACAAGACTTCTTCTTTGAATTCATGGAGGCGTGTTTTTAGTTTGTTTAGTATATCTTTTAAGATTGGTACCTCATGCAATGGGATCCATTTTTCCGCACGTAGGCTTCTGCGGCCCATTGTGCTTTTTTAAGATTTTTATAACAAAGTTTTAAGGCTCTATTGGCTAGTTAATAAAATTTCTTATTTAACACAATATTTTCACGTTCGTAGAATTTTTAGGTCAATGAACATATTTGACTTTCTTTAACATTTTATATTGAAGTCATTAGGTACGAAATGTTACATTTACCCGTCCTAGCTTTAATTAGGGACTTTTATTAACGAGGTCACCGTTAAAAAGCTTTACAGAAATCTGGTTCAGCGTTATTTTAAGTGGAGACCTAATTACACATGTTATAATGTATTATGAGATTAAATTTTATTTACATGTTTATCTTGGAATTAGCTTAGCTGTGTTATTTTTGGAGCAACTGATTTTGGAAAAGACCTTTGACCTTTAATGTTTTTGGTTTTAGTTCGGGTGTTTGCTCTGTCAAAATACTTCGAATCCTCATAAGTACGTAGTGTTTCCCAGTATCTGTAATTCGGCTTATATCTGTTTTGTACAAGGGCTTCTCTGAATTTTGGTTTTGATAATTCTGCGAATGTGATGCTGGTAATAATCCTTGTGGATGAATTCCATTTGGAATTATAGTTCGTGTTTCTGTATCCCACTTCTAAATCATTGGAATTCAATTTCGGGTTTCTAGTTATAACGGATGGAGAGCAATATCAAAGCACGACGCTTTGACATTGCTTTCCATCTGTTTATACGTGCTCTTCATTGACAACTTATGTAACAATATACATAGAATTGGATTCATAAGTGAAATTGTGATCTACTCGAAAACTATCAATGGAAGCTCGATTATAAAGTTGAATTTCTTTTTTTTTTTTTTTTTTTTATAGCCTAAATAAGATCCCACTGCTGGGCAAAGGCCTCCCCTTTCTTGCTCCTTGCTCCGGCTCCTGGACGCCGGAGCAAGGACATCGTCGTCGAGGTCGTCCGCGGCGAAGGTGGTGTGATGATCTTGTCAGATATGCAGGTCGCACGTGGCCAGAAATCGCAAAAGACAGGGAGGTTTGGAAGGAATTTCTACCATATCTAAATTATATCTTCAAATCTACACAGTAGGGGCCAAGAAATTCCAAGTTACAATTATTACAGCAGCTACATATTCCTACAATACTATAACTAGATTATCTTTCATCAAGTTTCGATTGCTGTCAGCGCCACAATTAGTCGGGTGGCGAAATAATTTATCGGTTATGATTTTATCGAGACAATCCACATTGTTATTTGATTAGACATTGGCAAGGAGTTATTGAGACATTTCTTGAATAGAATGTACAATTTCGATAGTTTTATCGCTGGCTAGATGTTTTGTTTGTCTGTTAGTTGCGAGATTAATGATAGATAATTGAGAGGTATAATTCATGGAAATCGTTGGATCTTATCTTATAGTACCTATTTAGAATAGGAAGGTGGTGAAATTGCCGACAGTTTATGTAATGTAAGCTGTAGTAATTAATAGTACAGACGAAGAAATAAAGAACAATATTATCGGGTAAATAGAGTGTCCAAAAACTCCACTAGTTCTATACCAAAGTAAAACTTATTCATTGTAAAACAAACTAACAAAAAGCGAAACTGGAAATGAATGCTTGACATTACTATTTATAAAATAAATAATAGAAAACTGGCTATCGTAAATAAAATGTCATAATAAGCACTTAATACATGAACATAATCGAAGATACAATTAATAATTCATTACGAGATCAGGTTTATGCACTGTGAGTTGTCAAAGTAGGGCTGTTGGTATTGTGAGAGCGAGATGCCACTACACGCACTGTATAGCGCCATCTCGTTTTCACAATAGCAATAGTTTAGCTTTAAGTTGTTTGGTACAGGCACAGGTTTGTGAGCACCGTCATAATTTATTCGCCGGGTCCTGTCCAGTGGGTACTATGGCTTAAATCTTGCTTGAATATTCTCGTGGTTTGCGCTGGCGTCATGCGGTGACAGATAAATGAGGCTCCCAGTTGAATATCTTAATCGCAGTGAAGCTGCCGATGAGCTTCTTAAGCATGCTGGAGTCGGTCTCCGTGAAATGCAGAATATCAGGATTGTTGAATATACATTTTGAGTAGATTTCTCGGGTTAAGTTATGAGTGAAGAATTGAATTTGCATCAATCTAAATAGTCACGATCCATTTATAATTGACACGGAGGCAATATTTTGGACGTAAAAACTTACTTCTAATATCTAACAGGGGAAATACCCAGGTAACTCCAATCGCTGTCAAAAAATACCTTTTTTACGAGCAGACCTGTGCAGTTAACCACAGTGCAGGCCTTGACCGCTTCACCGTTCAACACAAAAACTACAGAAAGAGCTTACACGTATCTCGCAGGGCAATTAAGACATATCTGACGCTGCATCATAAAGCACATACCATTGCTTCCAACTCTAAGAAGCTCATACCAGATAAGTCACAAAAGTAATTAAAATAAATCATTATGAAATGTTCCTCGGAACCATTGCGAGGCAACAACAGTTACTGACTAATTACCTTTAATAGCTGCTAATGATGTAAACTGACCGGTGGAGCATCGCCCACTTGGACGCATGAACATGATACGAGGATCGATTTATATTTTTATCGATATGATTTGGTGATGATCAATCGAGTGCAAAGATTTTTAGAAAACTGAAGGCTGTATTGTACAATGTTTAGAAAAGAAGTTTTTTTTAACTGCATCTCTGTATGTAAATATTAACAAACTGTCAATACAATTTTTTATGATTAGATACCTACATAACTGAATTTAATATTATTTCTAACATTGCTAGTAAAATGTATGGATATATACATTGCTTTTCTTCAAGTCACGTAACTCAGATTTACTTAACTATTATTCTTATGTATAAAATACAACTCCTACTACCTATATACCTTGCGTAAGATAATTTGCCAACGATTGCTCAGAAGTAATTAAATCAGAAACAACATGTGTTATTAAGGATAATGCTAGCAGCCGCCATCATATCATATCTCTTATGCAACAGAGACCTATCAATCGCGGCCATTTTGACCCACAACACACATAACTCATTTACGAAATACCAATTTATGACTCGGAGATTTATGTTCAGATTAAGCGAGCGAAGCAGCGGGCCCAGTTAGTATTGAATAAAATATCAGTTTTTAGTTATTCGCATTGAGAAAGACATACCGGGGTTTCAAAGTACCAAAGTACCAGAGTATAAGAGTACCGGACCTAGTAAGGGACCGCAAAGTGCCTACTGTTCGCGATAAGGATCAGCATAACTCTGTTAAAATGGTTGCAACGCGATGTAAGGCGTGGTATACAACGGTTGGAGCTCGAGTGCCGCTTGTGAGAATTCGAGAGCGGTTGTATATTGCCTGGTTCTTTGAAACTGTAACGGAGTGACATGTCGGCTAAGTTAAGTTTACTTTTCAGAAATTTTGACGATTTGTGTAATGAAAATGGTAAAAATAAAAACAGAATAACGCTGTCATACCGTTGTAGCTTTTTATGTTAAAAACGTTGCTCACAAACTGAAATTAACCGATTTGAAATTCATGCAAAAGTGGAATAAAAATGTTGTGGATTTTTCTTTATTTTAAAATTATTACATTTTTTTTCTTAATTTTTTTTTTATGTTGTTTGTGCTAAAAGCCAGTAAATGTAAATATTAGATAACAGTAAGAGTTAAAAATTAACATAAAAGGAAACCATCGCGAAACTCATTTTTATTATGTTTTTCGTGAAGGGGAAATGCTTGTATAAACAAAAGAGATTTATTAAGGAAAAGTTGGAATGTTTTTACGAATCCCCATATATATTGCATAGCTACATAATTAAATAAAGTGGAATAATCTCAGGCTTTTATCTGAATAGCCAAATTATATATTTGAGAGTACTTGACGTTAAAATTTCCCGCTCGACTCGAATTTCGGAATTTTTTATTTCGCCCAAAATATAATTTGCTATCGGATTTGAGTTTTTCAAAGAAGGTACTATAGGTATTTTGTTTCCTGCGGTTTAATTTGACGTTCTTATAATTTATTTGTACTGGAGTGTTCAAATTGGGGTATTTTTGCTATGGACTTAAAAATATTTTGGTAGATACTTTAGCAATTATTCATTATTTTTTCGTCATATTTGTATCATAAAATTTTACCTGTCTGTTACGCTTTAAGGACTAAACCAAGCAGCTAATTTGGATCAAAAATTGGATCATAAGATTGTATCTTAATTTTTATTAAGATACATGATACATGTGACAAATAATTACGTCAAAAGACGCCTGTCACACGTACATAACCACTGTCACAACCTAGTACACAATATTCATAATTCCTAAGAACCATAACAAAGATAATTATCATCATATTCCCATGACATTTCAATCTATTCTCAGCTCACATCCCAGACGTATGCACTAGGCCTATCCTATCCTATGTTTATAACATGTTTAGTTAATAGTGAAGAATGTTAAGTAGCATAAGCGCCATTCTACCCTGTACATGGATCCTTACCACTACCTTATAAAGCTCAAGCAGTTGTAGGAAAGAGATAGCGATATACATCTTGCATAGCGTTGTCTCTCTTCAACAACTGCAACTGTTTTATATTTATATGTGGTGATAGTTTTCCAGGAGTTTTATACGAGCATGCTTAATTAAGCACTCCGCCGTTGTGCACCCAGCATTATAATGAGAGAGTTTTGATTGTGGCTAACGAACTACTTGATTCTGGTCGATTTTAGACAATTGTACTGATTTTAATTGTCACTAGTTAGTAGGTTGGTATTGACAGATAAAGGGGTATTTGAATTAAATGTGTTTCCTTTGTTTGAAAGTTGTTATTTATCAGTTTTGTTAAGCTTGTTCTGTGTAACTATCGAAATTGAACGTGAATCGATCTTTTATGTGCCTGAAATTTGAACTTTTTTTAATACCTTTGATAGACTATTTAATTATTTACCTCTAAACAACTCTCCCAGCGCCCCGCGCCGCCGTAACTGGATTCTGAAATAAAAACGTAATGTAAGAAAAAAATCTAAAAGATAAATTACACTCATATACCATTTTCATAATGTACCTGCCGAAAAAGTAAGGCAACAAAGAACCTTTACTTAAAAACCAAAAAAATTAATTGCAAGTAACCTTTTTTAAAACATTTATTTCACAACCATGAAAAGTGACAACCCTACAGACCCATATTTACATTGAGACTTCGAATTTAAAAATGTTCTTTATAGCTTGCACAATAAAGTCTAAAATCGTCAAATAATATGTCCATGGGGTCCTGTGGGATGGCATAGCAACTCCCGTTTATTGCTCGATAACAGTTTGTCCCGCGGGTGCGCTCGTCCTCACCCAAATTCACTTCACTTCTATTTGTATTTATTTATTTGTCTATAAACTTTTGCGGGCGTTTTATTAAAGGAGTTTCGAAGGCCGTTAGGGTTGTCGAAGCTGTAAAAATTTTATGCGTGTTAAAATCGAATGCCGTTTTATTAGTCGTATTATTACATTCTCTTGTTATTTGAAGGGAGTTTGCGATGCGTTTAAAATTGGTGATTTATTATAAAAGATCAATTTTATAGGAATTCCTTCTGTTTTCTGTTTTCGTACTTTTGTGTAGGCTTTTGTTTTCTATTATTGTAATTAATAACTGTTCTATTCTATTTTGAGCACATTTCACAAATACCAGTACCTGCACAAGTAAGTGAAGAGAAGAAGATATTTTTTTTTCCTAGCCTATAGTGACCCACTGCTGCGTAAAGGCCTCCCCCTAGTCCTTCCACGATTCCTTTCGGTACCTCGAAGAAGCTATCACCTAAACAAAATGCCTATGCAAAATAATCTTCAAAAGCTAAATTTCCTCGTCGTTCCCGACACAGACATTTGTTCGACATTCAGCGCATAGCTGCAGAGCCAGCGATAAATAACGCGGCAGTGTCACAATCAACGCATTCTTTGTCGATCATTATTAGCCAACTATTAGTGCTGCCAAATTTATTGATCGCATTATGTCCTGGATGGAGTTTGGCGGTCAAGCCATGAGCTGTAAGCGTCTGTCTCGTGTAACCCACGACACATAGGTAGACGTCTGTAAACCGGTCCGATGATTTGCCTGGCTGGTCACTATATGTTAAGCAAACTATACTACTGTTTAAACATACATAGTGATATTGATTAAGGACTTTATTTCATGATCTGTCCATATTGGGGTTAATTGGTCATATGCAATATTTTTTTTATTGGACAGTCCCGATTTTCCATTTGACCTAAAGATTCGATTTTACCGGGTCTCACCTAGTATCAAACATTAAGGTGCTCTATCAGATTTATTATTACTTAACGACTGAATCTAAGACAAATGGAAGTTTTTTTATTTTCCTTCAACCCACACCACGGAGGGCACGGCGTGGGGATATGTCGGACTTCCACCGACTAAAAACACCCCGGGCCCCTTCTACTACCTAAGCCAGCGTCAAGGGATCACTCGCGCATGCTCTGCGTGACTTTAGCTGGCACCTACCGCTTAACCTGCTGTAGGATACCCGGTTTCCTTACGATTCTCGCGTGACTTTTGTAACTTGCACCACATACTACGTAATGCGCGGGAGTCTTGGTAATTTAGTGGCAAAGTCGCGGCGCCACGGTACTGCGCGTGGGCACCGTGTTTACACTGTGTACTGCAACTTTGTATTCGTGCTTACAACCCAAAATTAATTTAATATTTTTAAATGTTAGGAAACTAAATCACTTTTCCTAAAATTATAAACACTTATAATTTTCCTTCAAGCATACTAACATGAAAGAAAATGAATTCGGAACGTAAACGGTAGAACGAAAATTGGGTTTATAGCACTTTGATTTAGACAAATCATGAAATTCAGGATTAATTACAGACAATTTGGATTATATAAAAATATTTAAATTAATTGACAAAACATTTCGACTGTCAGAAATGTCTTAGATCTTTATTGTCAAAATATTAAACAGTGTCTGTAGAAATGAGATTACACGTCAACATTTATCAAAAACTTTTGACAGTTACAAAAGAGATTTAACTTTGATTCCTATTTCTGTTCAAATAATTAATTGAATACGACTTTTGTTCTTAGTTTAATCTATTCTTCTACCAATTTTGCTATAAACAGATTTTGTAATCCGTCTGTGGAATATTTACAGTGCAGACTTATTTTACAAAATGTTTCTACAGTTAATACCGTAAAGAGAAAAATAAAATCTTTAGGTATTTTCTTTTTTGCAAATAAGGTTCATTTTCGATTGACACCTAAACCCTGAAATATAAGTCGTTACTTGATGCCTGCCTACAACACGGCACAAAACATGACAATAAACCCTAAAAACACATTAAAACTAATTCCTACTTCCTAATTAAATTCTCAAATCTCTCCTTCATTGTTTAAAAACAGTTAATTTAATACTCTTAGATGCTGGAGGAAGTAATAAAGTATTCGAGGACAGCAATAACGGACGCGGTGTTTTAATGCAATGGGCCTAACATCACCCTTTTAAAGTAACACTATTGCGGGTGTGGAAGCGAGATAACGCTATAAACGGCGTAGAACGGCGTCTCTTTCACTTGCAATGATGGTTATTTCAGATGTGGTTAATGCGGTAATGTCTACAATTGAGTGTCAGCATATCTCGGGCTAATGTATGCTCTAATGACCATTTATTTGATCTGTTATTTATAGAGCTTCTTATTGCTGGTCTCTTTTTCGTTTTTTAGATTTGTGCAGAGTATTTGGATGAAGAGTGCCGTTGTAAAATGTGTTGTTTTGTTTCTCGCTGCTTTGGCGATTGAAGTGATTTAAAGTACGGATTAGTCCAAACAGTGGAGGAAATTTTGTCTTTACAATTAAGATATATTTCAACAACATTATTATTTCTTGTTTCTGGACAACATTATAACCCAAAATAAGAACAAGTAGGAAGTAGTTTTTCTCAGAATACATTTCGCCATTTCTAATAATTTCCGTTACCTTTTCCGCATACGATAATCGACCTTAACGCTAACTCATGATGGCTCAGTCAATGTCAGTGTTG
Organism: Chrysodeixis includens; assembly: GCA_941860345.1. Classification (NCBI taxonomy): domain Eukaryota; kingdom Metazoa; phylum Arthropoda; class Insecta; order Lepidoptera; family Noctuidae; genus Chrysodeixis; species Chrysodeixis includens. Next base: position 2,251,344 of record OW796099.1, on the reverse strand, counting down.
CCACTAATTCTTTATCAACCGTATATATGTTATCAATGTATGGCAACATTGAATAGGTTTCCGTAGTAACCTCGCCCACTACGGCTTCAGAAGGTCACATTACTAGATCAAAACAACGTAATACCAGGGTGAAATGTAATCTTTAGCCAGAGAAAACATGCTAAAGTGAACCTTATTGCATTGTGATAGGGGTGGGTTTGAAACGTGTAACGCGGTCTAGGTTAGTTGTAATCAGGGATTTGAAGAAATACATGTGTTATATTGTTTTGAGATTGAACCGATGTCAAGGAAAGGTAACCAGGTCAGGGTGTGTAATTGTGTTTCATAGTAACCTGACGTTCTTGTTCGTTCAGGATTCGTCGCCTAGCATTGTCGAGTCGTCATTTATTATTTTTTGGCATTGAGGAAGCGAGATGGGTTAATTCATGGGGCGTAGTGGTGTCTCCCATGCACAAGTAACAGTCCTTTTTTCTCGGGCTGAAACGCTAATGACCAAGGGCACGGCGCGGGGAAGAACACCCCGAGACCTTTCTACTACCTAACCAGATTCACGGGATCGCTCGCGCATGATCTGCGTGACTCTGGCTGGATTTATTCTACACTTGCTATACCTACATACAATATCATATTCTTGTTTATGTTGTGTTTTCACGCGGACTACAGCTAGTAAAGAATATTAGTTACCTAAGTCCACATTTTTACAAAACAGAGAATAACTAATGATCTTTCAAGAATTTCAAAGAAAAGTGGTCTTAAAACAGATATTGCTCCAATGTAAAGCAATTTATAGCAAAAAAAAAGCCATGTTTAAAATTCATACATTATTTTTAAACGCTGTACTGGTCAGGTAATACAAGTACATCATTATGCCCATTTTATTATACTTAAATACAGATTACATAAATAGCAAATGATAGCTGACGCAGGTATATCGAAAGCCAGCGCATTATCGATGATTTTAGGGTCCAGTATTAAGTGAGGCTGGGGGTCTTTAATAGAAGTTATTTTGGCTAAGCTGAAGCATTATTACCAGATATTGTAAAACACTATAAATTAGTCTCTCTCGTACGTTAATCTAAGTATGTTTATTAATAATTACCTAATAATATAATAATTATTAATAATTTCGTTTTATTTTAATCAAAATAAAATTTTAAATAATTAAAGCTAAATAAAAAAGGTTTAGTGAGAATCGCGTTCTGATTCAGAAATCTGAGCACTTCATATTTTTTATTGTTATTTTTGTTTTAAATTCAACACTGGCAGCCCTTGCTTACTTTACTACTACTAAAAAAAAAAAACATTTTATTCACTAGCTACTAGATGTCAGTACTGTGTCGTTAGTACCGATATGTAATCAACAGTTTAAAAAACCGAACTGCATTGTAGCTCATTGATGCGGTTTGTGGCAACACTAAAATAGCTACATCGCATAATCATAGTGTGGGACGTATCGATAAAAACGACGATGTTTATCGATGTTTGTTGTCGATACGATGTCTGTTATTGGCAGGTTTTTGTGTGAGTACGTTTTTAAGACCTGGTTTCTTTATTATAGGCGTCAATTAGCCAGAAGGCACTATTAAGATATTACTGTATCGGAATATGCAAAACGAATATAGCTTTCAACTTCTTTTTTTTATTGTGTGCTGAATTGAAAAGTGTCTTTATTGATCTTTCTTACTACTATTTTACAGACACAATTTAATTGGCGCTTTTGTTTTAAATTCTAGTAGATGGAATACCACTCGCAATCAGAAACGAAAAATTTATAGCATAGCGTAGCAGATAAATCAGCAATATTTCTCCGTATAAACTCAGTCTAGACAAACAGCATGACGTGCATCTAGATTTTTTGCATTCCGGACATCCCTAGCTCCTAGTCCATTGTAATAAAATTACTTTATGTAGCGCGAATATCCAGTTTTTTGTCACATCAATTTAGGTTTTACGGCACTATAAATACAGTTGATTTTTACTTGACAGCTGGAAGGCTATCGATGAATATGCGTCGACACGCAGGTTGTAAAGTGGACGCGCTATTTTTTTTAATGTCGTATAATATCTTCGAACATGTCCCGTGCTCTATGCGGGTAGTGTGACAAAGTTGCTACAGACTGGTAACATAAAAAATGTACCTTATTTCTTGGTCGTTTAGGTTGGCTTTTGCTTGTGCGTTTAAGAGGTCAATGTTTTCATATAGTCTATGCTTTTTTTCAGAGATTACAGTTGACTGATTCTCGAATGCAATTCAATAAAAAGCGGCTGCGAAGCTAGTTTGGATAATGATTTACGAATTTATTTTTAATGCGCCTCTGCAAGAAATTGCAATTAAAAATTCCTACTGTCGTGCTTCGGAAAAGAATTTTATTTAAGCGGTTCGTTTGAAGTTTAAATAAAAAGTCATGGTTTTAAATCTTAAATGCGATAGTAAAAGCTTTAGTATAAAAAATATATTACAAAGGTTGTTTTTTACTGACTTATTTTTCTCTGATCAGTTCATTGTTAACTATTGTGCTTTTTTTACTTATTCAATCCAATATAGAAAAAACATTATTTTAGTTGAGCATAAAATAACAACACATTTTATTCAACCCAGACAGCCAAGAAAAAACACATCAATTTACAAAAACGACAACTTTTGACAACTATCTATCTATCACAACAAAATCAATAATCATAACACTACCTAGTTCTGTACATCGTTATAACAATTAAATACACATAACAGGAAATGTAACAAACATACAAAGAAACACAAAAAACAAATGAAACCAATCAATCTGTCATCGACACAACACAATAGTCAGAATGGGAAGCGAAGTGGGAAAAACGTCTTGTGATAGGAAAAGTCAGTTCCCGTGGGATTCTATCGACGTAATGGGAAATGGAAATTAGCAGACATTGAGTCTGCTGGGTGCGATGTGTGTATAAGGGGTTAAATGTCAAGTAATGTATTGTTATGTGCGTTTTTTATAGGGTTAAGAAAAAAATTGTTCGGATTAAGATAAATAAAAGATGTTGCGCGGTCTAATGGCAGGTTTATAATTTATAATTATTATTATACTGACATGAATGGATTTTTGGTCTAGTGGTAAGTGGCCCTGACTGCTATACCGGAGGTCGTGGGTTCGATTCCCACCCAGGACAAATGTTTGTGTGATGCGCACGAACATTCGTTCTGTGTCTGGGTGTAATTTGTCTATAGTATGTATGTATTTAGATATTATAAGTATGTTATATCATGTTATATCAGTTATCTAGTATTCATAACTGAGTTACTTTTGTATACTTAGTTTGAGACTAGATGGCGTTGTGGGAATGTTACGCTGACCTTAGAAAGAAAATACTGGCATTTTTCTAATTCCCACTTTAAACCATGTACACAACGACTTAAAATTTAGTATCAACATTATTTATTATTCACTTAGCACCGGTATTTCTCGTTCAGTTCGATACCGAAAGCGGTATCATTAAACATAGCACGGTAATGAGCAATTTCTCAGTGTTTTGTGTTCGTTGGTAAGCTGTGAGAAAAACGCATTGTCTGCCCGGATTCTAGGTAAATGCACTACTTTAAACTTGTGTGTAACAATGTTATGTCGTTGTAAATGTCACTTTACTATGATTAAACATGGTAGACTTTATGAGACATCCATGGTTTACAACTATCTATAAGTTTTCCGTGGGATAATTGGTTTGGTGTCGTTTAGATTTCATTGAAACCAAACTGTTGTCAGATTTAGGATACGACGCATAAAATAGGGGCCTTTAGCTTTGGGTGTTAGCTTTGGGTGATTCTGACGTGAACTTGGGAAAAGAATATTGAATATTGTACTATATTTAATCGAGTTTAGGAAATTCTCGTGTGTTAGTTATTTTTATGTAATTTTGTATGCATATCGGGATGGTATGAGAATCGGCCAACATCTATTTTATATCCCTGTCCATTTTTTTAGGCAAATTTTTTTTAGTCTAGAGAATTAGGTACTAATTCGTATGTTCTGTAAAACAGAAATCTAAATAAGTGTTTATTTAGATTTCTGTGTTCTGCAAACATTTAAACATAAAAAGCTGCAGATCTTGCAAGTAGGTACTTGCAAGATTCTGCAGCCTTGATTGTAAACCTTTAGCTGTTTAAGTTACTTTTATAATCATATACCACTAACAGCACCTCATAAAAAACAACTGACAACTACACACAAAACGCTGCAAATATGTCATAATAATAATCATGCGAAACTCGACAAGTTACGTCATAACTCTAACCTCAAGCTTTACATTTATTTCGCAAGTCCTTATCCGCATGCAATAAGGTTCTTTTTCCAGTGTTGGATACTACTTTGTGGTCAGACTTTGATTCAAACGTACAGACATCTTCCTGCTCGTGGGAACTGCTCTGTATCCGGAGATTGCATATGAGATTCAAACGAGTTTCCATCTTATGCATATATTATGTATAGATAATGTTTTCCCACGTAATAGAACGGTGTTTTATTGAAAACGGTGGTTTTTAATGGTCTTTTTAAGTTGAATCTTCTCAAGGTAACTGGTTCAATCGGAAAAGTCTATTTAGCGAGTCGAAAAAAAATAGTATGGTATGATGATTTTTTTACCGAGATACTGGCAAAAAAGTTTGTTTTTTTTTTTTTGTAAAATAGATTCTGAATATGATAGAAAATAAAAGACTTACATAATATATTAGTATCTATAAACTAATACACACAATTATAAAACAAAAATAAAAAAATAATGCACACAAAGCGTCGGCATCGTGTTACGCTGCATGGTGTCGCGTATTCTTAATTTCTTTACTTTTATATGTGCCTACTTGTCATACATACCTTAAGTAAATATTGTTGCATTTTGATATTTAGACAATGATATTTGCTACGTTTATGAACTCCGAACGGTGCATTTACAACAAGCAAAGAGTTGAGATTGTACGTTTGTCTGCGTGTATCGAATATACCGTTATCGTTGATCGTACTATTTCGGCAGGCGTTTTCGTTGAATTGTAATACTTATAACAGTTATAACGTACACAATCAAAATGTGAGAAAGTTATTATTTACTTTAACAAATATGTAAGGGGATTGCGACAAACGTAAACAAATATGTTAATGAACCCAATGTTTTATTCAGAAACGCTAAATAACATTGCAGGTAAATGGACACGAACAGAAACAAAATAAACTGTTAAGATGGACGTTTTCATAATAAAAAGCGAATTCCTTCTCCAGAAAAAAAGCATTCATCCAATTTTGAAATAACTACAGGCTGTAGGCCTGTAGTTATTTCAAAGGCCTACAGAATATGGTATGGTGTCCATACTCTTTCCCAATTTTTCAAATGCTCCGATAGAACCATCATGTAACGAATGAATAATTAAGACGAGCCTGTTGGTCTTGTGGTTAGTGACCCTGACTGCTGTACCAGAGAGATGAGTTCGATCCTCACTCAGGAAAAATCTTTGTGTGATGAGTACGGTCGTTTGTTCTGTGTCTGGATGTAATTTATCTATAAAATGTATTTATTTAGAAGTACCTATAAGTTATTAAGAAGTTCAGTTATAAGACCAGACCAGATCAGTTGTATGAAAGTCGTGGAATATTTATTTATTTGTTTAATAAAATACAGAGCACAAACGTTTCCTCCCATACCAAGACTACTAATAGTTACTGTTCAGGTGGACTTCCATTCAAAGCCTTCAAGATGACAAATGCGGACTTATCTTATGCCATTAGTTACGAATAGATACCTTTCCTTGGGACATTCCGTGCTCGGATCCCGTACACCTTTTGTTCCCTATGAAAGCTTGTGATCACGTGATATTGTTCGTGGACATTTGTGGGTGTTATGCATTTATAGGTTATTGAGTATATTGGAGCTAAATATGTATGAAAGAGTTCTTGATAGCAGCACTAGGTGTCCGTGTATAATAACTAATTTTCTAATCACTTCTTGTAAATCTGTATAATTTTGTTAATTTTAGCTGATGTTTCAAAGGCCTGTGTCTGCTGCTGCATTCACTTATATTATAAAAGCAATAGTTTGTTAGTATGGATGAATGGAAGCTTTTTACTCTTTCGCGCTGAAACAGATGGATAATTTTTGATAAATATTAGTAGAAACAACTTTTCGTTTCTATAGTCACTTAAAGACGACAGTCGTTGGATATACAAGTCGGAGTCTTACGTACAAAGGGCCTTAATTTCACAAGTTAATACATATTATAGCACCTAAATTTGTTTCACTTTCAAAGTATCTTCAACGATTTAAAACAATTTACTGCTAACCATGAACCTTAGGTAACCTTAAAGTCCTAACTGTAACCTACGGTACAGGCAGAAACAAAAGTACCTACTACAGTTGATAATGCTATTTTAAGCGTATTTACGTTATACAAGTACAAAACTAACATACCTACCTGACATAATTATTTTTAGAAAAATAACTTAATCACTAATATCAAGCAATGGAGAAAATTCCAACTTCTGGGTATTTTCCTATATTGCTTAAATCATTTTCTTCCATTTCTTACTCATCGTTTCCGTACTCCAGCCCATTTAGACAAGTTTTATATTAAAATGTATGACAACTCAAAATCATGACTTTGAAAATGATTCTCATTTCTCTTTGGCTTCTAGACCTTTTTTAATATAAAAAAAACCTACACTAATATTATAAAGTACTTCATAAACGATTTCAACATGTATTTTTCATGTTTCACTAAATGAAAAACAGTTGTTGGTATCTGTACACCCCCCCTCCACGCCCCTCCGAACCCTGGATGTTTGGACTTGTAAGATATTCCGCGACACGTCCCGGGTTTGATACCTGACTCGGTTTGTCTGTATTTGTTAATCATTATGCTCTTGCCGTGTACCACAAAAATATATTTTGCTTTGGGTTTTATTCGATTTGTTGGTACAAGTTGTTTTATTAAAGTTTCTTGTTTTTTTTTTTAGATTTTCCTTTGTTTTAATTTCTGTTTTTATTTTTTAAATTGGGTTTGGGGTTTGGTATAATTGCACGAGAACTCTTTATGAAAAACCAAACAAAGTGTTGTATTGACACAATGATATTCCATACACATATAAAATATCTAGGTGTCTTTGTGTCTGTAATTTGAAAGTTTGTGAAAATCCTCACAAAATATGAAATCCCTAGAATCAAAAATCATACTGTCAGAGTCGTTATTAGCAACACGAAACCCAAGCAAAAAAAAATAATGTTAGCACTTTTTGTCCCTTTTAAAAATAATACTAAAGCAGAAAATATTCTAACATTAGGTACACACGTTGATAGCATTAAAGTATGGCCAGTTACCCTCCCACGCGGACTGTTACGACAATTGCGGGATATTGAGGAGGGTAATGATCGTCGGCCATAGCAGGGCTATACACACTGCGTATAACTTGTGTGTATGGCCGTAATAGGTGAGTTCTGTAAGCCTTGGTAAGAAGATATTATGTTATTGGGATTTTGTATCATGTTTTGAAGCGCGAAGAATCTAAGAATCGGCTTTCCTGCAATATAACTCTCATGATGTTAATACGTCAATATCGAATCATATACAACATTTAGATTTTGACTGCATGGATAGACTGTGTGGTATAGGTCATCACGCCAATTACCACTATTTGGGATGTCGCGGTTTCGATCCCCGCATAGGACAAGAATTTGTGCGATCCACAAAGGCTTGTTCTGAGTCTGGGTGTCTCTGTGCATGTGAATTAAATGTCTATGAAGCCCCCGCGATTCCTTAGTAGGGATCGAAACCACGACCTCTGGTATAGCAGTCACGGCCACTAATCACTAGACCAACAGGCCTGTTATTTGGAAGTTGGATATAAGAACTATTCTACCACATTCAACATTCTAATGTGTTATGTTAAACTCGTATAACGTGCTTCTTAATTCTTTGACGACGAACCAATATACATACATAACAACAATGCGAAGCTTGCAACATGACTCACTAGACACCTACTGAGTTCTACTTAATTCAATTCAACTGATCAGTGTTAACAGGGTAACGGTACTGTCATACATTTACATGGACTATGTATGTTATGCCTGTAGAGTAAGTAGGCAGCAGTTACTTGTTGCATGGCGCATTGTGTTTTTATAGCATAGCGGATGAATGGTAGTAGTACTTACTGCCGTACCCGCCACTTTCCACCGAATAGTATTTTAAATTGAAAATAAACATTTTCAGGTATATTCTTTTTGTGTGTGATTCATTTTGTTTTCAGTTTTAATCATGATTGATTATTGTAATTTATCAAAGACCAGCGTTAAGTCACTAAATTGAAGCCTTGAATATTATGTAATGTGGTCTACAGCAAATGAAACATTATATTATTCAGGTTCACTTTATTTATGTATAAAGCAATTTAAAATGCTTTTTGGGCGCTTTCTACAAAAATTTAAAAAAATAATTACTCAATTCACATAGTGCTCATTTTACAGAATCGCGTGGACAAAATATGCAAGCATACATTTTAAATGCAGTTGAACAGAATTGCTGAAACAGAGGCAGCGTGTGGGGTCGACACACTGCACAGTGGGACACTCATAATGTTTACAGTGTAACATTATGCACAAACATGCAGCCATTTACTGAGTAATAAACCACAAGAGTTTAGGTAAATTAAAATAAATGCTCGCACGAAAATGCAGAGCTTTAAAAGACTTAATTTTATCTGGTAATGGCGGTGCTTTAGAACAATAATATTTACATAGTTTAACAAATTGCCACTGTATTTTGGGTGCACTTATTTCGATAAATAATATTTTAGGTACAATTTTTTAAAATAGGGATCGTAAATACTATAGCGTATTGTAAATACTGAAAATGCGTGTGTCTATGGAAATACATAATTCTTTCCAAGAAAACTATGTCAAATGACGATTATAAGAATTTGCATGGTAAGATCATTTTTATTTTAAAGAATTTGCAGATTTTCTTGTAGGTTAACCTATTCATTTTCATGAACATAAGACATTTGTCAATTATTAACGTGGTCTGTCTATTCTTTGTATTTACATGCATACGCGTTGCGTTCACTATTTTTTTTATTTTCATTTAGACAAAGTAAATTCTAATTGAAATTAGTTTACCACTTAATTTAATAAACACATTGTAAATAAATTTAACAAAAGCTTATGTGTGCATTGACGTGTTAAGAATTGTGAAGTGAGATGCATCCAGTCGGTATTAACATAGTCAGCTCACTCGTACAGAAAATGTATTTACTTTTACTAAAGTGCTTGAATAATATTCTACTATACAAAGGTAATGAGGTACGATAATGAATCTTACTGCGTTGTAATAAAGGCGCTGTCAATGTCAAAGTGTTAGCAACTTAACACTGATCTGCGGTCGTTTGTGCAGTGCTTTAAATTAATGTTTTGGTATACTGTGTATTTTTTAGGAGATTTGCTTGATTACTGCTTAAAAACTTAAGTAGTTTAGTGCTTAACGTCGTAGGTCAAAAGTACTTTTGATTAGGTTTTTCATTGTTATGTCATTCTAGCTATGTCAAATAAGTAGTGTAATTATGATCCGATATAAAATCAGCTCTCAAAGTCATAATATGTCGGGTTATGGTCGTAAGGCCCATGGAATCGATCTTTACAGTCTTCCCTTCCAGGAAAACAAAAAAAAGAAGAAAGATTCTCTCCGAAAAAAAACACTGATATACCTACCCAGTTTAAACATTTTTTAAAGCATTCATCCAATAACATAACCATAATAGGTCATTTTAGGTATATACTGATATCAAACAGCGCATATGAAGTCACCTGTGAAATATAAGCAAAAAAAACAATGTGTCGCCAAAACAGTGCTCAAAATATAATATTTATTTTCCTAAATTCTATCCACGTATTACCCTCAGCCCAGTGGTTTGAACACTTGCATTGTTGTGGCATATCGCATGTTTTTGTCACCATAGTCACGGTGCGTCCCCCTGTGCAGTATAATAATCGATTTTTCCGATTTCATTATTTATAGCTTATGATTTTTAGGGGTGAATTCGGAATGTTTTTTTGGATTTATCTGATTTATTTTGTATGGGGTGTAAATTGAAAAATACTTGTATTTTTATGCGATTATATAAGCATAATAATAAATTGCTTTGGTTTGTATGCGCTAACATTAAACTTGAGTTGTTGATCAACATTAAATTCAAGTGCTGGACACTTGTCGGTGTAATTTCTTTCAACAATCTATATTCTATGCAACTGCAGGGTTGTTGATAGCTACACTATTATATGATAAAAAAGTTAATGACATGGCAAAATCTATTTATAATGCACGGATAGCCGAGTGGTATAGCACCAATTATCACTGAACGCGATGTGTCGCGAGTTCGATCCCCGCGTAGGACAAGAAATTTTGCGATCAACAACGCCTTGAAGTCTGGGTATTATTGTGCATGTGAATTGAATGTCTGTAAAACCAGCGCGATACAAGGATTAATTAAGTTCCTTAATACGGGAGTAGTTTAAAAAAAATACAAAATTAACAAAATTCCAAATCAAATCTACTTAAAACTTAATTTCACAATTGCATAAGCAACTTAACACGATGTTTATGCACTTGGTTTTCGGAATTGCATCAAGTTTCGATAACACCCACGGCGGCTGACCGACGGCCGAGGTGTCACAACAGTGCAACATGAGACCCCATTGTCTTCGGAATCGTACGGGTCAGATTATGTTATAACTACCGATGACACTTCGTTATCACTAGGTGTTCATTTCTAGTAATATTTATAAAGATTTAGTTTTAAAACGATAACTGAGTAGGTATCTTAGTAAGGTATTTTTAATGTATGTTTTAACCCTCTAGTAATCAAAGTAAAATATTATAGTAAGCTTTCTTTCATTACAATTGTCAAGGAAAACAGATCAGATTCTTGTTTCATGAATTTGACTACAATCGTATGCTAGTACTTTCTATTTTGGATGCCATACAATAAAAATACTAAGAAATATCAATAAAAGCATTTCTTTAACCATTCTACGAAACATGTCTTGAATAAAACAAGCTACTGTTTACACACGAGAAAAAAAAAACAACAAAATTATACAAAATAAACACGCACCGCTCCATCCTCACCCATTAATAATACAAAAAAAATATTTTTGTCCACATTTTCTCAACGGTGGCGCATTGTGCATTAATAGAATTTATAAACGCGGGCTTTTCCTATCACACATACATTGTAAGGCATTAGTATTCTAGTCCAGTCCGCTGTGAACTAATCAAGCGATGCATCCGACTCCTGTAGGGCCCCTGTGGACTGTAGGCCTCCGTCGCATATTAACAGGCCAGGCCAGCTCGCTAGGCCAGGCCGAGGCCCCTAAGCAAGCGGAAAGATATGTCAATTATTCGAAAAATTTTCATAGCGGTTTTATAGTGATTTATGAAAGTATTTATATAATTATTACGTATTCAAATATAACTGGTATAATAAATAAATTAAGCCAAGGAAAAGGATAATATTAAGATGAATTAGAGACGAGAATTATTTATTGACCAGAATTGCATACGTCAAATCCTTACTATACCATATTCCTAAATACCTTTTCCGTTTAAGGTTTTGAAAACCCTTTTTACTGCTAGCTAATCTGTATTTTCCCTTTCTCTCGAGTGCTCGTATGTATTTTCATTTTATTTACTGTTCTTAAAAGAACAGTAAATAAAATTCATCTCGCTCCCAGTGTGTATTTTATGAGTAGAAACTCGCTAAAACGTTTGTCATTCAAATCGCAATGAAAATTAATCAATGCAAGCTTTCATATACCCACCAACTCACTGGTGATAGTTCATGGAAAATTCTATGCATAAACAAATGAGGAACTTTTCCCCGATTGCGCCCGAATGAAAGTTATATTGTGTATCTTTCACATGAGCTGACGGATTCGTTTTAACCGACCTGGTCACTGAGACAAGTAGAATAAATGCTATGTAGACTCTGTCCAACAGTGGCATATGTAAGGTCAGAAACCTTAAATTTTCTTGATGATTTAAACCAATAAAGTATTGTCGCATTCGTCATAATTGTTTGCATTTTGAATTTGTACAACAATTCACGAGAACATTGCTTTCTGTTTTTTATCCTAGCCTGTAGTGCCCCACAGCTGGGCCTTCCCAAGTCCTTTCAATCTTGCGCCGCTTCGAACCAGCCCTCGCGGTGTACGTTTATTCCCCCCCCCCCCCCCACCGCTTTCTAGGCCGGCCTCGGCTTCGCCGTCCATCTGCTGGCTTTCATTACGTGGCGACCTTACAACGGTCTAATCTACCTTTTAATATTATTTATTTAGAGTTGAAAATACAAAAATCTCTGCATAATTTTACTTCTTGCCATTGCTCCGCATCGCCGTTCTCATAGCCCGTCCATACGCTCGTATCCGCCGCGGCGCCGGCGACACATGTCGATAATATCTTGCTCGGCCTTCCCCAGACACCGAAGGCCTCGCATTGTAATAACATATTACTATCATATTACAATAATAGAGTTAAATATGTTGCTAAGTGTAGCTGGCAAAGGGTTGGAGGATTTGAAGGGATATGTTTTATAGGTTAAACTATAAACTTTCACGTTTAGGTAGGTATAGCTATTTAAATTTATCATATCAATTATAAACAAGTGTTATAAATAAGAAGTAAAAACGAAAGGAGACCTGAGAGAGAAGAAAGTAGCTTTCGGTTCATGCACATTTTAAATACAGAAGATTTAACCACTTTTGCTTGTCTATTTTTTTTTTGTAGCTAAGTGGAGTTGATATTTTCTATCATACTACCCTGAAAAAAATATTTGAACTAACTTTTCAAACTACACAAATACTACATTGAATACAATACGCAATAAAAATACCTACATCAATAACAAGTCTTAAACAAATCTAATACCCAGCAGAGATGAATGGCCAAATTGTCGATAAAAACGAAACTCGGGCTTATCACCAAACAAAGTTAGGAAGTTGTAATAGAATCGCTGCTAACTTAGGGCGCTGATGAAATCCAATGACCTATACAACGTGTAACGGAAATAACGCACATCCACAGATACCCCAAAAAGAATATCCTTTTTTATCCACAATTAATGTATTGAAACATTTTTATCATTTTCTTAGATATTTGTTTTTATTACATATTGTCAGAATAATTTGAACAAATAATTGGCAAAACGCGTGGGCGCCCTATTGCTCAATACGTTACTTATAGCCTATAGCCTTATAGCCTTATTGCATCGACTTAAGGCTCATTTTCGTTTACTTCGAGTGCTTTATGAAAATAGTGTCTACAATTTAATTATTTCAAAATAATTTTTTGGTAAAAAAAAATATTTATTTTTATTAATGAAATGGATTCTGTTATCGATTCTGAACAAAGTAGTTTCAGGATGTGCGTTAATTATGTTACACGGTGTATATCAAGTTCTGAAGCTGGGAATTACTTTAGCTAGAGAGCAGACAAGTACAGGTAAATACGTATATAATTCTAGAAACTTGGATGATCCTCCTTTATCGGAAATATAGGTACTGGTTAAGATAGAATTCTCGAAACTCCAGATCGAAGTACGTGTTTTAGGTAGATATTTGCTAAATGCTGAAGCTTTGGAAATGCATAACCTAGACTAAATTATGCAGACAAATGAGTAAGTCTGCTGTAAGAACACAAAAAATTGTTTTGGTATAGTATGTTAACTGAAATCATTACCGTCATCGGTTAAGCTTAACCAAAGATCTACAGACGTTTTCTATACCAATCTGAGAATTTACTCATCATCATTTTTCCCCTGCCCTTATCCCGTCAGTGCAGCATGTCTATCTTCCATACGTTCCTATCTGACATCATCTCGCAAGTAACATTATTTGCAACCATATCAGCTTTCCCAAAATCCATCCATCATTTCATTGGTCGTCCTCTTCCCTAAAATCCAACCACATTCATGTCCAGCACCTTGCTTACCATGTGATCTTCTTCCAAATTTACTACCAGATAAATTTACAAGGATATTGTCAGTATGCCATTATCAAGGTCTAGACAAACAGCAAGATAAGTGGCACTAGCAGACTGCGACAGAGCAAGTCAAACTTCACTGCGCATACATTTGCATGCACTTGAAAAGGGATTAGGAATATAGACAGAATATTGGGAGATGACAGGAGCTGTGAACGATTTCAATAGTGTTACAAGATATCAATTTTAAATAGGACAGGTTTAATTGTTGTTGTCGTAGAGACCAGCCTTCAATTGTCTTACGTGGTTTTATGAAGAGAGATGTGAAATTTTGGCGCACTGTTATCTGACAAATTCCAAAAATGAAGAAAATTAGAATACGTTTTTGCCGTACTTATGACACCCACATAGAATGTAGCCGTCTATCAATAAAATAATATCTTAGGTTAATCTGTTGTTCAAAAGATTATCCTAGACACTTCATCTCAAAATTCTCAAAACCTCATAATATTAGTCTAGATTAAAATAATCGTTTTAAATCCTTCGTTCCTCTTTAAGTTAAGACCTGTCAGAATATTTTAGACGATAAATCCTTAAGGAAATAATAACAAGACAGGTTATCCATCAAAACTAAAAGGAATCTATTTTACTCCGTCTCAGTGTCAAGATCGTTTAAGTTTTAGATTTCTAGGAATTATGGCTACGAGCTAAATAAAAAAGGTTCTCATTTTGTATAATTTTAGGCTAGATTTAAATAAGAATGTCTTTAAAAATCATATTCTATTCATCGTCTTTCTATTCAGAATCTTTAAATATGTCGTATCATTTCAGTTGTAAAAATATAGTTGGCATGATTTAAAGATGTTTCAAATCATGTTTACACTTAGTAAAACATTTCAATTGTGAAAGCAAGTATACTACACCTAAATCTATCCCATCGACTCATATAATTGCGTGTCTACTTAATATTGGTCATCAATAACGTATGTACCATCAAAAACATCAATACAAGCGTCACAGATCATTAAATCAGAATGCTAACGATCATCTTCAATCAAGCCAGAGAAACACTTTATCCTGACGATCACAAACCCACACGGTATCAGGGAAATCCATTAACTGGCAAAAATAACAAAGGGAACAATTAACCCTTCGCCTGCTGTCCCCGGGGCATTTAACGCACTGCCGTAATCACTTTAATGGCACGGCTATACTTGAAGCTTTTTTGTGAATTTTGATGGATGGATAGGGTTAACATCGGATGGTCAATGTTGGTCTGGACGAATATGTTTAAGTCCTTTGAAGTATATTTTTTCTCAGTAAAGCATTAAGAGTCAAAACTGTGCTAATAGCTCCCAAATTTCTTGCCCGTAAAGAGTTGCCGCTGTTTTATTTACGTTATAAAGACACAAGTAGCCAATAGAATAATAATATGAAACTTGACAGCGTTTACTACCCATAGCAGCGTCTTACTCACACATCGGCAAAATTTCTGCTTACGACTTTTAGTTAGTGAAGATTAATCACAAATTGCAATTTTAAGCTCAACGAGAACAACCCAGGAGGTCTTAATCCCGCCAATACAGCTTTATACCATAAACGTCAATTATCGATTAAAAATTTGATCAGCAATATCGATGGCTCGGGGAAAAGGCTTTTTAAACATTACTCTTACCTTCGATCGACCGTTTCGAGCAATTTCGCGAGCCATCCTCTCCGCAATTTATCAACAACCTTGGATTATACAGTGATGGAATAACATATTCATATATGTGCATATATTAAGGGTGCTGTTATTGGTTATATTCTAGTTTCGTGGGTATGTATTTATGTATGTGTCTTTTATGTAAACAGGGTCGTTTGTGGACTTTTAGGTGTTATTAGTATCTAAGGAATAATTTATTACGTTATTTACGAGTATAATGTTTGCTAGAAATTATACTAAACAAAAAATAGACATCATTTAAAATAATGCTATCACATTAATTGTCTCTAGTAAATTTACTTACGACGTCAATCAGATTCTTTGCAATGAATTCAAATTTGCCTCTCATAAAGCAATATCTAAAATTGACGTCACTGTAACTGACACTTAAAACGCTTTTATATTGCTTAGAACCTTTTTAACATTTTTCAGCTACAAAAAAAAGGTTCACTTACGTATTTTGAATCTCCTAACCACGACTTTCTTATCCAGTGCCTATGAATCCAGGTGGATAACAATAAGGCAACGTTACCAGCGGCGCATCGGATGAGATAGCTGCGATATATACAGGATAACAGCCTGTTGTTTTATGAAGATGGACCATCATCCCATGGGCAGTGTGTAAACACAATCATATTTATGGTGGAGACGAGGATAATTAAATTTTGTTATAGGTCGTCCGGTTATTTATGAGGTTAGGCTCGCTTAGGTAAATGTTGGAAAGTTTGACAGAATATTTGTTGATGACAATGTAGCAATATTAAGCTATAAAAAATGGCTGGTGGTCTTTAATAAAGTTCTAAGGTGTTTGTAAATTTCTTCTCAAGACAATTTGACAGGGAAATCTTTTATAGTCTGAAATCCATATTTTTAGGAGGTGATACCTCCAAACCATAAGGATTTTAAGCATCAAGCAGACAGCAGGTAAATAATATGATTATCTACTCAATAAAACTCTTTCGCAGACAGCTATTTTTAACATATCATTGTTTCAACCCAGCTCCTTTGGTCAGTTTACATCTAACCTGATCTCATTTCATTTATTTACTCCTTTATTTCAGGCAACGAAAGCCCATAGCAAATACCAGTGTCATCTCATCTCCATCAAAAGCTACAAGAACCTTCTTCCTCAAACGTGAATGCTTGCCATCAATTAACACAGATCAGTCGAGTGTGTCCAGTGTGATGTTGTCAGACGTCGGAGCGGGATAGGCGACGTGTGGCGAGCTGAGATTAGCGCACGCCACATGTCAAACCGATGTGTAAGGTAAACTATGGACTAAGTATGGACTAGGGAGATGCAGTAGATGTGTGTTGTGTAGTTAGATTTGAGTAAATGGTTGCTTAGATGTTGATGTCGAGGGTAATCATACAGTATATTATACAAGTTATGTACGGACAACAGTATGGGTAACTGAATTAGAAATACATGTTTCCTGACGTAGTCACAAAATGACTGGTTTATCTCGGAATTTCGTAGAATGCTGTTGAGACCGATATATTAAAGCGTTTGATTAACATATTTCTACACATACCTATAACGTAGAAATCTCTATTTGTAATTTATCAATTTTGAAAACTCAGAGCTATCGCCAAATGCTTAATAGACCCTAAAAAGAGTTTGACAGAATTTGGCCAAAGTGTTGCACAAAATAAAGACCTGTCTTTTTTATTCCCTACCTCAATATTAGCCTAGATAAAGCAAAGCATACCAAACTCTGTCTCGGAATTCAAGAAAAAAGAGACGTTTTTATTTGTGAATATATAAACCAAAAATGAATTTTCGCACAAAACAAAATTTACAACAATATCATCGCTACATATACAAAACTATAGCTACACTATCACCAGCTACAGTTCACTACACGACAAATATCTAGCAATACGTCGATCGCCGTGTGTTCTGTCGTGCGACACGTATACAAATGTCGGCGTGTCGTACGCGACGTCCGACATACACGGCGTGCGACTGATAAGGCACGACTTTGCGGCTTGAGATGTGCCGGCTGGCCTTTGATATCTGTGCCTCAGTTAAGTTGTTGGCTTAGTGAGTTTAGGAAAGGGAATTAATTTGTAACTTGAAGTTGGTACGATGCTTGCTGAATCGAGAAAAAAACGGGCTACGTATATAACCGTAGCATGCATATACATATACACATTATACACTCTTATGTAGCCTTTTTCTTTTTTTGCCTTTGGTGTTCACTATTGTATAAGGAATGATATGAATGAAATGGAGTAAATAATAGTGGGACGTCTGATATGGGAGAATAGAATAAAAAAAACATGTTGCGTCGACCCCAAGTAAAATGAGATAAGGGCAAGAACATGATGATGGTGTCCACTGTTTGATAAGAGCCTCACTGAAGTCCGTTTACAATAGTTTGATATACTTAATACTGTTAATGTATTTCGTCTTTAATTTTAAAAAATAAAATGAATCTAAAAATTTTACCATTACTCCTCAAAACTATACAAGCTAGTAACGAAAATACAGAAAAAAAGAGGATATACCTCCTACATACCAAACAAAGTCTTGATTCACTTTCATCACTATATTAGTATATTTTCCCCTACATGATTGATGAGGCTTCCAAATCTATTTTACTCACGATACTGCATTTAAACAATCAAAATATAACACAAAAAATACATTTTGCTCCCTCACCGGTAAATAAGTACCCTAATGATTGTATAATGAGTACTTTTTGGATTTCAAAGAAAACGGGACCGAAACGCGGTGTCTGAATCATAGGGCGGTGTCGACACCCTATTTTTACTTTTTTAGGGATCGAGAAATCTTTTGTTTCCGACTTTTTATATCAGGCCTCTTTGCTATAAAACTGGTGTTAAATAACACCGTACTTATTATAATGAGTGGAGATAGCACTGGTTTATTTTGCTCTTTATTAGAAGAATATTTTTGAAGTTTATTACTTTTTTGCTTTATTTTTAATTCATGTTTAAAATATTAAATGAGAGGCTATTGAAAAATATATTAATAGGTAAAATTGCATATTTGTATGTAATATTATATTAATTATACATATTTGCCTAAAGGCTGCTGATATGAAACTATTCGTATCTATTGCCCGTTATTACTACCTATAGCCCGCGACACCGCCCGCACGGATGTCTGTTAAAGCTTCTGATAAACATTCTTATATACTTTTAAATGAATGAAAAATGAAAAATGAAAAATGAAAAATTTATTTATTACTTAAAAGAAATCACTTAACAAGTATTTTCCTATTGGCCCCAAACTAGGCAAGCCTGTATCTTGGGTACCAATTTCGGAGGGTTTCCCATGTAAACATTTCTTATGTTATGTTATGTTCGCATATTAATACAACGAAATATATTATTAACTTACAAACTAACAAAACCAAATTTATATTAATACATACATATTATAGATAAATAACGCCCAGACACAGAATAAATGATCGAGCTCATCACACAAACATTTGTCCTGGGTGGGCATCGAACCCACGACCTCTAAGTACAGCAGTTAGGGCCACTAACCACTAGACCAACAGGCCAATCAAATATTAATGTTTATAATTTTATTGTTTTGAGTGCGATTACTCCCGGTTAATAGAGGATAATAAGTTAATTCGACGCGCCTCAAACCCGTATTTGTGAGTTCAACGAAATATCCTTTTATTTTGGAAATACCCAGTTTTTACACGCTTAGGTCTGGTTCGTAGAAAACCTTTATAATCTGCTTGCCTTTTTTGTTTTTTAATACAAATATTTTAAGTTTAAGGAAGATTCGAATAAGTTGTGCAATAATTTTCTTGTAGGATCTGTTCTGTGTGAAATGTCATTGTTATGTACTAATCAAGCTAATAAATAAGAATCCATTGACTAGTCTTAAAATAGTATGTATTAATAGATTTGAACAGCACCTGAAAGGTACAAGCCCATGTATGAATTTTAACCATAAATTTAATTCTTTTTGTAACATTAAGATTCTATTATCTCTATCTTTAACATTATAAATGCGAATGTGGTTTTTTGTTTGTTAAGCTTTCACAACTTCTAGTCAATCGATTTTAATTTTTGGATTGAGGATAGATAATTTTCCAAAAAAAAAGAGACACAACAGCATAAAAATAAATGAATACCGATATAAACCCTTATCCAGAAATAGATATACACCTATGTACACACTTCTGTTCCCATAATAAGGGTCTCGATAATAAATATCAGTGGCAGACCTTTTTCAAAGCTATCCCAGAACGAGGTCACGCAGCCAGACCCTAACCTAGTGCTAACAAGCTTGACCTTTCTATATTTGCCTGCAAAGTCTAAAAACACCCGACATTGCGTAGAAAAATACAAGCGTAGAAATATACGTAACTTTAGCGCAAGATGGGAGCCAAAACACTGCAGTGCGCATGCGCCAAGCCTCCCCTAGTCTGTCTGTTCGTTAACCTCTGTGTAGGGTTGCCACGTCAGGTAATTGATGGAAATATTAACTGACTTGCGTAGTTCAGATTTATAGTGTACTTTTTAGGTTTAAAGTAACGTCGTAGTCTAGGCTTAGTTTCGTAATAGCAAATAACGAGTCATCTTTTATTCATTAAAACTGAGGTTTGCGAAAAGTGGTCATCGTTTTAACTTGAACTTAATTGTCAAGAAGAGCACCGTTAGTATTTGAAAATTGTGAACAGTAAATATTTGGTTTATACTGCACACTATTTTATAAATGGTTTTGTCTGATTTTAAATTAACAAGAAACTCATTAACTAACAAAATCATTTTGGCCTTAACATTTTCAAGTCCAAATCTCCCTTTATGCATTTAATCATATATCAAAGTGCAAAAAAATACTACTAAAGTGAGTGGCTGAAAACAGATCTCAGTGGCGTGCACTTGAAGAGGCCTAGATACGGCGATAGGCTGATGATAATGATTATGTCTACTAAAGCAAAAAAAAAAAACTATTTCTGATTAGACAGCCCTAGCAGGGGATGTGGGCATGCAGTACCGAGGAAGCGGATTTGTCTCGAGCGCTGCAAGGTCGGGGAAAAGTAGGCGCGCGGCCAACAAGGGGCGCGGCGGCAGAGGGTTGACGCGAGATTTTCCTTACAATTTATGCAACCGAATTGGGTGGAGAAATTATGAGTGCTTTGTCCTGGCAGTTTAGGGTTGAATCGTGAATGTGTAGTTAGGTAATAGACGCGTGATAAAGGTGAAATTTTGATGTGCCTACAAGGGGCTTAGCGTCATCATCATTAGCTATTATGTGTCTGACAGACCATTAATTAATAATTGTATTTTTGTAATTTAAGCAGACAGCGAAAAGAGTAAAAAGCTAAAAGGGGCTAAAAATAAAAACCTAATTTATCGTCTAAAATAGTTTTACCATTTACTAAAGAATACAGAAGGTGGGTGTTTCTCATTTAATTGTAAACGTTTATCACAAAACAGATCGCAATTTATTTTCCTCTCGAAATAATATCTCGTGACAGTTTTAATTCGTTGTTTCGTAGCTTTTAATGAATTGCGTACTTAGCGTAATTACTATTTAATTAATAACTTAAGTACGTTCAGCGTTGTGTGAACAGTTAAAAGATCTCGATCTTATGAAATATTTTTTGAATTCGGTGTAAATTGTTCTTAGATTGACGTTATAAAAAAAAATCTTTAGTTCAAGTTTAATCGTTTAAATTGTTTGTAAAATAAACAAAATATTTAAAAGAAAATGATTAAAAATAGTTGAAATTTAAGAAGGTATTACAAAAATAAAAAAAGAAATTAAGAGCCTAGAACTTATTCCAAAATTAGATTTACACATTCAATAAAAACAAACAGAAAGATACGACAAATCTAGATACGTATTTTGATTCTAATTTTGAAACGTTCACGAAATAGATTTTTTTATATTTCAAACAAGTACAAAAGAACCAAATGACACTAACACTTTTTAATACCAACTACTAGCAAAAAAAGTGTTAAGCAATGACAATCGAGCCCCTTTTAGGCACGCGCCGCAACGTGTCGGGTTAGAGATCAGAAATGTGCACGAGCATTGACAGGTTGATAACCCATCGACTGCCACTGTTCAACTCAATGGTCAAACGGACCGAATTTGAGAATGGCAAGGGAATACTGAAATACGAAATTAGGGAATGTAGGATTGATTTTTATTATTTCACGTGAAATTGTAAATTCTGAGTTGAATTTGAAATTACATGGAATGTTAACGTTCATTTATGTTTACAGTATTATCGTGTACTGTGTAGGTACTAGCTGATGCCCGCGACCGCCCGCGCGAATGTCGGTTATAACTGCAAAAACATTACATCCCTCTGACGCAGTCGGTTAAACAGTAGCCTGCGTTACTCCAGGATGTCAGCTAACTCCATACCAAATTCCTCTAGCCTCTATCCCTTCATACATCCGTCCATCCATACTTACAAACTTTCACGTTTATAATATAAATAACATGATTTAATAAAGAATAATGAGTGTAATCGTAACTAGGTTGTTAAAAGGGGTGTAATAAGTATCCGTTCATTAAGCTTAGGTCCCTTCAAGACAATTTAGCTTAATAGTGAAACGGCAATCAGATTAGTCTCCGATTCTCGGTGTCATTTTACAATTTTCAAAATCAAAGTCATAGTGTTTTTATTTCGAGTTGGCCTTCTCAGGCACTTTCAAAACGTTACTGACTTTAGTTGCGCGGTACCAAAGTGTCATTCTTATGGAGAAGACCCGGCAAAAATTCCATCCAACTCCAAGAAAATGTAAGTAATGAAAAATAATTACATTCGAGAGTATTCGAGAGCAAATAAATTAAAACACACATGTGTCACCTAATTCCAAAATAACTGTGAACTTTCACCCTTTACAAAAAGTCATTTGCAATAAAAACTCTTTACCCTTTAAGCTTAAAACCAATAACAAAAGTCCACTTGTTTGTCCTACGAAAACAGGACTTTGCTGACACCAAAGAGGTCGGACCTCGGACTTAGATCAACTCGGGACGGACCCCTAATTAGGATACCGGGACTCCTACATTCTTATATTGTAGGATGAAGGGTTCGGGTAAACGGAAGGGGTCAGGGGATAACCCTGCTGGTGGAAATTGGCGATGGACTACGTGTTAAATGCGCTGCCCATTACCTACCCACCTGAAGTAGGTTTGGGTTCGACTAATGTTCATTCTCGTTTCGGCTTTCTAGTTAGTTGAATGTCTGGTTTTCATACGGTCTGTAAATTTGGTCTTGTCTGAAAATACCTAGTGTAAAATATTCATGGAATTAAGATGGTATGAAAGTAGCATATTTACTCAACTGTCTTCTTAACGTCAAGGAGATCGAAAAACGAAGAACTTTTTTAAGAAAAACATCTCAGGAACAAATAGGGCCTTAATTTTCATGAACTATAAATTATTTTGCAAATCCAGGATAGTTACTAAGTTAGGTAGAAAACTGTTTATAAAAATAAGTTTTAATGATTCCCGTAATCAAAATTTCTAGTCAAACAGAGTATTTCAAGAGTTCGCCCTTAGAGAACCAACGTAACAAACAATAATCAACAATTCCACCACACCGCAGTTTATTCGATAACATTACTCTATTGAATTCATATGCATGATGTTTGTCACGAATCCCTCGTGACATCTGTAGCACTCGGCGCGCATTTACAATGACCCTAAGAAAACGATGCGGTCTCAATGAAGGGTCACTGACCTCGGCCACCTATCCTTAGGACACGATTGGCACAGTGGAGCTAGGTCTGGGTTGCAGTTGTGAGAGTTTGCGATTCGATGAATATATTTGCAGATTTCAAAATGTGGTCGATAGATTTTTTTGGCTAAAAATACTAGGTACTATACTAAAATAGAAATGTTTTTGTGGTCTTTATATCTTTCGACGTATTCATATTTAAAGTACCAGATTTAATTACAGATTGAACAAAATATTTACATAAAATAGCCACAATCTTTGAAACTCAGAAATATTCAAGAGGATTTTCCACTTTTGGGCATATCTACAAGCTCGAATCAACAACGCGTCAGATTCAATTAGTCCTTGCAGTATGTGGGATTTACTAAATAAAGCTGGAAGCATGAAAAAACTATCGCAAAAAATATTCCGAACTTACAATTAGTTAAATGCAAAAACTAACCAGTATAACATACATTAAAAACATGTAATTTTATAATAATCAAGTGTATTCCCTATCTGCTTACCCCACAAGGCGTGAATACCGCCTGCGAGTCTGCGAGCCGTACACCTAACAACTGCGCCAACTGGGTCACCGGTCGTGAGTTCGAAAACCTTGCGCACTGTTAAGGTTAACGCCGGTTGTCGTAGAACTCACATATTTTAGCTAGACAGACTGAATTACAATACTATACTTGTATATATCTTTTTTTATTACAAGGGCTTTTAGATCAAAAGGCTATGTCAGCCCCATTGTAACCTAAACTTACATACCTATTGCATTTTAGTATATATCTTAAACATAAGAACTTGTAGGATCTTGTTTATGAAGAAAATTGTATTCTACACATATGGCTAGTAATCATCATCAGTTTATCTATGGCAACCAACTGCTGGACATAGGCCTCTCCAAGTGCACTTCAGAGATCTTTTTTCAGCTACTCGCATCCAGCTCCTACCGGTAATTAATAATTGCAATATGTGGCTAGTAATAATTATTAACAATTGCAACATTATTTAAAAGGTTATAATATCGGGGTGTTGGTATCCTACTGTTGGAAATAGACTTCTGCACATGGTCTTTCTTATTGCATTATATAAAACTTATCTAACCCCAATTGATCTATAGCCATTACAAGACACTGCAAAAACAATTGAGACTAAAATCTAGGTTAGAAACCTCGACGGGAACCGATTGAAATAGTTTCAACTCGTAATCAAAGTAAATTCTAAAAACCTTATCAAAAATACTAAGTTCCAAACCTTCGTTACAGAAAAAGAAAACCTCTTTAAATTACATTTAACTTAAACACAGATTAAACTGAAAACAATTTTCCAAAATGATTCCAAAGACAAGTATACATACAGTCGAATTAAGAACCCTCCTTCTTTTTGGAGCCGGTTAAATACATAAACACGTCGAAATTCCGTAATCATATTCCAAAAAGCCATCTAACATTATTTTCTGCGAAACTCAAAGATAATAAACAGAGTTGAGATGAAATCCATCATAACAGCTCCCAGCATCCCGAAAGTATCGATTTATTGACACGATAATGTACCTACAGTATGCTCTCTACAAACACGGAACCATTTCTACAAAACCTTAAATTCCATACAATTAAGTAGCCCCCTTTAATATTGCACAACTTTGTCTGCTTTAATTACGAATCTTTTATTACACGTAATTAAATTCTAAATCGACACACGCGCACCCATGTTCCAGATAAAATCTACATTCAAATTTTCATTTTCCTCCCTTCCTTTTGAAATTAATAACGGAATGTTCTTAATTTAGATCATAATAGGCAACACATTCCATAAATAACGTTAGATAAATGAGTAAATATCTGATTGCAAGTTTTTTTGGCACCCGTTTAAAGGTTGTAACTGCGCTATCGACTCAAACACGGGCCGGCAAAGCTTCCGCACGCAAACCATATTGGAACAAGCGTCGCATTTTCAGCGAAAACGCACGCAATAATCATACGCAGTAATTAAACGGGCGCCGAGACACAAACCTTATGGGATTATCTGTTTATACTCACTTACCTTTGAAACGAAATACTGCGTGTGACTAAAACAGCTAACAATCCAACATGTCAATATCACACACCAACTAACATGGTCACAACACTAGTACACCCCGAGGTCCACAATAGGGGTTTATTTGTTATTTTCGTTTCGTAACTCGAGGTGATAGCGAAGCGAACGCTCTCGGCTCTGTCTCGCGACTGGCCGGTATCGAGCGAGCGACCGACGACTCCCCGCGCCGCTCTAAACCAATTTATAATACATACAGAGGCGCAGCATCCCCCGTACCCTGCTCAATCGATATCCAACTTTACCCCTATGCGAACTGAGTCGCTTTCGCAACGCACCGAAGATGCCGCAGAGGCAAAAACGTCGCCAGTCCTCGCAGAAAAGCCAAGGGTGCGAATTGTGTACGTTTCCTTCGTTTATAATTGAAATCAACGTACAAGGAAGGTCTTCTGACTTGAATATTTATCACAGACCAAATTAATTGTCATTGAAGTTTTGATCGATTTTATCAATGGGGTAGATAGAGTCAGCACGGATATATCCGGGGCACTGAAGTTGAAGGGCAACTATTTTTGTAAGGCCCAAGGTAAGCCTAACCTTCGAAATATACATACTTATGATTTATATTCGGCTTTTCTCCTGGATTTCCGTTACGGCCTGTTTCGCAACTTATCGAAGCATCGCGAACATTTAATCATGGCTTCCGCAGGAAGTTTTTCTTCGTGAAGTTGTATTTTAATAACTGGCTGAGGAAGTATAAGAGTGATTATATTATTATGTGCAGATGTCACATTGTTACTTGTCAATACAATATTTTCATTGTCCATTTGCAGTTCGTCAAACAACTGTTTATTATATTATTCAACTGTTCAACACGCCTGATTTAATGCAGATGCTATCATGAATATTAAAGTATACCTACATGATATAGCTTTAGTCCAGCAGCAGAGGTCTTCATTAGGCCTTAATAAAAAAAGTTTTAATTGTAATTATCCTACTACACTGCTAAATCGTGCTCAAACACTTACCAGTAAGAAATAAGTCATTTTCACAAGCAATATATTCTGCAAACATTTTTTTGCTCTATAGTAACTTACTAAGAACTACATTTGGGTACAACTTGCATCCCTGGAACACTCGCCACTCTATACCCGGGCGTTAAGGATGAGATTAGCTTTCCCGCACTAGGGGCCTACCACGTCTAAAGAAAAGTAACATCATCGCGGTTGTGGAAGAGAGATAGCGCATTACACGGCATAGAGCGGCGTCTCTTTTCCACACCTGCAATAATGTTACTTTTAGAGTAGGATGGTAGGTCTCCTAGTGGCAGTCTGCCCACACTCCAGTCCTTTCCGAGAACTGTCCTGTGTTACGTCAAAGGCGTGCAAATTATCGAATCATTTTCCAATTTCCCTGACTTAACAGATTGGGAATCCAGACTGCATTTAGCGCAGACACTATAGTTTTCACGGATCATGGAATCGGCTCAACTTTTTCTTTAGTTAATTTATGTATTTGCATAAATGTAATGTTATGTTTTCTGCATACTTAACGGGAGAAAGCGTTGCTGCGTTTTGGCACCACCATAGAAAAAAGTCACGGTTAATTAAGAGTATTTGTTAAGGGATATTCAATAACATAATATTATCTTTCGACGTTTCTTAATAATCTGTTGTAAGTAATTAAATTATGTCGATATACAAATAATCCAAGAGTTGCCTAAAAATACTTTCGTCCGTTATGTGTTGTATTAATACAAGTATTTATATAGACATTCCCCAGAGAATCTATGAGCATGGCTAAAAGGGAATGAAACGGTACTACACCATAATGAAACAAGTACAATGGTACACAATACTGCGTTTACCCACACAATCTTATTAGCGAAGTTATTTAGGGAACAGAAACACCTTAAGCTGATCTTAACGAGAGAACTTTACAGAAAATGAATGATGACGTGACAATTAGGTTATTTATGGTGTAAACGAGGAAAATGAGGTAAATAAGGAAGATAATATACGTGTATATTTAAACGTAGCTGTGTTTGTGTAAGTGTTTTTTCGTAATTAGTACGTAATTCACTTGTTTATTGTTCAGTTATGTTTAAAAACTTACTAATCTGCAGTTACACAGATAATTCAGCACTTTTACTCTTAATACAATGTTTCGGTGAAGCCTGGCCATATTTTAAAGCTTCTAATCATGGAAATAAATACTTTTCTAAAAGAAAGCTTACGAAAACAATTGTTAGTATAGTTTAGATGAAAAATAGGTTTTATTTTTTTAAAACAATAACTTTCCATGCAAGGTTTATCTTAAATATAATCGGAGTCAATTGAAGCGCGTTTTATATTCCTACTAGTTCTAATAATCTATTGCCAATTTAATAAATACTTGGCAACAAAAACCCTGAAGTTTATTCATTTTAGTGATTCTCAGTTTTATGTATCAAAACCCTCTTTAAAAAATGAATTTAAAACCACAACCCATCCAATAGTTCCCTCAGTTCCCCTCAGTCCCAATAAGAAACCGTATCAAAATCGATGCACTGCACACTTCAGAGTTCGAGCGATTGAAAGTCGCGGGGGGCCACTCCATCTCAAGCTTATTGAAGCAGACGGAACTGTGGTGCATTTTGTTTTATCTAAAGGAAAAAGCGAGGGTAAAACACTGAGATAGTACAAAATATCGATTCAAAATGCATGTCCTTATTGGACAAAAACCCCAATTTAAAAATAAATAAAGATATAAAAAAAAAAGATTCAAAATGTTATGATGCTGAAATAAACCCCTTCAAAAACAAATCGCCCTTAAGAGTATTTTTTTATCAGATCATAGTTTGGAGTAGTTCGAAGGGCCTTACCGAAGCTTATCGGAATTCTATTGCAATAGTCAATGCGTAGAGCGATGTTTTATTATCACAACTGAAATCCGAACCTGAACCGTGCTATCAGAAAACTATCCGAAATCGAAGCTTCATAATTTGTACTGGCATAAAAACACCGAATTTGTAATTGCATAAATTATAACTTTTACCCGCGTTAGTAAGTTGAAGTATGTCGGAATGCAAACTTAGATTGAAGCTCACTAAAATGAGCTTTTTAGTTCGTTGAAATAGTTTCCCTACCTACCACTTAATAAAATATTAGCGCAATGTTACAAATAAGCCATAAGTATACAAGCTTGCTTGTCTTCGTCTTTTTTCTTAATTAAAAATACAATTCGATTTGTCCACCGCTCCGTTTTTATTGAACAAAAACTCTACAGCATTATAAATCTTTGTTTTATTTTTGTCAAAGAGTAAGTAAAATTCATGCAGATGTCTAATTTCTGTCGATTTTGTTTAGAATAAAATAATCTTTATTTGTAGTTGTATATGATACAGAAAATTTTGTTGAATATTCTGCCGTTTCCGGTGCACAAATATTTGAGTCCATTATCAACAGTTACCAAGGTTAATTTAAGGTTTTTCCTATCACTATTTAAGTATACCTATATGTACTATATGAATATAATCAGCGTGTAAGATATAATATCCTTGAAGATAAAGAAAAACTAAATTTGATAATCAAAAGTTTTACACACCAAGCATGTTATTTTTGTTAGAAGAATCATCCAGTTTAGAACATTTAAATTTCTAGCAACCTCTAACAACCTCTTTTTTTTTAGTGTACAGTAGGTATTTAAATGTAATATACATATACGAAATTAAATATATATTTTTTCCATCTATCTGACTATCCAAAACGACTTAACCGATTCACCGCGTAGGCACTTCAGATCTTTTAAGATTCTTACCACCTCTGCCTACCTGATCTATGCCCATATCGGAGTGCCATCATCAGTTCGCGCGGCGCGTTCCAAGGTGCAAACACATGAATAATTGAGACGGCCGGCCCTTGTACCGCCGATTGTAACTGCCTCACTATATTGGTGGAGCTAGTGCCCGCTAGTGCCAGTGCACTTACACTTTTTATTTATTGGTAAGGAGGAATGGGGAATTAATTGTGATTGTTTTGTTTTGGAAAGGGTTAGGGAGGAATGAATTTTGAATGAAATTTTATTAGAACAAAAAATGTTTTTCAGTAGGTATAGTTGGAAGGAGATAAAAGACAACAGTCAAGAAAATCATAACTTAATTGATAAATGAATCATGTCTCCCATCCTAAATTTTTTATTTACATAGATGCAGAGAAAAATGAAGTCTTTAAAAAGAAACCAAAAATCTTGCTACACGAGTCAAGAAAGAAACAAAACAACTCAAAATGCACACTTTATTATAACAAAACTTTAAATAATCGATACCTCAACAATTACTCAACTGTGACTATCACAACGCTCCCCTTTGGTGCCTTCTTAGGAAAGCTTAATTATCTATTAACGCTTCAATACGATTCCTGGGGCTCCCTAAAAATTTGAATGTTGATAACGTGGATACACAAGGGGTGGAGTACTTGGTGAGGGGCCAGCCTCATCGTATGTTGTGACTGCATGTATGAAGGAACCGGGCTTAGTGGTGTACCTTGGGAGAGACCTATTTTTAGTGGACAGTCAGAAGGCTAATAATGATAATGGTGATGATTTTAATATTATGTTACACTAGCTTTTGTCCGCAGTTTCGCTCGCGTAGTTATCCTTCTTTTACGCAGTTGAGTAAAAAATAAGCTATGTGTTTATACAGGGTGTTAACTAACTTCATACCAAATTACATTTAAATTGGTTTAGCCGTTTAAGCGTGAAAGAGTATCCATCCATCGATTTATCCGTATTTGCAAACTTTCACGTTTATTATATTAATAGAGTTATTGTCCAAAATTTTGCTTTTATCTTCCAAATCTCTTAGGAACCTACTTATGCTGTATTTGGAAATATACATAGCATTTACAAATTATCCGTAAATTTTGACAGTTTTTTTTTTAAATTGTAAGGCATAAGAAATTAATTGCGATAAAGACAGCTATACTTCAAAATCAAAATACATTTTCTTATGACGTAGTTTATATCTGATGCCTCCGGGGTGCGTGGGGGTGACCGGGGATGCGTGGGGGAGTCGATAATGAAGCCAGGGGTCCTCGCCCAAGTGGAAACACGCGAGACGATACGAACATGTCTTGAATCACAACTGATAAGACTATACTTACATACAATATGTATCTAGTTTATACACACTCGATGTGTGTATAAACTAGGTAGGTTGTATATGATAAGCTATGAATCAAAAGCAAACAAGGTTTAATTCATCATCATCATCATCATTCCCCTTTTTTTTTTGGTAAGGCGAGGGAATCCTCATGGACGCCCACCTGCTCGGGGGAGGAAGTGGGTAGTGTCAAACTCTTACTGACTAAACCTGAACCGCCGTGCAACATCTCCCGCGTTTGGTGCGTGGCAGATGCAGTACATCATGCACATCATCATACCTCTGCCCTTATACTAATTATTATTTAGGGTTGGCGCAGTATGCCTTTTTCTTAAAACAAGGTTTATTCGTAAATTGAAAAACAATTTTCTTCTATTTCCAGTCCCACTACACTACTAGAGGTTGGCTGTTTAAACTATTGAACTTAGTCGTAAAAATTTACGCAGCAAAACTTCAATTTTATAGTCATTCAACCTTATTTGACCGGACGTTTTTAAATTTACCCTATACTTGTAATAGTTGAAAGTACTAAATTTTAAAAACTTACTTTTAAAAAACAATCAAAACTTAGGCAACCATACTATAACTTAATAAGCTTAGCATCTCAAAACTCGAATTTTGTCACCGTGGAAGGGAGATGGCGCAATACACTATGTAAAGCGCTGTCTCACTTTACAACTTCAACAGTCCAGCTTCATATTTACTAGTTAATAATTGTATAGAGCGCTTTTAAATTATATTTACTTTAACTTCAGACAATCTACTAAAACTATCATCAGTACACAAGACTATTTTCTCATGAAGCAAAACTCTAGACAAAAAGATGCCAATCATTTTGCAAACGTATTCTTAGCACAATAAAGTTGAAAGTCGTTTGCATTTATCACAACTCGCTGGCACAATGTGGCTGTGTAATTAGCGGCGTGAGCATTGGGTTTATTGCTTATTAAAACAAATGGTTATCACCTACGAGTGCCTAGGTTTAGTCCCGTCCATGTTACTAATAAATGAATGGGAGGAATATATCTGGATGTCCGAGAGCAATTTTCGTAGAGATTTTGAAGAAAATAAGAGTTTTTTGGTTCATTTTGAACTCTTTTGGTTACTTAAAAAATAGTTTCTTTGATCGCAACACCTTTCCTGATAAAAAAAAAGTTTTAATGAGAAAAAATCAAAATACTACATTTGCACTAAACACCTCAACTAGATCCTCATCTTGGCTTAGCTATTTAAAGGCTGATCTACAAAAACACTACCATATAGACGAGAAGACCAAAATATTGAGAACCGAAAAAGAAAATTCAACAAGTCAACCACTACTTATTTACCCCTTGTGTCCATTCCCACTACAATACATACAACTATTTACGGTAACGAGTGTGTTCTCACATGTTGAGTGGCGTTGCTAACAATGTTCAATTACTGCAGCCACGCAGCCTCTGGGTTCAGAGTTCGGCAAAAAGCGTCGCCTGCGCCGCGGTGACATCTATAACTGTAGAGTTAGTAACGGAATAAGCGGACAGGGAAGTAGTGGGCTAAAATTACATTTAGTTTGGAAAGGAGATAGAGAAAGGGGGACGAGAAAGTATTTATAGTAGTTAAATTACGATATAATCAATGTAATCTCAGTTATTTGCTAAAGTGGATCCCTTGCTCCCTCTTTTGACAATAGGTAACGGACGCCACTCTGACATCCAGGCCGATACGAGGATGAGTAGGAATTCCACCAGGTAACAAAAAAAAGCATAACCAGAAATAAGGTTGCAAAGATATAAAATCAAACTAAGAGGGGGCAATAATGGTCAGTAATAAACCTTTAAAGCAGTTCTATACTTCAACCGTAACGTACGAGTTATACCTCGATACTCAAAACGCATCATGCTTACACCAGCAGGTAACACTTCGCTCACTGCTTTTTTTTCGTGGGAAATCACTGCGCTTATGTAGCTTAGAAGGCCTACCGCCCACTCTTGAAGTAAGATAGCAGTGGTGGAAACGAGATAGAACTAATGGCGTAGAGCGGCATTCCTCTTCCGCATCTGCAACAGTCTTAGTGTGTGTGTGCGTCTGGCACCCAAAGGGCTCCAGAAGGAAAATAGTGGGTTTTAGTCAGTAAAAGTCTGACACTCCCTCCCGTTGCACCCACAGCGGGCGGAGTCATTGATGGTAGTCCCCCAGTGTTGCTACTACGTGAGCTGGCGCAACGCTCGGATTCGGAAGTGCGGAAATGTCGCGAGCACGTCCCGGGAACCTTCCGCTTTGCTTCAAGTCGAATGAAAAATTGATCCTGGGATAGTTTTGTTATTTTTGTTGCATGGTAAATGATGTCTCAAAATTTATTTAAAATAAAAACCCAAATAGTATTTTTTTAATACCTATAAAAATATGATGTGTAAAAAATAAACTGTCACAAACGTCCTAATTTTTTTCTTTTTATTGTGGCACACACATATAATTATCAAATGCAAAAACCGAATTAGCAGCTCAGCTAACATCGGCTGATCTTTAATTCTCTACTTATCCAAAATGAGAAAACACAATATGATCTCGCATAACATATTCATATTATTCATTACCATCATTTTATGTTAAAAATATGATCCATCAAAAAACTTGCATTTAACTTACCTCTAACTTATTGTAACATTTCCAGTTCTCAAATAAATCTTGCGGGTTTTAAAGGAAAAGACACACAAACTTGGTTTCAAAGAGAACCATCTCCCTGCGAATTGAATTTGAGATCAACTTCAGATGGAGTTCAAGACAAACATCACAGCGGTGTGTTTTGTTTGAACTTCCAAGGATTGTTGGATCGTAACTTTGATATTCAAATGTAATTTGAATATGATTGACCACGTCGCATATAGAAATGTAGAAATAATAAGAGGCAAAACGATTAGCCACCTCATACAAAAAAAAAAAAAAAAAACACAATAGATATAAAAATAATTTAATAGAAGAAAGAAAAATAAGGAAAAGGCCGAGATACTTCGTTTTAATGCAAAAGAAACGCTTTAAGCAGTTCTTTAAATACCTGATTATGGATAAGAGCCCCAAACTATTCTAAACTAAGCTGTTTAAAAAAATAAATGTCTCAAATGCCACAGGTAAATAATAATTTATGTTGAAAAAGTATAATAAGTACTTTTAAAGTACATATAAAATAATAATTTATTTCTAAAACATCTAGCCTAAAATCCAAATCCACTGTAAAACCAGTTGCTAATAAACTGAATAGAAACAACCTCTTATTTGCCCGTATCAAACATGAAAGCACATTGAATAACAGTCGAGCTTTCAGCTTTCAAGCACCAAACACTCGACAATTCTATAACAGCGGAAAATCTAGAAAATCAGGGGAAAATCAGAAAACCTACCACTATAACTTAAAGTGATATTATTACAGGTGTGGAAAAGAGACGCCGCTATACTCCATGTAGAGCGCTATCTCGCTTACACAATTGGAATTATATAACTTTAAGTTATAGTGGTAGAGTTTCGGAGGGAAATTTATCATTTTACATCCGTTCGTTGCATTTGACTGCAATTTCCGTGTTTGCCTGAAGGTGGAAGTCTTTGGGGAAATTAAATCAATTTCCTCGATCGACGGTAACGGTGGTAAAATGATGTTTAGTTAGTAACTAGTTTTATAGGTGATGAAACGTGAGTTTATGTTATTACAGTTATTAGAGTAAGTTAGATAAACTTAGCAGTAAGTTTTTTTTACCTTGACTTTGTATTATGAAATGTGAAAAATAAAATATGTACTTACTTGTTTTCTTAATTATTGTGTCAATGTTTTTTTGCTGGTTAATTCATAAATACGATTAATAGTATTAATTTCTCAAAAAACAGTGTAAAAATATTAAGATTTTTTTTTGTCTACGACAAAATTTGTAAAATAAATAATTTTTAGAGCATAATGTAATTAAAACTAAACTTTAATAAAATAAAATAAGAAATAACATATATACATAGTTTAATGTATCAAGAAAATAGTATTTCTGTGGAACCTCTCGCAGTACAACCTTGAATCAAGTGTAGGTACTTGGAACTGACCATAATACGTCCAATTCCCAGCATTCGGTGCTGATAATAATTTCCCCTGAGACACGGGATCTCAACTCTTAATACATAAAACTTCGTCACATCGGTATCGATAGGAATCTATGTCTATTAGCTGTTATTTAAACATCGATACATATGTCTAAGTATAGATAGATCTATCGAAGTGTATATTAGATATCCTACTAATATTTTAAACGTGAAAGCGAAACATTAACAAACATCCATCCAGCCATACTTACATATGGATGGATGTTTCTTACTCTTTCGCGCTTAATCGGCTTGTTCACTTTTACTGAAACTTAGTTTTTAGTTAGCTGACACCATGGATTAACACATAGGCTACTTTTTAACCAACTGCGTAATATTTTTTCAGCTATTACCGACATTTTATAGATTTTTTTTAAATTTGAAATTGGCTAAGTATAATCAAAATATTAAATTCTATAAAATAAGTAATAATTAAATTCCCTTTTTAATATCAAAATATTGACAAATTGGGTTTAATGTGATTAAAATTAATCAGTTATCATACTTGTAGATGTCAACTCCAGAACAAAGAAGTGCAACAAATATTATCATTATCTATACATATAATAAAATTCTAGAATTCTGTGTGTTTGTGCACGCTAATCTCAGTAACGGCTTATTCAATTGAAATGCGGTTTTTACTAATATGTTGTAGTAAGCTTCCCATCACATTTAGTGTTTATTTCATGTCAATCGGTTGATTAATAAAAAAGTTATGCCAATATAAAGAATCACCTCGAACATTTGTTACGATTCCAATATTCTATCATTCTATCAGATTACGTACTGACACGCCTCGCGCCTGCGCGTCCGTGGCTAAATAGTGCGGGTGACAGTTGCCTGAATGACGTTGACGTCTCTCAGAACCACATGACTAGGGATGGACATTCAAAAAAATATTTATATCGCTGTCGATACTTACAGCATACATTTAATTCTCTTTCATTTTCTTATGAAAATTTGTGTGTTATTTAGTTGTGCAGTGTAACTACGTGTATATACCTGTCAATATAAATATTTTATTACTACTTATCTTAACTCAGATATGAGTTTGGACGAATAAAATGTAAATATTTTTCCTTAGCAACTTTTAACCAATTTTATAATGTTGTGTTGTTTCATCATTATAATTAGACGTTTTTTTAAAATAAAAATTAAACTACGCCCGATATACCTACATTTCTTATTCCAAAAAAACATCGTGCACCTATCCATCGTAGCAATACATCCCATCACTGAAGAAGTCTATCCCGTTACGTTATACGCATAACACTTTACTTTATTTTTCATTCCATTATATTTGATTTGAAGATTAGAACATTCTGATTGGTTTTAATTTAATTTACTACAGTTATGAATCTTCTATACATATAATAAAATTATTTTTAAAGAACACGTAACTGGTTTAACTGAATGTTACCATAGCGACCAAAATACTGTTGCTATGGTTTTATGTTTTGACGTTAATATTAACTTGCTATATCGCTTACGATACAGAAATGAAAATAGCCGGGTCCGGGAAGTACGAGCTTTGTATTCTTTAAACTCTAAGTTCAAATTTCATTTTACACACATTTTTTGAATGTGTTTTTTAATATTTTTTGAGTACGATTCGAAATCAGGAGTACCCTAAACCGACGGGCGTGTATGAAGCGACTGATGAGTGTGGATGAAGCTAAAGTGGTATGCCAGGATCGTAGCAAATGGAAAGATATGATCTCTGCCTACCCCCAAGGGAAAGAGGCGTGACGTTTATGTATGTATGTATGTACGATTCGAAATTTCAGTCAAGCATAAAATTTTTTTTTCTTCTATCGTTTTTGGTGGTTCAAAAGTATTGTAAGAAGCGCTTGGATTTTTTTAACAGAAAATTGTCTTTTAAAATACTTTAATATGGTATCTACTTACTGCTAAGCTACGACAGTCTCATCCAATTTGAATGGATCTGTAGGAATTAAATAAAAGAAAACCAACTACACCAAAATAAAAAAAATAGTTTGTACGGTAAAAGATTTACTATACTTTATTAACTAGCTGTTGACTGCAATTTAGTTTTGTAAAACGCGTGGCTTTAAAGACTTGATAGTGCGTATACACTACCACAATTGTGCACCAATTGCGATGGTATAGGGTAGTTGCATAGGTAAAGTATTATAAAG
This sequence comes from Chrysodeixis includens, assembly GCA_941860345.1. Lineage (NCBI taxonomy): Eukaryota > Metazoa > Arthropoda > Insecta > Lepidoptera > Noctuidae > Chrysodeixis > Chrysodeixis includens. The sequence continues at coordinate 2,214,536 of OW796099.1, read as the reverse complement.
ATAGGCTGTTATTATTAATATCTATTTAATATTGCGTACTTACGCATGCACATAATATTATTATGTGCCGCACGCGTACTCTCGCGAATGTTTTGTTATGTGTGCGTAACATTAACCTTCTTCAAGCTCAGTTGGCTCAGCTCAAACTACTAGAATCAGAAACTTGAAACTTTGGTAGTAATGTAAGTAAGCACTATGCGTCCGTCAAGGGGTAGAAAGAAAACGAAATAAAAGATCGGTGCCCGGAATAATTTGCTGCACATACATACATCCACCAAATGGGGAGCGGCGCCTGCCGTTACTGCCTGCCGATGTACACTGGCTACTATTGAAATTCCAACTCGAGCTCGGTGCAAGATCTGGGCAGATCGACATCTACCACCTACTACTTATGTCCTACCTCAGGAACATCTACCGCCCGGAGGTACCTTGAAGTGGTATTTTCGGAAAGCATTCAACTGTCTAAGAACCCAAGTAGGTAGGCAAACAAAATTTTGCAAATTTGGCTATACAGACCCCTCTCACATCCAGTGAGAATGCGACATCTCCGTACAGGCGATGTCACATCGCATAGAGTGGGCAAAGTGTCCGCGGTTAGTTGGTGCACCGTCACCAAGTTCTACGAAGAAGTGATGACGCTCAAAGAAAAAGTGTAAAGAGCACGGCAGGCTTCATCTGACCACCTGATCCATGTTCGACGAGCAAGGGACAGAAGAAGGGCCTAATGGGCCTCCTCCAACCACCATAATTAGCCTACGGCAGTAGTTTCGGAGCAGTCTACTGTACTGGATAAAGGCAAAGACGGCGTGCGCGGTGTTTCCACGCGCCTCTTAATAAGGACTGGAGAAAGCTGGCTCCACATTAAAGAAAAAGAGCTCTCCTGTCGGGGTTCGCAGTAGTTTGCTAAAGCGTTCCCGTGGCCCCTGTCAATAGGAAACGGAGGTTTAGCCAGTAAGAGTCCGGCACACTTCTTTGTCATCATACTTTTTCAAGTCCTTCAATCCAAATTGTCAAATAAGTGCAAGATAGCTGCCACAGCAAAAAACTAGCAGTCAAATATGTTTGTAAGACTAGAGGTTATGATTAGGAAGTTAAGAAATTAGTTTTGAACAGAACAGGATTAGGGAGCTGGCATAAAACATTATTTAGCTGTACTTTTTGTACAGCACTACACATCTTCAATACCACGCAGACAAAGTCGCGGGTAGCAGCTAGTAATTAATATTATCTAGAAATTCTCACCCTAGTAAACTTAGAGATAACATAACACGGTTTTCTAATAAATAAATTAAGTTATCTACAATAACACCTATTACTTGATAACCTATGCGCTATATTGTTAATTACTTAATTATTACACAACAATTATTTGCTACACGTACTATGTTCCATACTAAGTACAAAATAAGACACTAAAAACACAATAAAAAGTTTGAAAACACTCACATTTTAAAACGTGAGCCACGCGATGTTTCATATTTTTAAGACCCTAAAATTAAAGCTGGTCTTGTTTCTTGTTTCTATCACTTACTCCGTAACTCAAGGAAAACGCCATTAGAGGTAAACTTAGTGAGCGACTGTCAACGGCTCGGCAAACCCTTTTAAAATATTCATCAAAAGCCGCCTAATAATAATAATGTCCGGACCGATTTTGGCCACGGCCACGGCGGTCAGTGTTACTATGACACCATCCAGCTACGTGGGACATATTAAAGTGCACAAGCGAGTGCGCAAACACAGGTCCACTCTCTATTCCTTTACTCTTATAACCCGATGGGACGGCAATACGATAATCCAAACGAAGAGAGATTTTTACGTTCCGAAAAACGGAAGCTGTGATATTTAGGTATTTCTAAAACGCACACAACATTCGAAAAGTTGATGCATGCCTTGGGGACCTTTAATTTGTGCAAGTCCTGTGGACTAACCACTAGGCTATAACAGCTTCAAAGCCGCCTAAATAAGACTCGTAAACATAGCCACATATTTCTGCAATTCTCACGCAAATCAAAGCCAACATTAAATAAAGCTTACGACCATTAAACCGTGTACCAAATCTACAGCGATCAAACGCTATCTAAACAGCATCTCGGCTGGTTAAGTTTCAAAACAACCGCCTGAATGGTCCTTAAAAACCGCCGTTGTCCGCAATGTCCGCCCACTGTTCAGTTGTCCCGCTAATTCGTTCATTAGCATTGAATGGCGGCTCGGCGCCACTTTCGCCGACAAGCCCGCCTTCGCCGACAGCCCGGGGCACAATGTGACGTATGTCGCTAAAACCGTCGGCCTCTGAATTATGCCTTCACTAGCCGACTACTGTAAAGCGCATTCATTATAACTAAAATCAGAATACGATATTTACGTCGATATAATGGGGTATGTGGTTTGATCTACCGTGAATGGGCTGGGCCCCTTTGAATATGTTTATTTTTAGAATAGACTAAAGATGAAGGCTCTATACAAAGTCTGGTCTATTTTAAAGGCTTGTATTGTCCTACACATGCCCTTTAGGCAGCCTCCAGACACCTAGACAATAAGATTCTGACAGCAGAATGTTTTGTTTGAGTTTGGTTACCTAACGAGTTTTTGCGATATTGAATAACATTGTCTTTATCAAATATTCTAGGCTTCAATAATATTGACAATAGAAAAAATATATTTTCAGATTGTTTCTTCTAAAAATCCAAGAATCCAAGCATATTTAAATTTAGTCATGACGGCAAACCCAGAAGGATATAAAGGAATCAGCTTAACTCTAGTTCATCATAGTCATGGACATAAGAGACGAATGAGGCCTTTGCCAATAAGTAGGAGAGAAACAGCTAGCAGGAAAAAGGTTTCAAACTGCCCAATGATCTCGACATCCACATCGACCAGACAGCCCGCATAACGTTTAATTTCGTATCATTAGCGACGTCTGGGGTTCAAAAGTGAGCGACCTTAAAGTTTGTTTCGCTGTTCATTACCAAGTTACTGACACTGGTAATTAGATTTTATACGGTTTTCGACTTCACAGCTGACTTGGGAATGTTTTGAGGCTCTCTTGTAAAGTAATGGCTTAAAGGACTTCCGTCCATCAGTGATCGATTTTAATGCGATTGTGGGTTTTTGAAGTTAGGTTAGCAAAAGTTTCAAGATTATATAGTTGTGTTCCTGCTTTACTTGAGGCTGCTTGATCTCGGTTTGAACTGTGTATAGTATAATAACGAAGTTAACTGTTTTATTTCAATCTAAATGAAGTGTGAGCAAGTTGTTTAGCCAACGTTATAATGAAAGCCAAAACTTGCAGTATACAATATGTACTAGCCAGGATTGTCACTTCGGGATTCTTGACACTTAGTAATTCAGAATTTAACCTAAACAGGTCTAGTACATCAGTTAACGTTTAAATAAGACTTAAAGCATCAATAGAAACTAAAGCGACACCGAAAAAAGACCCACTATGTTCCTTGACTGCCTTTAGATGTTAAAGAAACAGACCAAATGTTAAATCATATTTAGACGCAAATTTCAATCATATTGCTACAAACCTACGGATTAACAATCAATATACAAATCCTTATTCCCAAAGCTGTTCTAATATCGCCTCAAACAGCTTTCAGCTTCATCCATGGCCTACATCAAGACGCATTATAATATGATTCCCTTCAACACAGAATGCTGGGAGCACTAAAAGGATTAGTCCTAATGCAATTACTGCAGCGTTCGTATACCACGCGTGCCATAACGTCGATACGTCACGTACGACGTATACGTGACGTTTATGTAACGTATTTGTTTGTTACGTGATTAAAGCTTTTTTGTTGCGTTGAAATTTGATGTAACTTTGTTTTTATAGTAAGATAGATGGATAGAATATTCTTTATTGCTCACCATGAAGACAAATTTGACAAATGTAAAAGTTACATGGAGCCATGGGCGGTCTTATCATTCAACCTTGGAATGGACTTGGTACTGAAAAAGTAACATTTGTGCAGGTAGTCCGCGGTGCATAGTAAACACAAATTCTTGAACTTCAAAACCCAAGGACGGTTAAGTTAAATTATCTTGACGTGTTACATTCCTACAAGTGCTTACGCTGATTGAACACTCAAATGTGTTGAATGGACAAGTCAAACTCTTGTAAATTGTCGAAAAAGAATGACATTCCCATATAGAGCTACAATAGGATCTCTTGGTACGTGGATGACATTAACATGAAGGTGTTTATTGCGCATATTCGCAACAAGAATCAACCAAACTGTCAAAAGTCATGTTTTTTTCATAAGATGACGACATTAGTTCCAACTTTAGTCTCGTGTTGTATCCTTAACGCCTTGTAGCAATAAAATCTTAAAATTTTACCCTTTATCAAATATCTTTAAATATATCTGTAGATTGTATTCTCTGTTAAATATGAAATGTATTTGAAGATTTTATTTTTGAGGTGGTTTTTTTTAAAGAACATAACACCTAACTAACAATATATATTTGTTATTGTCTTCATAATAGTTCCAGCTTAAACCCAGGCTCCGTTTTCCCTTAACAAAGTAGCTGTCGCAGCCATCTATCACCCTATCCACCCGTATCGTAACAACACGCAAATTGGATAAGTTTACCATTTGCCGCCCGCGCGCGCGTAATCCACGAGATGAAATATCGACGCGCTACCTAACTTTACCTACATTATCTGATAGATTTTTGATACTTTAAGGTAAAGGCCACCGGGAACACAATTCCTGTGTAGAATTTGCGCCCGGCGTTGTCGCTCTCGTATAGGCCTTGTTAGCCACCAGTGCAAGTGCCAAAATCAAATAAATTAACACGGCTGCTGTTTCAAACATCTGTCATAGATGCTAGAGGCCAATGACGATGATGAAGGCAACTAGTTACATATACATATAGCAAATCATTCAGGTGAAATATCAAAAACTAGTTAACTATGATATTATTTATGGCTATCCTGACAGACCAAAAGCTAAATTTGAAGTTATAAAAATTTACACGAACTTTTACCCCAGCTCTTTGGACAGTTTAGCTTCTAGGTTCTTAACCACACAATTGACAATTATTTGTTTAATGAAACTAATATCAGTATCAATACTAAGATTTTGACTGGCTTTTTGGTCTAGTGGTTAGGTGGTTCATTATTTTGTTCTGTGTGGGTGTAATTTATCTATAACATGTATGTATTTAGTAGTATATACCTACGTATGTTTATCAGTTATCTAGTACTCATGAGACAAGCTCTGCTTAGTTTGAGACTAGATGATAGATAGATATCATTAAAGACCCTCTCAACGCAACAATAAAGCGACAACAAATATAATACGACCTTTCCAAACTTAAATGATAGTTTCAAACTTGTCTTCTTAAATAAATAAGATTATTATCGCCGGAGGGACATTTTCCCGGCCTCAAAACTGTTTATAAATAGTCACACGTGTCGACCAGTTATATGTACATGCAGGGTGTCCCAGAAGTCGACGTCAAGCTGGAAACTGGTGATAGGCCAAGTCATGACAGTTTTCAGCAAAATATAAAAAAAAATCTAAGTTAGGCATTTTACAGATTTTAGCCATTTTACAAATTGGGTAAAATCTGTAAAATGGCTTCTGTAAAATATTTTTCAAAAGTCAATAATATTTAAAATACCTAAGTTAGATTTTTTTTTATATTTTTCTGAAAACTGTCATGACTTGGCCTATCACCCGTTTCCGGCTTGACGTCGACTTCTGGGGCACCCTGTATATATATACTGTGTAGTGTGTACAATATATGGGACCTGTACAGGTCTATGATGCGTGGGTGGAGCAGGGTTGTGCGGATCCAATGACCAGAAAAATAAATATGATAGATAGTAGTTGACGGTGATTGGCAAGATGGTTGAGTTAATTGTGAATTTTTATAGTGAAAGTGTAATTAATATAATGTCAATGTTGGTGTACTTAATTATAACTTGTAGCCTAATGTAATGCGGTGCTGTGTAATACAATTTGAAAAAATAAATGCACATTGATAGATTTTTTTATTAGATTCGGTAAAAAAATAAATCGACAGAGTTGACATTTAATTTATTCATTTAATACAATTTAGAGAATCAGTAAATTATAAGATTTATACACAGCTAGAAAAATGAAATGCTCAATTTTATTCTTACATATTTAATTTTAAACAAGACAGTATTCCTACGTATTAAGGTCTTGGGTCTATATTCATAGTAAATATTAAAATATACATTTTTCTATACACAACTTATAAACCTAACTTATAATAATTAATAAAATACTTACAGCAACAAAACCACAGCGTCCTCCCATATGATTAGTAGCAGGTTCCTGTCATAACAGCGTGGCTTTCGATTAAAGGGTAACCCTTTCGATTCCCGCGGGTGTCGTAACTTCCTAAGCTGAGTAATGACCGCGCTCGGTCACGCGCCCTACTAATAACCACCTGTGAACTAATCAAAGAAGATTACATTAAACTGTAGGCAGAACCTTAAAATGTATAAAGAGTGTAATTTCAGTTAATTTGATAAATGATCTCTACATTCTGTATGTATAACTATTATTGAGAATTTAAGACTATAACAATTTAATGTTTTATTTAAATAACAAGTTTATTAAGTACACATAACTTTAAAAAAGTCACATTAGTACTTTTGCCTGTGCTGGGGAATCGAACCTGCACCTCGTGCATACAAATCCATACGATAGACCGCAAAGCCACTACGACAATTTAAATAAATTATTTACAACAGACAAATATTTATTAAGGTTATATTACGTACTTCAACATTAAATAATTCACTAAAAATATAACACCTTAGTTTATTTAATTTACATTTAAGAATAAATCTCCATTTACTACGTTTAACTTTCTATAAACACCGGTGAAATGGACCTGTCGTTCTGGTTCATGGTCTAATAAATAAATTAGGTACCATTTTATCAAAATCTATTAATTAATAATGAAAAAGAGTTCAAAAACCTCATAAATCATAATTCCATAATTCAAAGGGGAGCAAATTAGCTTCATTACATTTCAAACCCAAAAATTGTGAATAATTAATGTCACTTAATCTGCATTATTTAGTAGTGCGCTAATGTTGCATAAATTCCAAGTTGCCCCACAGTCAGGGTGACCCCTGTATGAATGGCAGGGTTTGTGTATTGATTGCATGCCCGTTGCCTAGCAACGCGGGAGCAGCGACGAGGTACACGGGTCACTTGTTGTTTTGTAATTAATTGAAGTAGTCATGGATAACACTTTGACAACTAATAACAACAAGCTAGAGAAAAAAAAAAATAACAATATTTAGAAAATATCGAAATATGTTTTTAAATCAATTATTTCGATTTTTAAAGCTAAGTTAAGAATTCAATTTGATGTTTGTAAAAGGTTTTCAAAACAAATTGACTTTTGCTGTGACGAGATGAATAATTTTAAAAAATAAGTAAAATAATACGGATGTGGTTTCATTTCATCAAAATTGAACTAAGGTTGTCGAATTTCACAAATGTATAGCAAGTAACAAGAAGTCACGTATTTTTATAACACCATGCTTTTTAACGATTTCTATAATCATTAACGCTTTTAAAATTGGTACTCTACGAAGTTATATTAGATGCACAATAGGTACTACTTCAATAATATAGTATGTCTCTAAAATAAATAGTCGACAACTAACATAAGTAATGTAGGGACAGCAAAGCAAGCCGAACAAAATACCGAGCAGTATGATGTACGGTCAGCAATCGACGTTACAATCCGTTTGCGGCAGATCTAATGTAAAGGGTGCCTCTGTAGCCTGATTGTGTGGGATAAGTTAGGAACTGCGGCGTTACATGTTTTAAACAACTGTATTTGTCAGTGATAATAAAATATATTTCTCAACAAAATAATAAATTATAATATATGCGTGGTAATGCGGCCAGTCTCCTGGGCACGTTTCTGGCCATTGACGGAGATGAGGATATATTTTTCGACGCTTTGTAAATGTTGATTTATAGTTAAATAAGTTTAGTTATAAATGTAGATATTTCTTGTTTAGTTTAGTGTCTGTTCAATAAATAATTATATATTCTTCACCATTCAAACAACGCCATCTAGTCTCAAGCTAAGCGTACTAAATAGCTTGTGTTATGAGTACTAGACTACGGATAAACTTATATATTTCTAAATACATACAATATGTTATAATTTACACCCAGACACAGTACAATATGATCTTGCTCATCACACAAACATTTGTCCTGGGTGGGGACCGAACACACGACCTCCGGTATTCGGTAGTCAGGGCCACTAACCTTAGAATATTGTATTAAGATAAAATTTTAATAGGAATCGTGCCAGATAAATAAATATTTTAATGAGACTAGATGGCGTTGTGTGAGAGTTGTGATAAAAAGACTAGGTCCGCTGCCAGCTTCTAACTTGGATCAAAAGAGTGTATCTCACCGATTATCCGTGGCAAGCGTTCCCGGGGGCACAGCATATAGCAATTGATGGGCCAATCACCAGCTAATAACTCGGATTCATGGAGCCTTTGTAAACTTATTTATTACGAACGCAGCCGCATCTGATTAATGAACTGTTTGACCGACGTGTGTGTAGCTAAAGGATTACTCGTTTTGTTAAATGCTAATATTAACTGCTATAGTAGCAGGGCATAACAACAGTTATTCAATTGTTGTATGAAACTGTTAAAGTATTTTTCACTGAATGTTTTTTTTGGAAATGTAAGTTGATTTCACTAAGAAAGCACAAAGTGAATTATAGGTGGAATATTTAGCAAAAACAATCTATTTATATTATTTTCGTGATCTGAATATACATATTTCTGATCATGTTTCCTTTTATGTTTATATATTATAAGTATCTGACAGGTTCTTTTTCTGATTGTCGTCATAATATTATTTTTATTTCCTTATTATAATATATTATACCTACAGTGTTAAGATTGGTATCCCGGAAGACTTAATTGGTGATTATTACATTACGCTAGAGTGTTGAGGAAAATGTTCTAAAAATGTAAATTTCAGCTATCATGTATAATTTCCCTGTAAATTATGTCAAATGCTAAAGAAATACGGCGTATTTTTATTAATTAAAGGAATATTTGATAACAATTTTGAATGATGATTAAATATTTGGGAAAAAAATAAAAAAGATAGAGCCTTATCTTATTTTCACAAATCTGATTTTTTTTTACAAACGCAAGTGTTAGGATATGTAGGAACTTACAGAAATAAGTATTGACGCTTATGCTTAAGGACCATTATATTAATATGAACTTGGTCTGGTTTGAAAATAATATCGCAGAAGTAAAGCCTTTTTAAAGTCTAACGTAATTTGCAAGCTGTTGCCTGCAACTTTACCCACGCGAATGTCGATAATAGTTGCAAATACATTACCACTCCCTGACACAGTAGATTAAAAAGTAGCCAATGTGTTACCATACCAAATTTCATTAAAATGGATCTTGCCATTTACGCGTGAAAGGATAGCAGACCTCCATCCATACATCCATCCATACTTACAAACTTTCACCTTTAAATATTAGTAGTATATTACATTAGAAAATCTACAACATCAAAACAATTATAATAGAAACAAGCCCACCAAAGCCTGATACGTAATTTTCAGTATATAACTTCAAGAAACAGTACAGATTTAGTTACAAACCTCCCACGCAGTGCAGACGTTTGACGTCTACTCCCACGCAGAGTTAAACTGACTAGACACCCACCCACCTGCCTACAGTAAATACATTGACCTAAATAACACTAATGAAAGGAAAAATAGTTTTCATAGAACTCTATTTATAAGCTTACTTGGTTGTTGCTTGCGACTTTGCACGCGCGATTGGTTATAGCTGCAAAAACTTTTGCCCCTTTGATGCAGTCGGTAGGTAGCCTATGTGTTAACACAGGGTGTCAGCTAACTCCATACCAAATTTCAAATTTCGTCAAAATTGATATAGCCTTTTGAGTGTGAAACGGTAACAAACATTCATTCAAAAACTTTCACATTTATAATATTAGTAGGATTAGAGTATCTTCCTTCCTACGATTTTTTTTAGTATTTTTAGCTCGTGCCTAATTGAAAGTTTGTGTAATTAAGATTATCTAAAACAGGATATATTCGTAAAGACTTTAGTGTTAATGTTGTTAAGTAAAATTATACAAATAAAATGTAAGAATAAATGATATGAAAAATACATAGCAATCTTTAACTATTGACTTAAAAAGAAAAATTGAAAATATTGTTATTCAAAAGCCAAAATTTGATTGATATGACCTCACTTACAATAAAGTAATGTACTATAATAATATTCCATAATTTAACGTTATTAAAATCAATAACCATGCTATATAATTACGGAAAACCAAACAAAATCCAGTCAAATAGAAGTATAATTACAACAATTCTAGGTCCTAATAAACAATTGAATGCCAGACAGCCAACCCTACCGTTCTCTTACACCCGTGTGTCAATAAATCAGCATTCTACAACTATTGTCTTACCCCTAATTACCGGTAAATATTCCTGTCTGTCTGTCCGGTAATTAGTTGTCAAAAGTACGGCTTAATAGGGTGATGTAAGATTGTAAGATACTAAGTTATCGCGATGTTGCGTCGTGGAGTAAACGTGTTATTTATTAGAGCACAGTAACGGTAGATCACACGGCTTTGCTTTTGTCACTTAAGGGGTTAAGTCGTTTTGTCTCAGAGATAGAAAATGATAAGTGTTAGAGTTAAACCTAGGTTACGTGATAAATTGAACTTAAAAAAAAACGGATTTGTAAAAAACTACGTACCGACTACATTACTCTTTTCAAGCACTACAACTTCTCCAACTGTTAATGTTGACGCCGATGACTATTTTTTAATTATCGTTTGCCTTTTAGACAACCTACACAGAAGAGTCGGTAAATACCACGTAAATACTATTGAACTACCAATCAGGTAAAATCCGAGTAAATAGATCTTAAAAAAACAATTTCACGATGTCTAACATCATACACAAAACTAACCCATCATCTTTCAAACAACCGACCGTATATCAGTGGCCGTATGTTATACTCCCTACAGCGAACATTACGAGGCCTCCAGCTAGCAGTAGAGTGTAAAGCCCATTAGAATCGTCTCGGGATCCCTACAAACCTACAATTTCCAGCTAACCAGACAACTACCTAACTCTTTTACCGCCCAAATATGGAGTGAACAAAGAAGACGGAGACAGAAGGTTCACGTGGTAATCCAACTTTTGTTCTAATTCGAACCCTATCGTCCAGCACATATCTAGCTCTAAATAAGAAAAATGTTAGTTTGTTGTCTGTAATTGCCCTCTGCGGCACCTCCAGCGGTGTTCACTGTGCCTAAACGAGCTTCTGAAGCCAAGAAGAGGCTCTTCACGGCCGCGGCGGTAAATTACAAAGCTCTCTCTTATACTAACTTAAAAGATGATAGTCCTCAGGCAAATTCTGAACGATATTTTAATTCATTGTCTAGTTTAACAGGAAGAGATAACACCTACTTGTAAGCATGAACTAATCAACAGGTACACGAGCAAAAACATTTATAGACGACCGAACAGTTGCAGTACATTTCTTATGTGGAATTTCTGAAGCTGATATAAAATATTCCTGATAATGTAAGGTAAACAAAAATGTTTAATTTGAAAAAAAAAAACACAATTTCATAAACCATTTGATTAGGACTTAAACTTCAATTGTTTGGTCGTGTACCTATACTTGTATTTGCACTCTTCACAACAATCAGAAAACATACGAAAATAATCGTAGTACTTCTGCATACTGCTTTATATAATGACGCCTATCACGAGCTAGAAAAAGCTGCAACTACTTAGGTAGAGTCGTGACGGAGCTGCGCGTACGCAGCCCCGCCGGCTGTGACGTCATTAACTAAATTGTGGTGCTCATAGACTACTGGAAAGCTAATTAGGTAGGTAAAGGAGTTATTGTTAAATGCATAAGTTAAAATTGAAAGAAAATATAATTATAGAACGGAAAACCGTTAACTTTAATTCATCACATTAATGAAAATAAGATATAGAAAATAAATATAACGCACTTCTACGCAGAAATAAAAAAAAATGAACACGGAGAAATTCAATATAAACATTAGTATTATGTAACAAAATAAATGTTTGATTGTTTAAAAAACTAGCAAACAATAAGGTTGATGTGATTCCGTTTTTTCGAATTTAAATCTCTCAGAACATTTAGCAAATAGCGTCCACTTCCACAAGAAAAACCCATTTCGCGAGATTTACTCAACATAAAACTTATGTTCCATTAGTGTATATCATCCTACCCTTTTAACAACACAAACATTCAAATAAATATTGCTATTAGTTCAATAACATTAAATTTTATACAAAATCTTACTGCTTGGTAATAGAGTTTAGTTTTGTACAGCTTTGTAAAACTTCGGACATCGTATGTTTCCAGTCACGAAAAGCTTTCACGCGTTTACACTTAAAGAACTGTAGAGGTCATGTTATACTGGTTATTGTTAACCAGTTTATAAAGACCTGCGTGAATAGGTTGAAAGTAAGCGGTTGTGGATCAGGTTATGTTGGTGTTTTGTTATAGAGATATGGCAGGGTTCTGTGGGCAATGAGCCGTGGAGATGTGTAGATCCCTTCAGATAACCGGACACAACGAAGTTATGATATTATACTTATTACGTCAGTACACCAAGTTGGCTGGCCTCCTTGCAATCTCGCGAAGTAGAGTAAGTAGTAGAGATAAAAATACAAAACCAAATAAGTAGAAAAAATTTGCTTGTGTGTTACATATCCTAGACTTTTACCAGGTCAAAGAAAAGTTGTGTCAAAATATTATTTGTTAGCAGAATACTTTGATTGCAACGAGGCGCGGTCAGGCGCGTGTATAACAACAAAATAAATCAATGATTTTGATTGCATTTAAGTTAATCATGTACCTAATTTATCATAACATCAAATAAATTATATCACTGCAAATTAGTAACACATTAAACATGCACCTAATACCTAAGCAGTGCCGTCATATCAGTTCCAATAACCAAAGCGAACACTACACGTGTCGGGTATCATTCTATGTAAACACTGCCTGAGCCAGCGAAATACAATACAGAACGGTAGTCACGTACTGCATACCTACCATCAACCTTTGAAGCAAGAATGTAGCTCTTGTGAGAGAGAGACAACGCTATACGCTGTGTAGAGCACTATCTCGCTCTTCCCTAGTACAAAAGTTTTAAGTTAGCGGTGCAAGGTTAGAGGTACTTATTTACACAGACACTTAATATTCATAATTAAAATACAGGGATAAACTAGGTAATGGGAGTTTATGGCGCACCTTCATAATGACCTGCCGCGCTGGCTATTAGACTATCTTTACAATAAATATAGTAGTTACTGTAGCAGTAATGAGTTAACCGTAATTTTCTCTCGTTTTATGAGAGGGCTGTAAAGTATATTGATTTTTCTTTGATACCTAGATACAAAAAAATACCTTATGTTGTTTTAAACACGTAAATGTACATATTCGCATTGCGCAAATTAAATTTATAATTTCAGGTCTAAAATTTAAAAATATATAAGTATTCTAATAGTCTATACCTTAAACATAGCTGAAAAACTGAATTAATTTCGTGTAAGGATATTTAATATCCTTAAAAAATATAGCGCTAATTGACCCTCATTAAAAAATCATCTGTTTCCTATACGCAGCACTAATTATTGCTTTTTATTGTGTTCTAGTGTTTGGTAAATCTTCTGCCACTTTTATGCAGACTGTACGTATTGATTCTGATTAGCCGCGGTAAGGATCGGAGCGAATACCCTGAGGCAAACTGAGGGAATCCACAGATAAAAAGTCGCTTCGCTTTTAACGTCGCAGTAAATATGCAATATTTAAAAGCACTTCTCTATGATTATAATCCAGCTGTAAATTAACGCATAACAAGAAATTTTCATAATTAATTCAATTAATATTAGCTAGGCAGCGCGTAATAACACAATCTTTCGCAATAAATATTTAGAGATAAGAATACACGAAGTCGATACAAAACATTAAAATTTAAAATAAGTTAGCCTCTTAAAGAACGTAGAACCTAATTTTTTTACGAGTAAAAAAATATGAGTTTATGTTATTTAGGCTATTATGGCATCAAATATGGTTATGAAATCTAGAAAAAATAGCTCTGCATACTTGGAAGTCGTTTAAGAAGCAAACATATTCGACAAACATTTAATTATACAAACAACATGCAATAAAAAAACCATAAAAAACATACAAAAATCTTCACACGAAACAAACGCATAGCAAACAATACGAAATTTGAAAAAAATGATGGAATTCTTCAAAAAACGGGAATCTTTCCGAGGGCTCTACATAAACTGGTCGTGTAGTTACGTCCAGGTCGAGACTTCCACTACGTCACATCACACGTTGTACCACCAAGACCACGTGACTGTGAGGTAATGGCCATTTCAACCCTGAACCTCTTCTTTCTTCCTGTCTTTGAAACTTCTTGGACCGAAGATCTTGAGTTGTTGATAGTTTGATGGCAATGTACATAATATCCGGTGCTTACACAATTATAAGGAAAATAAGTATTCATGATTCAATATTTATGTTAAACTTACAAAACTAAAAACCAAAATACTGTATTTTTTGTTAAACTAAGTATAATAAATTGTACATAAGAAGCGCAATAATTATTGTTACACAAGTAATTAAAATAATTTAAAAAAATCGTAAAACAGAACACATTATTTTGTATAGACAAAATTCCGGTGGAAATGAAATTAAGGCTAAAGCATAATCCACTAATTAGGTAGGTTCTAAAATAATCTATTATTATTTAATACTTCTGAAATATATAGTGATTCGAACGTAACATTGTTAGATAGGAAAGTTAAACACTCACAGTAAATCCGTGTCAATGCCAGGACATCTTGAATTCACGCAACGTTCCCCAAAACAGCACAATACTGAAAATTAAATTATGAAATGATAGAAAAAGGAAAAGGTATTATTTGCGTTTCAACATTCTTTTCAGAAACGAAATCATCTAGTTTTAAATACTCCAAAAAAATCTGTAATTCGGTAAATACAAAACAGCCTCCAGAAATGTCTTGTTTTAAAAGATGTCGAGGTGGTGTTAAAAACATTCTCTTTTAGAAGAAGTGGTTGCTATATTATACAAAAATGTTCCAAAGTTGAGATAAAGTTCGTTTAGAATATATTAATATAGAAAAAAGAAAATAGATTTTAAATGTACAATTTGAAACGAACTCGCAAAATACAAGATTTTGTTTCCTTAAACGTCGTCTGCCTGTAGTTCTTATAGTTCTGCGAATAAAACCTTAATTAAGATAATATACAAGACCTAAACTTTTTAAAACAAGAAAATATTCTTTGACTTCTTAATAATAGACTAACGCAAAAAGAGTTAAATAAATTGTTATATTATAAAAAAAGTCGATGTAATAACAAATAGAGTAGATATGTTGAGGAGATACGTATAGTTACAAGCTATCAAAGATCGATGCGCATATTAAACTAACTTTTTCCCGACTCTAAAATAGAAATTTTGTTCACATTTAGGAAGATTAAAAGCTACTTATTACTTTGGTCTTAGTCTATTTTCTTACTTATTAAAACTATTATACGAAAGATAAGGGTACAACCTTATAAAATAAGGGGCTTAATCTATATTTTACTAATATTTTTTCCAAATAAATTGATGTAACTTACATGTATCGTGGTCGGGCAGTTGCGCAGGAGTGGACCGGTGGCAGGACGCGCTGGCGACAGCCGATGTGCTGACGAAGCGGTCTGCAGCCATGCAGGGGCTCTGAACTTTGTTGCTTGTTTATAATTAATACGAGCTTTATTACATTTAATTTGTTATTTTTTCCTCTTTTGTACTAAGTTAGTTTGTGTGTTAAGTTACTAAGATATTGTAACTGACATTCTACTGATATTGTCTGACTACACAGGGCGATGTTTGTGTCTCCTTTCAAATATCTAAACTGTAAGAGCTTTTTGCTACAAATTACTTCGTGTTCTCCATATAGCTCACGCATGCATAACTATAACTTCGGTAAATGATCTTTATTGATTACAAATACTATTCTATCCTTACTATTATTATTCTATTATTATATACTATTATATCCTTTTCAGCATTTTTGTCACTAAAACAGGCACCTACTTTATCTAAGTGCACTTACATTGTACCTAGTTTATTCGCAAAACATAAATCATTCATAATTCCTAATGCCTTCAATAGCTGAAGTTTCAATATTTGTTTAATAATGGCTAATTTGCGCCTGTTTGATCACTTCAAACAATAAAACCGCATTGGACCAACAATGACAGATGAAAAGGCCGGATTACAATCACTCGTTGAGATAACAGACACTAATATCACAATGTTTGTATAATAATGAATTTCTACATTCAACAACTACTAGGTAGGTAATCAGTAAGTAAGCAAAGTAACCATTCATATTCTTTATTTTCCACTGCATTGCTAGCATATTGCTAGCATACAAAACTGTTTTACATGGTGCGTGAAATTTCATACAGCTTTTTTCCATTTTACAAATAAATATGAGTCGAATGAGTATCTCACTACAGGCCAAAAGAAACAAGAAATCATTAGCCATTACATTAAGTACGCATAGTAAGCGAACATACTTACATTTGTCCTATGCACCAATGGCCTACCTATAACCTAAAGGTAGCTTTCAATAAGAAAAAGCCAGCCTTTAGTTCTAGTTAGCTACTTGGTGTAATTTTGGTACTGAATCATAGGTATCATAGCATTTAATTTGAAAAGTAATGTAAATTTCTTCCTCTTTCTCTCTCTCTAGCTATCTTTTTCTAAACTCATAATCACCAGTTATCTTTTCTATCTGCTAGAGTGAGATATTAATAAAATTTTCGATTTTACTTTATGCCTAGGTATTAATACTTACGATATTTTTACAATTAAGTCTGATGACACCTGTCCCGGTATCGGGTTACCTTGTGAAACATTCGTCGCCAGCGTTCCCGGGCTGCATCGAATACCTCGCAAAACTTACGTATATGCAATAGGATCACATTAACTCTATAGAAATCAGAAACCTTAGGTACAAAGCGATTGCAGTTTTGCTTTGATGTCTATAAATGATGATGCTTAGGTTTTGGCACGTGGCGTTATTTCTTGGTAGGTATCTATACTATCTATTTGTTTTACTTATAAAAGTTTTGTACTTTAATGATTATACTTACAATATGAAATAATGTGTTAGAAAATATTTTGCGAAGATAAGTTTTCAACTTCTGGGCAAAAGCTTCTTCCTATAGAATAAAGAAAAGAATTGATATTACAATACATATTTAGATATACATAATTAATGACTATCTATGAAAAAAACAGTCAAGATATCAACCTACATGTTAAAAACTACTATGATTATAATTTTTATTAGATACTAGACCCGCTGCAGCTTCGCACGACTGAAATACTGATGTATTAGGTGTAGGTATATACGCACACCCAGGGAAACAAAGGCGTAAGACGAAAACACTAACTTTACAGGAGAGTAAAAAAACTGTTTAACCAGGTATATCTGTTATATTTTTGATGCTATGATATTTTGTTATATGCCAAAAAAATCAAGCTTTTTGTTTATTACATTAGAAATATCTCAAATTATCTCAGTGATTAATAAATTGATACTCAAAATTTTACAGACGTTTTCCTTATTTATTTATGACTAATCCTTAATTGTAAATATATTTACCCCAATTATCGTTTTCTAAATAATGAATATACTTTAACTATTCATGGTTACGTCTTTTATGAAGTTCTATACTATGTTAAAATACAAAAGATAAGCACTACTTACGGCCTTTTTTGCTTAATTATGTTTTACAGCATCAAAGTGTAAGACGTGTTTACAGCATTTTTTGTTAAAAAAATAAAAATAAAATGTAATGCTAAGCCTTAATGTTGACTTTTTAAATAGTATTTTCAGTAAAATCATAACTGTTACCAATGTTAAGCCCCTATGTGAAATACATTTCATTGGTGTAATAAAACAGATGATTAGAAAATTGGACTTTATTATAATTTTACACATAACAGACCTTGTTACAATTATAAAACTAATAACATTGAATCATATTTATTCTAATGAATGTAACATAAAAATGACAACTTCTTAAAATTAGTTAAAATCCTCGAAAAAGCTTTACAAACATGGCATTAACAAAAATCCTTGAACTATTTATAATTTCAGTTATTAAACATTTAAAAGAGTAATTAATAATATTGTACTGAAACAAAAACATGAATTCTCATTTATATTAATCACTAGCTGCTGCCCGCGACTTTGTCTGCGTGGTATTCAAGGTATGTAGTGCTGTACAAAAAGTAAAGCTAAATAATGTTTAATGCCAGCTCCCTAATCCAGTTCCGTTCCAAACTAATTTCGTAACTTCCTAATCCTAACCTCTAGTCTTAAAAACATATTTGACTGTTAGTTAATACTGCTAGTTTTTTGCTGTGGCCACTATTTTGCACTGATTTGACAATTGGGATTGAAGGACTTGAAAACGGGCGATAGCAAAGAAGTGTGCCGGACTCTTACTGGCTAAACCGCCGGAGTGCTTCTCCGTATCCTATTATATATTAGGTTTGGTTTTTAGCTAGGTTAGATTAGGTTTGGTTTTTAGCTAGGTTAGGTTAGGTTTGGTTTTTAGCTAGGTTAGGTTAGGTTTGGTTTTTAGTTAGGTTAGTTTAGGTTTGGTTTTTAGTTAGGTTAGGTTTGTTTTTTAGTTAGGTTAGGTTAGGTTTGGTTTTTAGTTAGGTTAGGTTAGGTTTGGTTTTTAGTTAGGTTAGGGTAGGTTTGGTTTTTAGTTAGGTTAGGTTAGGTTAGGCTTTTAGTTAGGTTAGGTTAGGTTTGGTTTTTTGTTAGGTTAGGTTAGGTTTGGTTTTTTGTTAGGTTAGGTTAGGTTTGGTTTTTAGTTAGGTTAGGTAAGGTTCGGTTTTTAGTTAGGTTAGGTTAGGTTCGGTTTTTAGTTAGGTTAGGTTAGGTTCGGTTTTAAGTTAGGTTAGGTTCTTAGTTAGGTTAGGTTTGGTTTTCAGTTAGGTTAGGTTTGGTTTTTAGTTAGGTTAGGTTAGGTTCGGCTTTTAGTTAGGTTAGGTTTGGTTTTTAGTTAGGTTAGGTTAGGTTCGGTTTTAAGTTAGGTTAGGTTTGGTTTTAAGTTAGGTTTGGTTTTTAGTTAGGTTAGGTTAGGTTTGGTTTTTAGTTAGGTTAGGTTAGGTTCGGTTTTAAGTTAGGTTAGGTTTGGTTTTGAGTTAGGTTAGGTTTGGTTTTTAGTTAGGTTAGGTTAGGTTTGGTTTTTAGTTAGGTTAGGTTAGGTTTTTAGTTAGGTTAGGTTAGGTTCGGCTTTTAGTAAGGTTAGGTTAGGTTTGATTTTTAGTTATGTTAGGTTCGGTTTTTAGTTAGGTTAGGTTAGGTTCGGCTTTTAGTTAGGTAAGGTTTGGTTTTTAGTTAGGTTAGGTTAGGTTTGGTTTTTAGTTAGGTTAGGTTAGGTTCGGTTTTTAGTTAGGTTAGGTTAGGTTTGGTTTTTAGTTAGGTTAGGTTCGGCTTTTAGTTAGGTTAGGTTAGGTTTGGTTTTTAGTTAGGTTAGGTTTGGTTTTTAGTTAGGTTAGGTTAGGTTCGGTTTTTAGTTAGGTTAGGTTAGGTTAGGTTCGGTTTTTAGTTAGGTTAGGTTCGGTTAGGTTTTTAGTTAGGTTAGGTTAGGTTCGGCTTTTAGTTAGTTTAGGTTAGGTTTGGTTTTTTGTTAGGTTAGGTTAGGTTTGGTTTTTTGTTAGGTTAGGTTAGGTTTGGTTTTTAGTTAGGTTAGGTTAGGTTCGGTTTTTAGTTAGGTTAGGTTAGGTTTGGTTTTTAGTTAGGTTAGGTTAGGTTTGGTTTTTAGTTAGGTTAGGTTAGGTTTGGTTTTTAGTTAGGTTAGGTTAGGTTCGGCTTTTAAATAGGTTAGGTTACGTTTGGTTTTAAGTTAGGTTAGGTTAGGTTAGGTTTGGTTTTTTGTTAGGTTAGGTTAGGTTTGGTTTTTAGTTAGGTTAGGTTAGGTTCGGTTTTTAGTTAGGTTAGGTTAGGTTTGGTTTTTAGTTAGGTTAGGTTAGGTTTGGTTTTTAGTTAGGTTAGGTAAGGTTTGGTTTTTAGTTAGGTTAGGTTAGGTTCGGCTTTTAGTAAGGTTAGGTTAGGTTTGGTTTTAAGTTAGGTTAGGTTATAATTATATAAAGGTTATAATAGAAGAATATAATAAAATAGTAAAATAAATAAAAGTAAATATAGAATAATATTCAAGCATATAATATAGAAGAAAATAATATATGTATAATAAAAAATCAGAAAAACTAAAATAGTATAAAATGATCAAAAGCGCAAAACCAGGCTCCGATAATGTTGGAGGTACACGAAACAGGAGTGTGGTTTTAGCCGGTAAGAGTCCGGCACTACCCACACGGCCTCCTCGGGGGTCGTGTTAAAAAAAAAAAAAAAAAAAAAAAAAAAAAAAAAAAACCTAACCTAACCTAACTAACAACCGAACCTAACCTAACCTAACTAAAAGCCGAACCTAACCTAACCTAACTAAAAACCGAACCTAACCTAACCTAACCTAAATAAATACCAAACCTAAACTAACCTAACCAAAAACCGAACCTAACCTAACCTAACTAAAAACCAAACCTAACCTAACTAAAAACCAAACCTAACTTAACTAAAAACCAAACTTAACCTAACCTGACCTAACTAAAAACCAAACCTAACCTAATCTAACTAAAAACCAAACCTAACCTAACCTAACTAAAAACCAAACCTTACCTAACTAAAAGCCGAACCTAACCTAACCTAACTAAAAACCGAACCTAACCTAACCTAACTAAAAACCAAACCTAACCTAACCTAACTAAAAGCCGAACCTAACCTAACCTAACTAACAACCTAACCTAACCTAACTAACAACCGAACCTAACCTAACCTAACCTAACTAAAAACCAAACCTAACCTAACCTAACTAAAAACCGAACCTAACCTAACCTAACTAAAAACCGAACCTAACCTAACTCAGAAACAAACCTAACCTTACTAAAAACCGAACCGAACCTAACCTAACCTAAATAAATACCAAACCTAAACTAACCTAACCAAAAACCGAACCTAACCTAACCTAACTAAAAACCAAACCTAACCTAACTAAAAACCAAACCTAACTTAACTAAAAACCAAACTTAACCTAACCTGACCTAACTAAAAACCAAACCTAACCTAATCTAACTAAAAACCAAACCTAACCTAACCTAACTAAAAACCAAACCTTACCTAACTAAAAGCCGAACCTAACCTAACCTAACTAAAAACCGAACCTAACCTAACCTAACTAAAAACCAAACCTAACCTAACCTAACTAAAAGCCGAACCTAACCTAACCTAACTAACAACCTAACCTAACCTAACTAACAACCGAACCTAACCTAACCTAACCTAACTAAAAACCAAACCTAACCTAACCTAACTAAAAACCGAACCTAACCTAACCTAACTAAAAACCGAACCTAACCTAACTCAGAAACAAACCTAACCTTACTAAAAACCAAACCGAACCTAACCTAACCTAACTAAAAACCAAACCTAACCTAACCTAACTAAAACCCAAACCTAACCTAACCTAACTAAAAACCAAACCTAACCTAACCTAACCAAAAACCGAACCTAACCTAACCTAACTAAAAACCAAACCTTACCTAACTAAAAGCCGAACCTAACCTAACCTAACTAAAAACCGAACCTAACCTAACCTAACTAAAAACCAAACCTAACCTAACCTAACTAAAAACCGAACCTAACCTAACCTAACCTAACTAAAAACCGAACCTAACCTAACCTAACTAAAAACCTAACCTAACCTAACTAAAAACCGAACCTAACCTAACCTAACTAAAAACCGAACCTAACCTAACTCAGAAACAAACCTAACCTTACTAAAAACCAAACCGAACCTAACCTAACCTAACTAAAAACCAAACCTAACCTAACCTAACTAAAAACCGAACCTAACCTAACCTAACTAAAAACCTAACCTAACCTAACTAAAAACCAAACCTAACCTAACCTAACAAAAAACCAAACCTAACCTAACTTAAAAAAAAACCAAACCTAACCTAACCTAACTAAAAGCCGAACCTAACCTAACCTAACTAAAAACCGAACCTAACCTCACCTAACTAAAAACCGAACCTAACCTAACCTAACTAAAAACCAAACCTTACCTAACTAAAAGCCGAACCTAACCTAACCTAACTAAAAACCGAACCTAACCTAACCTAACTAAAAACCAAACCTAACCTAACCTAACTAAAAGCCGAACCTAACCTAACCTAACTAACAACCTAACCTAACCTAACTAACAACCGAACCTAACCTAACCTAACCTAACTAAAAACCAAACCTAACCTAACCTAACTAAAAACCGAACCTAACCTAACCTAACTAAAAACCGAACCTAACCTAACTCAGAAACAAACCTAACCTTACTAAAAACCAAACCGAACCTAACCTAACCTAACTAAAAACCAAACCTAACCTAACCTAACTAAAACCCAAACCTAACCTAACCTAACTAAAAACCAAACCTAACCTAACCTAACCAAAAACCGAACCTAACCTAACCTAACTAAAAACCAAACCTTACCTAACTAAAAGCCGAACCTAACCTAACCTAACTAAAAACCGAACCTAACCTAACCTAACTAAAAACCAAACCTAACCTAACCTAACTAAAAGCCGAACCTAACCTAACCTAACTAACAACCTAACCTAACCTAACTAACAACCGAACCTAACCTAACCTAACCTAACTAAAAACCAAACCTAACCTAACCTAACTAAAAACCGAACCTAACCTAACCTAACTAAAAACCGAACCTAACCTAACTCAGAAACAAACCTAACCTTACTAAAAACCAAACCGAACCTAACCTAACCTAACTAAAAACCAAACCTAACCTAACCTAACTAAAAACCGAACCTAACCTAACCTAACTAAAAACCTAACCTAACCTAACTAAAAACCAAACCTAACCTAACCTAACAAAAAACCAAACCTAACCTAACTTAAAAAAAAACCAAACCTAACCTAACCTAACTAAAAGCCGAACCTAACCTAACCTAACTAAAAACCGAACCTAACCTCACCTAACTAAAAACCGAACCTAACCTAACCTAACTAAAAACCGAACCTAACCTAACTCAGAAACAAACCTAACCTTACTAAAAACCGAACCGAACCTAACCTAACTAAAAACCAAACCTTACCTAACTAAAAGCCGAACCTAACCTAACCTAACTAAAAACCTAACCTAACTAAAAACCAAACCTAACCTAACTCAGAAACAAACCTAACCTTACTTAAAACCGAACCGAACCTAACCTAACCTAACTAAAAACCAAACCTAACCTAACCTAACCAAAAACCGAACCTAACCTAACCTAACTAAAAACCAAACCTAACCTAACCTAACTAAAACCCATACCTAACCCTACCTATCTAAAAACCAAACTTAACCTAACTAAAAACCAAACCTTACCTAACTAAAAGCCGAACCTAACCTAACCTAACTAAAAACCGAACCTAACCTAACCTAACTAAAAACCAAACCTAACCTAACCTAACTAAAAGCCGAACCTAACCTAACCTAACTAAAAACCGAACCTAACCTAACCTAACTAAAAACCAAACCTAACCTAACCTAACTAAAAGCCGAACCTAACCTAACCTAACTAAAAACCTAACCTAACCTAACTAACAACCGAACCTAACCTAACCTAACCTAACTAAAAACCAAACCTAACCTAACCTAACTAAAAACCGAACCTAACCTAACCTAACTAAAAACCGAACCTAACCTAACTCAGAAACAAACCTAACCTTACTAAAAACCAAACCGAACCTAACCTAACCTAACTAAAAACCAAACCTAACCTAACCTAACCAAAAACCGAACCTAACCTAACCTAACTAAAAACCAAACCTAACCTAACCTAACTAAAAACCAAACCTTACCTAACTTAAAGCCGAACCTAACCTAACTAAAAACCAAACCTAACCTAACCTAACTAAAAACCAAACCTAACCTAACTAAGAAACAAACCTAACCTTACTAAAAACCGAACCGAACCTAACCTAACCTAACTAAAAACCAAACCTAACCTAACCTAACCAAAAACCGAACCTAACCTAACCTAACTAAAAACCAAACCTAACCTAACCTAACTAAAACCCAAACCTAACCCTACCTATCTAAAAACCAAACCTTACCTAACTAAAAACCGAACCTAACCTAACCTAACTAACAACCGAACCTAACCTAACCTAACTAAAAACCAAACCTAACCTAACCTAACTAAAAACCGAACCTAACCTAACCTAACTAAAAACCGAACCTAACCTAACTCAGAAACAAACCTAACCTTACTAAAAACCGAACCGAACATAACCTAACCTAACTAAAAACCAAACCTAAACTAACCTAACCAAAAACCGAACCTAACCTAACCTAACTGAAAACCAAACCTAACCTAACTAAAAACCAAACCTAACTTAACTAAAAACCAAACTTAACCTAACCTGACCTAACTAAAAACCAAACCTAACCTAATCTAACTAAAAACCAAACCTAACCTAACCTAACTAAAAACCAAACCTTACCTAACTAAAAGCCGAACCTAACCTAACCTAACTAAAAACCGAATCTAACCTAACCTAACTAAAAACCAAACCTAACCTAACCTAACTAAAAACCAAACCTAACCTAACCTAACTGACAACCGAACCTAACCTAACCTAACTAAAAGCCGAACCTAACCTAACCTAACTAAAAACCGAACCTAACCTAACCTAACTAAAAACCAAACCTAACCTAACCTAACTAAAAACCTAACCTAACTAAAAACCAAACCTAACCTAACTCAGAAACAAACCTAACCTTACTAAAAACCGAACCGAACCTAACCTAACCTAACTAAAAACCAAACCTAACCTAACCTAACTAAAAACCTAACCTAACTAAAAACCAAACCTAACCTAACTCAGAAACAAACCTAACCTTACTA
The DNA here is from genome assembly GCA_941860345.1 of Chrysodeixis includens. NCBI lineage: Eukaryota > Metazoa > Arthropoda > Insecta > Lepidoptera > Noctuidae > Chrysodeixis > Chrysodeixis includens. The sequence continues at coordinate 2,189,357 of OW796099.1, read as the reverse complement.
AAAACCGAACCGAACCTAACCTAACCTAACTAAAAACCAAACCTAACCTAACCTAACCAAAAACCGAACCTAACCTAACCTAACTAAAAACCAAACCTAACCTAACCTAACTAAAACCCAAACCTAACCCTACCTATCTAAAAACCAAACCTAACCTAACTAAAAACCAAACCTAACTTAACTAAAAACCAAACTTAACCTAACCTGACCTAACTAAAAACCAAACCTAACCTAATCTAACTAAAAACCAAACCTAACCTAACCTAACTAAAAACCAAACCTAACCTTATGAACGGAAAAAAGGCGTAAGCATGATTATTTCGAAACTGTAATACGAATGCATTACTCAACAAGGAATACGGCACTTTTTGTTGAACTGTTTCTAAGCATGATAGGATGTAATCAGTATTATTTTAGGAAATTGTTTTTTTTATTAAGGATGAAATAGCATAATAGCTGTTGTTTAATTTGTATTATCAAATGAAACAACAGCTTAAGTACGATTAGGTCTATTTTCTTACGTACCTACTACCTAATTTTACGTGCGTATGCTGGTTTATCGACTTCTTTAATTAATGAAATAATTTAATTTTAGAACGTCAAAAAAAACTTTTTTTGTTATAAAATCCTAATTTTTCGTCAAAAATTCACGGAAAAAATTTACTATATGTATTTTTACTTGTACTATTCAAATATGCAATAAAAAAATTGACGTATCTGCACTTACGCCTTTGTGGTTCTGAGGGTGCGTATACTTTCCTCCTAAATCACTCTTTAAAAAATTACCGCTTCGAGGTAGTTTTCAAGATTTAAGCGGATATACAGACAGGCAGTGACAGCGAATTAATTTTATACTGTGTAGTGTAATCACTACATAAGTTCAAAACAACAAAATAGAAGAATAACATAACTTATAGGATTGTCCAATAGCCGAAATAAATTTTATATGAGGTAGGGAGCGCCATCTGTTAGTACTATTTAATATTAACATAAGAACATTCGGCGAATATCTGATACTCATACTTACGTAGTCATTATGATATTATATAGATGTCGCTAAATGTCGTACTTTTATTCTATAACACGGTATCTTACCTTACCTCAACTTTCAAAATAATCAGGATGGCTCCACTCCTCTCATTTTAGTTTATAAAATATAGAAATTAAGGTTCTATCGTAATCCTTCAAGTAGCTTGTTTAAAAAATATCGGCCACCGCATAGGTAGGTGCTAATGTAAAATACTGAACCATTTCAGTGAAATACTACAAGGGTAGGCTTGATACTTACCATTTGTCTTCTGGACAACTATTTTAAGAGCTGGTTTAATTGGTTTCTTGTCTTTGATCAGAATATCCACACCATTTTACACGTGAAGAGCTACCTACAGAGCCCATTTACCGTGTAATACAGTACTTCCGATTTGAAGCTTCGTGTGTAAATTTTAATAAAAAATCTTCATAAACTGTATCTACATATAGATTAGAACAACTTTAAAACAAAAATTAACCTTCAAATAATTAATATCGAACAGCAATTAGGTGTACGCCATCTCAGGCACTGTAGTGTCAGGCAGTTCTTAACAACATGAGAAGCATATTAGGGTGCGTTTCTAAGCGTGACGCGGAGTGGAGAAAACTTCACCCCAAAAAATTTGCAGTCGTCATTGAAGACGCTCCCTTAGTAGATCAGTCAATCAGTACCACTCTTGTACCAAACCACAAGCCTCTTCTGTTCCTGTGACACTAGATACAGGATTGCACCCAGTCCTGATTCAATCAGCAACTTAATTGATTTTAATTTTACTTTTTGCATGTATTAATTAAACTTCTTTAAGATAGTGGCCAGTGGGTGTGTGGATTAAGGGTAAGAAGTAAAGGTACATAAGATATATTTTAATGAAACAATTTATAATCAATCATACAATATGTATTTAATATAAGATACAGTACTTGTGACAGGTGGACAAACCATTTTATTTGAAAAAAATCCTTAATAATCACTACATTGAACAAATTTCAAATTTAAATTAACATTCACTATTATTATGCCCAAATGTGTGATAAATTAATTGAGGTAGATTACCCATCAGTTTGTGGGTTCAAATTATAATTAATTTCACCGATTTCACCATAGGGTATAAGCAAATAAGACAACGCATTAAACATTATACTATATATAATTAAATATCTACAAATTGAATAAGTAGTGCACACTATTTGGAATACACAGGCTCCTCATAGTTACTATTGTATTCAAACATTTACAATAAAGGAGAACATTCATATAATAAACGCATAATATAGGAAACGTGTTTGAAGATAACTCGCATACATTACCACTAGACTACCCCCGCCGCTCCCTCAGCCCCACCAGGCGCGAAGCAGATTACAGTACTATGCAGAATAATACTTAATAATAAATACTAAACTATGTACATTCCTTGAGTTTCTGTTCTAAGCGCGAGCGGAAAAATAAATACCACCATTGCTTTGTAGAAATATAGTGTTCACTTTATTCTTCCGCTCGCTATAACTTTACAACAACGTTCAAGCGCGTCTGCATGACGGCTGTAATGTGTTTCACGCCTTCACATACACCAGTGGACACACCGCACAGAAATAATGTTGACAAAATTATAATAGGGCTTAAATAAAATTGGCAGCGACTACCATTGTTCCCCGTTGTACCTATACTCTGTCACGTAGAACACAGGCTCTGCATGCGCGCGCGCGGCCGCGGTAGTACTAACATTACATTCGCTGAGCAACCGATACTGAACAGTCCGCGCCAGCACACGTCGCGCATACAGAGCCCAACTCAAACTCACTTCATCGACACACGACTTCTATGACTATTGTGGCAGTGATAAAAATATATATTGTATCTTTTAGAACTTACCATGTATATCAATGTATTTCCGATATAATTTCATCACCTCGCCGCGGAGGCTCGACTTCACAAAATATCATCTCTGCCTAACATTTCGAACGACTAATGCTAATCTAAATTTTAATTAATTTTAGTCCGATTATTTGCCAAACATTAGATATTTCATCGCGTCGTAAATACAGCGAAACGAAATTTGTACTCAAGCATTTTGATAGGCCAAAATGTGTTTGTAATATTATGTGCCAAAGTTTGTTCTGGTAAATAAAAGTTAAATTGAGCGAGACTTAACCTGTCCATGAAACAACACTCACGGATCGTATAACGCGGATCCTCTCATGCATTCTCATCACTAATCTGTTGCACTGCCGATAACTGAGATCATATAATCAAGTCCATATTGTTAAGGATACAACAAAAACTAATTTTGTCTTTCTGATTTTGGTGTCGAATTTCACTAAAAAAATAATTTATTAAAAAGCGAGCCAATAAAATATGGCACTACGATCAGTGCTGAAAAAATAATTATACTAATTTTTAAATTTAATAAAAAAATAATCAGTACGTTGGAAATGCTCCAAAATGAAGTCTAATCTGCATGTTAGCATACGATCCCCCAAAACACGCGACAATCAGGCACCAACTTGACTACTAGAGAAATTGTCCTACACCCTCCCTCCGCCCGCACTGCGGCCGCGCATCCTACGCGCGCGCCGCTATTCACACCTAAGGCTCCCTCTATAGTAGACTATACACATTCAATTTTCACACTATTACTCTAGGGGCCGATTTACACTACTAAATGAATCTAATAAAATCTCCGTTCCAGTTTACGATAAGCGACAGTTTGAAGAATACGTTATGGTGTTTTTAATTAAGTTAACACCAAGTTCACACAATTCGTCCTAACTTAACGCTATAGGCACTAACTAAAAAATACTAGCGAGATCGTGTGAGCACAGAACACAATTTTATATTCACTTGTATAATCCCTTATGGCTAAAAGGCATTAATAATCTGACAACGTCTGTATAGGGGCATCCAAAAAGTTATTTTACGTCTAAACCTTGTGTACTAAACCTGGTATTGAGGGTAAATCATTGGCATGTATTTACTGTATGGACTGAGCTATGCTAACTGTATAACGTTCGGAGTCGATTCTCTTAACTTGCCAGATAAATGCGCTTAGATCATGGAAACCACCACTCGTTGCGATCTTATTATACTAACAATTTGGTGTTTCCTTTACACGAATAGGTAAACTCGATTTAAAAAGTTAATCTTATTTAGAAGAACACGCAACATTGCTTATTGTTGGCCATGGGAACATGACTATAAATAACTTACAATATATTATTGAACATTTCAAGGCTCCTTACATTTCAATGATCTAAAAACATTCGCCACTACAACATTACTCTCACAACAGCTTCACTAAATCCTCTTTACCGCACGCTCGCTGCACACAACACTAGCTCGGCCGCGATAAAACAATACCACATTTCACCCAACGGTGCGAATGTCAACGCTCACCAATCAACAACACACGCTTATAATATACTTACAGCGTAATTTAGAATTATAAATCCCACCAGTCTACATAAGTAATGAGGACATAACTAGTTTATTTAATTCATTACAAAGCTCCACTGTTGTATGCGAGTTTTTATTAATTCATTTAGAAAATCACTAGATTTTCTATTCTAAAATATGTGCTTTGTAATTGTAACAACCGTTATTTTAATATTACCTATACCTTTCAATCAAGTCACCTCTGTCACAAAATCGATTAACAAAGGTTCTGGAAGACATGTTGTACCTATGTACAAAAAGTACAAAATTCTTTACTATGTTCGTCTACCGAACAAATAGTTTCTACACCATATTATGACAGTTCATTAATTATGTTGACTAGTGGCATGAAGACAAAATGCATTTATTGCTGGTAAATTCACATATACCCACACTCATAACATTTGTATATAAATTCCAAGCGTACCGAAACTAGTATTGTATGTAGGTCGGCGTCCTTTCAACAAACAAATTCACATTTCATAAATTGAATAAGAAATTTATCCTATATCTTTAAAAATCACGGCTACTCTATTGTAAATGTATAATAATGTATCACACAAAAATACGGCTAATCTTGTGCGTGGAAACGAACATTGGTTATCAATACAATCTTATCACAAAACGTTTATTGCTAACAGTATCGTCGAGGCTACAAGTTGTACACAACTTCTAATGGCAGTGATGCAAGTTACTCTAGTGGCAGTGACGCTGGTTCACTCTACGGACAGCTGTCGGTTCCGTAGCCGCCAAACAACAAGTGGAATTATACGTTCGATATCAAAATTGTTCGTCCTACGCTACGACTAACAGCGAGTTTCGTTTGATATGAGTACGCCCGGTCACGGTGAACACTTGATACGAGGCACTTGGCTGTGGCCTCGGTAAGCGGAAGCAACACGACACGCGGGGATTCCAAATTATAACTAAAAGCGAAATCATTGAATACTAATCTAAAACGATCGCGCGGAGTCGATACGTTTCTACTATGTACAGTTGGCAGTGATGCGTATCGCTGGTCGTCCTTACGTCTACTTACGCTACTCAGACTAAGCCGGCTGCGCGCCGGCGCTACGTCGCCTATGTTACATCGCCGCTATACACCTCCAGCTAAATATGTACACGTTGTTACCTAGACGTCGACGAACGGACGCGTTAAGGCTCGATAGTTCGACCGTTCAATATCATTATAAAAAAGCATCAGTCTTGTGAATAAAATTTAACTTTCTGCTGTATAAGCAGTCTAAACCGCGTCGCGGCCCCTCAACAATCTTTGGCGAGAATTTTCCTAAGTCGGATATCGTCGGCCGTCGGCCTGTCGTCGAATGGACATCGTCTCGCGCGGCGTCGCCCCGACCGCGCGCGCCTACGTTCGCGTTCGCAGACTGCGATACTCTGAACGAACGATAATCATAAATTTGATACGATCGGCGAACCGACGACGGAAGCTCGAGAGAACGGACGTCCATCGTATTAATATGAACTAAATTGGAATAAATCTCACACAAACAAAACATGTAGAGTTGCAGTTGTCGTGGTGCGCGCGGGCTAGCGTCCGCAGGGCCAGAAGGCGGCGCCGCCGTGCGGGCGCGGCTGCTTGCGCTTGCTGGCGCCGCGCGGCGCGTCGGGCGCGCGCTCGTCGCGCACGAACGGCACGGGCGACGTGCAGCAGCGCGCCGCCACACGCGGGCCGGGCGGCGCGGGCGCCACGCGCCGGTACGCCAGGCAGAACTGCGCGTACAGCGACACCTTGGTGGCCGCCGGCAGCGACGCGATCTCCACCAGCTTCACGCGACGCACCTCCTTCTCCGGCACCCACTCGTCCTCCAGCCTGCAATGCACACGACACACACTGTTACGTCTGCTCGACAGGGTGCCACAGAGAGCTTAGCTGCAAACACATTTATATGGTGTAATGTTGATCTGCTTCTGAAATACAACTGTTATCTATTTCATTGTTTTAAAACAAATAACTCGAATAATACTGAATTTGTGTTTGCAGCGATCGAGGGCACCAATCCCACGGTGAATTGTGTACCCCAAACTAATTCATAATTTAGTGAAGTTAATACCATATAAAGAACGATAATTTCCCACCATAGCGAACCAACTTCAATCATTCTTCACTCTAAGATTTATAAATAATATGTATAATTTTATTCATATCACATTAAGTCAGTTTGATACATAACTCTAGCAACCTTGCCATGAAGACTGAATTGACTCTAAGAACTGTCTTTCAACTCAACTTGCTCCACTGAATTATGAACCAGAGTAAAGGTAAACTCTAACATGCTCATAAGCTCGTCTATTCAAAATATTACGTCTAAAGCCAAAATCTACAACTGAAGTAGGACTGGTTGCCCCATCTAATTGCTAGCAATTAGGGAAAAGTGACAAATTCTTTGGAAAGAAATTAGCCAATTCTTTGAAGTTTTGCAGACCATTGGAAGTATTAAGAACAATATAAAATAGAATATTGAATGAAATACTTAAATCAATGCTAGCAACTTTGTTTATGTTTACTCTTTGTGGCACTTTGGCAACATTGAGCATGCTAAGCAAACCACTCGGCTAAGATATCGTTTCGGCCAATTATAATAGTAAGCACTCCGTCGCCAGTTAGTGCTAATTTTGTAAAGATAACGAAAAATCCCCGACAAGGGCTAAAAAATATCGTGCACTATAAAAATAATTAGAAGAGCGATGTGTTAAATAGTGGTTACAAGCTGAAGGTTTCGAGTTAAAATAAATGAAAAGTGATTTACATACGTAACGTTCAACACAATCTGAGCATGGAGCATGAATGAGAATGGGAGCTAAAGTTGGCATGTTATTGAAACGCACTGCAAACAACATCCATTATAATATCGAGGCGTAAATTAAAATAACAGAAGTGAATGAAAAGTGCATACATTCGCCAAAACTGGTAAGTTATGAAAAGTCTGAAAATGTAGAATGTAAACATTAACTAGACACCAAAGAAACATTATTTTCTCTTGCTCTACTGACCCACCTTTGTTTACCTGAGCACAACATTATTTATCTACGACAGTCTGAGCTGTAGGCTATTAAATACTTGTATTAGTATTTATTCAATAAAAATATTATTATATGTCAATAATTTAACCAATCTTACTGTGGTAAAGTTTGGAAATGGCAAAACAATAAAATGATCAGATCTGCTATAATCTATCTCACAATAAACTTGTTTCAGAGTTGTCCGTTTGGCACCTAAAATGTGATTTCTGTGATTTATCTCCTCCTTACTCTATACCACACATTCCCTTACTCACTGCAACGCAGTGCCATGACAGCTAGATAGTGTTAATTTAGTTAAGGCTAACATTAGCATATTCAACTGTTTAGTATTAAACACCATGAACAGAAAGAAATGTACCCTAGTTCTATAATGACACTCAATATCGTCTAATGCTGATATAAATCACTCCAATGCTTACCTGAAACGATATATAGCGATATCACAAAATTAAAAAGTTCATAAATTAGTCAAAACTGATACAAGAGTAGTTAAAAATCTCTCTATATTCTTCCACTCTAGCTCCATTCACACCTTATTTACCTATCATTACAAGTAAATTGTTAACAATCATGTAAGTTTGTTAAAATGCGCATGATTGTAAACATGTATCATCAAACAACTAACTAAATTACTATTCGAGTCGAGAACAGTCTGTATATTTGTTACAAGACAACCGAGGTGTTTATGGTTAACACGCAGACAGGCACGCAGACACGCAGGCAGTCATCGAGTGAAGGGTATATACCCACTGTGTTCCTCCTGGAGCCGTTTGGCTGCCGGGGCTGCGGGATGTTCGTGAGAGTTACCGTGACCCTGGCATCTAAAGGGGTCCAGGAGGCACATAGTGGGTTTTAGTTGGTGGGGTCATTTGATGATTTCCCAAGAAAAAAAGGGGGTAAAAGGGGGTAAAAGGGAGTGCGGTACTCACACATGAGGCGGGTAGTATGTGACGAGCGCCTCGCGTCGGCCGGCGGCGGCGTTGTACCGCGTGGCGGCGAGCGCGGCGCGCAGCGTGAGCGTGTGTCGCGCGCCGGGCGGCTCGCGCAGCGCGCCCGCGCCGCTGCTGCCCAGCCGCCAGCGCGTCGCGCGCGACAGCCGCCACGCCAGGCCCTCCATCATGCCCGCGTCGAAGAAGTCGAACATGCGCGCTGCAACACATAACACATACGCTATTATTATAATGTCAACAGAGCCTGAAAAATGGGGTCATTTCTGACAGAAATTACATTCCATCACCTCGATAAAGAGGAGTAGGTACTTAGTAATTATGTACCCAATGGTTGATTTTAAACAATAAAAAATATGAAACTTTTTAAACTCGCAATATAATGACACCTCACTGCGGCTATGTAATTTTTAAACTGCCTTGGTAGTTTTTATCTTCTTTGCCACATATTTGGTAAATGGTAAAGATATTTAATATAATAAACTTGTTACTTAAACATAGAAAAGTTGAACTTTAAATCGCAAATGCGAGAATCGAGAACAATATCTATTCCTGTTAAATGTCCATGTAAAATACACTATACAGTATGCAACATATAAGATTAAACTAGACCTGTGAGTCAGCTCTAGTTTAATCTTATACGTTGTATAGGTTCTGAAAAGACTATACAAGAAGAACTTCATGTACAAAAGATGTGTGAACTCACCAGACCACGGTTGTCGCCTGTACCGCAGCTTCTTGCCATTCCTGCGTATGAGTTTGACGGAACTGTCTGCAGCCTTCTTGCCGGCGCCAGAGCTGGGCGACGCTTCATTGAAGTGGTTGTTGACGTGTCGCTCCAATAATATCTGCAATCAGTTAGGTATACGTTAGATTTGTGAAACAACAAGGTTTTACACAGGTGCTTTCAGCTTCTTTTTTAATTACAATTGATCGCAGATTTATATTAGAATAAGCGTATTAGTAAATCACACAGTTTGATCCTAACCTTGAATTTACGCATTAATTATATTTTACTTTTACGCAGATACATATTTGTAAAAAACTACTAATTTTATTTCTTCTTTTTTAACCCTATTTCATGTCGTAATTTCTTCTTTTTATACACGACGAAAGCTAACGTTAAGTATTTTTGTATTACCGTAGTCATAAGTCTGAGGTACAACATACTAAGAATTTTAAAATATAGTTAAAGTATATCAGTATGTAGGGCGCATTTTCCTATATCTACAAGAAATCATATAGAGTATCAAAGCAGTATTAAAAGTTATCGATGACGGCAGAAAGTTCAGAGTCCTTATGAACTAATTACAACTAACACCATTTCATCTACTTAAGTACTTGCTTTTGTACACTACACTTATACCGCAGCTCCACGCGTCGAGTTGATAAAAATAAATGATACTGTGAAAATCACCGCATTTAACACTTCGACTGCCAAGGAAGAATTAATACCGTCAACATTGTTTTACTACTAGGAAAATATATTTAAAACTTCGCCGATTCTTTTGATCCAATTCGACGTTTTATTGCAAGTGCATTCCGACGGCAACACATTTTATGTTTATTTATTATTGCAATGATGCAGTGTTTTATTAGCATCGTAATAAAATATTGCTATTATAATACGCTACTTGATATAAATTGTATTTGAATAAAATAAGCATAAAATCAGAACGTAATACAAAGGTACCAAATTGGACCTTAAAGACATCGGGAGTTTGTTTACAGCGGTTGCTGTCAAAAATCGCAACTGTTATCGTTTTCACAAATTCGTAAGGAACATTTACGGCGAACGTTGAATAGCGGTCAAAGGGGTAAACCCAACGAGTTTATCGGTCGACAAAAATAAATAAAATCTCAGAAGTGGTTCCAGCCATCGAGGGTTCTCTTTGGCATCGTCTTCGTGTCCTTGGGGAAAGAAAACATATAACAAGTTTATCGGTTTGTTAGAGACTGCTGCTGTCGTAAATTAACGTCAATATGGCGACATCACGCGACGTGCTCATTCACAATACGATATTATCTTTGTTTTAGACATTTGATTAAAAAGAAATGTTCGGCTTTATTGCCCTACCATAAAGTAGTCGTTGACGGCATAACGCGGAGAAAGGAAAGGGTTGTTTCGTGATGTGCCATGCTTAAATCCAGTGATGGGATCACACCACTAACAATTACCATCCATCGTTTTATACTTTTACGTTATTTAAGGAAAAGTTATTTCTACTTTTAACGAACGAAATTGGTTTTCAGAAAATATTTACAAACTGTTTAATTTGCTTATTCCACTTTTTAACTTAACCTTTTTAAAATAGTGTCTTCACACCGCCGGTTAACCAACATGAACATCTTTTTAGATTTGTTTTCCATGAAAGGTTTTTCGCGTTTTTATGATCCAATTACTCGATTGGACGATACTACTACATATTTACATTTTAGATTATTTAGTAAGTAAAATGACAATTTCAAAAGAGTACACGGATGTTTACAGCGATGTTAACACGAGGATACATTTTGAAACCGTAGATTTACTGCTTAAAAATCCAAAAGTAGGTACACAAACATTAACCTTCTGACCGCCAAACTCGACATTGTAAAAAATTCCCAAAACATTGATAGCATGTTTCATCTTATTATTGTAATTGTAATATTCTAAATTAGATATCGAGAAGTTCATAAAAACAATAAAAAAAACAAAAGTCACATCCAAATTTGAGTGCTTTTTTAGAATATTGCAAAAAAAATGTAGCGGTGAAAAGGTTTTTTAATACGTAATATTCAAAAAGTTCAATTACACATTAGAACATCGGCGGTGACCAAATTATGATAATAAAATGTTAATAAGGCCTTTTTGACCTAACGAAATGCAGAAATAAAACTTCACGTTAATAAGATAACATTAAATAAAATTAGTTCAATTTTTAGATTGTTGAAACTTCACTACATAGTATAAAACAAAGTCGCTTTTTCTGTCATGTTGTTGTATGTCCCTATGAACGCTCAAATCTTTAAAACTACGCAACGGATTTTGATGCGGTTTTTTTTAATAGATAGAGTAACTCATGAGGAAGGTTTTTATGTATAATATCATCCATTAAATAGTGGACAAATACTGTTATTTTTGAGGTTTCTAATGTGATGTCGCAAATAATTACATTTTTTCCGCTTACATTGCAAACGCAGGCTGAATCCTACGAGATTTATCAAAATAATGTACTAAGTATTGTACACAATGAAAAGGTCTACAGAAAACTCCGCGATGGTATATGTCTATCTCTTATGGATATCCCACAATAACATTTTTTTGTCATTTACTTTTTACGACAAATAATGACTAATATTCGAAGCGATTTTAACCAATACAGCATTAATCCTTATCCAATTAAATACCTTAAATACATTGTTGATTTAATATAGATCTATTTGGCCTTTTACAGTATCTGATTTAAATGAATATTTTTGAAGATGTACAGATTTAAAAATTGCGGAACGTAGCGTTTACGGCGACGCGGCGCGGCGGCAGCGTGCCTATAAATAGCGCGTCGGAGGTAAATGTAAAAAACATGTAAAAAAAAGTAAATGTAAAAAAAAGTAAAAATGTTAAAAAATTGTAAAAATGTAAAAAAAAAGGAAAAATGTAAAAAAAAGTGAAAATATTGTGTATAAAAGATATTCCAAAGATAAAGAAAGGGGAATTGTTTTAAGTACTCCAAAAACGCGTGCGGGCTACGGGCAGTAAATGAATAAATCAAATCTACTGGATTGATTTTAACCTTTTTTTTTAGTGAGTTACATATTTTAAACCCGTGCAAAGCCGGAGCGGGCCGCTATGTTTTTTTATAAACAACGTTCACAGTTTTTCTGTAGCGTATTTAGGATTGATTTTAACCTTTTTTTTAGTGAGTTACATATTTTAAACCCGTGCAAAGCCGGAGCGGGCCGCTATGTTTTTTTATAAACAACGTTCACAGTTTTTCTGTAGCGTATTTAGTATATCAGCATTGCACCCGTGCGAAGCCGGGGCGGGTCGCTAGTTCTTTATAATTGTACGTTGTACATCTTAAATGAGAAAGGTAAATTGATTATTTAATTGTATCTTTGTGTTTTTATTCCTGCAACCATTTATGCGTGGAGGGCACCGAATATGCAAATAATTATACAATAATATGATCTTAAAATGAATACACAAATTAACAATATGTTAACCGTATTTACTACTGCGTTGTTTAGCAGTTATATTGATCTATTCCTGTCCAATCCCAAAAACTAATACCACTGGTATTAGTTCGGAAATTAAATTATTATTTTGCTTGAAACGAAGACCATATTTCAAATATTTAAATGAAGTACTTAATCTATTCCCAACGAATCCCAAAACATAACTTTTAGTAGTCACAGAAAAAAGTTTATTTTGCTTTTTAATAATTTAATATAATGATCGTAATTCAATCCTAAATCTTTACAAACACATTTTGTCTTATCGAGAATCACATGCCAACTTTTTTTACCTGCAAAAAGGTGAGCTCGTTCCTATTGTTTAGAAATCCTAATCAACCAATCACAGCCAAGCGTTGAGCAAACGAAGCGCCTTAAGCCTTTTGTTGTTTTACTTAATGAATGTTAAAACAATAAAATAAGTCTGTTTTTCTACGAATATAAATATACACTATTTAAAATCTCATTTCACAGCAATTTTATTACTGACTGTACCTTCAAACCATTTTACTAATTTTGGGATTCGTTTATGAGTGGTATCCGTTCGGAATAGAAATAAACTGCGATAAGAAATAAATACAAGTGGTATTAGTTTTTGGGATTGGACAGGAATAGATCGTTATATTTACTTGTTCATTAATAAAATTGCGTCAGGATTCTCTAATAAACCAAAAGTTATGCATGTATCAGACTGATTGATTAACAGAAATGAATATATTAAATGTGTAAACACTTTTTCCCTCAGTCAAAACAGAAATAGTATTGATATGTCACATACATTTACGCTACTTTGAAGTCGACGCATTTTGACGCAGAGAGATATCTTAACAACATTATCAGGACGCCAATTGCTTTTGTATTACCCCAACGCCTTGCTTAACCCGACGCATTTTTATTAATAGTCATTAATTTAATTATGTGCATGTTCGGTGCGTTGTAAGTGTAAGTAATATGCCCGTAATTATACCTGTGTGGAGAATCTTCTCTCGCAGCCGTCGACGATGCATTTGAAGGGCTTGTTCCCGCCGTGCGAGAGTGCGTGCCGCTCCAGCCAGAGCCGAGAGCACGATGGCTTGCCTTGAACCTTGCACTGCTCCCAAAGGCATACGTAGTTCTCTTTACCAGCTTGGGTTTCTACGTGCACGCTCTGGAATTGATAAGGAACATGGTTAGAAGTCATAGCTTAGTGAGTATAGAATCAATAAATAAGTAGATAAAAGGGATGAATTTTTCCTGGTAAAAAAATATCAGTACTGAGTAAATTAGAGTTATCCTCTACTGAAGGTATTATTTCAGTATAGTTGCGATTAAGATAAAATAGTACTGTAATGAAATAAATAATTACCTGTAAATGTTCTAAGAGATCAGGGTCACCGTCAAACTCCCGCTTGCAATTCTCCCACAGACACACGCTGACTGTGGAGGTGGTGTCGGTGCTCGACGTCCGCTTGTCGCTGCCCGGCTTCGTCAAACTCTTCGGAGGAAACCGAAGGGTCTTCGGCTGCTTTAAAATCGGACTCTTCTGGCTCTGCACATCCACAGAACACACACTCACACTCAAAGATAGTGACGAGTCTTCGTCACACTCTTTACTAGTTTGAGAGTCGCTCGGCGAGTCTATTGACTTGTCCGTCCCTATCCCCGACTCGGACTCCGTTGTGGTACTACAGAAGTTGGCTTCTATTATAGTATTGTGGACGTCAGACGACACGTCTTTAAGAACAGTAATCTGCGTGAAGATTGTCTCCTCCCGCCTGGCTACTTCTTCTACTTTCCTAAGGTCACAGCTTCTCTCGTCCCTGGAATCTTCTTGTATTACGTCACTCATGCCCTCTCTCGCCTTCTTAGCAGCTAACTCTTGAAGCTTCTCTGATATACTACTAACTTGTGCAAAAGGCCTCTTGTTTATTTTTTTTGGTTCTAACTGTACAATGTTATTATTGACAGTTTTGGACAGCCACGGAATATCACACTTGGGAGGTGTCATCTCACTCAGCTCTGGTTCCTTTACTGTACTACTGGGTGGTTCGGTTCCTTGAATTGGATTGTCAGGCGGCTTCACTGGGGCTATGGGTATACTACTCGTGTGCAGCGCCTGTGACGTATAATTAGGTAGGATAGGTCCGTGATGCAGTAAATGGTTGGAAAATGTTGTCTGTGACGACGACACGGTATTTGTATTCGAGTAACTCCATGTTTCTTTCACGTTCATATTTGGCACAGAAGTAACAATATACCCCGGTTGTGGCATTAGAACAGGATGACTAAAATTGACAGCGTAATTCGGTTTCGATTGTACTGCCATGCCGACTGGATGCATTCCCGCAACGTTTTTATTCATCACTGGAATAGATTGGCTTGTTGCCGGTGTACTTTTGTTTACATTTGGATACGGCGACGGCATCGTGTTAGCGAGCTTCAAAAGAGTTCCGTTTATGAGAATCGATGCCGCTTGTTGGTTTTGTAAATGGTCTTGCCTTTGTGTCGTCAACTGTGGAGTTTGAGGGAGAACAAAGTTGGGCATTTTGGCCATTAGATTTGGTATTTGTACGACGGTGCCGTTTATGTTCTGCATGAGCGGAAAAACGAACTGGCTGTTGAGTTTCGTGGGACTCGAGACATTGACATTAGGTTGATTGAAAGCTGTCATATTATTCTGTTGTCCCAGTGTTTGCGGCGATAAACCGTTTTGGGGTATCCTTAATGTTGTTAGCATCACATTTTGCGGGACTGCGACGAATGATGCTAAATTGTTAGGATTCACAGAACCGTTGCATGGCTGTGGTATATTTATTTGATGACAGTTTCGTAAATTCGTAACAGGTACATTGAGATTACTGAGGTTACCGTTCATCATGGGAACCTGGCGAACACCGTTTGGGATATTCATGTTGGGCACAGAACTTGCTTCACCCGGTAAACTTTGTGACGACGTATTCGTACAATTTTGTTTATGTAGCTGAACCTGCTTCAGATTATTAGCTTTAGACCACGTAATGTTTTTACTATTCGCTATACATGCGGAAGATTTTCGATTATTCCTTTTAGTAGACTGCGCAGCTTTTTTCTGCACCTCCTTTTTAGTTGGTTTCGTAATAGGTGTTAAATTTAAATTATTTGATCCGCATGTAACTCCATTCATCCTGCTGTCTAGTTTTGTCGTCGAACTAACAACGCCATTCATTTTGGATGTATCGTTTTTAGTGGTCTTCTTGGGTGATTGACTGACTGAAGTTGCAGGTGCAATCCTCAGACCAATGAGATCACTATTAGCAGGTATGGGTACTTTACGTTGACTAAAGTCTGCTGTATGTTTATTAGATGATAATCCATTGGCGGATGGGTCTGATGATGTCTTTATTTCTAGTCCTGGTCTTTTACCATCTACCAGCCCGTTTAAAATCCCTGAAGGCTTTCCGTTCCGAACTTCCAAAAACCCATTCATGTTCATGTGGTTCTTATCTTTAACTTCCCTGGGCCTACTGAAGTCAGTCACACCATTGAAGTGGGCATTGGACATCTTTTTACTGAGATCTGCCGCTATTGTGGCATCTATAGCACCGTTAGGAGCTGTCTTAGCCGACTTTCGAGCAGCGGCTTCATTTTGCTTACTGACATCCATTAATACTTTAGGACTAAGCGTCTGCGATAAATAAGAGATATATTTCTCAAGGTCATGCGTGACCCCATTTTTAGGTAGGCACTTCTTCTTGGTGTCATCGTTGATAGCGTTTGTTTCCCGCTTAAGGCCGTTCTGTGGCTTCATCTTATGGTTGAAATACTCTGTGATGCGGCGGTGTATGGGCGGCTGTGACCGGCGCACGGGCGCAGGTTGCGCCGCAAGGCGTCGCGGTGCCGGCGGCGCCGGGTCGCACGCCCACGGCGGCATGCGCGCGCTCGCGCTCTCCTCGGTGGTGCTGCACGACGACTCGGGGCTGCGCGGCGAGCGCGGCTCAGTTATGTCGCTACCGCTGCATCCACCACTTTCCGTCGGACTCAGCACCGCAACGCCACTGAAACAATAAGTTATAAACGTTAGTTTTGTGTAGCTATGGTAGCATGTGAGGCATAGTGACCTACCATGTCACAATCATGTGTCAACGATAACGTTACAGGTTTAATGACAATCAGCTGTTGAATGGTTAGGATCGATCGCGCACGAATAGACAAGCACCGAGCGAGCGGGACGGCGAGAGCGTGCTGATGTCGTGGTCGCAGCGACGCAAGGTGCAATGCCCCGACGACGCGGCGGTTCAGTGCAGTGACGCAACGAGACTGCACTGACCGAACGACCGTCCGGACCGAACGCACACATTATTATTTTTGGCCGCGTGACATTCACCGCACGTAGACTTGACGCGACTACACACCGTGACGAATGAACTAACAATTTTACTCATTGTTCACGTATTTGAAAAGGTGTTTTATTATTTAAGTACGCTTTTATATTCCGTGGCGAGACGACGCCGGTGGTGGGTATCAATCATACGTCTCACGCTGACACTTACGTGACTTACAAAGTGAGATGGCTGCCGCTTATTTATCCACATAACGCGAGTCCCGCTTCATACGTAAAATGTTTATTCTGAGAGCATCCTCCCGCGTAACCCGTTTTAGAATCTTTTGTTGAGCGAGATCCACAGGTAAATGTCGAATAACACAATTTTGAGGCACAGCCTACGTTTTGGTTGTGTGTTCGATTATAAACTCTGTGTTTTTGTGGTTGGGTGTTATTTTGTGCAGTGAGTGGTACGGGGCGGACGGGGTGGTGCGGTGTGTCGCGGTGTCGAGGGCGCACCCTCGCCCTTTGTGAAGCCACAACGCACACTCACAAGTAGGGCCGTACATTCCCCTCCTTTCTCGCACTTCGTGGGAGCTTTGTTGCTAATTGACCCAATTTTTTAAGAAGTTTTTGTGCTGAAAGTATTCGATGCAGTTATTTTATATGGGAGGGGCGGTTCTTTATTTAACGCATAGCTTCTTTAAGGGTCTTAAAAGCGTGAAATAAATTATTACGATACACTATGTTATTAAGTTAATATTAATGAATAAGATGCAAAAACTAAAGAAAGTAATACCCTTAAGAATGAAATTACTTAGATCAATAGACAAAAAATATATTGAAACGATACCGATTTAAAACTTACTAAATTAAAACAATATTATCAAACGACGATCAATGCGCTATAACAATGTTACGGTCAGATGGCGGCAACTAAGTAAACAAGGTAAAAAGTTATTATTTCAAAAAAGTTTCGTTTCCATTTATGAGCCGAGGATTATAGGTCGATTAAACTCCGGGAATTCTTACAAGTTCTCACTGCTCATGAACTTATCTTGTATTTTATTTAATAAGCAATTTTAGTGGAATACAGAAACAAACGCTATTCAAACAACATGATTATATGTGATATTCGTATCTGGTAAAATTATTTGGCTGTGAATATCATCTTAAGAAAGAACTTACATAGCCGTATACATGTATTTCAATCGGTGCATCACATGCATACTATAAATAGGACACACCTAGATACGTCACCGAAACTCATCCGTCCG
Organism: Chrysodeixis includens; assembly: GCA_941860345.1. NCBI lineage: Eukaryota > Metazoa > Arthropoda > Insecta > Lepidoptera > Noctuidae > Chrysodeixis > Chrysodeixis includens. The sequence goes on along the minus strand of OW796099.1, from coordinate 2,171,138 downwards.
AACAAAGATATTCCTTAATATATTTTTTTGCGAATTGTCGAAAGCAAAAGTGGCTTGTCAGTGTGGCGTATGTAGGTGAAGCGAGACGTCGCAAGGTCGACCGCGCCGATTTCGGTCATTCACCTGCGCTCGACACTACATTGTAATCTCACGTCGAATATAGAATAAACGTTTTGGTTCTGTCCTATTTTGTTACTTTTATTTTACATCCTTGTTTTATGTTGTTAAACTTAAATAATTCTTGAAATACATACACACATTGATTAATGATTTCTAGAGTTAGGTTGAAACCTACGACACCTACTACTATGATCTACCTATTAGTAATTTCCTCATGGTTATTCATCGATCTCTAGAACACCAAGAGTGATCTCATAATTCACAGCATTCCTTTCAAGATGCATTAGATTTGCGTTTGTTATTTTAAACACGTGTATTTAAAATAACAAACGTAGAATATAATGAAACTTGATGTATTAATCGTAGCATTAGATATTTGACCATGACAGACTTAATAAATCGCAAAGGGTTTGTTGAATTAAGTTACGTGACGCGCTGTAGAAACTAAGCGTCCAAGAAGTTATGATAAATACTTCAATTAAAATTATACAGATTAAGTAATACAACGTATTAAATGCACGAACGATTAGTAGAAATCGAAGTAATTATTTTAATTCACAAATTAACGAGGAATTAAGTATAATTGTTTATTACCAACACTATTATCTACATTAAATATCATGAATTTAATTTCTTTCTATTTTCCACAAGAATAATGTTTGAAGAATTTTAATCATCCCTTAAAAGCGTAGTTTCATTGGATAGGTTCTTATAATTACCTTGAGATCGATATCACTGCAAATGTAAAGCTGCGACAAGTTTAGGGCACGCGAGGCCGGTCCCCGGCAAACGTACAGCATTCCCAAGGTTATAGGGCTTATAAAACATGATGCGTTTGCCGCGCGATAACAGCACGATTATTGAGCGTGACGCTGGATCGCTAGCCGCGATGCTATCGGCCGTGGCAAGTTAACGAGACGCGACCCGCTAGCCTAGCGTGTCGCCCTCGCGCCTGCGTGCGCGCACAAGTGGACGTGTTGGTAAACATACACCCAATTACTCTATTAATTAATACTTTTGTCCTTATTAAAAAACCCTTTGTTAGTTCTTTTATGAAATAATAAAGCCGTAAAAAACTTCCTATTCGATTAAAATTAAAACAAAGTTTGTATGTTTTTAAATGAATTTCTTTATAAAAAGGTCTTGCAGTCACATGAAATTAATTTAAGACACGTTCTGGTATGAGCATAAATCTTGGCATTAAAAAGGTTAAGAACCCACACATCGGAGCAATAAAATGCATCGAAATCCTTTTGTCTTATACCTAAATGTACAACAAACATTCACACATACGAGTGCGTCATGTACGTAGATTGAGAGGTGAGTGTGTGTGTGTGTGCGTGGTGTGCGGTCTCATGCACTAGCTAAGCTCTCGGCTCCACACGCAGCTTTTGGCATTAGCAACGAAAATGTCTACCTGTCTTTAGATGTAACATGTTGATAAAGCCACTCTTGCGAAAATGTTGTATTCTCTTGACAGCATTTTATTCAGCGAATTAAAACATTATATTCGTTTTTATATTATAATACTTAGTTTATATCAGTAAATTATTAAACCTAGTAGGTAATTTATCTAATTTTGAAATTAAGATCAATGTTCTGTTTGTAGTAGTAGAGTAGTAGATTATTAGAGTAGTAGCTGTCATTAAAAATCATTCGAATTGCTCAATCTACTCTCTATCTAGTGACAGGAAGAGTTAAGGTAAACAAAACTTCCCTTTTGGCAATAAGTCGTGGAAAATGTCTCGTTATTAACATTTTGTGAAGTGTACTTAACACAAGTGTACTGAATTTCTTGTTAGCCTTTGAGTCTAATTAAATAATAACATGCTTGTGGGTACTTTCAAAGTTTATTCCTGCTGTTCAGGGAAATTAGTCAGATATTTATCAGACAAGTACGGTTATACAAAATGTGGACTATTTCTGCATGTATTATAAAATCTGCTTTAAGAAAACTAATTTATTTACTATTAATAAGTATTTTATACAACATTAATCAACCGAATACTTAAGAAGAATAACAATCAGGTTAAACAAAAATGCGGTACTTAATGTATTACATATCTCTAACCGATCATGTTTCCTTCAGAAAGCTTATCTAAGCCTCCATAACAAATACAGGAAGATGAAAACCGTGACAATTGTGTGATTACGTTCTTTAGGTTCGAGCAACGTGTGGACGGTTCTCGGAAACGCCGCCAGCGCCCGTCATACTAATTGTTCGCGGAAATTACTACGCTACGCTACGTTAATAGTAACTACACGACGTAACACTTACTATTAGTCGCAGGCTTAGATATTGAGCGTTTTTTTGTTGCTGTTCATTGTTTTACTTATGTAATTTGTTTAATTAGATTGTTTAACAATTTTGAACGGAAAACTGTTGATGGATTTTTTGGCTTTTATTACAATTTTACCTATTATACACAGAATATTTCGTCAAGCTGTTTAGTAAATGCTTTGAGGTAACTCTATATTACGTTCTTAATCACAATGATCTATTCCGGTCCAATCCCAAAAACTAATACCACTTGTATTTATTTCTTATCGCAGTTAATTTCTATTCCGAACGAATCCCACTCATAAACGAATCCCAAAATTAGTAAAATGGTTTGAAGGTACAGTCAGTAATAAATAGGCGCTTCGTTTGCTCAACGCTTGGCTGTGATTGGTTGATTAGGATTTTTAAACAATAAGATTCTCGATAAGACAAAATGTGTTTGTAAAGATTTAGGATTGAATTACGATCATTATATTAAATTATTAAAAAGCAAAATAAACTTTTTTCTGTGACTGTACCAAAAGTTATGTTTTGGGATTCGTTGGGAATAGATTAAGTACTTCATTTAAATATTTGAAATATGGTCTTCGTTTCAAGCAAAATAATAATTTAATTTCCGAACTAATACCAGTGGTATTAGTTTTTGGGATTGGACCGGAATAGATCATCACAATAATGATAAAGTAATGTATTTTAATTGGTAGAATTCAAAAAACGAATTAGCATATTAAAATATTGGGTGCTCTATAGTTCACCCATTACTCTATCCACCCTAAAAGAATGAATAGAAAGTAAATAGACTACCATTAATCTTAGTCTTCTAATACCAATATCTGGGAGTAATTTTCAAGTCATTACTCAGATAGATGAAATAATTTCACGTTCCATTTGGGGCCGTGTTGAAGATTTTAAAATATGCAGACTTGGTAGACTATTAGTCAACGCCTTAACAAACCCTCACATTTGTCAGAGCCCCTGTTTTACGTTAAACGAAGTTTTTATCGCAGAATCATCACCCACTTTGTTGCGTTGTACATCTAATTAATTAAATTGCACACCCTAATAAGCATCCATATTTGCAGTGCCAACAAAAACGCGAAATTTGAACCTAACAAGTTAACAATATGCTAATAGCTTTAAGTTATACAGTGATGAACAAAAAGATAGATCGACAAATGTAGATTATGCCGAATGGCTTTTAATTTAAAATGAATTGCAAAGTAAGCATTGATTTGGGTACATTATTACACTTGAATCAAAATAAATTACTTACTGTGAACCGTGTTAGCCTAGTAAAGTCTATACTTTGAACTCGTTTCGTAGTGACGCGGACGTCAGATTAGAGAAGCAACAAGAATAGCGTCGATATTGAATAAAATTGGTGCAGTAAAGCCGTGGGCGGCCGCGGCCCGTGGTTGCGAGAGTTGCGACAAAAGTAGTGGGTGTGTAAAAGCGCAAATGATACGTGTCAAACGCACATGGCGTGCACCCTCGGACAGACGCTTTGATGCAAGCCCCCTAGGATTTAATGTAATAACTTTGTTGAGAATTTTGTTAGGGGTAAAGCCGTTATTAGTTCTTTGATACAAGTTTTACGTATCAATTTTCTCGTAGCATCTGCGTGAACAAAAAAGTGTTTGCCGATTTTTAACACTTTTATATCTGAGCTTGTATTATTAATATACAGCCTATAAAGTCGAGAATTCAGAAAATAACAGCGGGAAACAGTATATTTCAATGATCCACACGCAAAACGTATCATTAAAAACTACTGAACGGATTTTAATCTGCTCTCAATATCAAAGACTGCACATGCGGATCCACCGGGTGTGAATACCTTTTAATCTGCACATTCAAATATGTGTAGTGTTTTGTAAACACCAATAAATATATTTTTAAAAATGTAGGGCAACTTTTCAATGTTTGCATAGGTAAGAAACATCGAGTTAAAAAATAAAATCAATTCCGTTTAGACTTCATTACATCTCAATTTTAGAATATTCATATGTCCACAGACCACACACACACAACCGATACACAATATTACTCTCAAATCAACTAAAACCAGTAAAGTACCAAACCAACAAAGACTACTTTATAACCTACCCCAAAATTAAATCTCGCAATTCTTTTGGGGTTGTAAAACGGAATATTATTTCGTTTAGCGTTGGAAATTGATCTTCGTGTACGGGACAGACCCTCAGGGGATTTAAGTCCTTGTCAAATTTCACTCGGGGGTTTCAATGTGTTGCGGTACCCTGCTGCGTGCATATGCGCCCCGCGACGTGCGACGCTCGCGACTCCAGTGCTACGAGACTTGCGAAAATTGTGCACTCGACTTGATTAGTTACAATATATATTCATACTAATGTATAAAGATTGATGTTCACTCATGAACTATAATAAAAATAATTGCGCGTTATTATACGGTGTTGGGATTTATTAATGAAGATAAAAATATAGCTTAGTCCTCACATTTTCTTTTTAGAATACTATTACTTGCTTGGAATCAATCAAGCAGTTAGAGGTTTTACAAGTTACCCGAGTATATTGCCTAAAGCACGATCTTTAGCTTAGGCACTTAACCCCATCACAACTTCATTTCGTAACGAGTAAGAACCGTGAGGTATTTAGATTCCCGGCATGTATATCGACGTTTTATTCCTAAAACATCGCCCGCAGCGTTTGTTTTTGCTAGAAATACATTGTGAGTAGAAAGAATGATGTTTTATCCATAGTACCAGTTCGATATCCATAGCATTATGATAATTTTGTCGAGCGGATTGCGAGCTCATATTTCAATGCGTGTTTCTCACGCTAGATGACTTGTTAATGCCTAATTGATATTTATGCTACCTCTGACCGATATTCCGTAAGAGGATTAATATTTAAAATATGTAAAGGTATTTAATTTTAATACGTCTGGTGTTTGTTTATAGATTTAAAATCTACTAGCATACGCACTTAATGAACTTGAATTCTTTACTATTCTTGTTATTACTTCAAGTTTGCAACAATCATCAGTTCCACTTGTTAATATTAAAAGGATGTGATCATTATTTCAAGCACGAAAGAAACATAATTCCTTAGAACCAGTGAATGTAACGAAAGGGAGTGTTGTTGTTGTTATAAAAACAATAAATAAAAACAAAAGCCAATTTCTAGATCGAAAGAATTGTCCGGTCAGTCCACTTTCCAAGTGCATAACTGTCGCTATACTGGTTTTCAATGTCGTGTTGCAGAGATTATGTCATCGGCGACGTATTTACGTCGTTACCCATTCATTACAACGTTGAAAGGAAGCGCGCCGCGTGAGAATCGTGTCACTGCTGCAGGGGAGTGCGGCCACCCTGCCTCCCCCTATTCTCCTCGGGCGGGGGGACGCCGCTCCACCCGCGATTATTATGCTAAGTGTCTGTCTGTATCGGGGTGAGTTTTTCGCGCATCTGCTATTTATTTACGCGTTTTATATTCATGGGATTGCGTAAGTCGCTCGGTCGTGGCGAGGCGTCAGGCTTACAGTTCATTACGCCATGTTACAAGGTTACATAGTTCGTTTTGTTACACGATTTTCGTTCTTGTGTGGTCGACGTTTAGTTTCGATTCTAGGGTGGGTACCTATAAATAGGTTACCAGGCGCACCCACCGTGACGCTCCTGCCAAACGTTGTTCAATTGATTTTGTTACTAAAATGCTATTTCAAAATAAGTCGCCTATTACAAGCAAGGTTATGTGACCATTTTGACCAAATCAAGCCAAAATGGTTTAAGTTTATTTAAACATTTATTTGTCAATCTTTGAGTCGAATCGCATGAATAAATAACTAATTATCTGTCATCGTGGTGAATTTATTCTTCTCTTGATCGTTTTAATACATAATCATTAAGTAATTACACTAATAAATGTAAATGAATTCGTTACGCTGTCGCCATTTTACAAGACAAGAACAAATCTAAGAGAGATAACAGGCGAGCGGACGAGTACGCCTGTAGTTTTACGTAGCAGACTTCAGAAACTCAATTTCCTCCTCAAATCATGGGTACTGGTGATAAACGCGATAGTTAACGCGCGCCCACGGAACCGCGCGAAGATAGTTATGCCAATCGAAATTTCAAAACGCTTCCTTATCTCTTAAAACTGTAGGAGAGAATCGATACTTGTTATGGCGAAAACAAGTCAGTATTCAGGGGATTTCTTTGCCTTTGCGCGTTAGAATAAGAGCTAAAGTGGAGTGCTAACACCAGCCAAATGTTTCATTTGACGTTGCATCACACAAAGACGTTGCAGTCCCGGTTTCCGTTAACGTCTGGGCAGGAAATAAGCGGATCCACAGAGACAGCTTTGTCTAGTACTTTGGTTAATATCTTCGAAAGTAATGCGGTTTTCGAAATAAACTTCCTTGGCGGAGCGTTTTTGCCACATCGTTTTGTTTGTGCAAGCATCATTAAGAGAATTGCAGTTAATGATTTGTAAGTCTTGATGAACAAAATTGTTTCTTTGCTAATGGCATAGACTAATGAAGACTTGGAACTTGGTGAACAATCGTATCTTTATTTAGTCTATTTTGTACAACATTAACAGGTTTAAATGAGTTGTATTGACGGTACAATGCATTTTAAAGGTTTCTTTCATTTATCTGATATTATTATGCTTTTAGTTCTTAAATTTCATTCACAATATCGTTTTCAATAGCTGACAGAATACGCTTGGCAACAGTCTAAACAAAACTCTGACCGGCAAATTGCTTTTAAGTAGGTCTATTTCAAAAACGTATTTAGAGTACAATAACGCACTTACGTCATTACGCATTATACTTAAAGGCAGTGAGCTAGTGGGCGCTGGATGCGTGCGCAACGACCAAAAATACGCAGAACAAAATATTCACACGTAGACTAAACAAACTGACCGAATGCTATCAACCCATGCCCCTGAAGAATATGCCGTGATGATCACATAGCTCAAACATTTAGTACTAGAACGTGTAAACCGAAACTATAAAGGTTATATCTGACTAATATGACTCAACTTATCAAATAGATATTTTTTATTAAATCAAACCACAGCAATGAAATGACTAACACAAATAAAATAAATTGCTGACCAAAAGCAAATAAGAGCATTTCATTTTTTCAATTAACTGTCAATGGAGTAATAACATAAATAGTCGGACATCGAAATGTTAACAAAAAGCCAACTAAGACAAGGTATTAATAAATTCCTGTCTATTTTTAGACCGGTAGTAACGTGTAAATTAGTCATACGCTTAATTGAAAACTGGATACGCGTACCTCTGTGTAAAGGATTTCAATTAGCACCGGATTTTGACGCCAGTTACCAACGAATATAATATCAAATATTATGTTTATGTGTATGTATTATAAATGTGTGGCGCTGAAGGACACAACCATAAAGTGCGAAACACGATAAAGTACAAAAACCAACAAAACCGCGTAGTTATAGTAGTTCAACGTGTAAAAATAATGAAATATTACATGTTATTTGGAAATATCAAGTAGACATAAAGAAAATAAGTAAAATTTGTATAAAGTGGATTCAGCTTGAAAAGGCACGGAATGGAATATTCAGAATCTGAAACCTTTATAAATAGCGTTCAGTCTCTAGATTGAATATAATATGAACAGATTTGAAACACATCAACACATGGTTGTCGTGTCGTACAAGTCACGGCTTATCTGTGAGCACATACAGTTTACGAAACGAACGGACGTTGCACTGGGCTGCACTGATAACTTTGTTGTGCCCGCTCATTATTGTACGCAGCGTCGATACCCGATACGCACTGTATTGGATAAGCTTAAATTATTCGTGTGTATTCATTTTAAACAAATTGGTATCGGTAATTTTACTACTACTAGACCATTCATGTCAGTAGCGGTGGTAGTGTTTTAAACCAATTGACAGTTTTATTTGCGATAGAAACCATAATGTTAAGATTAGTGAAATTGATCGTGCAAACGTAAACTGACTATTCATAGCTGTTTACAGGTATACTCTGTTGTACATAGTTATGGCTGTAATCCTCGATCGACAGAAGTGAGCTATCGCACGGCTATTGTTCGCCCATAATAGGGTTATGTCCCGTGTGATTAGGGGCGAACATATCGCATTTAATCGGCCACTGGAAACTGGGATAGTCCCAATTTCCAACCCTGATTTGATTAATTACTCCTCTTTAGGTCATGGGACTATTACTGGTGAAGCTGGGGTTTGATAGTATAATTTTGTTAGTCATTGTTCTTGGTATAATAAAGCAATAGTCAATAAGTTCAAGAATGCCACAACCTAGAATTATATTTGAACTTTACATGCATAAGTACCGCCTAGAAAACCTTTGCAGTCGTGACATAATCTAGTCATTACGAGTTCCTAGATGTCATTTCTTTGTGCGGTAAGTATGTCAAGTGCATGAATAACGCATTCATACGCATATTATCATGACGTGTATGTTGCACTCACATACTGCACAAGGTCCCTACTACATGTTTAAAAGGAACTCGAATTAAAATGGCGAATTCGCTCGCAGCAGTTGCGAAGCCAGCTCCGGGTCAGTGTATACGGTATTTATACGCAACGGGAATTCGTTATGTTAATTAATTTAAATTACTATTTGAGATGCGTGAGAACACGTTCGAGCCAAAGGTAGGCCAGTCTATTTCCGGGAGCGTGGTGCACGTGGTATAGATTCAAACAACCTTCTTTTTAGGTTCGTAAAACGACTCCTTTTATTTAATAAATATTACGCGCTACGGCGTTACGATACAAACATTAGCCACGTGTATGTTGTAGACGACCAAACAAAAATATTCGCCCACACACTGTGATCCAGACTAGACGACTACGCCGACGTTGAACTTCACCGACATTCAACGATCTGTGTACGAGAAAAATACGAGCTTATTTACCTTTTTTCTTTGCTCTACGGGTACAGCCTTTGCGATACAATTCAGGTTAAAAACGAGTTCTACGTTTCTGAATACCGCGACTACTTTTTGTAAACTATAATAGAGCCAAAAACGTCTGTTTAACATAAATGAATAATTTATTGTAATTATCGATTGAATACCTTATAGTAGTGGTAATAACAAAGGGCATTGCATATGTTCCGTAATTGCGAGTGCAGCGACCTTGTAGCTGATGACAGGCGAGCGACCTCGCTGTCGACGCCTTTGTGTAGAGTCGTGATCATAAAAAACAAAGGATTACCGTAGAGCACGACGTTAATAACTATGCTACACCTATCATTATGCGACAGGTTGAATAAAAAGTGGAAGCTACCGTTGGCTCGATCACGTAATAACTTGTAAATTATGAAACGCTGTGTGGCGTGCTTTTGAATGCGCTTTTTAATTTAAATACTTAATATGAGACAATGACTTCATATATGCAGGAAGGAACTACAAGTATTGTTCGTGGGTGTCCTATAACAGTGTGTGACATATGTATCATGTTTATAGTTAAGCCATTAGGAATCTTCAGACAAAATATAGCATATACCTCGCATGTCTATGACCAATAAGTAGGGTATTGTCCGCTCTAAGAATTGGTGACCCAATCTTTTGATGTGGGTGTCGAAAGTGAGGGTTACATAATATCATATTGTGGAAATCTTGTTATTCGTGACGGGTCGAGAGGATAAAGGGGTCAGCGTCTTAAGTAAATAATCCTCAGAGCAAGAAGAACAACTTTCTCATCATTTATGGACCTTCATACTTTATATTCTGTTTACTTAAGAAATTATAATTTTCTTTTTAGTGTAAGTTAACATCGATGTTTACTAAGAACTTCAACTTTAATGATAACAAATTATTTGTGCCAGTAGGAGGGCCAATTAGTTGGTTATTGGCGGAATACAAATTACATGAGCAACAGGGGTTTCGATCCCAAATGAATATATGTTTTTCAGACATTTAAAGCGTTAATGACCAGTAACTTTGTAAGCAATTAGTAGCAAAATATGCTATGTAGTTAATTAAGCGAATGTTTATATACTTTCTATACTATTTAATTATTGCAACTGACTATAGTTGAAACAATTATAAACTTAATCGAACAAATAGACAACAAACGTTCATTAACATTAGATGTGGAATCTAAACGATCCATTACGTTAGTGTCATCGCATATTAATCAGGTTTCATAATGAATGCTATATAAACGTCGTTTGTTGCTAAGAATTGATTCCCACGCCATTCTACTTTAATACGTAAGCTCTTTGTTACTAATTGTACGCATTATATTCAAACAAACACTGTACCACAATCATTGTTTGGGGAATTAAGAAGTTAATACTTTTTTTATAGGTATTCTTCAGTTAACTTTTGATTTGTTCAGACCTTTTGCTTCTTTATCATCATGGAGTCGCAAAGTCGAAGCTTTTACAGGGTTTCGTAAATGACATGATGTAGCTTTAAGCTCTATGTATAATCCAATTTTGTACGTAACTGTACACCTGTTCCAAATTGAAAACAGTAGTAACATAATACGTAAAATTATTCTCTATAGATACGTATTACCAAATACTGACAGAGTGCACGTTATTTTAGTTGTAATTAAATAAATACACGTTACAATGTTTCAAATCCCTATTCAGAATGTTCTATTTATTAGTATACATACATATAGTTGTATTTACTTTTTAACCGACTTCAAAAAGGAGGAGGTTCTCAATTTGTCGTCATCTTTTGTTTCTTTTTTATATATTTTCATGAGGTTATAGTGAAAGCATTATATGCGAAAATATCATCGATATTCGCTCTGAATTTAGTTACTCTACCTTTGACAGATATTTTGTTCCCATCTACAACCATTTCCGCAATTTGAAACTATTTACATACAAATAGAGTAAGTTTTAAAAGCGTGTGACAAAAAACGATGATACCGCTTAAAACAAGTTTTAAATATAGGATGTTATTCCTTCCATATATCCCGAACAAACAAGTCATAAATAGGCAGTGTAAGCCACAATTTTGGGTGTTTTTAATCGTAGCGCGTAGACTGGAGGAAGTGAAGTTCCGGTGTGTGCTTAATTAATGGAAGGCGGGCCCGGCGCGCCGCCGACGGGGAAGAGACAGTCCCAAACTATATGAGATTCGAGTGTTAAAGCTACGTTTGCCATAAAATGTGCGCCCGCCGCGATAATTAAAGATACAGTGTAAACTGACAACTGGTATTTAATGTGGTCGCTGTAAATTATAGTTCTAATAAGTTTACACGTTTATTTTGAACACGGAAATGTTTTTTGATCTATTTTAGCTCGGGCATCCGATCTATGTTAAGAGATAGATTTGTATCGCATCCGTAGTTTACTATGAATTAGAAGAATCTTCAGATAGACATGTTTAACTCGATGACATTTGACTTTTTAGACAGCTATTTGTGTAACAGGTGTTTACATGCTAAAACAAACCACGTTTACACACATTATAATTTATTTAACTTTTATATCCAATAGAGTGTGTGATTATTCAAATTACTCCACTTAAGCGGATCGATATGGTAATATTTCGTGGACCGGAGATAATATGCCTAGTGTGGCAATTAACTTAATGATAATGAGGGTAGTAACGACTACAATTATGTACTTATTTACTGTTACGGCGGGTTTGATGTGTATTGTTTCTGTAGCGATATCTTATCTGTGAGGACATCCTATCTCTGTTCCTGATATTGTCCGACGACATAATGTTGTTATAATAATTATGTGTATATTATGTGAAAAATTGTGAGCACTTATGTTAGATTTGATTGTATGGATTTTTTTTACAGAGAGTTATCTGATTATTTACACACAACGCTTGTATGCAGCACATGTATGTATATAACTACGGCCAAAGTGTATGCTGATTGCTTTCTTATTTTCCCGAGCTAAAGTAACCCTTGAACATCAAAGTTCCACTTAAGTATAGCACAGTTGTGTGTAGTAAACTTGGTATAGGTGTGTCGGTTAGTTGCACAGTCGTAACATAAATAATAGTAGTGGGCGAAAGTGAATGCGCGGTCGCGGTCCGCGGCCCGATAGGAATGACTTGCGCAATACGATGCGCGTGCGCATTGTTCTGAGCACGCTGCAATGGAACATGTCGTGGGATGCTTGTTATGCTTTAGCTTCTCAGGTTATCGTATAAAACAGGAATCGTAAAATGTTATAGTCTAGTTCAAACTCAGTAGCTAATAGTAAACAGAATCATGTGGTGGGAAACCACATCTTGTGTAGAAGTCTAATGTTTCTCTATAAAATAGTTTACTTTCATCTCAAGTTGTTACTACATTCATTTAACATCTAGCCTACACGTTTTAAACCTGCAAAATTTGATCTCAATGAGGGTGTGAAAGCCCTGTGGATTATAACGTTGTCAACAGTTAACACATGAAAGTCGGTTCCATCACACGATGATTATTTCAATAATCTTTGATGGTATCAGCGGGGAGCGGCGATGGGGGTTATTTGTGGTGGGCCAACGAACCCTGAACCTTGCCCGCATGCCCATTGTCCACGGAACAATGTCCACTTGTGGCTAAACCATTACCATTTGTTTTGCCTTCGAGTTACACTGAACTACTTTGTAGCAAGATCTGATTTACAGCTTCGTGTGAAACTATAAACATTATGTTTTATAGTGGGAAAGTCTCGTAAACAGAGATTCTTAAAATATCTTTATATAAGCTAATGCATTAGCAACGTTGTAGGTAATAGAGAAACGCATACAACAATAACTTTAATGCAATATTAATTATACTTTTTTTCTATATACGAAGTTCATGATAATACGTGTCTCATGAAACCATGAATCGGTTCTTACGTCAATAAATATGTTTGTCAGTCCTAATTAGGCTGGCTATATGGAATACGTATTTAAATGACAAATATATTATACTTCATATAGTAATATCGTTTTCCTTCTAATATTAATTATTTTATATTGCAAATATAACGGCATTAATGAATGAATGACTAATAAATAATAGGAAATTACTTATTAATTAATTATTATAATTTTAAATATACAACACATATCTTCGGAAGGCGGGAATACCCGATGATGCTTATATTATATCACATTAGGTGCTTCCTCAATATAATTACTAACATGAAGTTTCCTAGAATAGTTTTAAATTAAAACACATTTTAATGAACAGGTACAGATAATTGTTGTCTACATATTCGTTAACATTTTATCTTGAACATCACCTGTGCCTATTATTTAAGAAACTTACTACGCGAACTTGAAAATGAAAATAAATTGTTTTGTTAACTGCTTGAACATGACCATCTTGAATTTAAATAACCCTAATTATCCGGCGATACCTTCTTGTATTTGCTGTGTAAATATTATAGCGGTATAATTGTTGCATTAATTTGACAGCTTACATAAATGTAGTCATACAGTGTGCGGTTTTTATAGCACGCGATGGTAATTAATTGAAATCGTTAAAACTATCACGTGCCATCAGTGTAATGGGGGGCATTATACGGGTAGGTTATGATCATTTTTTCGTAATTAATATGGGCACAGTGTGGCCGGCGGGTCTACGTGACTTAGCGATACTTGTTGCGAGCTATATCTTCACAGTTCGGCTTCCCTTTGTTACATTGTGGCCTGTAATGTTATTTAAAACATATACGAAATGATTTATTTGCTGTCAGACGGTATTCTCTGGAATATGATAAATGGTTTTACTGGAAGTTACGTCATTACTTATAAGTTTCGTTACCACGTATGTCTGGACCTGAGATCAATAATAATATGGGTCAAGTCATTATTTATAACTAAGGGTAAACTTTACACTACACTGACGCTGAAAGCTTGTTATACGCGTATAGCAAACAAGTACAACGCAATAAAGTGCTAACTATTTTAATATTTGCTAATACAATCATAGAAAAAGTAAGATTCATAGTTATTCAATTACGTATTTATTCTAAAAGTTAAGTATAACACGTGAATATCACAAATGATTTCTCGCAACGCAAATAGTTACCAGCCGCTGTAGTAAAGTAACTTTTATAGTGGTTTATTATCGCGACATATTAACATTAATTTACATTTCCGATGGCAGTAATAAAGGAATGAACACTCATTGTGTGTAGTTAGGCTCTAATAGGCCTGTACGATGATTAAGTAGACTTTAGGCCCTTTTAACGACTACCCTGGTTTTGTTGTGAACGCTATGTAGTATAAAATGTACCTACTAATTAACTTTATACATAGTTTAATTAGTAAACAGTGTTAAGAAGAAAAGTTTATGAATTAAAATTATTTTATTGACTCGATGGTTCATTTTAATTCGTATAGATGTTTGCTAAAGCTTATACAAAACGAATGCAGAAATGTATGAGTCATATTCATATACATGTTTTCATGCTGTCGTTGATTTATGCAATTAGTAGCAATAGGTTTTAATAGAATCTCAGTTGTTTTCATCGGGTTTAATCATATCTAGTGTTTCAAAATGCCCAAACCTTTTAATTTAAATACATATCTGAGTATAATATATTGTTTTAAGGCGCCACAGCACTACAGAGTGCGCTGTATATCCAATTACATAAAGTTTATTAAGTCGTAAGTTTGTATCACAAAATGAATGGCCGTTGTATGGGCAGCGGGAGGCACAATCAATAATAACAATAATAAAACGATCGATACACGGACGAGGGTTGAGTCGGCGAGGGTCCCAACAAAAGTATCAAATAAGATGATTGGATTTAGATATAGTTTTCATGGGCCGTTTGTGATGTGCAAGTGTTAATACTTACATTACCGAATATACTGCATAGAGATAGATAAAAGAGCTTTAACAACTTGTAAATAAAAAGATTGAGAACAACGGATGTTTAGTAGCTATTTTGACGATTTGTGGCAGGCAATTTTTTTTACATTAAAAAAAGCAGTAACATTAATTTTGTTATTCTATCAATAATCTGATAGAAGTTAGGATATCAAAATACACTTTACCCGATATTATCGGGAACAGGTCAGGAAGAAGGAGGTAAGTGCTTGTAAAACAACAAATATTTAATAGAACTAGAGTAAAATATTGACGATAGTTATCAGCAGATAAGTGGGTGAAGAAAAAACATGGTACGACATGGACGTCACGTAGTCCGTCTGATAAGTTTCCACTTGGAAATCTACTATTTTATTTAGTGACGCAATAAGCCAATGATAGGTGGCAGGATTTTAGAGCAGGTGCGTTTGACTATGACACGTAAAAAAATGTATTGATCGTTTTATTCGTCACGCCTGTAGTCAAAAGCGCATAGGAAGTAACCTTCAAATTATAAGTTCACCGTACGCGTTGAAAATCGTCACGGAATCGAAACCAAGTTTATAGTTGTAAGATTAATAAATTAAATAACGTGCCTTCTGTTTAAAATTCATCACAGAAGTAAGAACAGCGATGACATAAAACACGCCGGAAACGAACAGCATTTGAGTTACTTCAATAAATAAAATGATCGGTTACATCTACATAATATTAACCGCAACTTATAGACTATTTATCAGAGTTCTAAAACAAGAAGCTCAAAGGCTTAAAGCAATTCTATGAGTTGATCGCAGATAATCGATCAAGTTTTCTCTTTCTCTCACTATCTATTGGCATTGAGATAAATGGATGTGTGAACCTGACCAATGACCACATTCATTCACAGCCACAGGACCAGTCCCGCATCCGTCCCGTTACGTCGAAATACTATGGATTATATTATTTTATGAAAACCGGCTCCTTGCCGCGCCTCGTACGGTGCATAGGTGTGTCAATGTAAATAAAAGATAACTTGTATAGGCTATTATCCAGGCTAGTTAAAGAAAGCTGATATGAATGAAATTTGAAGAAAACGTGATGACTAAGGTAGGCTTGTTAGAAGTTTTAGTGTATTTGCTGTAACTACACAGGTAATATGAGTAGGTATGACTAAACAGATATCTAGACATTCTGAGAAGTATTTACCTTATTTTTTATTTCCATTAAAAAAAAACAAATTGATATTATATCAATTTTGGTTACACTTTTCCAAAAGTAAATCATGAGCACATCGACTATAATTATGTAAGATATGTAGGAAATTATTAAAAAAATGGAAAAGAATAGGTAATTAGATAAAATAACATTGCGATTTAAGTACCTACTACTAAGAAAAAAAACGTGTATGCCCAATATAAAAGAATGTAGATAATTACACTAAAACATACTAATTAAGCAACGAAAAAAATTAAATATTCCGATAAGTTTAAATTTGATAAGGACGATTAATCTTAAGCACTACATAATATAAGCATAAAGTAACTTTTTTAAGCAAAGCACTAAACACGCACACGGTCATCGACACCGTGTGGGCAGGAAACACGCTGAGATTTTTATTATTTTTATTACGCAACTCCGTAAAAGAAGTTTTTCTCATATTAACATACGAATTTATTGTACTATGCACGCCTATTAAATCAAATCCATGGAGGAACGCATCAAATATGAAATTTCCGATCGTATATAATAAAGAATTAAAACCCGTAAATTTTACGATCGTTTCGGCATTACTTCACCAACATAGTTTCCATTACAATTCCAACGTATCCAAAATACGAGTATGAGTATACCTTGAATGAATTTTATTTTTCAATAACGCTCATGTTTATATTACGGGTGGTAAATTTGAGAGGATCATGTGGAATGTCTGAATGTAAAATTCAATGTTTAAAATACAAGTGAAAATGCATGCATTTCAATATTTAACGAACGGAAAATGGATTGTATTTGCTACAGAAACAAAGGAGGCATGATAATTATTTATGGTGTAAGTTTGTCGGGAAATATAACGAGATATGTACCTACCTACATGTAACATGAGACAGTTATCACAGGCATTACCAAAGTACTCATCTAGTATTACTGTGTGCTCTCGACATACAATTATTATGCTAGCCATGCGTCCGTCGCACGTATTTTTAGCGAATGTCGTGCGTGTAACGTTCCGACTAAGGCCCGGAATAGACGAACACTTTACAGCAAGCGTGTCGCACGCGGCTCACATCACAAACGTTGATAAGAACAAAGGTTGCGAAACCGCGCTAATATTATGACATAATATAATCTGGTAATTACTTATCAAATAACGTAATTTGTTTTGTTATCAAATAGATAATAATTGCACTGTTAGTGATGACAAATGATATAGAGCGATCTCGGAGAATAAATGCGTCCGCTCATGACTAACAAATTGGCATTTAACACGCGACCTCTAATGCAGCGTTTTAGTGAAATTTTTAATACTAAATTGAACATGCAAAACCCGGCCGCGTTCTCGATTCGACTGCAAATGGCGTACAGTGTAACCGGGCCCTATGACACACGAGGTGAATGCACTGCGTTTATTTCGTTACGATTGTATTACAAGTCTGAAGACACATTTGAAGGACATTGAGCAATACTTAGAAGACAAACGATATCGTTTTTAAAGCCGTTTTATTTTCAAATTCATTTATTTTTAAGCTTCTTGCAACGCCAAATGGATTCCTCAGGCATTTGCTGACCGAGTCTGCCGTATTGTATTCTTAATTGATCGCAAAAGAATTAATAGCGTGTTATCTGGGTCTTTTGACGGTTAACGGTTGATTTGTCTAGACAGGGTTAGAACATAGTTAATTATTTCCAGTTACATTAAATTTATAGTGTGTGATGATTTTAGTCATAAATTCGACTATCGATTATTGCAGTATAAAATTTATTGACGGCCATAACGATTACATACAAATTATATAATTAAGAAAAGTTCCGTTTTCTTATCTACGTGTTAGACATTTTATTGTAGACATTTTTTAATTATTGGCAATTAAACCATAATCGTAATTGATTGCGATAATCTTAAACTCTTAACAGATGTTGATAGCATCAAAAGCTGTTCTCAGTAAACTATTTTAAGGGTTATTAAAGACGTAATGATGTAAAAAGGGAAATAATACGATCGGGTAACAATCCCACGAAGCAAGGGTCGTCATCGATCGGAGCTGACGTTTTACAACCGATAGAAATAATAATTCACAAACTAACAATACTTTTTATTGCCGTACAGTTAACAAGCGCGTATATTGTTTACATGCTGAATAATAAGGGTAACATTACATTATGCCTTGTTCTCAATAAAACTTTTATGAACTACGTTGCTAGGCTTATGTTCGAGTATTTTCTTTTATGACTTCGATATTGTTTAAACAAAAACATAGTAAAACAAATCAGGAAACTTAACGTTATTGTATACCAAGTCGACGCGAAACAAAGGGAATATTTATACCCGTACTAACTTTAAGAATACATAAACTTATTCCTATTTGAAATTCACGAACAAATGAACAAAAATAATATTCAATTTGAACGAAACCAAAACACGCTAGTGTATTTATTCGTTAACAATTTAGAATTACCATAATTACAATGTTACAACTTATTTTAATGGAACAGTGGTCTTGATATGAATTAATTACACGTGAGTTAAGATACAACCTGCTTTTGAGCTTAATTACTTGACAGTTTGAGGACAAATACGATACACAGTTAATATGTATCTTTGTATCGTACATGTGTAATTGTCTACACTTAATATCCAATTATAGTTAAATAGTTACTACAGTATGAATACTATTTTACCTTATAATTATTGCATACATTCTTGTCTAAACTGGACGGTGAATACAAAGCAACTCACAATTAGTAAATAAAACTCAATTTAATAATATCACATATTAACTTGCTACTAACAACATGTAATGACGAAAATAAAACGAAAATTCGCTAGTTGTAAAGAATTCCACATAAAATTAGTAATGAGTGCAATTAATCTTCCAACAAAATCTACATAGTACAGAAACCAGTTTACTTCGCTTTAACTTGAAACAGTCCGTCTGAAGTTGGCGAACGGACTAAATGGTTCTTTCTCTGAAAAATGTTATTCTATTTTTTCTCAGAAGCGTTTCGATAGATGATAAGATAGCAACCAGAAGCTCGTTTCGGTCTACACCGGCTTAAGAATTTTAAAACATTTTAAACTAAGACTACCTATAACACTATTATTTTAGGCAGAATAACAATTTAGATATCACTAAAGATAAATTAAAAATGGTCATGGTAGGGTTCGGAAAACAAATTGACTAACTTGTTTGACTGGTTTTATGATTGCAAATTGCCGTACTGCTTAATTTAATGATACACTTTTTTACAAAGATTATGCCTACATTAAATATTACAACATGGATAGATGCCAGGTATTATAGTTAAGTAGAACTAGCGCAAGATATGTTACGAAATCGTCGGATCATTCGACATTTGGTACGGAAATTGAGCGAACGAGACGAGGAGATTGCTTTTAAATCGCATTATGCGCTCGATGCACAGGCGATGCAACCGACCGTCTATCGAGTGCAGAGAGGACGTGACGGATCACTTGTTAATTATAAAACTCATTTTTCTTCGTTAAATGAAACTTTGACACGCTTCACGTGTAATTGATGTACGCTGTTACATTTATGACTTGAGCTTTTGATTAGAATTCACACGGTATTAAAACGTGTAAAGATATTGTTATTTTAAAATGTGAACTGTTAACAAAGGCAATAAAGTCGTCGGTACAAGGTTCTAATAACTAGTCCTCTCTAAACAAAGAAACTAAACTAACAATTCGTTATAACGCTGAAACAGTGTTCGCAGCAAATAAAACCGCTTTCAAAAGGGCGCCCTCGTAAAACTCCCGAGTAGTGACTAGGAAGGTAAAAAAATGACTTGAAAAGTTTGTAGCTAACGATAAAATTTCGACAAAAACTTTTCAGTTACCACTAAAAAAGTGTCAAAAAAATGCGTCCCTTTTATGATCGACGAGGGACGTTAGAAAGTCATCTATGTGTCAGCAATAATAATATCATTAGACTTAGCTGTTAAGGACAACACAAAAAATAGACTAACACATAGGTGTAACATAATTATGAAATATATAATTAAATCTTAATCTTATATACGAGACTCGAAACATAATAACCGGCGCATTTGAGGGCAAGTCGTAAAAAACTATGTTTGGATTTTATAGCGGTAAAACACGAGTCTGAGCGTATGATTGATGATTGATTAATATTCCGAGATCTGATTGTTGATTTACACATGTATAATTTGATTCGTCATTAATCAAATTGAACAAAAAGTTAGATTTCAGTGTCGAAGGGGTCACCTTAGCGCGCCATTCGTAACATCTGCTCACACGTTGTTATTGCAGTTTTCGACTCATGATAGTGCATTATCGTATGACGCAGTTCAATATAATCGAATCATTGTAGTGATTTTATTTTTGCATTGTATTTGTTTATTTACTATCTAGATACGTAGTGTTTTTAACTAGATAACGACATAGTAAAATCATTAATGAATTACACAAATGAAGTTCTTTAAGATAATCTTATTTGATAGCATTCAAGAAAAACAAATTATGTATGTAAATTAATGTCATTGCACTCGGTGCCGATAAAGAAAAGTTCAAAGCCAAGGTAATACGAATATTCACGAAAACAGTTTAAAATGATATTTGAGAATTAACAATACATTGTTAACATCACTTCATGTAAGTTCTCTACACAAACGCTTATAAGTAATATTAGAAAGCTAAAGTTAAAGATTGCTGTGCGAAAACATTAAAAGTTTTTGCTTGTGCCCATAACATCAACATTCGTTACGTGTATCCTAGCAACCTTTTTTTTTTTTTTTTTTTTTTTTTTTTTTTCCCGGGGTGAAAATCTAATGATTTCAACCCACGTCGAGGGCACGGCGTGGGGATATGTCGGACTCACACCGACCAAAAACACCCCGGGCCCCTTCTATTGCCAGAGCCAGAGTCGCGGGATCACTCGCGCATGCCCGCGCGACTCTGGCAGGTATCCTAGCAACCTAGTGTAGCGATCATTGCTAATAGTTATACAAATATAAAACAAAGAGCGGATAATATATTCAGTGGATAAAGCCGGAAGGCTAAGCACAAGGTGCTAGGCACACACCTGCCTTATACGTAGTCTTTAATGCGACACTCGTTCTAACCAGAATAGGCACCTAACGCGCTTAACACTTATTTTTTTCTGAAATAAACTTTATAACGATCCTAGGTTTATAGACAATGAAGCGATAAATCTCGGTCTATTCGTTAACGGTTTACTTTGTAGGGTTTTTAATGCTTCTTTGGTTATCATTGTACTCTATTAACTTTGTTTGTGAAACTTAAAATCCTTGTATTTGTTAATTTAAACATTAATGATGAGACAAAAACTGTTTGAATGCGGATACAACACACGAATTGTCTTTTGAAGGTAACCAAGAAAATGTTATTCAAAATAAAGATTATTTAAAGAAATTGGCACACGTTAAAATGTATTGTAAACTTTTAATGGTCGGTATTAAACATGCAGTTGCAAAATAACGACGATGGGAGACTAATTGTATCTGCATGGTGTTTATGAAGAATATATAATATCATATTATAATGTAAAAATATTATTTGATACGAGCCTGTAGCCTTACGCTGGACTCGGTATCAGTATCATCTGAATTTACTGGATAAATTGTGAGCGTGGGTATTAATTAACTAAAGGAAGTAAGATTCAGTTGATGACTTAATTACATCCAATTAATTCGTTATGAAAGCAGATTTTCTTGTTACTCTGCCGTATTTCTGTCATCATTGTTTCCTGGTCGGTTGTAAATAAACAATGACGTTTGTGGAAAATAAACGGTATTTCATATAAAATGTTAGTCATATAATTCATAAATCCAGAGGGTATTTCATACTGGAAAACATAGATTAAAGTATGCGTAATGCAATGAGAATAATAATATTTACTACAGGATGAGTCTTCATCAATGATTTTGATACTGGTATATGCCAATCAAACAAAAAAAAAATGAATGTGGTTAAGAAATATTTTTGTAAATATCAAACGGTAGTTAAACAGGACTGGTTTTCATTTTAGTAATTTAATAAATCCTACTGCAATAATATACGAAAATTCGAACCGCACCTTCTTTCATACAATAAACCCCCCTCGGGCAAAAGGGCGACATCCATTGTTGCTATGTAAAAAACTTGAACTTTTTCTGTTACCGGCGTGGTATTTTTTTCGTTATCCAAAAAAGCGCCAAATTGTCAGCGTTGCTTACCGAATATTACGAGAACTTGAAGTAATAAAGCACTAAACCGTCTGTAGGGCCGGCGGGGCCGTCTCCGTGACGGTGCCGCGCGCATGCATGGTGTTTTTAGGGCCGAGGTCGGGAATAATCACCTCGGTCGATGGCGTAACATAACTTCTCATCCCCCAGCAGCACCGTGGTCAGCTCGCGGCCGCGGTCCTCGCACTGCACATCCTGGGCACGGTTCACTCACAACACAACATGATCACTGGTATGGCAGGCACGGGTGGCACACTCGCACAGCACTGTGTCACTGTCACCGATCGGGTCGCGGTCGCTGCTCGCGTCGTGCGGCTTGCGGCGTGCGCGGTGCATTGGCGGCAGTGTGCGCGCGGTCCCGGGCGCGCAACAGCTGACGGGAGGCGCAGGCCCCGCGCCCCGCATGCCGCACGCGGCTCCCCTCGCGCCCGCGCGCGCAGCCGGTGCGTGCGCCACACCCCTCCCCCGGCCCGCACACTCTCCCTACCTCTAATCCATTATTTACGGACGGCCGACCGGTTTCAGGCGCGTTCGTTCTGCCCGCCGCTTCACGACGATCGTTCAAATTTAATGCCCTTCCTATGTCCGGCCTCTAATGCGATAAGATTACGGTCGACGAGCAGTAGAAGCCGCTGCTCCTGAGCCGTCGCCGCCGTTGTGATCGGCGACGCCGCACTCGACGACATAATTAACAAGTGCCACGGAATACTACATGACAATAAAATCACTGCATACAGCATATGAACAGTAGCTCGTTAAGTGCGATACAAACAAGTGATTGATATGACAGCGGTAAGGTGAAAAAAGGTAGGCTTT
This sequence comes from Chrysodeixis includens, assembly GCA_941860345.1. Taxonomy (NCBI): domain Eukaryota; kingdom Metazoa; phylum Arthropoda; class Insecta; order Lepidoptera; family Noctuidae; genus Chrysodeixis; species Chrysodeixis includens. The sequence continues at coordinate 2,147,716 of OW796099.1, read as the reverse complement.
GGCTGGCACCAAAAGCACTAAAATGCATATAGGCTAAAGTAAAATTCTGTTGTGAGCCGCAAATACACTTTGTGGCAGTAAATCACCGAGCCCAGCATAAAAACGCAGTAAAAATAGAATTGGAAAAGAAATTGGTGCCAAGTCCTTACTAGCAACTACTTATAATCCTTTAGAGGTTGTTATTTAAGCAAAATTTAACTAAAAACTAAACTAGAAAAATACTTAAAAAAACTTTTTCTTGAAAGAGTTTTCAAAGCTGACCCCTCTTACCGTTGGCTAAGTTTATCTTAGCATTTATCTTATTTCCGTGAAAACAATTTAAAAAGTTATTCCTTATCTTTAAATTCTGAGAATATATTTTAACACTTGTGCCCGTTAAAGTACTGAACATTTCAAGCAAGCCAATGTACCCTGTTATAAAACGATTGAACAAGAAAGGATGAATAGTGAAAGAACCTCTTGAAAGAACGTTGTCCCAAAAAATCTCCAATTAGTTCAAACGATTTAGCAAGTAGTAAGGTAAGAATAAGGTAGAAAAGCTTCACTATAATTGTTAAACAATTTGCGTACAAAATGTCCAATCACATTACGACTATTGCATTCGAGTTTGTAAAAACAGAGTTATAATAGCTCTGCTGTTGAACAGCGAGGGTAATAAAATAAAATCGACGCGGGGGGGTTATAAAGAAGTCGCGTAATTAGAGCGACGAAATACAAAGCAATTTCTGTGTAGGACCACCACGTAGATTTGTCCTCGTCGATCATCTCATGTTCTGGAGTATCTAATACGAGACATTAGATACTGTAAAATGTCCAGCAAACGCATACCACAGATGAGGGTCCATCTCAGCCGGAGGGTGGAGCGAGTGTTTCATTACACGTTTCTCCGTAATATTAGCGCCGGGCGAGTGGCTCTCGAGATACTCCGGGCTCCACTTTCGGCGGACAGCCATAGAAATCACGTAGTTCGCGGAACTTTGTTACCTGTGGTGCGCCGGCAGCGCAGCGCGCCAAGGTGAACGTTCGGGCCAAGGACGGCCCGGCGGCGGGAGGGGCCGCCGCCCTCCCGCCGCCCGCTGCTACCCATGCCCGAGTAAAAACGCTCCTAACCTTCGAATGCGGCCGGTGCCAGCCAGCAAAAAAAGGGCCCGACGGAACAAATAGAAAATGTTCGGTCCCAACAAAAAAAGAATACAAATAACAGGGGTCTCGGGTAACAGAACTAGTTAGGCTCTTTAGGTGGATGTCGAAATAATGTAGAGTTCGCATGTCACCTGCGCCTACGCAGACGGGTCACGCACTGCGAACGCGCGTTTTCCTATGATGTAATAGACGAACGATAAAAAACGGCTAACGGAAGAAGCGCGGAACCGGCCGTATCGACGACGACGGCCCACTAATCACCTGGCACGATAGTTATTTTATAATTTCACAGCTACAACGAACCGCCAAGGATATTAATATTCTAAAGATGACCATCTCCGCTTCAATTATTCATGTGTCTTCTTTCTTATTCGAGATGCGTAAGCGTTAGACTTTTTCTATGCGAATTAAAGGAAGACTAGGAACGATAAAATGCCAGGACCGCTTCCTAGCCCTTGTGCCCTGACCGGTTCAGCTGTGCATTGTAATAACTGCCCACCAGAAAAAACTTGCGCTGGCCACAAAACACGTCCCTTAGAATATTCTTTAACGACTTGCATTAGATGACATTTAGACATTGTTTATATCCTTAACTTGAAGTTTTTTATTGATAAATTCCAAATGGCCCCCATGAGACATCTACTCATCATTTCAGTGACGATGGTATGCCACAATAGAATATTAACTGGTTGATTAATCGACTTCCAATCGATTGGCGCTAGACAACTAGATAATAGATGTCAACGTGTGTGTGGTAATGTGACCGGACTATTGGTCATATTACATCACCGAATATAAATAGAATCTCCTGGAGCCGCCCGTACTTGCGTATGGCGCGTGCAAGGAGGCGTAACTCTCTGTACTCCTCTAGCGAGCAGCTTTGAGCGAGAGAGAAAGGGACGAGGCAGTGTTACAGTTAAGCAGGAACTCTATTTATATGCAAATATAACCTCGGAGTCGACACCTGTTTGCGTATTCTCAGCGCTCGCCGCTTCGCTTTGTGGCAACACTGTCTCCGTGGTATCCTTTAGATTATGTAAAACAAATCAACTTTGCGTTCGATCCATGAACATCATCATAAAATAAGGTCCTTATTACAAAGCGTTAGAGCTTAACGAACCAGAACGAAACTAGCTTAGGGCTTGTAAGCTGCCCTGTGCCTGTACAACTTTATCGCTGCTAGCATTTCGTTTAACTAGTCATTTTTTTGTTTTTATGTCAAGGACTTTCTTTAATAGTACTGCAATCCATCAGGTTTTAAAACATCAAATGAAAACACAAGCGGCTAATAGTTTTATAAAAAAATTGTCGGGTTACTGGTAGTATTCATGTTTTGACAATGCTGTGAATTAGAATAAAATACAAAAGTAAAGCAAAGCGAAATCTCACTCATATATCACGACAAATTGCTGAGTACACCACTCCGAACGATAAATGGTACGTATTTGAGGACAGGATAATCGAAACACCGGATCTATTGACATGGAGACGTGAGAAAATTTTAAACAGCACCTCTATTCGCATCTGTATCACGAATCTCGGATATAAAGTTTTATTGTTTTGTTGTTGTCAGTTTTGTAAGATATTAATTTCGCAATATCCATGGATTTCCCTTGCGGTCGCAGTGTCACATGTTTCCATTAGTGTCATACATCTCCCTCCCACACTGGCGCAGTAAAGAGAAGAATTGGAGCGGTGCAGGGGCTGTCCATTTATCATACTCGGCGGAGCCGGGTCTCTGAGTGCGTTCCTGTGTACGTCTGCCCGCTGAGATACGTACTTGCTGCTTGTTTTGTTTACACGTGTTGCGACTTTCACAACGTCTGCTATGCACATTATGATTGCGGATTCGTATTACAGGCTCTTTGTATGCAATTGTTATTGATATTATCAATCTCATTTAAAAGTTGTATTACTTCTGTAACATTGCGGACTTGTTTATCAAATTCATAAAGCAAAACTTTTGTTCGACTTGAGTAACGAACAAGAAACCTTCAAATTGATAAACAACGATTCGAATTAATGCATAAGCTCTTTTATGTTTACCATGTGGCATTTATAAACGCAATTTCACTTTCTTAAAAAGCGAAATCTTGGAGGTTCATTCACAAACGGTTTGTCTGAAGCTCGTAAACGTTTTTCTATGGTAATGCAAGACATTGGCACCTGAGGCACACATCCCGGGCCACGTTATTCGGTAGTATCGTACGGAACGATCACATTGCGAGACATCGGCCGGCTGGTGCGTCGCCCCGAACGACCTTCCACGCCCTTTACAACGAACCATGTACGACACACCATTGGCAGAACAATCCACAGCTAACCTTCTAGTCTATCTTCGTACTTTGGAACGCTGATAGAATATAGACATGGTATATTCGCAGTGGATGGAAAACGTATCATTCATGGCTAAAAGAACTAAGGAAAACGTAAAACAATTGTCTTGGGCAAACATATAATCATTTTTTATTATGGCAAGTTTGATTGTTTTATATATATCTACCCGTATTTAAAACGGTAGCAGGTACGTGGTCGTGAGAATAAAGGAGATCGGTATCAGCTGATTATAAGTTGTAAAAGTCAACTGAGGGCAACGAGTTATTTAATGGAGCTTATAGAGGTCTGCTTAGCAAACAGTTTCTGTCCTATCGATGCTCGGATTATGAAGTATGATACTTTATATTTATAATTTATATTGCAGGTTGATTTAATTTAATAAAAAATAAAATTGAGGTCAAAGTTAGTCTATAATATGAGGTAGGTATATCTACAAGTAATAAAAAAACTGCTCTCAGTATTGTAAAAGCCCCTCGTAAATAATTATAGTAGTAGTAAAAACTCGATCTAAAACATAATTTCTAACATCACTACTTGTACGATCATAAAACTTTATAATTAAAGCAGCGATTGTGGGCTGAAGTTAACAAGTTAATAATTTCGCAGGTGCTAAGATATCAAGTTAATGAAGCTGTACGTTTGCTACTTAATCACCTAATTGCGTTTGTTAAATATTATAAAATTGCACGAAATAAAAATCCTGTGTCGTGTGTGGCTCTGGCAGACGTCAACGCTAACGACCGCGCTTTATGACGCTTTGGTAATTACGCTTTAGACCTGTAATTATTCAAGTTACAATGTTTTACACTTAATGCATCGGGCATGCGGACGACTCGACTGCCAACTGTAAAGTCTCAATAAGTTGTCGGTGCACAAATTATTCGTGTTTTCTTAAATCAGATGGGGACGGTATTTTGGTGAAGTTGTTAGGCAGTGGGAATTTAATCTGCGAGCTCCGTTAGTGGAGTGGCAAGGTGGCGCTTTTTGCCTCCGTTCGGCCTGTAACGCAATAATAAAATCTTGCACTTTGATGTCAGGCCGGGGCCGCAGCCTCGGTGCGAGAGGGTGGAAAATCACCCGCGGCGTCTTGCCTCCGACCGACGTCGCACAATTTCAAAGTCAGCGAGGGAGCTTCGCGACGGAAGGCGGCGTTAAACTGGAGTACGACGCCACGTTTCTCTCTGACCTATAAACGCCATTCGTAAGACGCTTGTCTTCATATCTCCGTAAATATTTTGTTACTTCCATCTCATATCATATTTATGGGAAAGGGACCTCTGTCCCGATTAGAATGCCATTTCTTTGCAATATTGAGAGCTTATTCCCCCTATTTCATATGGATGTTTGCATAATTTAAGCGTTAAAGTAAGAAGTTGCATCAGAAGGAATTTGTGAAAAGGCGGATTATTGGAGTGGCTTTCTGGTAAGCTCTATGTACCAAGAAGTACGTGCTAATACATCCATCGCATCGGTGGATATGAGCTGGTTCGCCCACACACGGTGCTAGTGTTAATTAAAACGTCATGAACTCTCCATTTAGCTAAAGCAATAGTTTTGAAATTTTGTAATATATGCATAAGCTTATATTAATAAAATAATATGATATACTATGATAATGAGATTACCAATTCTTATTGGTATACAAACGTGTAGCCAAAGTTAATGCTATAAAAACTTAATACAGTATAAACTTTTATATCCATGAATTCATTCATCCAATCTCATACACATGACATCAGTGCTACATTTAACATCCAAAAATACAAATTTCAAAATACATCTAGTTTAAAAATTTCCGAGAAAAAATATCCAGATATACTAAGAGCACAAAAATAGCATACGCACAATCAGTGAATATAAACGCACAACAAAATAGCAGCACTAGAACAAATGATTACGTACCTAAATGATGTCGATTGAAAAGAGCGTCGGCAGGAAGGCGTCGATCCCGGCCGACGACATTGCGGCGTCGGAGACAATTTTCCAATCAATCGGCCACTGGTCTGCTATTGTCAATCCGACAATTCCTATCAACTATGATAGACATCTGAACATCGCCTATGGTGACAGTGATTGGTGAAATACATACTGCTACGAATGATACCGTGGAGTATATCATTTGCATAGAGATCATCATAAAGATTTACTCTTTGATATGTATACAGGCCAACGATGATTTCTCAAATTGCCCTTCTATTTCAAGGCGACTCTGAGTGCATCTAAGTTGAACATACTTGAACTTTAAAAACATCTCAAGCAGTTTGAAATAACTTACAACTTTGTAGCAAATATTCACCTTCATTTAAGAATAGACATGCAATATTAATATATTCAAGTTAAAACGTTTAATATTTATGCGAAAATGTAAATGTCGAGATGTTTTCCGTGTCAAATAGAGGCGGACAACTAAATTACAAAATCCCCGACTCTAAGGAATATATTTGTACCTTAAGTAACAAAATGAAAGAGGCAATACCGTGTTTACGAAATACCTTAAACAATGAAATTATAATTTTAAAATAATTAATTGGAGCCGTTGTTATGTAAATGCTCTACATGAGAAAAAAGAACGTTGAGAAAATATCAGAGCGGGCATAAATACTAATGTAATTAGAGTAAGTCTGAGTTAATGACAAAATACATTTGTATTAATTAGGCGGAACGAGTGGCCGGCGAGTACAAACAAATTTTATTATAATTCTAGCAACTTGGTGGAGTTCCGTGCGAAGTGGTGACAAATAGTCTACGTCGTCATTTTTTATCTCTCTCATTTACTCGAGAGTGGAAAAACGAACGTTTCGAAATAACCAATCCTATTAGAAATATGCAAATTTATTTTCGCCCTTTCGTAAAGGAACAGTGTTTAAAATATTTGCTTTAGTAACAGGATAGCTTTAAATTGACAATATTTACATTTGTTACAAGTTGTAAGTTTTTGTATATCAGGTGTAGTCGTGTAAAATACAACGGATACTGACTATAACAGTGTTTTCAACAGTACAAAAGTAACAAGTACGGCCGTTAAACTTTCATCAGCTGTAATTGCGTTGTACACCTTAAACACATGAGACGTACAACTAGAAGCACTAACTATGATAATACAGAAACTCCATTACACAGAACCCGCTATACTGTTCACGGCAACTACTGTCTTTACATGGATGCCATGAATTTAATGAAATAATTAATATACTCTCCTACTGAACGTCAATGACATATAACGATCGTTATTGCTAGGCTATTAGGGTCATGTTCTAATGGAAACTTTCTTGGCAGCATGGTGATTAGGGTAATAGTCCTACACTAAGTCTATTAAAGCTTTCAGTGTTAGATGTAAACCGGCTGTATCATATTTTAATACCATGTATCACAACAGCATTTACTTTAAGTTATGTATAATGTCAATAAAAAGTAAGCCTTCTGAGGTCTTCATAGTGTGTGATAGAGGAAGAGTCGAGTGGCTCCGCCAAAGCTTCGGGCTTCGCCGTGCTCCGGCAGTGTACTCTCATCTACTGTCCTATTTATAATCCAAGCTATACGTTAGTTAACGTTTGTCAGCAAAGTAAAATTCGTGGCAAAAATACGTCATTTTCCCGGTATCATTAGCAACTTTTGCGACCAAAAAAAAACGAGAGAGTTCAACGAAAAAAGGAAAAAAATATCTGTGCAATGCAAAGCACCACTCGGTCCTCTTAGCCGGATATTCTGAAAATTCTACAAACATAGTGAGATGCGCCGCATTAAGCCAGACATTTATTACTGGAAATATCATTGGAATCGGTTAAGCTGATGGGGTGCGCCGTATTTACAAAAATAGCCAGTTGTTATAATATGTATATGATTTCGCCGAATAAACTCATAAAGCCCGTGTCGCTCGTCGTCGATTTGTTCGTTCCGCTTCCTGAATATTACTTTAATTTGCGCCTTAATTAAGATCATATGTTGAATAAAAAACAGGATGAGCGAGAAAGAAATGAGAGTGGAAAAAAGTGGCAGTTTTTTCTTAGCACACAAAGGAACCCTTTGGAATGATATCCAATTATAAATATTTAAAGTGTGTAAACGCAGTCGCGGGGTTCTGTAATTCAATTCGTTGGTGTTGAGTTTCTTATTGACGTATCCATTAAGTATTATTCGAGCTCTAGGGTGACGCGCCGAGTGGGCTCGGAATGTTTTCACAAGCTCCACTAGAAGTGCCACGATATTTTGTAAGCCTATTTAAAATTTTTTCGGCATAATGAGATCATAACGAAAATGTTTTCATAAAATACTAGCTGTGCCCGCGACTTCGTCCGCGTGGAATAATTATTTTGGGCATCATTTATTTTTGCGGACAACCTCCTTAGTTTTATAAATTATAGCTGTTACCCACGACTTTGTCCTCGTCATTTTCTGTTATTATTTTAGACAATTTAGTTTTTAAAAGAACATAATTATTTTCAAGTACCTACTTCTGCGTAAATTATATTTTTAGTTTTATTTTCTTGTGGCAGAAGTGCATATTGATTTTCTCCACAACCTGATACGTTGATACAACTCTTAACAAATGCATTAATTTCGACCGAATTTGATTACCATAAAAACGGTTCTAGTGAGTTAATCTTAAAAGATAGACATATACTGTCCTGGATTTTTTTTTAGATCATTTCAATAGGAATAATTCTTTTAAACACATATTTTTGGTATCTTGAACCGTTTTCGGAGCGCACGCAACGGAAGCCCTCAAAGATGAATAATTTTCCCCATTTTTTTTCACATTTTCCATTATTTCTTCGCTCCTAATAGTTGCAACGTGATGTTATATAGCCTAAAGCCTTCCTCGATAAATGGTCTATTCAACACAAAAAGAACTTTTCGATTCGACCCAGTAGTTCCTGAGATTAGCGCGTTCAAACAAACAAACAAACAAACAAACAAACAAACAAACAAACTCTTCAGCTTTATAATATTAGTATAGATTACAAGTCCAACATATGAGGCGAACTAAGTCTTTCTGTACATGATATCAAGAATGTACCATGTCTGTTTATAGAATGTATTGATAAATATTTATATGCATAAATAAATACTTAAAACATCCATTCTATTAGACAGAGAAAGTATCCCAACAATGTAAGCCGTCGACATATCCTGAGTGATCGTCAAATGACTTCGAATTACAATTCACGTCTCGTATATCCGTTTCCGTTCAATTTGGCGATACACGCCAACATGTCTAAGCAGAACTTTAAGCTTTAATACGCGGAAGTTAATGCCAATATGACATACTGCTTTAGGAACAAGAAGTTTTTTATAGGATTATAAATATTCAATTACCGTTATGTGGTGACTAATAATAATTCACTTTTAGTTGGATGACGAGTAGAGTCAAACAAGCGTTAGACTAATTGCCAGAAAAGCTGTATCTACCTTTGCGTTTTAAAGTGAGTAAAACATACAGTTCAACCGAGGTTAGTAGCGTTAGATTGTACAGACACACGGCGCAGCGGGCCAATGTATGCCACCTTAGGGCTGAGAGGGATACGGCTAATGGCGTGCTAGAAACCGCACACGTAAATAATACTTGACTACCAACTAGGTACAGCGAGTTACAAAACTGAATGCATTTATTTTTTTGATATTTTTGTAGATATCAAACTTTGAAAATATTGCTTTAGTCGATTGTTTAACAGGTGTAGCGCAAACCTTGCTGCCTTAGTCACTGACAAGTGGAATGTAACAAAGAAACGTTTTAGAACATAACTTAGCAAGGTGCCGTTTTGGAATACAACACATATTAAATCAACAATTCTTATTACTTGTAACAGTAAGAATAGTTATAGATATGTTAAGGCTAAGCTGAAACCCGTCTCCGATGACTCTGGTGGGGTCGTGGGCCACGATCCCTTGGAACATAAATATTTTTATTGCCTACATATGTGTTGCATGCTATGCGAGGTTCGATGTTGTTTATTGTGTGTATAAAAGTGAAAATCTAGTTTATAGCGCTGTCTGAAGTCAAGTCAGATATATTATCACTCAAGAGGAGTTTTATTAGTCAGGCTGAATTACTTACATTAGTATTTTACAGGTACGACTTTTTATGACTTTAAGTTGTAATTTTTCGTACTCTTGAATCTCTAAATCTCAATTAGTCAAATTTCATCTAAGGGTAAAGCAATTATATACCTATAAAGTGGAATTCGTGTATCGAATACTCAATGCGTATCGAAGTGTTATCAAATAGGCAAGCCCTTTGAGTAGTTAGCAGTTAGTGAGCCAGCCTGCGCCCCTAACGGGTCTGCAATGTGCATGTTGCACCTTTGATCTCTCGAATGTATTCGTTTCGTATTGGATGTGTATTGGAACGTAGCTGTTATTTTAGAGCAACGAATGTAGCTGGCTAACTGGAAATCAATTTGTAGTTTCTGGCGATATTGTAACAGCTTTTTCTAATTTATTCGCTCGCATCGGACTAGCATCTTTAACTTATACTTAAACCAGAAAAATAATATTACATTGAACATTAGCCTACCAGTTTCACAACCTAATGTGGTTAGACACTGCGGTGTTTAAACCAATCTGAATCCAATTTAGGAAAACCAAAGCTGATATCAATTTCAATAATGATTACCTCGCGAATGGTTGTCTGTAGGCGTGAATAAAAACAATAGTGGCAAAGCATAACCCTTGTAAAAGGCGAGCAAAACAAGCGATAGCCGGCAACCGGTTCCCAGGGCCTACCGCCACGTCTTAAAGTGATATTATTGCAGTTGTGGAAGAGAGACGACGCTCTATATCGTGTAGTGCGCTGTCACGCTTACAAGTGTAATATAACTTTAAGAGGTGGTTAGTGGCCCTGTAATCCGAACGCGCCGCGCGGTGCTACCAACTTATTGAAACGGACTACGTGTTTGAGGAAGCGGCGTATCCACTCGCACAGGATGTTTTGCTGGATGCAGACACCCACGTTATATGACATTGGACTGGAAAACATGTTGGGCATTTGACCTTCGCTGATATTTGGTACACATCATTCCCCTGCCCTTATCCCAATTTTTACTTGGGGTCGGCGCAACACGTCTTCTAGACATGTTGCTTAAAGTTTTGGCTATGGTTTTATAGTCGGCCGCCTGCCTGACACTAACCCTCTTTGGGAATGCGATTGTTGGTTGTTTACCCGCAACCATTCGGGTGACCCAAGGTGCTTGGTACAGTGCACTAGGTCTTAAGGTCCATTAGTCGCCTTTTACGACACCCAGTGGAGGATATGGGGTGGAGCTATTCTTTATATCCGGACACCACACGGACAAGATATTTGGTACACATTTTGCGATTTACTTATGCATTTTTTTCCCGTGTTTCAGTTATATGTTTATGCAATAGAAAAGTTTGCTATAAACAACAACGAGTTGTTAAATTTTTTACACAAATAAGATTATCAGAGATTATAGTATCATGAATATTTTAACGCAAGCGTAATAATTGTTGACGTATAAAAAAACTACAACATTTGAATAGTAAAGCTAAGTAACTTTTGTTATCTGAATAAAACCTGGCGGTACACCTCAACGTAGAGCAAACAATGTGTTCACACTTGTTGGTATTGGTACATACCCCTATGCGGCAATAGGCAACCCTTTCGCTACGAACCGGTCATGTAACCGGAGTGTACCGGAGGCCGGCGGTTCGCGGGGTGCGTTTGAGGAAGCGGCCGCGTTCCCACGGGGCTCGCGCGCATGCGCCCGACCACAGCCACACTCGGACTACGTACCTGCACACAAAAAATATATGTTAGCTATGTTTTAATGTAAAGTAGTAGAGGAATCATGATAATTAGTCTGTGCAAAAAGGCTGTGAAGCTATGAAGCAATAAGTTTGTACGAGACACATTCATCTCCCATTGAAAGTGAATGAGTAAGAGAAATATACCATTGAAGACGAATAAGGTTGTGCGTTATTATCTTGAATAATATCATGTCGAGTTGGACACGATTCATTTACTCGAACATTTCTTTTTCAAACTATATTTTGGGCTAAAGAATTAAAAAAAGACTTCATCATAATACAGAACTAAACTCATTGACACAGAGGTCACCGTCGTTTATATAATTCATTGAAGTTCGGTTACAAGTGTTTGCGTCATAAGCTTCGATATTAGCATGTGTGTGTATGTGTGAGTTGACACGGTTTCCACAGACTACACAAATATCAGTTCGAATAGGCGGCAGGTTCGTCTAATGCTCACGTTGACTTCCTACCCCGCATATCTTTCAGCGTTAGGTGCACATCAAAGGCACCGTTACCGTAGGGCTCGTGAGTTGGCGGCTATTTTCACAAATATTTATTTTTAAGTTTGTTGACATTATTGTTGATGCTTTTATAAGAATATCCGTATTTTATAGAAGATAATACAGATAATAGAAAGATTTTTTTTTTATGTCTGATATTAAATCAATACGAAAGATTAAATGACATTCATGTTTATATGCATATAAAAACATTTGGGTGCTCACATTACGAGCCGACATTGGCAGACATTACTCACGTTTCGAGATATGCTAATACTGTACCGCTGTATATTTAAACAAAGTCATTGTCAAGAACGCACGGGCACATTGCCATATGTTCGAGTAATTCTTACTGAACTTGTTTTTTCGTTATCTAATCATTGTAGAATTTACGTGCTTACGCTAATTGTGAATAAAAATTAAACCTACCTACTTTTCATTAAGTAGTACTACTTGTTTAAAAACTTAAGTTGGCTAATAAATAAACAGAATTTAAGCACAAATAATTATGAAAATATGTGATGAAATACACACGGCTGGTTAAATATTGAGTTGGTCCTATGATCCGCGCACTTCGAGGCCGCGTGGCGGCGGCCGCGGCGGCGCGCAGGAAGCGAGCGCGTAGGCGGACGTTTAATACGGGCGAGGAAGCGCCGTGTCCGGTGCCGCACGACGCGACGTGTATCGGGGTTTGTCGCCAACATCATTTTAGACTAGTATCTGGGTGTGGAACTAAACAAGTTACTAAAAGAGCTGAGATTTTGTCGGTAACATCCGATAGTAGACGGTGTGATTCATATGCATAAAGTTATTGTATGCCCACGTATGACACTCCTATGCAGATCATTGACCTTTTAATCCTGATTTGTTAAATCAATAAATGCGATTTTACAATTGAAACTTGATCTGCTATGATGGTTATTTAACCCATGGTGACACCAGCACTTTAAAATAGTTTTAAATCGATTGGTTCCTCCAATGACATCAATGCAGATTAAATACCGTTCATATTTAGATGTATATGCACGTACAAAAAATAAATACATAAGAGATATCGAATAACAAACATGGCAATGGTATAGGAAACGTCATCCGCCCGAACTCGTATCCAAGTTCTAAGTTTAGCAAACTAAGTGCACCGCACCCAATCCTAGTCGGTCCGTGGCAACTAGCGACGCACTATTCATGTTTATTCCCATTTCCGCGAACAACACAAAAGCAAAATTCATACAAGCACGTGTTCTAGCTCATCTGTTATTGTTGTGCATACCGCGAAATACGCTGAAAGGCCCTCATTGTACCTTTGTCTGATTGTAAACATCGAGCAGCCTTGTTGCCGATATTGTTGCTATCGTACGTAATTAAAGCCAGTCAAAACATTTCGGTGCGTGAGAGTGATGTAATAAAATCGTAAGTGTTACGTGTATCGGTAATATTGTTTTTCTATTTATGGATACGCGTCATCGCACGGCTGTGCTGTGTCTGTCTAACTGTCTATACCTGGAATCCGAGGTAGGACTTCACGGGATGGTTCGTATAAAGTGCCTCGATTTGTATCTGGGATACGTAACAATATGTGGTAATATATCCGTCTGTAAGAGCTTACTCGTTGTACAAATAAATTTCGTTTTATAAACAGTCAGGCTTAGTTTAAACGATGACGGTATAGGAAGATTATATCTTCACTAATCTTTAGTCGCTAGGAATCTTCGATGTTATTCTTAGAAGACATAGCAAAATTGTTTTCGAATAAACCTTTTTCAGGTAAACGACTTTGATGTGCCTTAATCGTTTTCGCGTAATTACTTAAATTTTCGTGATAGAATAGTAGTATTCAGAAAAGTATAATCTTTAGTAGGTATCTATTGATGTATTGCACCGTAGATATTGTATTCAGAATTCCGAAAGAGTCTAGTAAGACAAAACAATTCTCGTTAAGGTACAACTTATGTTATCACAACCCGTAACACGGGGTATCTAGGCAGACAACATCAAAACTCAAGTAAAGCATATCTAAACAAAGCTAAAAGCGAAGGGATCAGTATAAATAAAATAAACATGAGAGGCTGCGGCGTTGCCGCTCAGCGTGCGCCCGCGCATGCACAATGCTACGATCTCGACCCACCAGCTGTTTGTACCTGCGCTGTTTACCGACCGATCCTACCACCACCCTTGAGATGGAAAAGCAGTAATATAGTTTCATCGTTCACATGAGTTTTCATCGTTTCTAAGTCGTTCTTCCGACTTCAATTTATATCGATTACTGTTTAACGCTTACTGATTTAATATGTACCTAACTTTTCATTTTTATTTTACAAATCTAACAAATACTTATATCCCTCTGAACATGACACAAATTGTTAATCCACTTAGCATTAAACAGTGCCATTATCATCCGATAACATTCAATAACACAGCTGTAATTATCCTTAATTATCTTAATGTCCCCAGTGTTTTTCGCCAACCAAATTGTTACTGCGGTTACGTATTGCAATAAAAGCACTAACTAAATGTCCGCAAAAAGCCACACGCCGTGCATTAGGCTAATTAGAAGCATTCTGTTCGAACCAAACAGTAGAATATAAATGACAACATAAATGTGATATACAGACACCTAAATATTAAAATGCATTTATTTCAATTCATGTCAGATTTCAATTCTATGTGATTTACCAGATAGTTAAATGTTACGATTATTACTAAAATTGTAATAGAATTTTGTAGAGTACCTAATCGTTAAGATGTTGAGTAAAAATCTATGAAGCCGAGCCCACACGCAGTTTGAAATTTAAAACGATTTAGTTAACGATCTGTTTATGTAGCAACTTGTCTGATATTGTATAAACTGACAGATGAATCTAACGATAGTCCGAAACGACAGATTTAATGTTGTACCATTATGTAACTTTGAATACATGTACATACGTAGTTTTATACATTCCCAAGTATAATAGCTACTTCAAGGTTTATTACACAATCTTAGACAGATTCAATGCACATGTAATGAATGTCAGTGCATAAAGTGCACGTGTTGTGAGTCGTCAAGTTGCAGTACTGTAGCGCATGTGCTGTGCCAAGGACCTTTTTCTCAGCGACAAAGAGTAATCGATCCGCGTGAAATTGATCCGCTGGATCCACGAGAGCGCGCTACGGGCACGCACTGTGCACGATATGCGCAGGGCTACCATCCGTCAAGATTTGCTCTGACAGTTTAAACATGAAAACATCCACTCTATAGTTAGGTTATTTAAGTCTCCGTAATTCCTATTTAATTTTAGATGTGAGATGTTTAGATAGAATTAAGTATTTTAAATGTGACCGACAAGAAGTAGAACTCACAATTGAACTCCTTTTCAGTCTATTACGCAAAGTCGAGAAGACAAAAGAAATACTACGTCAATAAATTATACAGTTAAAATTGAAAAACAATCTTGAAATTCAGGCTACTTACAGGTCTGCATACTCTATGTCCTCGGCACAATAACCTATTTCCCAATCAAGTTTGATTCAGCAACAGAGTAAGCTCCGTACATTTTGAATGATAACCCTGCATATAACTGGTGCACAGCGACCCCTCGCTCCTACTAGGGGACACTTAATCCCCTGTCTATTTCAAACACGTTTCACCTCATTCGTTTCGCGGACAAAAAACTCTCTTATTAGATTTACTAAGTCCCTCGATCAATACTTTGTTTGTGATTTGACAGCTTTTTTGTATGGAATAAAATACAATTACATTAACAGTTGTGTGATAAAACAAGGCTATAAAACCAAATGATAGTTATAACTTTAAACATTTTTAGGAACAATAGGCGCTTTGAAATGAAGAATGAACTATTAAATTATCCATGGTAGAGGTTATTTTTTTGCACGGAATTTTAAAGATTTACTTGTAAAATAAACTTATAACAATAAAACATATGAGAGAGGTTCAATTACAAAAAAATATTATAATCTAGTTAGACTCGCGGTTTTAGCTACATGACGTCTGTTTTAGTAAGAATAATAGGAATAACGTCTCAGCTGCTTACATTCGCTCGACTGTCGTGGGAATCAATTAAGGGAAGTGGTCTCAATGGTACTCACTAGCTACCAGACTTCTGAACTGTCTCTTAAGTTTAAAGAAGGTATCACATACAAGAAAAGTTTCTTAATCTTGAAGATTAGTTAGATAGGAATAGTTTGAAATTGTGGATATGTAATTTTATCTGAGCTCCCGTTATCGGCGAGGAAAGGCCGAGCATCTCCGAGTGATAAATGAAAATAGCCGGCGAGGGGGGGGCGGACTCCCGCGGCGCTCCACACATGGCCTTATCGACCAGACGATGTGGACCGAGGGACAGAATTAAGCGATGAATACCTTTTTTTACATTTCGAGAGAATTTTATCAATTGCTTTCTAGTTAAAAGTATCCTTGAATAACTTATTTTTGGATTACCTATATTTTTGATGTGACTTTAATTATACAATAGGTTAAGTAAAAAAACTAAAACATCACGTTTTACAAAAAAATACTAAACCGGAACATAAGTTCATACATAAATCCTATCCTATACATACGCGGTCATGAAGCTTATTTAACTCGTGTAAAATCGCTCTCCGCTTACGCAGCGTGCGGCAAGCAATCGGTCTGACACACGCGTCTCCTCCGTTTACAATAATAAGCGAGCACGCACGAGCCACGCGTCGCGTGTGACCGACGACTGCCGAAATAATTGTCCATTAACATCACATACTTGTGGGGGACCGACTTACAAACACCAGATTAAAGATATGTATGTATCAATTACAGTAAAAGCCTCGTGGACCGCACATTGTATCTTAAACCCATGCGGAAGCATAGAGATGAGGGATTAGGATTAGATACACTAGCGATAATAAAATTATTTACATATAGCTGAGATATTATGCGATAACAACTCGAAAGTATTTTTATTTCGAAGTGATAGAGATAGAACGGATTTGTTTGAACATAACTTAAACGGTCAAGGTCTATAGATTAAATTAAAAAAGTAAGTAAAATCAATGAAGTAATCTACCAAAAAAGCTATGACTGACTGAAAGATAAGACTAACTGAGATTTTACTGACAATTCTACTACACATAAATCAAAAATCGAAAAACTATGTATTACGATGTTTGGTCTTTAGACGTTTTAGCTCAAGATTCTATTGCGTTATGTTTATATTTCAGCCTATTTCCGTTTGATTTGTGGTTTGAGTTTTTGGTAAAAAAAGATATACAGATACATATTATGAAATAACATAGGTAAATAGATACTTTAAAATAAAATAGGCTCAATTTCTGAGTTTTCGTTTTGAAACTGTATTTTATTTGAATCAAAACAATGTTAACATTCGTTAAGCTGTGTAAAGTTGTCAACTCCGGGGGATAAACGCATGTTAGATGTTCATCTATTGGTTTAAACTCAGGAATGTTATCTGGGTTAATTCACAGTTGTGACGCTTACGTCACGTCTAGGAAATGTTGGTCAAGATCGAGTTGGTTCGTGTCTCGCGCGATTTATATTGCCACCGTTTGACGGGAACTTTTATAGAACACGCTATGGGGTCGTATGTCGTCTATAACTAGATGTACAGGCTGAACGACACGTGTATTCCATTCTGTTTGTATTAGTTTAAATTTACCAAGCATTATAATTATTTACTTCCTTGTTATTATAGGTTATTAAAACGTCAAAATTAAAAGTGATTTATTACTTTCAGCTAACGTAAAATATTTATCAAAATATACTAAGGTGATAAACTTATCCAATCAAAAGACATCGTAAAATACAATACGACATCAATAAGACGTTTACGTGAGAGCCATCACACTGGCCCGGCAGGGATGAAGGACGACACGAACCCGGGACACAGGGGAGAGGGGACTGAACTCGTAAACCTAAAAATAGATACGACGACACCACGCCTTCAATACACAACAATCAACTTACATATACTTTCCAAACTATGGAACTGTGACATGACCGAGACACTATGCAGACGTAATAAGAATCAAATTCAACTGTATCTTGATCATGATGAGCTTTTGGAAGTGCACAATTAAAATGGTAATGTATTTCAGCGGACTACCAATAGCAGCATCTGTCAAAACAATACGCACCGGAAACAATAAACAGTTGTTTGACTAGTTAATTTTTAGGGGATTCAGTATTCAACAGAGCATTAATGAAAACAGCGGACATAAATGTTAATTACTCCACTGTAATTAGATATATTGGGCTATCAATTTTTCAATAGACTTTGCAGTAAATGGAGCACGTGCAATTTGTGACTACAGATACAGGCGATAATATGGTTCAGATTTCTTTGTTCAGTAGTAATAACGTTTTAATTTAATGCAATATAACTAGATGGGACTGAGATAAAATTCCTACAAAAAGTAATAAATAATAAAAAAATAACTAATATGCCGGTCTGAGTAATGAAGATAGTTTAAATACATCTATAATTAAACCAGTTTGAAGTGCTTCTGGCTGTCGTTATGAGCAGCTTAATTAAGTATTTCGGTTGTTAAAGGGCGCCGATATTAGCCATGTATCATTTCCAAGACGTTAATTTTTATTGGATTAATAATGGACATGCATTAAACAAATATTCAAGCTCGGACGATGAAGAACGCAGTTGAACAACTCGAACCAACTAATCGGTTCGATGAAATGAACTTAAAATATTGCTGGTATGCCTCTTATGGCAATCTGGCCATGAATGATATCGAAGTACTCCATACAGAGTGCAATAAATTCAACAGCCAACAGAGCAATTTAATTTTCCCGCCACAGACGATGTCCAAACGGGGTATTTTATTTTTGTTTTGACGGCAAATTGAAAACAAATAATACGTTAAGTAATATTTGTAACAGCATCTTGACCTCTTACAAAATTTCTGTTTCAGGGTTAAAAACTTTGTATATAAAGAAGTGAGAAACCATACAAATAGTTTTGATATAACTTAGTCGATTCCTGCAAGTTCGTCGGAGTAACGTTACGAAACAGTTACGGGTTATCGAGGGGAGAAATTACCTAACACCGCGTCTCTAAGTGTTACTACGAGTTATATAAAGTTGCCGGGAAGCTGTGCCATAATACCCAGAGCTCCCTCGATTCCCGCTTCGTGGGGAAAACTTTGTTAAGTTGCCGCGTTGCTAGTTGCTGTGTTACGACAATTAGGTAATAATTTATTAACTTTTTCTCGGTAACTCTTACGAAAAATGTTCATAGTTTCGATATGATTACTTCAAGTATTACGAAAGCAAATGTACATTACACAATTTATACGAATATAGGTACTACACCTTACTGTTCACAAAAACCAATGTTGCCTCCCAATCTAACCCACAAATGAAAATAAAATTGCTTGTAAATTGCATAAAGCCCTAAGGGGAAACCGAAACGTACAAAAAATCTGCATAAAGTCAACATTCACATGTCACTTGAGGCACAAATAAAATAACAATAAAAGGCATCAATCATAAATCGCCACCGCGTTTATATGACATCGATGCGTGAGCGTTCTAAATCCGTGGAATGAGTGACAGCTCCCAATCAAACTTTAATCAAAGCGGCCGACAGCTCCAGCGTCTGCGGAGTAGACAGACCCGGCCGGCGCGGCTAATTGAGCGGAATGGCCCCGTACATATTGCGGGACCGATCAAGTCATTAACGTCGGCGACCGACCCTTGCCGCACGAATATTCCGAAGGTCGATAAATGACAAAAGCAAAACATGTGCGGCTTAGTCGCACTTCAATTGTGATGCATTTCCATACGTGACAAATTAAACGAGATGCCTCTGTGTGTGTGTTTGTTATATTTGCAATTCAAATTATGCGATATGTTTAAACATCTATTAATACAAAATATTAATTCAATTTAATAATCCATTACTCGAATCGTATAGTTGGCAACCATAACATTAACAAATTAAAAGTTCAGAAGGTTCGACAAAAAGTTGGAGCAATCGCTTCAGTTTATCAGTTCAACCTGTCATAAGTGTCACGACATGAGTAAAGGGTAAAATGGGGAACAGAAAGGGACGGAGTAGGTACACGGTACGATATCACGCGCTCGTGGAATGTTGGGAATGTTAAGTTTAGACCCCGTCAAAGGGTTTTGAGTGGCTTTTAAAATTAAAACGACAAACATTGAGGTTCACAACGTGGTAATTGATTCGTTCAGTTTCGTTGCTCATGAATATATGTATTGTTTAGAATGAGGTGATTTGTTTACAAAGTACTGCGTTTTTATCTCAAAGGACATCAATATTGGCGTATTTTTCCATTACTTGGAAGAAAGAAAATTTCTATTAAAAGTATCACTAAGCTTTAATCGATTAAGGAAACTTGATTCGTATAAATACAAGTGGTTGTATATCGTTATGATACATACAATTACGTCTCACATTACAAGAGATCAAATACCATTGATGTAATAAGAAGTCATAGAGGCTCATTACAGCCTTCTATCGCTCCCTAAGTATGTCATAAAATGCAAGTGAGGGACAAGTATACGGGTAATTAGGATAAGCTGCATTCAGTATTATCATGCGGCTAGGAATTAAACGCCGATCTATTTAGTCATTATTCCCTTACGATAAAATATTACCAGGTTTTTATACAATTATCGAGTCCAAAGAGGTAGTATTTCCAGAAACAATTAAAAATATTCACGTGTCTATCATGCAGCAGATGTTCAAGACAATATTTAAAAGAGTACAAAGCCCTATGTTATTATCTCGGAATTTTCGTGCGAAATAATATATCAGATGAACTTTATTCTATATGGTGTAATAATGTAAGGTGATCCTTATCATTTGTTAAATTTAAACTTAAAATGTCTGGATATTTTAATCGACTAGCGGACGCGTGAAGAATAGGTTTCAAGGTAATCAGTAAATTGAGAAACAGATGTTATGATAATTCATATACATACATATACGTAATCGTTTGCAGAATTTCAAGGATTGTCTTACACGTGTGAACAGTTCATTCGCCCAGTACCCTTCAACTTGACCCATGAGAAACTGATATCAAGCTCGATAAATATCTTTGTTAATAAAAGAATCAAGTAATATGTGACGCAGCTAAAATATGGTGTAATTGTCTTTAGAACTGTAACGCAATAACCCCTCAGGCATGCCTAGTATCATTTAAAGTTTATCTAAATTTACAAACAAAGCTGCTCTCTCGTCAATTGATTTGATTTAAGCGAGACCTCACGAAATAAATGTAAACTTTGAATTTAACCACACACGAGTATAAACTAATAACTACACTGATTTATGTGACATCGAATACTTAGATTTGAATTATATTATGATTTACTCTAGGATTACAGGTTACAGGTTACTGGCACGTCGCCTGTTAATTAATTAGGCGGCAGACATATTTCAATAGGTTAACGCCGATATAATTCTCCAACGTCGATGACACGCACTAATTCAAAATAAATTGCGACATAAATCAGGTTTAAAGTAGATTTTTAATTGCATAGCAAACAAGGTTCGTAAATGAGTCCTATGCAAGCGTGGGCGGGCGTTGCTTGCTATAAAATTAAACTGACTATATTTTTTATCAAAGCATTGTAGGGACTAATGGTCCAAATTACAATTATGCAGTTAAACGTGTTGCACACTGATGTATCGCGTGGCGCACAGCGTTGTACTGGGAACTACACATGCGGCGCTTTCTCCGAAAACTCATTACCTCGCACGCGTCACGTAGGGACCATAACCGGTTTTATTAGGTTTCACTGACGCTCCCTAAGTCGGCCGGAGCGCGGCCTGCGCGGCGCGACTGTACCAGCCTTTATTCTACGCCCACTGACTTCAAAACCAGATGTTGACTAGTTTTTCTAAATACACTCTAACAAGGCTTAATTTAATTATATGATGTATCTTTTTACAATAACTACGTAGTAGGTATTTGTTAACTGTACCTATCCAGACACATAAGAAGAGTAACACATCCTCGAGTTAATTTCTAGTACCAAACTAACCTTGTAACTGTATACCAGATGTCATTTTAATATTGATCGCAACGTTCCATCATAACTGATTGGAAACGGAAAGTATAAAGGTTTTTAAGGAAATTGCTTGTACCTTGTAAAACGGGTTTGATGGATTATAATTGCTAAATCCTTCCTTCGCTAAACCAGATATATCCTCCCTATCCCATCGCCGAACTGCATGGGGTAAGCATAACAAACGTGTTTACGTTTAGACCTTAAATATAATGAAACCTTTTTGTGTCAATTCGACATACACGAATCAATAACTAAGAAAGCAAAGCTTTAAAAAGCTTGAGAATAAATGTATTTACAAATTTCTGTACATTTAAAAAAGATTAGCGATCATTTAGTCGAACTCTACTTGCAGAGGTATTAGAACTCTCTATTTGCGGTTGGTCAATGAGTGCGAACCTACTAGTCCAGTCATAATGACTGCTACCGGTTTAATCAAAGTAATCAATCAAAAGTAACCTAAAAAACTTTAACATAGATATAAATCATTTTTTTTATCATCAATTGAGTCTAGAAACTGTAACAATATACGAGGGTAAACAATGTTGTGTTCAATTAATCGTTCCACCTCGATAGGTTTAATATCTGGGCAGGTACACAGATAGTTTGCTAAGACTCATCGGGGTCGGTTTGTCCTGCAACCCAAATATTAGTTCATTGTATCGGGTCGGCGGGGAGCGGTTATCGCAACTTGCGAGTTCGACCCCAGGGATATCGATAAGTGTTAGTTTCCAAATTAGCTTTTCAGTTTAATTGATGTATGGATAGTTTAATTGCCGAGTATGTTTTGTAACTGAATTTGATTAGAAAATGGGGAGGCTTTTATGGGGTCGGTTTGGCAAATTCTATTTAATTGCTTTCCGTTCTCGGTACTATCGTTGCGGACATGCACAGAGTTATGGTGTAATAAGAAAACACTCGTGGTTTTTAAAACAAATTAGGCAGTGTGAACAAAATATAACTTTATGCTAAAAAGCCCGTTTAAAACATTTCTAAACACTTGTTACATTATAGTGCCCATGAAAGCGGCACTAAACTAGGGTGCAAAGTTAGTTTAAACAACTGACGTCAACTAAGTTGTGGCACAAATAATATCTAAAATTAATTCTCGTACCATGCCGACCGCATGTATTTGTGGCATGTTTTAGAAAGCAAAAGTACTAGGTTTGCATAGAGACGAAGAAGCTTAGCGGTGGCCGCGTAGGCTCGGTGCGTCGGGCAGACGGCGCGCGGGGGTGGATCGATACCCAGGCCGCATTGTTGCCCCTGCTCAAACCCCCTCGACCCCGCATGCCGCCCGCTCCCCGCACCCGGCTTGCACCCGAAATTCGCCCCATTTGATCCTGAGAGCGCGAATCAATCGCTTTTGTTGCAGTAACTTGATGCATCACTTCGAAGGGCGAAGTTGTCGATGTCATGAATTAAGGAACTTTCATTCTATTGTGGATCGTTGCACAGTGTTAACAGAGATCAAAATTGCATCTCAAGTCACATGAAAAGATTGTTTTTTACAGTGAACAGCTGTTTACGACAAATGTTTAAGCAAGTATTGTTCACGTCACGTCGATTCGACGCAAGAGCCAATAAAATAAGAAAGCGTAACACACTGTTGTGAGAAGAAAGCTGACCTGTAAGTTTTACTAATAAAACGAAACGGCTAATTAGCTGGGCTAGTTATTATTTTACAATATTTCACAGTCGAGTGCTCTGGTTAATTAACTGCGTGCCTCAACGAAGATAAAGTGTGCTGAATGAACGTTTTTTTTTTAAAACAAGAACAACATGCTTTATTATTATTTAAACCAATAACATAAACCAATGCGGGTGGTCAGCGTTAGATTGTAGTTACCGCTCTCAGCTATTTAGCTTACTAATGCTCAAAAGGTAATCAAAATATTTGTTCAATGTGGTATTCCCACATTATAAATATTTGAATTAATTTGCTTTAATATAATTTATTCTGCGTTATAATAATGCGACAATTTACACAATTTCCAAAAACGAAGAATTGTAGCGTGTAATTAGAGATCATTTTCGCGGACGGAAAATGTTCAATGGAAGCTCATTTTGTAAAGTATTAAAAGCAATTACAATATAAGCATAAAACTTAAGCATTTAAAGTATAGCAACGTTGTTGTTTGCGTTGAGCGTATCACCACACTTAGTTTAAGGTCTCACTATACGTTCGCTGAGCTATTAAAGATAAGCCCACACTTTACTAATAAACTGAAATACCGCAACATTAAACCGGCTCTCCATGCGAGATTCGTGATTTTACGGTCCGCAATTACCTATTACACGTAAGTGTCCACATACTTGCAAGGATTATTGTAACACACTAAGAAAATATGTTATGAAAAGCTTTACATGAATATTTTATTTCTATAAAATAATAATATAAGAAATACATGCGAGTGTTGAGACATAGAGTCTGCGTATAAGAGAGAACATTTTCACATATGGATTTCGTCGCGGTATTAAATTCAATATTTGAAACAGACAAGCTGAGCTGTCGACATGCTGCTAGGAAAAGCGTCATATTATATTTAAGCGAACAAAGCGAGTAGACTGAAGCCTTAGAAAACAAAAGCGTAAATTCACCGCTTACAATTGAGTTTTAATACTCGTTCGTATAATTTTAAGGTGAAGCTCCCGTCCACTGTAAGTAAACCACAGTACCTTTACTTTACCTACATACAAGTGTGTGTTGTGTTGGTGCAGCTGTGTTCCATTAGACCTTTGGCCCTTACGTCATAAATCAGCCGAATATCGACGTACTGGCAATTAGTGCTATGAATTACTTAAACACGTAAACTGATGTTTTACACTCCTAATCATTCAGCACGACTTGAAAGGCTCGACTTAAACCAGTTAAAATTAGGGTTGTCAAACCTCCGTTAGAGACTTTAGTGAAGCTTTTATTAACCGCAGTAGTCTAATGACTTGCATAAACACACGATGTTCTTACCCACACACATATCTACGGAAAACAACAGCTTCCCTTAGAAGTTTGTATGACGGAATAGGATTAATGGTGATTTAATATTAACTAACTTTATGCACCCTTTTGGCTCAAATCGGCAACCCTAGCAAAATGTACGTGTGTATGCGAGTATCTACAGAACTGTCACTAATTACATGCCGACCTTTAAACCTACAACATACAGTTACAATTTTATTGCCAAGTCCCTGGTACTAGGTTCCCATTGCATTTACTTTTTGTGCTCTTTTTCAGATGACGTTTAACGAAAATTGGGCACATTTTATTGTTTTGCGCTTAGATACAAAAAGCTCTTTTTCTAGCGTGTCGAGCAATTTTTTACGGTGATTTAAAAGAAGGTCAATCTTTTGTTTAATCTGTTAGGTGAAACGTTATTTATTAGTAAAAAGAGGACTTTTCGGCGACCCAGTATTAAGGTCTAACTGTATTTATGCGAAAAAAAATACTTTTTAACGGCTGTAAATTATGTTAAGGCGTTAATAATTATCCCGAATGAAATTGGGTTATATGACTTAAACGTGCACATGCATATTACATGTGTATTGATTGAAACATAATAATATAGGAGATAAGAGGCAGCCGTCGAGTCGCGGGGACGCGCCTCGCTCGAATCCAGATAGTTGCGCAGTTATCAGCCGGTCGGAACATAAATAAATCACACTTGGAGAGGCCGAGATAAAGCGCGGTTTATTGTTTAGCCGCAGTTTAATCCATAAGCTTACAGCGACTATAGAACTAGAAAAACAATGTTTTTTTTTACTTAGCCTGCGTACAATGTATTCGTAGAACATCTTGTAATAAAGATAAAGATAAAGATCATTTATTTGTTGGAATATAGTACAATGTAGGTGTTACAATAAAACGTTATGACGTGCTTATATTCTACCATTTCTGGTGTACAAATATTAACGTAACCTAATATGTATAGATTCTACCAAAAATTAAAATTGCAAGGAGTAAATAACAATAAAAAAAAATGAGAAACAATAAAGAAATAAATGAGAAATAATAGTAATTAACAAATGGCGCAAAGATTAATCAAGAGATTGTGTGTAATGGTAATCAAAATGGAAATCAAGCTATCATAGTTGGTTTTAGGAGCAAAAAAAACTGTACATACTTAGTTACTTACCATAGGTTCCACTAAAAAGATATGTATCATATGTACATATATTATATTCTAATTATACGAAAAATTATCCCGCCATAATACCAATTTCCATAAAAAATTATGTCTTACAGGTAATTAACACATAATAATCAGATTAATTATTTAACCTTGTTAGTAACAAGCCAAAACTGGACGACATTATAAAAAAAAAATCGCGATTATAGAAAAACCACCGAAATATTCCTTTAATACCACAAGTAATCGTTGTTGACTAATCCTTATAAAATAACCTGAGTAATATAATATTAATACCTAAACTAATTATCAAACACAACTCGCTCCCTTTTATGACATGATAAGACATCAGTGACATAACGACTGGAAAGAACTATCGTCAGTGAAATAATTATAACAAAGCGTGTACAATATTAATACTTCAAGTAATGGAATATAATCTATATTGCAAGCGTATGTTGTCATTACACATGGCCTTAATTTAATTGATAACGGCTACAAAGTATGGCATCAGTAATTATTAGATACTATATAGAGATGGAATAAAAAATACGTCTAAACTCTTTCGATCCAATCGTGGTATATCTATGAATGCCGCGCTTAAAGTATTCGTGTTAAAAGACGCCTTAAAAAATAACCCAGTTTTTATTGCAAATGTCAGGTCATTAAAAGACTCATATTTTAAGTAGAAAAACATTGTAGTACATAAATTATACAACATTATACGTACATATGTTATAATAAGACCTAATACAAATGAATACTAAGAACTATCACTATATTTACGATCATGATAGGTTTTTGTTCACCATTGCAAGTTTACTAACCTGAGAATAGCTGGTGGGGGCAAATCCACGTTTCATTTAACGATGCACTTAATTACTGATTTGCAAGCCAAATGAATGTTTCAAACGAAGCTTACCTGAAACAAAAAAGGAAGCCATTAATAAACGACTTGGTTAATGTATTTGATACTCCTGACATTTCGACAGACACATTTAAAATTAGATTGAAAGCTATGTACAAGTAAATAGATTTATATTTCGCAGATATCTTTGAAAGCATATTGCAGTCACTATGAAATAAAAAAGAGAAGCGACTGAATTTTGTTTGAACCAAAAAGCCAGGGCAGGATCAATATGCACAAGCGTTAATCCAAACAGTAATAAAAACTGTCAGCTACGCATATTCGGTCCACATTCCATGGTAACAATAACAAAGCGGTTACAGATCAGAAATAAAATATCACGCGGACCGTAAAAATATCGGATATTTCCCATGAAAATAGCAATCACCTTTGAACCTCATGTCAAAGCTACGTAACATTTTGCAACGTCGCTCGCGTCGATAGCCTGTTATATCGGAGCGGTCGGTCCGTCGGGGACAATCAACGATTCGCGATGACTGACCTACCGCAACACGCCACAACTATTGGCAGAACGCGTCATTCTACGTAGACTACGCAGAATTAATGTTGCTAGAAAAGATTTATTTGTTTTGTCAGGCTCTTTTTTAAACAATTTACTGACTGTGGTCACGCTTCAGGCACGCTCGAGATAATCCTGCGTCCGTAAAACATTTAACGTTCATACATTTTAATAGTTAATTGGAACGCTACGTAAATAACACCGTGGGGATAAACATGTGTCATGTAAACAACAATTGAAACATTATTAAAAATATGCACAATAATGATTCTAAACTGCTTTCATTTTAAAATTTATTGATCTTTGTATTTCATGTGATCATAAATTATGCACAGAAAAATAAAAGCTTGCATCCGATTTACAAATTACTGTCATTTATTTTATTAGTTTTATGGTTATGTTAAAACTACTTACTAACTGAAGTAGCACAGTCTTCAGTTTAATACCGAATCTGTTCGCAACTCATGATTAACCTGGCATACAACATACTAAAGGTTTTCGGGCCTTGAGTTATAAAAATAATGATGACGGTTAAAAATTTTACTGCATGGTTGTGTGGAGGTATTAAATTATTATAGACGTCGTTGACCCCATGACGCAAGAACAATTTATTTATCTTTTTATTACAAATGCTTAGCTCGTTGTTGACAACGTAGGTACGTTACTTATAATATTTCCTGAGAGAAATGGTGACAAGCCAATGTATTTTAGGCAATAAAAATGACGGAAATGAATTCCAGCTTTCTTTGTTTTCAATAGGCTTATATGAAAAGTAACTTTTGAAATGGCAAAGCGATACATAACAATGCGAATGATGTATCATGTTATAAAGGACCACAGAGAAATTCTTTATAGCTCTTATAAAAACAAATACGCCATTGTTCATGCTGGCTACAAGTACCGCCTTCTTCGAGATCGGCGATGCCCTCCACATGTTCGGAACACGACACCGATTTCCTGTGAGTCGCAGGTCGATGTCGTTGTCGCATACGCGTCATTGTGTCGATCATTTGCATAATTAAATAACATTATGCATTCATTCATTCAGGTCACCCCTACGCGAACCGCCAAAACAAAGCGTCATGTCCGCCTTATTGATAAAAATAAAGCGAAACAATCACAACGCCATCGCGCCCTTAGTTCAATCTCGAGGTGTTTCGTTGTTTGGCCGCAAAAAGGGAAAACTGTTCGGGACGGGAATTAATGCTTGAGAAGTTCTAAATTAATCCCCTTGAGGTGGACGCCCGCATCGGTAGCGCAAAGAGTAAACATTTATCGCAAAGGCTCTTCCTACCCAGTTTTAGTTCGCAGAATGATCAGGGTGTTTCGCGCAACTGAGCGGCAGTGGGTGGGGTTGCCGACGCCCGAGGAAAGCGAAACCTCCCCACGACTCCCCCCTCACCGGGGCTGAGGTCTTTGTCCCTGCGCGACCCAGTTAATGACCGCCCCCGCAGACGCGGCACATAGCCTCGTTCTGATATAAATACGCCTACTACACTTGACCTCCAAAGTTTTTATTGGAAAGCACGTGCCTATAGAGATCGTGTGTAGTAAACAACATGGTTCTGTTGTGTAATAGAGGTTTTATCAGTATTATTAAAGTTCATTTACCTCTGTAAACAAACCAGTGCGAATTGTTAACGAAATGTATACTTACCACAAAAAGCGTTAACTTGTATGATTGCCGTTAGAGGTCGTGCCATACTTACCGTAAAATTTGTTAGTAAATAAAAGGCTTGAAGTGAAAAGGGTTTGACTGTCGGTCAGATTGTGCGGTGAACTAGGAGTGGGTGAGGGGAGGTGAAGCAACAGGTCGCGAAACAACGTTTTAATTGTCGACTGATAAGCATCGACGTTACCGGACCGCGACACCTACATGAGGCCGACGCGAGCGACGCGACGTGCAGCAAGGTGCGATGACCGAACCCTAAATGCATTCACACCGCTCATTCGATGTGAATCTGTTTAAAAATATTGCATAAATTTACAAAGTAATCATAAGCTCTGGAGGACTCAAATTTTACGGCTCGTAACTAATAATTCGACGTAAACGTTTATACATTGAGAAATTTTTTGACTGCCATAATTGACACTAATGCCAAGCGATTTGTTCAATCATCAGAATTTAGATAGAACTTGAACCGTGTCCGATCGTGGTGAGTGTGTGTGGTCAAGGTACGATTAAGAGGCTCGGTTGAGGTTTACGTACCTGGGGTGAGTTTCAAACTTTTCGGTCTACGATAAAAGTTCTTTTACTTATAAAACTTAAAAAGTTCATTGAAGTTGTTATTTTTTTTCATTATTTTTTTTTTATTATTATTTGTGTGAATGCACGAAAAAAAATCGTTCTTTAAAACTTCATAGCACAATGTTCTGAGAAACAATCACAATCAATCTTCAATCATTTGTTCATAAAACGACATCTTTAGTAATTCAAGCAACAATATTCCTGTAGTTTGATTAAGTACGAAACTAGTCAATAGACATTACATTTCAATGGCAGTTAAGACACCTTGGCGAGTCAGTTCCAAGATACCGGTCCGACGAGGACCAGTTGTGGGAGAACTTTCGCCTATGAAGGGAATGTGTGTCGGTAGAAGGGGAGACGAGTGTCTTCCATGCTGGTCCTGTATACGGAAACTTATGCCTAGGGCGATCGTTGCATAAAGTGCCGTTTCGCAAACCGCAAGAAACTGATGCAAAACGTTTCAATTTTCTTTGTTTGGTTCCAGCTTCTAAGACATCTCAACGGTCCCGCGTTGTAATCTGTCACAAGAGGAATTTAACGTGGATTGGTGGATGGTACTTGTTAAATAATTGGGAAAATTTGGATTGGTTTAGTTTGTCCCTTAAACCGCAAAATCAAGATTTAGAAACAACGTAGAGTAAAGTTTACATAAGTCCACAATATTTGAAAGTATGAAAGATGTTTGTGCCCCTTTCATATTATAAGCAGGTAGTTTCATAAACGTCTCGCCCACGCGGCCCGAAACGTTTAGTCCTCATTGTCCAGCAGGCTTTGTGCCGGCTTAAACCAGAGCGTTTGGCCCTCCACTTCATATTTCAAAAGCACAACAAGTCACTAGCGCAGTCTCTCAATATTTGCGTTTGTTATCGCTATTAATGTTTGTTTAGGAATTGAATAGTTTATTGGTCCGTGTTGGATCTGAGGGAGATTGTAAGATATTATAAGGGCTTTAGGTGGGACTTACAATTGTGTGTGCAATGGTTTGGTTTAGTTAAATATCTTACTAATTATACGGTAACATTGGTTAAGTTTAAATTAGAGAAAAGTGTAGCACTCAAACAAAACATGCTTTCACTCCGTTGAGGTGCATTTATTTGCCCTACATTTTTTACTGCATAAAACAGTAGTGCTTTAAGTGGTAGTGATTTTAATAAGTTTACGAGCGGGCTTGTCAACGTATGAACAAAAGCCTTGGGAAACGTTATTACCGTATTGTAACATGAGAACGTGGAGCAGGTCATTGGTGCGTCATAAATACCAATTTAGGGCGGGCTTAGGGTTAACGGGAGGAAAAATTGGACAAAATATTATAAAATACATAGCCGTGATCAGTTACAACGAAACCTTACAAGATATACCTAAGTAAAGTGTGCACTAAAGTACTTGTATAAGATTATTGTATTCTTCAAGTTTTTACGGCTTACGTTAGAAGCGGAACCAAGAGGCGTAGGTAATTAATTTCTTGATACTTGTGCAAAAAATGTGGATTTTTAACTGCCGAGTGGTACTATTTACTAGGAACCTTATCGCACAATCTAAGTCTGCAAGGGTATAAAGAATGAGCTTTAAAGATAATATCGATGAAACGCGAGTCTGTCACGCTCGACTCCTAGCCAAGAAGCCTGAGTGTTCGGTATGAGCTAGCTTTTGTTACTATACTTAAATCGTTATGTTACTTCAGGTACGTGTGGATTATTTGGATTGCGTAACCGCACACCTCGTTTGGCAACCCTAAAGCACCGCTCCGAACTATGGTTTCGTTAAGTGATATTTATTCTCAAACACACTATTGTTTGTTTATGTTACAGAACAAATATGGTCGACGTCAAACATTTAGAATTTTAAGTGCCGAATTTAATTAGTTCACCTCCCGTAGTGTAAATGATGTATGAGCATAAAACAGTAATAAAGTTTAAGGTTCTACGAATATAAATAGTGGGAGAGTAAGCCATAAAATATATTATGTTTAATGACGTGACGACTAATCTGGTACTTATACATATGCTTGAATTAGTTCGTTATGTATTTATTTAACTTTGATGTTTTAAAACAAAATCATACGAATGTGTGATAATCGATTGATATTTTATGACACATGTTTTCGTAGAACGGAATTGATATGAGATTATTATTCCAGACATCGGTACATTGATGTAGCTATATAATAAAGGTGACACTCAATAAAAAATCATCTTAAACATAAACGCTTTACACATAGAATCACGTAATCCATTCTGTTGAATTAAACAACTTGCAAGACAGCTGATGCATTTTATTTTCTTTCGCTCTGACATCTAAAGGGAATCAATGCAATGGAATGAGTAAACATTTATTCTTCCTCTATCTGCACTATTGTAAGCGAACGAGGACAATATCTATTCATTGTAAAGCAGGTACCTATTAAATCCTATAGTTACTTATTTCCAACCTCCACGGTCTTAGGCAAGTTAATACCTATTTCTATTTAACGGTGTAGAAGATTTTATCAATTTTAATTTATATATCAGATAGGTCTGAGATTGAATCTATCGAGTGGTCTTCAAGCAAGTCTGACGGTTCTACGGGCTATATTTCGCGTAATAGTGGGGCGATAAGCATGCAAATACACAAGGGCTAACACAAATCGTACGGATACCGGTTGGTGAAGGTACGTTGCAGTTGCATTAGTGCAGCAAACAGCATTTGTTGCAACAGTGCGAGGCCTTGCATTCGCCGAGCCACTGCGCCGGCCATGGACCAAAATACCCGCTTTCACGCACTAAGCCTGTACGTTCGTGATACTAGTACTAGTTTTGTTATATTAATATATGAATATTGATATTATGGTAAACTCGTGTCTGTATGTCATTATCAACATGACAATTTCTATGCAAATAGAGAAATAAAATACAATCAATCGAAACAATCTACTAAATAAATTGGTTGTTCGGATCGAAATAGCCACAACATAATATAAACACCGTCACAACGAAAAGAATTAAAGAAATACATTGTATTACAACAGATATTTTCTATATTTTATGCTATAGGTAGGTCAGGGAAGTAGAGTCAAACAAATAAAAACATTCAACGTTCAAACATCTAAATGGAAAAAGTTAAGCGATCCATGCAAGTCATTTGTAACTAAGCAACATCTGACAACGGAACACTTAACTTGGTATCACAATACGTATCAAATAGGCAAGAGCCGAACTGATGAAATACAATAATACTTGAATGAAATTAATGTAGTTACATAATAGATCATTATTTATTATTAATCGGATGTAAGTGACGGATCATTCATCAATGAAACTAAATGCAGCTCGTTAGTACAAGTAGTTCGAGTTGTCTAGTGGCGGCTCGGTAAACTGGCACAAGTCGTGTTTGTTGTCCGATGTTTTGACCACTCTTGTACTTTTAAATTTCGCTTCATTTAAATATTGCATGTAGGTAAGAGCATTATACGTCTACCGTTTAAAGGGAATTACCATTAGGTTATAATAATATATGGGCCCCCTTGGCTATATGTATATTGCTGTCAAGTAACAGCACAAGCTACGAATTAAAATATGCTAATATGGATGACCTTTAAGCTTTTACGCCTAATTTACGTGACAGAAAGAATTGGTTTCTGCATATTTCAACCTGTAAACAATTTGCCCTTCATACAAAAGGTAACTTAGTTAAGTAAGATCCTAACGATAAAATCTTTTTTTGTGATGAAAAATAAAGTACTTGAAGTGCTAATATATTGTTTTTGTCTACTTAACACAAGTGAAGTAGATACTTATTTGGAGTATGCTTAATCATTTGTAAGAACGGTTTTACAAGAAAAAGAACTTCTACTTATGTTTTTATGAGATTACAAAAACTTTTATTTATGAAGATGTTTGATTTATAATTTTCAGAATTAGAAATATACAAGCGAAGTCTTTTATCTACTGCTTATTGTTTTGTTGATAGCAAGTGTTACCTTAAATCCGATCAAATCCAAGCGTATGCTGTCACCGTGATTCTTTTTAATAGGCCTAAAGCTATTTTGATAAAGGCATAGGTCTCTTGGAGGTGGACTTTGAAATACAAAAACATTTCAGATGTTATTGAAGAGCTCGTGAAAGGCTACAATAACATCACTTACCAAGTATAGCAGTATTGTGAAGTCTTGTACAAGTTAGCCTACAAGAGGGCTGTATTGCCGCACAAGTAGCCACACAATTATTCCAGTGATACGTAGGTAGAGTTTGCAAACAGACCACTGGAGAATGTTATTGTAGCCGCAAACTGTTTGCATTCAATTCCGTCTGCGAGCAGTATCGGTGGCTTGTCAGAGATTCTAACTATACAATATGCGTTGTTATGGCCCCAGTTGAACTTACATTGTAGGCCTATTTGAGTTAAGGAGGCGTGTAACAAATGATTTGGTGTATGGTGCTGCTATTTCGTGTTGCTGAATACATGAGAGTTAAAGGATCGTCGCTCCATATTCCAGTTATATTTACAGGGCAATTGTTTAAGAAACGTATTGTCATTTTTAATTTAATTTCAAATTGCAACCTGTTAGAATACCGTCACGTAGGAATTTAATAAAGTAGTGCTAATGTTAATTGTATCCAATGTTTTACAATCAATTACTTTGTACATAAATAACTGAATTAGCACTGCAATGTCGGGTTCGTAAGTACCTAATTAGGTATTGATATAATATTTATAGAGCAATTTAGCAAGAAATAAGGTGCCATTAGTGGGTTAGCTTATGACTTCGTATAATGAAACCTGGTTTGCTTTGAGGCTAAATATGCCGTTAAAATAAGAATAATAACATTGGTATCTACAACTTAAACTCATCATTCCCCTGCCCTTATCCCAATTTTTACTTGGGGTCGGCGCAACACGTCTTTTAGACATGTTGCTTAAAGTTTTGGCTATGGTTTTATAGTCGGCCGCCTGCCTGACACTAACCCTCTTTGGGAATGCGATTGTTGGTTGTTTACCCGCCACCATTCGGGTGACCCAAGGTGCTGGTACAGTGCACTGTACCAGCACCTTGGGTCCATTAGTCGCCTTTTACGACACCCAGTGGAGGATATGGGGTGGTGCTATTCTTTATATCCGGACACCACACGGACATAGACATAAACTACATAGTTGTTTTAGTACATTAAAAGGTCTTATATGTACATATACCTATGTAGTAAAAGGCCTATTTTTTTAAATAGATATACATTAAGTTACAGAAAATTCGGTATGTCTGTTCGTTTAAATAGGTACATGGTGTTTACTAGTTGATCGTCTATACAGTATGAGTCAATATCACGGCACAATAGTAACTCGTCAGTCGTGTTATGTTGAACACGTGTGATCGGGCATGTGAGCGCCCACGCGACGTTACAGCGACACTAGACAGCATTATTGTTATTATCATCTCAATCCTGATTTAACACATCAATAATATTACCATTTTAATAACTTCGATTAGTTCCAAGTTGGTTGCATGTGTACAGTGAGGGCATGGCCCTTGTAATCTATCAATAACTTTGTTTTTGACTTTGATGCCAATTAAAATGTGTAAGAGTTAAATTTAGCAACCGCATTCAAATTCTGAAAATGGATTAGTCGATTAAGCTGAACAATAATGGGTTAATATGGGGCTTAACGATATTTAACTATAAACTATCTATTCGAAAACAATCAGGATAACTCTAATCCATTTTAAAAAAGAGCGTTTTAATATTATTTCTCTCTTTAACCACACTAGAGGTTATCGTTTAATCATTGAATAACATATTACAGTACAATGGCAGCACGTCAGTCGTGTTATATCATTTGAGCACGTGTGATCAGCCATGCGTCCGCCCACGCGACTTCAAACGGTTTTACACGGATCTATTCTGTGTACTCGTGTAATATAATTATAGTTCGGTTACTCTAATATATTAACTGCTTTTTTGGGAAGAAAATACTGAATAGCAGAGAGAGGAGTTTAGTTCTTATATTGACAGAAGAATACCAAAAAGAATAGATTAGAGATCAGATTACCGTAGAGTATGTATTCTGATTGTGTTTTTTGCATTAAATGAAGCTTATTAAATATCGTTTTATATTTTTAACATTAGCTTATTCATTTTCTAAATCCATACACACGTGTAACGACACGTTATCGGGCATCGTTCGACGCAACATCATAGTGATTATCGTTTTAGATAAAATAAGGCGAGTCATATCCCCAAACATCGATATATTAAGGTACATATAACGAACAAAGTACGTAAAGATAATTTTAATCCATAAAACAACCAAGATCTTTTATCTATGTGAAACGATTGCCTATAACGGTGAGTCACTGAGGAAAATGTTATTTCAATTACGTTTAAAATATAGAGTGTAAATATAACCATGACACACGTTCTTGTGATATGCCTCCAGGATACGTGTTTTAATTGCCAGGTCACTTTGCATTGCAAGCAACGAATATTGGAAGCAGAGAGAGTTGATTAAGTTTGTTAACGAGAGACACTGTAGTATGGTCCATGTAAGAGTGAATATAACTGCAGTACAAACTACGTATATGCTTTTCATTATTTCTTGTTAATAAGAAAATGCAAAATCTGAGTAGCGTTTGAAAAGTAAGTAATAAGTAAGCATCGAAACCATTACCGCTAAAATATGCCTTCTGAATGTTTGTTTGACTTCTTTTGGCAGTATACGAATTAATACATATGTGTGTCATTTATAATTAATCAATGCTATGCATTATTTGCAAATGTAAAACAGAATAAACAGTTTGTCATTGCCAAAGGTTCATTTATAACAATTTTGGATTGACCATTTATGGGAATAATAATGAAGTAGCGACTTCCTTCCTTTTTGCGCAACAATTCCCTAAAACTGAATAAGCACAAGGCGATATAAAGAATCGTGACGTAACACGCACGATACGGTTATCAAACGCATCGAGTGCGCACGTCCAAACAATCGTACTAGAGCGCATTGCGTCATCGCTCGTAGTAATCAGCTGATGTCGGCCGAGTAAATTGAAACCGTTTAATACCTACATGTGTAGTTTGTAGATGTATTGTAAACCTATTGTGGGCGGTAGTAACAAACCTATACGTGTGCTATGTGTATCAATGTAACATAGATGAAAGAATAATGCTTGTGCCGTTGCTTATCGTTTGGCGCGAGTAGTTTCGTCTACTGACGGAAATAGGTTATCTATCGGATCGGGTCAGTAGGAGCAGTGAGTTTGTCTATGTATCTAATACTAGATAGTATTAGTGTAGAATCTTTATTACGAAATCAAATAGTAACAGCAAAGTTCTTCACACAAAAAATTGAAACAGGTACCTATCTGACCTGAAAAGGAACACTTAGGTTATACTGAATTTTTCATGCGGGCCTATTACCACCATTTAAAGTAATAATATTTCGGACGTGAACCTTTGCAGCCTTAGCACAAGTTTTACAAACTACGGACTATTAAAATTTAAGTTCATGCCTAAGGCTACTAGTACGTATAGAGAGCTTTTAAAATTTACGAACACAGAACAATCGCACTAAACGAAGAAAATATTCAACGAACATACACATAAGCACTAGAAGTTTTCAGTTTTACTATCCAGAACTTAAATCCAGAAAAGGCATCAAATAAGTACCTCTAAGGGATTTTAAAACCAATAGATTACTTAAATCGGTGCACAACAATAGAAGCCAAGGGCAATAAAGTCAAACTGTTTATTTTACAACCCAACAAAATGTTCAACAATAGAAATGTCAAGACAAAGCTCTTTAGAAAAACTTGCACGTTTGGAACAAAAGGACGTTTCGCTGAAAGTGGAGACGTAAAGGGAGCGTTGTAAATCAATGCTGGCGAATAATAAAATGCAAATATAGGTGGAACCATTGTTTTGCCTGGAAACACTGATTTAGCAAGAACACTGCTAGATACACATTATCTTAGTTGAGTCGAGAACTTGTGAATGTTATCGTCTCAAATGTTTCCTTTATACGGCAACAAATCTTCTTGTTGTCGAGACGCGATAGTCGAAGCCTCTTGAGATATCAAAAAGCGTGTTTGACATCTAAGCCAAAGAAGGTGTCGCTATTACCGGCCGAACCAGTATTAAGACATTAATAAAGAAATAACTGATAAACATTCTACGAGACATGACGATGTCCATATTAAGGAAGCAGTTTATTAAAACGCAACGCAACATATTTGCACTATAAGGCAAGTCTTTAATTTAAAATATACTCAATACAGATAATTTTATATTTACACGAGGCCAACATGTCATTACTAATGTACTTACGTTATTGATATATACTCGGTTTTCTCATAAAGGCGATAATGAATTGCAACCAATCACTGAATATTAAGTGATGTATTAATACTTGCGGTTTGCCTAGCGCCTAATGCCACTTTCAGTGGATATTGCCTCGAAGTCAATGGTGCCTTGGTGCATAAAGTAACCACTTTAGTACAACACGTTCCGACATGCTGCGTTTAAGACAAGTAACCTACATAGTTATAACTGTATTTTGTAAGTTATTTTTAATAATTCTCCATATGTTATTGAAAACAAACGCTTTCTTGAAAAGAGGGTGCAAATAAATGAATGGCATTAAGCTGTAACCGGATTATGTATTTATGGAACTAACAAACTTAATAGAGTGCATTACTTCTGTTATTAAGGCAATGAATAAATATTCAATACGAATATCATATCTGAACCACTTTTTATTCGCAGCATGAAGGCAATAAACCTAGATTTTTATTCACAGCTTTCCGATATTTCCATTTAATATGTTTACCAGACATTGAAATTGGATCCGCGCTCGGTCTACATTGTACGTAGGTAATCATGATGATTGTACCGGGTTATTGGTTGTTCAAGCATCCAATAATGTTGCAGTAGGACCTTCAAGGTGAACGTTGCATGTACCATAAACCCTTGTGTTTACCGCCGCTCACCATTCGTCTTTGTCTTTGGCAGAAGAGGGTCGTTTTAAGTAATGAACTTATTTGTTGGCATTTGGCGGTAATTCTTTAATGTTACCTTTTAAAATTACTGTTTCAAAGGTAGTGGCTTGACATTACATAGAACAAGCCGCTTGGATAAGTTACGTCGGAATACTGTGTAAACTAAATTCAAACAGATTATACAAATATTAGAAAAAAGCATATTATGTTGCAACTAAGACTTATATGAAATCATTATTTAGATGTCGAACACAATTTGTAAAACGCGTGGACGCATTTAATGAATCAACGGCTTTCTAATCCGCTGTCATCTTAACATTTGTGCCAACTAGTGCATAAGAAAAGGTGACGCTTGTATCAAGCAACTGCATCGACCTACAATGATGACCCTGGGTTGTTACCAGTCGCCACTGAAGGTTTATTGCCAATGTAGGTGTACTTTAAGCCTTTATTTATGCCTCTGCACTTTATTGCTCAAAACAACCCACGATCTACTTCGATGCTTTCTTAATAGGAAACTTGGCTGCAATATTTTCTTTGTTCAGCTTGATTCAAGTATATTACTTGAAAGATTTACACAACAAAATTATTTTTTATTCTTAGAAATCACTGTTAACAAGAGAACAGGTGTATGAAGCTATTAAATACTAAATTGATAATTGCGAAGCAATTTATCAAGTGTCGTTTGAACTAATCTAGGAGCTCTACATTTCTGTGATTAGTTTAATACCCTGATACGGTCGGACGGGTTTAAAGCATAAATTTAAGGCAGTGGAAAATTGGAAACGCGACAAGTATCTATTGGTGAATGATAGTAATTATCTGGTGGTTGCGAGCCGCCCACCAGAATTCCACGCTCATTCCCATTGTAGCGGAACACTCGGTGCTTCCAGTTGTTTATTCTCTCACACAAGTTATATTTTGGAGTGCGTGACTTGTCAAACGCCACGTCACTTGGACGCAGCACGCCAGCTTACCCACGGACCATTATTACACCGTTATTACTAAACAAGGAATATAGTTGTTCCAACTCTACTCATGGACTTTTTGCTGTACCAGAAATTTCTACTTAAAACATCGTGGGTAGAATCTCAAATGTATACAATACTCTAACGCTTTAATATGAGAACTTCAATGGAATTCACGGACTTAAAACCAATATTAGCACGAGATTTCGTTATCTGCCTTACCAAACACAAACAGTCGTATTGAATGCTATATACGGCATTGAATGATGAATCAAAGCATTTAGAGATCCGTATATCAATACAGCTGAGACTAGTGTTTCAACGGAACAGATAAACAAGTCGGTAATGCCGCGGTAGGTGCGGACGGTAAACAAAGCTAGGGTCAACGCCATTGCATCCGACGCGTTTCAAATTATTACATTTTTTATTTTTATGCAAATAGCTTCCTTTTAATGGAGCACTTAAATACAAAGTTGTATGACGTTTTTTTATAAATAGTGGCCTTAGGTATAATTATAGATATTTAATAATTAAATCATTGATACGTCGTTTAAAATCAGTGAAGTAGTAAATAAGCTAAAAGCTATTGAGCTTAGTGCTCAAAGACGTAACCATAAATTATAATTATCCGTGGTTGCCTTTATTCAAGATAACAAAAAGTAAAAATAACTTAGTCATTGAAAAAAAAAACAGTATTTCAATGCGTCACCGAGAGAGATCAGAAAGCTAAAGCTGTGACTAAGTTGATTCTCAAAGGTAACTCCAATCACCGAAGGAATGACATAGCAGAAAACCACTAATCACTCCGCGCAATGCTTTGATTGAATTCTGGAATTCCCGGAGCATTTTATTCAAAGCAATTCGCGAAACACCGACCCCTCGCTGCGATATTAAAATTGCAGTCAAACATGGACCAAAGATGAACGAGTGATAAAGCAAACAATAATTAAACGTTGATACGTTCAAAAATCACGATACTGGAAAAGCGTTATGTGTTTATCATTTGGTATTTTGATTGCAAAGATTTTATGATAAAATTATCGATTGCGGCATCATTATTTGGCACTCACTCAATTTAAATATTTTATGGTCAAATCAGCTGAAAGTTGTAAATTAAAAAACATGTGTTTAGTTAAGTATTACGGATAAACCTTAAAGATCGTCATAAAAATGTGTTGTTACAGTACTTCCATTGTTTGGGTGTCAGCACATCACGTGTATGGTCCCGGTGCGGCAGTTAATTTGGATAATGCACAAATTGGGCGGCCGAGTTCAATGGCCTCGCATTCGACATGCTATAAAAATGACAACAAATGTGATTTAAATCGGTTAATGCACCAACAATAAGGTTAATTAACAGTGTCACCTTAGTGCATGTCATTTAATAACACATCAGTGCTCGTAGACAATTAAGCTATTAAATCATTAATTTTCTTACAAGACTAAATGATGTTTATTCATAGCATTGTCAGTTGTGTAAAAATATATGAATGACAATGTTTAATTCATTATAGCAATGCTGCTTTTCCGTAAAAACACGTTGTTTTATAAAATCGAGCAATAAGATTTTAATTATACATTTTACATTGTATTAATTAAACCAAATATGGGTGAAGCTGTAATTATACAATTTGTAGCAGTTTATGTAAAAGGGCATTGTTTCTTATAACCTTAGAAACACGAGAGTTCAATGAAATTAATTCATGTAATGTCGTACTCGGCAACAGTTTTCGCTTTCAAGAATGGACTGTGTCCGGATCAATGGTACAAAAATCTATGAATGACCGACACGACGATAGTGAGTAATCGCGAGTGAATCGGCAATGAGTATTTCCGTTCGATGTGGGAAGTTTGTTATAGGCAGTGGGCGAGTTCGAGATCCAGTTCCGTGACCCGCTTACTCCAAGTGTTGCGATTTGCGACTAGCCTCTGACGCAACTTTAAGCTTGACTAACTGATTCATTGTTCATTCTGTTACTAGTTTACTAAGATTTATATTTGTATGTAAATTTTCGAACAGCAATTATGTTTCTTCAAATGCACAGATCAAATAGGCCTAATTCATTAATTTTGTATTTCGTGTTTTAGTTCCTTAATTGACTGAGCATTTCCTTACCATTATATTATTATTCCTTGTATGGTGTTTGCTTAGATTGTAACCGCTTCAATTAAAATCGTTTGAACGTATAACTTGCTATTTTCCGTTCACGTTCTGAATCACCTTGTAGGCAAAGCATGTGGTAAATAAGTAAATGTATAAATTATAAAAGGCATCGTATTTCAAGATGCTGATGGACGGCTGTAGAACTGCAACATGAGAGCGGTGTGATATTTAAATACGCCTACATATCAAAAGATTTGTTCGCACTAACATTCCGACACGGACGAATAGTATTGAATTTGGATTTTAAATGTATTAGCATAAATTATGTTATTTAGACCGACGTTACGAAACCTCGAAATATATTGAGCGCTTTGATAATAAAACGCTATTTTGAGCATCTTTGGTTTCAGCGTTTAGTGCCGCATTCATTTCCAAGGAGTTCTACGAAGACTATTAAATAAATATTAATAGTAATACAAAAAGAAAAGAGGAATAATAAGTTCATATTTAGTTTATGACGAGTGGATTGACCGTCTGATAAGTTAACTCGATATGTGTGTGACCACGTTATACTTTAATACAATATAATTTAGTTTTTAAGTTCCTAAAGTTAATTTCTGATGTCTCGTTGCCGGCATTCAAATTGAGCAACATTGACACTGACATTAGACCTGACCTCAAATAAAATGAATCAGATCGACATTTAGAATATGTATTTGAATATTATTTCAATTCATAAGTAGTAGATTTAAATCATTTTTACGATATCGGTGATAAGGATTGCATATTTTTTGTAAGTATTGCTCAATAATTCATGCCTGCGTAAAGAATATTCAGTACGAAGAAATGGAGTGTGAAATGAATAGGTTTCTTCAACAGTTTTTATAATAACAATTCGGTATGATTGAAAGCTGTATAATTATTGTTTTTATAGGAACGTGTATTAATATTTCTAATAACATGGCGGTAAATAATAAGGCAAAGAAAATAATTCTAATTATTGCATTGCTTTAATCATGGAAAGCATCAATTAAAAATCTAATTAAAAGCGTGACAAATTATATGTCTAGATTTTTCGAGCGACGTTCACTTATGTGATGCAGTATTTCAATTTCTCGAAAATTTATAATTTTTCCGATAATTAGGTTTAATGCAGATCACAACATCAAAACTCAGTAGCTTTTAAAGGTTTAACGAGGTTAAAAAATATCGAAACTATCCGTTAAGAATAAATCCATCGTTTACTTGGGAAATAAACAGCACGAAAACAAAAAAAAATCTGGATAAAAACCGGTCGCCAGTGTAAATCAATTTTCTATAAAAGAATGACATTAAATTCGGTAGCCCGGGGTTAGCAGGAATGTCGCGGTGAAGGTGAGGGGGACGGGCTAAAAAAAACCCCGGTACCTGCGCTGCCGTTGACCTCAGGCGATTAGACCCGGTACGGAATACAACGCACTTACGCCCTTTGGATTTAGGCCACAATGACGTTATTCTTCGTGAGAATTTTACAATAATTACTTCGGATTACATTAAACTCTTGGTATCTGACTCGTTAGCAGTTTAATTATGATAATTTGGCATGTTTATGGTATTCCTATCTTTCACATCAGTTCAACAAAAAATGGTGAATTTTAAGTGAGTAAATATTTATGTTAAGTCTACTGTACCCTTCTTAACAAATACGTGTAAATAACCTGAAACTGGATACGCATGCGCGTTCTGAGATGATTCAAGTGCCTCGTTTGCGTGCTTTACCTGTAACAAACACAAACAGTACATTAGTTTTGTACACCTCTCAGATGGAATAAGCAACAATTCTGTTCATTAGTGTCACCACAAGTATCAATACTGTGGTAATTTGTACTACGCTGGTCGTGTCTTGTCTCTTTCGCTCCCGTAGT
Source organism: Chrysodeixis includens (assembly GCA_941860345.1). Taxonomy (NCBI): domain Eukaryota; kingdom Metazoa; phylum Arthropoda; class Insecta; order Lepidoptera; family Noctuidae; genus Chrysodeixis; species Chrysodeixis includens. The sequence continues at coordinate 2,104,184 of OW796099.1, read as the reverse complement.
GTTGTGAAACAGCAAGCATTGAAAGGGAAAGAAAATTCGTTGTGGTATATACGAAGCTTTCAGAAGTTATGAGAACTGTTTAATAATCCGTGAGCATACTAAGCCCCCATGGTCCCTTCACGCTAACTTCCTGCACTGTTCTACTGCCTGCTACACGCAGAGTTCTGATAACATTGAAAAGATATATCTTCTCATATAATTATGTGCATATTAATTATAATAATCTTGGCCATTTACTAGACCAGATTGGCAATTTAATACTTGTTATTACAGTTATCGTATGAAATTGGAAACCACGTTTTACGACATAACCATTTTTATTAGAGCTTTCAAGTTTTTCTTAAGAAGTATTTCAAAATAATAGAGTAAGACGTTTGATGATCGTCAAGATAAACATATATGTAAAATTTTTGTTCATAAAGATAACTGAACGAGACGATACATAAAAATGTATTTTTACTCATATGTTAGTTAAATTATTAACATTTTTTTTGCGTTAATACGCTAAAATCTCTACTTCATAAATTAACTAAATAATTATCGTGCAAAAGTACACTAAGTGTTTGCGACCAACAGCACAGTGGACAGACAATTACTTTCCCTTTGCACAAATTATGTTTACCACCAAGCTGATATATGCTTCTCGCGTACGCTCTGATTGGAAGGCCCAATCACTGCCGAGAATCAATACGTTGAAACACAGGCGAAAAATACAACCAAGCATTTCGATAAAATTGTATGATACGTATTTTTCTGTTCCACTTGTTAGACTGTAGTATAAAACAATTCTGACATTTCAAAGAATTGTCTTGCTTTGTAATACAATGTGATAAGAAGTAACAGCATGTTTTATAGGATCAAGATCTAGCGTCATCGATACAGAGTTGTAGGAACAATTGTATCTTCGTGTCCTAGTCTCCGCTTCTCTCCGTTAATCCACTTTATTTTAACCTCCATCGGTGTCCAAAGCGTGTTGCGATCGTTTCCTGTTGTATTTCCACTCAACAAGCCAGTTAAGACGCTACCGCGAATATTTTCATTTTAGATAGCTCCGCCCACTACGCCTCGCGCGCCCCGCGCGCCCCGCGCGTCGCGCAAGCTATACTCGTCACTCAATGTGTCAAATTTGAACTTCGCGCCAATCGCACACATCGAGGTCAGCGCGGGGTCAAAAGAACCGAACAGGGAACATAAGGAGCCGCAACTTACATTTAATTTTTAATCGGATTTTTTTTTTGTATTTACAAAAAATACTTGTAATGAAAACTTAATATGATAAGTTGGACGTGCATGGTTGTATGTATGTATGTGTGTGTTGGGTGGTGTGTGTGTGTTTGTGTATATCCTGAACGGCTGAGTCGATAGTTGTTTAGTTTTTTTTTTGTTTGAAATGGGAATTAATCGGAAGTGTTCCTAGCTTTATTTGGTGAATATCGGCCCAAGATGGCCGCCGCCACAAATGGCGAATAGCATATTTTTTTACAAAACCCTCAATATGGGTATCAATGACTAGTGTAAAATAATCTAAACTAATATTATAAAGAGGAAAGATTTGATAGTTAGTTTGTGTGGATTGTAATGGCTCTGAATCTGCTTGACCAATTTGAAAGATTCTTTCACTAGAGGTGAAAAAAGGTTATATTTGATACAATGCGGGTACAATCGCGTGATACAGTTAGTAAAAATTCAGCGGTTAAGGAATAAAAGCGGCGCGGATCTTATGGTGTTAAAATGTACGTAGTGAGGTGTAAGGTATCAAAGAAGTAATGAAGCTAAGTAATTATATTTTTAAACATATTTATTAAAACCGAAATATAAATAATAATGTAATGTTAAAAATTCGTTGCTGGAACGGCATCTAAAGCACATATTGTTTTTTCTGGCAGAATCCGTTCATTTTGTAAACTTCTCCTAAAAGGCAATACAAGAAAAATAACACACAAGAAAGTCTCCATAGATTTTTTGTTCTTAAAGTGTTTATGTTTACGTAGTAGTAGTAGCTATTTAGTGATTTGTGCTAATATTTACAATAATATCTAATAACACTCATATTATTTACCTAGATAAAATATAGCCTATGTTACTCGTGGATAGGTAATGTAGTTTTGTAATGGTAAAATAATTTTTAGAATCGGTCCAGTAGTTTTGAGTTTCTCCATTATACAAACAAACAAAAATACAAAGTTTTCCTCTTTATAATATTAGTGTAGATATACCAAAACGATATAAACGATTTCATTTCAGTACCTATACGCGTACAAACTTGTTGTAGGTACCTATGTGGCCCACCATCACCCGCTGTTACCTCCCTGCCTAAAATGGTGTTTATGCAGCGACTCGAGCAATATCCAAAGCCACCATAAAGTTTGGCGAGATCTACCTATAGTTACAACTCTCCTACGAATGGTTATTGTTTACAACTACAAAAATATGTTATAGAACAACAATTTCACTAAAATTAACAAATAACATAACTACATGATACTAGTTGCATAGATAGGTAATGATGATTTCATTTTATTTACCTTGCCTTTTTCACCTCCTGCGTTTTTGGCACATTCTTTGAGGTGTTGTTTTCTTTTTTCTTTAAGAAACTATATATTTTTTAAGTTCTTGCCATTTTATATTATAAAACCTAAACCTAATTTAATAATATAAGTATTACCTATAACGTCTAAGCCAACTAATATTAACACTTACAAAATATTTAAAACCTAAGATCATCACGTCACAAATGAATATACCTACGACCGGAGCGACAACATGCATAGGTCCAACCCCGAAGAGCCCAATCGCCCGACTGGCTCGTCTCCGTACGTTATTGTGTATCAATCGCTAGCGCACAGGCATAAGGTTCAGAATTGCGTAGCGTCTATCATGATCGCGGCCGCTCAAAAAATCCAAAATTTTAAAACTTTATTTAAAAATGTTTGGTAATAGTTATGGAAAAATTGTTCTGACAGAACCTTAATATTGATGTTACGAATGTATTAGAGTAATTTTGAAACATAAAGATCGTGTAACTTGCTTGTAAAATCAAAAATAGTACTTTTTTAGACGTGTTTTCGAAATTAATTATGATCGAGTAAAATTATCACTATCGTGTTTTCGTTCTGGCAGAATCTAGATAAAGATATCAATTTACCTATATCAAAATTTCAGATCCATTGGTAAGCTGGTTGTCTTATAATTTGCCATGGCAAATGGCAAATAAATCGAGGTAGCGCCTTAAAGCATACCGCAAACTAACACCTCGCATTTGTCTTGTCCAGTGTCTTCGTAGGCTGAAATTTATTGCGTTTCTATTCGTGTTCATGTGATCAAATACCACGTTCTGTTGCTTGATATACGTCGGTAACAAGTTCATTAGTTGCCGAGCTAATTTTGACTATCGAAAAGACGTAAAAAGGATATCAGTAGTTAATGAAAAATGATGCATGAAACTCTACGGCCAGCTTTAAGTTATTTATATTTGGGTTTCTTGTGTTACAGGATGTGACGTGTGATAAATAAAATCAAAGATTTAGAAAGACAAATATTTATAAATCATTTAGTATATTTATACCGTCTAACATCAGAATAGGACGATCGTTTGATCATAAGAACAACGTTTATGGCACGAGACTAACGATTCCCTGGATGAAAAAGGGTGAATACAGGTTTTGTTTTCGTATAATTTATTGTATCCGGTTTTTGGGGCAGGTGGTCGAAACGTTCAGAAGAGGTATTCAAATCCATAAATCATTCGTCTATGTAATAATTCAATAAATTACATTCAGTGATGATATTATAGCAATCTTAACACTCCAGTGCTTCCATGATCTACGGCGAACATTTGCAAGCACAATATGGTAATTTTAATTGCACTGCACTTTTTTGAATAATATAACAGGTTTATAAAAGATACGTGAAGCAAACAAAAAGATTGACAGTTAGGCACTTCGAATGCGGAGCGCTACATTTAGTTAGTATCGGAACAAAAAACTGCCAAACCACAACCAAGCACAAAATCACTACGAAATAATTAAGTACAGGTCCAAATCACCTTTACAAAGTTTTGAATGACTTGGTTGCCGACATCTTAAGATTTTTTTCTCACAAGTTCACCGAGCAAGTGCCCGAATATAAACATCCTAATTTTCAATTACCCATCATTCTGACGAAAGCCATTTTGGGCGCGATGCATTATTTCTATGTTCTAAAATCAAATTACGGCGGCTTCGTTGTGCGCCGGCGCGGTAATTACAGGCGCTCGTGATTAATGAGCAATCAGACCCTTGCCGGATTAGGGTTGGCCTCTTGTTCCTTTTGTACAGAATATTCTAAGGCGTCCAAGTGCCGGGGATATCGTTCGAACCTGTTGTTTTGCTTTCAAACTTTTTGGAGAGTTAAATTAGATTTTTTTTTTTTTGAGGAAACTTTTCGTACCTGCAGTGCCGACAAGGAATGTTTTTAGGCACGTCAGCTGCCTTTTAACGATTCGAATGTCCAGATTTTAAGTTACTATCGCCCAAACCATTAGTTAAGTAGGTATTGTAATAGATTTTTCTATGTTTTATAAATCGAAATATGTACGAAAAAACTCGTTAAATGTCTGTTTAAAGTAAAACTTTTTATATACTGACAGTAAAGTTGATTCGATGAAAACCGAACGTAAATCATTTTAGTAATTGCGACATTTACAGCATTGCCAATGCTAATAGCTTAGTTATCTCTTAACTTAAAGTTGCTAATAAACACGTAGGTATTCATAAAAAAACATCACACGTATGCACTTAAAAGGGACATTTGCTATATAAAGACATGTTAGAATTTAATAATTCATTCAAGTTGACACCCCTGAATCTCAGCTACCGTTTGCCGTGTAAAGATCTGGTAATTCATGACAAACAAATATGTGCCTTATTAGATAGCGATAAGAGTGAATAACGCTTTGTGAGATAAAGTTTAACAAACAGTAAGCTATTGCATGTCACAGTGCCTTAGCTTTTCGACAGCAAAGAGAGCGCTTTGAGAGATTCCCTTCAACGGAGCCTTATTCGAGTCTAGCATGATTAATTTTGGGTAACTTTAAAATTTTGATTAATTTCAAAAGTTTGATAATTATTATTTCACCAAGATCTTTTGCTCAGCAGGAATTTAAGATATATATTTAAGTGGAATACGTAACACAATAAAATATTTTACAGATAAATACGATGTGCCGCTTTCAGTACTATTTTTGTCATCAACGAAAACCTCTTTCCGGCTGTAATTAACACTGGAAGATTAATTACTCATATCCTGTTGCGGTCGTAAACTCTTATTTTATACGGATAATATAAATTCGTCAGAAGTAGGTACAAAAAAGGGTTGAACAAAATGAATACACTTGCACACATTTCGAAAGGGCAATTTAAGTTAAAAAGTCAATGGCTTCGAGTAACCAGCGGTGCACAATGGTTAGTTATTAAAGTAATTGAAGTAGGAAACCTACGTGGTTGTTATTGTATAGTAGAATCTCTGGGGGAGCCGGGACCGTACCCGCGGGTACGTCGTGGGGTGGAGATAAAACAAAGGAGGATACGTTTTAGAAATACGTGTCGCTAAGCATTGGCGGTTTTGGAAACTGGTTTCGTTAATATTATAAGGGTTCACGAGTGAACGACTCTCGATCGAAGCAGGGTTTTACTTCGAATGATGTGATTTACAGAAGTACAATAGTATTTTTTTTTTTCAATTTTTACTTTCTTATATACATCGAAGTATACCGTTATTAAACTAGCATTCGGTAAAGTTTTACGCTACTGAGACAAGTTAGTTTTCATTCTCATTTCAGTACAATTTAACACAGCTAGTCTACGGCACCTATAAACAACCAAGAAACCATTAATATTACAGCTAAAATTAATTTACGCTCATTTCTCTTTAACTACATCACATACATAATTTTATCGTAGGTGTTAAATTGAATGGTAATTGCCAATTAACCATTTCAAAAAATTCACTTTAGCATTTTATTCAAGCGATGTTGTTGATTAAAACTATCAATCAAACTGTGAATGATCAATAAAACTTAAAAGGACGATATTATCGCGCTCCGCCCTACACAGCCCTGCGACACTTGGGCCTGGTAACCTAATATACGACTACGCGAGGGTTGGCCGAACATGAGCAAAGATATAAATCGACTAGATGGTAAGTATCTTTGTGTTTTTTATTTATGAGAATTTTATACTTACGATTATAAATATCCAATTTAATTTCATAAACATTTTAAAAGACTGCATGACCTTTGTTAAGTATTACCATAATTACAATTGACTTGTAGTGCAGTGTTTATCGCGTTTCGAGGCTAAATTACCAAACAATCAAGCGTATGACATGATGGCGCATATGTACCGCTATATCAAAAATCTAAAGCTATTTTAAACAACAGATTTTAATACAAAAATATAAAACTAATAAAAGCAAAATAGCTCGCATGAAAATTCAATATCAAACAGCATTAGGGTATCTACATACATATAAATTACGTTATACGGGGTGCGAACATTTCGGACGGTCGACTCTGCACGTCCCAACTGCCGCGGGCTATTGCCTGCCAGCTTTGCCGAGTATTTTATTAACTGACTACTTTAATGTTGATTTTGAGTTGAAAATTAGAAATGTTCTTAAATTGGAAATTTAAATTGAGCAAGTCTGGCATATTAAGTCTGTTATTTAATAATTAGGTACTTCAAAGTACTAGATACAAGTAATTTTAGCCATTGCTAGAAAAACACTTAGAAAATCAAATAGCAAACTTGTAATAAATTACATTAGGCATATGTAATTTATTCCAAGTTTGCTATTTGATTTTCTAAAAGTTTACCATTTAATAATACAAGTTTAACAGTATAACAATCGCAACTGTATTAGTAAATCTACGTATACATAAACACAGTCACATAAGCCGTGGCACACAATTCGGTCACTATAACTGGATCGATAGCGGCCCTCCCCTCGAGATATTTACCAACAGCTCGTCAACATAAAACTGGGAATGAATCAAATCAAATTCATTATATCAGCAGTGATCACAATGGCCGCACTAAAGGGTTGCGCTGAATGAGTCGCGTGCCACACACACGTGTGCACTCGGATTATGCTAATTTAGTATTCTCTACGGTCCACTGGTTTTACTTTACTGGACTAGGATACTGTTTACTAATAGCCGAAGCTGGGCAGCTGTATCTCTAAATTATTTTACAATGTTATTTGAAACTTCTATAGTTTTCAATTTTATACAAAAACAACAATATCTTAGTATGAGATTGTTCCAAAAACTTATTTAACGTAGCATTTATTCATGCGATAATGTAAGACTGATCGATAATGTTGTTTAAACCAATCACATAGGTACAATACCTAATCTTTGTATCGCAAAATTTTGATTTTATCGATTGCATGACGTTCATGATAAAGTTATCACTTTTGTTATATTAATAGAAAATACGTGAGGATGACTTCATCAGGTAGATCAGATAATATCGTTATTGGTAGATAGTTAGGAACTACGTAGTATGACATAGTAAATATTTTTACAGCATTTGTTAAACGCGGCAGATGGGTAGCATCGTCGGCGGTTTAAGAATTAATAACGAAAACAAATTCGTGAGAACCGGCAAACACAAACAAAACAAGCAGTCTACTATTTATTTAGGTAATACGCAAAATGCGTGCACACGTGCCAACAGCACACCCCCGATGCGCGAACCCTTACATTAACATACCAAGCAACAAATGTGTAATTCTCAACCTTATGCCTAAAGGATTAAAGGTGTTAGTTGTTGAATAAATTAAGTAGGGTTGTCAAAGACATCGCGACTCTCATTCAGTGCAAAATTAAATATCATTGTTGGAGAACCTCATTAATGCAATATTGAACTCACAAGAGACGAGGGATGGTTTTATTGTGTGCAAAATTGACTTTAGTAGGCATTAATTTTTTTATAAGTAGCGATTTGAGGTATCATGTTTTTCTTAGCAGTGTTTAAGGTATTTTTTATCAATACGTCTAAAATATATTTCTTTGTACTATAAAGTACAAAGAAATATAGTCGTTGATGGCCAATCAACGACTATCGACTAACAATTGAAAATCACACCAGATTTTATTAAAATATCATAGTGAGTATCACAATTTAGCTAATCTTTAGCATGAAGTACAGTTTACGGCACCTTTAAACCCACGCTATGGGCAATCGCCAATTTTATTAATTGATGTGTCAAATTGCTTATTACCCTGTCTGTTTATATGATAGATGATTTAAACGGCAAGATAAAAAAATCAATGAAAACATCTCAATTACCTATTACTAATAACACGCTGACAAGTAAAGGCAAGTTTATGCTGTAGTACACGATTGTTCAAAGAAATGTAATGTTGCGATTACAAACACGTGTGGTCGGCCTATCTTGTTTGTGTTACTTCTAAGAAATGTGTGTGTTGGATCTTGTCGCCAGTGCTGTACAGGCTTGTTCTGTATGAAATGCATCGCGTGGTTGGCGCTGTCAGCTGTTGAAAACACACTAGCACGTAAAGCGTTTTGACGCTCACGACATTGAACGTCACGACATCATAAATCGTTTCATTGTTAGATTTATTAAAACAAAACATAAGTAAAGTTTAAAAGCTAACTGGCTGCGTCTGCTTCTTCGATTCAATTTGGATTGAATCCCTATTTTTTGGCGGCACCGACTGAACTAACACTAACTTAGTAATCCTCTAACAAAACCGCCACATTTTCGTTCACAGTTGTCTCGGTCGCAAACGTAAACACAGCGAGCAGTCTGTATAAAAGAACACCAACAATGTATGTAATGATAATCAGTATTTTTCGTACAACAATTACAGTACACATCGCGAGAACGGGCCAGATGGCACCATATCGATCGTCGGCCAAGCGCGCACGGCCGACCGGCCCTATTATTGTTTAATCGTAATCTCGGCTCGCGATTAGCATACCCATTGTGCACTACGCACTATACACATGTTATCGTAATGAATGGGTGACGTCACTTGTAAAAAACTTTGTATTATTTAAATATCGTAAAAAAGTGTCTGGACAGGCGTTTAGTATTCGGCAATGAATAGTGTCATAATGTCACTCAGTGATTTGTTAACTTATTAATATTCTATGCAAAAATATTTTAGTATGCCAACTTGTCAGCATATAAAATTCAACAGGTGTTTAAGATAACACTAGTACGCAGTCTTTGGATAAGGTATGATTTATTGCATTAAAACAATTTAATCTTATTTTGGTAATTAATGCAGTAATCTTTTACGTAATCTGAACAATTTCAATGATTCTGTGACAATTACAAGTGCCTGCCTATTGAGAATACCTACCGCAATTCATACACGAAAATTTTACTTTTAATTAAAATAAAATATTACTAATTAGTTTTATTAAAAGAAGAAGCATTCATAACTAAATAGTCATACAATAGTCGCCTCTAAAACAGCAGTCTTACCATAGAGGTAAATAAAATATGAAATACTAAGTAAAATAAATTGAATCAGTAATGAAACAGAATATTTATTGCTGCAAGTAATGCCGTATTTGGTCGAACGTAAAAGATACGAGTGTGACACACAGTAACTTATTACGTGACAAGCAATAGATCAGTGATCAAGTCTCATTAGATCTTTAGACTTAAACCGCCTCGAGTACTGGAGCTAGTTGGCTTACTATACAAATCCAAGGTTTGATTTCCGATGACCCAAATTGGCCTTATAAGATTTAACGGATCGCGTATATTCGTAATACTTCTCTACTCTGGATTCTAGTATACATTTGAGTATATTCTTATTAAAACACGTCTCATACTTATTTTCAGTAATCGTAAAAAATAACAATAGAATAAGTAAGAGAATCTTATAAGGGTTCATATTTTTTTAAGCGTAACTTATAAAAAACTACACAAATCTTGAATTGTGTATAATTGACAATGATCATAACTTGTCGGGTACAATTACTTTCCAACAGAATTAAATTCAGTAAGCATCAGAAAATGCATTTCATAAAAGTCGACCGGTCCGGTAGTATGATAACCCACAAAGTGCAGGGATAATCTCATAATCCGTCTCTCAGTTCACAAACAAACGTACTAAAAGGACATAATAAGAAAATAAACGAATTAAAACTCGCCGCGCCGTTCCCACGAGACGACGACGTTTAGCTTTTCATGTTCCAATTCAGGGGACTTGTAACACTTTTATCTTTGGCCACCCTTGCTTCGCTCTGGTGCCACTGACATGATTTGATTTACAAGTATTGCCAATCTTTCAGCACTATATTTTATAAGCAAATGGAATTGAATTATTTTAAATAATACTGCTTACGTTACAATCTGTTTTGGAACCGTTTCAATTGTAGATATATTCCTACTAACATATCTAAACTGGAAATTACATAAATTCGAACAAGTCGCCATTGTTCAAATATTTTGAATACCTTTCTGTCTTTTACAGTCAACTTTTTTCTGTAGCACCCTAACACTTCTTTCGACGCCCCCTTTCGTTTTTCATTCCTGGAGCTTAACCTTGAGTTTAAAAAGGTGTACACATTTTTCCTTTTAAATTTCTGTCATATCCAGGGTACCGACGAGAACGTATAAAATTCAGTAGCTGCGAGTGTGGTGTTACGGAAAGCGCTCGCCCCGCGGGAGACGTTGTTCAAAGTTAAATTGTTTTTACGCGTTCAGTGGCTGTAATAAATTGAACTTGGAATATGTTACTGCGGTTTTACTTTAGTAGATAAAAAATTACAAGTTGTGATAATTCATAATTTTATTAGAGTGAAGTCGGCTTCCACCTGGTTATAAGAATTTTATTGAGTGTTGAAAGTAAACGCATCCAAAAAGATTCGAATTATAATTTTGTGAAAATGTCTAATAATTTTTTCTTTAGCTTTAACAAACGACCTAAGGGGCTTGAGCTCACGGTAATCCCGAAAATTCGGCAAAGGCGAGTGACGTGGGACCTCAGCAGGACGACTAATTGCGAGTCTCCCGGTCTGATAATCCGTTCACAGCGGGCGGGCCCCAAATTAAAAACCCCCGCTTGTGTCCAGCCTCGACCGGGATTACCGCTCCCACGGCACCACTGTTTAGCTGCCCCTAGCGAAAATTTTACAAGCTAACATTAAGGGTTCTATGTTAAACAAAACAAAAAATGCTTTTCTTAATTTCCCATAGACTTCATGAAATTGATATGTAAGAAAATATTTAGGAACTGTCGAAACATCGAGCGTATTATCACTTCATTTTAAGTAATAATGAATAACGGATATAAAAACATCCTATAGTTGGTTAGACTGCCTAGTAAGCTTTAATGCTTCGCTAAAGAAAAATAAAATCATTGAATATGTGGTCTATTTTTAACGGCAATTTTATTAGTGTTCAACACAATTTTGGCCTTTGAATGAATAGGAGCAAGTTTTCAGATCTTTTCGATACGGGTCCCCAAACTGAAGGGTGAGAAAATTCAAAAAGTTCGGCGAAAATTTGGAATCCTTGAGATAAAATAGTAATTTATCAAAGGATTTTGAGTCTCGAGGAGCGGAAGTGAAGGATGGATACCCTTTATCGAGAATTGCAGCAGTGTGCCTTATCGGAAATACCGGAAAAAGGTAAAAGAACATTTCTGTTGAAAACAACCGGAATGGGTTGAAATAATTTTAGCTATTTTTATTGGTTCTTTTATGGGTTTGGTCACAAAACATCCTATAGAGCATTAACAACTCAGGTGTTCGTGCTTAGTAATTTCTAACTTGTTTTTCGTGTGTGGGTATTCATATTGATTAGTTTACGTCTAGACTTTCTTGCAGTCATTTAGTTCATTCGTGACCAACTAATTCATGCATTGTGTTGACTAGACCCTCTCTGTTAAGCTAATCAAGTATTTTCTTAGAATTACGTATTAGTAATGCATGAAGCAACCACCTAACTGTAAACGCAACCATTACGTATTCGCTAGTATGGACAGATAATGAAGATAATGGTGATTTATTCGTTGTCCTCAACTCGACTTCACACGTTATAACGTCTAACGCCATTACAAAGTCAGATTATTTATAATCCCATAACGGAATAATGTATGCACGGTGCGATGTACGCCTAAACGAATACGCCGCCGCGTATTAATATTCAAATAGCCTTTAGGCGACCAGTGTATGAGATCCTATGGTATTAGTCCCATTATCATTGCGGTGCGTCGGTCAGTACTTGTTATGTAAACAGCGAACGCACTGCAGGTTGCTCTTTACCAAAATAATAATATTCGCAGCACCTCAGATCGCAGACAGCTGCCGACTAGACACTATTTTTATTATGCCACACTTATGTTACTACTAATTTAAGCCATAAATAAGGATTGAAAGCAACATCTGTATACAGGCAATTTAACCATTAACTTAGAAATAGATTAAGAGTTGTACTGTTCTTATTTTTCATCAAAACGATCGCAGCTATTTCCTTCATAGTATGGAACAGCTGTTGTAAAGGTTACGCCCGTATCCTTGCACCTGCGCTCCCCGCGCGCTGTCGCCTCATCCCCCTTTCGGCTTAATTACAATCCTATTAACAAAATCGTCTCGTCGCCTTCCATCGCCCAATTGACATTTAGGGGTTACGAAGACAAATATTTGACCGTCCATACTTCCTCTGTTTTATTTAGAATGTATTCATTATTATTCATTGGCCAGATGGGAGAGATAACAGCAAATGATTTTCAAACTTATGGAGGCCGATGAAGCGCTAAGATAACAATATTTCAACAAACGCAATTCACGGGTCTCAACAATCAACAATTATGTTTGCAAAAGGTTAAAAAAATTCGTCGGTACACGTGCGAGGGTACAAATCCACAAAGGTTTCCATTTTTTCATTCATAGCACAAAAAATCCATCGACAATTACGAGATTAGGGATGAAAAGGTGGGGGCAAAGTTTTTTTTTCCTTTCAATCGGTAACCGTTGGTCTTTTTCTTCTTTCGTTTCCCTGTCGGAGAATGTTTTAATTAAAAAAATCTTGGGTAACTCGGGAGGCGGCCGAGTAACGGTAGTAGCTGTTCGTAATTTGTATGAAGTGAGACTGCCTTACAAGCTCACTCAGTATTAATCAAGGGTAAGATAATTAAGCGTGCAGTCGATCGCGGGTACGATATGTTTCGTAAACTGGTATTTTTATATTTTTACTTCTTTTGGAAATATGTCAATTTCTTCCAGATTTTATCTTCGATAAAAAAAAAATAATTTGAACCTGATAGGTTTTAGTACTAGCACTGATTATGTTTCATGTTGTATTTAATTTCACGTCTAGGTCCGGAACAATGTTGCGGCGTGCATGACAAGGTACGCGAAACAGCCTAACGACCAGTCGGTAGATAAGTGCACATAATTTCGCCGCGTCCGCTTAGCTGGCGGCGCACACGCACGCGACGAACGCGTCAGTCGGGAGCCAAGCGGTTTTATCACAACACTATAGAATAAAATAAAAGAAATTAACCTTACGTCTCAGGAAATAAGAATGAAATAGCCGCAAATATATATTTGCAATATCATAATGACGGACAGACGGTCTTCTTTGTGTTCACTAATTTCTTTACCGTTATGTTATGGAAACCGCTTCCGACTTCGCTATTGTCGATATGGAGTTGTTTTGATATTTGAAAAGACAATTAGCTAAGTAGGATTCTTTCATAAAGCTAATGTAAAACTGTATCATGGTTTTATTTATATGTATGAGAGATGCATTTTGAATATCAACAACTGTGAAAAAATCAATTGGTTATAAAGTAACATATTGTACGATTAAGAATAGAATAGTTAAGAATAGTGACTTACTTTCTGATTACCTCAATGGCAAAATAAGAATCCTGTCGTACGTTGTATTTACGGCCTTAACATCGACACCCAATATGTGTAACGTAGCGACTAATGTGATGAGAATGACACACCAGCCGCTGAGCCGTGTCACTAGTCTTCGTCCTCACAAAAGACGAGGCATCGATCGGCGGCCGACGTTCGTGACTATTGTTCGTCGAACGAATGCACCACCACCGTACATCTGTTTCGTTCCTTTTTCACTCGCCCTGCATAATGAAACCGGCCCATTGTGAGGAAAAACATCCACAAAAGAACACGCACTTTGGCGTTGGGCCTGTATTTTATAAGAAAATATAACAGACGCCCTCCAGGCCTAAAAGGTGGGCGTAATCGCTGTCGGAAATGAGAAAATCGATGCAACTGTTATGACATACGCGGTTCGTTAAGTGTTATTGAAAATAAACAACAAAAGGTCGCGATAATTTAAATGTATGGATATGATGCTGTTACAGTTGAGCCTTCATTGAAATAGTTATTAAATTAATGCTTTGAGGTTCATTGAAGTGGATGTACAGAAATAAAAGTATCTTAAAAATAATTTAAGCAACCTATTGTAGACTTGTAAAATTCAGCGTCTGTACACTGATGCCAGGTAATTACAATCTGTGTTATACACTTGACAGATGGTGCAAGTCGATTTATACAAATGTTATTTTGTGTAAATAGTCACCGCAAAATTATTCACAATGTCAGGCCAACCACACTTGCTTTCTTTTAATATGCTCTGTAATTTTCTACCGATGTCTTCAATATGTAATTATACTTATTAAATGCTGCTAAAATATTTATTTGTACTGTTTTTTTGGTTCAACATTGGCATTACGTGGAAAGTAAATTCAAGAAGTTCCATTATACTGCTTGCCGTAGTTTTAAACCAGAACATGTATATTGAGGCCACGGCATTGTGGTAAGTACTGGCTGACTAACTGAAATTTAGCAAGGAAGGAGCCATCATAAAAAAACCGTACATTATAAATGCGGGCTCAAATTGTGCTCCCCCGGGCGGAGCGCCTGCGCCGACGATTAAGTGCACTTAATTCCGTCTAAATGTTGCCCGACGGGGAGTTGCGAAGTTGCTGCCGACTCTCCTACCTATAGGGCACTGTATAGTAGGAATTCAATCAGAACGTAACTTGTCTGACATGATGCGGGGCTGTCACTACTGCGTGACGTAACATGACGGCTCATTATCGACACGGCTAGTTCTAAGTAAGGAAAAGATGTGGGTGCAAGTTCTATGTCAGTAATAAGTTCTAAGTGTTAATGAATTCCAACGAAGATTCATGTTATGGCAAAAAAAAACTAGTATTAAAAACATACTGAGTCTGCAAGTCTTTGACGTCAATCATTTACATTCTAGCTTTTTGTTTGTATGCTCGTCCGAGGCAAAAAACTTTTTCGTGATAACTGTTTAGACGGACGGGTGGGGGCGAGGCAGCCCTAGGGCTTCGCCAGTACGGCTCCCTTGCGTGCGTCGCGGTTCAAAAACTACCACCACCTCAGCCAAAATCGCTTCCACAAACAACTGGACGTATTCAAATGTATATCGCAATGAATAACTAGTGCTTAGTTACGTAACTCTGACAGAATATCAGCAATTTTTTTATTAATTTCAGCCATAATATTTCTTTTATTTCTTGTGGCTCAGTGTTTTAAACACTGACTTGTTTAAAAGAACTAGTATAACGATATTAGATAAAATCGAGTTCTTTAGTAGAGACAACATATCAAACCAATAAATCAAAGTGACACAAAAAGCATCATTGCGTCCACTAATCTTCCCACGGCTTTATTCTGGATCGCTTTTTGTATTGCTACGTGAGGTAAGTTAGCAATCGCGTGATAATATGAGACGACTATCCATTTCTATTCCTCATTAGATTCAGTGCAAACTGTAACTCTATGTCCCCGCAATAAAGTTGATTAGATTGCTTCATTAAGCGTTGAGCGTATGAAAGTGAAGTTCGCGTGATTCCCAACATCCGATGATACTTCAAATAGCACTGCCTGTTAATTTTCTGATAATTAATCCACACTCATGGGGAGTTTGTGAGACTTTTTTGCAGCTGTTGATACATACATTGCAATCACACGTAATTTTAGAGCTTCCTGTTATGGGTATAAGTAATAAAATGCTTCGGAAGTGTTACAGTAATATATGATTGATTATTATTTCACCGACAAAGCTTGAGAGGGAGCTTGGATTTGTGAGCGTTACCGTGGAGGGCAGGTGTGAGATGCTATGTTACGATCGTTGCTAATTTAACGATAATTTGTAATACTAATTACACACTTAATATGTTTGGCTTTCTTCGAGGAACTTTCTGAGTCTAAACGAGTTAACGATATGTTAACAATCAGATGATGTCAATAGGCATTCTGATCTTTAAAACGCATTGGCTGCGATGATGATTAGTGAAAGTCGTATCGATTCTCCATAAACGATAACTTCAACTGGCGGTTTAAACCTTCAAAATCAAAACCTAAACACTAAATTGGTTTATAAAATTGTTCATTCTTTTGCTCAAAAATTATTAAAATCAGTAGATATTAATATTATAAGAAATAGTTATTATTATTCTATGATTATAAGTTAAATGCACTATACTGGGTTATGAACATGCTCTGGGACTAAATGTAACGGTAGAGAACACGGACGCAGCGGCTAAATCCCGACAAACATGTTAATGTGCGGAGATAAGCTCTACATATTACACGTTTTTTCTTACCAATAAAAACTTAGCACAAAACTTTAGAACCCGAATACCGTTCGTTTAAGCCAATGAGGAACTTCATGTTATCATATAAATAAAATAAATGGGTAAATCATGACAAATACACTATTCTAAAAGCTTAATTTACATAAGTATTTTTAATGTTTACGACAGTGCTTCGAGCCTACAGCTTAAGTGTTGCAATTGGTATAAATGATGGCGTCAAGGCGCCATAA
Source organism: Chrysodeixis includens (assembly GCA_941860345.1). Taxonomy (NCBI): domain Eukaryota; kingdom Metazoa; phylum Arthropoda; class Insecta; order Lepidoptera; family Noctuidae; genus Chrysodeixis; species Chrysodeixis includens. The sequence continues at coordinate 2,087,318 of OW796099.1, read as the reverse complement.
AATCGTCAATTAGAATATTATTTATCTTCACATTTTACGATCGTTTAATCCTTTACTTTCGAGTTCAGTCGAGTGCCGCGATTACGATATTAATTTGTAAAAGATGACTACAATATAAATATTATTATAGACCATTTGCATTTCCATAGTTTAAAATGCTATAAATTAGCTTAAGAAACAATTAAAGTTCTTTATTCCGCTGTTGGTTCATTATGTCAATAAATAATTGCGTGGTAAGTAGTTACCTTTTCCATGCCGTTGTCAGATCACAGTACTTAACAGTACAAATCGTGTGTCATTTAGTCATGCAAGTAGTAGCCCTAATCACTTACATCGTACATTCAGTTTATATCTATATGTAAGCAGAACTTTGGTAAGCCCAAGTCCTGCGTACGTTTTAAAATTCTATGAAAAGACAATTCTGTACATCGTAGCCACATGTGAATCTATCACGCCGGAGAAATAGGGATATGGGTACCTTTTGTTGTCGTGAGTAATAAGCCAAATGTTTCAATTGGTGCAACCACCCACGTCGGGTGGCGGCGGCGCCGCAGCCGGCAAGTCTTGTGCGACCAGACGTCTCAAGTGTCAAAGCTACCTGTTCTGCTAAGCATCGCTACATAATTAATGATGAGGACATTTCTAAGATCAACCCCACTTGGCTATGTTGTTATGTTACTATTTGACTTCGACTACGAATTATTCACGAGTCCGCGAAGGTTTATTTATTTGTTAGAGATATATAATGGAAGTGAAACACTAAATGATGTTCGACAATTACGACAGCCGACATTCTGTTCGAGTTAAGTCCTGATAATATCGTCTTAGTAACGTTTCTTCACGAACGTGCCGCGAATATTTCAGCCCCTTTTACGGCTTTACAATGAAATTTCGTTATTATGTACGTTGCACCTTGACTTTCATTATCCAAATACGTCACGTTCCGCAGGCTGCACTATCGCGATCGTATCTTAATTTAAGTAACGTATAGACAATGAGACAATTAGACTCAGTTTATATATAGCTGTGAGTAGTAGTGTGGAATTACTACATAATCGTGGAGCAGTGATCCAGTTAAACGGAGTAGCTGTTGGTAAAGTCAAGGATCCGGACGACTCATGCAGCGCTCTTTTAAACATTTTAGGTTCGCCAAGTCCTCAACCTGTAGCGAACAAGCTGTTGTATTAATAATGCGGGTGCTGTGCTCTCATTATAAACCGGGCTACCCATACCCGAACGTAGATACAAATGTTTTCCTTCGATGCAAACATAACCAAAGAAAATTAAAGATTCTTTAAGAGTCAGCGACATAACTGTCCAAGTGTAGCTCGAGGCGGTGACAGTAAAAACTTCGAACCTGCATCGTGAATGCCATCTGCAGAGCTCGTCAAGGCATGGGCAAGCGATAAAAACGATCGCACAGCGCATGCGAATATCGCGTTACGACGCGGCCATACCAATGGCGATGAGTGTAGCTAACACGAGTTTACTTATTTTACGTCCACAAAACGTTCGTGCCGGTGCTAAATGTGATAATGATCTCTCGCAAGGTAATCACTGACGCGTGTTTACACATGTATATGAGAAGAACACGAAGTTCAATGACAACGAAGCGGGCGCCGAAAAACATTACATAAGGCCCGCGCAGCAAGGTCAATGTCGCGCGGAACAAAGATCGCGAAAGTGCTCCAATGTTACGTAGGCAGCTCTCAGGCCGGACGGATAATTGCGATGTAATCGACGTAATCCATCCACGAGTCTTGTTTCCTTTTACGGCGCGCGCAGCTTGCGGCCGCATAGAAGAAACAGCTGACCGACGGCACGCGCTTCGAATGCATATTAATGTCGCACCCGTCGCAAAAAAAAAACGCGTATAAAATCGAAATGCTACTATGAAATATCGAACCAGTTTAAAGTGCAGGCGCCATTATGCAATCGTCGTACGTGGACAACGCATAAATCAAACTACTGCTTCGCAGTCTTTATAATTGTGTAATCGATTTCAGTTTTTCAACGGAATATTATGTTTTCGCGACAAGCTGCGCGCGGGGAGCGTAGGCTTCCAATTTAAGCGTTTGCCATAATTGACCGATGTTCATCGCCTTCCTTTTATAGCGCTTCCCTGTTTGTGTGACTGGGGTAGTAAAATACAGGTGTAGTATATTTTATAATAGTGTCATGTGTTATCATCATCTCTACGCATCATGGGTGTGTTTAATGATGCGAATTTATTTGATTAACTATCATTTTAATTCTGATAAAAGTTTCCTACGACGAGAATCATCCGCTCATTATTATAATCCCTGATTAACATTTTCGATATGTTTTGTTGATTAGTCATTGACTGCAATGTAATTATGGGCATGTGACGCAATGATAAGCATAACGTGACATTTATCCAAATCAATGGGATCACAGTTTTATCTTATCGGAAATTATTTGGCCGAGTGGCCTCAGCGTTTTATGTCGGGTCGATACTACATTCGGAAAGGGCGTCGCTGTTGTCAGAAAGTAAACAGTAGAATGAGTTCATCGCAGGGATCCTCATTGTCCTGTCCATATAATGAGTTAAGCCGTGACATTTCTCCCCTGCGGCGCGGCAGCTGCCCATCATTACTATCGAACAATAAAAACGAATCCATGGGACAGTTGATAGACAATAAAACAATTACACGTTTACACAAAATAATCAGCGATAACAGTCCAGTTTCTTGTGATAACAAGCCCTTATGCTTTATTAAGAAAAAAACAAGAACAATTTATTGGGCTATTAGTATTAAGGCAAATGTACGCATGTGGAGCACGTACACGTCGCTAATGGACACTAACGGGATAACTTTATATTCGTGGGGGTGTGCAGAACAACTGTGCGACACATCACGTTCTAACAATACAATGTTTTATTATTCTCATTGTTGATAGCAGATAATTAAATTGCTCTCCCCTATGCCACATCATCAAATCTCCCTTACTAGCTGCACCTATATTTATAACATAAACCCTTCTTTAGAACATTTACTTAATAGTAGGGACTGAAATTTTATAAACCGTAGTACGTAGTTTATTCTAAAACATTTTTAAATCCTTAGATATTGTTTTGGCGTTGGCAGTAAGTTGTGTATAAATTAAAATATTTTAAATAATGTATTGAATCGATAAGTGGCAGGAACTCATATAAAATCTCTCACGCAGGCTGCACCGGCCGCCAACGCATAAAATTGTTCACGCCACATTTTCTAGACACGTGATATTTCTAGAGCCAGCCTGTATGGAGCAGATGTTCTAGGTCGATGACGTTAGACCTTTCTACGTTGTCGCGTGCCCTGACTTATGCACATGGTGTTGTTATTAATGCGTTAGCAAGGCACCGTGGCTGTCAGCGCTCGCCTTTAAGAGAGCTTTATCAAGAACATAAGCATGTCTTTTTTTTTATTCAAATCTTACGAAATGCTGTCAATGAATGAAAATATATCGATCGTTTGGTTTGGTTTTATACATATTTAAATTGTTATTAGAATATTATCTCAATAGTTTAGCTGTGTGTCTCAGTATAATGGTCACATTTCAGTGTCGTCATGATCATTATTTTCTAAAAGCAGACCACTTAGCGCCGCTGACGTTAATGTCGTCATTTAAACCTTTACGTTACTGAAGTAAGTGTCACCTTCACGTCATAAAGTAAACGTTCTCAGTAGTGTTTTCCCCTGTTAGGAAATTGGCTAGTCACGAAAGATTCGTAGAAAATGTATTACATACGTATTACGTGAATCCGCAAATCTTACGTTAATTTTATGTTTGAATAGAACAAGTATTATGACGGGCTCAGGGCGGAGCAGGTCCCGTAAGTCTTCTTGTTAGGTGGGACCTTCCTAAACGGCGGTCACACCTGCTCGTTAGTTAGGGGGACCCAAATTCCTTCATAGGGAACCGGATAGTGGACAATGCTTGGTATTTAAAATGTACGGTATTTATAATTTGTTTTAAGCGTGACGTCATAAAGTAGAACAAATAAATATTAGCACCCACATTCTATTTCTATTATATAGGACACAGTATATCAGGGTAAATAAAAATTGGTACCTACTACCTATGCTGCTACATACCTAACAGTTTTTCTAGTTAATATAAAAAAAAAAATCATAACAAACCCCCACAAAAAGTATTAGTCAGAAAAACGCTTGGTAAGCAGTGGTATGCAGGGCTCTGGCGCAGCTATGCTAAGCGAGAAGTCGCCCGCTATGCTGCAGTCCGCCGCGTGACGGGGCTCCGGAGGGCCGGCGCGGCGGAGCGCTCGTAATTATAAACAGGGCGAGGTGAGTCGAGGTGTCGAGATATCGCGATAATATCGAAACGTTTTCGTTTAACGTTGCTGGCGGGTATTTAATCGTGGAATTTAATAAAATGGTCAAGCCGGGCGCAGGGAACGCTGATTTATCGAGGCGATCGCGGCAAATATCGATATACGGAATACTCCTCTCGTCTATATCGATTCGAATGTATTTTTGTAAGATTATCGATTTAATTTTCTGCGTGGTTTTATTGTGGACCGCGTTTACTTTGTTGCGAAAAGACGACAGCATTTCATTAAAATTCCTACCCAACTACACATTCAACATGGCGACTTGTTAACTAATAACATGAATATGTGAGTCCAGTCGTCATAAAGAATTTAATCGCAGCAGTTATCAAACGTAACGAGTTTAGATAGAAATCTTTGTAGTTCGGAAGAATATTCAGAGATTATGCATACATTACATGAGCATGAGAGACAGGCAGATAGTTAAATATTCGAGTATCCCACGAAGATACGGCTATTATAGTGCAATTAAAAAGCACAAATTAATTAACATTGACAAGAATTTACTTAGAGCTTTGTAGGAACTTGCCACGTGTCCCGTGGGCATTCGTGGGAAAAAACTGCTTAAATAATTCTACGTTAATAAAAATAACCAGCAAAATTACTATAGATAGACAGTCTTTATTCAGGTGGACTTTTTCGAAGAGGAAATTTCCTACACCGTGCGCGGCAAGCAAAGTTGTAAAGAACGCCGATAAAGTGACTTGAATAGTGAATATCATTACATTGGTAGCTTGCTACCGTCTCTTTCAGTCATTAAAGTAATTAATTTCCACGGACCCGTAATTAAATAAAACTTACAGTTCCATTTCTTATGTAGGTCCTATTGATTTATTCAACTATAGCATTCTGTTAAAACGATAATTTTCCATATTTATTCAAAATTGCCCTAGACAGGTGGTGCAATATACGTTAATTATAAGTAATCATATCGGTTGGCAAGTCAGTACCAAATAAGGTTGATGTAAGGATTTACCCTATTTACTACTAAATACTCCTTTTTAAATTACATACATAAATGATATCATTATGATTTTTAAATGCCTCTAATAATTGTAGCAATAAAATACCACGGTTGCCAGACTTGCCGGTCGTCAACAAAAAAAAACGTAAACGAGGTAAAGGTAGTATACCTAAAAGATAAGCCCAACTTTTCACACGGACACGCTAACATACAATGTAAAAAAGAACTTATTTTTATGTAGCATTCTGTTGGTTTATTATAATCCAATATTTATTTCGGCGTTCACTAATTGTATGCGAAAACTGTCAGTTCCGTATATCTACTCTGTGTAAAGATATGAGATAAGAAATTAATTTAGTAGTTTCATGTAAGCTTCTAGCGGTGTTGCGTTTCGAGGTAATTAACAAATACCTTCGGAGGTGTCTCGAGAAGGGGGCGAGATGGCAATCGTAAACTTTGTGTAAGTACAGAACTTTGTCGACCGACGTGACTCGCTGTTAAGGGCTCGATATTTGTGAGCGGCAAAAAGCACTTCGGTTACGAACTGTCAAGTCAGCTGAATAAATGACAATGAACGTGAAGAAGCAAAATTAAACAATGTTTAGACATTTGAAAGGTTACAAAAAAAAAAGCAGGGGTGCCAACCCAACACACTCTCAACCCCTCGATATTTCCAAATGGTCATTTACCCCATGGATTTTTTTTATTATAGAAATTAGAGTTCATATATCATGAATCATAAAATCCAAATCAATTTTAATCATTATTTCTTATCATTACAATATCATGTTTTTGAAAAAGAAACAATGAATTTATGAAAGAAAATAATTATCTATTATATCTTAAGGAAATCTCTATTCCACGATAAACTAAGCGTAGCTTTATATTGAGCCTTAATTTCTTGAATTTAACCTAAACAATAAGGTTTCTCATACAAAATGATCGATTTCTCGACAAACAATGAAGTCAAGAAAATATATTAGCCCATGTGATGTCCATTGAACGATTCCCCTTTGTAAACGCCCTCTCTTGGCCGATTGCATCGGAAGCAGTAGAAATGCAGCGGGATTATGCAGCAATCTGCCATCAGAGACTCCCCCTTCTCCCTTGAAATGTATCGTGTTGCCAGGATTAATTGGTGTTTACTCCCGGGGCCTAGGGGCAAATATTCCCGTATTATATCACGCGAAATTAGACCGATGTAATGCCAAATTAATATTGTGCCGCGGCGTGAAAACAAATCTCGCGAAGTGAGCGGTTCGCAACTGTAACAAAGATCCGTCATGATCGCCACTGTTAAGCTAAATTGGTAATTTGAGAAACAACAAAAGAGAATATTTTCCCCCTTGATTTTTTCAGACCCGTTTTGAATTACTTATGGTAAAAGTAAAATGCTGTTAAAAAAAAAAGATTTTTGTTTACCGCGCTTACCTTACACAATCCAATTATATTTAAATTAATACATCAAACAAATGCACTTGATTTGACAGTTTGATTACTAAATGTTTTTCAACTTAAAAGCTGGTAAGTTTTTAAGTTTGATGTAAAAAGATATGCAATTAATATTTTAATGAATAATGCAAGAAATATTACATAAGTTTAAAGAACGTATTTATTTACCCGCAAACAACTGCAAGGGTAATTTTCAATTATGTTTCAAATGCCGTAGTTATTGGTTCGTTAACCGCAAAATTGAAAACTATTTTTTGTAAGACTCGATCGCAATACAGATCTCTTTAAGTGTGTGTAGAATAATCTCATAGATTCATTCGATTTTGTAGAGATTATCATGTCTTGAGATATTAAGACATCTTCATTTTTTAATTAAGTGGGAATTTAATCGGAATTACTGCCAGCTGGAGAATTTGTTGCTTACTAAATCGTCTGTCGAAATATAAGGAATGCAATTGGACAATACGACGACGTCCGTCTTGATAGATGGGGTCCAATAAATTGTTGACTTAGCTATACGTACGAAGGGCTCTCGAATGCCTTCACGCTATGTGTATAGATATACGTATAGCATTATGTGAGCAGTACTCCTCATGTCGAGATAACGCTTTTTTGCTTTGGAATTCTTGTTTAGAAGCCATTTGAGGAAATGAGAAATGCTTCGCTACGATTTCACACGGTATCCTTAACGATGAAAAAACACGACTATTGTAGCAGCGAGATCAAGCTACCCACAATAGCCGTTTTTTGGGGTTTTTTTAGGGAAAATCGTTTCTATTCTTCCTTGAATTAGGGGAAAGATTATCCCTGACAAACATGTTCAATTTCTAAAGCACACAAAAAATTGCACGAAATCCGTTAACTACCCAAAGATGACGCTTTGTTTCGCTTCATATTTATTTTATCTCCTCTCGTTCATCGTCTGAGAGTCTGGAGCATTGTCTAACTGCGATTTCCCGGCGGGATTCACCAATAGTATCTTTAGGTATGTCATCTTCTTATTGTCTAGGTAGCTTTTATAAGTTAAAATTATCGAGCGCATTAAAATGTACCGTTATTATTTTTAATATGCATTTTACTGTTAATACAAGTTTGAACATTATTATAGAATAACACAAAAAGTTGTTCACTAAATTTACGAGACGTCCTTGACCGTCCTTCAAATAAAAACTAGACAAAAACAAACTAAATCGCAGTCTAAAGATGCAAGAATGACGCACCGGCGCACGCGCCGCCTTAGGCGTTATATTTTGGTAGACTAAACGTTTATAATTAAAATAATAACAAAAGGTCCAGCACATTTACAAATCGTCCGCGAAGCCCCTAATTACCCAAGCCGTTTTATATTTCGTGATCAGCGTTTAAAATGTTAATAGCTGTAATTGTCAAGGATCAGTATCACATACAAATCAGAATTCTATGTGAACAAGTCTTAGTAGGAGTTTTCTGAGAAAGATTGTTATCGTATTCTTTCGAAACAAAGAGATAGTTGACCATTAAAATGTAGTTCGTGACATGTGTACAAGTCAATTACAGAACGCGTGGGCGTTGACCATTTTTAAACTGTAATAAAGGAGCTACTAAAGGCTCCAAAATGATACACGTTATAAGTTACAGATAGTATTTATGAGGACGATAAATAATCGGATCGCCGTAAAATTTTTCGTCAAATGTCAAAGGTGAAAGATACTGAGCAACTAAAGCAGGTGTGTTCCTGTTGCAAGGGACAGCTGCATACTGACGCTTTAAAAGAAAAATACCTCGTCAATATATTAAACGTGTATCGATATTTATATGAAATATTATTGCAATATTAATAGTGAGGACACGAATTAAATAAAACCGTTTTTAATTGACCTTACAGAAAACAAAGGATAGGCAAAACTGAGATTCCGAAAAGATGTGTGAATTATACCTATATCAATTCGACATGCTAAAAAAACTGAGGTATAATCCTCCAAGGTAGACTGTCCCGAATCGTCAGCTATTAAACTCTGAAGTACACAAAATAAAAACTAATTAATCTTTTTTGTCGAAACAGCCAACGTTCCACACAACTTTTATTGTTTTATAATTATGGCTCAATTCAAAACTCAAGCTACCTACAAAAAGGCTTCTAATTGTCAAAACTATTAACACAATGATTTAAATGTACCTACAGAAAACATTTAATGGCTGTAGGAAAAACCATAAGGATAGCAGTTTCCAGTCAAATATCATTCAAATAAATATTTCGGTACGCTAAATGTTGGTTTCCTTTTTAGAGAATTAGAATGTCATTGTATTCTTTTTAAAATAAGACAATACATATAAAATATTTGATTCTGGGTTTCATGTTCCTTACTACTGACAAGATATTGATAGTTCGTCAAGTATGTCTATAGGAGTCAACTACCACAAGCATAAAATGTTTTTTCATTTAAACGTTACACGGTCCCGACGTCTTCACGTATCGTTCGGTCACTTAGAGCAGTCCCGACGAACCAACCGATAATTGCATTAGCGGGAAACCAGTTTGTACATCACATGCCTTTTGACTGCACTGATTCTTCATGACGGGTAACATGAGAAATACTCTATGTGGGTGTAAAACCCTAATATGCGTTCTTAGTTCACTGCTAATAGGAACGTGGAGCACTGTTTGTCAAATTAACCTTGTTTTAGGTCAACTAACTGAACAATGACATCTTTTATAAACTAGTACTTTAGTCAATTACTTATGTGTGTCATAAACGATAAATTCAGCAATGAGTACCGAGACTCTTAAAGTTGTTGAAAAAAATAATAATGATAAGATATTTCCATTGGCTTAGGCCTACCCGAAAGAGACACAAACATTGGCATATGGCTATGGCATTAACATTGGCTCAGAATGTATTAATTTTAAATGCATCCTAAAGTCACATTTAATTTATCACAAGGAAAACACACAATCACTAAAAGAGGTAAATTATTTTCAGCCACGTATTAAATTCTATGATTAATAAATGGAATTTCTGTATGGGAAGGATATTCTTACCCTGTTTGATAAGTTGAAACTCATTAATCATGCAATTAAATACCATGAAATATGTGCAAATGAGGTTTCCGCACAAGCGATACAGACAAAAACTTGCGATGAAGTTATCCTGTTTTAATTAACAATTTTCTTTGGAGCTGCAATTTGTTCACGTCGATTAAATAAACTTTTGAAATGGAGAAATAGTGTCGTTAAGGAAATTCCCGTTTTAGGACATATCCCTTATTTGATCTTACAATAGAAACATTAATCAATATAACGTCGATGTAAGTTATCGTCGTTCCATAAGCTCAAACAAAGAGATGGTCGTTCCAAAGTCTGATAAAATTACTAGTGCAAAAACAATTGCCTTTAAGGCAGGCACAAGTGCTCGTCAATATTTCAATCTCAAAGTAAACAAATGCGGATAATACCCGATAGGTTGGTATTTTCCAAGGTTATTTACATTCCACGTTCACTAAGCCTAGAGTTACGTGAACTGACTCCGCTAGAAGTAGAAATGCTTTGAGATCCTTTGTAAAGTTTGTACCTATACTAGTTTCAACTGACTTAAATTTTATTCTTTGTGATAATTTTTAAGATACTTTAGTAGTAACAAAATTGTACATTCCTTATTTACTTTTTCCAAATATGTTTTTGCTGAGTAATTTGTTAGCACTTACGTCATCTTATTACATTTAATAAGATGTGACGTTAACGAGATGATTTCATAATTTACATAATTTACAACACGTACGCAATTCATTCATTTGGGTAAGTAATTTTTGATAATTCATACGTTATCAGATAAAGAATTTGGTCTAGTAGTTCTTACACGTGACTACGCACTATGTAGGTAATTAGTTTGATTTCTTCAATGGCCGGATGGATGGATGTTTTTTGTTGGATTTTAAGAGGAAAACTTTTAATCAAATATGTAGACTATTTGAAATCGACCTGTATCAGCGATCATATTTTGCTATCGCAATAGATAACACGATTTCCGCTTCGATTCTGACAAGTCACACAGAATTTTTGGATCATACATCAGTCTGTCCTTAATTATAATAATAAATCATACGTCACAAGAATTGCGATGTGTTTAATAGGCACGCGTCAAACCCCGAACAATAAAAATATAAATAAACAATAATGAAAGTTGAACGACCAGAGTTGGCGTTGATGACTCAGTTTCTACCTGACCGGACCAGTGTCGCTTTATTACAAACTTGTCTGTGCTGTGATCACCACAAAGACAGGAATTCCGTATCATCTCCGGCCGTAATCATTTTTCTTACGATTGCTATTGAACACAGGGCTTTACGAGGTCTAAAGCTTTGTGTGGTACAGTGGTATGGAATATTTATGTCTACCCTCATTCACTTTCAGTATGTAGCGTCAATAAAAGCACGTTTATGCTTATGAGGTTACATTCGTTCTTTTTAGTTGCTTTAAGGTACGTATTCAAGTAAAGCGATTTTAAGTAAATGGAAAATGCGCAAAGCTCATTTATTTATTGCTAAGAAATCTTGTTTAACACCACGTGATTATTTCAACTTTTTTACAACTTTTCCACCGAATTCAGCCTACTTCTACTTATTTCAATAAACGTAAATCGTCGCTTAGTTTTTTGAATGCAATTTTCAATTCCAATGCTTTTCTGATCGTTAAGTTTTTACTTGCATTCTACAAGGTCTTAAACTAAAAGGCGGACTGTTCCGAAATTCAAATCAAATCACATCCACCGTTCTGAGCCCATAAGTCGGAGCATGCGCAACGGCCGAGGGCCAATGCGCCCGCGCACGCTTCTAATGACAGGGGGGGAGCGCGAGGGGGGGGGGGCGACCAACCGGTCGCGCGGTGCACTGCGGTAAGTACATGTTATAAGGGTTTATACCCAGCTGATTCCATGGTGAAAAAGCTGCTGATTTTATTCATACTTATCCTGTAAATTGAATGCAAGCATGGTAAAGAAAAATACTGCAATGTGTAAAGAAAATATAACTCTCAGAATTCAGAAAGTTTAAAATTAACATGCATTTAAAGTAAGGTTTTTATTGTAAAATAAGTTAAAAGCGCAAGCTGAACTTCAATATTGTCACTTTAAATTTTAAAATTTCCATTGAATACAAATTTAAGCTGCACTAACAAAGAAACAACTCCGTGACTAAGACAGGTGTGTTCTACACTTTCTTCACATTTAAATTGTATATTACTTTTATGCGTCGTAGAAAATATCCAGGGTGTTATAGAGGCTGGCATTTAAACTCGGCTGGTATAAACAGTAACATACCATTGTGCGTCCGGGAACCCGTTCGCTGTCCCCCGGCACGCCCGGTTAGAACTCCTAACTTTTTATTTTATAGCTCACCCTTTGTGGCTTAGGCTCGCGTGAATGCCCTACTACCTACCGACCGGCAACAAACTTTGTTCATTTTCTCAGTTCGGCAGTTAAAACAACGCGAATTTAGTACTGGGCAATTCGTTTTGGTTTTTAAGTAGTCTGCAGTAAGTGCTCTTGTATTACTAGCAATTGTATGTATTAATTTTAAAGACGGTTTGTGTTTATTAGTAAGACATCGCGACTGAACTTCTCACCGATTTAAAGAACCAAGAAAATTAAAAATTGCTACACATAGATCGCATTTCTTATTTCAGGGCCATGACGTTTTGGTAAACAACAAAACAAGATTCCATGACGCGTCAGAATCACAATAATATTTATGGAGGTGAATTTCAATTGTTTCTGGCATGATACCTGGTTTCAATAGAGATTTATTGCCAACATATTACTGATATCTGGCATTGCACAAATTGCATCTAAACCACTTGAAGGTATTGAAATGCATTATTGCAGTTTGAAATTTTCAAGTTTAATGTCTGTCGTTGTGGCGGACTGTCTGCAAATTGTACCTTATGATTTGGATAAAAGAACAATAATTGATTTAACCCAAAATTCATGATTTTGTTCGGTTTAGTTCTTGGCCTAGTATTTTTTTATCATGAGATAATAATAAAAGATTATACTATTATCATCGTCTATTTTCTAACATTATAATGATAAAATATGGTATACTCGAAAAAAATATTTTAGAGTCTATGGTAAAACCAAGATAGGTATCATGGCAGGTCCTTTATCACGAGATTACGGTTACCATGTTACAATTACAACATAACTCCATAAAACAGTTACATGAGGATGACGCGATAACCGTTCGATACGTTGTTATCGATTTTATTGAACCCTAGATAAAGTTTTATCAATTGATTTACGATAGGACTGGTTTTCAGCAAACTGCATGTAATGTAAAATCGGTTATTGCAGAGAATTTTCTAACCTTTGGTTTATACATTATATTACATTACATAATCAGAAAATAAATTCCAATTTGTTGCATAACTTGCATACAATTTTATTCTGATAACTGTTGGCACTTATTATGATAATGTTTTTTTTAATACACGTACAAAATTAACAATGAAGTAAATTAGCAATATTTTCATAAATTAAATAAATTATTTATAATCAGTGGCTGCATTGTGGACATATTTATCCAATTTTGTGTAATTACAGTGGTCAAATTATCTACTAAATAGCACAATAATACACAGATCTACGTAAGTTACAACTTACGACAAAAATAAAACATTACATACTCTGCTAATACTCAATAGATGAACGCGTAATAGTCTCCAATACGTTCCGAGCCATGTGCCCGACATACCTACATACAGTCTCCAACGTAATATCTCAATTGGAGTTATCAATAAGCACAATGACACAAAGTGGGTGTTATACAACTAGGTGCATCTCAGTTCAGCAACCCCAGATAATACGTATATCAACAAATACTGTAGCGCTGTGATTACACTTATTATTAAGTATTATGTATAATGGTTATATTGTTGCGAGATACGTCTTTATTACTAGAGTGTGTCTGTTTTATGCCTAGTAGATAAAATAATATATGCAGTGATGAGAATAATACATAGAGAGTATAAGAAATACGACCGACGACGATTTTAACACCTATGTTTATAAGTTTGCTTAGCTTTAATTTGGAATGATACATACATTGTGCAATGTGTTACTATGTACAAATTAAATATTCCACAAAAAGTAAAATAATGACATTCATACATACATTTGTATCGTTTAATTTTATGGTAATTTCACAATGATTCGACATGTAATTTTTAAGCATGTCACAATGATCTACAGTTTTAAAGTAAGATCATACCTACATGTAAGAAAATCCCAGATTATTATTATTTAAAGAACATTGAAGAAAAGTTATTACCTAGTCATTAGGTCATATAACAGAAACTCATCAAACAGTCCAACAGGTTAAATAAATCATTCATCATATCACATTGCACAAGAATTAGCTGCACGAAGAAAAACATTTCTGGAAAACACTTAAAGATAGTAACAGTTATGTGTTACACCATGTAGTGTCGAATGTAGTGAGAACTTGAGAAGTGGTGTGCAAGTACCAGTGTATGTTAGAAACGCTCGAGTTGAAAGCACTTCAGCATGAAGTTTGAGTTACCACTAGCCCGATACCGTACGGAACTATAAACACTCGAAATCAACAGCAAAGTTTACACAAATACAAATAAAACTACAGTACAACGTTGACAAGGGATATTATTATTTTTTTACACTTTTTATACAAAAAAACATGATCAATAGCCGAAAAGCGCCAATGCCAATAGAAAAACAAGAAGTTTTAGATATAGGTTCGAAGCTGTCCAAACAAGTGTTAAAAATTAAATCGAATTTTAAATGGTTAAATTCACATAAAATATTCGAGTTACAGGCATTTTACAAGCGCATATCATTTAACAAGAACGACAATAACCTTTCATCAATACTAATTCTATACCTACTCAAATTACATTACAATGAACAGACAAAGCCAGCCACACACGAATGCGGAAATACTGAATTTAAATAGTATTTTGTAGTCGAGTGAAACTAGTATTTAATGTGACTTGACCTAGCTAATACTTTTCAAGTTAAAAATTTGCACCTTACAAGGTAATAATTTACTGCAAGGAAATTATTGTTATAACACGTAATAGAATGCGCTATAATTTATTCTTATCCATCTACAAATTATAAAAAGAATTAAAATACAAATAACTACTTAAGTGGGTAGAATTATTATCAAAAGTATTTTGTAGACGAGTGAAACTATTATTTAATATGACTTGACCTAGCTAATATTTTTTAAGTTAATCATTTGCACCTAACAAGGTAATAATTTACTGCAAGGCAATTTATTGTTACGTCACGTAACAGAATGCGCTATTTATTCTTATCCAAAAAAAAATAGAATACAAATAACTACTTAAGTGGGTAGAATTATTATCAAAACATCCACAAATAATCTTTTATCGCAACAAATTATATTTGGAAATCTATTATATTACTTTCTATATATCTATATACACTACCACTATATCTATTACTGGTATTAAAAATAGAAATCTCAACATGTCAACACAGTGTAGGAGAAAAAACAATCTACAATTACAAAACAATAACAGTATACACCCATGTCGCTGGTACAAGTACATGGCCCGCCCAACCACACCTAAATTCGTACATTACACGTCGCCAGCCTTCGTTATCAAAGTAATAGGTGACCCACATATCAGCCACTTAACTGACGCTATCTAAACGTGGTATCAAACTGCGCCTACTAAATCGGCACTGTAGACAAATTAAGTAGCTTTACGTAAATTTAACTGTATTGTGTTGGATTCTATACTGTGCTATAATAATATGCAACTTCTACTGGTTTAAAATTCTAGTAGATATTCATATTACACTTTTTTTACATTTGCAAAATTATTCATAATTTATGTAAGTTAATAATTTTAAATATACTTGAAAATATTAAAAAGTATTATGAACTAAATCAATTACTACATGAGAAAAATATTAAGCACACACTATAAATATACCATTCAATAAAATTCAACACAAATTAAATTAATTTAAAAACAACAATTACTAAAGCAACAAATTAAAATCTTGCATAATTCTGAATTGTTCACCGCTACAAAAAAAAAACACTTCATGCAAAGTTTCAATTGTAATATTGTCGAAATCTAATAAGTATGTATGCTACAAGCTTGTCTTTTCCCCAAACTAACAAAACTAAAAGATAAAAGTAAATAGCATAGTCATAACACACAGCAAAATGTTATCACACACAGGTAATAATCTCTCTCTTATGATTCATGTTATCCGTATCTTAAGATTGGGGGAAAATTAAGGTTTGTCGCCAAACCTTTAATAAATTATCAATAGTATGACAATTATTATGCAATAAAGGAAACTAGGGTAATTTAGGAACCACAATGTCATTTGAAACAAGCATTTTTTTGACGTATCTTTATTACTATGATTAGTGCAGTAAGATTTCGATCTTTCCTAAAATTATGAACACAATAATCTATGTAATACAATTCTTTGAGGAAAATTTACAGAAATGTGAATAGTTCAGGTGATTTCTAAATAAACTACAAAATTTACTGTGACTAAACTTTAAAGATTATAAGTTTTGGGTACTATAAAATTGTGTAATTCTTAAAATATTTTTTGAAGGTATAAAGTCTTTTTGGAAGATAGAAGACTATAAAAATGATGTAAAGCACAGAATTATTGCACATTTATTATTAGTGAGTAGATAGCACACAATCAGAGTAGGTACCTTTGATACCATCTAAACTCAAAGACAAAAGAGATTATTTTTTATCATATCTTGTGTGAAATTTACGTCATAGCGTGATAATGACCAAAGTTTACCTTGATATTAAAATAGAGTCAAGTTCAATACAATCATGTGTTATTTTATTTGTAATCAATTTTTTGTATTAAATATTAAAATGCCATGAATTGCAGACAAATCCTTTTGATCCAGTAGATGGGTTGTTTTAGTAAAAAATTTATCTCTTTTTTTTAATTATCATTATGATTGATACAAAAATTTAGTATGTGCTTTAAATGATGGATTTTCCTAGTACAAATGATAGACAGGTTTGAGCACTTTTTAATTTGTCATAATGATTGACACAAAAACTTACTGAGATAATGATCTTTTAATGGAATTTACACTAAAACTTATAGCAAGGTATAGGTACCTAAATGATATTTTACCACACTTATCAATGAACAGGTGTTTTAAAATTTCCTAACTAAAATCAAAAGAAGTTGGTTATTACATAAAAGTTGAAAACAAGTTTTAATGAACCTTATTTTGAAATCTTTGTTAAAGTTAAGACAATAGATTACTTAATTTATTATGTCAATTATGTAAATTGTTGAATAAGTAAACAATTCTTGTTTATTATTGATAAGTTATAAACTCCAACATTTTAGAAATAACTCCTTTGTCAGGTCCTTTATCAGTGTAATGATAGCATGCATTTAAATTAAAATATGACTTAGATACTTGATAAAATGATATTTATTATAATTATAGTATCCATGTACTTCTGAGTGGCACTTAGAGCAGCAAGATAAAGTATGACTTGTTCCACTCATACAGTTAAAGAAGGCATAAACTAAGTCATAAAACTAGAAGTATACATTTAGAGGATTGATATAGTTTCGATCAATTTGATTTCATGCAGTGAGTTACATGCAGGTATTCTAATAATCATAGGCTAAAAATATATTTGTATTACCTACAGAATTATGAAAGGCAAGCTACAGAGGAAAAAGTTCAAAACAAGATGTTAAACTACTTTTACTGTTACTAGTAGCTAATTAAAATCCAAGGTTATTATTTTTGGCAGCTAACGAGCAATATAGTAAGAATGTTACGATCTAGAAGCAATTAGATAATATTGAAACTATGTTATAGAGATGTTATCTGTTAAGTATCGTGTTCTGTCGTAATAGCACCGTTATGATCGTCAAAACGTCTTACGAGACTGTTTTTTTATGTGTCTACAATTCAAATGGTAATACGTCTCGTCGCGGTACCGCGGCCCAGCATTCTATTCCGAGGGCGTTCAACCGAATTCAAGCCGCTTAGCAACATCCAAAGTTTTTAACAATGGCCATGACATCGAAATCAAACAGCCTCCGGTCACTGGAGCATTGACTCTCAGAACATCGCGCCGCAAACAAACTTACGAAACAGAAGCGGGCGCACGTTTTGCTAACTTAAATTAATAATCACTCACCTGTCAGAAGATTCGGAGCTGTCGTATCTGTCCAGGCATCTTTTCTTTCGGTCGTCGCTGTCCACGGTGCTCGCATCAGACGTTTTTCGGGAATACGTGCCGTCGACCGCTGCGCGATTAGCGGCCACGCCGCGCGTATAACTTTTCTCACACGATTCACTCGTTTCAAGTTCCCTGTAGAACGATAACTTCACACTATCGCCGACAAATGGTTCGTCACTGCACTTTTTTGTGTCACCAAGTCCAATATCGGGCGCGGAAAAAGTTAAATCGTTCACTTGTTTCGGGCCGGCGCGGTCCTCGGGCGACCCATCCGCCATCTTTGAGCGCACGAGTGTTTTGTCGCAAGTTTCCATGCGACGCCACGGACAGCATGGGCGCTGGTATCGCGCGCATTATGCGCGGGGCGCGGCGCGAGGGGCGGTGTGACGTCACGGCGGCTGCGCGGCCGCGGGGGCAGACCGCGGTGACGTAACGACTCCGCCCCGTGCATGTGCAGGGGCTCTGTCATTGGCCGCGCGTTACGCAACGCGCGAGCCTATTCAAATACCCGTCGAGAAGGGAGCGTAGGATGGCGTAGGACTCGGCGGCGATAGGGACAGGCCCATCCCAGCCCTAACGTAACAAATAATGCAGCGTAATGACGGTGCACACACGAGCGCGCACAGCGCCGCCGCTCCACGCCGCGAGCACACGAGCACACGCTCGTCCTACGCTAACAAGTGCATCCAAATTAATGACACGTTCCACCCTCTAGCATTTCGAACATTATCATAATTTCCGATTACACACTTTTGATGTGAGTGATTTCGTTGTGGTATAACGAAATATTGCACATCGAGCTTGTACTGGCTTGATTTCAAATAATTAACCGCATAAAATCCTCGAATAATACAATTTTCTACTAATATCCAGCGAGATCAAGATGAACTTACTTAGGTAGGTACCTAAAATGAAAACAAGAATAAACTTTTGTTTTTTATTCTGTCAGTATCTTCACCTAAATTCTAGTTCAGTGATAGCCATTGCTCCATAGGTATTATAACAAGGTAAAAAATGAGTTATTAGATTCATTTTTGACGAAGGTCGCTTGAGGTTTAAAAAACACCATGTTAAATACAGGTAGGCAAACTCCGAAATTCATATCCAGCCATGCGACATTTTTATTGTCTTAAAAAAAACCCCTTGTCTATAGATACTAATTGCATTAACATCATTACCTACTAATGTAGATTATAAATAATTTAGAAAGGTTTGTTTTGTTTTACATTATTATCACTACTTATCGTCGTTTCTTAATCTTACAGACTTAACCTTGACTGATATGACTGTATGACCCCAGCCGAGCCTTACATACGTCGTTCAATTCCATTTAGCCAATCAAGTCTGTATATAATCTAAAATCGACAAATTCTTGAACACACTTACCTACTTTGTCCCCCCCCCCCCCCCCGCCCTCCCCTAAAGTTATCGCATAAACTTTGTCAAAGTTAAGTCAATTGAAGCAATTAAAAAACTGGGCAACTTTAGGGGTTAAGAAACCCTTACATAACCTACATAAAAAGTTGTTACAAAACAGCGAAACTAAATAAGCCCCAGTACCTACCAGCTGGTAGTTTAGGTATTGACAAACGCCAAATATAAGTTAAAACAACGGCCTATCAAAACCATTTACCTGATTGGCTTGAAATACAACTTGTTTATTTATTCAATCCATTGCTAATTAAATCTTTAGAAAGCAGAGACACGGCACATTTTCCCTTAAATTCGATGGAGTGATTGCTACAAATCCACCCCAATGTTGCCGTCTCTTTCTCACGATACGTCCCTTCCTTTCGTCTGAAAGTGATGTCGTAATGTAAGGAATTTTAAAACTTGCAGTCTTGTGCCGATGGACTATTGTTGATCAAATTACAAATCAAGATTAGGTAGAACATTATTCAATAGGACAGTTACTACATATTTATTATCTATTCATATCACATTACCTATTGTTTATTTTGTACCTATACACATTTAATTTTATTACAAAAAAAAAACTATAATTTGAATAACCATTTTTTAATGCATCATTTCTACATATAAATGATGATTGGCATTTGACATCACATATCATAAAAACTCAAAATTTTCAAGTCGATTTTTAGAAGCTATTTTTCACAAACCTAAAAAGAAGTAACACTACTACAGACTAAAAATATTTTTAACATAATTCATCACACACATATTCCATTGTGTAAAAGGGATGGATGCTGTCTGGCAGTCCCAGCTGTTCCAGACGTCCGTTCACACCCCTCTCCGTCACTGAACTACCGGTTACACTAGGTCTAAAACGTCACAAGTCTCAAAATATTGACCTTAGGTCTTAGGTTCTCCGTTCCCGCCAAATTTACACCAAGTTAGGCGCTACTAATATTTTTTATAAATGAACAGGAGGACGCCTTCGCCCAGCTGTCTGACATTATAAAAAGTGTAAAAAAGCTAAAATCAAAACTTACAAATGGAATAAAACCTGATGAGTAATTTAATAGGAATACATTTAAAGCTATGGTGGCGCCAAAATGCCTTTAAAATAAATCGAAAACCAAAATTTTGAAAATATATTTTTTTTTATTTAATTTTGCAAGAGAATATAACTATCTGTTCTCCTCCACATAGCCTTTTTTTTTTTAATAAATAAGAAACAACCTTTGTGAATTATATGACAATTAAAATTACTAACATTTATTAAATAAACTTTAGACACTGACTTGATATACTAATTATAGCTCGATCATTACACCTACACACTACATCTTTTGCCTGCGGCTCTTTGAGAGTGGATGTTTCGAACTTTGATGCCCGGTATCGGTAATCACGGCAGCCACCCTACTATTTTAAACAATATTATATACGCGAGTTTGTGAGGATGAATGTATGTTTCACGCAAAAGACTGGAGTAATTTTGATAAAATTTAGTATGGAGTTCGGATCGGATTAACACATCAGCTACTTTTTAACGGACAAAGTTAGACGGGAGTAATGTTTTTGCAATTATAACCGAAATTTGCGCGGGCGAAGTCGCAGGCCACAGCTTGTGACTTCATAAAGGCTTAATAAGTTCCATCAATAGATAAAATTATTTAAATCAGTGACGGATTGACACTTACATTCTTAGACTAATAAAGGCATAGTTATTTTAAGGTTACATTATTGTAATATTGTGGAAATGCATGAGAAGTTGTTTGAATTGTGCAAGTAGCGCCATCTAGCTTTGTGAGTATCACTTGAGTAAATTATAAAGATTTCACTCGAGTCTCGCGTATAACAGTTTACTGTAGCTGCGTAGGCGTGAAGCGGTCCGTGCGTTTTAATACATTGGCAATAGATGGCAGTTTTTAATGGTCTTGCAATATCCCACAAAGTAAAAGGGGTAGGCAGAGAAGGTATAAGTACAAGTTATGTTTGTAGCAACGCGGTGTTTGTTGATTGTCTCGTTGCAATGTCACGTAACGTGTGAAAGGTACGATATAGTTCTACAAGGATCTTTCGCCAAGAGACTGGAACTAATACCTTATATGAAAAAACCATCACTTTTGACAGGCAGATAAGTTGATTCTTGAAGCCAATGTGCCCTCATGTTAATTTTATACACCTGATAAAAAATACTTGTAGTTCTCTATCTCTGCCAAAAAGACAATTTGCCTTTCTGGAGTTATTTTATTAGTATTAGGATTAATAGGATTATAGTTTACATAAATGAAGTAAAAAACAATAAGTTTATAAAAAAGGCACTTGTTCCATAAAAATATATATTATTATCAGATAACACACAACACAGATTCATTTCAAACATAATATTTCCACTTATATTATTAAATTTAATAAGATTAAATAATATTTCATAAGACTCTGTTTAAATCTACAATAAGAAACCGTATTTGCACCATAATTAATAAATTCATCTATATTCCATCGAAAAAAATAAAAAAAATCTGTATATTATTTTATATATTACTATGATAGGAATTATTAATATTATTATAAACAGCCATGTAGTCACAGGACACAATCCCTTGTCTGTATTAGTATAATAATAGGACTTCTATTATAAGGTTACATATCAAATTACATGAATATTTGCTATCGAAAAATAAATTAAAATTAAAAACAGTTTGGCGTTCTATAATTAAAATTAGCACTGTACGCAGTAACAACATTATAATTAATTAAGTAGTTTGAATTCATTTGTTTTAACAATAAGTATTTACTGGAATAATTGGACTCTAAGTATTACTGGCACATAACACATGTTTGTTTTTAATTTAATACACATTTATATAATAGCAATATATTGTTTTTATGTGGCATTGGAATAATTAGATTAAATATTGTGATTAATTATTTAAATATGTTTGTAACCGGTGGTTATTATTGGAATGGTTTGTATTTGTAAGGAATGGGTTAGGAATTTATTTGAATAAATTATAATTATTGGTAGTGTGATTTCTACTGGTTCGGTTACTGGTAGTAAATAAAAAAATTCTGCTCTAAAAAAAAAAACTACTGGAATTATTTAGTTATTTTGCAAGTATACTCAGCTTTAAACTATCTATAAACTTGAAATAATATAAAATTGTAAATTTAAATAGAAACCCGCAATATGCAATAAGTATAAGTATTAAGCGTTATAATACTGTAAATGATTAAGTTTGCATACAATTCATAAACCTATGCCGAATACTGAAACACAACTCCGTCTTAATGAAAGTTAGCCTCATGCCGTCTCTGTCATATTATAGTAAATAGGAGCGACAGGTATACATAATATATCTAGGAACGTCTTTAAGTTGCGTTTCAGTATTTGGAAGTTAGTCTCTTATTTGGCTATTAATCTATTACATGTCGCACCATACTTTACGATCACCTTTCTTTACTCTTTTTTCTAATTAAACCTTTTTGGTTTAAAAAATATATCGGTTTCACTGTAGTATCATTTTTCCTTTAACTATATTTAACAACATAATTGAAGTCATTTTGCGATGCTAGTCGACTTACCAATTACAGATATTATAAATAGAAACCAATTACAGAAATTGATCGAGTGATCAAAAAGTTTAGCGCGAATATTGGAATGATAAATGCAATAAGGAATAAAAAATAAAAATCTTGTCACTATTTTCATGTTTCACACATTATTGATTTTTCTTTAAGTGGTTGCATTAATAGGTTATTGATTTTATTGAACCGTGTTCTCACTTGAGCATTTTTTTAAGTTTGTTCAAAATGAATATTAAAGGTGTTATTAATAATAAATTATATATTATTACTTAGATGCAAAATTGTATATGAATTTATTTCATTTGGATTCCTGTGAAAGCTAGGCGCCTGTAAAGTACAGCCCAAATACACCACTGACGCTAAACAAAATAGTATTGAAGAAATCGTAACAAAAATATATGGAAACTCTGTAGAGAACTACATCAGATCATCAATCACTCACATCTAATACGCTGACTATACAACCTTACAATATCAGATTAAATATATTGCACTAACATCCATTTAAAACTTATTCATAAAGAGGTACGTACTTATTATGCAAACATTACTTTTATATGTAGTTAACTTGCCTTCGCTTCGGCAACGTTCGGCCATCATCGTCAATTTTCGTACACCAACATTGGCCAAACGTTGGCAATGACATTGGCCTTGCGTTGGTCGTCGAACGTAGTAAAATATAGGAAAACATCGAAATACAACACAATACACACGAAATAACTTATGATAATATAAATATTCTCATCATTAACAGATTCAACGTCTAAAAACCACAATACGTCAATAAAAAAATAAAAGTTTATTTGTTAATTTATCTGTGTCAAATTAATTTGTGAATATAGCACATCGAGCAAAAATAGTCATACAAGATTCGCTTGTTTTGATAAATTGTTAAGACATGAACACAATTTTTTTTATCACGATTTTCTTTGACACAAACATTCATGGCATATTTCAAGGTAGTTTCAATAACATTAGCTGTATTAAGTCCAAAGGGCGGTCGGCATCATACCTTCCATTGAAGTGTGCCTAGGCGTCAAGGTTTCGTTGCAAAGGAAATCTAGTGGCATATCGACTAAATACCCTTGTATAAGGTCTATTTTCCTGTTCGCTAACGCTGGATCGGTGTTCCAGAGGTTGTGACAGTGCTCTTCTTGGTACTTCTTTAGTTCAGCGAATGAGTGGACTGAGTCTGTTGGTATAGTTTGGAAGACCTGAAAAGAGAGAAACGAAGTTGTAGTGACAAGATGATAAAAACGGCTGTAATGGTTAGTTGTTCACTCTTACGCGTAATTTAAAGAAAGCAAGTGCCACTTACGCAATGTTAGTGGCAAAAACAGCGTTTGTAAGAGCGTACGTAAAATAAAACGCGACTATAAAACTACACACACGATCAAGACGTTAATATAACAGTATCGGTTTATACACTTATACATTTATACTTATATATTTATTTATATATTACTATTTAATTATTAGTACTTATATATTTAAGTGCTTTCATTCATTTATTTGTGTACATAAATAAGTAACGGCTGTATAAGTTGGTTCCAGACAAGAACTTTATAACTCCAATCTTGAATATACAAACCTCTTCATAAACATCAGTATTTCGTTTGGAGGTGGCCTTCCAGTGGTTCCTGTAGAACTGGTCGCAGCAGGGGTCGTCTAGCGACAGTCCGAGGCGGTCGAGGTCCTCCCCCATGAGCCCCAGGTGTTCGCGGAACAGGCGCTTGCGCAGCGCGCCCGCGACGCGACCGCAAGGGAACGCTTCGCCGTTCATAGTGCCATCCGTGAATTGCTCGTCCTGAGGTGCATATTTTTTTAATTAAACAAAGTAAAAAAAAAATATAGATATTCTCATCATTTTTTTGGTGATACATATATAATAATAAAAGCTTGTCGCGAGGTTTACATACCTATCAACATTCCTTTATATCATAATAATTTGTGGTAAATCGAGCGACAAGCTTGTATTACTATATATAAATTGTGTATAATGAGGAGTTGTTAGTATAATCCAAAAGGAATATTTTATTTTCTTCTTTTTAGAGCGTTTAAATAAAAGCTTTTTCTTAAATTTATTGGATCAATACAAGAAATTGTACAAAAAATCTTACCTGCAACAACACAGCGATCTCAGAATCTCTAGTCCCAATCATAGACCTGTCATTAATGTTCGCGCTGCCACATATAATAGTCTTGTCATCAGCTATGAGCAGCTTGGAGTGCACGTACACAAGCTCTGTGACCGGCTCGCCGCCGAGCGTGGAGTGCGTGCGCAGGCCGTGGAACGTTATGTACTCTGACGGGTCTGTTACGCCAGCCTCGTATAGACGGGTTAGGATGGCTTCACGGGATCTATAATATGAAAAATAAAATGTTGAAGCAATTTTTTTTTCCATGTGTAAATTATAGGATGCCTGACATGTTAGGTTTTTTTTAAGAAAAGTCTCTAAATTGTGGAACATATCAAAATAAAATAATACCAAGTCTGGAGATGATGAATGACGCTATTTTCATTGGCATCACCACGAACTAGCAGGTAATATATACTGTAGCGCCACCTACCGGCAGATGCTCTGGTAGTTCCAGTGCGTGACGGCGTGCAGCGAGGTGCCGGAGGGCGCGCCCACCTCGCCCTCGAAGCCCGGCAGCAGCGGCATCACCACGAACTAGCAGGTAATATATACTGTAGCGCCACCTACCGGCAGATGCTCTGGTAGTTCCAGTGCGTGACGGCGTGCAGCGAGGTGCCGGAGGGCGCGCCCACCTCGCCCTCGAAGCCCGGCAGCAGCGGCATCACCACGAACTAGCAGGTAATATATACTGTAGCGCCACCTACCGGCAGATGCTCTGGTAGTTCCAGTGCGTGACGGCGTGCAGCGAGGTGCCGGAGGGCGCGCCCACCTCGCCCTCGAAGCCCGGCAGCAGCGGCATCACCACGAACTAGCAGGTAATATATACTGTAGCGCCACCTACCGGCAGATGCTCTGGTAGTTCCAGTGCGTGACGGCGTGCAGCGAGGTGCCGGAGGGCGCGCCCACCTCGCCCTCGAAGCCCGGCAGCAGCGGCATCACCACGAACTAGCAGGTAATATATACTGTAGCGCCACCTACCGGCAGATGCTCTGGTAGTTCCAGTGCGTGACGGCGTGCAGCGAGGTGCCGGAGGGCGCGCCCACCTCGCCCTCGAAGCCCGGCAGCAGCGGCATCACCACGAACTAGCAGGTAATATATACTGTAGCGCCACCTACCGGCAGATGCTCTGGTAGTTCCAGTGCGTGACGGCGTGCAGCGAGGTGCCGGAGGGCGCGCCCACCTCGCCCTCGAAGCCCGGCAGCAGCGGCATCACCACGAACTAGCAGGTAATATATACTGTAGCGCCACCTACCGGCAGATGCTCTGGTAGTTCCAGTGCGTGACGGCGTGCAGCGAGGTGCCGGAGGGCGCGCCCACCTCGCCCTCGAAGCCCGGCAGCAGCGGCATCACCACGAACTAGCAGGTAATATATACTGTAGCGCCACCTACCGGCAGATGCTCTGGTAGTTCCAGTGCGTGACGGCGTGCAGCGAGGTGCCGGAGGGCGCGCCCACCTCGCCCTCGAAGCCCGGCAGCAGCGGCATCACCACGAACTAGCAGGTAATATATACTGTAGCGCCACCTACCGGCAGATGCTCTGGTAGTTCCAGTGCGTGACGGCGTGCAGCGAGGTGCCGGAGGGCGCGCCCACCTCGCCCTCGAAGCCCGGCAGCAGCGGCATCACCACGAACTAGCAGGTAATATATACTGTAGCGCCACCTACCGGCAGATGCTCTGGTAGTTCCAGTGCGTGACGGCGTGCAGCGAGGTGCCGGAGGGCGCGCCCACCTCGCCCTCGAAGCCCGGCAGCAGCGGCATCACCACGAACTAGCAGGTAATATATACTGTAGCGCCACCTACCGGCAGATGCTCTGGTAGTTCCAGTGCGTGACGGCGTGCAGCGAGGTGCCGGAGGGCGCGCCCACCTCGCCCTCGAAGCCCGGCAGCAGCGGCATCACCACGAACTAGCAGGTAATATATACTGTAGCGCCACCTACCGGCAGATGCTCTGGTAGTTCCAGTGCGTGACGGCGTGCAGCGAGGTGCCGGAGGGCGCGCCCACCTCGCCCTCGAAGCCCGGCAGCAGCGGCATCACCACGAACTAGCAGGTAATATATACTGTAGCGCCACCTACCGGCAGATGCTCTGGTAGTTCCAGTGCGTGACGGCGTGCAGCGAGGTGCCGGAGGGCGCGCCCACCTCGCCCTCGAAGCCCGGCAGCAGCGGCATCACCACGAACTAGCAGGTAATATATACTGTAGCGCCACCTACCGGCAGATGCTCTGGTAGTTCCAGTGCGTGACGGCGTGCAGCGAGGTGCCGGAGGGCGCGCCCACCTCGCCCTCGAAGCCCGGCAGCAGCGGCATCACCACGAACTAGCAGGTAATATATACTGTAGCGCCACCTACCGGCAGATGCTCTGGTAGTTCCAGTGCGTGACGGCGTGCAGCGAGGTGCCGGAGGGCGCGCCCACCTCGCCCTCGAAGCCCGGCAGCAGCGGCATCACCACGAACACGCGGAACCGCTGCCCCGCGCGGAACGCGCGCGTTATGCGGTTGTACAGGGCCTCGCCTATCTGTACGAAACAAAACAAATGCACGGATCAGGTCAATGTCTCCTGACCGATTTCGGCCACGGCGGCCAGTGTAAGGCCGCTTTTCCACTGAGGAGCGGAGCGGAGAAAGACGGTGAAAAGAGGTCAGTGTCCCACTGAAGCGGAGTTGGGCAAAGAGGAGCGCTGCAGAGCGTGCGTGCTAGCCGGATCACCGCCCTGGCATCTGGAGGCGGAGGTCCAAGCGTCCGTGTACCAATGGCGCGCTGACCTCCGTCAACAGGGCGAAGGACCACCACCCGGGGCGGTGGCGGCACGGAGATCCCAAGCGCGACAGGTCCTCCTCCAAAAGTGGAGTGACCGGCTCCGATGTCCCGGTGCCGGAGTCAGGACCGTCGCCGCTGTCCGTCCCGTTTTAAAAGAGTGGATGGACAGGCAACGAGAACCCCTCACCTTCCAGCTGACGCAAGTGCTTTCCGACCACGGGTGCTTCGGAAAGTACCTGCACAAGATCGCCGGAAGAGAGCCGACGACCGAGTGTTATCACTGTACGGGCTGCGCCGAGGACACCGCGCAGCACACGCTGGAACACTGCCCAGCGTGGGCGGCGGAGCGCGCGATCGTAGTCGCCGTGCTGGGCGCCGAGCTGTCGCTCCCGACCCGAGGCGCTAAGATGCGAGGCGACGCGGAGTGTGGGCGCGGCATGAGCACCAGAAGGAGGCGGCGGAGAGGAGCCGCGAAATCTCAGCCGCGGCTCCATTGATCCGCCGCCGCAGAGTCAGGAAGAGGAGAGCAGAGCTTGCCCTCCTCCCCCTGACCTAGGGGTAGGGCGGCAGTGCGCGGGGCACTGCCCGCCCTGAACATCGACGGCCCACAGGGGGCGCGCGCGCACTCTCTACGCTCGCCTACCAGAGAGTAACGGGGGAGGACTCGCTGTCACCAGCTTTGCCTCCCCCAGGTGGGGCGTCGGAGGGGTCGCGGAAGTAATCGTCTTCGTTTCCCGTGATTCCTCCATGGTGGCGCACGCCGAAATCCGCCCGCCGAGGGGGTTTTAGTGGTACGGGGCCGCCTCACGGCCTAAGCCCCACACTTCCCCGCCGACCAGCCCGGCGGGGCGCCCGTAACTTGGGTTTCCCCCGGGGCAAAAAAAAAAGTTCAATATCTCCTGACCGATTTCAGCCACGGCGGCTAGTGTAAGGCCGCGTTTCCACTGAGGAGCGGAGCGGAAAAGAGCGGTGAAAAGAGGTCCGTGTTTCCACTGAAGCGGAGCTGGGCGGAGAGGAGTACTGCAGAGCGATGAAAAGCGGTCAGCGGAGTGGAGTGGAGCGGAGGAGAGCATACTTTTGGAATTGCGCATTTCTGCTCGTGAGCCTCACCTGGTTCCGCACGGTGTTGCTGGAGCGGGACTGCGTGATGAAGAACTGGTTCTCGATGTAGACGTAGTGCTGCGCGCGCGTGATGGTGTCCACGTAGGCCTCGTGGATGCTCTGCTCCACCGTGTCCGGGTCCAGGAACCCGCCCGACCAGCTCGACAGGCTGCGCAGCACCTGACACAACGAATCAAATGATTTTTTCTTGGTAACTATGAGTATGACCCCAAGTAAAATGGGGTAATGGCAGGAAGACGATGATTATGAATGGATCTATGAGTATATTTGAGTATGTACATTATGTATGTAGCTTTGCTCTTCGTAGTAAAAGTAAAAAAAAAACTGAAATCTCCCCAAGAAAAATTCCAGCTATACACTTTTTTTTAACGTAAATGGGATGAGAATTTGGGCCTTAAAAAGGAATGATTAAATGAATTCTCATTCCACAGTTACTTGTAAATTTTTGTTTCCTTTTTTTAAGTCAAAAACACGGAAAAACACATAATTTTTTGTAGTTGAGTGAACCTGTAGGAGTTTAAAAATGTATGAAAGACAAAATGTTATAAACTAATATATCATATTTACCTGACACGATACATTGTTGATGTCACAATTTAACAGTTTATCCAGATCATGCAGCGGTTTGATGTTGTCGTAAGACTTCGGTAACAGGTACGGGTAGTTGGGGTTTTGTCTGTAATAGGTAATTTAGTATGAGATACAATGACATTTAATTTTTTATTTATGAAACTATGTAATGGTGGGGTTAATAAAATTAATTGATTTACAGACAAAGAATATTTTTGATATAACTGGGTTTAATATCGTTTTTTTTAAAGTGAATAATAATATCTTTCATTAATCCCGTTTTGTATCGGTTTTACACAGCAGTTAGGTATTGCCACCTCAAAAAATCGAGATAATTAAAAATTCTCTACATGTGTCTAGGGGTCTTCAAAAATATGAATGTTAAGTTACGGTTAAGATTTAATAAGATTTTGTTCAACTTTAAAGTCACTTCATTAAATTTGATTTTCATTAGACGAGATAAATTAAGCCACAAGCCCACAATCCTCATGAGCGTACGTACCGTGCCTTCTGCAGTTTGATGGCGTTCCACCGCTGTATGAAGTGCCTGGCCACGTCGCGCGCGGCCGCGCCCTGCAGGACCACGCCCACGTCGTGCCACGGCATGCGGGGCGTCGAGTTACGGTCCACCAGGTCTGTGCGTAGAGATAATATTATGACTATACATGATTATAACGATTAGACGAAATATTTATTAAAAATAAAATCCGCACTACCCTTCTCTGTCACAGTTATTGAAATAATAAAAATGAATTATGAAATCCTAATTCTGCCACCGGACACCCTGTATGGGACACGTTCAAAATATATTGGAAATAGTAAAAAGATAATGTTTTTTTTTATATATTTTGTTTTACACGAATTTACTATCATTGTTGATAGAATCCAAAATCTTATGACACGCCATAACATACGGCAATTTGTAGAGCAAGAGACTTCTCCCGTGAGTAAGAGAAGAAAAAAAAATCACAAAAAAGTGGCAGAGAATGAGACTTTTTGTACAAAACAAACAAACCTTAATTTGTTAAAATAAATAATAAATGTTGACTTAAAGGTACTACACATTAGAAACTTCGCTACTAATATCAAAATCTACAACTCACCTACAAACGGCAGATCCAAGTTATTAAAGTCCTTGACAATAAAGTTGGTGTAGTCCTTCCCTATCCACAGCTTGTTGTTCACCTCCTTATCTTCCAGTTCTTCCTTCGTCTTCTCTGTTATCACTCTACCTTCTATGACCTGCGCTAGCGGGGTGGGCTGGCTAACGTGTCGCGATTCTATTTCTATTGGTGGTACACCTGAAATTGAACGGAGCGTTATTAAAAAGCATTAAAATCAATTTGGGCATATATTTTTTAGAACAGTCCTTGATTTTTGCGACGATGAATTGAAGGACTGTAAAGCTTTAGGGTTGCTTTTTTGGCACCTTCTGAATCTTAACTTTCTGGCGTTACATGCCAAAAAAAAAATCCTGTAAAAGTGTCTACCAAAATAGTATATCATTTTCAATTCAAAAAGTACACAATTGTATAAAAAGCATTTATCACTCTTAAAAATAAGTATCCACACTTACCTAAAGCATCAGTAAGCAATATCTGATCATTAGACAGCGCATACTTCTCCGCCTTCTTCCTTTCCGAGTCATCAAACTTCTGTTCATACCGTTCCTCCTCATACGGTGGGTACAGTATACTGATAATATCTTTGCCTCTGTCCGTTATTTTGTTCAGCACGTTCCGTTTCTGGACCTCAGGGGAGTCGTGTTTGTCGTGGGGAGTGGGGCTGGTGATGAGGAGTTGGTCTCCAGGCTCGAGGACCGGGAGGTTTTCTGGTGGAGGTTCAGCTGGTGACGGCTCTGGTGGGGGCTCTTTCTCCTTTTTAGGGTCGTCTTGTAGTGTGGCACTGTAGGTGTTAAATTGATGTTAATGATTGATTATGTAGGCATACGATTTTTTTATGTAGCCTATATAAAATCCTACTACTGGATAAAGACCTTCCTTTTCTTCTTCCAAACCTCCCTGTCTTTTACGATTAAGTATACTTAAAAAAAAAACCTTTTCATTCCAATTTGTTTCATCCAATGGATACAGAACATCAAAAAAATCCAATTTTGTTTGGTTGGAAACGAACTCAAAAGGCTCGTCAATACTTTAACAATTTAAGTAGCAACAATTTCACAATCTAAGTAACCCGCATGACATATACAATATCTCACTATTAATTTGTCGGCATAATAAGTCAGACATTAATACAACTTACTCGTTAAAACTAATAACTAAGTCCTTGGAGCTCTTGGCGAGTTCGAGCGCAGCCTCCAGGCCGTTGGTGTGAGGCTGGTACAGGCCGCCGCCCGGAGAGCTCGACGTCTTCTTCTTAGTTCGGATTGTGGAGACAGGGTGGGGGCCGTTACCGAGGTCTGTTAGCCTGTAAAGGATTATTTTTTGATATATGTTTCTAAAACGCACGCAACATTCGGAGCGCACCGTGGGGATTCGAACTCGAGAACTCAAACTCGAGACCTTTGACTTGGCAGTCCTACGGTCTTACCACTAGGCTATCATAGCCTAAACACCAAGTCAAGACATATTTATTAACTTCTAACTATGAGATGGTGATATGAACTTAATTAAATTAATGCAACCTGGAGTGGATGAGGAGTACCAACAGACAATACGTGGATGAATGGAAGGGAGTCTTCTTTGCAGTGGGATATTGAGGGTTCAACAAAATTTGTTTTAAGCTTTTGCCTTCATTATTAATTTGCCATGTCCTAAAACATTGTTCTTATAGACAAGAATCGGAAAAAAAACGTAGAAAATGTATGATTAATTTAATGATTGCCTAATCATGATGAATATCAATAACAGTTCTTATCACGAATCATGAATCTGGAATTTGCACATTTGCGTACATTGTATCATTGACGTACGACCCTTTTTACAGTTATTATCAGCGTATATACTGTAATTGGTAATACTTAATTCCACCAATAGTTACAGTCAACAGTATTCAGCACTTTTTTTTTAAATATTAATTAGATACATAATGTTACTGATATTAATGTTACTCCTTCAGTACCAAGTCTATCCCAAGGTTGTCTGTAAGAGATCGCTCTTAGCGATAAGACCGCCCATTGTGGCACCATGTAACTTTATGTTTGTCAAATCTGTTTCTCATGTGGTGTGCAATAAAGAATATCTTATCTATCTATCTACAATAGCTGGGCTCTCTTACCTATGTTTATAGTCATCCCAGCGTCCATAACAGAGGTCGATCCCGCCGACGAAGGCGACCGTCTGGTCCACACACACGATCTTCTCGTGATGCGCCCAGAACAACACGCCGGCTTTAGCGTGGTCGGGGTGGCGGAAAACCTGTAGTTAAAAGTTAATATTACAGGAAGAAAGATGGGTCAAAAAAGTTGGTAACACAGTGTTAAGAAGGAAAGTGTAGTCAACTTGTTTTTTGACCAACTCTCAATCATGTAATTCATTTCTTTTATGTAGCCTATATAAGATCCCACTGCTGGGCAAAGGCCTCCCTTATCTCCTTCCAAACCTCCCTGTTTGTGATTTCTGGCCACGTGCGACCTGCATATGAGATAAGATTATCACACCACCTTCGCCGCGGACGACCTCGACAATAATGTCCTTCCTCCGGCGTCCATGTAATTCTTACGTTCAGGTATTTTTGTGCAATTAAGACTAGATTTAGAAAAGTAATTTCATTTGCATGTACTAATTACCTTAATATATTCGCTAGCTAGTCTACTTTTACTGTAGAAACTGTTGATACCTAGCGCCAATTCGACTTCTTTGTACAGCATTATAAATATTTTGACTCCTTGCGCCTGTAAAAGATACAATATCCTTTTAGCATATAATAGCCAGCAAGAAGAAATTATTAATATCATTTAGTATTAACACTAAGAAAACAAAAGTAGCTTAAACAGCAAATTCTAAAAAAAAAATAACAAATACATGTTTTTGGTACTTCGCATATCTAAATCTCTAGACAGACGGACTGCATTGCAAATCGCAGTTCAAGGGTAGTTTGAATGCAGTTGACACGACTGCAAATCAAATGTGCAGTCTGTATGTATAAAGCCTAACTCTATTCATCAAGTTTACTGCTGACTGTTCCAATTCAAACACACTCTAATAAATAGCAGTTCTAAATACAGTTTTTTAAAGCACAAACTCCTGTAACGAAATATACCAACCGCTTTCCTCTTCAACAGAATATCCAGCCGCCAGTAACTCCCGTTCAACGCCGGCCGTTTCAGATAGATCTCAGGGCTGAGCCACCAGTCTGCTATGAAGATCTCTTCCCTGGCTAGTTCCATAGCATCAGCTACGGCGGAGAGGTATGCCGAGCCGTCCACCAGCGTCCCCACCGGGGTGGCCGGCCGCGGCGGCGCGAAGGAATGGTGGACGTTCGGGTACGTGAAGTCTCGCGCTGGGTATTGGAATAAGGACCTTATTTAGATAATAATTAGATTTGAAATCAAATGGTTGATTCTGGTAAATAGGAGAAATATTATCTCTTTAACACGTACTTTTTTTAATATAGTACAGCGTCTTCTAATACAGGTATTATTTGCTTAAATGGAAACGTCAATCACAATTAAATGTAATGTAAAACTTTTAGTACCACAATAAAATATTTTGTATTTAAGCTTGCTGGTATCGACATTTCCTAACTGGTTATTCTGAAAAGAAACGTCGAAACAAACTAAGGGGTTATCACCCC
Source organism: Chrysodeixis includens (assembly GCA_941860345.1). NCBI lineage: Eukaryota > Metazoa > Arthropoda > Insecta > Lepidoptera > Noctuidae > Chrysodeixis > Chrysodeixis includens. Next base: position 2,052,954 of record OW796099.1, on the reverse strand, counting down.
TTTTAAAGTCCAGCCCCCATTCAAGAAAGCACGGCACGGCACGGCACTAAAGTAAAAGTACAAGGTGATGTCATGCAGGCTTTAACACACCGCTAGTTTCTTGAGGAACCAGAAATCTAAATACTTCAAGCAAGTTCAAGTCTTTGGATTCTATAACGATCCTTATGTAGAAGGCAATCTGACGAGAATTGCAGTAGCTTGCAAAATTGTTCCTGTATGCTAGTTCTTCTTCTAATAAAGGGAAAAAGTTTGCCACACTATAGCTGGCCAGAATTTTGTGTTTCATATTAAACACAAATGACGCAGAATAATATTATTTGCATTAATAATCAATCACAACAAAATTATCCAAGTCACGAGTTAGTGAATCACGATTTTGTATTATTTATTACTCATAGCCAGATAAAGAATCCTTACATCGACACTGATTTGCAGGTACAAAAGTTTATTAGTGTTATAACATTAATATATTTTTTACCTAACTCAGAAGTCAGGGTTTTCATAGGATTATTGTAAAAGGTTTGTGAATAAATAAATATTATTATTATTACATACCGGTCTGATTAGCAACAGTCTTGAGATACTGCATCCACTCTTTGCTCTTTCGTTTCGTCCAGCACTTGATCACCATCTGCCGGCTGTGGTTGAGGACTTGCAGGCCATGGTTAAGGCCTGTGGAGTACATGCCGCTTGATACCTCGAACCTATTGAAAGAGAAGGGTTATGTTAACCTTTACCATTAGTAGATGTATTTTGATGGATCGACATTAGGTGAAGGTGAGACAATACTGATAATACAGTGGCGCCATCTCTAGTTCTCAAATAATTTAGGAACGCAAAAACAGCGGCACCATTATGTCGATAGTGGTGCTGCTACTAACAAAAGGGTTTGTCGCAATAAGAGTAAGACGAAAAATGGATTTTAGGTCTCATATTTTGCTTAAAATGGTAAGGGTAGGAGAAGAAGATAACAGGGATATCTGTCTAGTATTTCCCATCCTCAACCAAATTTCCTGATGATGTGATTATTTACAAGAATATAGGTCGAATTGAAAAACCTCCTCCCTTTTTAAGTCAGTAAAATAAGTCATAGTTGTGATCATTAGCTTTGACACATTATGTTAATCAGTCTTTCAACGAGGGTTAGCCTCCAAACCTCCTTCTAAGGTTATATACATTTTCTTCATTATAAAACCATGCGAATGGGTTCATAAGATATAAGATGTATTTATGAAGATTGTAATTTACATAAAAATGTGAATAAGTCGCGGTTATAATGGATTGATATTCGCTGATGAAAAATGAAATCGTTCTTTTAGCAGTATTATAATGTAATATTCCGCAAAACCCAACAGTTAGCAAGAATTGAACAATTATTGGTGTCAAAATAATAAATCGAGGCAAGTTTGCCATATAGTTTGACAGCAATAATGGTACAATTTACGCTAACTTTGGCTGTAGTTTGCTTTTGCAAGATGTGTAATTCTGCTGACGCTATAAAAACATAAACGTTACATGAATTTTATCGGATGGTACAGAGATTTTGTTTAAAGACAATATTATTTTCACACAAAAATCTCTACGGCATACTTACAAATCAGACCGGGCTGCGTGGAACGAAAAATAATACATTAATTTCTATAATACTAATATATATATGTATATATCATTATATATCGAAATAATCAATTTAATAGTACATTTTAATCAATAGTACTAAAGCGTGTCAAAAAGATATAGTGCTGTAAAATATGAACTAATCAATAACAATAATAATTGGTTAATGGACTTTACCCTTGATCAAACAGCATGACCGCTTTGATGACTCCATCTCGAGGTCTAATGTAGCCGAAGAATGTGTCTTTGACGAAAAACCATCTCTCCTGCCACTTGGCACACACCAGACCCGTGCAGAAGTAGTTACACCTGCAAAAGGAGTGACAAATTTTATTATAAACATTTTATAGCTACACAATGTGATAAAGCTAACATTTTTTATTTGAAACAAGTTAATTATAGATGGCGCTTTATTAAAAGACAAAATTAAATGCATTTTTTTATGAATTTTGGAATGTTTTTCTACCTTTATGATTAGTTGTTAACGAATTGCCGTTTATTTTACTCGAAAGCACAATAAATTTTCTAAAACTTTACAATGTCTGAACCAATTTAGCTCACATCGCTCTGGAAATATTTTTGAAAGTTCAGAAAAGGTCTACACAGTTCAATAATAATAACATAACTTATCTCAACAAGGCCTCTGCATGTAGGACCTATGTCCCCGTGGAAGCCTTTAAAAAGGACCGGGTTTCTTCCCTTGAAGCCCGTGAATTAAAAGAAATAACATAACTAATAAGTCAGTGTGATAGTCGTGTCCTTAACTAGTGTAATTGGCCTGCGGGCGTTCTAATTAAGTAAATAAATACATAACTGAGTATATTATCTAACCTCACACAAACCATGGTGCCGAGCAGTCCGAAGCAGTTGCAGCCGGCCTGGCCGGGCTGCGTCGATCCTGTGCGCTTCTGTATCATGCCCTCCTTGCCTTTACTGCCCAGCTCAGCTATGAACGATAGGGTTGATACTTCGAGGAATTTTACCTGGGAGAGGAATATTTTGTTAAGGTATTTATTTTATATTCCGAATGGATTCCTCAAGACCACGTGGTAGGCCCAGGTGGAGATGGCGTGATGATCTAGATAGTCACATAAAGGAATGGACTATAATTGCAATTGACAGAGAGGAATTGAAGCCCTCCTGGCTTTGCCCAGCAGTGGAACAATATAGGATCATACAAAAAAACAAGAAATGACAGAACAGATGGGCTGAGTATAGCCTTTGACTGCTTCATCAAACCATACTTAATATCAGAGTGGTAATAATGTTTCTTTAATAATAATGTTTCTTTAATAATAATGGTGGTTGCTTTACTACTTATGTTACGGCAATGCCAAATTTCGCAAAAAAAAAATGTGTTGAAATAACTGTGAGCATCGCATAAACCTTAACGTCGTAATTATATGTTAACGGTTTACTCAGGCATAGTTATCGTGATGGCCCGACTAGTTTCGGACTCAACCGGAGTCCTTAATCATGATCTGACGCGGCGGGGTCGAACTTTACTACCCCGGTTACCCTGATAAATGTACGTGAGTAATCCGTTTACATGTACAATATGCGGTAACTGAATAAATATGACTTTAGACTCCAATGTTAAGTTCACTTACGGTTTCATGATGATTCCTGTATATTGAGATGTTGAGTAGGTTATACAGATATTCTTCGAGCTGTTTCATGCGCAGCTGGATGCCATCGTATGTCACCATCACTTCTGGCTTTTTTGGAAACCTGGAATTTTAATGAAATTTTGTATGGGTGTAGTTGACACTTTGGATTACACAATATAGATAACACATAGATTTTTAACCGACATTCGCGCGGACAAAGTAACGGGCAACAGCTTGTTACATAAACTTTTTCATAACACTCACCTAGGCAACGCCCCTTTTCTTTTCCTAGGCCTAAAATTCCTTTTCGAGTTGCTCCTTGGAACAGCTTGCAAAGCCACCTTCTCCGCCTTTTCCTCAGTATCGACAGTATTCTTAAAGCTGGCTCGTCTCGTCTTGTGGTTCTTGGTGGGGAAAGGTATGTCCAAGGACGCCCTGTATAGTGTGAGCTGCTGGTGGAGATACAGGATGTGCTTGTAACGCTTCTTGATCGTCCAGTTGAAGTCGCCATGTTGGAGGGAGATTGTGTATCTGGAATAAGAAGAGAAAAATACAATATTTTATATGAGTAAAATTTATAAAGGAAAACAGTCTGACATAACATAAGGGAAGTATAGAGTTCAAATACTTTTTTTTTAAAACGACTCCCGCACTAAGGCATTTAATCTTTGTGTCGTGGAGAGTTTGACAGATATTTAATTTACATGCAGAAACACACCCAGACTCAGAACAAGCATTTGTGGATCGCACTTCTTGTCCTACGCGGGGATCGAACCGACACGTCGCGCACAATAGTAATTGGCGTGGTGGCCTATACCACTTGGCTATCCATGCAGTCGTAAACGATTACTCTACCTAAGCTTTGTTAAGTTTATTTTTTAAAACGTATTTGGAGTATAATGAATTTAATTTCAAAAACAGATCAAAATCAGCTTAAAAATCCCTGTTTCTCTCTTCATTATGCCTTAAGTCCTATGCATATACACTTAACCTTAACATGGTATAAGCAAAAATAAAGTCGTATTTACCACAAACAAAAAACAAATGATTGATTGATATTAATACGAAAACAAGATTAACATTTTGCGTAGCTAGAGCGTAGACAGAAAAGTCAACAACATACAATAAAACAAATTATCTCTATCATAAATGCTATCAATATTTTATAGGGAAGATAATTATACCGGTATTTGCACTAAACGCTTCAATATTGTGTAGGTGAAGCCGCTTTTCCTTATAATTTAATACAATCAAATGTATAATGAAATAAAGTCATGATGATATGCATAGTAACATACTAATGAATAAAAAATGTTATTTTCTACAAATCAAACAAATTCAAACGATATTATTAACACAGTATAAATAAGTTTAACTCGGTCGGTAAAAAAAATATATGCCTACAGCCGATATTTACAAGGATAGGTTGCCCAGCTACAGCATTTTTATTACATCACACCGTCCGTTCATTACATACGACACGCTTGTGACTGTATCTGTCATGCCACGATTTTTATGAAGACAGTACTGTAGATATTATTACATTCAATTGTGCCATTAAAATATATTAGTTGCTATGGAGTTGTTGCTATGGAGCAGAATATCAGAAAGGTGAATGTGAAAAAGACAAAGCAAAAATAATTTCTACAAAAAGCTATAAATCCTACTAATATTATAAACGCTAAAGTTAGTGTGAATAGATGTTTGTCACTCTTTGACGCTTAAACGGCTAAACCAATTAGGTATGTAGTTATTGACACCCTAGACGATGGTCTAGATAAAAAATTGGCCTATATGATAATATAAGCCAATTGTGAAACTGTGAAAATGGACGTTAATGTTTTGTGGCTATAACCGATATTCACGTGAACAAAACCGCAGGAAAAAGCTAGTATTTTCCTATAAAAGATATGAGTTTGTACTATGTACATTGGAGTGAAGTGTAGGCAATAATGGTATGTATTAGTAGCGGCACACAATTACATCAGTGATTCACTCTGATAATTGTAATCGACGCTTCATTTAGTACCTATTATGTAGCAACATTAGCTACTTAATAGAATAGAAGACTACTGGGAGTTTTATCGATACAATATTATGGAGAGTTTTTGCTGAGGATTTTGTTTTATTTAAAAAAAATTGTAAAAACAAAATACAGAGACTCTTGCAATAGGTGTGGCTTTGCAGGGAGTAATTTATCTAACGTTTTTCAATCTAATAAAACGGAGCGAGGGGGTCAGTTGTAAGAAGAAGTATATTATGAGACTGGATACCAAACCTATCAGTTTTTACCGAGTTTTTTTTTAATTCAATTAATTTGGTTTAAAACAAACTACGAGGACTCTTGCAATAGGTGTGGCTTTAGGAAAAATGGATCCAGGGGGTCAGTTGTAAGAAGTATATTATGAGACTGGAAGCCAATCCTATGAAATTTGAGACGAATAAGTCAAAAGCAAAAAAAGAAGACAGCGTGCTTAGTAAAAGGTATACATTTTGGAAGCAAGACAGAGCACTATACTGAACATAGCGTCATTTTTTTTTCTCAAAAGACACTGTTAAGTGAAGTATGAGAACTCATAGTACACATATTACGGTCGCGATCAAAAATCTTATTGCACAACAATTTGAAACTACATGAAGTGGTTAATATCCCGATAAAGGGAAATGTAGCGTACATTATTGGTATTTCGGTTTATTTACAGAGCAAAGAGCCGTTACGCAGGTCAGATTGTAATAAAATTGACATTTGAATAGAATCTATTGAAACCAATATGTTTAGGCGGTTAATGTTACATTGAATATTATGGCCATCAAACGGAATACTAAATAAGATAAACATTATAGAGGCTATACTTAAATGATATAACGGTTTACTTTGTTATGTTTGTTCTTCATCACATCTTTTAAGTACCTTCAGCTAACACAGACTTTGAATGATATTAAGACTGACATATTATTTACATTTGACTGCACGGATAGCCGAGTGGTATAGAGGTCACCACGTTAGTTACCAATGTACGCGACGTTTCGCGAGTTCGATCCCCGCGTAGGACAAAAATTTGTTCGATACACAAAGGCTTGTTCTGAGTCACTCTACTACCTACTACTAGTACTTTAATTCTTGTACTCAGCGGTACAAGAGTTAAATTCCGTAGTACAGAAGTTGTTTTAAAGATAATAAAAAAAAGATAAATCACGTTGATTATATTATAATTTAAACTTAAACATCTGTCACGTGTAAAGCGTGAATACTCTGCAATATTGCATACTTATTGTTAGAAATATCGCCATACCATTAGCTACCTAATTACAGGTAAAATACAATAACGAAACGATTAATGGCCGTTTTATTAACGTCATAAATTGTTTTGCTAGAACTGTTTTCACGTACTTATCGGGATCGGGATTGCCCAGCCGGAGTCCTTAATCATGAGCTGACGCGAAGATATACACAATTACGTAAATTATAAGGACTCCAGTTGAGTCTGAAACTAGTTGGGCAATCCCGACAACAGAAGTTCAAATAAGAACTGTATTCGTCAAAATAAATTACTTTCTAGTCTCTCTTTAAATCGCCTCACTACATATGTAGTGTGTTTTCTCAATTCCACAACTACTATTCTCTTCTACTAGTCTTTCTTTAAGAGATAGTGGAAGACTCCCAAAGACTATTATCTATTATGACGTTAAAATCCACAATGACGTGGAAAAGCAACGAAAAGTCTACGGAACATGACTAATTCGTGATATCAACTGGTTTTGTTATCAGTCACTATTTTCTCTATCAGATTTGTACACCAGTTATCTTTTAACTAACTAAGCATTAATTTACTTGTATTACATAGGTATATGAGAATTGCATCATGTACTTGAAATTTTATTTCACTAATATTCTTTTATTATACTGGTTTATCAGCATAATAATACAGTTAATGGCTGATTATAATCTGTTTCCCGTTCAAATGCATTAAAGAAGTTTCTTTATCGCTTTAGAAAATATGAAAAATTAGCTGTTATTACCCTTTTTAAAATCCTACTAAATCAAATACTGTTTGGGTAACTCTTACATAATCTCCTCTATATCAGGATGTTAATTTCCATGTTTTAGAAGGCATGTAAAAATGTGGCATTATCTCTCTCCGGTGGTCTCGGATTGCCCTTTCGTCGGGCTATGAGAGTAAAGGAACAGAGAGTGCACTTGTGTCTGCGCACACGCTTGTGCACTATAGTAGGTATGTCCTGCGTAGCTGGCTGGTGTCATAGTAATGGGTCACACATTATTATCAGGATGCTACTGGTACATGGTACAGGATATGATATTTTGACGCATTAATACTATGCTCTGCAGTTATGGGTTGTCACTGACTACCATGAGCCTTTCCTAGGCGGGAGGGATGAGGGGACATTTACACAATTTATTACATAAAACCTACAACGTTATTTCAATAATATTAAAACAAGAAAAATACGTGCTTATTCATGTTTTTAAGGACAAACGATAAAATCAGTTTACCTTACATGTACATTGATAAATACATGCGTTCATACTTCGAGTCTGTAATCATTTGCCTTGCACTTAAGCAGTCTTAACATTTTAGTCTTGATGACTAATAATACACATGTTGCTACGTAATACAGTATGAAAAGTCCCTTTCGAGTCTGCCTAAGACTATTCGTATATAACTAAGTGCTACATTAATTCTTAGCTTTATATATTTCACAAAACGCCATTAAGTCTCAAACTCAAACCAAGCAGCGCTTGTATTATGAGTACTGAACAACTGATAAATATACTTGTATATGACTAAATACATACATAATATAGATAAATTACACCCAGACACAGAACAAATGATCGTGCTCATCACACAAACGTTTGTCCTGGGTGGAGTTCGATCCCACGACCTCTTGTATAGCAGTCTGGGCGACTAACCACTCGGTCAACAGGCCAGTCAAATTAATGTTATGCTACTTTTATATTTTTTTTTGTTCGACCTCCTTAATTATCTGCAAATAGCCTCTAATCTCCGCTTTAGTTTTGCTCGAATATAAAACTAAAAACAAGTTAACTTATTTATAAATACCTTAAAATGTATAAATAATCTAGTAGCTTCCATACTCTGAATTCCACTGTTTTTAGATGCCTATTTAAATTATGATTTCGGTATATTTAAGACTTTTCCTTATACACTATCTATACTTACAAATTAGGATTGAGCAGGTGTGTTGTGACGCTTCGTTCGTTCTCCACGAATCTGACCTTTATTTCAACGCCCGGAATGAACACTTTCCTGTGCACCGAGCTGAATTTTATCGGCGGGTTGTGGACTGCTTTGAATGGCACTGTGGTTTGCGTGGATGCTGAAAAAAGGAAAGATTATTTAAAAAAATGAAATTTCTGATATAACACAAATGGTTCTAAATAAGTTGTTACACCTTTAAGTGTCTTATATCTAAAATGTCATAACTAATAGTAAAACCAAAAATGGTATTTTTGTGTGGTTTGTAACGTAATTGAAGCACAAAGACTTGTAGCATTTTGAGAAGAATTTGGATAATAAAATCAGAGTCAAAACTTTTTGTAAAAAGATCCCATATACTCGTATACCAGTTTTACTAAGAACATCAACATGTATAGGTATTCACATACGCAGCACATCTGGGTTATACAAAAACCTTCAGTACACAAGGTCGAAACCTTCATTTGTATAATAGAAAGTATATTACGATTAGCACGATTTGTCAATTACCCTTATCAGCTATTGAATTGATAACGCAGTGAGGTAAAAGCGTTTCGTTGCCGAAAATTAGTATCAAATATGTATCAGAGGTTTATTTTCGAAAGTAATAATATATACTTGACAATCTAGTATTTAATATACTGTGGTGTAACTATAAAGTAACAAAATTACAAAGCGTCAAAAAATATGTGGTCATCTCCGTCTATGGCGGGAAACGTGCATAGGAGACTGGCGGTATTACCACGTTGAATAGCAATGCCAAATATTTGTGCAAAATACAGCCCTTCTGATCATATACCGTTGGATTTTTTTTTTAATTCGTAGAATTTGAAGTAAAACTATTTACATTAAGGTTCAGATATCCTGTACGTCGTTAGTGTCCCTACTGAAGTTCCAACAAAGTGTAATCATTAGTTTAGGCTCGAATAAAAAGAAAATACTATAATCTTTCTGCCCTTATCCCATTTTACTTGAGGTCAGCGCAACACGTTTTTTGCTTCCTTTCTTATCAAACGTCACATTATCATTTACTCTTTTTTCATTCATATCATTCGTTATACAATCCATCCACGTTTTCTTTGGCTTTTTTCTCCATCTATCAACATTCATACTCATCACTCTCTCGGTCACATGAGTCTCATCCCTCCTCATCACATGTCCATACCAAGACTTGAGGATCAGGACTTGAGGGAGACTCTTCCAGCAATGGCATACTACAGGCTTATAAAAAAATCTATATTAATATAGATAACATTTCCGTATTTCGTTCTGTTTCATATCGTCTATATATTTTTAAGTCTCTATCTTCAGTTATAAAAGTAATCTTCATTGAAGAAGTGTCTTTTGTCCGATTAACTTAAGAATCATTGATAAGATAAATAAGCACTTAATACTTTGTTGTTGGTATTAACCTGTATTAAATTTGACGTATGTTAAGGTTATCAAAATTTCAAGTTCTTATATCAACAGGATGTCAAGTATTAACTTGAGTCGGTTTACTTATAAATAAACCCTAATAATCACACACTGAAGTAAAAAATAGACCTTATTAATACTTAATTACATGTGACTTCTTAAAATTGCTAAAAATGTAGGAGGTCCGCAATTTGGGTGTTTGTATTTTTTTTTTACAATTGTTCGCGAAAAACTTCGTCGCTTGCCAATTGATTTTAATTTTTTTTTTTGTTACAAATGGTACCACTTCCCAAAAGGCCACCAACTCGGGATCCGATGATGGAATCTTGGCGAAATTTGTAGGAAATCGTACAGCCATTTTAGTATTTTTTATGTCTAGTAAAGTTCAAATAAAACCATTTTATCATCAAATTTGATGAAGTGCTCCTAAAAAAAAATTGCGGAATTTTTGAACGCTGTTTTTATGTTTTTTGTAAAATAATAATTTTACTTTAATTAATTTTTGCTACGATTCAAAATCTGAAACTAATCGTAGACAGCGATGTTACTAATTCATTATTGGCGCATTTTTCTTTTCTATGGATTATAACTAATTAAAAGAACAACGCTTGCTTGTTTCGGTAGCATAGCTCTATTTCTTGTATGATTGTGATCAGGAATTAACATTACATGTACATTCTTTGTTTGTACAGGTCGACATTTAACGGGCGAGTTTGGGCGAATTAGACCATCGCAACTGTGATTTAACAATCATAATTAGAAGTCTATACGTATACGTGAAGTTCAGTTGTCACGTTTTGGTTGACCTTGTGGCCAAAACTTTCCTGTACCATATCCCTACAAATAAAGATATTCTACTCTATGCTAAAACAAAATCTCGATATTAAAAGAGACAAAAAGATATATATCAATACAGGGTAACAGAAATTGAATGGAAGACAGAATTTAGGTGAATTACAAGACAAGTTAACCAAATCCCTTTTCTAACACCAAAAACGCCAACGTCATTAAAGAAGTTACATGACAATCGAGAAAAGAGTTACATACCCGTATTGTATCAGTTTAGTCATGAATAAATACAAACGCAAACATGACTTAATTCTTGTTCATACTCATATACAAGTCGACGTGGTAATTATTTTAATCTTATATAAAACATGGCTGATTAGAATTACTTTTCGCTTAATCATTGTACTTATAATGATTGGGCTAAAAAGATTTCTAAATGGAGCACCTATTTTGGGACTGATAAGTTGGAGATTACGGCAGTTTTCCTTAACATGTGTTATTTAGTTCCGCTGACGTCTTTAGCCTGATATCACTATACAACATACAAACAAGACTTATTTACCTAACAAGACCCTACAGATACTATTGGCTGTTATCGTTTTATCAGTGACTGCGAGATTCTAACAGCTCTTCGAACTAAAACAATACTATCAAACATTGTTAGCTGACTCTGATTGAGCCCCATCTTTGTTTGTTTGGCTTTCGATAGCTACACTCATTGATTTTCCTAATCGTACATTTTCAAGTTGTTCGTAATCTAAAGAATGTAAGGGACTTAACATGTATGTATTGAATGTAGATAGCAGTTGTTCGTTATCGATTCCAAAGTCAGCTGATTAAGGAATTTTGGGAAGTTCATTCAGTTCGTGTACTTTGAGTTCTTACTGTGTACCTACGACTCTGTACCGGGGTCGCGGGGGCGCGGTGAACGCGAATGCGAAGCGGCATTTTAGGCGGAAAAAATACCCCTTCCCGGTCAACCCCCCGACGGCGGATAGTCCATGAGGATTTTCATTTATCCCAGTGGAAATCCTCATGGATGCATTAGAAAAGGTACCTACGTCCCTTGTTTTTTCGAAGCAAGACGCCAATATGAGCAGCATAGTGCACCGTCTCTTTTCCACAATGGCATTAGTCCAGTTTAAAGATATGGTAAACGCGCAGAACACTTTACACGAGTATAGTTCAGACAATGCTTTACGAAGGCATCCATTGGAAAATTAGATTACCGGTTTATGCGCTAAGAATTTCGCAGGTACTTAGTAATGGCTTAATACACAAACGTTACGCACTAAATGGCTAATAAGTCATGCTAAGTCAATTAATTCACTTTAAAGTACAATGTACACAATGTTGATAAAGATAGACTTATTTATTATGTGCAAAGGTATTTTAGGCTTCATTTGAGTATAATTTGAGACTAGTAAAAGAAGACTGTTGCAGACGTGGAAGCGAGACACCAATCCTCGTCGTGTGGTTAATAGTCTCGTTTCCACAACTGCAATAATCTTATTTTGAGCGGTGATGATAGGTCTCCAGAATAAAACAGTTATAAATAGGTGAATTAACTCACTTCCAGCGCTTGTCCCTTCCTTATTATCAGTCTTATCACCACTGATAACGGAGAGCGACTCAGGTACTGCCAGACTCTCGTCGAAGTCGGAATCCATGCCTGGACTCAGGGAATCCATGGCGGGAAAGAAGCCTGGCAGGCAGTCGCCCGACGCTGACATCGGCGTTGGAGTGTCCATCCCGTAGTTTGTATACCCGTAGAGTTGCTCATCTGAGAATGCACAAAAGATAAATGAAAATATGTGAAGGAAGGAATCAGATAAATTTAAGCGAAACTCGCAGAAAAAATCACAAGATTAAAACTTGGAATTTATCTGTGACCTACATAGATTTAGAATTATGCAAATGATAAGTATGTACTACAACTATTTTCGCAGCCATATTTATTTCTACTTATCGCTTTTGGAAAAACAATGAAAACAAACCCCGGGCTTTGTTCATGATATTTCTAGAAATTTGTTACATAGCTAAGGTCGAACCCGTATATGTGCGTTAACCGGCCGGCCTCAGTGCTTATAGCTATCCTTGCCTCACTTTATATAGTACATTATCGTGCAATAGTGCGTTAAATAGAAAAAATGTTATGCTCAATAGCAAACGGTATAAAGAGACCAAACCCAGTAGTGCCTTAAAACCGTGAAATGACTGAGAAAACTTGTATTGAAAATCCTTTTTTTTTTCAATTCAAGTAAATGAAATTGAAGTATGTTTAACATATTTTATATTGCAGATAGCTGACTGTTTACAACCTGTTTACATAGTACTCAATCATATTTTAAATACCTTCCACTCCTGTTAATGGCACTAAAAATGACTCTTGAAGACTTCATTTTCAAAATAAATATCAGGCTAGAGCACAAAAAAATGTCTAGTGAATTAGGTCACTGGCAAAAAAACTGAGAAACTAAGGCTAAAATCCGATTTTGATAGAACCATATAGGCTCTTATATCTCACAAGAATCAAGGTAAAACCATGGCGCTTACATTTTCCAAACAACTTAAACTTTATTTATGGGTCTTAGGACAAAGCTAGCAACGCAAGCAACAAATAACTAAACAAAGTAAGTTAGCACACCAAAATACTGTAAACTAATATTTCTTGAACACAAAACATCTTTACTATTATTAAATGTTAAGTCACAGCTGTTCGTATAGTATTACTTGAACATATGATTATAGTAATTTATGGTAATACAATCACCAAGAATAGCATAATGAGACAGGATGAAACACTTGTCGTTTGCAGTGGAATAAAACCTTTTTGTTTAGTACTATAATTGGAAGATTGCAGTGTGCACTCTGAATATTACTGATAATGGTCAGGTATAACAAGATTACAGAAAAAGCGGAGGCAACACAATTTAAACTAGAACTAGCCCTAGCTAGTTCTAGTATAGCTATATTAGCTAAGTAGCTTATTATAATTATTTAAGTAGCTAATTCAAGTCGTTGGGCAGTATTTTATGGGTAAAAATTAAGGGTATGACACTCATAAATAATGTGGTTTTCTGAAAGAGGCTTAGTAAAGTAATATACAACATGAGTTTAGTAGATCATGAGATTAACCTTCCACAAATTAATCCTAAAATTTACCTGTGTGTTATTATAATAGATAAAAAAATGTTAAAGGAAGGTCAGTTTACATTTACACAGTAGTAAATTAGTTTATACATGTGCCGAACAACAATAACTTGTGTTAAATTCAAGAAGAATCAGTCATGTGCAGAACAGGAAGTTCTATAATTTTTAACACATTCTTATAGCTGCTTTGACTATAAATACTTTTTATTGATACTGTAAAGCCAGTAACTGTTTAAGGGGTGAATGTATTCTTAGGAGCGAATTAATTTAATATGCAAAAGTATTCTTATCTTTTTGGTACAATATTTTAACAGTAAATATAAGTTTTCATTTGTTTATTATGATTACAGTTCATTCATTGGTCCAGTGAACATCATGGTACATAAAAACCTTAAAAAAATATCTGTTCACCAAGGCTGTATCTTCGGACAATCAATTTTATTGACACAAAACTGTTTACAATGTTAAATGTTACTTCCTTGTATTACTCAATCCTGTACTTTATACCTGTTTTCTAAATTGTTATCAATACTGATAGTTAAAAAATTAATTCATATAATGCTTACATGAAAATACAAGATATCACCGATCATTTTGATTTTTAACTCATTAAGAAACTAGTATTTTTTTAACTGCATAGCATTAAAATTTTTATTTGCTTATTTTTATCAATTTTCTATTATGTTTAATACATACTGTAATTGTTTAAAATTATACACATACAATGTTGTAATAGAACCAGGTAATTCAGTGTTATCATAGTAAACACTATTTTTAACTTGAGGAAAACATTTACTTCTTTCAAATAACATTAAATAATTCTGTTTGTTATCTTTTGTACCTAACATAATATGAACCAATATAGGTATGTTGCTATTTCATTGTTATTTTGCATGCAGTACAATGGACAAAGAGTGTCCAAATCTATAAGAATGACTAAGATTTTTTATGATAGTGGTAAACATGATAAAGTCCACTACAATTATACTGATAATCATGAGAACCTTCCGTTCACTAATCACATAATTATTTAATTAATAATAATACAGTGCTTGTGCAATTTGGCCATTTGTTGTATTGAAATGTATGTTAGGAACTTTTTAACTCACTGCGTTGAAATCCACACACAATTCACTGTTAAAACCTTTTTTAACACTCACTTAGAAATGCCACTGAACACTAATGAAAAAAAAAACAAAAAATTCAAATGGAGAACACTTTACTATACCTCGTTTGATTAAGTTATGGAAACTCAATGTCAACTCTTTACGTTCCATACGTTTGTTGGTTATATTATTTTCGTTATATTCAGACGTAATCACACGGTACCCATTTGAGTGCTGGTAACTAATGTGTTGTCCATTACACGGTACCAAACCAACACTTGTGTACATAATCTACGCCGATAAGATAATAAAATATCACGCTTATAATAGTACTGTTTCGACGGTTGCGAAAAGAGGTTGCATTATAAGAATTCACCGTTTTCATGGCAAAAGTTGTGCCGACGACAGTGAGTCGTCGTTCACGGCTGAGTGGGCAAGACCTTTAGAGGTTTTTACTTTGGGATAAGTGAAATCTTTACTTACTAATTTAAGTACGTTTAGGAAACGATGACCGGGAAATACATGATGGAACGGCAATGAATGAAACAAAGGCTTTTCAAGCCCGGATGAACTAATGATCAACTCATTCGAGTAATTACAAAGCGAACTCAAGGATTTTCGTGGTTAAAAGTATGAACTACTTATAAAAATGACGTAATGTTATCTGTATATCCCACGATTACTGTGGTTATAAACATTTAAATTCAAGATGTTTATCTAAACAAACTGTCACTCGTGCGTAACTGATTTGTTTTTCTTAAGAACATTTTTCTTTACGTCATATTTAAATCTTTTACAAATTGATTACGATATAATAAATTAATTATTTCATAAAATAAAAATACTAAACATCAAGAAAACAAAAAAAATAATTATGGCTTTTAATTTTCGAAAGTATTTCTAGTGAAAAGTTATAAGTAATAACGGAAAAGCATCATTGCAACTTAAACAAATACCCTTTCATGTACTATTTATAGGACAAAAAAGAACATTTTTTTTTGTATAATAATAACATGTAGAAAAATGTTTACTACCTCTGGATCAATTGCAATTTCGACGTCACTGACGCACGTCAGATTTATGATGTTATTATTATTTTGACGTCTTGACTGTATTCACTACGTTCAGAAATTACTTCTATTGCGTGGAAGGATTTGCGTTCAGAAAGTAAATAACGTGTTAAAAAAAGGATTTGATAATAATTTACTAAGCAATAAATTGCAGAAAAAGTAAATAAACGAAATATTGACAAATCCATAATTTTCTTTAACCATTTTTAAATTTCACCCATAATACTTTTTGCCGTGTCTAAATTTCAAAACCCCTTATCATAACGTAGAGCAAACTATGAGCAGCTAACAATTTTGCTCAAATATTTTTACAAGGCGAACATCGATGTAGCTTAGCGAGTTGTTTTTACATTTGCTTGTCTTATAACTGTAACATTCTTATTTTACTGTAAATAGGTTAACCTTATTTGTTTCCTTGAACAGAACAGCGTTAATTGTTTCTAAGTTAAATCGTTCGTATATTATACATTAATTTAGATTAACATATAGCCTCTAAGAATATTTATGAACATATTAGGAATATCACGAATATCTCTGAATATTTTTCCTATTTCTATTAGGTATAATTACCAAAATCTCTCTGTGCTTAAGGTACAACGGCAAAGAATGAACGTATGTTTAATATTGAGTACCAAACTGCATACTAAATGTATTACTGCTCTTATTGAACTTATATGCATAGTATGCTTCATTCGTTGTAGGTACTGAAGGATTAGCCATTACGGGTTTGTATGTATTGAGGGAGACGCAAAGCCTAAGTAAGGACAAACATTAAAACTTAAAGGTGGCCCAAAACAGACGCCTGTTTTGGGCCATCTTTCTTTTATCACCGACGTCCTTAAAGGAAGTTGGTGAAGAACGTCGTAGGTTGTCACGACCCTCACTCAGTACTATAGGTACGATCAAGAAAAGAATAAGAAACCTGATAGATTTGTCCACAGAATGTTTAGACATAAGTATATTCCGTAAGTTACACATATTTGCGCACTAAAACGAGGACTTTGGTTAACAGAAAACTCTTTATTTAAATATGTAATAGTTGTGACTAATTTTATTAACAATCATACGAAGCAACAATTTTATTTTGTTGGATTCTTTTAAATTTTCTGGTAGCACCATTGCAAAAAAGGGCTTTTGAAATTTTGCTTCATGTACTTTCATAAAATGACTGTACGAACAACGACGTGTTAAAGGCCATGTCTGCCCGCGTTATTTTTAAATTTGGGTTAAACCCCTGTTATGTGTGAGCGCTTTGTTATACTTAAAGTTTAAGCATGCTTACCCATTGTTTATATAACTAAAAACGCGGATAGCGTTCAAAATATGCTCCAACTATTATGCCAATAGAAACGGCTCTCCTATTGAAAATAGACTGAAAAATCGCAGCTGTAAGCGCACAATGTGCGAGCGAACTGGCCTATCTCCTTTTACGACTGGCCAGTATTATTTGAACTGTTTAAAGTATACAGTAGGGTAACAAGTGAACGGTAGAGGGGTTGGGGTATAGAATGCAACAGCTCTAGTTTAATCGGTTAAGCTGAATAATATCACGGATTAACATTTACACATGCGGCCAGCGGTGGGCAGAGAGTGTCGCGAGAGCAGCAGTGACCGCAGTCGCATTTCGCGCACCGACCGGCCTCCGCGTACATTCCCGAACGCACGCTCACAACGTAACACACGTTTACCGCCATAAATTCAAACATCGAAAACCCTACGTTCGAATAATCGAAATAATTATTTTTGTTGGTTGCAAACGAAGTGCACTCGCGCGTAAAGTCCGCACTGACGGCGACAATTGCCGCCAGTGTCCGGATTGCGTCGAGGACGTTGACATCTATCGATTGATACGGAAATCGATTTATCGATTTACATTTTCCGAATATGTAGAATTTTGGCGGGAAGGGTGTGTTTCGTTAAAGTAATTTTTTCCTAACAGTGAAGGTGGTTTTTTGTGTTTTCAACAAGTGACATGGAATAATGGTGAATTCCACTTAAAAATATAATTAGTGTTTTTCTACGACAAATTGAAGTTGAAGATAGTTCTATATTACTGAAAGGTAAGTTTTGCTTTACTTCTTTTTGTGTAATTATAATTGTACTCAGTCAATGATAAATCTTTAGCTTTCTAAAGTTTCGACCATGAGTGTCACGATTTAGTATTGTCTGTTCGGTTGTAACTACATTATATTTAATGGTAAAGTAAATAGTTTTATGCATAAATAATTTCGTGGCATGAAATAATTGTTAATGATACGTTTCGGCCACATTTTGCAAAGTGCGGCTTGTGCAAAAACTTGTTTTATGAAAGTAAACGTTGGTACTCTATATCAGCGCTGCGTTGCGACATTTCACTTCGGACATAATTAAATATTGTTTTCATTAAAAAATATACATTTGCTCGATTTTAAAAATACCCTTACAAGTATCCTAAATATATTATACATATTCTGTTAAAAAATGAACCAAATGAGTAAACGTAAAAGTAGGTAACAAATAAAAATCAATTACGTTTGATTTATATGACGCAGATTTAAAGTCTTGAATAAGCTTACTTCAAAAACACTTTTATAGAACAGTAAACGCTTCTAATTATCTTATTATTAAAAAGTGAAATAAGCTGTTTAATGGCACCTTGTGAAAATATCGAACAGTTACGTTTACAGCAAAATAAATTCTTAATTGATCTAAACCGGATCAATTACTGTAATTATCAATCATTTTAGATAAAAATGATATGCATTTTAGTGAATACATAACAGCCTTTAAAAAGACTGCAATACTGACAGTTTAATGTGTCCATCACTCACTTAATTGACTAGATACATCAATAAATATTATTATTTAAAATAGATAAACAAAAGTCGATCTGAGTACCTTCATTCATGAATGTTAAAGCACTTTTTAGCACATATAAGTAAGTAGGCACTAATTGATGAGGTGTACTAATACATGTTTAACTTGTCTATTCGAGTTTAAAGCACTTAAACGAAGCTGAGTATCTTTTATAGACAGTAACAATTTTATGCACATTCGCTAAGGACCAATATATTCTTTGAACACCTTACGCCATTAATTCTATTTGTTATTAAATATACTGGACAGATACGTTCTTTGTCAATAATAATACCGTAAAAGTTATAACAAAACAAATAAAACGCAAGCAAGTGTAGCAACAAAGCCACAATATTCAGGCAATTCCCTTTCATTGAAACAGTAACAAATACATTGAAACAGTAAGAAATACATTTGAACCGGATTCTAGCCGCGTTACTGGACCAAGTGTCGTTGGTCAACGCGTAATACTTAGATCTAATCGTGCTCTTGTGTGCTTAGTTTACACTGCGATACTATGAGACATAAACAAGTGTAGGATTCTAAAAGTACATAGTATCTGAGTGTGGGATGTTCTTATTTCGATGTATATTTGGTTAGGAATTAAATAAAACTCGAATACAAGCTGCAGTAGTTTAGCTCTTCTTTAACACCATGATTGACAAAAAAAATAAATAAATTAAAAAAATTAAAAAACCCGACTGCATAAAAAACACTTTAAATAAAAACTGAAAAGTAAAAAACAAGCTTAGTCTAAAAGTGTAGATAGCAATGCTATTACCACAAAATTAAATAATTTCATAATCAATACACAAAAAATAATAATCTTATGCGAAACATAATTGAGTGTAACAGTCGGGACCCATTAAATAAACTAGACTAAAATAATCATTCAATATGGGTCCCGACTGTGACTTTTATTTAAAGTGTTTTTTATGCAGTCGGGTTTTTTAATTTTTTTATTTATTTATTTTTTATTTAACACTTTTTAGTTAGTTATAATACGGCTATGTGTTTCTCAAGATTTCACCCGCGACACGAGAGAACTACGTATTTAGTTTGGATAATAAAGAAACAATTGCACATAGTATTTTTTTTCTATATGTCAGTGATATACCATTTTGGAATCCTCATGATGAGCTCTTTAATTTGATACCCATATTGTAGCAAATATTTTTTTTTTATTTTTTTTACTTCTATCTACGGCGCCTCACGGTCGCCATGTTGGTTTTTGTTTGACGTCACATATCTAAGAACACTTGGGTAATTAAGACGAATCCAACGATGCCCTGATTGTCGAAATCCATCAAGCCGTTTCGAAGAAATGAGGTAATAAAGAATATTATGCTCATACATACAAGATACGCGCGAAAAACATAACCCTTCCTTGGCAGTCGGGTAATTAACAAATGTAGGTTTCTGAAAAACTTCTGAGTATAGAAGTTCTGGTTTCTATCTTTCTTAGTATTTATGCGATATGCTTACAGAATTTTTTGCTAATGTCGTGTTGTGAGGAATGTAATTTGTGGAGACCATTTTTAAGTTCTGATTTTATTTGGCTTATTTTTTACTGTATCATAAAAGTTGTAGGCCTCATTTTATTATTCAACTTATTTTTACGCATTATTTTTTGCGAATATTAAATGTCCATAGATTGGAAAAGTATGCATATACTAGAAGACATTATTGTTTGTTTGTGTTCACCACGAACAATACCATTTATCTTCAAAACAGTTCAATTGTTTTACAATAAAACTGAGTCATGAGTTTCGAAGTGTAGAGGTAGCTTAACAGCCGTTTACCAAAACGGTAGCGTTCAGCGTACGGACCTTGTTACAAGCCAATGCCGAATATTTTTCTTTTTTTCAACTGCAAGTATTGCGCAAGTTTATCTTTTATCGATCTTAACTCCGTCTGAACTAAACAAGGTTTGTTTACCGTATTTGTACAAATTCCTATTTCGTTTTTAATTTTGTAATAATATACGATGTTATATTTGTACCCTTACTGTATATAATTTCCTTTTTCACAGCTGTAATTACGGTGCACAATAAAGAGTATTCTATTCTATTCCAATTAGGAAAGCAGTAGTAATACGTGTAATTTCAAACCGCTTAAATCATGTGTCAAAGATATAATATACTGATGATGATAATGATTCTATAACGTGTGCTTTTAACAAAAAAATAGCATAAGTACAAATATACGTTATTTTATTTTATTAGAAAATCTCAGTAATCGTAATAGAAAAGTTTCTTAAAATCACTTAAAAAATTAAAGTGAATTACACAAAAATCAAAAACTTTCGACAGCCGCGTCTATTTGATTTACTTTACTATAATTTTTATTATAAAACTAATGGCGGAAAAGATAAAAGTACACGACGTATCAATTTTAAATCGCTCGGTATAGAAAGCGAACGCGAGTGTGACTACCGGTAACATTTCACTTCAGTGTTTGCGTTAAGAATTGATTTATATTTTGCATGCTAAATGTGTTATTAAACATGTAAATGTTTGGTGTGATTTGTTGGTATATAAGTTTGTGTACGATACTGGTTAATTGTATGTATCATTGATTGTTGTGTGTAGGTATTTATTTTTTTGTCGTTACCTAACTTAAACAACCTTCAAAAATATACTATAGCTGAGTTTGTTCAAAGTAAATATTGTTCAAAACATCAATTAAAAGTAAATAATCATAAACATTTGCTGGATGTCTTTGTCCAGGAGCGGACGTCCTACGGCTGAGGCGTTGATGAATCAAAAACACAACAAAATGAAAACCTAAAACAAATCGAAATATGGAATTATACAGGCTTAAAATATACATCACTGACGTAGACAAAACACTACACCGCAATGTTCAAGATAAATTCTATTATTGACTTTTACAAATCAAGAAAACAAAACAGAATCGGCAAGTTAGTATTTAAACTCAATCGCAGCATATGTATATCTATCTATTCTACATCTCTTTGGTGTGTTATCAAGTTGCCGCCACAATATCGACTCTCGCGTGGCTCCAAGCCATCAGACACAACAACTGTGTTATACCGGTGATATTAGTTACGTACACCGTTTTAAAACATAATAGTTTTGTAATAACACGAGAATTTATTGTTGACACGGTTTTGTATCGTATGTGAGTCATTCTGAAAAAGATTTGAAGGAAAATTTATTCACAAAATATACGAGAAACAGTTTTGATATACAAATATTCATTTAAGTACGTATTTAATAATTTTAAGTTGTCAGAATAGGAAATAAGTGTATAAATGTAATACTTCCAGTGTGTGACTTCTTTGCATGAAAGGGCAATAATTAAAGCTAATACTATTTACGTTCGCATTCAAATTTATATTTCTCAAAGTCTTATTTATATGGTTTATTCCAAATACAGTCTTAATTGTTGAATGTAACGTAATATGCATGTTTATTCTAAAAATTTCAACTATGTAACACAAGCTTTTACCCTAGAAATAGATAGCCTAGAAAGCAAAACTTAATCTCCTACCAAACATTCATCGTTATACATTTAAAATTATAATCCTATTGTTTCGTGCACCTATTATCATAATTCAGAAAACCGAAGCAAGCGCAGCAATTATCATTTCTCTATTTAGTATAAAATGCTGACATTATATAATAATTACATAACGAAGACAGCATTGAACAGGTGCTGCCGAAATAACGCCTGAAACAATGCCAGTCATTAGGCAGGCGGCCTACCACAAGATCTTAAAGTGGAATTATTGAAATTGTGGAAGTGTGACAGCGCGCTACAATGTAGAGCGGCGTCTCTTTTCCACAACTGCTATAAAATTCCTTTAATATAACGTGGTAGGTGCTCTGGAGAGATTATTCAGAAAGTTTGGTTTAATATTGTGTGTAATGACATCATTTGTTACCGTGGTCTATTGTTTCTGTCACGATGTTTAGACATAGGAAATGCATCACGCTTTTGTGATTAGCGTTGATTACTCATCAATCGTAAATGAAGTAGTTTATTATTTGTAGAATTTCTTCTAAAAATAATATAATTACTTTGTTTCTTTGAATGGGGATAGAGAATGTATCTCATAAACTGTAGCGTAATAGTAGCATTTTAAGCAATGTAATATCAAAGTCATTTCTTTTGGTTAATTTTATTTAACAGGGTTTCATACCATTATGACACCCTGTATGTTCCAGCCACGCTTTTCTTTTAGTTAAAGTTATCGGTTTGATACAAATGATTACAAAATCCTCCTTCTTCTGATTACCACACAAATTAAATAACCCATCTAATATGTCGAAAAACAAATGACGACAGTAGACTTTTAGTCCAATATTGGATGTATTATTGCATACTTATTATATACCATATTTTATGATTCGTAAATGGTACAACAGGCAGTGGGTTTATAGAGAATGGCCGTATGATTTACAAGGTAATAAAATAACTGCATTCATTACCACTGCACTGCAATCCTTGCAGAGTATTTAATATGTTAACTTTAATTACATGTCTTTAAGAAATAAGTATGGCTGGTATCTAAAGAACCTGTGTAGGTATTATTGAGTAGAAAGGTCAATCTAATTATGTTTGTATTTTCATAATGCAACACTTAAATGGTAAAATAATTATATTATTGAGAAATGAGTATAATGTATTCTAGGTATTTTTATAACGATGTATTTTAACACACTTTTTCATGTTTCGTTCAGATATTTCATATTTCAACACAGTGTTGTTGGTGATAATTATAATCAAATAGAAGAGTTATTGTCCGTGTGGTGCCCGGATATAAAGAATAGCACCACCCCATATCCTCCACTGGGTGTCGTAAAAGGCGACTAATGGACCTTAAGACCCAGTGCACTGTACCAAGTACCTTGGGTCACCCGAATGGTGGCGGGTAAACAACCAACAATCGCATTCCCAAAGAGGGTTAGTGTCAGGCAGGCGGCCGACTATAAAACCATAGCCAAAACTTTAAGCAACACGTCTTAGAAGACGTGTTGCGCCGGCCCCAAGTAAAAAATGGGATAAGGGCAGGGGCATGATGAGAAGAGTTATTATTCAGTAAGACAGCTTGCCTAATAACCAGTCTACAAAATATAAAACAGGATTTAAATCTAGGTCTAGACTAACCAGCTTTAACCGCGTCACCAAAACAAGGAAAACCCAGCACTATAATAAACAGACTAACAGACCTTTCTTTTTTAAGTTTTGCATTTCTAAAAACATTACCAAACAGTTCATTATAAAGTGTTTCTTTCTTTACATTGTATTTGTTTGGTTATTATAAGTTTTTGTTAAGATTCGACTAGAGAATGACCATGGACAAAAAGATTCTCATACCGATGGTAAAGGTTTTACTTACTGCCAGCGAAATGCTACGGGTGGCGATGTATGGAAAAAGCGTTGGTTTTTCTTTTTAATAATGTTATTTATCTATAAATTAACTAGATGAACTTTTAAGAAAGACTATTTACATATTTTGTTGGTAATTCATTCATGCCTTACACCAGATTCATTGAATAATTTGTTATACTTTATTGGTAGAGTCTTTTAACCATACCTCTCAAGGTATTTGTGTTGTATGTATTTTTTTAATATTAGAACGAAAAAAAAGTCTGATTTAGTTAATTCTTCTATCTAAATATTACCATAAAAAATATCTCTTCGCATCAGATGTGTATCGGCTTAAATGTCCGTCACTCCAAACTCACGTCACCGTCAAAAAGACATCAGTGAAAGTTCCGTCTGAATCCTTATTCAGAAAGCCATCGGAATTGCTGTAAAAGTCGCATTCTTTGTGTTGTCCCACGTTCCAAAGGCTTCGATGGAACAGATAAGTAATTAACTGTTTTGGTTTAGTGGATTTCTCCTTAAAATAATTTATTAAAGACGTAAAATTTGATGCGATATTAAACCTTATTGCTTTGGCGTATAGTATTAATGCTACTGAGTGGTCTGGACAAACTCTATAAAGAACCTTGAAAAGAATTTGATACACCATCAGAGCCTAATAACATTGACAAGATTATAGCCTTTGTGATATTGTTAAGGACGAATCTAATAATAACTTTGTGAGCTAATTAATTTGTAAATATCATTTAAAACACACACACACATTTTAAAATAACTCTACAATATGTAAAACTATTCAAGTGTAGACTAAAATTAAATACTATTTTTAAAATATAACATCAAGTCATTGCTCGCGGCTCTACGTTAGTTCTTTCATATAAAAGACATCAACGCGCGCTAATCGAGCGCGAGTTATTTTATTCGTATTATAAGTCAAGGTCAGTTTCACCACTTTCTCATTTTGCATTGCAAATTATATAAATGAATGCAAATTTTTATATTGTATTAATATCGACATATCCTATCATTTATTAATTGATTATAACTGGTAATATCTTCCGGTTTATAAGTAAGAAGAGCTAATTACAGTACAGAAAGTGTTTATAGCCTTATTGTCCATACTAAAGACGTGTGAATCGACTTGACTTGTAAATTGAGTTTAGAAAGATATCTGATGTTAGTGCTGATGAATTTATGACTTTAAATAGTGATCTTAATACAATTAATTAACATTTTATTAATACAAATTGGCATTTTTAGGGTTTCTTTGATTTAATTACACTTTTAGCTATAGCATTAATTTTATCAAAACTTGACATGTAAATTAGAGCAGGATAATGTCTTATTAATCCGTGCTGTTATCTATTTCAAATACTATTGTACAATTTACACTAAATTCTTGTATGACAAAACCATCACCGTTACATGACCGGGCAATTGAACCCGAGACCTCACGCTGTTGTGTGACGAATGCCAAGCCTTTATTTAGCAGAACTACTGCAATCAATTGATGCAAATCTGCTATAGACGGGCAGTAACCTCTCTATTTCATATGATCCATCAATTTTTTGTACGAATAGAAGACTCAGACTTGCTTTGATTTCACCTGTCTTAGTAGAACTATTAATTTATTCAAACGGCCGGACGAAACACTAATAAATCATCAAAATATTTAAAACCTATTTAGAATTATAAAGGAGAGACGTCAGATAAACTTGTAGCTCAAAATCAAGTTCAGAATCGAAAGTTAATCTTTCATTCTATAAATACTAATCCTACTAATTTAAGCGCGAAAGTTTGTATCGATTGTTACTAATTTTAATCGAGAGTCGAGATATAAAATAATTTTGGAAGACTTTTTGACCCAAAAATACGGTATTCACATTTTTCCCCATATACGAAATGACCAAAAATTGGGTTAAGGATTTTGACCTGAAAACAGTGTCCATACTCTTTCCTCGATATATTCACAGAAACGGGTAAAACCGCTAACGACAACTAGTCATTCATAATTGAATGACATAAATATAGTACTGGCGATCGTTTTGTAAGTAATTCAATAAAAACAAAAGAGTCGTGACGTCACGAGTTGACTCAACTGATTCAGTCGCTGTCGAGCAAAAAACGGTTTGTTGTCTATTGACTAACTTGAGATCTTAGGATTAGAAAATAGGTTTAAAAATACTTACAATACTAGGCTTTTTATACGCATTTTTGTTGCTATTTCAGTACATTGCTATGCATTGACATAGGTAGTAGTTAAACTCTACTTAACATTTATCTTTCTATGAAAAGGAGAGTATGGATGGATGTTTGTTACTCTTCCACGTTCAAACGGCTGGAGTAATTTTGGTGAAATTTTGGTATGGATTTAGTGTATACTATGGATTAACACATAGTTTGTCTTTTGCCTGACTCCATTAGGTAATGTTTTTGCAGCTATAATTGTCATTCATGTGGGCGAAGTTGCAACAGCTACGCAGTAAAAAAAACGTCCTTTAATACTCTCATAAATATATGTAAAGATACTCGATTTCAGTACTAAAAGCGCGAAACAACTCCGGCATTGTTGAGCATTCCCCCCGTTGGAAACAAGTTATCGTAATCTACTTTCTACAGAATATTGCAGCGTTTCAACTTGACCTACATAGTCTAAATTAACATCTGTAATCTGTCATAACACTTTAAAATTACTTCAATTACTACTATTATACTAATTTTTATTTAATACCTAACAATGTAATGACTCTCTTACTTAAATGTCAAATTTTGACAGCTGTAGAGATTTGAGAATTTAAGAATAAGATTAGTTTGTTGTGTAAGTATGAAATACTTTGTATTGTTCCTTTGTAGTTTATTTTTTAGTGCTTTATTAAATAACCAAAGTGGTGGTCGAAAAGCCAGCTGTAATGATCACAACTAGGCTGGTTACAGTCAGTAGTTTCTTAATATAGAGCAACCCCTCTAACCAAGATACATTTTTACAAACGTTAGCGATCATTAATGTCGAAACGCTCAAATGTATGGAGATGACAGGTCAAGACGACGACGACAGGACTAAGTCACGTGATTTATCGAAAATAAAAGTTATTTTCATAATTTTGAGCATTTCTTATTGACGTTAACAATTAAAGATATTTTATTTAGCTAGAGAGGCTGATTCCAAAGGCCAATGGAATTATATAGCAGTTTTTTTTATTATAGTATCATCATTGTACTTTTGCCACTATATTGTCTCTGGTAAACACCAACTGACATTAATGCCAGTGCAAATGTATGATATACATCAAACGGCATAACAAAACACAGTAGCGAATACAGAGATAAATAGCTAACGGTTACAGTTTAATGGTCTTACAGGGACTATCAGACGTGATACGATTAGTGCATTCGCGACAACTCCTACCGGTTAGTCCAGTTACTGTGTTGTTACCAAAAAGACAGTTTTCTTGTTTGTGCAATCAATATTTGTAGAGCCTATTGACAACTGTTCACATTTGTTAGCGGTTTGCTGACGATGTGCGAGTTTTAGCGATTGGACGCAAATTATATGCTTCAATAGGCATGTAACTATTCAAAAACACTTTGTAAAGCTCAACATCGATTTCATACTATTTCATATTGTGAAATGTAGTAAAAGCTATTTACAAAATCGTTGTCTTTTTTGGAGTAAATAAGTTGCTTCTTCTAGTCAATACTTGTACAATTTTTTGGGATGCCGATATCAGAACTCGGCAGCTTTTTGTAAATATTGCACTATGTATCTGCAGTTCAACTGCAAGTGGTTGTAGGTTTGCAAATATCAGATGAAATGCTGAAATCAATTGTTTTACACATTTCAGAATATATTACAACGATTTCCTTTTCTAACCTACTCTACTAAAGACATTATACACGGACGCCAATTATTCAAGACCAACGGTTACCCTTTGTAAACTTTTTAACAACAAAAATCAATTTACTTTATTATATCATTCAAAAGAAACCAAAAATAGAAAACCAAAATTATGTAAAGAAAACAACTTCAGCTACAATGAAATTCACTTTGAAATGCGCCGACAAGCCGTGAGAATGCTGAATAACAAATGTATTATTACAATATTATTATTCTTTCATTTAGCTTCACGTACATTGACCACCGTATTACGTTATTATTACGTTGGGGAAAGTGTCATTGATATGTTAAAACGGTAAAATAAAGAATACTTCACCGTTCCGCTGGTTGCCACAGTCTAGATAAATCAGTGGGTAATTATCTAATGAGTTTGGTTGTACTGTGGCTGTGGTGTGCTTAGAGAAGGAAGGTTTGTTTTTGTATGTTCAAGGAATTGATTTTGTATGTTCTAATTTGCTCATCTGAGTGATAATTTAGAATAATTTAAATAAAAGTTTTTAATTTAATTACTCCCGCACAAAGACACCCAGACACACTCAGAACAAGCATTTGAGGACAGCACAAATTCTTGTCCTAAGCGAGGATCGAACCCGCGACACGTCACAGTGGTAATTGGTGTGGTAAATTATACCACTCGGCATCCGTTCATTTGACCATTCACCATTCAGATGACCAAGGTGGAATGTAACATCGATTTAGCAGTCGTTAGGTTATTTTAAGTGATTTAAGACCAGATTTTTTTACATAGTTCGGTAATGCAGTTGATGTTTAATACTACTTAAATGTCATTTTTTATTAACCGGGGAAATAATATTAAGGTCGGGAAACACAAAAAAAAATGATTTACACGAATATGCGTGTTTATTACTCCTACTGTATTCTTTAAACACGAAAATTTCAAAGTTAGTCACTGTAACGGGTCGTTAAAAGTAACTGCTGGTTTTAAACATCGGTAATTAGTTTCCACGTTAAATCCTTAAGTTCAATGTTTTCTACTTAGAAAGTTAAGTAAATATCAATGAATTATTAAGTAATTAAACTTGCATGCAATTATGCAAAAAACAAATGCCGGGTATTGACATTTGTAAAAACGTGACAATAATAAAATTATATTTATTTACAACAAACAGTAATTATAATATAATGGAAGAAAGCACTTATGTATTACATCAGCTTTAGGAAACATTCCATTGTGCAAAATAATAATATTTGAAGAACATCTACTCATTATGTATCTGTCTTCAATAATTAATATCAAATAGTACATTGTTCGTTGAGCATAATTGCCCTACTGTAGCAACTACACTGTGTCGAGCAGCCGGCGCCGCCGCTCTAGTTTAGAAAGTGAACTCTCCACGCAGACTTCCTACGGTAACGTTTACGTTATAACCACGATACTGATCTGGTTCAGGATTACTCCGCATTCCGTTACGTTGGACGGTAGTTATTGAATCTTAGAGTTTATTTGTAATGGGAAATATTTGGAAAATGGTTGGAAATGTAGTAATCGGACCTATTTTCTTTACCTTATTATATGATGTAGAGCAAATAGCTATTATAATTAGTACTTGTGTGATGTATATTATTTAGGTATAACTGTCAAACTGAGAATTCTTAAGGTTTTTCGTAACGCAGTGTTTTAAACAGTAAAGGAAAAAAAATAAGTAGGTATTCACGTTATGAAAATGATTTATGCTAGCATTTACAGTCTAGACTATATATTTGAGGCGTAAAAGTAATTATTACTTTATCTTCGAAAATAAAACTACTTTAACTTATTGTGCAGTGTATCAGTGAAGACTTGTAGTTGGTTGTATGTTCCAAATTCATGTAATTTTACCTATTGTGCTAACTGTTAGTCTTCCTTATATGTAAATAAAAAAAAAACTCAAGTCTAAGCTAAAGTCTACTAACCTTCTCAAAAGGTTGTGTGCTGCTAATCTTGTATAATTTATATCAACATTATTATTACACCCTTTACCAATGGATGTAGGCATCATCATCATCAAAATCTTCCTGCCCTTATCCCATTTTACTTGGGGTCGGCGCAACACGCTCTTTTTTCCATTCTCCACAATCAGACGTATGTAGGCATATAAAAACACGTACACTATATCATCCGGGACATCACAACAACACTTGCTAGAAAGGTCACCTCCTCATTGTACTATGATTGGTAGCATTAGCATACAAAGCCTCGCTTGTAACACGTTGCCTCTCGTTGTATAATTGAAGTGTCAAATAACTGATCACCATTGTATGCCAGGAACTGTACCACACATCAGCTGCGCGTATCCGTGACTGTCAAGGTCAGGGCTTAGGAACATTAGTATATATACTTAGGAAACAGCCAAAATTCTACTTATTAGCTCTGAAAACAAACTAAATAGATTCAGGATTAATCTCGGCTCGAAACAGTTCGCGAGTGTTTTTTGTTTAAGTAAAGGTTCGAGTGTGTTTTATAAGTATATACTTAATAATTATTTTTTTATGATTATAAAAAACGTCTGTTAGGTAATAGCATATTCAAAGCAAATTAGAATTTGCAACAGAAAACTGTCAATAAATGTATAAGGACAAAATATTGGTTCAAGCTCACTGCTCAAATTCTGTTGAATTTTATGAAAAGCCAGAAGTAGCTGAAAGTAATCCAGAGGTAAAACCAGAAGTAATCATGTTACCATGTGCCCTAAAAGGAACTAAATTAGTAGTATGAAATGCTGGTTATATGTGTATCTTTATCATCAACAGCCCGCATCAATTCACTGCAGGTCATAGGCTGAACACTTTACTCACTAAAATCATTCTAAAAAATAACCTTAAAACATCCAACCTTTATCCAGGAAACAACAAGGCCACACTAACAGACCAACTAACATCAAAAATTACAAGTTATTAAACTTAATACATAGATAAACTAAAACAAACACTTTATAATCAGATAAGTTGAACAATAGATTTAACACTGATGGCTCGATCATCTTTGTACATCTTAATTCTAGCGGAGATTAGACTAGACGTGTATTGTATTCTCAAGGATAAAGGATATCCCATAAGTTTAGTTTTGTTCGAAGATGCCTCAGGAAGTGTTATTTAGCATGCGTTTTATCGGCCAAGGTGGTATTGTTTGGCGGTTTATATTAATCAAATATTCATAGATAAGTATTCAGTGTGGAAGAAGAAGACTTGCTACGCCGACTCTAAATAATAATTGGTATAAAGGTACTCGTAGGGGAATGATGAAGTATCCAGTTCCTACTTAAATTCTACATGAGAATGCAATTTGAGTTTTCTGAACGAGAATTTCAGCTATAGTTCAGATTGAAATAGCGCTACCTGTAAATGTATTTACAAAACTGTCTAAATTTGATGTAAGCACATGGTCAACATCATATTAAAGTTAAATAATTTACAAAATGAGAACAGAATATTACTATTTTTATGTAATAGAAAAGGTAAGTTATTTAAAGACAAAATTAGATAAACAACCCGTCATTATAATTTTATTTCGCTTAAGGTAATATCCCTCATTAACTAGAAGAGGTTCTAACATCAATGCTAGCCACTGCGTGTCAAAAATCTCATGTAATCACAGTACTTTAAATTGAGCAATTAGTAAGATTACTTCTTCATTATTCCATTCAGTAGTACTACAAACTCTTAAGCAAGACTTTTAACTGTGGCAGCGAGACTACGCTCTACACTGCAAGTATCGCCATCTCGCTCTTACATCAACAACATTCGGATTTAAGTTCTCATAGTTAGAACTCAGTACTTCTAAATTGTTACTACGAACAGTTATGTCAAGCAACATCGCGTTACATGCTGTAAATTGCAATGGCTAATTAAGTTCACTGTACAGTTGTCATGGGTTTATAATTATGTAATTAATAGCTTTAGTGACACCGAGAGCCAAGCTATACATACCTACATACTGTATATACTTATACATAAGGTCGCATAGTCACTGGCGTGGCGAATCATGTGAAATTGTCTTTTAGAAGAAAGCTATTAAAGTTACGTAGTTTTTTATGTTGTTTTTATTGTTCGTGCTTCTTTGTGTGTACTTGGTATTTAAGAGGGAAGGAAAAGTTAATTATACTTTGTAATTACTATATTAGAAAAGGTGTATACAAGTGGAAGACTTATGTATTTGATTTCCTCATAGTTCTAAGTTATTCGTAAAATATGAATTTATTTATTTATAATACATCTTATACAAGTACATGTTACGACGGACTTAATGCCTGAGGCATTCTCTGCCAGCCAACCATAGGGTCGTTACCTACGATAAAATAGAAACATAGTTCAAAAGAACTCATACCTGTAATTAATAAGGTACCTTTCTAAATTAAAAATAATTAAACAGCTGTTGAAAATGTTTAGCGCAAATATCATAAGCATCAAAACAAATAGAATTTGTCGTTTTGTAAAATAAATGAGTGTCATGTAACACGTATAATAAATTGAACAAATATGACATCCGTTGTAACTTTTACTTGTCTAAAAGTGAGTGTTTTATGTCTGTTGTGTTTAGAATAAAAGAAAACTGCTTATCTTATCTACAATGGCAAGAGAAAACATTGTCGCTGCTAGTTAAGATACCACATAACAATATTTGTTAAAGTTTTGACTTACTGTTAGTGAAACATGAAAGTTTTTCTTTTTATGAAAAGTATAACTTTCTTGGAAAAGTGGTATAAATGTAATTTTAATTTTTGGATTTTCAATGGATGTATAAAACAACTTTCGGCTAATACTTAGACCAACAAAATATACCAACAGAAATCCGTTTTTTTGGAGAAGTTTGATTGTAAATACGATATGCAATTTTTCATGAAACATATAAGAGTATTAGAAGTACATAGAAAGTCTCATCCAGATCTTTATTTTTGTGATTGGATTATCCATTACTTACCATAACGACATTAAATAGAATATGAATAGTCTTAAATCATGAAAGAAGAGATTAAACATGTGTACCTACATTTTTATACCCAGCTCATATGTTATAGGATATTTGCTCGGCGTATAATTTCCCACTTTCGCTGCGACCAGTCTTTATTTGGCCATTCGATACCCGTTCACTGGCGTTTAGTTTTTTTAGTCTTTGAAAGTATATTATTCACTTACGATTTTGTTTGAAGTTATTTTCGTATCCGCTTAGAGAGAATAAATATTTTATTTTTGTCATTTTTGTTAGAATGTTTTTGAGAACGATCCTAATATAACTGTTTCTTTCTTGAAGAACATAGTATTATTCACTATCACATGGATAACTTGCTAAGTTCGGAGAGGTAGTAGTTTAATTTAAAATGCGATATTCTATAGGATTTGATATTTGAATCTAAAACCCTCAATGTTATCTGGAAGAGAGGCAGGAAAAGAAGAAAGTTTTTTAGTATTTATCTCATGGTATTTATCCTGGTAAATAGGTACTGGTAATATAGTCAACTTCACTTGCTAAACAGTGCAAATTCAATTATAAATCCTTCCTATTTGACGCTGTACAGAAAACACAAGTATAAACACAGCTTAAACCTTAACACAATTCTACGTGTACTACCTACAACGCTTGCGTTTGTCACGTCATACAATTAACGTTCTACGTTTAATTGTTTACTTTTTAATAACATATTAAGTTCCTATGCTGTCCGTGACATTTACTGGTATTCCGGTTCCGCTCATACAATATCGATTGTACAATTAGTACACGCTCATGAAGTAGGCTGTTACGTGTTAGTTGAATAAGGAGAGATAAATCTCGTACTTTATAGACGGGTGTTGCCGATTGCGATCGTTACTGATACTAGTTATTTCATAGTTTAATTATAACTTGCAGTGTTTGCTGAATGGTCCTTTTAGTAGGGTAATCAAAAGGCTACAGCAAATACTAAACTCTGCAACAAATCAGACAGTTCAAGATATTAAGGTGATAGTTAAAACATAAAATAATGATGTATTTCCACATTCTGTATTCATTAAGATGAGTCCTGCGAAGTCATCCACGTTCTTCCCACTCAAGCTAATATATCTTTCAAGTTAAATGCACTTTCAATAAATAGTATAACAAACTAGCCCATAAAAGTCCCACTGCTGGGCACAGGCCTCTTCCTATAAAGTGAAGGTTGGAGCATTGATCACCATGCCAGCTCACTGCGTATTGCCGATTTTAGGTTCTATTATTTGGAATAAAAAAGGTGAAGGAAACCATCGCGAGGAAACCTGATTTCTCACGATGGTTTCCTTCACCGTTTTAGTAGTATCTTAGAATCATAATAATCAAGTAAGTATAATAACTTTGAAAAAGTCATTTTGGTACATGCTTGCGCTGGGGATAGAGCCTGCACTTTGTGCATATAAATGCATGCGTTGAATCCACAAGGCCGCCACGAAAAGAAAATGCGAGTCTATATAACACAACATATTTTCTATTGAACCAGTGATTAACGCTATAAGCTGAAGAGTTTGCTTTATTTATGGATATTGCCCCTATTTATCACTCCATGTGCCATCAACCATATAATTTTTCCAGTAGTAAATTAAAACGACATTAATAAATTAGTTTAAAAAAAGGTGTTCTACAAAGTAGTGACCGAGACGATATTTATCGTGTATCTAGGACAATGCACATTACTATACACGAATTGCAATACAACCTTACGTAACGTATCGTAAACCGTAATACTAGCACATAAACACGTTCCGATTCACGGAAGTTCGTTTGTTGATACAGTTTTCATTTAGTTTGTGTGTGATATGGAAATTATTTGATGGTGGGGATGAAGAATTTGTTTTATGTACAAACACACCCAATAATAAACATAATACGCAGACACACTGATATTGTAATTTAAGTCAACCATCAATTGTTTTTTCTTTATTTGCCATTTTCTCTGTTTACAAATTAATCACTACATAGTATAAAACAGTCGCTGACGCTATTTGTCTGTTCACTTAAATCTTTAAAACTACGCAACGGATTAAGATTTTTTTTTCATTTTTTTTGTAGATAGAGGTTTATATGTATAATACATCAGTATTTCACCCGTGCGAAGCTGCAGGTCGCTAGTTTACTATAAAAGTATATACTGTTTAAGTCTCATAGCGGACACAAAAGAAACGTTAGGCATGAAATTTCTAAACAAAAATGAAATGTATTGTGTCCGAAAGTTAACCATATTATTCATAGATAGCCTAACACAAGTCTAGCCAATTCACTAATACTTCACGTATACAGCTAAGTCATCAATACTATATTGTTATATCCGCACATCGCTGCACTCAGTAATTTTGTAAAGTCTCATCCTTTCTCCAGTCGATAGTACCGTCAGCAGCAAAATATAAAATAAATTAGAATTAGAAATTGAGTTTTAGCATGTAAGTTTTTTTTATGCAGTATTTCATCGTAGTTTAGTTTAACAATTATCAATAATTACATAAAATTGATCACTTACTTTTAAGTAGCAAAATAAATATTTTACAGATTTAAAATATTAGAGAATACAGTAAGTTAGTTTTTTTTCGTTTGGTTAATTTTTGTCTGAGAGTCAATGTCTGTTGAAGTGACTTTGGTACATAACATTTAAAAATATCATAAGACTATTATTTGGCATTATTTATATATGCTAAAAATAGTATTTTTGTGTGACCTGGAAATCAAACCCGACACCCAAATTGAGTCATTATATCTTTTTTTGTTCGTTTCCAAGTAAAAAGCTTAGCCTTTTCGAATAAAGAGGAAATGAACAAATAAAATGCAAACGCAAGGGTAACAACTTTTACATTTATGTTACATGCACTGCAATTAACTATAGTTCAACTCATGTTAAAATTTAAACTAGAGTATAACGTCAAACTTAACGGATACAAGATTAACTAACGTAT
Source organism: Chrysodeixis includens (assembly GCA_941860345.1). Lineage (NCBI taxonomy): Eukaryota > Metazoa > Arthropoda > Insecta > Lepidoptera > Noctuidae > Chrysodeixis > Chrysodeixis includens. The sequence goes on along the minus strand of OW796099.1, from coordinate 2,016,978 downwards.
TGAATGGGATAACAGTACTTGAGTAGTTAATTTTATAAAGCAATTGTTGGTAATTAAAAACAATTGGAATGATATCTATTATTTCGTAATAACTTAAGTATACTATGTAGACAAATTTTATATTGGTAGCATATCTCGCAAAACATTATTTTTTCATTATTTTACTAATTTGAAACTATTATCTGAAATGTTTCCTTTTAGAAGACATTTAGTGACAATGTCTAAAATTAAAATTAATAAGTATTGGAATCTGAAATCACCAATCCGCAGGGAGCCAGCGTGGTGATCAATGCTCAAATCTTCCCTACATGGGAAGAGGCCTGTATCCAGTAATACGTTTATAGGCTAGTGTTAATAAGTAGGAAAAGATCTTTTAACTACTTACTTTTTTTTATTTAGCCTATATAAGATCGCACTACTAAGCCTTCCCTTTCTTCCAAAAAAAACCTAAATAATAACTTACGAAAAAATTTAATCTTTTTTTTATTTATTTTCTCGCTGACCGTATTTAATCTATTCCTCTGCAAGTCCGTACTTACTAAAGTAACAGTGAAAGTGTTAAGAATGTTGCCGAGTGAATGAGATAATTATGCTCCGCTTGATATTTTCGATCGTCAATAAATGTTACGACGGTTGTCATGGTTACGTGGAGATATTTAGATCGAAGTAATTGTGATTGAATTTGTTACATCTCGTAGACTCGTACTGTCGAGCTGTGTTTTGTTTTTTGTTGCTCGGTAAAAGGTTGTAGAGTACTTTGTGAAAGAGTTTGGGATAAACACAAGTAATTTTAATAGTATGAACAAGAAATAAATAAATAGTTTTTTGTTATTTTATGTTAACGTTTCAAACTCTTTAAATTTTTCTCTAAATTAATTATGATAAGTATCTTATGAATTCGTTGTTTTTTCTCGCCCTGCAAGGATCTTACATCAACGAACTTTTACTATTTAAACACTCTTATCCAATAACCAAACTCACACTCAATTGAGCATACAAAAACACATATCCTACACAAAACGTTCATCTAAATACCATCCTTGACACATATCAACAGAGTTTAGGTAACGACATATAACGACACAATACCAGCCTACGTGAGAAATCAGTCTTAAGACAATACACGTATCATAGAAGCAATTTACCTTTTTGTTTAACGTTTTGTTCGTCTTTTGTTGATTACTTGCTAAGTCGTGCGGTCAACCCTTTGTTTTCCGTGCCAAGTTGATCCGCGTGACGCTTTGACTTATTGTAAGGCCTATGTAATATGTGAAGCAATTAGGTTGTGATGACCGTAACTAATGAAGAGTGGGTTTGGCGTATTGGTGTGACTTTGGTCTGTTTGAAAGAAACATCTTTTTAGGGTTCTGTACCCAAAGGGTAAAACGGGACCCCATTACTAAGTCTGTCTGTCTGTCTCCAGGCAGTATCTCATAAACTGTGATACCCTTTTCTCTCATATGGTTGCACTAATTCTAAGTATTTGATATCTTACTAATGTACTTCATCATATGAAAATCAGGAGCTACTTTTTTTGTAGTCTTTGCTACGCTAATCTAAGCCAAGCTAGATACTTCTTTGATTAAGACAGGATATGTAAAAACAAGTAACGTAAGCTTTATTTGGTACTAATGTCCGTCGAATGCAATTCAAATGAATTATTTTAATCACTTAATGAAACCTAATGAAGCTATAGAATTTGATTAGCACGGTTTTCACGTGTGAACCTAGCTGATGTCTTAATTGAACATAAACATGAATACGTCAATACTTGCTTAGTTCTTGATAGGTCTATGTCGCTGTTCGTCATACATCTATTACTAAATATTGCTCTTTCCGAAATCAAAGTTACTGTAATTCTTCATGTTTGGGATAAAAAGGAAGGCTCATAAATTTCCTTTTCCAAATTTCCACTATCCCATTTTGGGCAAAGATTAGCGATAAGTTCTGTTATTAGATCTTATATCGTTAAAGACCCATAATATACTTAGTACTTAAAATTGAAATACTTACATCCTTCTTAGTGTAATTACCGTCATAGATAAATCCTATAGCTTTAGCTAGATTGGTTAGGTCTAGTAATGTGGTATAACAACATATCTTGAATATCTAATTAACACTCAAGAAGTCGTTTATCATAATTTCTAGCGTTGACAACACTTTTACCAGTACCTTCATAATTAGCGCACATTCCTGAATTAACATACATAGACTAGCAATGGTAATTAATTTATTCAAGTTACAGAGCATTTACTATCAGTTATTAACAAAGAACGGTTGCCGTTGTTTGAGCGAGACACCGCTATACAACGTGTAGTGCGCTATCTCGCTTTCACAACTGCAATAATCCTACTCGAAGATCTCGTGGTACAGGGGTGTATATTGACGTATATTTCTTAGTAAATCCGTTTGAAACTAGATCGCCTCGGTAAAAGCCTGGGTTAGTTCTAGGAAAAACCATTTATAATAAACTTTATGACTAATAGATCGTGATGTAAAGTTCAGATTATTTCTTAGTTGTTTTTGTCCAAGTGTCATAACACAATAATTATGTATTTGATTATAACTGATTACTACTAATGAATTAAAGAAACAAAGACACTCATACTCAGAACAAGCATTTGTGGATGGCACAAAATCTTGTCCTCCACGGGGATCAAACCCGCGACACGTCGCGTACAGTGATTGGCTTAGTGATCTATACCATTCGGCTATCTATGCAGTCAATTGTATGTATTTACTTTCGCTGACGTTTAAAGGTTTAGTTCCTACTTGTATATTACGATTTGTACACTCAAATGAATAACAAATTATTGTATTACTTGAATATTTTCGCTAATTAAATTGTTGTGATTAACATACGTCAATGTCGGGTCGGCAGGCCGCGCCTTCTTCCATTTACGATATTAGGAAGTAGCGAGTGCTTTGAAAAGAACTTGACATGTCCACGACAAAAAAATATGCTAAATAATTGGAAATTTTCTGTTACGTTGAGAAGTAAATGAAATAGGTGCAATATTCTTGATGATTTGACAAATCTTGTTCAAAAAGTTTATGGGATTTTGTCCTTGGAAAAGTTTTAAAGATTTCAACTACCATTATTTAGTAAATAAAATGATATATATTCCATTGCCTTTTATACCTAGATATCATTTCTTGACATTTTGTTTTTCATAATACGATTAAACGGTTGCTTCGTGAATAGTGTGATTTGAGTTTAATCTGATGCCTATAGAACAGGACGATTGGCTCCCAAACACTATTTTACTTAAATTCTCTAAGTCTTAACTTATGACCACTTAAAAAAAATCCAAATACAAATTAAAACAATTAGTTACATCACATTTCGCTCCACATAGCATCTAGGCGCGTGTGGTCATAGAAAGCGCATTGCGGCGCATACCTGCGCCCGCGCAGGTCGCCGTCTCTTGATAATTGATCAACCGCTTATTGGTGCGTACAAGCTAGAACGATCAAATGATGTGACTGTTTGCGAAATTGTAATTGTATAGGCCTATTTAAACCCATGATGGACTATCAACCGTATACAAGAAGGAGCCTGTTGGTTTAGTGGTTAGTGGCCCTGACTGCTATACCGGAGGTCGTGGGTTGAACTCCCGTCCAGGACAAATATTTGTGTGATGTACACGATCATTTATTCCGTCGGGTTGTTATTTATCTACAACGGAATAACTTTACTTTTGAAAAGATCAAAACAAATCTATTGCAATGTATTTAAACGGAAATCAAAAATCCAAACAGACCAAAACATTCTACGTTACATGAACATATATATCAAAACAATTTTAAAATCAGTCAGGCCTTTACCTTGTGGCGATTACAAAATGTTATGCATTTTATTATTTTTATTACTTAATATTGTTACAATATAATATGTGCATTTCCTCGTTACATATATTATGCAATACTCAAGGCTAAAAGTAATTTAAATAAAACGGATCAGGAAGAGCATCATCAAGTATTTGAACATTGTATGTTGTACGGATGTTAGATGTATAAATCATAACGTCTTAGTTTATTAAAACTCAAGTAGAGTTTTAATAAAATAATTATGCATTTTATTAGTAGTAAATTAGTAGATAATTACAAATAAAATGTTATTATAAAATCTAACAAATACGGTCACACTAACTTTTGCTTACTTAGGAATGATGAAAAACTATTAAAATGATTTAAATAAAATCTTTGTTAGTATTGAGACTAAAAACTTAATTATCAATGTATACCAATTTCTTCATGATTTGCGAAAGAAATTAAATGATATTATTTATTTAGAAACTATAAAATTACCCCACATGCTTATAAAAAAAGGATATAAAAAACTCTCTATAAATACACCTAAACATCTAAAAAGGGAAATTAGCATTTTTTAATTCTGACACAAAAAAACCCTAGGCCGATTTTATCATAAAATTATCATAGATTTGACAGATTGAATGTTTTTATCTCAAAAAAAAAACTTGTATTAAATCCTAAACATCTGGTCAGGTACCAGGGCGTCAGATATTCGCAGAGTTAGGATGAGATCGAAAGTTGTCGCAGTGAAAGTGTTGATAGACAGATTTATTGATATGAAGAGTCCGACTTTATGAGATTGTTGCTCTTAGTGCGTGCGCTAGGAGATAACTTAGGTTTTAGTTTCCAGTCAGTGACTCTACGGGTATGCTATTAGCTTTTGTAAGACTTATAACTTATCACAATGGTCGTAAATACAACAGTTTTTCTTGTATATGACATACATATATATACGTCGCAGATATATGTAAGCATATCGTTCAATTTTGTACTGATAGATCTTATTCGTGTCTGTCGGATATCTTGTCCGTGTGGTGTCCGGATATAAAGAATAGCACCACCCCATATCCTCCACTGGGTGTCGTAAAAGGCGACTAATGGACCTTAAGACCCAGTGCACTGTACCAAGCACCTTGGGTCACCCGAATGGTGGCGGGTAAACAACCAACAATCGCATTCCCAAAGAGGGTTAGTGTCAGGCAGGCGGCCGACTATAAAACCATAGCCAAAACTTTAAGCAACACGTCTAGAAGACGTGTTGCGCTGACCCCAAATCATAATAATTGGGATAAGGGCAGGGGAATGATGAAATGATGATGAGATCATCATTCAAAAATTGATAATCTTGGTTTTGTGGAACAACAATCTTGAACTCGAAATTCGCCTGAAATCATTACACGTCTGTTACAGAAAGGCGGGTAATGTTTTTACCTTTACAATTTTACACGTCGCGACGTGTAATGATAAGGATAAAATATGTTGTTGGTAAATCAAAATCAAAAGTCATTTATTCAAATTAGGCTACAATGTAGCACTTTCTAAATGTCAAGATTCATAAATAAATTATAGACAGAGCACCCCCTCGCCCACCCTTCACCGCTTCCTGTGCTATTGCTACGGGAGAAGAAACGGTGCAACAAACTCCCCAGCAGCAATTATTTATTTATTAATGTTATTTTGTATTGTTGCAGTGTATGAGGATGCGACCCGGTGTGTGGTGGAGCGCGGCGGCGCTGGCGCTGCTCGCCGTCACCAGCGCATTGAGGACCACACAGGTATGTACATATTCCATCTGTCCACATCATGCATGCATGCATGTCTCCTGACCGATTTCAGCCACAGCGGCTAGTGTTACTATGACACCAGCTAGCTACGCAGGACATATACTGCACAAGCGTGTGCGCAAACACAGGTGCATTCTCCGTTTCTTTACTCTCATAGCCAGATGGGACGGCAATCGACACGACCGGAGAGAGATAAGGCGTATTGTCCTCATTTTTACGTGCCTTCCGAAACACAGAAGCTGTGATATTTATTTCTAAACCGCACACAACATTCGAAAAGTCGGTGCACCCCGTGGGAATCGAACTCATAAACTTTAACTTGGCTGTCCTATGGTCTCTAACCACTAGGCCTTCACAGCTTTGGAATTATAATACAGGAAGAAGTTGTAGGATGCAACGTGTACCGACTCACACCGACAACAGACCCCGGTTATATTTTATATCTTGCTTCTGTGCAGGAAACAGACTTCTTACTAAATTTAACTTTCTAAAAAAAAAGTCGCTTTAAAACAATTTTGTTTAGCAGATGATTTTATACGAGAAGACCATTTTCTTTTTAATATACTATGGTGACACAAATTGTGAAGTACTGATAAAACTGAGATGGTTTATCGTACTAAAGCTTCGCATTTGTTTTCCTGTAAGATTCATTTGAGACATTCAAGGGTGTTATTTTAATTTTGAGGCTTTCAATTGTTTTGCTAATCTTAATAACAAAATATTTAATTGTTTTTTTGTTATTCGGATATCCTTATTTAATAAAACAAATAACAAGTTTAATTACATCGAGAAAATCTTCAAGGAGTTCAGCATAAATATTTTTTAATCTGTTGTTCTCAATCTTACATTTTGAAAAATTAATTTCCAAAAAATGGAAGGTCAATGAGTTTACGTATTACATATGTAATTCAAAAGACCTTAAAAAGTTTATTATACCTACCAAAATGGAGATATAAATAGCATATTAATACGTTTCAGTGGAAATTAAACTAAACTTGTCTTAAAACAAGTTATAATTATTAACTGGTAGCACGCTTACAAAGCCTATACTTACATATCTACTTATGGTAGTTGTACAAATAATACGGCCTTACTTATACAAAGAATTTTTAAGTTGACGGTAATATTCAATTAAATTATCGATCGAAAACAAAACATGTTGCGCCGACCCCAAGTAATATGGGATAAGGGCAGGAAGGTTATGATTTTCAATCGAATTTGAAAATCGTGTTCAGAATTTCCTCGCAGAGTTTTTGATTTCTGTGGTTTCCGTAAATTACTAGAAGATTTACTAATTCACATGAAAAACCATCAGTTTTGATAGACAATTGGGTTTATTCTTGTTTTGCCAGGCGAAGAACGATTGGCACTAAACTTAACTTCAAGTAAGAACAGCCTACTTTTTGTCACAACAACCAAACCCACAAGCAAAAGCATACACACACAAGCTATACGAGTGTCGGTCAACTATCAAGGTTGCTAGATATTGTTACAGTATCATTTATGTGCCCGGCTGCACACCAATACGGTGAACGTATTACTCAATATGATCGCGGTGACGTTTGTACACAAATGTACGTTTATCTGTGTCAATTCAATTTGTTGTATAATATTGTTAAAAATAAGAACTTTCTTGTATTTCGATTAACGCACAATTAGGTTTTAAATTACCTTGTGCATATAACGATATTTGTTGAGTATTTATTAGTAAAAAGAGTATTTAGTTTGATTTAACTAGACCTAGTTTCTTATCTTTTATTTATTCAACTTATTCTGTCATGATACTGAACTAGGATTCTTCACTGGGTTTCCTTTATCATCTAGATTAGATAGTTAGGTATACCTTTACGATATTCAAGCCATTTTAACTACAAACCTTTAGGACACTTAAAAGAACTTAAGTATGAATCTCAAATACTTACAAAAACCAGAGAATCTAGACTCATTGATTCTCATGTCCTTTTTCGCAATCAAAACAAAGTAATCAGCTGTTAAACCAACCATTTACGACACACCATCGCGTCTAGTCTAGGCCCTATTTGTTCATACCTGTATTAACTACCGCTAACAGCGCTCCACTTACCAATGAAATCTAAAGGAAAACCAGTCCTAGATGTAACAGATATAATTATATCCAATACTTGTCTATACGGCGACATTATTGCCTGAATCACTTTACAAGTCGGTAAACAAGCGAGCAACGAGATGAAACTTCGGACAAATAGTTCAATGTATTTTGTTAATGGAATTCTGTCGCTAGTCAATCAGTGCTTGATTTGATTTGAATATTTGGTACGTTATTTATTGGACACGATTGATAGCTTGCAACGGTTATGAATAAATACCGAACTTATGCGATAGCGTGAGATGAATTTATTGTTAGGAATCAAAAGGTTTTGTATGTATATTAAAAAAAAAACATTCCAAAAAGATATATCATATGAAGTTTATAAATATATCATTTGGTAGTTACTGCAGATGACTAATTCTGCAAAAGTCGTTACCTCCTTTTAACGCAGTCGCTTAAAATTTATTTACATTCCATCTTAAAGTATACAATAATTGATATCGCCGTTACAGCATTCAGTAGCATGTTTGTAACAACTATTTCGTGCGTCTTCTCATTCATTCAAAAAGACAAATGACGTTGGAGTTATTCAAAAAAATATAATAACATTTTTTTGTGGTAAAATTAAACAGTGACAAATGAAGAGTGAAATCATAGTTTTCACTACAATGACATAATAAGTATATAACGCCGATTAGTATGGCCGGTAAGCGTTAAAATTGCGAATTAATTTATCTCGGGACGCTCACCCCGCTTTCTATAGGCGCGAATACATCTTCTCATGTAAATAACCTGCAATTAGATAATTATTGCTAATTAAGATACGTTACACGCAATTTTCATGCACTGCTAGTCAGATATGTTTGGATTTCAGTTTATGTCTCGCCTTTGTTTCGAAATTAAGTCATGTAAAATGATAACAGTACTGTAATGTTTACAACACTTTGCTGGATTACTATAACTGTTTATATACATGTAAATATTTGTACATATCTGTTTATACACCCCATACTCTTAATAATGGGGGTTAGTTGTATTGCAGTGCTTGCGACCGGGTCTTTAAATCCAAACTCGGTTTAGCCAGTCACATCAGGGCTCACGCTAGGAGGTGAATTTGCCATGGGTCGCCGTTATCGAAATCAATAGGGAAGCATTTATATAGTAATGTTAGTGAGTTAACTATCTAATAAATAATTTACCTTACTTTATACTGTATATACTTGAAACAATCGTATAAATAAGACAGAAAGTTGAAATTGAATTATGAATTCATATTCAAATTTTAAATAAATTAAGTAGCAGTACTGTAAGTAATTACATTAGAACGGTTCTTATTTACAAATTTATTCGTAACACTTAAGTAATAAATAATATAATAATTATAATTTAACAAGTAATTACTATGGATTGTCTTATTATTTAACTTTTATCATTGGTCTTGTCACTAACACTTTCGATATGCAGATTTATGCAATGTAGACGTATGCACCTCAATGCATGCTCGTATGGTATGCAACGCATCGTGCATGCAGCACTTTCGATAATAGCATGACTTAATCTACTACATTACTATGTACATACAACTCGTAAACTGAATGACAGTATTACTTCACAATTTTACGATTAAAAATCTTGAAGTTTGACGTTAATAACTTGATGTTTACGATAACAAGCAATTTTCTAAAAATCGACTATACATCTTAAATCCATCTTAAAATTGAGTAGACATGCAATTTTAAGTTATTTTTTTAAACGTACTGAATGTTGTGTTGCCTCACAGATCCTTGTGATGGGATTTTTGTAATGGTTATGGTCCATTAATGGCTGACTGAAATTATTATGCTACCTGTTGATAGATAAAATAACCTTTTAGGCTTTAAGCCCTTCTGTTGATGACTTGAATAACATAAATAGTGTGGTTGGATGACTTTACGTCCTTGATTTTGTATTTAATAAGTTATTGATAAAAATAATCACCAGATTTGAATATTGAAAGTAGCAATTTTGATCAAGTAAGTTTTCAACTTTTGGTCACTTAGCAATTACAGCTTAATGATAAACGCCTAGAAAAGTAGCGTTGTTTAACAAGCATTAAGTCATGATGGTAGTCGGAACTCGTAACACAATAACGCCAGTGATTATCGTCACCATTCCGTGCCATTATACGGGGTTTAGCATATTTCACACGCTTCTCCAAGGCTTGTATCTGCATTGTGTCAGGCCCTGAACTTAGGTCGCGGGTAGTCCAATATAATATGATTATATGCTCATTAGACACAATGCTCTGATTCGTCAGTGGTTATATTTTGTTATACTAGCTGTTACCCGCGACTTCGACCCATTTCACGAAATAAAAAGGTTTGTAAAAAAAAGAATTTAGGGATAAAAAGTAGATGTTGGTCGATTCTTAGAGTTACCCAATATGCTCACATAATTTTAAAAGAATCGCCTAGGCCATTTCGGAGGGTCGCTTTTTTCGCGGAAGTAGGTATTACTCCGTACATTCGTACTTACTAATAATTACGATAAGACTTTACAAGTCACCCGCAACAGCTAGTATCTCAGAAAAATGTTCTAACATCAAGTGCTACGTGTAGTTTTTAAATTCTCGTTTATAAACTTGAAACGAATTGTAAAACATGACATATAAAAGCGAGTGATGTGATTTGAAATCCTGAACCTTACCGACATGTTACACAAATGGCGGCTTACCACACAATCACGGAGCATCATAACTCTGTAACCTGACGTCTTTAAACGACCTATTAAGACTTAATACCTTATAAATCTCATGGTTATATAATTTCGAAAATAATATGGAAGTAGATGGTTGCAGTCTTAATCAGTTGCAAATTATTTTGGAGACAATCATCTTTAATAATAGTTGACATCTGAAATATAAAAAGTGAAAATAAAAAAAATATAATGTTAAGAAGGACAAAGACAGAAAGATTTAGAAGGATATGGGGGAGGCCTTTACTCAGCAGTGGGACACAATTGGCTAGGAAAAAAAGGAGGTTGTTCAATTTCAATACTTTTTCTACAAATTAGGATACGCTTGAAGAGTGTGCTAAAATACTTTTGAAATTAAATAATGCATAAACACACTAAAATATTTATCGATTTAGGAAACTAATCTAGCGCATTCATAGAATTGAGATTTATTCCGAATCTCATAAATTAAATGAATGAATTTAAAATGGCGCCTTATTGAACTTGTAAATACTGCAAATAAACAAGCCATAAAAAGAAATCACCATTAAATACTAACGTTCCTTTAAAAAAAAACATTGGTGTCATAATTTGCTTGAATGTGAGAACATATCTCAGCGGTCTTAGTTTTTTAACGCAAGGACGTAATAACGTTAATAACGGTCCAAGCCTTTCATTTTACGAAGGTCAGGCGACGATTAGAAAAATTGCTAACATTTTACACGTGGACTGAAGTTCTGTTGCGCCTATACTCTATTTGTTTAGGTAGTTAACGAAATGTAAACAATTTTGGTACGTCTGTTTTACAAAGGATTTGTATCCATTCCTGATGTTCTACCATCATCAAATTGTTGAGAGACGACCGATTACATGGGGTAGAGCAGGATCTTTTGCAAGTGATGGTGGCAAGTATTGCATGTAATGCATGCATGCGTTTATTGCACACATATAATTTGTTTCAAAATATAATTAAAAAGCGGTAAAACTTTTTATTGCTGTACTTTCCTTATGTGCTTTTATTATTCTGTACCGTTAATTGCAGTCTATTTATATTCGTAACACTTATATGATGATAATGTGTGTATTAATTATGATTATTAATTTTATAATTAAAACACGTAACATATAATCAAATGATTAGGAGTAAGGTTATGCTTTCCTGTGGCTTTTGCATAGCGTTAGGACGTTTATGGCTTTATCCTCCTAATGTTATAAATGCGAAAGTTTGTGAGTGTGGATGAAATTTGGTATGGAGTCAGCTGATACCCTGTATTAACACATAGGCTAGTTATTACTTGACTGCGAAAAAAAAGGTTATAAAACCGACTTCCACACGAGCGAAGCCGAAAAATGCTAGTAGACATATAAAAACAGTATTACAACAACAATAACACCAAAAAATCATTAGCCAAAAACTAAATTGAATATTAAATGTATTTAAAAGCAGTAGTCACTAAGAAACATCAGATATAATTGTTATTGAACGATCTGATAACTGTTGTTACTGCAGCGAAGGTTGTTTAAGTAACGAGAAAGGTAGCAAAGGTACAAGGATCAAGGTGAGTGTGGACAGGTAATATGTATACGTGGCGTATAGTAATCCTGTATGGTTTTTTATAGATTTTTCGGTGGTAAGGATCGAAAAATATGTTCCCAATTAAAAAACCTATTGCTTTTTTCATACGCATCATTAAAGAAATTCTTGCAAAACTTTGGCTCCGGTTTACGCAGTGTCTATAGATATGTTTTGATAGGTTGTTGTGTCACTAATTTATAGTAAATTATTTTTAAATTGGCTGTTGCCCACGCCTTCAGCCGCTCGAATGTCAGTTACAGAAGCAAAAACATACCCCCTTCCGACAAAGTCTGTTAAAAAGTAGGCTAATGCAGGGTGTCAGCTAACTTCATACCAAATTTCATTTAAATTTCTCCATCTGTTGGAGCCTGAAAGATTAACAAACATCCATCCATCTACACTTACAAACTTTCACGTTTAGAATAATAGTAGGCTTACATTCCTTAATAAATAGTTTTTAACGGACTAGGTATGTCAAATATTTCGATTTAATTTTTATTGTGCACATGTAGCTATTCTTAAATACGATCGTAATTCATTAAATATCTAGCTAGAATCGGACTAAATCGAATCATAACGTCATAACGGTTAGTCAAGACAAGTACTTATTTTTTGTTTACTTGTTAATAGTTTTAATTCTATGTCAATGTTAATTATTTGACGGCGTTTATTCTAGAAATTAGCGTTTGTTGTTATACTAAAATTGAAATACGAGTTCGTAATTTGTATTTTCGATTTAGTTTGGTCTTGCGACCACTTGGAGTAACAAAAAAAAAGATATTGCTCTATATTCTAAAAATTTTGTCTAAGTTACTCCTCATTAAATCAGCTAAATGCCAAAAAAAGTCTCGTCAAAATCGGTTTAGCCATTTCAGAGATAAGCGGGAACAAACAGACTAAAGATAAAAATAAATAAAAATATGCTATTTTACTATGCACACACGTGTAGTTAAAAACGTTTATTACGATATTACAAACAGACACTCCAACTTTATGTGTATGTTCAGATATAGATACCTTGGCCCATCTCTAGTTGGCAATGGACCATGATGCACTGACATTTGTATGTCTGAGATAAGTATACATTTGTCAAAAGCAATCCATCACTCTTTAAATCGCTGTCAACTATACCGAATCAAATTGTAATACAAATATACAGGATAATATTACAGTATAATGAAATGTAGTAGTACAACTCGGCCGTTTCTAAAAACAAATGCCTACCGCCACGCGCTAGCAGACAGTGAATGGTACAACTACAGTATTTTAATTACACAAATAATACACCGTTAGTCACTGCGACACGCTCGCGATTGAAGAATGCTGAGCGATTGTATGACCCGAAAGCTTAGGCGAAACTCGCGTTGCAGCCGTTTATATGAAGACACCATACTGTATCTATTATACTGTGACAATATTATTGTTGATTTCTCAATTGTTTGAACTCTGCGCCCTTAGTAAGTATTGTAGCCATTGTAAGTTATACATAGATTTGATTTCAAACGTTTCCATGTATCGGCCTATTACTTATGCATAATATGAAATAGGTTACAGTTGTAATTTTTTACGGGAAACTATTCCTTTTAAAGCCTGGCTAATAGATAAAGGAAATAAATTGAAGCAGAGCTCGTGCCTATTAATGAGAAACGTTGTGCTATTGATTAGATACTAAATCAGGTTAATTATTATTAAAATGTATTTTACTCGACAGTGAAGCCGTAAAGTTTCACACGGATATTTTTTTACTCATACGTAAGTACTTACATGTAGGTTCCTATATTTATGTACTAGCTTATTAAACCTGCTTTGATTGAGCTAAAACTTACCATACGAGTGTCAATATAGTTTTGCAAGGCGGATACTGCGCCCACTTGATTTACTTCAACGTTAATTATTTTTATAATTATGTTCTTATATCGCTAGCAGTTTGTAGATAAAATCGCCGTCAAGTTTTCTTTAAGTGTGTAGGTATGAAGAAAAATTTGATTCTTAATATGACTAATAGTGAAAAAGATTCGTATACTTGAATGTAACCTGAATGCTTTTAAAAAATGTCGAATCCTATCACATTTTACTTTATAATATAATTTAGATACACGACGCCTTTGCAGAAATTCTGGACTAAATACTCGTATCTGTTGAAATGAAGTTCTGGTTCATAAAAGTATTTTAAAGTTAAAATTACACATAAGCCCTTAGGTCATCAAATAATTTAAACCTTACTTCAAAATAGATTAATGTGCTTCTCACATATGAAGTTTAACGTTTTAACGTGTTTTTGATTACACAGCAAAACACAGCTTAAAGGCATACGTTTTATAAGTTTCACCGGACATTAAGCTTTTAATAAGTTCGAATGTAACTCGATTTGTAAAAGTATAGCAAGTTGTTACTCGAGAAAGTATATCAAGCGTTATAGTTACACATTTATAATGAGACTTTCACTTGTTAGTGATTTTAAACGAATCAAAGGTTTTTATCGGATGTATTACCTTCTAATTAAAACTCAAATATTTTTACACGGGAACTTTACACTATCTTAATTTGGTTATGTGATAAGCTATGCCTTAGTATAACTTTTGAAATGAAGTCAGTTATTCTGTAAGTAGGATAATTAAGCGAGCGAGCGACGCTTATACAGTCCACTTTTGCAGTTAATTGTTCGCGAACTCCTCCTAGACGGAAACCTTGATTCGATTTTTTTTTGAACATGTAATCGCTGAACAGCTGCATTGATTGTACGGAGCTGAGTGGTATAGGTCACTACGCCAGTTCCATCCCCGCGTAGGACAAGTATATTTTGTGCGTTCCACATATGCTCTCTCTGGGTCTAGGTGTATCAGCATGTGAATTGAATGCGTGTGAAACACCCCGTGATACAAGGATTTAATTCCTTAGTGCGGGAGACGTTTTTAAAAAGAAAAAAAAAGACAGCGGTAAAATTTAAAACAAATAGAAACAAAATACTACGTGACTTTCGAAACATGATTTCAGCATTAATAGGCACTGCTTTACCATAGTTTTTTCTTCAGGTCAAGGTGACATCGTGGTTCCAATTCTACGGTCATTATCATGATTCGGTTATTAATGACAAAATGTATTGTAATGAGATATGCATCGTAGATTGGTACACTCTACCTCGCAAAACCCGTATCAATGGTAAGCAAATTTCAACCGTATTGAGTCGCAATAAAGACGGTTTTATCTAGTACTACTAAATTGCCACTAGTTCCACGAAATTGGTGTAAATGAGTCGCGAATTTCAACTTTATTGCCACGTAATAAATACCATTTTAGGAAGTGGAACTAAAGTGCAGTTCATTGTACAGTTATTCGGCTATGTCCGGTTGTAATAATATATTGTGCAGTAGTTTCTTAGCGTGTAACAAGGTTCATTGATTTCAGATTTAAATAATACTTTGAATGACTTAATCAGTATTGTACTTAGTGATCTAATTAGTGTCTTAATTATGATTCAATAGAAGATAATTACTTTTGTTTAAAATTGTTTGTTTCCTCTGACGTGTTATCTCTTAAGATCATGATATTCTAGTCTAGCGAGTTATCAAGCACTAAGTATCCTGTTTAAATGTGTCAATCCAATGTAATGTTATATTAGTAGAGTTTTTTCATAATCAAAAGTCATTTATTCAAAAAATTAGGCAACCATCTAGCACTTTTTGAACGTCAACATGATTGTAGACATCACCCATATCGCCAACCCTTCACCGCCTCTTGTGCTTTGGCTATGGGTGAAAAAACGGCGCAACAAACTCCCCAGCAGCACGCTGTCTTTCTATTAAAGAGTAGGAACCGTGTAAATTAATATACGGGTCGACAAAAACTACAAAAAAGAACTCTTAACTACTGAGCTCAAGGTCAGCAGACCGACCAGCCACCGTAGTGAATACTAAAAGATATTTATACTGCCATACATTTCTTAAACTTCTTAAAACTATATATTTACATATTTACAGTAAATCCCAAGAATGTAACGTAAATAACTAATTTCCTGCGAAATACCAGAACTACGTAACTTGTCTCTCCGATTGAGTTTGCAAAATAATTAAATCCTGTTATATAGCCTACTTTTAGTACCATTTACTCTTATAATAGTGTATGTGATATAAGCAGTGATAGTCGCGTGGTATGACTGTTCGACTGCCACGTCAAAGGTTCGAATCCCGGCACGCACTGATGCCTTTTCAAATGCATGTGCGTATTCTAAATTAATGAACACTTGCTAAAAACGATAAAGGGGAATGCAGCACATCTGAAATGTTTTCAAGAGTGTGTCTGGGCACGTTAGAGGCTTACGATTTAAAACTCTTGATTCTAGGCATCAACCATAACAATGATAAAGAGAGAAAGAAAAAGTGTATGGGATTATAGATAAGACGTGTATAGGTGTAAACTTCACAAGGCACGCGACTGGCCACCTTACGCAAGACATTTAATTAGAAAGTAAATTAATACGTATATTTCTAAAACAAATCTACAGTTTAAAGCCACAATTATAACGATACTAATCTCTTTAGTATTGTTCTTATTATCAAAGGAATAATCTTAAGACGACACGCAATGTCTGAATGTCTTAGATAAGCTTGTAAAAGTTGGGATTTGTATGAAATACAGACTTATTTCAGCATTCTCTGAGAACAAATAAGTAGTAATTATGTGAAACAATAAAAGTACTGAATTGGCTAAATTTCATCTTCATTATCTAGATAGCAATGAGTTTTGTTTCAAATTCGTAGCTTCTTAGTTATTACTAAGATGTGGAAGATAGAGCATTATTTTTTAAAGAATGCCTAGAATGTCACCACGTTGTCTGATGTATAAATAACTAGCTGTTACACGCGATTTTTCCCGCGCGAATGTCGGTTACATCTGCGAAAACCATCCTCCCTATCTGCTAAAAACGTTTATAAAATGGCCAAGACGTTCATCCCCTGGATGTCAGCTAACTCCATACCAAATTTCATCAAAATTCCTATAACCATTTTGAGCGTGAAAGAGCAACAAACATCCATACTTACTTACAAATTTGCACGTTTATAATCACTAGCTTAAAAGTTCCATATCCCCTTTCCCAAACCGTATTAGAGTCGGATTCCGGTCTTACGTTGTTCAGACCTATGACCTACCTTTACAAAACAAAACTGCGGTTGAAATTGAAAGTAAAATAAACAAGTATTCGTCTCACGTTCGTCAGTGTCAAAATATTTGGCTCCAGTCCCATAGTTACGGGAGCACGTCGTTCACTGCATACGTAATTATAACCTTTAGGATAACAGATGTATTATTGCTAAATGTGGACATTCTAATATAATACAGTGCGTAAATATCTAGTCATTCCCATACTTTCTTGTTCTAATAAATTGACCTACTCAATCTAATCGAGAGCGAGGAAACTCTCGTTTTCTGACAGCGTAATTTGATCTATGATGATTTATAGACCAAAGACTCTAATCGTTTGAAACGTTTGGTATGAGTAGTGCAGGTAATCTACATTACACGGATACGATATAAATATTTGACAATTTACCTACAAATCATGACGACTCGATTTCAAACTTACCTAAAAATAAAGTCTCTAATTTGTTATTGCAATTAGGTAAAAAGGACATAAACCAAAATAAAATGCACTTTTCAAAACGCTGCTTATCAAAATAATCTGACGCATTGAACCAATATACAATATTTTCGCTCCAGTTTTCCTACCAACATTACCAAACAGACAAGTGGAAACATAAACTAGCAGGTATATTAATATCCAATAATTTACTTGAAAATATCACTCGTAACTTACTGGGTCAAGTTTTCACACCAACTTAATTATATCAAGTAACTGCGTGGAAACCGAAGTTGGAACCGATGGTTTAGTAATTCGTACGTCTATATTTTGTAGATATGCAGTCAAATTAAATTATTGGTTGTGTTTTGTTTATGGAATATCGACTGTATTGTCAAATTGTTATATGGTTATACGTTGTGAGTACTTTCGCTGATCAGGGCTTTCCTTTTGATTTATGATATGTATCCGTTACTGGTTTTAGTTTTAATTTAGTCGTTTTTTTTTGTTACATAATTTTCTCTTCATTGCGATTTGTATTTTAAGATTAAACGCACCTCATCGTCACCACGTATTAAACCATTTTATTAAGGCTCTATGCCAGTTTTTATAGAAGGGGCTTTGATTAAGCCCTAGAAAAATATTGTTAATGTTAATTGTACTGTACGGGTTACATTATTTGTTCCTTACTTGTAGATGAACTAAAGTACCTTTAAAAATAAAATTTATAATTTAGTGTCTCAATTAAATTTCACCTATTCAGATTCAGATAGCCTTTGACTGAATCTCTGGATTATAAACTTAAGTATATTTTTAATTACCGTCATACGTTATCCGAAATCATGTACTTATAATTGTTACAGATGACTCTATTACATTCTATACGAAAAGTTCAAACAATTTCCTTTTATCTGCGATATGTGTAGCATTTAACAAATTAACATGGGCAATAGCTATTAATTCGTAACACCATCAATTGCAGTAACTAATGATAGCGTATCATATAATGGTTAATGACTTACGTTAGTTTAACTGCGGTTTGTTGAACTTTAAAGGTCGAGGAAGCTATGGCCAGTGACCATAGTCTAATGTAGATGGGTAAGACCTCACATTCACTTGAAGAAGAATTATTACATTATTATTAATGATTTGGGAAACTTGTCAAATTAAGAGTTGTTATTATGTAAATGTAATAAATGGTTATGTTATTTTTAGTGATGTTGTATATTAGAAGTTCGTTTTTAATTTAATAGGTAGGTATAAGCACATAAAGTAGTCAAAAGACAACATAGTAGATTGTATACAAGGGCTCTTATTTATGTTGTATTTAATGGTTAAAGTGTATACTTCAGTTAATGGTATTAATTCCAGCTGTCTGTTCTTTTTCGATTTCTTTTGTCACTATTTATTACTAGTTCATTTAAATTAGTCTTAACAAAAAGTTAACGATATGTTACGTGATGTACTTTAACCTAATATCAATTGATGTTAACGACCTTCTTTATGCTCTACAATTAAGACATCACAGCTTTAGGGGAAGTTGTTATGAAGTAAACGACATGTGCGATGTTTATACATATCGTTAATTTAAAGATTAATTACGCCTCGCGGTGTAACTATAGCTATCCGACAATTTGTAGAGATTAATTAAAACTGACTCTACTTTGTACAGTCACGAGCAAATACATGTACCTACACACGACAAAACAATTAAAGTTTTAGTCATAGACAAATGATTTATGAAATCATGAAATATTCTTTCAAATTAAACCTTTTTCGTTTAGCTGACAATATCAAGAACATTCCATAACAGCTTCAGAAATTTCGCATTTTTGCTTGTGACTGTACATTTGACATATAATTTCATTTAAAGTGTATCATATATGCTAGTTGTATCAATTGACATTAAGAATTTATGATAACGGGAATTAATCCGATTTTAATTTACACGTTTGTCTTGAGGTAACTCGTTGGAATGGTAAGGTTAGTCGTAAAATGTTGATACAGTTGTGAACGCTGTATACAATTTTACACTCAGATGCTGATTTGTTTTTCTTGAGATTAAAGATGTTTTTTTTTCTTAGCCTATAATGTCTCACTACGCAAACGCCATCTATAAGTTCTTCCACGATTCTCTAGCCTGGAATGCCTCGAACCAGTCCTCGATGTGTGCGTTGAATTCATCACCCTACCGAATTCTAAGCCGGTCTCAGCGGCGCTCTCCATCTGCTGGCTCCCATTGTGTGGCGAACTTCGCCCAGCAGTCATCATAAATGCGGTTGACCTGACCAGCCCAATCCCATTTTAGTCAAATATAACATTTGAGCCAGTAGATGGACGGTGCTGCCGAGGCCGGCCCAGAAAGCGGTGGCAGGATGAATTAAACATACACCGCGAGGTGGTGGTGGTCTGGTTCGAAGCGGCGCAAGATAGAGAATCGTGGAAGGACTTGGGGGAGGGCTTTGCCCAACAGTGGGACACTACAGGTTAGGGTAAAAAATGTTCGTTGTTAAAAAGTAAGCTATGCTTACATGTGTAAACGGAATATTCCTCTCACATTCACTCAAAAACAAATAGCTTCATACTCTAATTATTACTTTAAGTTAATATGCAAATTATCTACGAGTTACTCTACTTAACCTCTAACAGATAAATCTACAACGTAATTTAAAAATAATTTGATGTTATAATTACTTTTTACGATTTTAATAGAACTATTTTATATGACGTTAAGACATCAGTGAAAGTAATTTAAAAACGTACATGTATATGATTATTAATTAACCAACTTATTTGTCCCTCTTGTGCTAGAGGAAAATCACCCTTATCGCAACTGCTTAAGGTACTTAGTGAGTGTATTAGATATGTTGTTATAGTTTTATGTTGTCATTGTAACATTGTATGACGACGGCGTAGTTAGCAACAAATTATTCAGATTATAAAACTTTCTTTGCTCACAGTTGTGTGAATGTTTAACGTGTTAAGTGTAATCATTACGCATACGTTGTATGACTGGCTTTTTGGTCTAGTGGTTAGTGGCCCTGACTGCTATACCAGAGGGGTTTGATTCCCACCTAAGACAAATGTTTGTGTGATGAGCATGTTCGCAGACAATTTCATCCTTTATGAATCGATCAGTATCTAGCTAATATTATAATATTGAATTTTTTCTAAGTTTTTAGTGTCATTATTGTTGAAGTTAGTTTTTACTTTTTTATTAAAACTAAATTCTCAGTACATAATTACAGCAAGAACAACAACTCAAAACAAATGTTAGCTTCAAAACCTTAAATAAGAAAGTCTTTTGAATAATTCAAAGAAAATGCTCTGTTATAACATTATAACCTCTTTGGATTAAATTGTCTCATTGTCTCCAAGTGTTAACGTGCTGTGAATGTCACCAAGATTAAGGTCACGAGATCAGCGCTAGGAAAGTTTGACGTTTATGTTTTAATGCTCGGTGCGCACGCGCATGGCAATAAGCCACGCCTCGAGATCCTTGGGTATGTTGATATATTTCGTGATCTAGATTTGTCTAGATTTTTATCTGTAATAAAATAACGTATTAGTCACTATCCGGTTTGAAGCCGATATTAAACGACAGATAGAAATTTATCAAAAAAGTTAATTTTGACGAAAATTTGTTTACTTAAGGGCCCCTTATTCCGAAAGTTTAGGCATTTAACGCACCGAAACGGCTTGCGCTCGCGCTGCCCAGGAGCCGTCGCGATTTGAACTCCGGTGACCTATGGCGGCGGGCGGGCACGCCACAGTATAAATAAATAAATCAGTAGTTCATATACATATATATTGTGCTAGTAATAAGTAGTAGTTTGCAACAAAAACATAATAATATACTTAGCTTGATGTGCTATCCACTAAACTATTGATTGTCAACACTAATATGTTATGAATGTGTTACTAAGGAAAGCGATGATCATTCTATAGAATTTAAAGAATGGTTGTAGAAGATTTGGTGAGTACTATACAGCGTGGCGCTACCACCCCGACATTAATTTAACACGGTTAGGACTAGTAACCATGAATCATTTGAATCATGATACGTTTTGATATTACGTAAACTGAAAGACTTTTTTTTTCAAACAAACTAAATAATAAACATCTATCTCAAATTGTGATCACTCTGTGCGAAAGTTCATTCATCAAATAACTTACCTACGACTAGCGGGCTTACGTTTACTCGGTGCGGCAAGGTCGCACGCCGCCGCCCGCGTAGGTACAACAGCTGTGCGCGCCAGCTGGCAACAACGCGTCGCGACTTGTAGGCATAAAATGTCTCATGTTCGGTCCGATTTTGGCGGCACAATATCACAAACACAGATCGTACCTAAAGCGAAGGTGTATAGTTAAACATCATAACACGCACTTTTATTTGGTACTATTAGTCCATTAATCACTAAATTTATTTAACTTATTACTTTATTTAACTTATTTAGGTATTTTTAATAATTTAATTTCAAACTAAAGGAAATGATAAATATCTTCGGACACTATCCACACACGGCCATCTAATCCCAAGCTAAGCAGCTACCATAACACAAGCTTGTTATGGTAATCAGACAGCTGATAATCAAACTTATATATTTCTAAATATATACATATTATAGATAAATCACACCCAGACACAGAACAAATGATCGTGCTCATCACACAAACATTTGCCTCAGGTGGGAATCGAACCCACGACCTCCGGTTTAGCAGTCAGGGTCACTAACTACTAGACCAACAGGCCCGTCAACTCATATTCTTTGAGTTATATAGTGGAAATGAAAATGTTTTATTTATTGGGCATGTATAAATTAAAAAAAAAGTGTTTGGTATTAATAAAATATAATAAAGAACTCAATGATCGCATAATGTATGTCAATGTAGTACTATTATTTTATTTTTAAATATATATTTTTTTTAAATAAGAAATAATAATAAACTTTAAAACTACCACGACAAAATACCACGTGCACTCACTGACACCTTGTGCGTTAAACATCATATAATTCGAAGTTAAACATAATATAATACGAAGAAACATTTAAAAAAGTTGAAATTATAAATTACCAATAAAAATACAAACAATTAAATTGCACAGAAGTGTACTAGTGTCGAGAAGTGTGTGCTGCAACAACGAGCCAATCAGGACTCGCCTCTGTGACGCGTCGCTCTGCGTCATGCCAAGGGCCAATCACAGGCGATAAACCGTTCCCTGCGCCCGCATGCACCGGTGCATTGACCCGATGAGACCCAAAAAACGACTTCTGCGCATGTCAAGGCTAGCGCTCAAGATCCGTGCCGATAATTATAAGCTATCGGTTTCATACATTTTTTAAAAGCTTTTATTTAACTTGCAATGTATGGATATTTGTGTGTTCGGGTGAAATCTTTGAACTCAATTTTGAAGTAGATATATTCAACCGTTTGTGCTGAAATTTTGTGGACGCATTTTGTTTGGATGACAATATATGATAAGATATGTGACGTCATTCTAAATTCAATATGGCGGATCATACAAGATGTCAGAACAGTTATATTTAATCCACTTATACAATATGGGTATCAAATGAAAGGGCTTGTTAAGAGTGACTAGAAAAAGAATATGACGTCATTCTGAATCCAAAATGGCGGACCATGCAGGATGGCGGAATAGTTACCTTTAGTCTACTTCTACAATATGGGTATCAAATGAAAGGGCTTGTTAAGAGTGACTAGAAAAAGAATATGACGTCATTCTGAATCCAATATGGCGGACCATGCAGGATGGCGGAATAGTTACCTTTAGTCTACTTCTACAATATGGGTATCAAATGAGAGGGCATTTTGAGAGTAATAATAACTTGAAAAAATAATGTGTCGTTATTCTAAATCCAATATGGTGGAATATGCAAGACGGTCGATAACTAAAAAGTAAAAAATAAAAAAAAATAAGTAAAAAAACTTTTTAAGAAAAAGCTTTTATTTAAACGCTCTAAAAAGAAGAAAATAAAATATTCCTTTTGGATTATACTAACAACTCCTCATTATACACAATTTATATATAATAATAAAAGCTTGTCGCGAGGTTTACATACCTATCAACATTCCTTTATATCATAATAATTTGTAGTAAATCGAGCGACAAGCTTTTATTATTATATATAAATTGTGTATAATGAGGAGTTGTTAGTATAATCCAAAAGGAATATTTTATTTTCTTCTTTTTAGAGCGTTTAAATAAAAGCTTTTTCTTAAAAAGTTTTTTTACTTATTTTTTTTTCATTTAATAAAAATAAATACATTTAGTTTCGACATACCCCGCGCCGAGTGTCGAAACTAAATGTATGAAACCGATAGCTAACCCAGGCGTGGCACACGCGGCACGGCGCGCGGGGCGCGCGGGGGCGCGCTGCTTTAGTGTCGACGGTCTGTGCGACGCGCCGCCGCGCCGCGCGGCCGGCTTATTTCTACCTACTAAACACATCGCGACCATAAACCGTGATATTGTACCTACCTGAGAGTGGTATCGGTGAGTTGTGATCGATAGCCATGTTTAATTTCTTTCAAATCTTATACGTAATAAAATAATGTAATAATAAAATCAAAACACAATATTAGTAAGTACATCTCCTTGAATTTGACCAGGATGGAAATCTGCACCTTATAAAGGTGAATATTCCCATTATAGATTTTAAATTCTATACACACTGACTTCTCGTTGCTCTGTGTATAGAAGTAATCATATTGTGACGTATTTATAGAATAAGTACTTACGCAATACACTTTCGGATTATCTTCACTTCAGACACCCTTCTTTTCTTAATTTTGTTTTTTTTTATTTACCATTTCAATCACTTACGTAAATTTGTGGTCGCGAGCAAAAGTTGCATAGGTCCTACCTCGATGGCGTCCGGCCGGACACTGGCACCGAGTGCGCGGTGCGCGCGAGCACTTTTCACGTATTTATTTTATTTAAAAAAAAAATAAGCGCCATATTAAAATTCTATCCAATAATATCCCTGGCAAATCCGATTAGTAAATGAAATGTTAAATTTATATAAAATTACGTTCAGTCCAAGTCTTATAAAACTAAAAATACTTCTAAAATCGACCTTACTTCTGAATTTTTTTTTATCGAGCAAAATGTTAAATAATTCGTTTCTATCCAAAAAAGTCACTAGATAAAGCATGTATCTGTACTATATATTTTTTTAAGAATTTTAATATGGTGATTTCTCTGAAAAAAACTCGATCTACAAACGTAAATTTCGAATAAGGGGCCCTTAAAATAAAATAAATTCCTTTTTAAAATAAAATCCGTCAAATGGAAAACAGCACTTAGAGTGTCTGAGTATTGGAAATATACAAATGAAGAATTTTTGTACTTCCTCCGCACTTTTGAAACGCAAATTCGACGACATTTGGGGTTTCTTCCAAATGGCAAATACATTTATTGATAGTTGAATGTTCATCATTACACAATAAATTAGTACAAGTCATTCACTAGCTCTTACCGCATGTCATTCTTTATAATTCGTGCACAAATTCCTTAACTTTTATCCAGTAATACGCGGTGCGATGAAAAAACAAATACTAGAAAGTGTTAATAATACGGCGATTAGTATTCAGTGAGCATGTCCCGGCAAATAAACAAGTTCCGGCGTGACTCTTGTTCATATGTAGTCCATGTCACCGGTAATAGGTATTACCTAACTTGCAGAAGCAAAGACATAGCGATAACTTAGCAATAGGTAAAGTGAGATTTGCAGAAAATTTGCTAGAGATTTAGATTGAAGTTATTTTATGTATATTGTTTTCTGTTTTCTGTAAAGTTAACATGTATAATTTAATCATTGTAACCTGACTTCCATAACGCTAACTTTCAGAATGGTCAATGATTTTGGACATAGATACCTAAATTACACACGTTATCAACACAAACATTTATGTTAATTACAAACCTGTTATTTTATCACAATTATTAAAATTTTACACATTTCTTTCTCTATATTATATTCTAATATTCATAACTTTCAATAGTATTGAAGTAACATTTTATTTAAAACTTACTTTTACTGTCAACATTTTAATCTTAATTTAACAAAGATCTAACAACTTTTGCCGCCTATAAAAACTATGCAACATAACAATTATGTGTAAAGACAGCGTTTACGACAGTTTACGACTAATTAAATGTCTCTATGAATGTTATCGTCACAGATATGATCTCTTGAATGTAGGAGAGCCTCGCCGGTGATATTTTAATTGAATATGCAGAGAATTACCGACTATCTAGTCGGTAATGTTCAAATCTCTAATCTTTCAAAGTGGCTATAAACCTTTTATACTAATCAATAATTGATTGCTGATTTTGTACACTTTATTATTGATTACGAAATTCATTCTTATTAAATATTAGACAGTCATTTTTGTGGACGTTAATCCATCTTTTTGGTTCAAACTCTTTAATACTCAATACTTTAATTGCATTCACTTTTGTTTAAAAGGTGCTACATAATATAAGAATAATGTACCCTATAGGGCAAGGCAACGTAGATACATACTGAGAACTTTAGTAGATAGGTACCTACTTACTTATAAAAACTGTTTGGTTTTCATGAGACGTATTTAATGACTAATATTCAAGGCTTTATGTATCGATAGTAAAGTTTAAGTATTAGCTTATTAGAGAGGGAAACCTCGTGTCAAGATAAGCGTCTAACAGCATGAAATTGCTTGACCAATGGCGCCATTTTGCTGGATAATATTTTGTTTTATGACAGTGGTTGGCTACTATTTATACCTATGTTTTATAATTTATAATTTGGTTATTTTTTGCGTTTTGCAGGGCTTTTAAGTTTTAATCAAATTTCTACTCAATATTGTAAATGTTACGCTCAGACCAAGTCAAAGTATTCCAAAATTATGAGTTGTTTTAAGAAGAAAAAATTGAAGTCTAGGTACTATTTTTACAAATTGATCCAATTGTTAGCTCTATTTTCTATCAATTTATTAAAGTGAGAAAACACGTAACTAGGTATAATTTTTATAGAATTCTTGAAATAAATACTGCTAGAGAAGTTAATAATTACCTATTATATTATATTACCTGAGGTTTATGTCATTCTGTATATTCAGTGCTCAAACTATTACAAAACAAAGTTCATCGCACCGTAACAGAGTAATCTTAATGAAGTCACGTATTCGCTCACTATACACCTAATCTTCGGGATTAGGAAAGAAAATTAGTTACGTTAATAACTTATTTGTGTAAAAAAAAAAATATTTGTAATTAAAAATGATTGAAAGGAAAAGAAGAAACCTATGACCAACGTGATATTTTGCATTATAATACTAATGATTTGCGGAAAAATCACTACATAGTATAAAAAAAAGTTGCGGTCCGTATTAATTTATGCTTAGATCGTTAAAACATGTGATGGTTACACATAAAAAACCTTCTTATTGAATCACTCTATCTATTAAAAACCACTTCAAAATCCATTGCATAGTTTTAAAGATTAATCGGACAGCCAGATAGACAGCGATACCGACTTTGTTTTACACTATGTAGAGATGATTCATTAGTATTGCATCCATGCAAAGCTGGGGCGGGTCGCTAGTGTAAAAATAAAGCTTCAATTGCTTGTAAGAACTAAATAGACGGAATAGAGTTTCACAATTTGACACGTCTAATAAGTTATAATGTGTTTTTGGCGCAATTTTTTATCGGCAATGTTGATCAATATCTGAAATAATTACATCTAAGTATGAAATGCTTAAGGTGAGTGCAATTAGCGATGCAATCGTGTTTTTTTCCATTCAAAAGCTAAAAATAGCGTAGTGCTTGCATACTACTCCAATGTACAGTACATTCTGATATACAAGGTGTAACGAACGGTGTTCTTGATCATTTTTTTAAATTGCATCTGTTCGTGAAAATTTAGAATTTATGTAAAATATTTTATATCAGGTATTTTCCGCCTCATCAGACATCACAGTATCATTTACTCCTTTTTCATTCATATCATTCCTTAGACAATCCATCCATATTTCCTTTGGCCTTCCCGTTGCTCTCTATCAATCAACATTCATACTCATCACTCTCTTAGTCAGATGAGTCTTATCCCTCCTCATCACATGCCCATACCAAGACAGACGATTTGGAATATACAATTACTGTCTTAAATAAATAAAAGATGTTTGTGACTGTGTGTATAAATGTAGTTTGAAAGTACGATCCAACATTTTATATACACCTTGTATATCTACTTTAATAGATCCATGCAATTCACAATGAGCGCAGACAGACAATTTCATCCTATCCTACATACGTCAATAAGTTATCAAGATGCATTTGTGCAACTTCCATTCAATACACGGGTCAGATAAAATTAAGTATTAGAACATTTCCGTTGTTTTTTCTCTCCAATCTCGACACACTTAATGTAATATAATAATATGATTTACTATGTGAATGTAAGGCGTCTTGCGTAAGTATGATCTAATAGGTTAAATGTAACTGTATTGGCGAATCTTCGTCTGGTACTCGAATGGATCGACGTCGCGTCGTTTCGTCGATAACATCTGATATCTAGGTCTCGAGTCTAGTCTATTCTTTTTAGTCTTTCTAATTGGACTCTTGAGGTCAATTTTAAGTGCTGACTCAATTTGAGCTAAAGGAGAATTACTTGCGATAATTAATTGAAGTTTTATGCAATGCTTTGCGGTTCTATGTATGAATTTGTGTGCACGAGGTCTGGATACATTTTCAAAGTAATATTTACTTTCTTCATTATTCTAACACATTTCTGACAAACGTTGAAGGAAACATTGTGAGGAAACCTGGATTCGAAATTTTGGAATCGAAAATCGTCAATGCAGTGACCTAGCGTGATCATTAATACTCATACCTTCCCTATATGGGAAGAGGTCTGTGCCCAGTTGTGGGGCATTTATAGTCTGGTATTATTTATGAAATATCACAAACGTTAATTACATGTCAGGTTTTTTACTAATTTTATTTTACTATCTCGTTACCTTACAATAAAGATTTGCAAGATTAATTAATCGTTAATGCAAATAAGTGTTACGCAAAATTTGGTTTTGAAACATGTTTTTCAAAATTTGGAAATTCTTGGGTGTCAGATTTCAATTAAAAAATAAGCTTAGTTTTACGTGTGTTGCTGTTAAATATTAAATAATATTTTGAAAATTACATAATATGCATATTTTCTAGATTTGTTACAAAGTTCGTATTTTTAATTTGATGTCACCTTGCATATTAGGTTATTTGAAAATATTATACTGAATACACTAAAAATTATAAGCTGACAGTTCAATTAAGACTACACTTAAGATTACAACATTTTTTACTGGTCTATGGCCACATATTGATTTTATCTTCTTTCCGTCAAAACATTCAATCAATACCTTGACTTATCTAGACATATTCATCACACTAGTTAAAACACATTATAAATATGAAAGTAGCTCTACTTCTCCGTCAATCTGACTGTTTGTCTGTTATACATTTATGGTCATTGAATTTATTTTAATGAAATTTCGCATGGTTATAGTTTGAACTCGAAATAAGGATATTTTAGTTCTGTTTGCATTCCCTACCATTTAGAGGTTTGTTATACTTACTGAGCTTTTTTTGCCGCGAGTATACAAGCGAAACCAGGGGCTAAAGTTAGTAAGACATTGTTAAAAGTTACATAACTATCTAACCTACAGCAGTCTAGATTAAGTCTTAATATCTGTCAAGTAATCAACAATAGATGATTGTAATGTCACGAGTAAGTCGTGTATATGTTATAACGCATGATTTATATCAGATTACTTATATGTAGGCCCAAAACTAAACCTAAATTGACAAACAAAAATGAACCTTATGCCGATGGCATAGAGGTTGTCATAATTTTGATCGTGTGACTTATAGGTCTACTTTCGAAAGTGATTGAACCTTCACATGTGGTCTAATTTAAGAACTGTTTGAATTCAAGGATGTTTATGTAATTATGGCTTGATCTACATTAAATTAAGTTATAATGTGTGTGAAGGAAATAATGGGTTATGATTTGAAGGGTCGTTAACACCAGATTCATAAGTGATTGGATGTGGACTCGCCGTACGACGCATCTTACAATATGAAAATGCGACGACGTGTGTCAAAGAATCCGCAACATTTATCCAAACTTCCAAATTGTTCTGTCCGTTTAAGCGTAAAAGAGTAACAAATATCCATCAACAGAAAATTTCGCATTTATATTTTTAATATTGGGTTGGTTTAGTGGCATTACGCTGTAAGCAGCCTATAGGATTTATGTGTCATTTCTCACTCTTACAAAATACCAAGACTACTGTAACGCTAAATGCTACTTTTTCGACTGCACATGAAATATCAAATCCACTTCTTTATAAAATGCCAATCTCAATCTCCTTAATTTTATACTATTTGTACCCTTTTACATCAAAACGCTACAGGCCATGATATTGAATACCATGTACAGTCATGAGCAAAAACATGGATACACGACCAAACAGTTGCAATAGATTTTTATACGAAATTTCAAAAGCTGTTTTGGAATACTTTCAATATTGTTAGCTAAACATAAAACATTTAATTTGAAATCAAATTTCACTATTTCATAAATCATTTGACCAGAACTTAAACTCTAATTGATTAAACGAGTATACATACATAGAATTGAGAAAAATCTGTTATTTGAAGAATTGGTCTTTTATAGAATCGGTCTTAAATAGAATCGGTCCTTTAAAGAATTGGTCAATTATAGACCATGTAGTCATTCGCGAATCAGTCATTCCTAGACTAAACCGTGTTTGCTCGTGACTGTACAGGTAAATCTTGAGGCAGATAACAGCTTTAACACAAGATGATCGGTTAAATAATCGGTTCATCTTGATCTCTGACCGCGGCTGGCGGCTGCTGAAACGGTTGCGTTACGTAAAGACCTGCCATTGGTCTACTTTATGGTAAATCTATGTTACGAGGAAATGCGGTTATTAATTGATTTAGTTAGGCTTTTAAGCTTGAATTAAACGAATTGCTTTTAATTTTCTTTGCTTAATGTCGTCTTAATAGGAGGTATATGCTGCTATATGACGTTTAAAATATGTAGGCGTTTCCCCCGACTTCACCCGTGCGAATTACGGTTATAGCTCGAAGGTATTACCTCCTTGTAACGCAGTCGGTGAAACCGTCGCTTATGTGTTAATTCAGGGTGTCAGCTAACTTCATAGCAATTTCATCAAAATTGATTCTGAATTACTAACAAACATCTATCTATAATGGAAACTTTCGCGTTTATAATATTAGTAGTACTAGGGACTTCATTTTCTATTTTAAAAATTCACGATAGAATCATTAAGATTTGTGATACATACAGAATCTTTTACAAAAAGAACAAGCTTTTGTGGATACCACAGATGCTTATTGTTAACTTAGAGCCCGATCGCAGAAAGTTGTATAACGTTAGATGAATTGAACCCCTATCTACTTTATCATTCAGACAGACTACAGTTAATTATTACCTATCTCGTTCTCGTATAAAATACTGCATAACAATAAAAAGAAAAAAGCGTATACAGTCGCATTAAGAAACCTCCTCCTTTTTAAAGCCGGTAAAACATATTTAAAATCAAAATTACACAAGTAACGGATGCTATGACAGCTTAAGTATATCTTACCAATTCTGTAAGCAATCTATAAGAGGCTAGATGACCTAACCGTGCAATAAACAGCTTCATATCTTCAAATATAAAATGCAGACATTCATAAACATAAATGTAATATGACCTACATAGTTAAAACCTCTCTAATTATGTTTTTTTTAACTGTATGTCAATTTAACCTTTGGTTCAAGGAAGCAATCAGTTTTAAGTGTGTAGTTGCATTTGTGATAATTATTTATTATGCAATTTGTTTTTTTAACACTAAGATGTCGATCATGCATTTTAATTTTGATTATATTGCTTAAGTAATGCATTTTGCATGATGAGATAGCCTTTTTTTGCTTTTGGTTTTACATTTTATTTTTAGTATCTGATTTGTCTTTCACCTTTTTCAATGTTAAATGTTATATGGCTTCCTGTGTTATTAATTATTTATTTTACCTATTTACTGATATAGGTTCAGAGTTTAAAAATTGTATTGATCGGTACTGTATTAGTTGGAAATCTCGGTAGACCGAGGATGAGGATGTTTATATTCTCAGTACTACAGAACTAGAAGTAACTTCAATACCGATATAAGCTTACAACGGATATAGTCAACATTATTACACTTGTTAGGAAGTATAAACCATATTGATTTAGAGTATCTTTGTAGGCGTTCACGCGTACTAATCCAGTGCTAACAACTGACATTCACTGTATAATAAGGCCTCCAATTTGGAGCGATGACGAGGAAACCTTAGAACTACTCCTCCGCATTCCTCGATCGATCTCTAAAGCACTCTCATTCGTATAATAATCTGTAGTATACTTACATGTTGAACAATATCAAATAATTTGTTTAGGATTCAGACACTGAGATTGTATTCTAAGGTTATATGCTGATACCACAATATAATTTAGCACTTAAGAGAGATAGTCACCCCCGGTTACTGGAAGGCTCATTAATTGAATCTGTTGTCAAATCAATTGATCGCTACTGTAATTGGTTGAGCGTAAAACTTACAGTGACAACCACTCACAGATCTTCCCATGAGTTTGACTAACAAATATTTATGTTGATTAGCGTTTGAGTATCCACGGGTTGGTCACTTAATTTTGATTAAGTACGGGTATAATAAAATAGCACCCTGTTGATGATCCATTTTTTTTTAATTTGAGGCATCTCAATTTCGCTTCTATATTTGCAAACTACAGTAGATTCGTCTTGGCAAAAACCTCTTCTCACAAAATATAAACAATTTACTCAAAGTTTATCATTCCATTGTTTCTAATTAAAAACAAACACTATTTGAATTCTGCATTACATAAAACATTATGAAATAATCTTAGGCATTACTGTATTCTAAAAATAGCCTCCAACATTTACTTAAGTTATTTAATATTTAAGAGAAAGTACATTATGTGGGAATTTTCTTTTAATACTTAAAATACATCATTCATTACTAAAGTGAGTGAGATAATATCTCCATTTTAATTTGGCCTTTCAACAATGGCCGAACGATTCTATGTATGAAGTAATCTAAGTTTTGTATGCATGTAAATATTCCCACAATCTTTATGAGGCTGTAGAACTTTTGGTTGTTACATAATTGCAATAGAATTGTTGATATAATTTGGAATGAATGACTGATTTTTGGAAATGTGGAAGTGAAATGCATTTTAGACGGATTTTCCTGTATGATTGATATCAGCACATAGTATAAAACAAATTCTTTCCGCGTCATATGACCCTATTCATGCTTAGATGTTAAAAACTACGCTATGAATTTTAAAGCGATTCTTTTTTTAGATAGAATGTTTCAAGAGGTAGATGCATGTGTATAATACATCAGTATTGCATCTGTGCGAAGATGGGCGTGTCACTAGTATTAAATAAAAATTACTTAATTCGTTTTTATTCAGTCAAGATTAAGCCATTTACAGTTCAACTACAGCAAATAGATACACACTATATAAATCCTGACTACAAACTCATTACAGTCATTACAAACATTTGTCAATCGCTAGTTAAATCATTTACGAATTAACTCCACAATATTACTCAAACGTTGGCCAAACCATGGCCATACAATTACAAGTAATTTTTGTTCCAGAAAATTTAAAATCCAACGTTAAATCTCGTATCAAATGAGGCGATCTTGGCCAAGAGGTAGTTATGTTATGAGATATTAATCCTCTAAAT
The DNA here is from genome assembly GCA_941860345.1 of Chrysodeixis includens. Taxonomy (NCBI): domain Eukaryota; kingdom Metazoa; phylum Arthropoda; class Insecta; order Lepidoptera; family Noctuidae; genus Chrysodeixis; species Chrysodeixis includens. Next base: position 1,983,576 of record OW796099.1, on the reverse strand, counting down.
GATTGATCCTAAATTGCGGGCTATCCTTCATCGATTGAGCCAAACGGTGAAAGGTAATGCTACAGAAATGTATGAGATTTACAAGATAACAATATAATGGTCGTTTGCGAAACTTTTGTATCATTATGTGTCGGTATTCGGTAGTATTGTTGTAAGATAATTATAAGACTTAAATATTCTTTGAGCGTTCTCTTTCGTAATGTCAAGTGGGTCGTTTTATTAGAATCTGTTGAGATTTTGCCGATCAAGTCTTTTGTGTTTTCTAGGTGATTTATGGTTTAATGTCTTAGCAATGGTTTCGCAAAGTAGTGTATTATATGAATTACAATCAGTTCTTCTATCTTACAACATTTGTTTATTAGATGGCACGGATAGCCGGTTAATAGATCACCACGCCGACTATCATTGTGCGCAACGTACCGCGGGTTCAATTTCCGTGACGGACAAGTATTTGTGCGATCCATAAATACTTGTTTTTAGTCTGGGTGTCTTTATACATACTTATATGTAAATTAAATGTTTGTGAAACTCTCCGCGACCCGACCATTAAATTCCTTAATGCGAGTCTTGTTTTTTTTTCAGTTGTTTCCTATTTATATTCTAGACTATTTTTTACCTTCAATGGATTATATTAACTTAGTTTCTATAACTGCGATTAGGTTTAACACAGTTTGATACCTAGCAAAGCGGAACGAGGTTTGTAGGAAAGCAAATGACATTTGACCACCGACCACAAAGCGACCAACAGTTATTACAAAATAACAGATTTTCCAACTAATTCAATTGAGATATTAACGTCGTAGATGGGAAATTCAAAGGTTGCATACTTGGGTTCCAAATTATGTAACTAATGTGTTTTCTTAAACCCTTTTCTAAAATTGTGAGTTCATTGGATGTTTTTATTCACGTTATTTAACCTATTTAAACCTGTGTATACGTACACCGCGAGGAATGGTTGGAAGAAACGTCAGCCAAAGTAACGCAGAGCATTCGCGAGCGATCCCGTGACTCTGACTTAGGTTGTAAAAGAGGCTTAGGGTGTTTTTAGTCGGTGGGAGTCCGACATATCCCCACGCCGTGCCCTCGGCGTGGGTTGAAGTCATAAGTGTTTCACCTCGGAAAACAATAAAGAAAAGAGAGACAAATGTTGAAATATTTTTGGGGAGGCCTTTGCTCAGCAGTGGGACACAATAGGCTAGGAAAAAAACCTGTATAATATTTTCTATAATTATGCCTTTTATATAAGACCTTTTGTATAATTAGACGTTAGCGGTTTACTTACGCGTATTAATAGGGATAGACTCACGACAGGTATTACATTAAAATGTTAATTTATTGGTTTCATCACATGAACAAAAAATAAAAACATGGTCATCCTTATATTCTATTATTGTTTGCTGTTTATTGTTTTTATTTGATTATATGTGATTGTTTATTCAACTCCATAGCATAAAACAATAGAATGTAATGGATTTGTTAATCTTGGTAAAACAAGATAAGGCTTCTCGTTGTTCTATCTTTAATACTCGTACTTTAAATTGCGTTATTGTTAATTATTTCGATTTCATTTACAGCTGTTCTGTATAAGCGATTAATCATTTGATAAAGGTTCTAATAATCGAGTTGTCGTAGTTTCGTGTTAGAAGATATATCCTGGTGCAGTTATATTAATTTCGTCTATAGTAGTATGCTTAGTAGATCTACTAGAAATATGACTGTCATTAATCGATATGTTAAGAAGAAGAAGCAAGAAGTAGAGAGCTCGGCTAAGCAGTTAAATCTTGAGCTAATACATTTCCTCCTTCTCTGTTATTTCCTCATTACCAAGAATCGTAAACGTGACTCTTCGGTGAAACTATTAGACAGTACTAACTGTTGCAGGCTTCTTCGCTGTGCTAATATCGGTTATAGCAAATAAATAGCCCCCTCTTACGCAGTTGGTTAAAGAAGATACGGGTTAATTCCAATTATCAGCTAAATCCAGCCATTTAAGCATGACAGAGGAACAGACATCCATCCATACAAACTTACAAAGTTACGCGTGTATAATATTAGTAGGATATATCCGTCGACTTCTACTCTTCCTTACATATCGAAACTACTCTAAACCTATAATTTGAATCCATCATTACCCCCGATTTCACACGTCGTGTATTTCAAAATAATTTCAAAGATTGAAATATCAAGTAAAATTAATACTAACGATCAAAAAGTAGATTGCTCGTGTCCATTCATTGAATCTGATATTAAAAGTGTATTTAGAGTCGTGATGTATACAGTATTAAGTGAATGCAATGAAGATGCTTAAATTACACAAGAAAATAGCAAAAACTATATGTTCTAGTTTTCTATGAGTTGCCTTGAAATGTTCTAGGAATGCGTTTTGATTGATATGATCTTTTAACATCATTTTCTTTGCAATCAACCGGAGATTGCCACTCACTGAGACACTGTGGGGTCAGGTCACGTAAACCACACGTACTAGCTTACTTTTGTATTAGTTTTGATGTATATTTTTCATCAAACATGGAATGGAATTCTGGCTTGGATAATATTGAGCTGGTATGCAAGTAATTTTACTCATTACTAGCCGAGTCTCCCGCCTTCTCCCATGTTCTTTCGACCTTAGCTTGATCTAGTATAGCCTATAGCCTCAATCAGTAGAGTTCCCAATAAAAAAAGTATGTTTTTGAATAAATTTCTGAGATAAGAAAGAACCGAACTAACCCTTAACCTGCTCGAAATATTAATTGTATGCAATACCAGCAATAAAATATTCATATTTTTCCACTTAAAATTGTCACAACACTTTATTACGAAACAGATTAAATAATCGTTTTTTCGTGTTAACAAAACACGCGCAAATATTAAATCATACTTCAAAAGGTGCATTCACACCAATTTACTCAAACATTGACTTTTAATTTCTAGAATATGAATTTATTAAGTGGATTTCGCATGCGATGATACAAAAAAGCACTTTGTTTCAGACTTTTCTAATTATAAGATGTCTCATACAGTTTTTTCTTTTTAACGCTCGAATGGGTACGTTGGTAGATAATGATGAGCAATTAACATGAATAATTGATAACTCATACAAAATTGGTATTTAGATGTGTGCTATAATATACAACTTAAATGAGTAGCAAATAAATGATTACACTACACGTTAGACTTTACTAGATTTAATAAAAATGTTAAGTTTTTATTTTTTTTTAATAAAATATTCTGAAGAATTTCTATCATTAGTTTTTGCATTTAACTTGTATTTACGTACCACTTTACTCTTTCCAAAACATATTTACTTCAATATTGTAAAACTTTCGTAAGGCGGATTCATAATCACAATTCAGAGTCGATCCAGTTCCACTCGCAACTGCTCAATCAGTCAGCTCATGGGACTCCGGTTGGGTCTGAAACTAGACGGGTATTTCCAATAAATACGCGCGAGCAAACCGTTTAATTTAACAATATATACATCAGTTCCAACAAACAATCCATTACAAATAACAAAAACATACTTAAAACATCTAATAAAATTCCGTGTCTTCCTAGAACTGTATTAGTAAAAAAAAATACTATATAATAAATATTATATGATCGTCATAAATTTTTAATGTCAGTGATTGTATCTCTCCAGCCAGAGTGTTTGAAAAACAAGGGAAGAGTATAAAAATGTTATTTGATCGTCTTTTGTTAGTAAAAGTTTTTATTTACTTTCCATTCGGATTAAGTAGTCATTAAAGATGTGTTACGACATTTATGGCTTTATTCAAGAAGTTTGCTTTTCTAAGTTGCGATTCGAAACGTATATACAAATCTGGCCACTCAAAGGCAACATTTTACACAGTATTGCTCTTAATACGGCCGGTACTCGACTAAAATAATAATTAACAAAGTGACCAATGACGTATACACTATTATTTTCTTTTCCATTATTACTTAGTCTTAACGTAAACGCACTCAACTTTCCAAACGGTGTAAAATGGCGCGCCCGCTCTAGCCACGCGTGACAGCTCTGAAATATTTGATCTACCGCTGATTGACATTGCGTAAGCGATAGTTTTTTGTTTATTTTCGTTGATACAATAGTTGATATTAGTATACATTAGTGTCAAAGAAAGATGAAGTTTATGTTGGATAGAGTCATAAAGTAGAGTCTTTTCTAAATGATTGCTGTTGATTACAGCGGGTGTTTAAAGGGACCCGAGTCATCAGTTTCTCCTTCTTCTTGTCGCGGTTTACAACCTTTTGTCAGAGTTTTGCTTTTGACGTGGCTAAACACACCCTTGATTCATTCTCAGGTGTGCTGGTTTCTTCACAATGTCAATGCCGATTTTAGCATATCTTAATTACTTTTAGACAAGCACATAAATTGGAAAAGACATTGGTGTGTGCCGGGGTTTAAAATCACGACCTCTGATTTGTCAAATTAGTATGGAAATAGATTTTCTTTTGATATTTAATCGTATAAAAGAGAAAAACAAGGTGATGACAGAGTTCCCTTAAAGCACGTTGTATATAATATGCGAACACTAAAAAGTTCTTTACTTTGAAAATGGTTTATCTAATTTCCAATATCAGTATCATTCTGAATGATAACAAGCAAGTGGGCTGCTTGTATATGACCATATTTGAATGTTAAAATATAGTTCAAACAAAATTAGTTTAAAGTTGAACCACAGACATTTATGTTATGAAGGTTAACGTTATACTTAGTCACTGTTGTATCGACCGGTATCATAATATGATTAATTTATTGTAATGTCTCAGTAAGTAAGTCACAATATTTAATTTCAATAAATAAAAAAGTTAAAGATACGAGATAGTTTTAGGTGGATTGATGGTTAACATTACTCACTGCGAGCTAATGATTAATAGGTTTCATACATTTGTTTAATATCCAGGATTGCTCACGTGGCTTCCCTTCCCAATAAGCGGTTGGTGATTAAGAACAATTAAAAAGCACGTTATTTGTTTTAACAACTAAGGTTTACAATAAAGATTATTTAATTCTATTGTAAACATGAAAAAAATACATTATGACTTGTTGGCACCGAGTTCATACCAAAAAACTCTTATCTCTCTTGCATGCAAATTCTGTCATAACACCCCAAGGCCACCTCTAAGACATACATAAGGCGTATGAAAAATCTAGCCTACCTATAGAGAAAAGACGCAACACTTACATCACACAAAAACAAGTTTTAAAACTGTCACACAAACCCATGGCCATCCAAATAGGCTATCACTGCTAAGCCTAGCCTATTTGCCTATTTGCGACGGCTGGACGAGTTTCAAAGCCTATTTGACAACTCAAAGCAGGTTTTGGTAACGGTAATTTAATCTGTAAAATGTCTAATTTGTTACACCGACAATTGTGTAATGGTAACTATGATTTCGTTCATGGTTTGTGTTTCGTTTGAATTTGTTTAAAGAGTTTAATTTTTGTTACGGTTGAGTAGTGATATAAAATGTATACTAAACTTAAATGATTTGTTTTTGTGTAATATTTGAAGTATTTAAGTAAGTGTTCAATTGAAAATTTTAACGTTTTCTGTTTGTTATAAACTATTGTTGTATAAATCAATTTGAAATATATTTTTTAGTATGCTTAATAAAATTTCGTATCAAAGAATGTAGAGCCGATGGGAGTCGCCAGATTAAGTAAGTATGGTGGGGACTATTTCGTAAACTCAAAAGTCCTTTTTTTCTGGAAATAAATGGTTTTAATCCGGAAACTACGTATTTTAAATAAAAATGATGGAATGCCATAAATCAAAAGCCACAAGATTTTGACCACTTAACAAAAATGTACTGCAAATACTTCTGATTGAAAATGTCAAATCTCATCGTGTTTACGAGTGGCAAGGCACGTAATGGTCTCTCACAAGCTGTAATAAGTATAAAACAGTCAGTAGTTTGCCTTGTACAGAATGACTGCGTTGATTGAGCGATCTTAAAATGTATATTTGCTATACATAAATGAGAATTTGAAGTTTTTATAGTTAGGTATTAAAATGCTAACAATTGACTTCTAGTTGTTGTAAGTGAGGTATTTAGTTTTAGTGTTAGGTTGGTGTTTATTGTTTCATTTAAATTTCAATACAACATTTGAGGATTTATTTATTCAATGTTCTTGATATTTCAAGGCATAGATCATGCTTGTTAAAATTGTAGTAACAGTAATTGAGGCAATACATAGACATTTATTAAATACTTTCATACGTAACTGGTTACATTTTAAGAACTCTTTAAACCGCAACATAAAACTTTGGTCTTTGTTCGGTAAAACAGTCAAAACCTTCGCTCAAGCAAGCAGCATAGGCTTTTTAAAACAAAAATAAATAATGACTGTTGAAATAATAAAAAATTTGACGTGGACTGGTTACTGGCAGGACATAAAAATAATATTTTTTTTAACAAAAATAGATTAAAAAATACAACATTACGAATAAACAAAGGAGATACTAAAGTAGAGCGGTAAGGTAAACTAGTTACTTTTATATTGTGAAGTACAAAGAACCTACAGCTACGACTTCGAGTAATTGTTGCGGTTGTGGAAGCGAGACAGTGCACTATATGGTGTAGAGCGGCGTCTCTTTTCCACAACTGCAGTCATATTACTTTAAGAGGTGTTGGTTGGGGCTTTGATCTTGGTCTAGACTTGTTTTTAGTATTCTAGGCTGTGGTAGATCGTGTTACAGATATGTCTTGGACATCGCCCACTAATATTGCAGAATTATTTATCTACTTATCTTTCTTTGTATAAATATGCTGTTTCTTGTAACTTATATCCCTTAAAATGTATTCTTGGTTTCTAATTATATCATAATCGACATAATCGTGTGTAATAATCCACTAATAAAGCCATTTTCTTTTGATTTCAGGTACAGTACATGTCAGCTTATGAGTCAACAAAATTAGCAAGTAGAAAATATCGGTAAGGTCTAATAAGTTTGGTTACGACGGTGCCAGAAAATCGTGCGACTGGCAATATATTGCACGGGCGCAAAGAAACGGTGTCTTAGGAGATCAAACATATCCGTCAATGTAGGTATGTATGCAGCCTCGTGCTAAAACCGATTCCAATATTAAAATAAGATACTTTTTTTCATAAAATGATAATGTTGTAAACAGTCCGGGAACTGTGTAATACGTACAGTAATGCTATGACGCCAATTTAACATGTATTAAGTACGTGAATAAAATTTCAATATTAAATCTCAACAAGCCTAAAGTAAAACGAAATCCAATCAACATGCCAAAACAAGTTACTATCGGTCAAACGACCAAAAGACAGAATAATTATAACAAGGAAATGGAGCAAACTTTAATTTATGATAACATTATTTTAAAGGCCGTATTTTATAAGCCAAAGTGATATAAAGAGTAGAGCCATTTAAATGCATCATTTGGTTCAGAATGCTATGGTATTCGTGTAGCATTCTTTGCATAAATACATTTAAATAAATCTAGATTTTATAAGCCTATGAATTGGTATTTAATTTTGCTTTATTATTATTTAATGTGTTAGTGGTTTTTATCGATTTTCACATTCATTCTTGAATTGTTAAATTTTTCTACCTTTTAGCGAAACTCTTCTTTGCCTAATTGCTTGTACAATAATGTTTTATTTATCAGTAAATCAATAACTTAAACCTCAATATTTTCTTTTCTATGAATAAATATAAATTTATTAACATTACCTTATCTGAATACTAAACTTAAACTTACTACCGTCCATCGAACCTTATCTGCCAAATCAAATTAGTTGGTAATGGATTGAACCATACGACTAATCAATGAAATACCACTCAACTTATTACGACACCAACACCATGCACCACAACCGTACTGCCGCACTTAACCCACTTCACTTACATTAGTACAGTCGGCAAAAAAAGTTGGTTTACAGAACCCGATTTACAAAAAGTCATAATTATTTTTCAACGGCTTGTTCAAATTGGTATGCAATATATTTTCAACCGACTTCAAAAAGGGGGAGGTTCTCAATGCGTCGTCATATTTTATGTTTTTCTTTAACCATACAAGTTTTCTTCTAATCAGTTCATTTCAATTCTGTAATTTCAATTCAATTCAGTTCTATCGTGTCCAAACATATTGTAAATCTGAATCCAATCTGATTGTGTCCACCAACTTCTTTTGCTAACCGTACTAATACCACCATGTATTTAGTTAGTTCTAGTCATTTCATGCCCCATAAGGCAACACGCAACGATGTACTAGACCGGAACCATAATATATACTCTTGTATGTCACTATGCTAATTGTCATACTGTCATAAGGTAGAGCTTATGACATAGGTATTGGCATGTAGTCTAGAGTAGTGCAGTCAACAAAAATGGTTGGGAAATCGAACCAACGAGGAGTAACCGAACTTGGTTTTTGCTTTAATTGAATTTAAAGCTAAGCAGTAAATAATCGTTCATGGTTTTGGCCTTTACCCAGCTGTAGGACACTATGGGCTAGCCAAACAAAATTAGCAATGAAATTTAGATACAGGTAGTTTTATATCAAAGTTTTCATGATCCAGTATTATTATTTCTTAAAAGAAGAACTAAAATAAAACTTTTAGTCCATTCCGGGATACGAACCCGAGATCGCAGCCAATAAGTCAACAGGTCTGTTTCCTAAACATTACTTTTTTATATAACTTATGTAAGATCCCACTGCTGGGCAAAGGCCTCCCCTTTCTCCTTCCAAACCTCCCTGTCTTTTGCGATTTCATTACTACCTAGGCATAAAAAATACAAGTTTTATTTACAATCTTTAACAACCTTCCCCGCTCTCATTACCATCACGTATTCCGTTGAGGTTGAATTGTTTTCTATCAAACAGCCACAGACCGTAACTAAAAGCCTATACGTGTACGTTTTTAATTTAAAACTGTTTATATTAGGTATCAATCACCCGGATGTTGATCAAAGTAAGGTAATAGATCTAGAATGTCCTAACTAATAGTATTAGTATATTGTACAGTTTCAAAGAAAAAACTAATACTTTGACTTAATGTTATTTAAGCGTACTTTTTTTAACAATAAGTACTTTTGGTCTTGCAAATCAATCAAATGAGTTTCCCAAACAAATCAAGATACAACTAGCACTAATACTTTTACGAGACTTTAAGGATCACTTTCTTTGGTCTCAAGCGGGGATCAAACCGGGCCCATGTTGTTGTGCTCGCTGCACTGTTTGCAGCCGTGATAAATTAAACACTTTCCATAAAATGTATGTGCCAAGTCTGGACGTCCTTCTCTGACACATGATTTTCAAAGGCATGCTACAAAGATCCACGTGCAAAAAAATCCTAGTAGCTCTTAGCTCAAATTTGAGTTACAAAAAGCATTGTCACAGGAATTAAATTCTAAAACGCGAGAGTCATTTATTTTAGGCGCGACAATTTTGGACGTTCAAACTCAATGAGCTGAGAAACCTCTAGCTTGCATCACACATCCAGGAATCTGTTATTACATACACAAGAGTGTTATTTATGAAAGTGCTTTTAGATGCATGTGAATGTAGATGAAGATTGCTTGATGGGGCAATGCTAAGTGCAGGGAACTTGGAGTACTCTTTAAATTTCCACATAGTGTTTAGCATTATGCTTTTGTCTAAAAACGAATAAAAAAAGACAGAATATCTTATAATTAGCAATAAATATATGGTGTTATTAACGAATTTTATTATTTTAAACAACTTGTAAATTAAGTAAATTAGTTGTATCTTAATTTGTTATAAAATTGGGTCGTTTAATAAAATAAAAGTCTTTTTGGGTAGTTAAGTAATTTCCTTAAATATCGATCAAAACTGAAATCGATATGATTAGCTCACTGATAATTATTATTATCATTGTTCTAGTTAATCATAATAATGAATCAGGAAATTACCTAAATAAAATCAATCATTGCAGACTTAATTTAGCTCATAAAAATATTAAATCTTTAATATCAATTTGTTGGCAATTTGTATACCTTCAACTAATCAGAGACTACTTATTTTTCCAAGCAATAAAAAAAACTGCATTAACCATTCTTTATAAATAGATCAAATACTTTACTTGTACTGAGCAGTATACTTACAAATGTAGTGAAATACTTCATTTTAATACCTACAACATGAGTTATAACTTAAACATTCTCTAACCACGGAATACATAATATGATTAAATTGTCAAGAGCGTTACCCAAGCTAGTAGTAAATTAGTAAAACCAATAAATAAAAGCTAACAGAAAAAACAAATTGTAAAAATTAATTGAATTCCAAATCCGAATTACACTTGAGGCCACGCTAAAAGGCCACCTAAGTACACTAATCAATACATTAATCGCACAGCCTTGGTAGAGCGGAACTTTGGAAAAAGAACTAGTTTAATAAACAGGTCGTTGTTGAGAGGGGAGGCAGATCAGGTAGACCAAGAGGGAAGGTGCAAAAAGAAGAGTTGGCGTCCTCGAGTAAATATCACTTGTATCTTGGACTTCCCAGTATGTGAACTAGTTTGTAACGTATGGCTTTTTTTGTTAACGTTATGCGTGATCTAGATCAGATGCGTTTGGTGTTTTGTTTTTGCGTGTCTTTTTTAAACTATTCAGCCGTAGTTGGCTTCATAGAGCCATTGTCTGCTTCACTAGACTAGATTAGTAGACCGGACATTTGAGAAGAATAAAGAAAAGTCTCTATCCAGAGCTGGCAATATCATGGCATTAGAATTGGAAACAAATACTAGGAACCCCCCTTGCGGGGTTTGGCAACCAAGTTAAGGCTAACTTACTCGTAGTTGTTGCTGACTATCGAATTTAGCAGTAAAATTGAGAGGGGCAGAGGTAGATCAATAATTGACTATTTAAGGATCTGTTTTTTATTTATTTAACCGACATTAAGACGGGCGTTTTTTGTCTCAGTTCAGGTAGAATGGTATGAATTATAAAATTACTGGAACGAAATACTATGAGCAAGTGTATGCTGTAATAGGATTGCTTTTAATGTTCAGAACCTGTAATATTTACCGATACCTAAATTTCATACCAGTTGGGATATGTTTGCTTGCTAATATGTTTATTATTAAACTATATATCGTTTTTAACTCCGTGTGGTGTCCGGATATAAAGAATAGCACCACCCCATATCCTCCACTGGGTGTCGTAAAAGGCGACTAATGGACCTTAAGACCCAGTGCACTGTACCAAGCACCTTGGGTCACCCGAATGCTGGCGGGTAAGCCATCAACAAACGCATTCCCAAAGAGGGTTAGTGTCAGGCAGGCGGCCGACTATAAAACCATAGCCAAATCTTTAAGCAACACGTCTAGAAGACGTGTTGCGCCGACCCCAAGCGAAATGGGATAAGGGCAGGAAGATGATGATATCGTTTTTAACTGAAGTAAGCTCAAAAGCTGGTCACCAATCAACTTCCTGTCGTGCTTAATGCAATTTTAAATATACAATTTTTACAATCAATTTCATTTACGATACTATCTGACAGCTATGACTATTAGCAGGCAAGTAGCAATTAAAGGATTCGAAATATTATTATTTTATTTACTCAATAAATTGTCTATCTAATGTTCATTTAATTACCCAACGTTATTGGTTGCTCTTTTCAGTAGTTAATTGCTTTGAACATATAAAACAAAGGTCATCTGCTTTTTGCTAATAAATAAACGGTTCGCGTCATACGAGTTATGGCAAAAAATTGGATTAGATTAAGTTCGAATAATATACGGGTTTCGTCAATAAGGAAATAGAATGTGTGCATATTTTTTGCACAGTAATGGAATTTGGGCGGTTTTAGAATATTGGTATGTATATTTAAATACTGTTCTAATTTTAGTTGGTTAACGTCAAATGATTTATCACTTTCAATATTAAGAATAGCTTATCCGCAATGTAATGCTTTTGCAAAATATTTTGACAGTTGGAAAAATCTTAGTTCGTTCCCTCTATGAAAAAAAGCTTGAGCTCAGCTTGAGGACAGCTCGGCCCTTTATAGGTCGGTATGTCCACTCTATGATAGAAAGCTTGTGCCCTAGCAGGGAGCTTTATACGCTGGTCTACCTAATTCATATTCATTAGTTCTTTACACTTTTTGAAACTCTTTTTACGAAAACTTTACCAAAAACCAACTTAAAATACCCAAGAATAAGTTTGGCGTGACGATTGAATACTCGAATACTTAAATTGTTAACAACATCCTTTTAATGTTTTCTTGTAATTCCCCGTTGAGTTGTCGGCATTCAATTTGTAATTATGGATCCGTAAAGAGCTATAATCGGAGTGTCAATCTGAAGTATTTTGCCCTTTCCTTTTATCAAGTCCAATACTTTTATAAGATAAGAATAAAAGGAAACTTCGTAGTAGTACTAAAATAATAATTTTTATTTTATATTTTACGGTGAAAAAGTTCTTGATTGTTTTTGAAAGCTCTTTAAAAATAATACACTAGAGAATTACCTTGTAATTTCGTTCGTGCTGTTCACAATACTGCTTGTATATTATACTCATCATAAGAATTCCTGATGACTCACCAAGATCCGGAGGAGATGAAAATGTATGAAAAACAGCTACATTTTCGTCACAAAAGTGCGTGAAAGAGTCTTCACAAAGGTTTTGTTTGACATTTTTTGGTCAAGTCAAAAGAACTTATTTCCTTGTAACAAGGCCTAAAAATGACAATCAAGTTTGTGGAAATTTATTTGAAAATATTTCATGTCAATCTTCGTAAAGTTTTTTTTTAATAAAGACTTTTCTATTGTTCTTTAAAGTTGAACATAAATTGTTTTATTCTCATTTAAACAAATATTGAAACAACAATTCTCGTGTTTTCTGCATTATCTCCGAAGGTTATAGATTTATATTTATATTTTATTTATTGCATGAAACATAATGGACTATATATCGGTTTAAAGTTATTTTGCTTGGATACCGTCATAAATGATACTTAGTAATAAATATAGAAGAAGTCACGTTTACTGCCTAGTCTGTAACGTAACGCATTTGTTGTGATTGGCAACGACAACGATTGGCGACAAAATGTCAAGATCAGCTGATGACATTGTTATACATTAACTATCGTAAAGTGTTAGCTGTATAAATAACTAGCTATTTAATATGGCATGCGTAGATAACTCCACTTAAAATTCTCAGTCTATCATGAATATTTCAAACACCAAATTAGCTAAATCGTTCGTATTCATGAGCTTAAACCAAAGAGCTTTAGAATCACAATGTTATAGGTAGTCAGCTCTCATTAAATTACTTTAAGTGTACGCGATTATAGTAAAAAAATTACTTTTTTAATCCTAGTATAAGAATTTATTACAGCCTGCCTTTTACAAACCTTTTAGATTTCCTAACTCATACTTCCTAACAACCCGAATTTAGGTAATTGAAGACCGTCGACTTTAAACATCTAGCTTTATACAAACTTTGTACATCTAGGCCTGATCTAAGAATCGACTCGAAATTATTAACATTGAATGCACGCAGACTTGTCACGCATATCAGAGAATCATGTACCAATTATTTTCGCTTGTCTTTTTTTATAAAAGTCATGTATTTAACAAATGCCGCGTAACGATATTAAATGTCAATATTAAAGTCACTTGTCACGGTACCTTCCTGGTCATATAAAGATCATGAGGATTAACATTTAAGATGTTTAGTAGGTACTACAAATAATGAGGTTTTGACGAGATCCCTTCTAATTTTATGACCGGTAAACATGCTGTAAGTGTGGTTTTTGCATACACACAATAAACTGAGCTGAAAAAAGCTTCGTTTTTCAACTTCTACATTTTAAACACATGATTTCCAATGAATCTTGAATCCATTAAATGAAATAGATTAGAATAATAGAATTTTGTAATTAAAGTATTAAAATAAAAGCTTTAAACATTAACCTCAAACCCACCAAAACTTCAGTTCAAAAACAAAAACTATCCTCACGAAAGTCAATTTTTAACCTAATCTACAGAGAACATCCATAGAGGCTCACCACATCAACAGACATTCCAATTTACACTCTATCACACACAACCCCAAGATTCAATTTTACTTGTATTATCTCTTAAATTGGATCAGTGTGCACTTGAGATATTTTATTTGGTCAGCCTCGTATTTCACTCAAAGGCGCTAAAGGTTCCTTGACGGACAGGTTTAGTGCCATCCAGTGTCCCTGACTTTATTTCAACGTGACAATGATCTTTAAGTTTTTATAGATAAAGTTTTAACGCTCATAATAATTATATTGAGAACAGTTTTATTACACGTGTTTGCAGAGAGTACTAAAATGATTTATGTTGGATTGGAATAACAGTGGTTACTATAGTAAAGAGGCTATGAAATCTGTAAAAAGGTGCTCAGCAAAATAGTTTTAAATACTACTTTCAGCTCCGAGTTAAAGTATATAGAGGGTAGCAGGGTAGCTAGCTACAGATAACCGGCGATCGATACTTTTCAGTAGTATTTTAATTTCTACGTGCAGGGCTCTACTAGGCGTATCGTTGCTGTTTAAATGATTCCGGATAGCTGAAAAGGGGGATCGTGCAAATAGTGTGAACATAATATCATAATTTTGGATTGGAATGATAGGCCAGTTAGATTAGTTTAAGCCTACTGAGTTCTTGTAGAGCTCCTATATTATAGTTATAAAAAGAGTTCTTTACTCTAAGAATTAAAATTTCTGATAATTATCAACTTTATTCAAGCCAAGAGTTTGGCAACAGACGTATCTGTACGTAAATTGGTAGGGTGGTAGAGGACGAAAATTATAAAGAGTGGCGCTAAACAATATATTATTATTCTCATTAAATAAAAGGTTTTCTATCCATGATTGTTTCAGGGTCGTACTTAACTTGTAAGTAATCAGTCTTATGCAATTACTGCAGCTGTTAAATATATACGTTCTTTTATACAAGTGACTCATTATAATTACTAGTATTTACAGCCTTTTACTGTACCAAGAGGTGTTATTTTTCTTTTAGTTGAATACAGACCCAAGGCCATAAAGGTTTTATTAAATGTTGATAAAAGGAACTGAGTCATAAGTCTGGATTGAAGGTTTTAAAAATTTATGAATTTCAAAACACATAGAATACCTAAAATACTTGTAATATTCGTGTATCGATACATACAGCGTAGGAAGTAGATGGGATCGTACTAATATTCTTCCTTTGCGTCGACGTTAAACTGCGATTGACATACAACCATAAAAGCGTCTTATATAGTATAGAGCCAATTTACTTTGGCCAAGCAGTTAAACCACTATGGGGGCAAACAGCGGCAAATTCAACAAATTCAGTAAATCTCTACAAAAAACCTCAGTAATTTGTGCTTCCCATATTAATCGCAGCATCATTGGACAGATTTAAGTCCTCCAAATTCCAGACTCTTTGGAAACTTTGTATGGTCGTACCTTTGATATAAGAATACATAGTAAGACTGAACACCTGCATCTTGGCTATAGCAGACCCAATAGCGAGTAATTCAATTCACATCAAAGTAATTGCAGTCATGTAGAGGTCAATTAATTCTCGTTTGATTAACGATATTCCGAGCCTATTTAGGTTGTATCATGTTATGTCACGTCTTATAGCCAAATACTAAAACAACACTAAATACGGCATCGGTTCTTATGGCGCATCACTTTAATAATAAAATACCTTAAAAATATAATCCAAACTGGTAGTGTCATACAAAAGTGTATGGGTCTTCCCTCCTTCCATACAATTTTTGATGACAATGAGAGGATGAAAATGTGATTGGAGTCTGTTGAACCCCAATGAAGTAATGTACCTATTGGTTTACTTTTTGTTGTAATTTTGTATTCTTCATTATGTAGCATAGATCTTTCTTGTATTAACTGAACTGTTCAATAGTTTTGAAGCTTATTTAATAATACAATGGCATCAAAGAATACCTTCTAAAAAGTTCGTGAATTATGAGTTGCATTGAACGCTGGCATTAGCCATATTTCAGATGTTTAATAGATTGTGAAACCTTAATTGCATAGATTGCAAGATTGACATTTTAGAATAAATTGATAGCAGTCTGATTGGTGAATGTTAGATATGTTGGACCCTCCGTGGTTGGACCTCCTGACTGTTTTATCTATAGTATTGACTACTTAAGAAATATTGAAACACATTCTTCGTTACGCATCCCTGGCAAAAGAATGGTCTTACGGGCGATTAAAGGATACTTAAAGGCTATTGAAGAGGTTTTTTGTGCAAGAAAACGCTTGCGAATTTTATCCAAAACCAATAAGTTACAGTGAGCTTAATTGCGATGTAATCGACACGTCTTGGTCCGTGAAACAAGAATCTTACTTTCAGGCTTACTTTCAGTCTTGCAGAATTTAGCTGAAATATTTTACATGGAACAACCGCCTTCCTAATCTCTACATCCCATTTTAATGCGTAATAAAAATCGCTTTAAAACTAGAATTTATTACGGATTGTATAATATTAAATTCAACGACCTCTAAGTTTCCGCAAAACAGGTGGGTCAATACACTGACCTCTACACAACGATTACCGTTAAAGATGACAGGTTTTACTCGTCTAGACATGTTGTTAAAAATAGGTCAAATCATGTATTTTTGTAGAGTCGTTTTTAATCTACTTCTATTTATTTTACTGTATTTGCATAATTACTATTGCATATAAATTTTTTAGGGTTTTGTATCCAGGAAAAACAAAAACCTTGGTGTTTGTCCGTCTGTCCATCGTTTCTCAGTTGTCAAGCGTTTTTCTCAGAATTTATATGAAATACTTACTGTACTATTATGTCTACTGTATTTTAAACTGTAAAAAAATTAAGACAGTATCGATAAAGAAAAAAATGCTAAAAGTATAAGTTTTGTTCAAATTACGTCATTATTTTTATTTTTGTTTAGCTGGTTTCTATGGACCAGTTTTTATATTTATTTTCGAACTATAAAGTAAAAATAAACACGCAATGTAAAAAGTATTACATTATTAACATACGATAGGTAGGTAGGCATATTACATCTCATAATAAAATTAATTAAAAATCCAGTTCAATACAGTGCAAAACGTTTAATAGCCTTAATTGTTTGGACACGAAGCTATGTAACCTCGATGCTATAGAAAGGACCGACATCTTCGTATGGTCAACCACACAGCAAGTCACAAGTCTTAGGAAAATCAATCTTAAGGCTTTGGAATAAAGGTTGTTTTTTGTTTTAAGGGAAGCTGTGTGGTCGACTATGCAAGGACTGATGGGTATTGAAAGTGTTATGAATGTTACATAAAATAAATAAATAGTTTTTTTTTCTACTAATGCAATATGGTCTGGGAATGTATCTATCAGTAGTTTCATAATTATAGATTTTGTAATAGCGTTTAGTTAAATGATGTAGTTGTTATAATGGGCTTCAATTAAATATTCTGTTCCTATTAATTAGGACTATCAAATACTGTTCGTGTTTTTGGGGTGCATTTACTTTCAAACTGATTTTAACGTGAGGAATATCACCCTTACCAAATTTTAACAAAATAACGTGAAAAATACCTACATCCAATCATCCTAACTAAACTTACTAACAAACTTAGGCGTATGTTATATTTGTTTTATGAATATTAAACACAAGTACCCATTTAATTATTATTTATCAAACAATTTCATAAATAATATGTTAAATTGATTAACAAAAAACTCTACAAATATATTATTCATGTATTGAATGATGTAGATTTATGCAAGTTGCATTTATCAATTATATTTTCACACGGTAACACAGTCACATTTATTAGAAACAAATATTTTTACAGTCTGGCATTAGTTATTACGAAATGATCTGTAAATGCTTGTTAGACAATATTTATCTGATTTACTTGAAGAGGAGTTACATCTTCATGTCAAAGGTCATCTGTTATTGGTTAACAGATCACTTAGATATAAAATTACAGTAACCCATTTGAGTTAATGTAATAACATGTGGCCTCTACCATTTATGACAGACGATTGAAACAGTAGCCGTGCTAATTTATTGGCTCTTGCGCTGGTGGCTAACAAAGCCTATACGGGAGCGATAACGTCGGTCGCTAAGTCTACAATGAAATTGTGTGACGTAGGTTAGCTTTTAGTAGTCTATAATGGTAGAATAGTTTTACCAACGTCTCCTCCTGGATGTTGAAAATGGCGGAAAAATAATCTATTTGGAGTTCAAGCTGTCCTTATACCTTATATCATCAAAATAAGCTCAACAGTTCTGTCATGAAAGCGTTACAGACATACAGACAATAAACATGCTGATAGACAGACAGACCCACAGTCAAAACTTAACTATTAATTTGTAATATAAGTCGATATGTTTTTTTTTGTTAAAGTGTGAGAAGTGATAGTTATAGATTGATTTGAAATAAGAACGATTACATCTTTAAAGGTCATTAGATCGTCCGTTATGCAGGTTAACGTTTTTTTAAAAAGTATATTAATTAATTTTATAATTGAACTTATGTAATTAGATTTAGTTAGATTGTAAACGGTACAATATGAGGTCAAATTACGTAAGTTATATAACTAATGTGTTTGTATCATCACGTTTAATTGACAGATCCTTTTAGATGTTTTTGATCAGTAATTTAATCGGTAAATACAATCTGTAATACCTACCATATAACAATATTGAATTGTTGACTGCACGAGTAGCCGAGTGGTCTAGGTCACCACGTCAATTACCACTGGACGCGACATGTTGCGGGTTCAATCCCCGCGAAGGACAAGAATTTGTGCTATCCACAAAGGCTTGTTCTAAGTATGGGTGTTTTAGTGCATGTGAATTGAATGTCTGTGAAACCCCCTGCGATACAAGGATTAAATTTCTTAGTGCGGATGTCGTTTAAAAAACAAAACAACACCGCTCTGACTAATGTAGAGCACCGTTTTGCTTCCACAATGGCGTAGACTCATAGCACAAGTCCAACAGTTTCTTAAGTCTGTTTCTAAGGTTTTCTGTATTTGGCAGGAGACAATAGCGACACAATTCATGCTAATCACTTTCACTGACAAACGCTTGTACATGACAAAATTAATTATAATTAGAAACTTAAGTTGCCTTATTAACTAATCATTATCACTACTTAGCATATAACAAAGATGTTTTTGGCTGTCTGTCGCTATGTATGCTTAGATTTTTGAAACTACGCAATGGATTTTGATTCAGTCTTTGTTACCTATTAACAGAAACAGCATCAAAAGAATTCATTTGTTAGCCGTTTCATGAAGATATTTTTTAAGTGTATAATAAATCAGTATTGCATCTGTGCGAAGCTATGGCGGATCACTAGTTAATTATAAGAACTCTACAGTTTAATCGTATCTTGAGTGAAGAGATTATAATCGTTTGACTCTACCTTTTCAAAATACTCTTTTTCCAGTCACGTTTAACGCCTTAAGCTGCATAAATAAATAATGACTTGATACATTTGCCTCCACATTAACGCACTGATTAATTATACGTATAAAGGCATTTAAGAGCCCTGACCAACTTTCCCACGCAGTACATCAGCCAGTTCACCCAATTGGACCATCTCTTGACATTTTAATTTGAGTATAACCTGACTTACACGTTCGATACAGATGCCAGACCTTGAGGTCATCTCTGAGGTCAGGTCATTTCAAAAAATGAAGTTTCAATGCTATAGTTTTTAAATGTTTCATGAGAAAATTTTGTTTCAATAATTACTTAACACTTTACTTATAAGTTTAACATCTTATCTGAAATGGTGAAACAGCTAAATGTTACAACATGTTACAAATGTTATAGAAAAATTGTAATACACACGTTTTTTGAAATTTATGTGTAATGAGCGCATTTGACAAACGAAAATAGCTTTGAATATTTTTGCACGGTCTGATCTATTACAAACGACAGAAGTTCATCATAAGTTACTGAAGCTCATTAAAAAGGAAAGGAACAGGAAAACCAAGATTGCTTATATCAGAAACCTTTTACCATAATCTTAGCATCCATTTACACCAAACACAGCTAAATGCCAGTATTTTCTACCACAACTTCCTCAACTTATAACCAACTGTTAATCACGTACCAAATCATTAAATGAGCGCATAAACTGTAATACAATTATTGCGTCGATCGGCCTCTTTGACTACCATCACATTGTGGAAGCTAGATGGCACTCTACATCCTGTAGAATGTAGAGCGGCGTCTCTTTTCCTCATTACAAGTCTTAGTGTAAGAGATAGTGGCTTGACCTTTTACCTTTACGTAACATTACTCTAAAATACTTCACTACGGAAGTACTAAAAGCTGATGTGAACTGTGCGAGAAATATCAAGCAACGTGTGATACATTGTCGGCGATGATAAGGCACTTTTGATGGTAGAGTTAGGAGACTCCGCAATGTATTGTGAATTGTAAAATTGTCACGTCATTTGAATGTTAAGGAAGATATGAAGATAGTAAAGAATATCGTTCACACAATCTACGTGAAAGGATTCACGAGTGTTACGTTAGTGTGACATAAGTTCTGTGTTTAGGTTTCAGTAATTTGTTTGTTACGTTGGTTAATTGTGTTTAGATGAAGTTTGTTGTTAATTGAGCCTTTTAAAAGTAAGATGTTGTTTGTTTTTTTTGTATTTTATAATTACACTTCAGACACTTTTAAATATTTTCTAGAGAGCTAACTCAACCAAAAGATCTTTATCTACGAAATCGAGTAGTTTTTCTTTTTGCAGAAAAAAAGACTACAGTCTATAACAAATCGACCTATAGAAGCTTTCGTATCACCCTATAAAAAAATATATTTTATCACCCTATTAGAATGTATATAAATGTATTAAGAGATGAACAAATATTTGAAAAATCAATCGTCATCCCAAATACTGAAAACTAGTGCAATCTACATAGCATATCATCCAATCATCATTAAACTTTGACATATTAATCTGACACACAACATATACACAATAATTAATCAGTCAAAAGTATCAAATCATTACGCAGATCAAAAGTTGTTCTAATACACGATCGCCGGTCGGAATCCGGAAGCGAATGTTGGTCAACGACTGAGTCTAGACGATACGATGTACTTGCGTCAATACATTTGCTATTACTACTTAATAGTTGCTACTTTAAGTGTATCTGTAGTGGGTAATGGGATTGGAAGGCTGTTGCTTGTTAGGTTTGTTTTTGAAGTTGTGTTGCTATGTGATAGTATGTTGTTTTTTTTGTCATGAGAGTTGCTGTACAATGCAAAGCCGTCCGTTCCTTTTCTACTTGTGTAAAAGTGGTATCTTTGCTTTTATGCCAAGTGTTATGGTGAGCATAGGGTTCGGCTCGCTATTTCAATCGGATTCTCATCGTCCCTGCTTTTGTATCGAATGAGAAATCTAAGGTGTTAAGCCAATTTCAATTTGAATAGTTCAGAAATTCCAAATTAATCATCATGAAAACTTCTTTAATAACTATAGAATGGTTAAGTAGATATAAAAAAAACAGGTCACGTTCATTTTAAGAACTTACGTGGGATGACGTTAATGTAACCTTAGCAGATATTAGATCGACAAAATAATTGCAGAATATCAATTTCTAATTAACCTTCAATACCAAGTAGGCCATCACGATTTTTCTTATTAATTACCTAAACATCATTACATTATAAAATTGCATATCCAATATTACTTAAACATTATCATAATGTACTTAAATTAATCTATTAAATACTAATCTCGATATAAAATCGATTACTGAATAATCGGTTAATAAATCGATCGTTTTTTGATCGTGTACCTTCGGGTATATTCGTGACTTGTTCAAATGCGTAATGAAACTCATGCGCAGAAAGTGAACGTAAAAATTGTTCAATGGGTCAGTCGATGTCGTATTGTGATGTATGGGACTTGATACGGTAATCGGTAAATGATATTGATTAATTAGGATTTAATAATGCTTGCAAATATATTGACAAGGATTTTTGAATTGACGTAATTGATCATCAAAGAATAAGAGGCATCTATAACACGTGATTTTATAATAACTACATAACTACTATTGTTCTTCGTAGGACGTTCCTAAACTACCTTGTTTCGTCCTTAACACTCATGTCAAGGAATGAAAACTAACTAAGACTTTAAATACCCAGTCTTCGGGTGGTATAAATGAAAACTAAAATAATTTACACTAATAAATACAAATAAGCATAGATGGACACATAAAATATTCATTGCACACCACATGAGTAACAGATTTGGCAAACGTAAAAGTTACATGATTTCACAATAGGCAATCTTATCGCGAAAAATGATCCCTTAAAGACAACCTATATATATTTTTATACAATATACAAATAAAACGTAGAAATATTTATTAAACAAAGCCTCAAATCACAACCTATAAAACAATTAACAACACCTAGCTTAACAATAATTTTCCTTGCGGAAGTATCGACCGCGAGGCCAGAAAGCGGCTACTTTATATAGCCATTTGGTTCCACAAATAACTGTCATCAAGACCTCGCGCTCCATAACCCACAACGGTCGTTAATTAGTAATTATAAGCTTTGTTTATTATACCTGTTGTTTATATGATTGTATGTTTCTTCTAGGTTAGAATAAAGGAAAAGTTTTTGTTTAGTCTATAACTGAAATAGTAAAATGCCTTTTTTATTTTTTTGTTTAGCGTCAATGTCCCTCTGCAGGGCAATGAATTCCCTGACTTAAATCTATTCTGAGAAGACAAAAAAGATCTAAAAATAATTATTAAAAAGCTGCAGAACAAAACTAATTTTGTTATATTTAAAAACCAGGTCACGGGAAGTATCCGTCTTTATGATTGATGGCAATAACCTTTATTTTTGTTCTTATCCAATGAAATCTAATTGAACTGTATCTATTTGCTATCGTGACTGCATTACCTAATGGTTTATGTGAAGGGTAAAAAGAAATGTAGTGCGGTCAACTTATTTGAATAAACTTAATTAGAACATTCGTGACTGCACTTTTTGTGGTTTTTGTTTTATTGAATGGAGCGTCAATTAACAGGTTGTTAGAAGTAGGTCAAGTTTTATAATCTTAAGGGAACTAGGGGCATGATGGGGCCATGAGGTAAGACGAGGTCACGCACTCATACGAAAATCCCAACGTTCCTATGACACGGCGCATTAGCCAATCAGAAGCTGCTATCGAACAATACTCAGTGCGGCCATAACAGTCGGTGAGAGTGCGTGCGTTCTTCATTTATAAACTAATTACTGCTACAGTGCATCTAATAATCTAATTAATATAATATTATGTGCACGTGAACGACATCAGAAAAAGGTAAGAAAAACAGTTGAACTCATTGTGTTTATGCACTTTGTTTTTACATTTTACTTGCTGTTGATAGGCACATCCAAAATCATTCTAGTCCCAAACACTTATTTTAAAAATTTAAATATTTTAAAAAATAGTGACAGGGGCAAGATGGTGTAGGTCCTACGGGGCATAATGAGATTCATCATGGCCCATCGATTTTCAAACAAGTTATTACTTAAACATTACTAGGTTGTGTTTTGTTTTTCAATTTACAGCTAGATTGATTAACAAAAAGAAATTCATCATCACAGCCTAAAATATTGACCTCATCACATTTTTCTTTTTCAGATAAAAATGGTTAGAAACCACAAGAAAAAGACAAAAAGTCTTAATAGATAAAGTTATGACAAAAAAGTCAGAATACAGGAAGGCGGCCTTAGACCATAGTACCCTAGACCCATCTTGCCACATTTATCGTAAACCATCTTACCCCGTACGTGGGGTAAGATGGTTTTTTTATGTGTTATTAAAAAATAATTAATAATGAAAAATTGTGATGACATGTCCGTCCAAAGAATATGCCAATTTGTAGTTGATTAAGTAACTATTTATTTATTTATTTATTTATTTAACCACTTACAACTATCATTACAGGAGCTTACCTAATGCAATAGTGTAGTTACAACTTAATTCTAGATAAATTTAGAGTATAAACATTTGAACACATAAACTTAACTTATATTATAGGCACAGATACAATAAGCGGCTTTTGTAAAATCATTCAGACTGCAGTAAAATAAGTCTATCCTTTGTGACAACGCATTAAGAGAACGCAAAGCGCGCGTCAGGGGAGCGCATTGTAAAAGGTTAGTGCGCGCGCGCGGCACCACCAGCAGCGCCGGCCTCCGTCGTCGCCCTGCATATTCGTCAGGGACATGTAGCTGTAGTAGCTCTAACACTCTCGGGTTATTTATTTTACCACGCAGTACCTTAAATAAGTATGTGGCGATAGCTACATCACGCCTCACCTCAATTTTAAAAAATCCTACCATGCCCAATATAAATAATGTTCGATACAATAGGGGATAACCGGGATAAACACCATACATTTTTAAATATATAAATCTTATAAATTTATTTTGAATTCGTTCCAGCATTAATTTGTATTTGGTCTCATGCGGTGACCAAATAATAGCATTGCATTCCAAATGGCTTTTTACAAGTGCTTCGTATAATGTTCTCAGAGCCCTTAAATTAGTAAATTGGTTTGCTAAACGTAATACCATCCCTAAATTTATCTAATGTGCCATAAATAAATGAAAACATTATATTAATTAGATCTGTGTATTTTTGTAGTTTTCCCTTAGCGTCCCCATCATGCCCCTAGTTCCCCTACGTCTTTTTGTAATAAAAATGCATACAAAGGATTGGCGATTTAATTCACATAATAGTGTTCAAATTGTACAAAATTAGTATGAAAATTTAAACAAAATATTAATATTTGAATTACAAACAAATAATATATAAAATTAGTAAAATATGTATTATTATTGAAATATTTTATCTATTAAAACAACCGCATCAAAAAGCCATTGCGTAGATTTAAATATCTAACCATACACAATATATAGAAAACAGACGCGGGAAGCGACTTTGTTTTATACTATGTATTGGTTAAACAAAAAAAGAATGCGTGGGACTGATGAAGTTTTATTGAAAAAAAAGCAGTAAGCAGTACAAAAACAGTAGACCACCAATAAAAATCTCTAACACCTAATTAATACTTTCTCAAAGAAATCTCGCATAATCAAATATGCTAATTTATTCATAATGGCGCTAAATTCCTAGGTACATACTACCTAGTCTTATCTAGTCTTTCATCGTCCTAGTTCTAACATACGTGGATCTAGTATAACTCGTTTTTATGTCTGTTCATTGATAACGTTTGTTGATAAATAACATGCTAATTACTTCCCTTCAAGTAGATATACCATAGTACATAATATATATATTATATCTTAATGTAGATACGAGTGTGTATTTATTTTACAGTGAGGGATGTAATTACTTAGTAATTTATGTACTTCGTCTTTACGGTAAGAGAAAAATGACTTTTTCACAAACTTTATCGATGATAGAATTCTCCGAAATTTCTTATCGTCTATTTGTCTCTAGCTTCCACTTGACTGTGATAAAGAAAGCCTGACGCTTACGAGCGATATTTAGTTGAACAATGTTTGTGATTACGGCACTGGATCACGAAACTTATCTGACAAATATTATTTTTAAACCTTTCAGCAGCTTAAAGTATTTCATAACAAGAAATGTTACTTATCTTTTTTGAAAAAGTTGATATAAAATATTTTGTAATCCAACCAATTAGGAATACAGGTTTATATATCGTAATCAACACTAAATTAAATAATTTAGGTGTCTTGCTAAACCCGGATTTGTCCGTCAATAACTAATACCTTTTTAAGTACAAGCTGCTTCGTTATCATCAAAAGAGGCGCTCTCTGAGTCAGTCAACGTTTCTATTTCCTAAAGGATATTATAATTTGTGTGTATGTTTTTCTGTGTGGATGTATATGGGGATAACCGTGGGAGTCTGGTCCTATATGTGATAGAATGAAGGTCAAATCTTAATATACAGTGGATTTAAAGTCACCTTGGTATAATCTATAAATTCATATTTGTTGTAAGCTTTAAGCTGTTGCATTATACGTTATTAGATATATAATATCGTCGTGTGACAAATTATGATACAGGAATCTTGTTTGAAACGTACGAGAGATCACCAAATCCTCATAAATCATAATTTGGAGCTTCTTATACACGATTCTCCAATAGGCGACGATTTTAGTCTTCAAGAGACTACGTCAGTCATTAGACACTTTTCAGAACGAACAAACTTATTGGTTTTTGACGAACTTAGACAAATTTCTTTTTTGAGTGTTAAACATGTAAAAAGAAAACCAATCTTGACCTAAACCCGCAATGGGAATAAACCGCAATAAAATTGTATAAAGCCAATTCTTGAACCTAAAATCAAAAAGATGGGTTTCGAAATATGTATTACCTAAAACTTAACAAGGTGCTTTACGAATATGTAGTGTCTAAATAAATAACGTTAGCGCCTGTTGTTAAGAACCTCCTTGACATTTCAGATATGGGATCCATTTGCAAACACATTTATTTTTATGAATATTTATTTTGTATTAGGTACTCTATTACGGTCTAGTCCTCTTTGAAGATGATATTGAAGGCTTTTAGTTATAACATTTAAATGCATACTTAATGCAAATGTTTGAATATAGTTTTCTGTGTGAGATATAAAATTAAAACTTTACTTATATGCATGTTAATTGTTAAATAAACCTTATTCACACTTGATACTGGATCCTGCACTAAGATTCAACGTGTTGCAGAATTATTAATAAACCCTTTATTATTAGTCATGATGATGCTATTAAAACAGACGATTGCAAAAATATGTATAATAAATATAGGTACTGTGTACTTTCGTACTGCACACATTCGTTTTACGAGAAAATAAAGGTGAATTACAGAAAGGTAAAAACAAACTATTCTACAATCAATTTTAGTCGATCGATGTTTTGAACAAAAAATATTATTATTTTGCTTAGAATTTATAGATTTTCAGTAAACAAGCTTCTTGGAAGCTTTAACTGTTAATTCTAGTTCATTGATCTCAATTAAACATGTCTGTGCGCCAATGTGAAAGTTATGTGTTATGTATTAGTAGTTAAATTTAACTGGATTATTAAACTCAGTGACTCGCGATGGATGAAAGTGGTGTGTTCATTGATTAATTGGTTTTTATCCTCTTTTGATTTAAAGCCATGAGTCACTATAATAATTTGTCTTAAACTGTTTTACTTGTAGACTAATAATATAGGGACAAATTCTAGTAAGTAACAAGTTATAGTTAAGTATTATTATTTATTTTTCGTGTACAACCAGCCATAACTCATAACAGAACTACTTTCAATTTAGAACTGAGTTGAGTCGCAACTTATAACTTGAAAACGTTACTTTGTAACTTAATTTTAACTTACAAATACATCGTAAATAAATTATCTTCTACTATACTTGTTTTAGGAAATGTCATACAATATTCTGTGTGTAACTTTTAACATAATATGGACACTTATAATTATGTAAACTTGAGTTAAAAGAAAAAATATAAGTTCATTATTTTCTAAAGAAAATATTACTACGACGGCATATTAAAATCTTAAATACTAAGTTAGTACTACGTCTGCATATTAAAAATACTTTTTAAAAGATATCTAGAACGATTGCTAAAGACTAGAACAAAGTAACAGCCATCAGACAGCTATACAAGTATTTTGGGTTAATGCCCATTCTGCTACGAACAAAAGAGAGAAATGTTGACAGATTTCGGTTGCTAAGCAAAACAATACCAAATGTGTGGGCGTTGTTGTAAATCTGTAACACTTATGTGACATCTTGTTACACTTGTTACATTACTGTTTATCCTACGCATACAATTAGCCCAGTTGTGTGACAAAAGAAATGACGTAAAGCTCGTACCGTGTTCTGAATTGTATTAAAAGGTTTTGATTTTCAGAAGAAATGTTTGTAAATGTGTGATGGATGATTTCATTCACTTTTGAATGAATTGATTACAGGTTGTTTCTGAAAGTCCCAGTTATATAAATATTTTTTGACCTTATTAATCATTTATTTATCAAAAGAGACATTACAATAACTACAATAAATGTTTATCAAATTTTCTGTTTGAAATAGGTTTTTGCCTACTTGGAGAAAGTTTCTAATTCCCATGAACAGAAGCGATATTACAATATAAACGGGGTCTGTTTAAACACATTGTAAAGACAAGTAATGAACTCATTAAGAGAAGTTGTAGCAAGATAATAATGGTCTAATAACAATAGTCGTATCGGTATCTAAACGTTCAGATGTACGTTTAATTACTACCTTGTTATGTCAAATTACACCATTAAAAACGGCAAAAGAACAATAACTCAACGATGTATGGATCTTCACATTGTATTACACACAAAAGGATCTATTTGACCCACTTACGAACCTAAAATATCTAGACTATTACGAAAGTATTGCTAATCTATTATTTACGGATGAGTAAAACGAGTTGCTGACTAATTGTTATATTTGTAAAGTTCGAAGTTTAGCTTCGATGATGTAAACTTGTGTTAACCTTGTGAATGTCGCGCTTTTATGGAGAACTTGACTTTTAAATTATGGTTAAATGAATAAATTTATACAAATTTGATGTATAGACGAATCAGAGTCATGAATATGTTTTACATAAATTATGATTTGCACCGAAGTGAGTTTATCAACGAAATATTTATTTTTAACACAAAATAAAGAACTTTTTTATTTATCATCAACATGACACCATTACAGTAACGTAATACTAATGCGATACTATGCGAATCTTATCTACTAAACTAGTAAAAAAAACAATTGAAAACACAAACAATATATGTACATATAAAATAACATTTGTTTTACCTTAAAAACTAAAAAAAAAATATTTAAACAATTCTATTTGTCTGTCTTAAAGTATGACATGCACAACAACCTTATTACTTTGTATCTATAATTCAATCGACTAATTCTAATTATCAGAAATGGTTACTAATTACCGTGTACCGTGTAACCGTAACTTCACGCTTGTGATCCTTATGAGGGCAGGCAGCCACCTCAAACCTCAATATTACTAGTTCTAGATTACTTACAAATTGTGTTATTATGTGAATCGGGGCTCGTCGAGATTGTATCGGTATCGTGCGTACACGCAGGCTATCTAGATAGCTCGTGTACGTTGGAGGTGACAAGGTTTTTATCTAGACGTTATCCGTTTATAGTTTTTCAACAAAAGTGGTTTTAATGACATAATTACTCTTTCAGTTGTGTGGGTGAAAGATGTTCTTTAAAGGTAAAACGATTTAAACGGTTAAATTAAGTGACTGTAAGTTGAAAACATGGATTGCTTAAAATTAATCAAATTAAGATTTTACCATAAGTTTTTTTTACCTTGCGTTTGTAGGTCTAAATATGGTTTTAAGGCTGCGAAGTCAGGGTTAACGACCAAAATTCACAAAAAGCTTATAAATTCAAAAGAAAAAGTTAAATACCGTTAGCAAGAAAGTCAATTCATTGAAGAATCACTAAAGAGGCTTTAACTCTCCTTATGTTAAAAGTAATCCATTCATGAATACTACATGGTAAGCACAAAAACCTTATTAGATAACTGCAGTGGAAAGTAGTCCACAAATCCATTAAACTAGTATTGTAATAATATAACAGTGAACACAGGTTATATTCATCACGGTTCGCTTTTGTCCCGGAAAGCGCCTGACAAGGCTTTTGTCACTTTCGGCATACTCAACCTTGAACGATTTTATGAATTGTGGCCCAAGTTAGAAGGGCAAGCGTTTGGAAGTTGCTTCTGATTTTTATCCGTTTGGTGATACTAAAAAGACGTGAGCTGTTTGTAAAAGAAATCTGGTAGTTATTTTCTTATTGATTTATCTCGGTGAAGTTTAAAAACCAGTTTTTTGACACAATATTTTTCTTTTCAATGTCTTCAAGGTATATCTACATAAAAATCCGAGGGTAAGGTCGACTATCATTAAATCAAGTACGTAATGACTAATGTAAAATGTCAATGCTAATGGAAAAGCTAACATTGATTTAGCAATTACCGTTGCGGTTTGCAGATTAGGATTTGACTGAGTCACTATCTACAAAAATAACTCCTTTCTCAACCATTTAGTTAATATAGCTCTTACAATAACCGAATGACAACGGTAAAACTTCACCCATGGAATGATTCCCCCTAGAATGATTCAGCCACTTTTTAACCCGCTGCTCGTTCATAACTTGCGCCGATTGTGCTGTTATATTATATCGAAGAAAGCCAACTGGTTTAGCATGAAAGCGATATTAAACTGGACGACTTTCGCTCACTTACTGACGAATATCAGCCTTTAATAATACCATATGCTCAGTAGAAGCCTGGGTCACGGAAGTGGAAAAAAACTGGATCAACCTTGGATTAAATGGAAATTTGATCAACGTAATATTTGATTAGCATAATATATGAAAGTGGTTGAGGTAAAAACCATAGTAGTTAAATTATTTTTTTTTTACATTTAAGTGATAGTTAAGATGATTGCTTAAAGAAATCAGGGTTTAACTGAACAGTTTCTTAAATCTATTAAATTAACCAGTATCATTTTGGGTCGCTGAGCCAACGGAGTAAGTAAGTAACCAGTATTATTAGTATAGCTGGCCAAAAAAAATATATTTTTTCTTCACAAAATTGCGTTTAATTTAAGACAAATTGAGTAAATTCTTTAAAAAAGCCTTTTCAATTACAAGAAAGTTCTCACTCCATTATTCTCGTTTTAAATCTTTAAAGTAGAGGTCAAATAACCAGTTGACATTTGCATTACTTCGAGTGGCATCCAAATACGCGACCTTTTTGCCTTTTTATGAAATTTTAACATCACCTGACACTTCGGATTTCTCCTTTATTGTAAGTGCATTTTATACGTGAAATGTCAGATTTATACTGTAAAAAGTAAGATCTTGCCTTGAGCCAACCACTGTATAGGTACCAGGTATGAATAAATCATAAATAAATGATGTTATAAATCCCTTGTGCTCCTAATTGCTCTTAATTCCTGCGACATTTCCTTGTCACCAATCAGTAGGTACCAATTCGATCCGACGACGCCCTTGCGACGACAACGCAAAAATTTGTATGTCTGGATGTTTGTTACTCTTTCACGCTTAAACAGCTTGATCAATTTTAATGAAATTTGGTACGAAGTTAGCTGGCATCTTGGATTAATACATAGGCTAGGCTTTTTACCTGCTTGCTTAAAAGGAGGTTAATGTTTTCCAGGTATAACTGATGTCCACGGGGGCAGGAAGAAACTAGTAAAGTATAAAAAATACAATTTAAGAGAATAACTTTGACTGTGAGACGTAACATCTGAGTTTAAAGAAATGACTAATCACTAATCGGGCTGAAATTCAAGATGAGCTTAATACGAAAGGAATACGCGAGTACGTGAATAGTTTTTTGTAGGCTACAGACTGCTACAAACTATTAGATAACCCGGATTTGCTCGTATTTAGTTTGTTTACAGAATGTAACAGGTATTACATAACAGAGCTTGAAGATGATTCTCTTCAATATAATCGGATTACCTTAAGTCAAAGTGAAGGTACTCCACCTGTTAAATCTATTACTTAACTGCTAAAGTTCAGATTATCTGTCTAAAGGATGCTCAGCTGTCTTTTGTTAATTGGATTCTTGACATGTTTTGAGGTTCAGATATTTATGTTCAACAAATCTTAAATAATATTATAAACCACAGTGAGTTGCGGTTTTTGTTTGCTATGCATTCATAGTTAAACTTCAAGCCGATTTTCAAAAAATGGCTGTGATGGATTATGAGACATGAATTTCCAAGGCATGTGATGGTGAAAGACAATTTTTTTATGGTTTTTATCAGTATAAAGTTGATGTAATCAATTTTTAATGTGATTGTAAAGAGTTATTTGTCCATTTGTAAAAGTTTATAGTCTAGCTGTTGCTCGCAGCATCGCCAGCACGACTAAAGTTATAGCAGTAAATCATTACCCTCTCTAACGAAGACGGTTAAAAAGAAGCCGATTTGTTAATCCAGGGTGTCAGCTAACTATATACCAAATTACATCAAAATGGATCCAGTCTTTTGAGCGCCAAGGAGTAACAAACATTCATCCATCCATCTTTATTTACAAACTTTCGCGTTCATAATATTAATAGGATTACAGTATGTTGCAATGTCCTCAAAAAATTAGACCATTTCATTGAAAGTAAACGTTTTCCAATGGAGACAGTTTTCCTTCAACATCCGTCTATAGTTTTTGAGTTTCTTTTGTTATTATGTCACTTTCTAAGTATAATATCCGCTAGACTGTACACTTGTGAGCTAATATAGGTAACTGAAGTAATCTGTGTATGTTACTGTCACTTACTAATGTTGTATATGTTATAATGGGCTTGTGGTGACTAAGTTACTTTCTTACGATGGCTTTTGACTAGACACAGTCGTTTGTCTTAATTGTTTGTTTTTTTAACCGACTTCAAATAGGAAGTTTCTCAATTCGACTGTATACAACGTGTAACAGAAATAACGCAAATCCACAGACACCCCAAAAAGAATATCCTTTTTTATCCACAATTAATGTATTGAAACATTTTTATCATTTTCTTAGATATTTGTTTTTATTACATATTGTCAGAATAATTTGTACAAATAATTGGCAAAACGAGTGAAATTTGAAAGTGTGAACCGCTGTGAATTGCTAAAGCCTTATTGCATCGACTTAAGGCTCATTTTCGTTTACTTCGAGTGCTTTATGAAAATAGTGTCTACAATTTAATTATTTCTAAATATTTTTTTGGTAAAAAAAAATATTTATTTTTATTAATGAAATGGATTCTGTTATCGATTCTGAACAAAGTAGTTTCAGGATGTGCGTTAATTATGTTACACGGTGTATATACATACTTTTTTTGTGTTTATTTTTTTGTGGTTGTGACGAATTCTCACACTATTGGGTAAAAGTATAGTAAAAGATGTATTTTTTTCACTATAAACGAGTATTAGAACATTGAACCGAGTAATTTACTGAGGAGTAAATTAAGATATTTCCTAAGCTATTAGATACGATCAACACCCGTGCAAAGCTGAAGCGGATCGCTAGTTAAATACAACTTAATTCAATCAAAGAACATTTCGATTACCGATATTTTTAGAAGGAACTTAATTTTACTTTTACTTTATTGCTGGCACGAAAACGGAACTTAATAATTATCTATATTTAGTCGTTTTCTGTTTTACATTTCCGACATCGCCATTCAAGGACAGACCTTTATTTCCAAAGAGTGACTAAACCTTTAAAGAAACTATTAAATATTGCAATTTATTAACCCAATCTTACTCCATTTCTGTCCTATAGTTATAATAAGTTAACAAAATGGTCTCTTAGCCTTGGTGTGTCAATGCAAATACGTTTTTAAACTGCCGTGCGGTTTGACGTAACCGAAAAGCTGTTGATGTTTTTTTTTTTTGGTCGATCGATTTCGTGCACTAGCGGAAAAGGTATAAAGTATAGTGCCGAGTATACACTTTATACGTAACGTTAATGTTACTATGGGTAATTCAAAATCTCCATACACATAAATAGTTCTCCCTAAAGTGGCGACTAGATACAAATACTTTTTAGTCAATAAATCATACTCACGAATGAAACTGGCGAATTGCGAATCGATAACTTCAACAGTATTCAGTTAACTTTCGTGATATGGGCTATTCAACCTAGTTATATGCATAAAATAGAAATATAACATCAGAATCTAGGCGTGCAGCAAAAAATTGTTTTCTTTTCCATTTTCTAATCAATGAAAAACGCTACTAAAGGTATGTTATGACAGGCCCCAGATTATGACATTAAAAAAAAGTACAATAGTACATACATCATTTTAAAACGAACTACTTACAATTCATGGTGTAACACACACTTTTATCATATTAAATGTAATCTAGTGCTGACAGATATAGATTGATTACTCAATAATGTACTCTGTGTTAACACGAATAAGTCACGAATTAGAATGTAAGTTGGTAAACTGAATTTGTAGTGTCATTGAACATCAATATAACACGTGTAATTATTTATTTATTTGCTAACACATAATATAAATTACATTAGAATACTTCGTGAGATTATTTTATTCCTTCATAAAATGAAGAAGCTTTGCAATGCGATTCAAGTACAGAACTCTTTCTGAGTAGGTAACGCAGTAGTAATTAGATTGCATAAAATTCTGACCTTACAATATAGAGTATAAAAGAACATCATTATATGTGAAATCACACCAACTTTTCGATGTGTCTTGCAATTTTAAGATGAAAAGACATTATCAGCAATAACCTATGAAATTTGTAAGTAGATTGTAATAAGTTAGCAATAATAATAATATTACAATATCATAAATATAATTTATTTTAAAGGTGGCACTTTCCTAAGCCATGCCGGGAATTCACGGCTATTATGAGATGATGAGAAACGCCTCCAGCAATGAAAAACGCCATCTTATTGTATAGGTACATAAATAGATCAGAACCTAGTGCTGGACATGAATGTAGATGGATACAGGGGAAGAGGACGACAAAGAAACGATGGATGGATTGTGTGAAAGATAATATGGCTGCAAAGAGTGTTACTTGCGAGATTACGGCGGATAGGAACGTGTGGAAGAATGAGGCATGCTGCGTCGACCCCAAATAATAATTGGGATGAGGGAATGGTGATGATGAAATGGATCAGGACCTAAAATCCCAAAAAAAAATCTTCCAAAACAATTTTTTGTTAGACATTTATCATCTGATCTTATCACACTCTTTCAAATACAAAACAAAACTTATAAACCACACAAAACTATAAATAGGACTATTAACTATAACTAATAGTTTATTCAAATCTAGTTCTGTGACAGAAATAGTCAATTTTATTAGTCTGATTATTGATTTAATTGGATAGGGTGTTTCTCGGAACATAGGTATACAAAAATAATACTGTACACTACTTAGACTACCTACACTGTATTACTACTAGGTATACTGTGTAGGTACTAGATAATATATTAAATACTAGGTATACTTTATACTCGATTTATACAAATGCATACTGTATACTAGGTACTCTATGTACTAGGTATCTGCGCTCGCGCCGGTCAAGTATCTGTCATTATATAAATCGGTGACATGTTACGCGTTCTACTTTAACGCGGTACAAATCATGAGCAGAGCAAACTGATCGTTGATGTGATGATCTTTAAATGGTAAACGCTTTCTGAAGCGTGTTGGATGGGCGTGAGAAGACTCTGTCTGATTGAATAACTTTTTTAGTTTAATGTCAGGGTGGTTATTTAACTGCTTTCGTTTAGGAATGAAGATGATAGACAGGAAAATAAATGATTTGATTAAATGGTGGCTCATCGTTTTATATCAGAGTGTATCATATCAATTAAAAAAAAACGCCTAAAATCGTTTTTTTGTAAAAAAAATAACTGAAATCCACAACCCGCAAGTAAGTGGTTATGGTTTTTTTTCTTTACTAGGAGAGACGCAGAAGGAAAATTACAGACACGGAATTTGAATTTGAATTTGAATTTGTGCGACCCACAAAAGCTGCTGAGGCTGGGTGTCTTTGTGCGTGTGAATGGAATGTCTATAGATTTTACCGTGATACAAGGATTAATTTCCTTAGTCCGGAAGTAGATAAAAAAAATCTTACAAAAAGACCCTATTAGATAAACTCACTAGCGTGTAAAACCTAATAAAATAAACTACGTGATAAAACCTCTCAATAAATCGTCGATACCTTGAGGCATAGGTATCGTTGCCGCAATACTTGCTCAACACAACTTGTTTGCAGGTGACACATGCGTCTGAAACTGGCCCTAGTTTACGCTAACTTTAAGCTCCCAATCTCTAAGAGCTATGACGCATGAGCTTATCCGCTTGATCTCATTGGGTAAGACTAGGTAAAGTAATATTAAATTGAATGGAGATTAAATTAAATGTGCGTATATTGGCTAGCATAAGTGTAAGCCTCTCGGTTAAATGAATAGCTAGGTGGTATAGGCCGTATAGGCCACTGATTCTGGGCACAGAAGGTTTTATTTCAGATTTAGGTAAGTATATGAATTATACATCATTGCTCGTTCTAAGCCTGGGTTTCTTTGCGAATGTATTTTGAATATCTTCGAAATCATAATTATACGATAACGTTAACTCAAGCGAATTGATCGAAATAGCCCAACTAGTTTTGGATCTACCCGGAGTCCTCATGAACTGACGCGGCGGAGTTGACTCGTTCAGGGAATGATTAAAAATCGTCATTATTTTATCATTAGTAGGTGACAATTTATAAACCTGCTGAGGCTTATAAATACTTTAGGAAATCAGTCAAGGCGTTAATCTCAACTCACATACTCATCATTGACAACCGTTCAATCATTTCAGTTATGACAGCCAATTTACCCTGACAACCAACGGAAAATAATAATTTTCCAGTAAAATGAGTTGTAGGGGTCAGATTCTGATAGGCTGTCGGTCAGTTATATTGAAAGATTAATGAAAAGGGAAAATAATGAAAGCAGTGGGAACTACAGTGTTTATTATCGCACGGGAAAGGAAAGCTAATAAAACACATTAAAGACAACCAGGTCAAGTTAATAGTCTTATTTGCTATGATTATCCCGACCTAAGCTGTTCATTTTTACATGGTTGCTAGTAGACTTTGACTTGTTTTTTTTTACTTTGCACGTGTATTCATTATTCCATTTTCTTCATTAGTAAATAATCACGTGTACGATCCCGTGACTCTAGTAAAGATTGGTTAAAATCAATACCGAAGACTAGATCTGTATTGAAAGTAATTTATATGCATCTCTCCATTATATACGGACAATTATAATTTACAGAACATGAAAATTACTCTATTGTGCTTATGACAGAGATTAATTATAAGCTCGTATTATTCAAGGTATATGTAATCTCGCACTAATCTAGATAGGCCATTTAGCCTAGATACGGTATACTTTCCTAACCTCGCCGTAAGCTACAATTTTAGCCTCCTAAACACAACGTAGAGTCGCATAAATATCTCTCAAGTGCCGTGTGTTATGATTGCTTACTATTAATCAGAGGTTAGAACAAAAGGCGGCGCGTGCGCAGGGCGAGGCGTGAGGAGGGGGAGGGGTGAAAGGCAAACAAGGTGACTATGGAGTTTTATTGTACAGTTGTCAGGTTTTTAATTCACTTAGTGTAACTATTGTTATTGTATTAATTTTTGAGCGTTATTATTGATATCTGTGATGACAATCTGATTGGTAAGATAGTGATATTAGTATCAATGAACCTTTTTTTAACGATTTCCGCACTAACAATTAAATGCTTGTATCGCGGGGGGTTTTACAGACATTTAATTCACGTGCGTCATCCAGACTCAAAACAAGCATTTGTGGAACACACAAACTCATGTCCTACGCAGGGATCGAATCCGCGACACGTCGCGTACTCTGTGCGTGGTGGCTCTACATACATAAAGGCGATCTCGTATTTCATATGATCAACAACTATTATACATACCTAGCTTCTGAACATTATCACTCAATGACATGTAACGTGACACGTTAAATCACAAAATGACAGCAGTTTAAAAACTAAGATATGATATTGAATGCATGACTAAGTTTGTCACGAAATCAATGTTTTTTATTCGCTTCAGTGAACACGTCTATTCTTTTGACTTGTATTGTTAGATATAATAAGTACATGATCGTCGATTTTTGAAATGGAGTAACAAAAAGGTTTGTTTGATTTTTGGTACGTTCTTAGAACAATATTTACATTTTTGTTTAAAAATATTCTTCGAACTTGAATAAAACCTATTGAAAAATGATAACCTATTCAGTGACAGGATAAAATTAAACCAATTTTATGGCTAGCTACTATTTTAGAAGCAATTAACTAACTAATATTTTGAATATGAATGTAATTTTGATTACTACACTGTCACGCTAAACCGACAAACCAATTTTCAGGAACTTTGTATTGCTGGAACTTAATGAAAATATATTATAGCCTGTTTATTTTTATAATCAGTATGTATGTAAAAGCATTAAAAGCTAGTTAGTAAAAGATACCTTAAAGAAATGAAAGACTTTTAATCAATTTGACAGAATGGCGTGGGAACAGTTTTTTGCTTAAGTTAGTAATAAGCACAGTCGATATTATGTCATTTGTTACAGTTATCCAATTAAGGTTGTAATCGTGAGTCAGAAACATAATGCTGCAATTCGGATCGTAAATCCAAATCTGTCATTTTGCAGCCAGTATTAAAAGGATATTAGTTTTGACATTCAACAGATAGACTGGAGAAGGATAACTTTAAATCCTAAATAGTAGGTATTGGACTCGATTTTGCTTTCTCTGTATTTTTGGGTTTTAGTTTATAAGAGTAAGTTTTTGAAAGATGTGAAGGTAATCTTAATTACCGGATTAACGACTTTTATTTTTAGTGGCTGGCAAAGGATTTTCCATGACGGTTACAGATACTTTTTCTTTTTTTTCATATATTCAACAGTATTCGACAAAACAGTAATTTGAGGCAGGTTTTTTTTTAATATATGTAAGTCAATAGAGTATACAATTTGTGACGAGAGCTTACTTAGTTAGAAGCATTTCTCGTATTGTAAAGTGATCCTTCTGCGTTTGTTTGTATTGCTATAATAATGACCAAACCTGTGCGCGCCCTTATTGAAGTTATTGTTCGGTTATAATCAGATCTCAGTAGATCTGGTTACTTAAACAATCAGCCTTGTTTTCATAAAGACCTGTTTACATTTGGAAGTATTATCGCTAGTTATAATGTAATTAACTGGGTCCACACCGAACGAACGATCAAAGAGCGTGGACCGTGAAATCATCAGGACTCTTTTTTCCGTGTTAAATCTTCAAATGACCCCGCCCGCTGTACAGCAAGAAGGAGAGTTAGACTTTTACTGACTTAAACCCACTATGTTCCTCCTGGAGCCCTTTGAGTGCCGGGGTCGCGGTAACTCTTACGCACATCTCGCAGCATCATTAGGACCCTCCGGTGTAAACCCGGCTAGGCACTTTTGGGGCTGGCAATAAAAACCTGATTACGCTGGGCTCTGGTATATCAGGGAGCTCGCTCTCCAATATCGTTTGCGTGAATCGCCCGCGGCAAGTCCACACTGCCCTTAGATCGCATTGCTGCCGCACGCTGTCGGAGCACTGTACCGTAGATATCCGGTGTGGACCTGGCTGTTCGAGATATATTCTGACTATATTATAGTGGATGTTAGAAAATGTACATATTATTATATCGGTCAGTAATGACCACTAATTTTCTTCGATTTTCATAACCTACCACGGTGGTAGCCGTAAAATTGGCGAATGTTTTTCAGCAATTTCACATGCATTATCTTAAACGTAAACATATCTACAGATCGTGAATATACACTACAAATGCAAAACTTGCCTTTAAGGCTAAATTTAATACAATTTCGATAATGTAATCGTCATTTAACGCCAGCATAATGTATACGTCATATTATATGCATTGTATTGTTGGGTGTAGCCGAGTAATGCCAAAGATTTCGTCGTGGACTCGTGACCAAAGACCTGCCACCACTTCCTAAAACATGATTCTAGTAGTTGTGGAAGCGAGACAGCGCGATACACGGCGTAGAGCGACATCTCTCTTCCACATTTATTATGAGTCTGAAAGGTTGTGGTAAGCCCCCAAGGTTTGAAGGCCGTCGATAGCAATATTTGTGAAAATAACCATATTGGGACATTGCTGCCGCAAAAGAAACGTCAAGCAAAACTTGATTACGTTTTTACGCCAATACAAAGCTGTCACTTTTGAATAAAGAATGCGTCTTGAATCTTTTTTTTTAGGCAAACTGACATTCTTTCCGTAATTGAAATACTCCGAAGTTTATAAAAAGAATACGAGTCGCTATTTGCTTTTAATTGTTTTTTTTTTATGAAAGCCAGTTTTTTTTTAATTTTTGTTTATTATAAAAGAAGTCTGAATCCATTTTTTATTGCCACCATTTACATTTAATTTTTGTTTTCTAGAAACAGGGTTTGCATTAACGATACCCATTTCATGTTTACATATTTATTGGTATCAGGAACTAACAAAATCTCTTCTCATATTATGCAAATTATTTCCAATTTTTTTCCTTTAAAAACGTCACATGAATAATAAATTATAATCAGTCGTTTGTCATGAACAAATTAGAAGGTCACATATTTTAAATACCTCCAATCTTGATTGATCTGTATCAAGAAGTTTTTATAGCTGATAAAACTGAGATATAAATCAGAATCTTTACTATCCGTGCTTTATTAAGTAGTTGTACAATAATTTAATTAGTTGCCAAGTGAGAAAATAAACTCAACTTCGACTGAAATATTAATTATCATTATTCTTTTTGTGTTATTTCACATATTTAATTGCTTTATCTAATCGAGATCTAGACCTACCGTTATCTATTAACTCTTTTAAGTCCTCTAAATTGGAAATCAAACGTTATGAGCCGGCACATCATTGAAGTATTATTTATTATCTTGCCTACATACTATAGCTGTCGTATATTATATGTTCTGGGTCTCTATTACGCTGATATGTGTCACCTGTAACGTAGCACGAACTGTTCGCACGACTTTGATACAATTCAGATGAATTTATAAACAATCATTGCTTATTGGTGATTGTTTAGATACGTAATAGCGTAGGAAGCAGGTATCATTGTTTAAATATTATTGTTAGGTAAATGTATTTTAATTAAAAAGCCAACGTTTAGAAGTGTGTATACTCCCGAATTTAATTCATAACAACATTCGATACAAATTCGTGTAATGCGGTAGGTATATAAACACTTTCGTGGGACCATTCAATGTTATTTCAGCCGTGTAATATTAACAAATAAAGTCTACCAGTCAAAAGGACCGCACTAAGTCATAAACATTACAAAATTATTCTAAAATGAACGGCTATAGACTAACAAAGAACATATTATAATTAATAACGACCAGGTTTACTGGTCTGCTCAGGCTAGTTACACACGTGTGTTCACATGGTCTAAATAGGGCCACACGGATAGGGCCATATGTACCACCTCTCACTTTCTGTACAGGGTGTGATTTAACTTCATATGTTTCTAAGATCTATATCTTGGTTATAAATTATAACAAATTGCTTTTTGTTGTGCATAACGGCACAAAATTCAAATTGCTTCAGTTTTATTTGTTTCACTATCTAATGTTCACAATATTTTGTAATCTAACAAACTACTTGCTTATAAAATGACTTATTTAATAAACATAAAGAGCGTTTACGGAGATTGTCTAGTATGCGACGACGATAGCTACGTGCTCGGCCGCCTTTTATTCGCCATTCGCTAAACATGTTCAAAACAATTCCTCTCTGATCATTATTCAAGTTAATGATTTACCTCAAAAGGTTGTTGACCTCACCAACATTCAGACAACTTAAAACAAAACACTTCTCTATACACCGTTTTAACAACACGCTGTATAAAGTTCGGTCTGCGTAGGGCACTGATAATGGCCGCTAATCTGTTATCATATTTATCTGATCGGGTTAGGCGTTAGTGTTTTGCATTATGACATTAAACATTAAATTAATAGTCTAGACTGTAGACAAAGAGGTTGGGTTTGTTCTGATCTATAAACAGTTTAAAACTACTGGATAACAAATAGTTTACTCTAACACTCTTAGTAAGTTTTAAATTAATCACGGAAAATACCACTGAACTCGTATTTACGGGAGGCTATTACGTATAGGTATCCTATGATAGGTATATACGTGTAACTTTTTGAAAAAACAATTGAATAAAACAGTTTTATTAAAAAAATACAATATGTAACTGCAATGAAACTATGATTGATTTCAATTGAAATTGCTTAGCAACAAGTTACAGTACTTGCTTTGAAATCTTATAACACATTCTGACGATGCAGTAAACTTTTATTTTCATGTCAGTTAATATTATCCTCAGTGAAGAGAAAACGTTAGAAGATAACTAATGACAGCTATCTGTTTTCTCGTAAATGGTTCTTACAAATTGCGAGCGAGGCAAGATACTACACCGTTTTACTTTTATGTTAACGGTACTTCACATTGGTAGCTTAAATACCTTTAACTTTAAAGGGGAAGGGTAGTTTGAATGTAGTGCAATGTGCTACTTCAAATGTACGGAAAGCATTTTTCTATCAGTGAAAAAAATTACCAACTCTTCATCTCAAAAAATTTAAACAAAAAGTGTTTAAATGTTTTAATTAAACACAAAATAAATATTTATCTAACTTATATAACTAAATTACAATTTTATTTAAATATTTATTTAATTCTTGTATATAGAGCAAGTTTCCTCTATCTTCGCATCTAACACAAAGTGAAGCTAAGTGACTGGTTATGTCACTTGCAGTAACTGAATTATTCGTTCCAATGACCGACTACCAACCGTCCAGTATTGTTCAAACGCACTTTCTTTGTTCATAGATTAAAGATTTCATAATGCATTGTTGCAGATGGCACTTTCCATTTCAGTGCTACTCATTAAGTGTTACGTGCGTAATTGATAACCATACTTTCGCTTGTTATCTTTTTTCTGCGTTACATATGAGTATGTCACGTTACTTGTCAATGTGTAATTTTTATTTTTTAACAGATTTAAGTAGGATTTGTCTGTCAGCTAGATATTGTGAAGACTTAGTTCTACTTGGATTAAAATATACTTTTTCTATTTTCAGGTGGAAGGTGCGTCAAGGACAAGCCGGAGGTTGCCAGCACCATCAGCTACAGATGGCAACAATGTACCCAGTTCTGGTCAAGAAACCGTGCAACCAACATTCAGGCCAAGGACCAGTAGAAGACGAGAGGAAACTACGCCAAAAGAAGTAGTAACTCGGACTAGGACGAGAAGTAGGCCAGAGGTTGCAACGACCACAGAACAACCACAAGCTTCAAGTGCAAGAAACGAACGATTCGATTCGAGAAGAACTCGGACGCGCAGTCAACCAACTAACAATGAACCTAACAAAGACGCTTCACTAACAAGAGAAACCTCTATTCGGAGCAGGTCCAGAGGAGGCAGTAGACGACCTACTTCCGCTGCCACAACAACTCAGGCACCCGTAGAATTGACTTCTCCAATTATTGACGAAAGCAGAATTGAAGTCATCAATTCCAACTTAGATGACATAACGAAAATAACTAAAGAAGACACGGCTACAACACAATTCAGACGCAGAAGTTCTGTGGCTCAAAGTACTGAGAGCATAGTACCAAGGAAAACTCGTGGGCGAGTGAATAATAGAGCGAATGCAAGGTCTCTAGATCTCGCCGTGTCAGGCACGACTAACACTCTATCGGTTGCCGAAAAAGCACCCACTACCGCTAGAACCGCCGCTGACTTGAGAACCTCTAGAAAGCTAAGATATAAAACTCGGCCATCGGAAACGGATACGAATTTAACAGGTGAAGGACTCGTTACAGCTAACGAAGTCATAAAGTCTAGTCAGATTAAAGAGAGTGTTACTAGTCAAGCAGAAATCCAAACTGCCGCTCCGACCGTTGTTGAAACTATTGTTCAACAGAGCACAGAACCGAACAAACCGAAAACAACGACTTTGAAAGTGACGAAGGTTGTAAGACGCCCTTTAGGAAGAGGAAAGTTGAACTTCAGGCCGACTGTGAATTTGCCTAAAACTCCTGCTGAAGACGACATATCTGAAGACGATAATTATCCAGCTAGTTTTAAGGCATTGATACAGGCCAAGAATGCATCGGTACGTAATTTTTATTTTTGGTTATAAAACTATTACAAATTATTATTCAGTGCATTGACAGATTGACACATAGCCAATAATATTTCCAGACACAGGCGAGCTCTCCAACCAGCGAGAGTTTGTCACTGAAAGCATCTCAAAAAGTTTACAAATCCTCCTCGTCACCACAGTCGACACTTACCGGACCTGGCACAAACAAATACTCGAGGGTAAAACACCTTTTTGGGTTCAAAAAGGGAAACCTAACAAAATATTACTAACAATTTCATATACGAGTATTTTTACAGATCATTCTAAAAAACTGACAGCAATTCAAACAATTTATAAACAGTTTTATATACTAACGTCTTATGTAAAAAGTTTTTGTTAATAGTAAAAAGGTTATTTTTTTTTTTTAAACTTACAGTTACGCAACAAAGCAGCAGCAGAAAATTCAAAAAACGAAAAAGAAGATTCTGACAAGAAAGCTTTTGAAACAACAGTCGCACCGGAGGCGTCGAAGCCTATTTCAGAGTACAAACCCAGAGGTTCATATGCTTCACGAAGTAGGAAGTCTACTTTTACGTCATCTTCGACGTCCAACAGTTACTCCCAAAGTACGGAGAAACCAATCTTTAAATATAACAGAAAATTTAAAGCGTCCACAACGGAGTCACCTAAATCAGAAGTAATTAAAAGCAAATCAGTTGATTCGAGTTACGCAGTAAAAAAGCCCTTTGTTCGACCCGCAGTCTATTCCCGAAAATTTAAAGGTAAATCCGTAAGCAGCACAGAATCCTCGTCAACAGAAAGTGTAAAAAATGAAATATCTGAAAATATTCCTAAAAAAACGATTTTACCAAGAACATCATATTATTCAAGACTGAGAAACAACGTTAAGAATGAAACAACAACAACAACAACTGAATCTGTTACCGAAATAAGCAGTG
Organism: Chrysodeixis includens; assembly: GCA_941860345.1. Lineage (NCBI taxonomy): Eukaryota > Metazoa > Arthropoda > Insecta > Lepidoptera > Noctuidae > Chrysodeixis > Chrysodeixis includens. The sequence continues at coordinate 1,938,825 of OW796099.1, read as the reverse complement.
AAGCTCCTCCAAAAAAAACTGAGGAGACAGCCGACACTCCAATTGTGTACGCTTTACTAAACAACTCAGAAGATGGAGAAGCAGTAAGGGTTGATAAACAACCAGAAAACAATGACAACCCAATGTTTTTGATATCTGTGACAAGCACAGAATCTTTTGAAAAGTCGAATAACGAAGTTATCAATACGGCAGAAGAATCTGAAAACATGCCAGTCATTAACCTTACACCGACTATATCATCAAGACATGACACTGATAAATACAGGTATCATGCTAACTACAAAGATCATAATTCAACGAATGATATTGAAAAGGAAAAGCCTTCCTCAACTGTATTCCCTCCTGTAAGAAATCTACAAACAAGAAAATATGGACGTAATCGTAAATCTAAAGATGGTTCCGAAACCAGTTCTGTAACGACTCCTAAACCCAGAGACAGAAATATTAGGAAGTACAGTGAATCTTTCTCAAAGACGACGGAGGCCTCAACAAATGGGGTAAGTAAATTAAATAATTCCCTACAGTCCACGAACGAAATTCAGATTTTTCATTACTATAACAATACTTTACAGATAACGCCTGAACCAGATAAATCTAAGAGTAGGTTCAGTTCTAAATACAGAGCTGCATATCTTGATAAACCATTTTACAAACCCACTGTACCTACCATTACGTCATCAACTGTAAGTAACACGATACATAATTAACATAACATCCGTAACATTTTTTTTCAAAATTTAAACTCCCAATAAATATTGACAACTTATTACAATCCAGCAAATTGAGACATTAATCAAAGCCCCTTTATCAAATTGGCGTTAAGGTATCAACTATTTAATTATCACGAATATATTCATCGCTGCACCTGATATAATAAAAAATCATTATGATTTTCAAGGGTTATTTCTGATTGCTATGAAAATTATGACATTATCTTTGTTTGTGCAACATAAGCACCTTTATATGAATTAACACAATCAGAAATAATTCTTTTAAAAATTCATTTGACTAATCGATCTGTGTCATCTAATCAAATACGTGTATTATTAACGACGAATTTTTCGTTGCTAAAGGCTTGGCTGAAATTCTACGTCACTGACCACCTGTTGACAAAGTCTGTAGAAGAGCCTAATTGGTTCGAAGGAGACATATACACGACCGAGTCGATGTCAAGACTGAACGACACCACGCCATACTTTCATGAATCATCCATTGAACTGGTTAATGGAATCATATAGTTAACATACATCATTGTCACGATCATTACTCTCATTCACCCTTTTGTAAATGGATTTGATTTAGTTTTAAAGAGATATAGAGTTAAGAGCATTTATAGTTTTTGATATTTTTTTAGTTTTAATATTAGTCAAGTAGTTGATATACATATATTTTTAAATTTTTAGATGTCTCTTTAGAACAAAATTTCACTTACATCTTTATAAGTTTGTGCGTTAAGAACGATTCACAGCACCTTTTATAAAAAGCATTTATCTTGACGCAAAAACTTTTAACTAATGTACGTACATGTAGAAACGCATTCACTAACATACTATTAATATAAGATATTAAATATTGTAAACATGTTACATCTTGTTTTAATACATAACATCATCTATCGCTAACTTTCATTTCACACTAATTTCTAAATAAACCTAACTTTTATCTTAATTCCAAGAAATATAAAGAGGCTTTGGTCTTTGCACGAGTTTCTACTCGGGATTTCCATTTCATGCAACAATTCTGTTCAATCTTAAACAAATCACACAACAAAATCTATTTTTCCATTTATATGGGTGAGATTACTTCCTTTTTCAGGTAGAGGGAGAAGAGATACAATTAGGGCCAGACATGAACGCTATTTCCTTTACTCAGACACGAAGGACACTGTCCTCCGCAGACTTGAAACTGTCCGAGAGTCTGGTTAAGCCATCACATGTGATGAACGTTGAGGCATCACATCACTCGCCGTCTGTTACTATCTCGATATTTGATGCTCTTGCTGAAATACTCACGTCCACACCCAGACCACGAATTTCGTCAACAACTGAAGTAACGAAAGTCCAAAACCCTAATACTGATGTTAAACAAATACTCAACGGCGTGAGTAGCAACATTAATGTAAATAGTGTCGGAGGCTTACCAAGTCTGGACACGTTAATGTCGACCAACGCCGATGTAAGCACTACTACTAAATCTGTACAGCCCACTGTTCAGGCCACACCAAATGTGATTAACAGTATTTTGGTCGGGGGAACTGTTACACAGTCACTAAACACAGAGAACGGAAATGTTAATCCTGTGAATACACCGCAACCTCCCACTCCCACTCCCACTACTCCTATTTCCGCAAGGAAACCATTCGCCATCAGAGTGTTATACTCCGATACAGAACCGCCTACAGACAAACCCACGACTGCATCTACACCAACTCAGGGATCGACTGACAGCCCGAAAATGGTATATAACACTGTGTCTGATCTTTTGTTGTCAAATAACAATTTAGTATCCTCTGAACTAACTAGCATGTTGTCAAATAACATTATAAATATTATAGAAAATATGGATGAAAGCAGTAGATCGAAATTAAAAAGTTTAGATATGGCGAAAGTTTTAAGAAGTTTGATTCCCCGAGCTTTAGATGGACTTGCGACTGTACTAGACAATGCTGATTCGATTCCAATCACTACACCTTACAGTTTGGAGGACATTAAGGATACTGCAAATATTGATATTGATAGTCTAGAATCCAATAATGCTCTCCAAAGTGTAGACACTGCCAGTACTGTAAATATCACTGTAGATAATAGAAATGTACCCGATAGTGTTACACAATCCCCCACTAATGTAAATAGCCCTGTTACACCGGGGACCACAACAAGCACAAGGTCTGTTTCTAACAGCCAGGCGACGACAGCTGCATCTACAACCACAGCTGCTGTTACTTCAGAACAACTTAGTTCTGCAGCTGAAACTACTACGACGACTACTGCAGCAATGCCTGCGTCTTCTGTCTCATTAGAAACAGACTCAGTAAATATTGATAACATAAGTGACAAACTTAGTGATACTAACAAACTTGTTCCTTTACCTTTTCTTACAAACTTCCAAAGTGGAGATTTCACCGCCAGCGATTCAGGTGAAATAGACGACACTGTCACAACGCCAATCATGAAATCTTTGTCCTTGGTATCCTCGTCAGTATCACCACCACGTGATATTGATGATATTCAGGATCCTAGTCAGATATCGCGATTACAATTATGGGTACTATCAAAGAAAGCTAGAGTACTGAAGATGATTGAAGACATTATTCGACAGCACAATGACGAAATAGCTACGGCTCCACCACTGACTGATTTCGTAAGCCCATCTGGCAGTATTAATTTATCTGAACGTTTGACTAACATAATGAATACAATGATTTCCACGACTGAAGCTGTGACGACAAATGACGTTGAATCCTCCTCTTCTACGACATCCCAATCCTATGTCCTAAATCCTCTTTCCACAATCAATTTAGAAACAACCACGAGTGGAACCCAAACTGGTCTCACTACAATGGCTGCATCGACAGATTCGGCAACAACTAGTATGCCATCTACTACTGTGTCAATTTACTCTCGTTTTGGCTCTGAGGAAGCTACGGGTTCGTCTTCTGATGTTACAACAACCACTACTCCTGAAAATAGTGATACCGTCAATGACATCACAAGTACCACACCTACACCCACCACAGATGGTGCACCAGTTGAAGTGTTAAGTCGACTTCATGACGGTACTGTCACAACTACAGATGCTAATACAGAGACAATGGAAACTACAACAGCTGCGTCTAACGCCGAGGCGACAACACAGCTAGATGTCGAAACCACGACAGTTAACATAGACACCACAACAATTACTGACGCCTCAGACAACAACACTACACAAACAACTGTTAGTACTTTGAGCGTTGGAACACCCGCTATTCCGAAAAAAGATTACGTCATATTCGGAATATTGCCTAACAATACAGTGGTACGTAAAAATCCTAACGAGGACATATTGGAAACATTAACAGAGACGAGCCCATACATTGTTTACGGTGTACTACCAAATAACACAGTAATACGTAAATTCCCGAATGGGACTAGAGTACCACGAGTCATGCAAAAAATTGACATACTACCAATCAGTCCATGGAGTCTAAGAAACCCATACAGCCCCATCCATAATAATCCGGCCATTGTCAGACCGCAGCCTAACCCCATCCGAGATTCCACTAATACTGTGACATCCACAGACACATCAAATAACGGAACGGAAAGATTAACCAACGACACTGTAAATAACCAACAAACGATGGTATTGACTTTATGTTATTTAGCTTGAACGTTACGCTTGGTGCTTTGTTTCTCACTAGCATCCGCAATGTCTCTGGAGCAGTCGGCGCATGCGGAACGGTCTTCGGGTCTCTGCATGCATGAAAACTATAACTGCTTTTAATAACATCGCAAGGCGGTAACAATTTATTTCGTAATTGCAGATTACTCCAACGGCACTTAATATTAAAAGCAGTAACGGTATAACTACCACAATTATGCCAGAAAAAAGCACTGCCTCGCATGTATTGAATTTACGCACAACTACAATGCTACCTTCTATTGATGAGATTCTGCTTAATAGTATATCTTCGGCCGCTAAACAGGAGATGGTCATATCAGAAATGACGAGCTCGACTCGCGAACCAAGAATATTAACACTGGATATTGATCCGGAGGTATAATTATAATATATTATTTATATAGACATTTCCTTATCTATATATTCTCTTTTATAATACCTTGGTAACTAATATCACTATTATTTATCACACATTTTCATATAATGCAAACATAACACATGGACTCGGTATAAACTTCGTAGCGTGTTGATTTTTTTATTTTTAATTGGAACGGTAAGTGGTGACGGGTTTCACCTTTAGTTAATAAATGCAATATTAAAAACAGCTAAAACAAACAACTTCTACAGATGAGATTGAGTTTAACATAAGTATAAAACGATTACAGACAAAACAAATACGAACGGAAAAACCAGGAGAAGGTGATGGTGGAGCGGTATTTAAATTTATACCTATAGACGAGATTATGGTACAACCACAAAACACGAATGTATTGCAACTGGCTTCAACAAAATATCCTCCGTCAACACAATCGATGCAAACAGTGACCGAAATAAATATGCAGACACCACCAATACAAATACAGGATACAACTATGAATATTGCTACAACGACTACTCAAGGAACAACGAGTGTTGTACCTGAAACAACTGTGGCTTCTTCTTTATACACGAGTGGTCCAGTTACTGAACCGATTACTACAACTGAGGCAACAACATTACCACCTACGACTACAACGGCGGCGCCTACTACAACGACAACTGAGGCAACAACAACTACAACCACAACAACAACTACAACAACAACGCCAGCCCCAACGACAACAACGACAACTGAGCCTACAACAACAACTACCACTACTACAACTACAACTACAACTCCAGCTCCAACTACAACCCCGGCATCAACTACTACTACGGCTCCAACAACCACAACCCTAGCTACAACAACAATGGAATCTACCACCTTGAGTCTTCAGGAGGAATTAAAGAGATATCAAGATGATGTGCAGTTACTGCAAACTCTACTTCAAGCCACAGGACGAAATCCTAAGAACTTGAATCTTACCCCAATTCCTCTAAGTCTGGACGATTTTACAACTACAGTTAAACCAACTACAACTAGAGCACCGACTACTACTCGACCGCCGACTACTACTAAAACAACAGATCCAGCAAAACTATTGCAAGCGTTATTTACAAATCAAAACAACCCATCAACGTTATCTATTCCGAACCTTGGCGGAAACTTAAGAGTGACAACTGGGCAACAAGCCACTACAACATCTCGCTCAATTGAAGAAGATATCAAACAGTTCGAAGCTGACACAAAATTGTTGCAAGCTCTTTTACAAGCTACAGGCCAAAACCCCGCCTCTCTAAACATACCCACATTAGATAGTCTAACAACCCTTAGAGTTCCTACTACAATACAAACAACTACGCCAATAACAACCACTAGGCCAACAACAACCACTAGGCCAACAACAACCACTAGGCCAACAACAACACAAACAATTGAAGACGACCTCAAACAATTCCAAGAGGATACAAAATTACTGCAGGCTCTTTTACAGGCAACAGGTCAAAACCCAAGCAATTTGAACATCCCAGTCATATCTGGTGTAACATCTAACGTCAGAATCGCTTCGAACATTCAAACAACGTCACTAGGGTCAAACCCAACTACACCTTTGAACGTTAGGCCTGTGTACACGACTACTAATGGGCCAGTGTTTCAGACCTTTGCTCCTCGATCAGTTACTACTACTACGTTACAGCCTGTGACCGGGATTTCAACGACTTTCCAACCTTTCAACCGAAGACAAACTACGACAGTTAGAAGTGCCCCAACAACGCTGACTGGTCGCCGGGCGCCGTTCACTGGGTTCACTTCAACTACAGAAATGCCAAGCTCTTCTACCTTCTCAGTTGAAGAAGATTTGGCTTTCCTGAACAATTTGGTGAGTAAATTATAGACGACATTATTTCTATCTGAATATTAAAGATGAATATTCTATTAAATATGTTATATTGTTTACTTTTGATTGATTTCTTCTGTTGCTATTTTCAGAAAACTGTACTGAAAACAAATCCTAACAACGAAGATCCTGAGGCAGCTCTCGCTAACCGTATCATAGCACTCGCTGTCGAAAAGAGCCTCAATGAGATTCAAACCGGCACCAGTGAAACAGTTCGTACAGGGAAAAATATAGCTGTCAGTGGGAACAACTTGATACTATCTACAAGTAGACCTGTGACAACCACAAATACACCGACAACCACAACCACTACCACACCACGACCCACCACCACACAGCGACCAACAACAACTGTTAATCCATCCATAGAAGATGATATCCGACAGTTCCAAGAAGATACTAAGTTACTGCAAGCTTTACTTAAAGCCACAGGACAAGACCCATCCAAACTTAATATACCCACACTACCCAACCTGAATGTGAGTCCCAAACTACCAAATGGTGCTAATGATGACTTGAATCTTCTCTCAAATCTGCTAGCTTCGCCATCGCCGCTGAACGAACCTTTCGATTCGCTTACACCGAAACCTTCCATTAACAATAATGTTAAGGGAAATAGAGGTGGTGTACCTACAACAGCTTTGCCGTACGGTGCAAAGATAGCTGTTAAGGATGACTTAAAAAATGAACAAGATGATGAAAAGTTGTTACAAACTTTGATCAAATTACAGGGCGCACAGGAGACCACGACGCAAAAGAGCAAACTAACTCTAACAGGTAAATGATATAATTATTACACTGAAGTTACCTTTCAATATGATCATAAATGGTCAGTGCAATATATCAAATCAAAATATAAAATAAGGTGTAAAGATTTAAAAATTAAATAGTACTTAATCTTTTTCTGGATCAATATTTTCAGGACAATCTTCAGATGAGGCCTTGAAAAATCTGATTCAACAAACACAGCCAACCGGTATGGTTTCTGAAGCGACGCGAGCGCCTATGTCTTTAAGCACCGAGTATGGGAAGAGCAACGACGCGTTGCTGGCTGCTTTGTTGAAGGAGCAAGGCTTCGGTCCAACTACGGCAAGTTCTTTGGATGAACAACTTCGACTCGCTGTTAGTCTAACTTTTCTTACATCTTAATACAAAGAAAGAAATACATAATAATTTCTTTCAACCCCATTATCATCATTATCAAATTTAACTTTAACTTCACTCATGCAATCAAACCGTAACTTCACTTCGCTTTTTGCACCATTACCTCGTCTGTCATCTATCTCTTCATTTTATATCATTGGCTAAATAATATTAGTATGTATGTATTTATTAGGAACTCTAGAATTAACTATAACCTCGTAGGCTTTACTGAACCAAGTGGTAGTGACGCCGAAGGCGAGGCGGACGACGACGCCGCCGCCGCCGCCTCCCCCGCCGGCGCCGCGGCGGCCCATCCTGGACGGGCTGGCGTGGCTGTGGCAGCAGTGGCGCGACACGGCGCCGGGCGGCGGCGCGCGGCCCTCGCGCCGGCCTGACCCCGCGCCCGCGCCCCGCCCCGCGCCCTCCGTCGCCTCCTCCACCAGCAATAGGGTCAACTGGTTTGGCTCCGGCCCTTTCGTCGGCAACGCTGATGATAGACCAACAAATCGAGTGGGTTTCGCATCGTTATTACTCAAACTATGTGATTGGGGGTGAGGTGTTGGGAACAGACTTTAGATTAAATAATAGCATATTTTTTTATTGAAATTCTTATTTTTTATTGAGATTTTATTTTTACTTGTTCCTATTTAATCTAAGTCTGGGTTTGTATAGTTACATGTATAGTTATGGATCGGGAGGGATGTACATAGTGAGAAATGATTTAAGGTTAATGATATATTTTTGTAGATTTCAATTTGTATTTTTGTGTTTATTTAGTTAAATTATTTATTAAACATTGGCTTCATTGGCTTGTACATACAACATTGTGCCGTAAAGCAGCGCGTTTTATTGTAAAATAAATGTTTTTTATTGATGTGTTTGTGTTAATCTGTGTATAAGTGTTAATATCAACCCTTTTCACGACTCATCCCATTTCTACACCCGTTGTATATAACATAATCGTCACAAGTGTTGACCAGATTTTACCTCAATTTATTATCAAATTCAATTTATAATTTTTCGAGTGAGTAAAGTCTGGTTAATCAAACAATTCCCTATCCCTTGATTTTATCCGTTGTATGTTTGCACCCAAAAATCCAAGGAATTTCACTGTACCTATTTGTAATTGAAATTCCAATATAATATGTATAGAAACTGTGTTATCTTGAACATTAATATTTCCGATATTGTGTTAATACCTACTAATAGTGATATGTAAATAAGTGTTCGTGCAGTGTATTTATATTTTGGTGAGTACATAAACATAATTGGCTTAAAATTCGATGATAACACAAAATTAAAATTTCTAAATTGCAATAATTTAAATAATTCTGCTGGAACGCTTGCCTATTAAAAGTACTGATGATTTAATCTTACTAAGAAACTGGAGAACACTTTACCTTGTAAAATTGTAAACTGTGAATAATAATACTTTGTGATTTAAATAAAGTATTTTTAACATTGTATTTTCAGAGGCCACTACCATTACTTAGGCCCGCCTCATACAGTATGAAATTCAGAATCTGACAGTCGGTTCTTTTTTACAAATTTCAATAAAATATGTTAGTATTACTTACCTGTAATCTCAAAATAGTTTGTATTGAAATAAAGAACAGACTTTCAGATTCTGAATTCCAGAGTGTTTGAGGCCGGCCTTAAAGTAATATTATTGTAGTTGTGAAAGCGAGATGTCGCTCTACGCCGTGTAGTGCTGTCTTGCTTCAACAAATGCAATAAACCTGTAAGAGATAGTGGTAGTCCTTTAGTTTGAAATGACTAACATTTTACTCTCTTTTCCTTTTCTCGTTACATATCTGTATATATCTGTATATTTACTTGTTTATATTGTATATTTCTGGTTGTTGTCTTATATTGTATCTATATGTGTTTACACTTCCATTTATCCTTCACTTCACTTGCACAGATCGCACACTTCAATGCACAATTGGTTTTTGTTCACGTCATGTAATTTTGTACAAAGATTTGAAGAAAGCTTTTTTTTTTCTGAAAATATACTCGGATGTACAGCTGGCGCCTAGATATATTATGTTTCAATTGAAATGCTTGATATACTTACTACATTGAATTTATTTAATAATTTAGCTTACCAAATAAAAGATCCATTGCCATAATTTAAATCATTTTATCATCGTTACGACTCGCTGACATAATTATATGATTTATAGCGACAGGGGATGGAAGTGGAATTTCTCAAAAAAACTTTCCCGGGCTATCCCCAATATCTCTTTATAGAAAATCTCTACGAAGCCTTCCCTTATTTTCGACTAAAATACAATTTTACCTAGCCTATTTAGGCCTATTTTATCTCACAACTGGGCAAAGGTCTTCAAGCCCTTTCTTTTCCCTATCTTGTGCCACTTCGAACCAGTCCTCGCGGTGTACGTTTAAAATACTATCATACTCCAAAAATCCTTGTACAAAATTACTCCAACAACAGCTCACTGCCTTCGCAACTATGTTACCATGACTTGACCTGCATCTAACAGTATTGCCTGACATAGATACCGCTGGAGCCGCCGCGGGCAGTGGCCACCGAGCAGGCCCCGGGAAGAGGGCAGCTTGTGTCAGCAGCTATAAACGTCACGAGAGCGTTCTCGCAGTTCCTAGGAGCTGCGATACAGGTAAAAGAAAAGAATTTTTATATTTCTGTTCATATTCTTCATTCAAGCTCTTAGTACCTCTTTAAGTAATTTTATTAAAGCTCAACATTGGAGAGTGATGACGCTCTATGCCGAACTGCACTTTGTCATTTTCCACAACTGTATGTTTAACATAGTCTATTGTGTAATAACTGTAAATGTAGTAGGTAATATTACTTTCAGAGGTAGCTACTTATTCGTGACTCCGATTGAGCTAATGTTATTTTTATATTTGTTTCTTGATCTTTTAATTGTATTATTTTGTTGTTTTGTTTGTGTCATAAATTATTTTTCAGATATATTGGATGTTTTGTTAATTTCTCGTAAGTTTTAAAATACTAACTTCGTGATAACTTTTTTTTTATATTAATTTGTCATTATCCGAATCATTTTAATATTTTAAATCATTAAATTTAACATCATGATTAAAAACATTAATATTCTACATAAATATTTTTGATTTACTTTTTAATTTTGATTTAATTTAATAAAAGAATACATTTAAAATGTAGAACGACCCGTCTATCAAACTATGATTATTTGTCAGATTACCTCAGCCTAAGGATTCAAAATAACCAACAGCAAAATATAAATTTATTCTTTTCAAATTCCAGGGAGCTGCCCAAACGGTCCAGAGCGTGATCCGGGCCGGACAGCGAGCCGCCAGCGACGCCTACGTCAACGGGTCCGGGGGATCCGGGTAAACCGGACAACCGGACCACTGTTCATAGGACTCCAAGAGTTGGACTCGAAACTTTTACGAAAGTGTCATAGTACGCACTATGTGTTGCAAGTGCTCAAATGTAAATAGTCGGTGATAAAGTGCTAGTTTTGTTGTTTATGTCGATTTAGAAAATGTATGTAAAAAGTTCGGTTAAATCCTCTCTATGGATCAAAACATGTTGGGTAACTAACTGGCATAAATATTTCAGTGTGAAAAAAAAAAAAAAAAAACAATTTGGCCTAAAAGGTTGAGCATCTATGACATTAGTTACCCCTCCCATGTTTTCGTAGAACTAAATTCCTTATACAGTTCCTAAGCAGAGGTGTCAAACATTTTCGATCGACGTAACTGAATAGGAAACTAAATGACTTTTGTAATATAATTTGTAAAATAAATGAGCGTCATCTTAGGTTGAAAACCTAAACGTCTGAATCTAGACTTAGGTAAACAATGTGATGTTAGCACTACCTTAGTCTGTATTATTTAAAAATATTATTATTTTTCTCATTTTCTGACTACATTTTTTTATAAGAAAATTTTAAATGTAATAATAGGAATATTGTAATTTGTTTCCATGAGATAATTTACGCTTTTACAGAAAAAAATCTCGGTTTATTGGTTTGCTTAGCATTTATATGGGTTAAAATTGGTAGCTTTCATTTTTTATTTAAATACCCATTGATTAAGTATCTTTATAATTTTACATAAATACTCTTTGAACTACAAACTTAAAAAAATACTTACGGTTTATTATAAGAGTAATATTAGTACTGGCCGAAAAAGTCGAAAACGTCTGTTTGTTTCAAACGTCAAAAAGACCTTTTGTCATTTTTACGTGTGTCTTGACTTAGATATTTATAAAGTGAATCGTACTAGATTTTTATAATTACAATTCGACGATGTAACATTAGTTGTAAGTATCTCTGTAATTTTAAGCCTAATGGTGCATTCACACTGGAGTTACATTTTGTAGAGCGACATAAGACCACAAAGTATATTTATTCAAATCGAATATTATGTTGACAAATTTTACGCCACATTAAACTAAAGTGTTGAAATAGTATGTGATGTTTTTAAAAAAATAAATGGATCACTATCTAAAAAAAGAGATAACATAAGATTTTTCTTTCGTATTTTTGTGGTTCACATTTTTGTTGTGTGTTGCTAAACAAAAAGTAACTTTGGTGTGGACGCACCTTTACATGTGCCATTAGCACGTGCTTGATGTACTCGCTTCTCCTTTCTTCAGCTTTTATTTATTTATTTAAGACAAATTATTATTATCTGAATTCCCAGTCAGGTTCTTTGAAAGGTATAGAAATCGTAATTGAGATTTAAAAAACATAAATTCCTCAATATTCGCACAACGCCATCTAGTATCAAGTGAAGCATACTAAGTAGCTTGTGTTATGAGTACTAGACTACCGATAAACAATTGGCTAACTTTTGTTTTAAATGGCATTTAATTAAATTCGTAGAGTCAAAAAAATCTCTTATATTTTTAGTTGGTTCCATACATTTCGGAATTGTGTTACACAATCTATACAAAACTGCTCAAGTAGACATTTTTTGATATGCATCAAACGTACTTACGTGTCACGGCTGATTTAATTCTATAACTTGATTATATACATATTTACAAATGTAGAAGATGCATAGAAAATTCTAAATCATAGTGTAACATTAGAGCTATTAAAGAACCTGACTTATTTGACTAGATTGATGATTTGCGAAAGCCAAGCCGTTCAGCTTAACACTGCCTTTAGATGTAAATAATAATTAAGGATCGGGTACCATAGTCTTAAAACAACCGATTTTACGATTAGGTAGTATACTTCTAAAAAAATATCTTTTTGTACTTAGTTTTCTTCGGACTTTGCATTGTATGATAGAAAGAAATCTGCAAAAAATTGATAAAGATTACCTATAGTCTTATTTTGAATAAATATGCAAATATTGTAGACAATTAAAAAGAACATTATTAAATCAATTAATTAAAAATACTATCACTGCCAATTGCTTTACTTAAAAAATGATTATTAATTAGAAAATAACTGTACTTTTCTACGACAAATAATTAAAATAAATAAACAGCGAAAATGTATTTCAACTGCGTTTGCTTAACGCTTATTTAAGAAGACTTGCCTTTAATATGGGCTTTATATTTTAATATTTTGTATGTATATATTATATCTTCGGGAGAATAATAGGACAATAAATTATTTTGTACATTTTATTTATGTCGTTTTAATTTTCATCCTTTTGATTTGTTGTAGGTATATTCCATCAGCTTGATGTATAGTATTTATTATAATAATATTCTGTAGCAGATAGGCAGACTTTTCATTAATACATAGTATAAAACAAAATAGCTTCCCACGTCGGTCTTTTGCCTAAAATACAATTTGACGGAACAGTCGTTAGAAGTCTATACAAAGAAAAAATTAAAGTTAAAATATTCCACATACTACTCTATCTTATCTAGTAAAAAAAGATCTCAGTGGCGTGCACTTGGAGAGGCCTATACCCAGCAGTGGACCGCGATAGGCTGATGATTATGATATCTAGTCATACTCAATATTGTAGGTTTGCAAATAAAGATTTTAATTTTTTATCAGAATTGTGTCGTTAGGTCAAATCTGTGAGCAAATATTCTGTCAGTTATTTAGCTCACAATTTTTCATCAGGCGTTAACATTTTCTAGGCGTCAATTATTGTTTTAGTGTATTTATCAAAAAATCAAGATTATAGATGCATGTATAATAATAAAGGATTGTTATTGAAGGCTAGATGTTGTTTAAATGTTAAGTGCGCAATACCTATTTCGATAAATCTAATTAGATATTTTGATATCAGTCTATCTTACAATCAAAAATATTTGACTTATGAGTAATTACTCAGTCTAGGTAACTAGTGTAACGTGTATTCTAAAAATGTAGGACATATCTTGTACACTTTTATTAAAAGTATTTTTATACTATTTTTGGGATAAAAGTGAAATAAAGCTCAACATAAATTGGCTGTCTTTTCGCCACGTCATTTGAACAAAATTATGTAAGACAGCAAATCTATAAAACATAATCTAATCAAATTTTAATCATGTATCAGTTGTCGGTTGTCGCGAATAACAAAAACACGTTTTGGTATATTATCAGTATTTTTTATGTCGGACCTTGAGTTGTGTGACAGAATACCAGATTGCGAGCTTTTTGCGACCACCTGGCGTACACAGTAGTCCATAAACAAACTAACCAACCTCCTTATCAAATTCGCCTTTATTTTTTAGGTATTAAGATTGATTTTTAATTAGTTATTTTTAGTATAAACTGGGTGTGTATTGTGCAGGCTATAATTAGCTCAAGTTGACAGGCTAGGTTTACGAAAACGTTTGTACGACTGAGGTTTAGGTGCGGCCGCGAGTGGGCTGAATGCAAATGTACCTAGATTTTGACTGTTCGAGTGGAGTATTATAATTTAACTTGATTTATACTACGGATAAGCTTTTGTACACCAATGTTTGCGTGTGAACTTAATCGTAGCTGCTTATTAGGCAGTTGAATGTACCACGTATGTTGTAGAGCTGTTTAAATTGATCATTTCTTGTATCTGTATTAATGAAACGCATTTAGCTTTTGTTTTGTTAGGTTGTAGTTGAAAGGACACAATAAAATCAGCCACAATATTTTGTGTGCTGTAATAGACCCAGAAAAAGGTGGCGGGATGAATTGAATACCTACGTATTAGAGCTGGTTTGTGGTGGCGTGGAATAGAAAATTGCGAAAGGATTTGTGGGAGAACTTTACCCAACAGTGGGACACCGAGGGCTAGAAAAAGAATATTTAAAAGTCATTTCTACACAGCGAAGGAACTTACTAAGCCTCCTTGGTTGGTTTGTTGTTTCCCTTGATAGTTACCAAGAGGAAAAATATCAAAGTTAAGCCACTTTTTCATAAGTCTAATACTGGTTACAGGTACTAACTAAACACATCTTTATGTCCTTTGATCATAGACTGATACAGATACGACCTTGCCGACGTTGGAGGATGTAGTGTGAGAATAGAAGGGATCTCCTAGAACTGTGATCGTGTACTGTTATTAGAATTTATTGTCATCCTGTTTGTTAACACGAAAACATTTGTTACGAAAAGGTTTTAAGTGCTCAAATAAAGTTTAGAGATAAGTGATATTACAAGCGTTTACGCTGATCAAATCAAAGTGGCACAAAATATATAAACTTAAAATGGAAGACACAAGTTTTGTGACATAATTAAAACATTCCTAAAGACCCTCGCCCTCGTTTTAATGTATTATTATTGTAGTTGTGGAAAAGTGACAGCGCGATACGATACGCGATGCGTCTTACTTTAACAACTATAATATTATTAAAAAATGTAATACTTTCAGACCTGTTCATAAGTCCTCAGATAAAAGTTTAAGGTTTTGTCATTGTTATTGTTTGTTGAAAATAAACTAGTCTACACATGTAGAATTTTCAGAATATAAGAGAAAATTATTTAAGTAAAAGTTAACTAATAAATTACAGACAAAAGATACTATAAAGTATAACTAGATATCATACTATAAAGCAAGTAATCGGTGCAGTCCCTACGTCTAGTTGTCGGTGTACTTTTAAACTAAGTCTCACAGATGTAGGCCTCAGCTGGTCTGCAACAATGTTAGGTAGACACATTCCTAGACGTCATTACAAGTCATGTAATTCCCTTTTAATTATACCCACCCTGTTCCCATGAGAGTGCGATACTTATCTGGTAGTTACAATCTTACATCATGATGGTTAGATGGTGTATCTTAAAATATTGTTATGATTCTTCTGGGCTTTTTAATATTTGAGTTGTATTTTTTTTACCTTTATTATAATTGCTACATTTCCAAAGGCTTTCAGAATGTGATAAAAATGCGGAAGGGGAAAATGTATAAAATTTGAGTGATACTTAGATTAGTTTTTTTTGTGTAATAAGTTACTGTAATTTTGGCAAAATATGTACATTTTTTGATGTGATCATCATCCCGACACTAAACTAACCTAATTCTGTAATCATTAAACACTCTTAACTACCGCAACAACTTAAAACATTAGCCCAACCGACGGGAAAATTAAAAATAATTCCTTAATCACTGGGGTAACTTTTTGAAATCGGAAGTTATAACTCCAGAGACCCCTAGGGGCATACTCGAACAGAAAATTACCCCGAATGATCTCGTCTAGACTTGTGATTGATTGCCCCCATTACCGCGCCTCTGGTGACATTAGCACCAGAAGACCACGTCGAAATGGGGCAACAGTAGCTACGTAGTACATTAAAGTAGATTTCATGTGAATAGTAAAAAGAAAAACGTTTAAAGAGTCAAGCTCGTTTAAGCTTGTGTATGTAGATTTTGTTTCCGAATTGTATCCTACTAATATTATAAATGCGAAAGTTTGGATAGATGGATGTTTGTTACTCTCTAACGCTTAAATGGCTGGATTAAACTTGGAGTTAACTGACACTCTGGATAAAAACATAAGCTGCGTTTAACCGTGTTCAGAGTCGGGTAATGTTTTTGCAGCTATAATAGGCAATAACTAGTTTAATAATATATCCCTGTGTCCAATAAAAATTAATAAAATAATTTGGAAAACAAGAATAAAAGAAATATTTTTCGTTGTCTGAATGACTTAGTTTCTTATTCAATAATTAATGTTTTATGCATCCTTTGACATTTTATTTATTGGTAATTAATTTATTGTATTTGCGATGGGACAAAAGCGGCTTTTTAAGATTTTTTTCCTTATTATTTATACAAATAAATGAGATTAAACTTAAGTTTCTTAATGCTTTTAAACAGCGTAGCTGAGTACTGGTCTAAGGAAATGTGGTAGCTTTTGATCAACATGATGGGAAGAACTGTTTTTAAACATTCAATTTTAAGAGGCTTTTAATTTATATTTAACTTCGCTTAGACCAGTCTTGGGTGAAAAAGCTATTTGCGATTGTGGTTACAATTGACTGCTTGGGGGTGTTGACAATTTTTGTTCAAAGTCTGTTTTTTTTTTCGTTTTCTCTCGCATGTCTTAATCATGCCCCATCTTCAAATAAACGTAAAAGAATAAAAGTTCTTTTTATGATCAATTTAAGTACCATAACTGGAAAAGTTCAGACCCAATTCTTATTCCACTTACAGAAGCCTTAAATAAGAAAGCACGACTTTTGCTTATTAATGATCATGATCGAGCGATTTCACATTACATTATGTTTTAATTAAGCTGTCTCTTCATTATTTGATATTGATACTTACCTATCACTTGCATACTAGGCGTGTCGAAATACTGTTCTTTCTTTTTGCACTACTCAATGGGATTATAATAAACTAAATATATGTTACGTCCTTTCATGTCTTCTCAGAGTAGTCAGTTGGGAAACGTCGAATTCAGCGAGTTCAAATAAAATTACGACATTAAAAGTGATATAATTATCCTACTTACAATTTAAAGTGCTGTGCATACCTGTAAGTAACAAATTCAGTCTAGATTTTAAGTTTATATGTTACAGTATTCTAAAATTGGATTGGTGAATAAGTCGTTGGAGTGTCATAATAAAATAAATAAATAAATGATTTTATTTCATATGAGTGGTCTTTTGTGTGTGGAGAAACCTACAAAAGGTCCAGTCTTTTGGGATAAGAGCAGGGAGTGTAGTCATTTTTCCTTACAAAAACCTCTTCGATTGGGTCGAGTAAAATCGAAATTATTATTTTATAAACGTTTTTATTCGGCAACTTTATTTACAGAGCAACAATATCTATACATAGAAATGAGAGCTTTTAGTACCGTTAGCTATTCACAAATTTTATTTATTTTAAAACCAATGATAAGGCCTTCATGGTATATTGAGATTTAATTAGGTAATTACTTAAACTTTTTTATGCATAAACATCATTATTTAAAAATTAACGATTCTTTTCTCAAGTCATACGCAATTCCCGCGTGTAAACTTCCAAACAAAAAAAAATACAATTGTTTGTACATGGTTTGTACTTGGCTTACACGTGTATAAGCTTATAATAAAAACAAAACACACCACAACATGAACCCAGCAACCGCTGTGGCAGCAAGGTCATGATCTAGAGGAAAATTCAATGTGATTAATTTACAACTTCGTGCCATTTCAAAAGTTAGGTATACGTAAAAGTTGCCAGACACGTTCGGACAGACGGGTGTTTAAGATTTTATGTACACAGTTCGAGCCTGGTTTTGATTACCAGTATCATTACCATCTAGATTTTGATATGAGTATTTATTTGCTTGTACTTCTTGTTTTAGCGTTTATCTGTAATAGAGTAAGTTGTGGAGTTTATTGCTGGTACTTCGTCATCAGCTAGAGACACGCAGAGCATGCGCCAGCGATCCCGTGACTGCTTAGGTATTAGAAGGGGCCCGGGGTGTTTTAGTTGGTGGGAGTCCAACGTATCCCCACGCCGTTCCCTCGGCGTGGGTTGAAGTCATTAACATTTCACCTCGGAAAACAAAAAAAAAGAAAAATGTTCTTCTCTGTGAAAATGAGGAATTTTGGAACCGTGCATCTAGAGTCACATAAAAACTTTGTGTTTGAATGAGATATGATAGTAGAATATGTAGTGAATGTCAAAAATTATTAACATAATCATAGATATGTCACGGTCTTTGATTAGATCTATACTGTTAGCCTGTGTAAAAACTTTACATGCGTCACCGGGCGAGACTAGTGACATTTTGAACACGTACTAACGATCACAGAATTCGATCAAATGCATGATTATGTTCGATAAGGCAGTCACTTAAATAAACTTCTTAACCTTAGTTCCACGTCAAAGAAACACAACTGTTTTTGCTATGGTTGGTAAATAGATAAGTTAGTCAGAAAGCATGTTAGCAACATTTATCACTCAGAATAGGATGTAAGTATCGTCATTAAGGAAAGTCCGCTACTAAAATTTATTTTAACTACAATAATAACATTTGTCTGGGAAATTTGTTGCAAATAGTTTTTTGTATTATCTAATACGAATTTTATAAAAATAAACAGAATGTTGTCGGTAAAGCCCCTTGTTAGCCTGTTAGTCATAAGCGTTAAGTTTGTTGGCTATTTTTGTTGCTAATTATAGATTAGTTAGAAGCTGGTCTAAACATTTAACCTATCCGTGACATGTCAAAACACGTTTGTATAGGCTGAATAAACATACATTTTGTTTGCGTTTGCACAGACTCGAGAACCACTATATTGTAGTAGTAATAGTGCAAAGAAGTTTATTCACTTGTGTTTAGGTCTTATACCTATTTTATGTCACTAAAGATAACCTTGACCTGGTTTAATTTTCTTGAGTTTTATCCCGGTAATCCAATTCCGTGGGATTTCCAATCATTAATGGCCAACGTCATAAGAGAGATGTCTTTATTTATTCATATTCATTGCTCAACTTTGAAAGGAATAAGTATTTTTATCTGTATAAGCTGAGTTGAGAGATGCGACAAAGATAAAAATGGTTTGTATGGTTAAATAAGATATTATTATCCTCAGATCAATTAGTGCAAAAAATTATATTTTAGTATATTTAATTTCCTAAAAGAGGACAGCTGCTCAGGAGCCATTTTCCAACTTTCAAATATTGATTAACAGTTAATTGTAGAGTAATTAATGGGCTTATCGTATGTCTTTTGTTTTAAACGACTCCTACACTTAGGAATTTAATCCTTGTATTGTGGGAGGTTTCACAGACATTCAATTCACATGCATAAAGACACCAGACTCAGAACAAGCCTTCGTGGATCGCAAAAAATCTTGTCCTACACGGGGATCGAACCCGCGACACGTCGCGTACAGTGGCCATTGGAGTGGTGACATATACCACTCGGCTATCCGTGCTTATAATTTGTTTAAGGCCCTATTACATTCCATCAAAGATTATCGACCTGTGCTATGTTTAGACAACATTATAACGCGTAGTATTGAGTAATACAATATTTGTTTCTGCTCACGTCGCCTCCATGACTAGTCCCAGCTACGTGTTACGCCTTCCAGGAGACCTAACTCTACAATTTAAAGTAAAACTCTCCTAGTTGTGAAAGAGAGATAGCGCTCTACAATGTATATGCTGTCTCGCTTGCACATCTGCAACAGTCTTGCTTTGAGAATAGGTGGTAGAGCTTTCCAGGCTATTTTGAGAAAGGAAACAAAGTATTCAGACCTTATTTATCTATCAGGTGTAAGGAGAAAATACTGCGCAATTAATGTCTTATAATGTCCTAGCTTGTGGATTAAATTGTAAAGAATTTGGAAGTTTCTTTAATGTTTATTAGCGATTCGGGGAAACTGGCATACACTCGCATCGTAGCTTAATTAAGATTTTTCGCGTTTTTATGGAAACGTTTGACACATTTTCATTTTAGCGATGAAAACCTACGAGAAAATAAAAATATTTACTTTAGGTCAATTTGAGTTAGCCCTTTAAGAAAAAAATCCTTTATACATATATTATTTGCTTTACTCTGATCAATTAGTATCGATCCTGTCGTCTGTTCCATCACGTGGGTATTAATAAGTTTATTAGAACAACCTACACGTTCAAAGAATTATAAATAATAATATTAATTGATTTTAGCATTTGCGTAAGCATGGGGGTGTATCACAGATCCAATTAAAGTACCTACATGTTACTTAAGATGTTTGTTTCTACAGAAATATTTCAAAAAGGTAGGTTTGTGAGTTTTGACATCGTACGGGGTAATCTCAAGAACCCATAGTGCAAATGCTTTTATTATAAAGTCATATTATGTATCAGTGTATTTTGATGTATCTCTTTTAATTCACGAGATAACTTCAAGTGAAGAATACCCCGTCCTTTTTAAAGGTGTACACAGGGACATAAGAAATGGAATGATCTCATTTTTTCTACTATACCCTAATAAATATACATGTATGTCAGTTTTACATGTCTTAAATAAGTTACGAGTTTGCTAGATTCGACAAGTTATATATGTTTTTATTATAAGCCTATATTGTCCCACAGCTGGGCAAAGGCATCCCTCTTATTTTTCCATTCCTCTCTGTCGAGGGCAAGTGAAGTCCATTCTTTCATGTGACTGTCAATGCCATCTTCGCTTGTCCTACCGCCTCCTGTGGTCTTAAGGAGTCCATTCCTATCCTATATTATTTTGGCCCACCTGTCTGTCACCATTTGGCAGACATGGCCCTTCATAGTAACAAGAATAATACTGCCCAGCAAAGGGACACGTGTCAGCTATTAATCATTATAAGTATGTGATGATTTAATACCATTTCATACAGTTACCTATACATATTATTATAGGCGTTACCGTTTCATCCGTTATTATTAGTTACTTTATATTATGCCATCGTTTAGCGTTATATAATTTCTTCGGTTATTAACGAACCACAAAGGATATGTAATACACCTGTTTCTAATAGGTACAATCGATCAGAGAATACTAGGGTTATATTTTTGAGAGCTGTAACGAGTTATTGTTTTGGTGACTACTTTGAACTTTATAGCACTAGGATCTACCAGTAAAACTATTTATCATCTTCTTCCCCTTATCCCATTTTACTTGGGGTCGTCGCGACACCTTTTTTCTTCCATTCTCCTTTATTAGGCGTCACACTATCACTTACTCCGTTTTCATTCATATCATTCCCTATACACACTCAGCAGTAAAACTATTACAGTGGTAAAATCGAGACGGCTCTACACTGCGGTAGAGCGACATCTCTCTTTCACCTCTGCAACAGTCTTACTTACAAAACAGATGAACATTTGCTCTACTGGTAGAATAACAAAGTATAAGTACTATACTTGTTTCATTGTCTATCACATTTCATTTTGGAACCGCGCAACTAGAGTCAGTAACATTTTGAAAGTACCTGAAATGGCCTACTCGAAATAAAAACCTTTTGATTTTGACATCTAACCATTGTCGACCTTAATAATAATGAAATTTTCCTCTGATAGATTTTTACGTGCGTCGGCTGACACACGTAAAGAAATAGTAGAAATTTACTTTACCGTTAAATTATAAAAAAAATACTTTACACTTTTGCCTTTATTGTTATAGTAATTCATAATAAATCATAATACAAGTTATTTCTGCTAATACACTCGATAATACCTCTTTAAGTTACCGTAATTGCTGTATTTAACTTGCAATTACCAATAAGATCCGTAATCTTAATATATTGGAAAATGCGAATCACTGCACCACTGTTTAAAGTAAAATCCTTGCGAGTGTGGGAGAGAGACGCCGTTCTACGCCGTGTAGTGCGCTCTCTCGCTTCCTCACCCGGAATAATAATACTTTAAGTACTTAGTGGTAGTAGGTGCTTGGATGTACTATGAAATGATACATATTCAATGCGGGCTTTTCCTAAAATGTTGGATGTAAGTTTTTTGCCTCAAGGATCAAGTGACGGATGTGTAGTGTTGATTTGGTACTGTTAATACTCGATTAGTAATGAGCTTTTTATAGTACTCGAATTAATTTGTTGTGACTTTATTGTGAGGGGATTTTTATATCCCTGTTTGCGATTATTTGGATTTTATTATGAGTTGTATGCCAAAAAGATGAAGCTAATATTAAAAAAGGGTTGACTCATTATTCAAGATTTTTTTCATCTGCCTTTCTTCTTTCACGCTTATTTGAAATTAGCGTTTAAAAAATAACACATTATTTTTTAATGAATTTTAAATTTATTGCAGTATTATAATATTGCAGTAATAAAAATATTTAAACAAAGCATCAAAATCAGTTTACGTTTCAAGTGTTCAAAAGTAATAGTGGGTACTGAAAGTAAATGAGTCCAGTAAACCCAATTTTTTGGATTGTTGTGTAAAAAAGTATAAATATTTTCGTGAATAATTCGTAATTTATTCTTTGACAATAAAACAACATCAGTAAACAAGTGATATTTCCCGTAGTACCGATCTGTCGTCATTATTCTATCTCGATCGATCACAGATTTGACGTAAGGGGTCACCCAAACGTTGTATTCTAAGAATTAGAATTAGTTACGATTGTAATGTTCCGTGATGCTGATACGCAACCAACTCGTTTCAAAATTGATTACGCGATATCCTTTTAGGTGAAGTTTAAAAATAAACGGTTTGTTTGTACTACTTATATAACAGATGTTGAGTAGGTCGTGTTTATGCTTTATGTAGGTGGCAATAAAGGTCAAAATGCTTTGGTGATTAGGCGTCAATTCGGTGAATTGGAGTACTGGGTTTTATGGGCTTTGATTATGATTAACAAGTGAGATAATGTTTACATTTTCCTTAGAATTATAAGTTATATACATATTTTTTTCTATACTGTCAAGGATAAAGGTACAGCCAAACTTAGACTGCACGGATAGAGTGGTATCTAGAGGTCATTACGCCAATTACCACTGTGTGCGACGTGTCGCGGGTTCGATCTTCGCGTGGTTATGCAAACCAATCATTTAAAACGTACATCATTTGTTTGTAATAGCTAAACATTACGTACGTTGTAATCTCTTCCTCTGCAGTCAAAATATTAAATAAATCAAAGTACGAAGAATAGAACATAAAGTTTAGAAGCCTACAGAAGGTATTACACACAACATGACTAATCATATATTGTCATCAAACTGTCAAAACCTTTAGACCATCTGTAATAGCCATCTGGTAATCAGAATTCTAACTAAAATGTTTAAATTAGCAAACAAAGAATCATAAACACATTTACAATGTTTGTTACAACAGAACTTTACAGAAAATTTCCCAATACCTCCGAATATTCAAAATGTTTATTATAAACAAAATATTTTGATTCCCTAGGGTTTATAAAAACATGCTTTAACTAAATACAATACTTTATTTACAAGTCAATGTTGTAAATGTGGAAAAAAATCTAAACATCCAGTTTCGAATTTATATAATCACCATCACAGCCAGATATTGCCAAAGAACTCCAATCAACTATTACTTAAATGTCTTTTACTTATTAACACTTAATGCAAAAAAGTTGCTCCTAAAGCCGCCATGGAACCGGCGCAAACCGGTTAAAACATAAAAAAATAATAAAAGTTTAGCTTAAAAATATCTTATCGAATAAGTGACCTCTGACAACTCAGCAAAGCAATTTAGAGTTTATAGCTCCACAGTAGTTGGTCGGGGAAATCTTTAATTTTAATAAACCAATACATGAAAGAGTGCTGCGTTTTTGTTAAGTTAACCAGACCACCTATGTACATAACGACTTCTACACGAGAAGCATTTCATCGGAAAATGCGAAAAAAATCGCCGTTCGACCGCAGCGTTTCGAAGTAGAACAAAGTAGGTCGGCTAACTTCGTCGATCGTCGGACGGCTTCGTGCGTCCTCGGAGATCGGCGCCCGCGCATACAGCATCGAGACACCGCCCCGGTCGCAGTCGCGCTCGTGCTTTGTAAAAGTTTTTCCTAATAATTACGTCACGGGATGCATTTACTTTAAAATTGCACTTTACGCCGATATGGACTGATATTTGTCGATTTTATAACGTTTATTGGAAAACTTTTTCTCTCTGACTCATAATATTTTTTGTGGCCGTGTTGAACTGTTTGAACGAAAAATATGTTGTGGGAGACTGGTTTTATCGAGGAGTCAGATACAGTGAGTATTTAGTTTATAATTTAATTGACATTATTTTGATACTTTTGATGTATTTTATTAATGTTTTAAATTATGAAACCGTGCCCGTTGTACGCGCACACAGCCAGGCACGTACGTACGGCGTGTTTGTGTATGTGTGCGTTAACTTTCTAGTTTTCGCTCGACGCTCGAATGTATTTACATAAAACGTGAACAGTTTTTCATAATATAATCCACATGGAAGCATTTAAGGCGTATTTTAACGTGTAAATATTCATCGTGCACGTCCCAGCTGTGATGGGATTAGGAATAGCTTTATTTAATGCAAATAAAATGTTGATTTCGATGTTATGCTATGTGCGGACTAAAATGACGCTTCTGGGAAGCTAGGCAAGAAATTCTGTACGCAGCGGCATTTTACGTGCCATTGTTAAAGTTTTATCAAAATGTTCTTATCTATGACATGTGAACAATTAAACAAATGTTAGATAGCGTGTTGTAAACATATCGTATTGTTGTTAAAACAATGCTTAATTAAGTCGAAGAAGTTTTAAGTTGACTTTACATTGATTTATATTTAATTTATTTCTTCGAAGCATACCTACCTGTATTTTCTTGATTGCACTTTAATGAGCCGCAATATGTCCGCTCATGTTACCTGCAAACGATCACGTCACTGTACCTCGGTCAATAGAAACCTTACGAACGAGCTTACAGCCAATGACGTCACCAATATTATTTTTTAAATAATTTTCCTCACCTTGTGGGTAACAGTATAAAAACTTCCACAAAGCGAAATTTATGTAAAAAAATAATTAGACCCGTCTTTTAACGACGAAACTCATTATGCAAATAAAAATTAGCAGAAACTGATCGTAAGAATGATGATTTAATGATACCACAACCCGTTTTGATGCTAAAGAATTTACACAAACACACACATATTAAATCAACAAATTAAAAACACATAAACAATCATTTCACGTAGACAGCTTTTGTGGCACGCGGGCAAAGCCGCGCCCTAACGCTAACCTATAGGTGTCGCGTTCTATCATTCTACTTTACTCAAACCTTGCTTCTTACTAGTGAATATAGCTTTGAAAAAGGTCTCAGTTTATCTACTTTAACAGGAATACCTAGCGCCGAAAATGCTAAATTGTTAACTACAAGTAATTTCAAAATTACATCTCATATGGATATTTATAGGTACTTTTCCACCGACTTCAAAAAGAAGGTTCTTTTATTATCACATCCTATCCTATAGATGATTAACACAGGATAAAACCTTGTTTAGATCTATGTAACTCCTTCAAACTCAAAGTACTTCAAACGTACCAAATGTTCGATCATCGACAAAAACTATTTGGCTGTAACAAACAACTTTTTATAGATAAACTCTATTGAGACAATGTGTGAAAGGGACGGCATGATAAACTGCTAACAGAAGAGCGAGATGGATATAGCAGATGTGTATCGGTCACGTCTTCTGTTGACTAATTATGAAGCTATTGACAATCAAGTGATTAGATATTTGCACAAACAATTTAAGCCTATTATAGGAGTATGTACGTATGAGAAAATGGCTCTATCTTAGAGGCACGTGTAATTTTTCAGGTATTTCCGATTTGGAACATTCTGGTACAGGTGTTTTCTTTAAACTAAATTTAGACTTTGTTGGAGATTTTTGTTTCTATCTGGCTTCTTCGAGCTAAAATAAGAATCGTCTTTGAAATCTTAAAGCACATTTAAACAAAAAAATATTGATATCGCAATTTTAAAAGTTGCTATTGTTTATCCATAATTTAAATAAAAAATCTTCTAAAAAGACGTTCTCACTAATCTATAACTTTGTATCAAAAAACAAAACTCTACAATTTCACATTTTTCTGCAGCAAAAAACCTACCAATCAAAAAACAAAAGAAATCAAATCACTTTAACGGTATAGCCAATTAAAATACAAGTTTACATCACAACTGTATTTATGTTACCATAAAAGATAAAGAAAAACATTCAACAGATCAAATAGAAAAATAATTATTCACAAACTGCTTATAAGCAGGTCTTTCTGTTATTAATGCATCGCTTTCTCGGCTAACGTGTAATCTGCGCCGGCTTGTGCTCACCCTAATTGACTGATAATATTAAGATTAATTATTATTTAATGCGCTCTAAGTAATTGTATAGAGTCCCAGTTGTATTAACAAGCTTCTGAGAATATTTGATATGATTTGTAGGTGTAGGTAATTTAAGAAGAGGAAATTTAGACGTCTTTATTCTATTGCAGTTTGGTAATAAAACATGTACACGTATTATCAAGAAAATACTAATTATAAAATATATGTTTTATGGTTCTATCAGGGCAACGTCGATTTGGTACATCTAATTTATCAATGTTCTGAACGGAGGTTAAAAACAGCGAAGTAGAGTGACTCTCTGATATTATAATGTGTATTTGATATTATAACCTCTATTAATCAGTTCTTATTTTTTCTAAGAGTATAAACATTTTCCTGTCTTTTGATGACACGATGCACCAATATCACAAAAACGTTGAGGTCACTTTAGAATAAAATACAATGAAGATAATAAGACTAAACACATATTATTATCTTAAGTTGGCTTTAAGAAACAGATGGTATAAATTAGTAAAAAAACTATTTTTACATGCAATTTATCAAGTACAGACAATTTAAGGTCTATTAATTATAATTAATGCATAGAAAAATACATCCATGTAAGCTTTTTTATAATTAGTAAAGTAAGACAGCTCGCGTCATGTTTGCGTGTAAGAAGACGTGATAGGCACAGTTAAATGGCTTTTACGGGAGATTATAATTACTTATAACACTATTATGGACGATAAAACTTAACATCTTCATTCTAGATGGCTGATGTAGCTAGAAGCCAATTTTCTTGTACTTAGTACAGCGTTATGGGCTTTTAAACTCTTTAAATAATTGCTCAAAGTACGGTAGAGCAGAGATATTTGAAGTAAAAAATAATAGAAAGAGGTATACCTATAGAACTTTGAAGGGTAAGGTTGATTATAATACCAGTCTGTAACCATCCCAAAGGTTGGAAAAACCTTCTTTCCATATATAGGATGATTGAGGATTGATCACTATTTTGATTGGCCGTTAATTATGCTTAAAGCATGTATGTCATATTAATTAGTGTTGAGACAAAAATAAACGCACGACCAAACGAAATATTATTAGAGGCTTAACGTAAAGAAAGATTTAAGCAAAAAAGCCGCCAAAAAGTTAAACAAAAATAAAACCTTTTCCTGCAACATTTTTTAAAGTAGAGTCATTTCGTCAATATTCAACCTTCATTCTTTCTCTAAGTAAAATCTTAAGATGTGAATCACATTCTGACATATAAATTCTCAGTAGTAAACATTTCCGTATCTTTACAGTACGTAAACAAAACATTTCTATGCCCTTACTAAAGTCCAAATTTGGCGGCCATGTTGAACACGATCGATCTGAGATTAGACATAGTCGGAAGTTATTTATATCTACATAACTTGTGTGTTGTTTGTTAACTTTGTACTGTATAGTATTTAATGAGATGATGAAATACAAGAAATTTTGACTCATGGTCTCTTTGACTATTGGTCTTACAATGGCATAGCATACCCAGTAACATGTGTCATGCATGGAGGTAGGATATGTCGTCCGTCTATGTAAAATAGTCAAGCTATGTCTAAGTCAAACTAAATCTAGCCGATACTGATAGACAACAAAGTAGTTTTATGACAAAGAAATAAAAAAGGTGACAACAACTGCAACTCTACATTTAAAAGTTCAAAAATCAATAAAATTATCACAATCAATTATTATAATTAGTATCCAATCAAAAAGCCT
This sequence comes from Chrysodeixis includens, assembly GCA_941860345.1. Taxonomy (NCBI): domain Eukaryota; kingdom Metazoa; phylum Arthropoda; class Insecta; order Lepidoptera; family Noctuidae; genus Chrysodeixis; species Chrysodeixis includens. The sequence continues at coordinate 1,910,144 of OW796099.1, read as the reverse complement.
TTCACATAGACCAAGTGAACTTTTATCGACACACCATACAAACAATTCCTTTTTTCTCAAGGACTGCTAATTATCATAAATTACATGTTGATTTAAATCAGAGTAGGAAATAAAGGCCGTGGCTCATTTGTTTATTGCGCAGTTTATCAGAGGTCGGTTATATACAAGTAGAATTGTTTTGATTGTAAGATGCAACTCTTCCTAGTAAAGCAGGGTATTTTTTGTTAGTTCAATTGTCATTTGTTTTGTTTTGATGCCTATGTGCGTGTTTGCACGTTTGTTGTATGTTTTTTTTGTGAATGTAGAGTCAGTTTTTGAGTCTATATGAGTTGTAAGTTCGTGTTTAGATTTATGAACAAAGGGTAATTAGTGTAGCAATTTTTTAATGCCTTTGGCGGCTGATTAGTTTTCTATTCTCAAACAAATCTTACTTATGAAATTGCGCTTTATATTTTGTTTAATCAGCCAGTGACAATCGTTTTACACAAAAAAATAAATTGAGCTTAAAAAACTGTATTGAATCATTATTTACAATATTTTTGACTCACTTACTGACGTTTTATCTGAACATGTTAATTTATGAGCAAAGAGCATGAAAAGTATTGCAAAAAATAAAAAGATGTTATTATTTATTTAAGTCATCAATTATTATAATTGATCGAGTTTCTCCGACACTAAATAACATTGTTGCTTAAACGAGACTCCTTGCTGGGTAAATGTGAGACGTTCACAAAGCTTGTTTGGAACGTTAATATCATATTAAAGCTTTGATCTTTAAAACTCGGAAGCAATCCCTTTGAAGGCCGCTCGTAAAGCGATTATGTAGAAGAAAATTACAGTTCACACGTCAAGGTAAATTGTACTCTAATCATATAAGTGTAAGGTGCAATTTGCTACAGGCTACATACATTTTTTGCATATTTTATTAAATTGTACCAGTTCTCAACTATGGTGTGTCTGGTTTCTATAAGTTGTTTCATTCTAATTTGAACTTTAAACTAGAGGAGTAAGAAATAAAACCGCATGTAATTGTTTCTCGTTTACCGAAAGTATAATGAGTAAAGCAGTTTTTTAAAGTACATTTCAACCTTAAATGTGTTAAAATCCTGTAATTTTAAATTAATTATACGATCGTAACCATTGTGTTTAAATGAAATTATTTTTATTGGATGAATTGAGCGACGATTTATTGAACAAACGACTTAACGATATTAAAGTATCCATTTTCGATAAGTTGAAAAATGTATGCAATTTTAATGAACTGTGCTACCTTGTTAAGTGGATAAGAATTTAATGATGTTTGTCCAAGTTTTCCTGAAAAAGCAACCATGATTGCACCTTTTTTTCTTAAACTGCTTAAAAATGCTGTCTTAAAATAATGTATAATAAGAACTACGTAATATTGTAAAAGGTAGAGACTTGAATGAACTCTTACACATTGTTAAAAACAACATTATTACGAACACTTGACCGATTAGTGTCGCTTACACTACGGTCTGTTGAACAAATCTCGGCGCCTACGCAATCTAAAAATATAATATACTAAGAAAAAAACATGAAAACAACAAAAAGTTATAGAAAAACATGATGTTTTGTGTAATTGTCGAATTCGTTTTACTTATTTATAAGCCCACTGAATTAATATGTTAAGTAAAGTAAATGGTATTTTTGTAACAATTTTATGAGAATTAGGTAATCAAAAAATACTTATAACAAAACTCTCCTTTTTTTTCAATCGTAATTTTAGTTAACAGCCTGATCGATACAAAAGCGAAAAAAATTACAAGTTACAACGTTACAATGTGTACTACTTGCTCAATACCCCTACATTGGAAAAACCATACATAAACGTATGCTTTCGAATTTTCCGCGCGTACTTGCAATTAACCCTTCAAATGACTGGGACAATTTAGATGCCTCGCAAATCGTCGCGTAGAATGAACATAGCGAGCTACATAGCGGGCCATACTTTCTTGACTGAATTATGTAGGAGGCAAGGATGTAGAGCTTCGTAACCGAAACTATTGGATATCCGAAAAAAGATCCAAAATTGATGTAAAGGTTTGTGGCGTAATTGAAAATAAGAGAGAAATTGATGAGGAGCATAGACTCACGGAAAGCCGTCTATTAATTTATCATGTCAAATTACAAAAATATTAAATTACATAACTGAAACAAACGGATAATCCACTATTATTTAATACCCGGATAACTCAATATCCGAAACCGAATACAAAATTAAATTCATAACATCTCTCTTAGAAACCATTGACATTGAGAAAAGACAGTTAAGGAAATGTTTTGTAACATTGTCATTTAATTTGCGAGAGTTACTTACCGTATATCAATGCTTGAATGGCTTGGAGATATTTCCTTTGAATCTAGCGCTACCAATTATTTCTACAAACCAATAGTTTTTTGAATTAACGGTTGGTTTTAGTAAGATATTTATGAGTTACAGTTTTACAAGTTTTTAAGATTGTAGAGTCAATTTTGCGAAAAATGTAAGTTCTTTTTCTACTTTATTAATCAATTTTTATTTGATACTAATAAATCCATTACTGGGATAGTCTTATTTTAAGATGTAGGTATTTAGATTACATAGCGCTCACGATTTTATAATTTTATCTCTTTTATATATCAATTACCGATTCCACAGCTTTAAAGTCACACGCTAACCATGAAACATAACTTAGTATTCGTCACACGGCGCGCACATTTAACGTATGACTAATAACCTCTATGAAAAGCGATTCGAAACGCATATTTCCCAAATGACATAAACAAACTCTTTCGTAATTTTCTTCTTAAACAGTTATTAGTTTCAAGACCATTTTTCGAGTAGTCGTGGAAGCGTGACAGCGCTCTACACGACATAGAGCTGTGTCTCTTTTCCACAACTGCAGTAATATTAGTTTAGAAGGTAGTGGTAGTTGTTTCTTGAATGAAACCTTATTAGTTTGATTTTCTCTTTCATCTATTTGGGTCGAGGACGGTCGTAACGTCATTTTGCATGTTGGCAGTAAGTTCGTTTGAATGAGGTGTTTCTGCGATTTGAATAAAAGAAATTATTTTGGCGTGTCGCCGCGTATTCTGGGAGCTAACCACACATTGTATGCATTTGTTCGTAAGAATGGGCTGAATATCAATGGAACCGAGTGTACAAGGGAAAATTATAAGGAAGGATATATTGGTATTGAGTTATACCATGCTTAAATGATTAAAGTTAACCACTTTTCTCAGAAAAGTTAAAAATAAGTTAAGGAAAAAGTTTCACGAAGTTACTTTGTGGTCTACTACTTATTTTATTGTAGTATTTTACTTGGAAATTTTAATGTTTACACTCCAAGAGTTTTGAACAAAAAAGTACGTATTTCATAACAAGAAAAAACAGTGAATGAAGTTGTAATTGAACATTGCTTCAATGAATGTTGCAACTTGCAATAGACAGGGTTTTCCAATATTATGTAAATGTGAAACTCGAATTCTTGTGAATTGAGCTTTGCGTCTAATATCCAAGGTTTAAATTGCAACAAAGAAAATTAAATCCGCTTTAAACCCTAGTTAACAGTGATTAAATTAAGAAATGTTTTGACTTGAGTTACGTATTGTTTATTAGCAAGATATAATCGATAATTAAGTTTAGTTTATAGTTAGCTGTCTTGACGTAATAAGTTGTAAAATTTTAAACCTTACATGTTTTAAAACATCGGGGTTTTCCTCTAAATCACATTCAAATGCATTTAAATAATAATAGATGTGAAATGTTTTTTTAATGACTTAATGTTTTAATTTTACGACAGATTGGGATTTTAATTCATTATTTTAAGGGCTAAAAGAAACATATTCATACATTGTCATGACATTCAAACACACATGACTCAGCAAGTTGAGATATCATTTCTATACATTAATAAATTTGTAAAAATGGCACTTGTTCAAATTGTATGTATTATATTGCCTTATATAACTTTACAGTCTAACTAACATATTAACTTTGTATGCATTGGTAGTTTCGGCGTAATTTTCCAAGAATCGTACAGCAGATGAACGTATCAAATGGCGTCTATCATGAGTCATAAATTGCGAAAGTTGGACCAGGAAAATGTACGCGAGTGTTGCAAACCCTGCTTTTGGTAAAGCCGCTGTTGAGAAACACTGAGTCAAACAGATAATTATGGCACTTTGGAGTTTCTGCATACATTTTGGTTGTAGACTTTTTAAGTAGCGATTACGGCATGGATTTTTTTTTTGGTTGGTTTTTTGCGTAGGTAATATAAATATAAATTGCTTTAGCTATAAAAATAACCTGCATTAGGTTTTACTTTTATAAACTATGGATTTTTTGGCGGTTTTCCTTCGTATTGCGGCATTTTTGGAACGCTGCAAGTTGAGTCATTAATTTAACATTTTATAAAAGTCCCTAGAGCAGGTGAGATTGTAACTTTAATGTAGATATTTTAACTAAAGTTCAAAATAAAAATGTGTTAACTTTCGAAAAAGGTGTAATTGACTTAATTCTAATATTTAAATACTCCTGCAATAGATACAAAGTTTTAGTTCTTTTTAGTTCTGAAATAATCTTGCTGTGTCCAGTTTTACATACCAGCTTTCATAGCAATTATAAATGCGTCGCTACACACAATTAATATGATAATACGACAGCATTAAAGTAATTTGTAAAACAAGTATAAATGTCATAGTATTTATTCTGACAACTTAATTACTGTTTGACATTTAATAGTAGATACTTATAAGAAAACATATGTCATAAATAAGTATGGGAAAACCTTTAGGTGACAGTAAAATATACGGTTATTTATTAAATATTTTTAATAATTGTTGATTTAAGTATTTTTTTTACAATTTTTTAGATTGCAAAAATGTAGAGTCGAACAAAGCATAAGCTATTAGAAATTGTATTAAAAAAACACTAATACTTAGCATTTCATTACTAACTCAATATCTATTTTATTAACCAAATATAATTTACTAGCAATCCACCCCAGTTTTGCACGGGTTGTAATACTGATGTATTATTTTATACATACGAACCTTCCTCTTGATCACATTCATGATCATCAATGATCAGATAGACAGCGGTAAACGACTTTGTTTTAAACTATCGGGTGATAGTGATTGATAGAACCTTATCATGTTGTACAAACTTCTTTATAAAATTACTACTACTTAATAAATAATTTTGGTTATAAGTAGTATTTTTTGCTGAACACTTTTGTAGTTTTTTCTTATAATAGCTGACGTATATTTACTCTATGTCGTATGAGTTACCGCATTTCTAGATATAGGTGTGACATGGGAGACAATTATTTGGTGCTATTAGCACGTGCTAGTGATAATTTACAATGGAACTTTACCGACTCGTGCTTCGTAATATTTGTATAATCTATCATTTATGTTTTAAACAAAAGATATGCAATCTGATTAGATAGAGCCTTAAAACGTTATTATTTTTGCATACCAAAGTCCCTGAAACAAAGCTTATGTTCAAGATATATTTTGTTGTAACTTAAATGGTATAGTAATTTATACCTGACAGCAAAAATACAGCAAAATTGCATATCTTTACTTCCATCATTAAAAAAAAATTGTCAACCTAAATAAGAACAAAGAAAATCCTTACAGTACTAAGTATTAAGTTCCATTAAAATACAGGAAAATTTGTTACACAACAACAATCCATTGTTCTAGGTTAATACTTGCATATTTATATCAATCATAAACATTCAACATATTGCTACATATTCAAAACACTGGAAAGACCTTACTTAAGAAAAACGTGACTCGGACACAGTTACATTAATATTAAAACAATGGGATTATATTTTTTCCATACTAGTTAAATTAAATCGAAAAACCCAAATGCATACATATGCAGAATTTACAGGTATTATTAATATGAATATTCTAAACAAAACAAAACAAAGGGAATCGTGAACAAATCAAATTTATCGATACGAATAATCAAGTGGGCGGCGAGTAACGATTTTATGTATCAAGCGGCGCGCGCGCAGCCCAATCGCGGCGGTGAAAGGGAAACTCGTTTGCGTCACAGGCTTCTATAACATTACGTTTGTATACACGACCTTGTTATACATGTAATAATTACGGCTTATTGGCTACTGTGTACCACCTATAAAATAGTGCCTATAGTCCAGGAGCTTTTGTCTAAACCACTCACGTAGGTCTCTTATTAAGGCTAAGGATCTAAGTTCATAATAAATACCTCAACTTTATTGTCCTAATAAATTTTAATGAGCTTTGGGTCGTTTAAAGGTTAACTCTAGTGCCTTTACACGTTTCTAAGAATATTATTTTTAGATTGCCAATTTGTTTCGCTACTACTAACGCCATCTGTGGTCGTTTGTTGGAACTCGTAAAGCTTTTGAGCTATAGAACAAGTATTGAATTATTTTGTACACAATTTTAATTTACAATTTAAATATACGTCTCATTTTACTGAAAATAAATTATGTATGTATTGTGAATTCAACAGGTATCTATTTTATCTGAATATTTTAAACAAAGGGCGATTAGTCTCACGCACGTGTCGCAAAACATAAAGTCAAACCAGCTCTATGTAGGTATGTATTCAAAAAAGTTTTTAAGCGTTGCACAATACATCCATTGTCTGTGACCAAAGTAAGCGTTGCTAATCGATTCTAAATTCTAGTCATTACATTTTAAGGTTAATTTTCTAAATTTAACAGCTTTTAGTAATTGCTTGGACGTCGAAGTTGTTATTTTATGTCGTTTTATTGGCCGTAAATAAGATTCATCAAGCTTGAAAACAACTTTGCAATAAACTTGTTGAGTTTAATGTTAATGTCTTGTAAAACTCGATGGTAAAATAATTATCAATCATGGCTGAAAGGCAGGAAAACAAAGGAAGATCTTATTGACATTTTGTCATTTACTGAAGTAAACACATTTGAAGGAGGAGTCTTACAGTCTCTGTCACATTAAGATATAAAGAAGCGATAGACATATAGATATTATGAACATTTCATTACGTAGCAAAGAATTTTCAAAATTGATATTATGATTATTATACCAAACTATAGTTGCCTCATTTCTGGGCACCGACCTCTTCTCATATATGAAAGGTTTGAGCTTTGATCACCACGTTAGTCCACTACGGATTGGCGACTTCAGATTCCAAACATTATTAACTTAAAATGCAATACCTAATATACTCGTAAAACGAAACACAATCCTTATGTATAATAGTAGGCATCTATGTATATGTGTACATTCGTAAAACAAAACACAAGCTTTGTATAAAGCTAACTAAACAGCGCTGAAACCTACTTAGCAACAAGACGTGCAATAATCGTAAGATTAAATCCACCATTTTGTAAGCGGCGCGGGAAAACCAGGGACCTTGAGAACCGGTTCCTCTCGCTGCGCACGACGCCATACAAACATTTAATACGACTCGTATTAAACGTACTGTGATTTTGACGATTAAATATTTTAGCCGATTTATTTTTGGACTTCAATCCCTTGTTTTTTCGTTTTTTCAAGAGCTTTTTGCTCTCCAATGAGGTAAGGTTAGAGAGAATATTGTAGGGAAATGTGAATGCATTTCTCAACAACTTATACGTTGTATTCAATATCGTTGTAAACTACGATATTGAATAAAAAGTCACCCTTAGGTGTAGAGTCTTGCTATCTTGGTCACTTTCAAATGGAATGTAGAGACAGATAGACATTTCAGAACGTCACGTAGGATCAGCGCTTTTATCAAAACTTTTACAAAGTATTAATACTTATTAAAAGATAGAGAATCGCGGAAGGACTTGTGGCCACTTGTGGGAGGCCTTTGCCTAGCCGTGGGACACTACAGGCAAAAAATAAACATGAGTTATTCCATAATGTTAGGTTTAGGCTTTTTCACATATTAAGAAAAATGCACTTTTATACACCGAGTTAAGGTTACAATCTTAAAGATGTCGTATCTAGCTGTCGTAAAGTTTATTTTCGCATAACTTTAGTGATTACTTTTATCAAACTTTTACATCTGATCAGTTGTCGTATGTTTATTTTAATCAGGTGTAATTATAGTGCTTACATGTTTAGACATAACCATGTTAGGTATAGTTATGTAACTTATAATATCTAAAACGCAATACCTAAAACGTTCTATACATGTAGATTTATACACTTTACATTAAATTATTATATTATAAACAAATGTTATTTTCAAAATTACACGTTAATCTCTTAAAAAAGGTCGTTCATACAGCTTAAATTCTATATACCTAACCAGGAGAAACAAAATTTTCAAAACTATTGAACAAAAGCACTTTATCTAAACAATAAAGTTTACACCTTTTATATTTCAATAAAAATTATCGCAAAAAAATTGAAGAAGACTCGTGATTTTCACGAAAGATAATTTGATTCGTCGATAAGGCGATATGAATCAACACGTCGGACGATAAGTTTACTATAAGTTGTGTACGTGACCCGGCACAGATATAACTGTAGAGCCAAAAGTTAATAGATACGTAACTATAGTTAAACATATAAAGTGTATATGAAACAATCCTGTGAATGAATAAGAAAGGGTTTACAGATTATCATGCAACATTTCAGATATTTTAAATTTCTAAAAAAAAAAGTTGTAACGTTTTTTTTTTAATGGGCTTTCATTTTTAAATGAACGCCCATTTATTTTTAATTGCGAATATAATAATTATTTTTCAAAGCAAGATTTCATGTAAGAGATTCAGCGTTATTCTTATTGTATATTGTATTGCAATCTATCATCCTTAATAAGCAACTGATTAAAAATTTAAAAACAAAATTTGAAACAATATTTGTCGTTAAATCAGGAAAAACCTATTATCGATGTTCAAATCTGCATCAAAATATTGTTTGTTCATTTCACATGTGCAAAAAAAGCACAAGTAATGATGACAAGCAACTATTTTATCAAAAATCTCCGAAAATTACGTATAACTTTACTTTTCAAGTAATTCTTATGAAATTTGCTTTCGGCTTTAAAAATATATTTCAGTGGAAAGCCTCATGCTATCACATCACTATTGTTAGGGGATTGAGGTGGGAGAGGGGGGGCTTTTACCGGCTTAGACCAGGGGAGCGTCCTCATCTGCCTATTTCCAGAGGCACAGGATTCGCTTTCGCATTCAAAGCGCCCCAATCTAGTATATTCCCTAAAAATAATTCATGTGGTTTTCCTTTTAAAATTTCGCTTATCATAAAACCGAAATTTAAGGTGTGTGGCAATTATTATAGATATAAATTAAGCGCAGGTGGCGTGTCAACTACGTCATTTCCTTTTGAAACAATTAAATTTTAATAGCTATCCCCTTATCAAAATTTCAGTTTTGTTATTTAGTAGCTATTATCATATCATTATCATCAGTTGATAAATCATATTTCGATCAGATACAAACTTATTTTCAATGTGTAAAGTAGTCTTTAAATTTTATCTATTCAATAATAAAATATTCCTTTAAAGGCGAACTAAAAACTGCTATCTAATCGACAAGCCGAACTTTGCTCCTTAAGATAAAGCCGCCCGATAAAACAACATATAAAAATTATCGAAATAATATAAACGATAAAACGTAAAAGATTTACGTATTTCCACGTAGACAGCCGCACGGGTCACAGATAATAATACTTCACTCAATAAAATAATAGAACAATAAAATTATTTAAAAGTGAAAAAAAAATGAGTGACGATTTAAAATTTATCAAGAAAGTTTAATTGAATTACTAATAATAAAAAACGAAAAAAACTAAGTGCTTTTATTTCTTAAAGTGTGATTTTTGAGTATTCAGTAATATACTGATAGTAAAAGTTGGGAAATTACAAAAAACTAAAATAATAATGGTGTCGGTATGGGATTACTACAGGCGAGGGTACGACGGAGCCTACTTTGTGGCTGAGGAATATCAGGTATGCTGAAAATTAAATAAATAAAAAATATTTAATTGTAAGAAAAAAATTGCTGAAAAAAATGACTGTCATTCGAAAGACGTAAAAAGAAAAACCCAATTTAACCATGAAAACTATACCGAACGATGAATTGGTCACCCTATTATTATATTTTTGATCTGGTCAACCTTTCATTTATATTCGCACTGCAACTGACGTAGGCTGACGTCAATCGCAGGCTTACGTAATTAAGGCTTTTCCCCCCTTTTTAGTCACGTCCATACTTTTATTTTCACACTAAAATTGCATTTAAATTTATAGTCATTTTATTGCAATTTTATAGACATGTGTTTAATTACTGTGTTGTCATTCATTTATTTTATTTTACTTAAAGAAAATGACATTCGACGTTTGTGTTGATAGAAAATTTATGAAAATTATATTTGTTTCTTTATCCCATAGGTACGACATATTCCAATATAAATGATTTTCGAACTGAGAGAAATTTAATCTAACTACCTTTTATTACATTTTCCTTATCTTATCTTGTAGATATTAATCATAAATGATAATAAATTCTAAGTTACTGAAACATGTGATTAGGTTTTCTTTCTTATCAAAAGGGATTACTAACTACAATAGTTTGATGATGCAATATTTCATAATATCTTCGGCTTTTCTTTTTGTTAAGTTGTGGGTATAAGTAGAATAAAAAAGAAATAGTTCGTTTTTTTTAAAAAAGAGAGTTGGTGTTGATTGGAAAACTGATCCTTAGTATAAACTTTTAACCATAGAACCTACCAAAAAACAAATATTTGTATGCTTCTGCTTACCCCACCCAGTTACAAGCGTGTATTACAAGACTAAAGTACTATTATACAAGTATGTACACAAACTACATACAAAATATGAATGACATGTGCCCGCGTGGGTGTTTTATGAATGGGTTTTATGTATGACATAAAGCAAAACAATCAGTTAGTCAGCGGGTAATGCCGGTACTTATGCAACTAAAGCCTTCTATTATTGAAGCCTTTTTAGTGGCTGTAAATAATTTGATAAGCAATTATTATTGTTATTACTTTGTAGGCGATTAATTTTAGGTTAACTTGGCTATTTAGGTAACTGTGATATAGGTTTTTAGGTTTTTAGGTATAACGGATTTACAATGTGGGCCCTTTTTTCGGGGTGATGCGACACCCAGGGCACTTGTGGGGATATGTTGCACTCCCACCGACTAAAAACACCCTGGGCCCCTTCTACTACCTAAGCCAGAGTCACGGGATCGCTCGCGCATGCTCTGCGTGACTCTGGCTGTACAATACGGGACCTGACAGTCTCAAGGGATTTGCAGTTGTGGATGAAAAACGCCACTCTTTTGTTTAAAGGTAGGGATAGAACCCCTAGATTGCTTACTATACGTTTTACTTATATGGTTATTACAACTTTGTCATAGTTATTTTCTTATTGCTATGTGTAATCTTATTTTATGTCGTTTTTATTCTGTAAAGATATGTAAAGTAGTGTCTATTATAGTGAAGTACCTATTAATTTAATAATAGTTAGGGAAAATGCTTCGAATATCTAAGATATGAATGTGTGTAGAAACACTTGAATGCAAATTTTATTGGATTTCATGACGTTATTCGTTTATAACTCATTAGTTTGTGTTTAGGAATGTCTAAACGTCAATAAAATTTGCTTCATAATGCGGCTATATAAACCAAAAGTATTATTTTTTTTGCAAAAAGTGAATAAATCTTTTGTTAGAACTTGTTGCAATGTTATTTTTGGCAAATACACATGTTGTGTCGCACGACGTTGATGTCTTTCGTACTACGTTTCGAAGAAAGTTGTTTTTGCAAAATTGTATAAGTAAACAAAAACACATTTTGTTAGAATTGTATTGAGAAGGCAGGGTATACATTAGTGCACAAATTAATGTGTACATAACTTATACCTATCTCGTATTCCTTGTAATTTTACTTATTGAAGTAGGTATTTTGAGTGACAACGAGTCTAGTGTGTATTAATGCAGTATTAACACTATTTTCAAAATACAGTTTAACATAGAACTTTACTTAAACAAAAACCTAATCATATCTGAGAAAGAAGTTGAGGACCTCATTGATAATAATTAAATATCACGATCATAATTAAGAACGTGGGTCGAAAATACATTGTCTTGTTCACACGTGTGAGCATGTGTTTGTTTGTTAGTTTGTGTGCTTGTATGTGTGTGCGTAAAGCATGTTCTTTGTCCGCAATCAAGTATTATTACCAAATGAATGAAGTGCGGAAGGCGAGTGACGTAATAGAGATCACGACTCACGATCTGTTTGCCTTAAGCTGGGGTGGGTTACCCCGTTTATGTAATGATTTACTTTAGATTAGAAGCAATGTTAATGATGCTGAACAAGGTATTGGTAGTTTTGTCGTTGTGGAATTGTGTCGTCTGAGTTAGGTTGGGAAGTATTGTAAAGACTGTTTTAAAAGGTAGTATGGGGAATGGATATACTAAAACTGCTAGGGTTAGTACCTACTAAGCTGTTTGATTTTTCATCTTCGTCTTATAGATATTGGGTTAGGTAGCAACAATTTTGAAGACGGATGTGTATCTGGATAATTTTTGCACAAAAAAAACAGTAGTTGCAATTTAAAAATGCGCACAATTTTTTGATCTTAATAACAATTAAAATAAGTTCATGCCTTAACGATAAGATTAAAAAAAATAAACTTATTGGGTCACCCACTCAGATAACAGAAAACCCGTTTAAATATTCTAAATATTTTCGCATTACACTTTTGACATTCAACCGAATAGTGCGTGAAAATATTCCTATACAGTCGCTCCACTAGGAAATGTAATAGATCGCTGACAATAGAAAATAAACAGTAACCAAATTACTTTTCAAAATCCTTTATAAATATTTTCGTGAGCGTCATAGAAACATAATTAAATATAGTATGACGTTCGGCAACGCTGTTCCGATGTCAGAAGTATTTGTTATATTAGTCTAGTGGCCGCGTACTTCCCGTAGTGACGTAGTATTCATTGAGGCAAAGCCTTCGTGCGCGGGCGGCGCGCTCAGTGGCGGTGTGATCTATCCGCGGTACACACGCACTCATGCTACCAAAAAATACCGGCACCAAATATACATTTAACAACATAAATATACAAAACATAATAGAAAAACAAGTGCTGGTTATATTTTGAATTTGGAGTCGCCGGCCGGCATTATAACCTCAACGCTATGGAAGCGGCGCAAGCGCAACGCTGCTCGGATATTTGACCGTGTGAGTGCTTTTTTAAACAGTGAGTGAAAGTCTGAGGCAAGTGAGTGAGGCTTTAAGCTTTTTTTTGTGGACTTATATACACAGTAATACATGTGCCTAATGTGGATTGAGAAGAATGTTTTTTGTTGTTGTTTTGACGTAACTTTAAATTTTGTGCCTCACAAGGTGCTGTAGTCCAATAGTGTGCGAATAACGCGAATAATTCACGTTTGAACGAAGACAATTAACATAATATACAATTCAAAGTATGCAGTATGTACGTAGTTATATATTATATAGTTTTACATCTCAAGCCAGTTCATAATAACGGTCAATTCATTGGATTAGTTTTGATAGTCAACGACTTGCGTGGGATGTATTGTCATTCGATCTATTTAGACCACAACTCCTTGATACTTTAGCAAACGTATTACTGTGATTACAATACAAATACATTGTATAAAGTATCTAGATTATTAAAGCTAGTTAAAGAACGTTGAATACAGGGACAGTATAAATGTTTATCGATTATATACTTTTGTTAGATGCCTAAATTATTATTAAACATTTACACACGCGATTCTATCATACACCTAACGAGTTTCAAACCTAACTAAGAACCTTAATCACGAGCTCATGACGCGACTAATTTAACATAAATTATAATTAACTATACTTGTATTTCATATGTTACTGGTTGTAAATACTTCTAGTAACACTACATCATAAAATAAAGTAGTATACATTATGTCTGTACTGGTTTATACCTAGATATCATAACGTGTTCATTTTAAGACTATTTACCGTCAATCAATTCAATGTCGACGGTTTTATTACTTCGTGTGAACTATTTCAATAAAATATCAGATTCTATGATCACTTATATTAATTACAATTTAAGATTATGTATTATTTATCAGTAAAATGAATAAAAACGAGCTCTTTAAGCTTTAAATCCTATTCAAAATCAAGTATCAAGATTAGTCTTAGTTGAATCGACTATACTTATAAATTCTGAATACATAAGTAAGAAAAAAAAACATTTTATCGAGGCCAATAAAATTCTTGAGGAGACAATAAATTTAGCACTTGACACCCATTTAATTGACGAATAACTGGGAATCCCTGAATTTTAAGCTAGTTCTTAAGTGGAATAACTAAAAATGTATACTTAGGTAACATATACGTTAATATCCCATCGTAAAATGGAATATTCGGCCATTCCTTATATGAAATTAAGACATGTTTATTTCTTGCAAAGCTTTTTCTGTTGCTTGATACAAACTTGAGTCGATGCTACAGATATTTCCACCAGGTTAAGCTGCGCTTGTCAAGGTCGAGAATTTGATGGGCTACTTTTTTAATCTCATAAAATTAGTTCATAAAGAGTCACGTTACAATTTATTGACAAACTAGTTTTGTTATAGTGGGTTTTCGTTTATCCTTATTGGGTATTTTTTTATCTAGTCTTTTAAGCCAATAAGGGTCAATATGGGAAACATTTTTGTGTGAAATAAGGGTAGCAAAGTTTTTGTAGCATCCCCGTGCTACGTAATTCGTAGCGGTAACTAAGTACATATTATAATACGACCTTTACAAACTATACACGTAGTATATCTATAGTAAGTTAGGATCACTGAGTTCATTGGCCTTTTACACCTATATTTATAGCCTGCGAACTGCCTAGGCTTAATAGGCAAGGCGTGGGTCCGAATAAATAAACAACGGTATATTAAAATGCTACTAAATAGATTTTTGAAGCAACTGTAACTGTCGCATAAGAAATTACTGAATTAGATCACTGAATTTACATATTGTCTCTTGCAATGGCAGATAAAATTTTACGTATTATATTTTATAGTACCCAGAATTGTACCAACAACGTTGTGCATATAAATCCATTTAACACGTCTAAATGCACAATAAAGAACTATAAAGGGTGTTCAACTTTGTGCACTTTTTGCCAAGCCGGGAACCCCGTAATATAACTCAAAGTAATGGGCAATTTAAGTTAATCTTGTACAGACATCTAGACGAGACTCGTGTGGCTATAATACGATTATGTGAGCTTTAGAATTAACCTTTTCTTGTCACTGTGGTTATTTTTTAACAAAACAACGTGAAGACAATGCGCAACGGTCAAAATCATCGTTTAAGGCTTGAGTTTGGTACAAGCAAAAATGTACTTTATTGTTATTGGATTAAAGTCGAATTTGGAGTTAAATGACGGATGTATAGATAGTGTAATGACTCGAAGAGAAAATGTAATAATTTTACTAAACACTATAACTTGATATCTTTGAGAAATTTTCGCTACAAGTCAACAATGTACCAACGTATAGCAGTAAAACAGTATTGTTAGCTACTTACAATCAAGATGAATATTCCACGATTTAATGCTAAAGCAAAAACACATAAAATACAGTATCGCTGCTTTTAAATGCTTTTACTGATATGTGTTAGTGACGTAAACCATACTCATACACATAAACTCATAAATTTTGATTCACTAATAAATAATGAAACGTTTTCCTATCGTTTTTCTATAGGTAACGGAATTTTCCAATTAGTGAGTTTCAAACTATTCACAATTTGTCGTGTTTGTAAACTTTCTGAGTTACCGAGATGGCTTTTATTTACAAACTAGCTTTATCCCGTAGATTTGCCCACGTTGATGTCGGTTATAGTGGCAAAATCATTAAATTACTCTCACGCGAAAAGTATAGCTTATTTGTTAAACTACAGCGTCAGCCGACTCCATGACAATTTTTATTAAAAAGTAACAAATATACATACATACACACTCTAGGATTAGAACTGAAAGATTCATTTGTTTTTAGTAAGGAGTTTTTAGAGATCTTTTAGTTTTTGGCTAGCAACGCGAATACACGTGACTTTTAAAAATAAATTCATTCACGCTTGTTTTATTTTCGTCTGGCGTATAATAGGTGTGTTCAATTTGGATTTATAGGTGCAATTGTTTATTGAGTTTGTGTTCTAGTGTAGCGGTTTATAAGTTTCATTGACGTACTTTCAACAGCATTTTGCCATTTAACCTTTAGAGATTATTCGAATGTAAATAGACTACTCTAATTTTGAATACGACTACAACCAATAACAATTTAAAAACATTTTCTTGTAACTAATGTGGCTTTTAACGAATTTTTTCAAGTGTTTTTTCATGAAGATATTCATTTTCAATAGTAAATAGTGATTTTTTCAGAAAAAAAACCTATTTTTAAATTGGACCAAGCCTAATTATAAACTATGTCACATAGCCACTTAATGAACAATTCGTATGCATCTATTTTTTGCTAAAGCAAACGGTTGAGCGAACTTTGGCGGGATCGTGAAAACCCAAGGCCTAAAGCAACTGTTTTAGATGCCTGCCGTATGTAACAGTCACGCTCTCTATCAAATCTGACTGTGTAATGACGTCAAAGCATTGTAGATTTTTTATTGTAAACGGAACGCATACTTCCTATAATAGTGTAGCAGTTTATATTTTACTAGCTGGTTTAACTGCAAAACTTTATGCTCACAGATGCAGTCGGGTAATATGTAGTTTATGTGGTAATCTGGGCTTTCAGCTAACACCATACTAAATATCATCAAAGTTGATTTAGCCATTTAAGTGTGAAAGAGTAATAAACATCCATCTATACTTACAAACTTTTGCGTTTATAATTTTAGTAAGATAGAGTTAGGTTGTAAAGAGTTTGAAATTAGAAAAGTCATCATTTTTCTTGCCGATTTCTTATACTTGTAATATGTAAAATGTTTCCATATCTGCAAGTAGTAAAATAAAGACACTAAATGACAATCGATCATAAGTGGCGAGTAATAATAATAACTTAAAGAAAGTGAAACTTTACAACATCCTGTAGTTTAAAAAAAAAACTGTCAAGGCAAAGGTGTTGTATACCTTTGCTGTGACAGTTTTTTTAATCTACAGGATGTTAGGTGATTTCATAAACGACCGTTTTTTTAATTATAAGTAAAAATGCATATTCTATTTGTTGGTTATTTAATAAATCTAAAGTTCTGTACTAAATATCACAGTTTAAGCAAACATCGTTAGATGTCAAGCGCGGTCATTGGCATCATATCAGTTTATATACCTTCTTTATTGTCTTACAGATAATAGGAATGACTTTATTTAATAGTTAAACGACCTAATCTGTTTCGAATTGGGAATATTAAGTTAATATTTCAATATATCCATTAATTTTGAATCACTGAGGATTTTACATCACTTCTTGGGGCAAGATTGTTGCAGTTGTGTGAGCGAGACGGCACGCTACACTACGTAAAGCGGCGTCTCTCTTCCACAACTTCTTTAAGATATGGTTTCTAGCTTAGATATATTACAAAAAATAACCACAAGCCGTCATAACACAAGATCGTTACATTATTTATTAGCGGGAAATATCAGAGCATAAAACGTCACAATTCTAGTACTTTATATTACAGTAAACGAGAAAAACTGGATGCATAGTAATTATGACAAATGCCTGACCACTGATTTATGCAGGCTTTCAAGAAAAACTGTGAAATCCCATATCCGCGTAACATTTACTTAGAAAATCTCGGAAAATGGTCTCTAGGATACAATGTCGGACGTCCGGATTTTATGACTGTATTTGTAAAATATCTCGTGGCTTTTGGTATTTTTTGTAGTTTGTAATTGTTTTAGAGGTATTCAGTCCGTCATTCAATTGTTAGGTAATGGCGTTTAATTTATTTATATAGAGAAGGAACAAGCATTGGTCATCACGTTTGTTGATTTGGGCAGGTGAACTCTGTTTCGTAGATGCATGAACAATCCCGTGACTCTGGTTTAGGCAGAAGAAGGGGACCGGGGTGTTTTTAGTCGATGGGTGTGTTGAATTCGTTAGCTTTTCATCTCTCGAAAATAAAAAGTAAAATCAGCAACTTTTTTGAGAATTGCTTAGGTATTAACCGATAATGTGTAATCAGTAGTGCAATAAAACATGACTGCGAAAAGTCATATTTGTATATAATGTATTTAATATTTCATAATCAACCGAAACATAAGCGAAATATTGTATTAGTTACACGTATTCGTCATTATATCTACAGCATATAACCTCTTATCAATCACCACTCAAAGTGATTGTCTGATAATGTTTCTATTGACGCAATTGAATTACAACAATACATAGTTAATAGCGTAATAAACAAATTTCTTATTTGTATTGCAAGGTCAGAAAATAATAGGGACAATAAAGTTAATTATAAATACAATAATATTCGAAATTCTGAATACTGTTTTCAATGACAAATAATTGTAAGTAGGTAGGATTTACCACGATTCTCATTTGTTTCCTTGTACCGTACGAAATTCCAAAAGTCCAGAATAGAATGTTGATAATTTTCGGAAGATACAAAAAAACGTTAGAACTATTGCAAAACAAATTCATTAGCAATAATTATCGTCTATACAAATCTCTTGATAAAAATATTACACGTAAGACTAAGAACTGTATCTCTATGATCATGAGTACACCTCGTGTACTAAGCCTCGTCTATCTATAGATCAGTATCACTGATTAAATCATTATTAAATCAAGCCATCGAATTCCAAATTATTTATTCAAACATAAAAAAATATACGACCACAAATTGCAGACATACGACCTTTAGTCTAACGCGCATTCCTTAAATATTTTCGCAACACAATTCGATATAATGTATTATAATGAGGCGTTTTGATCGTTACACAAATTCCCAGACACTTCCGCGTGTAAACACTAGTCGTGTGTAAGGTGTGTTAACACGTGTGAGGAAAAAACTAGTTTATTTTTTGCAAATTGAAAAAGTAATTAATTTTAATGTCTTAGTTTTGTTAATTGCAATTAATTTAAAAACAAATCGAGATAGAGAATTCAAATTAAAAAGGTTGTCATCAGTTATACTGTCTTAAAAAACCACTTAAAGTAGCTACATAAATAAATTACTAACAGTGATATCACCTTATAACTCATCTTATAACAAAACCTAGTAGATCAACATAAAAACAGGTTATTTCTTATGATTAATATAATAAATAATCCGCGAACAGCTAAAACACAAAAACAATTAAATAACAATTTCTAATCAGGCTCAGATTGGGTGACATCATACCTCTGCCATAATAAACGTATAATAGAACCGTCATATGTACGCCTATCTAAATCGTACATGTATATGTACTTTCTTATATCATAAGACCAGATTTGCGATTGTTATCTTGAACAACACGATTAATTACAAACGACTAATTAGCTTTATATCGTTTTAAACGCTATTATATTTTTCTTTTAAAGCCAGGTGTTCATTGTGTATCAAAAATTGTAAACCCCCGCGATATAGTGATAAAATTTATCAATATCAATCTTTAAAAAAAACTTTCCATTTGTGTCACTTTGTGTCAGAAAGAAAATATGGCGCTAAGATTTTCTTTTGTTTAGGAAATTCTTTTTAAGGTTAAGTATGGAAATTGATATTAAATAAACAAGCCTGCCTTTATCATATTAAAACAATATCAACAGAAGCAATTACTTTGCAATGCTGAACGTGGGAATTATGTAAATGTACCGGCAATTGTTCGTAATACAAAAAAATAGTAGAAAAATAAAGTAGCTCGTTGATTATCCAGCCAGACCGGTTCGGTACCAAGTTCTAAGTGATTTTCGCGAAGGAAATGTTACGCAGTTGAGTGTTAAGTGCGCACACGATGGGTCTGTCACTACTCAGAGTAAGAAACCTTTGTCTCACAAACGTAATTTAAAAAGAAAACTTTTTTTTCTATTTTAATGTCTACTGACCCTAATGTTCTGAAATGTGATAGTCAAATGTTTAGGTCAGGTTAGGTAGCTGGTGTAGGGTAAAAATGGGACTCATTGAGATGCTAGAGTCTATAATCATACTTTGCGTGTAATCAGAAAAGGTTACGAATGCCAAGTTCATTGATCGAAATACGTTATTTTTTTGTTTGTCTAGTTGTTATTTTGTTAAATTAGTACCCGCGTTGATGTTAATTTTGACATCTGACAGTATACATGTAATTCCCCTACGTATTTGGACTTATCTTCTTCAATTTCGATCGTTCACTACCCGAATTATTAGCAAACAATCTACATAATTTGCATAACTTTTTCATATACTTGTACGATTTCTGAGAATCGGACATACATCGTGAGATAATAATAATATATTCAATACTAAAATGTTAACAAATTGCTAAACTTAATACTTATTTACTTTTTGTCACCTGTCGATTTAATATTTTTTGTGTCTGATTTTTAACTTCCGTTGGATTGGTAGCTAGTGACTCGTCACTACTAAATATAGCGTCGTCTGACGTAGTGATTAGACAAATATTAATACAGCTTTATAAATGCTCGGAACATCTGCTTGTAGGCACGTCGCTACTGACGCTATTGATCGGTGACCTGAGTACTTGAGACTTTTTGCCGGCAACAGATACGTCATAGTTACATCCATGATAACTTAAACAAACATCTTTCGGGATGTTGCCAAAAAATCATTAACACCTGCTATTGTGAACAGCGTGTGACTTCTGTGAAATAGCGGCCGTAACGTGACTTATTAAACAGCGCCATTTATAGACAATAGGGCCATTTTGATAGATATAATTAGAACGCTGCGATAAACAACTAAAGTTTATTTTCCATTGTTCTCAGATGCCACAAACGGTGCCGCGGTCCGGGTGCAGCCCGCCTTCGGCGTCTCAGGGCGAGAGAGCGGTGCCCGCCTCTCCCGCTGACTTACAACATCTGCTCCGCCTGCTCGGCGCTGCATCCCCACCAGAATCGATGCTGCACTCTCCACCCAACACACACAACAAACCACCCCCACCCTACCCTGAAGACAATTCAAATAACGTCTTCTTGGAGCGCCTATACGATTTCGAGGGTTATCCTACCCCTTCGCCTTCCTCAGACGAAGGTTCCATTCCCACAGTGGCGCTGCAGCCCGCTTCCCCCTACAGTTCCCTCCAGCCGGGTTCACCTTACAACTCTCTCCAGTACAACTCTCAACAAGTGTACATCAAAGAAGAGCCAAACAGACTTACCGTGCCGGGCTTCGCATCCCCCTACCCGCTCTCTCCGTCAGGATCGTGTGTATCATACGGAAGCCACAATCAATACTCCTCGCCAGTTCCTCAACACGACGAATACATAGACATCGAAGAGCTCTTAAAAGAAAATCAGATTCTGCAAGACAGTGTCCAACAGAGCTACATCACACCAAAAATCGAAGTTGAAGAGCCAAGAGATCACATTCTTTTGAGATCAGCGTTAGAAGACACATCTTTCCAAAAAAGGTTAAATCTCAGACCAATTCCACTGGAGTTGGGCAGTGTTAAAATGGAAGAGAGCAGTGGAGGCGACGACTCTCTAGTAGCGCCAGACATCGACCGCGTGCTCAACATGGCCATCGAACAGACCAAGAGGGATGTGGACAACACCTGCACAGTGCTCGGCATCTCACCCGGTGAGTCCAACACATCACTCGCATTACTCACTTCAACAGCATTAGGTGCTGCATTACGTGCGAATAGATTTATGATCAATCATGCATGGTTTACAATGGCATGCCATGGGAATGTTGTACTCGCATACGTCTTACATGATTACTATTAGTATTGTAATTAGTAATGACGTCACTCAGAAGTCGAGGCGGTAAAAAAAGTATTTCCATGTACAGAATATGTTAGCTACCGCTGAGTATAACTCCATTATACATAAATGATTTCTTAGAAGTCACTCTGAGCAGATTACGTAAGCTGTTTATATTGGCCCAGCGATGATCTCGTCTTATATTAGTGACGTCTTAGCTATACACATATATGTGTATGCAAAACTTACATGCGTATCAGAGAGGCCATATATTCTTAGAAATATAGGTATATATTTTTTTACCTAATAACTATCCAATTAATTACAGACAATGTGCAATGAAATGAAGATTGCTCTATAATATCGCTTCAATTGGTCATTGTTCTAGATACAGTACAATAAAAATGGAAGGAAACGAGGAAAAAAGGAGTAATGATACTCGTTGCATAATTGAATGTTAAGCAGTGGATGATAATGATATTGTTTTCAGATCCGATGCTATGGAGTACCGGGGACGTGAAGGCGTGGGTGATGTTCACATTACAACACTACAACTTACCGATGGTGCCGATAGAAAACTTCACAATGGATGGTGCAGCACTAGTAGTACTCACGGAGGAAGAATTCAATCACAGAGCTCCACAGGTAAGGTTAACTCTTTATAAAAAACATAAAACATGACGACGAATTGAGAGCCACCTCATTTTTTAAGTCGGTTCCAAATAGATTAAAACTATTGAAGAATATGGATAATGTGGTAGTGAATATAGAATCTCGTATTGGGAGCTGATGTAGTCACGGGCCTTGGAAAAATGTAACGTAAAAACATACGACAATCAAGATAAATAACTACATGACCCTGGGACACATTGAGGGCGTTCGATGGATCAAAGTCTAAACTGATTCACAAACTATTTACTGATAATACAATGTTTACTTTAATAGTATTAATTAAAACAGTCGGTATAGGAGAAAATATCCACAATACTTGTTATCTTGATGATACATACATTCTTCTTTCCACGTGTCAGTAAAGGTCAAGAGATACAGTCTTATCACTTGCTATAGACGTAGGGGCTTGGGCGTTTTTGTGTGTGTGTGTGACTGTGTGATTTAATTCATAATACTCCCAACTTCTTTCTTCAAGTTAACACGCAATACCATCATTCTTTATTAAAATTATAGTTCATTTGTTTTTTTTCTGTAAATATTTTAGCAGCATTCGAAAACTAACTATTAGTATCTTTTAGTTTTTTCTCGTCTTTAATTTGTTCATTACTAAGAACGATTACAGTTAAGTCATAAGCAGCTTTTTCATTTATAATACATTCAACTTTTTCACGTGTGCTTACATCACTTTAGTTTCATATTAATTTTGCACATGCTCGTCGCATTGAATTAATGACCGTAGATGATTCAACTCTAATCGCGTTTGGATTAATGGTTCTATGATCAAAGTACGAACTATTATTTATATAAACGTCTTCAAACGTAGCTATTAAATAGACCGAAAGTAAACAGTCTAGATATCAGTCACATTAACGCCTAGCTCAAGGTACTATAAATCATCTACTGGTTTATGAACTTCATGGTTAATTTCATAAACAATAATTTTATTTTCTTTAGCATTTCCAAAATAATTTTATAAAAAAATATTTAATATCTTAACAATGTTGCAACTCCAGCCTTTACCAGATAATGCTATCAGTACTCGAGTTAACGAAGATAAATTATTGTATTGTTTTAATAATAATGATGCAATGGCCATTGTATGACGTTATATTATAGAGATATTAAAATGTTAAGTAAATTTCGATAGCACAGCTGCTAACAAAAGGAATGTATCTGATAACCTAACTGTGATAGTATATCTACTTAGATATGACGCTAGGTTTCTTGAAACAAGGCTAGGCGATTGCAAAATACACACAATTTACAATAATACCTACATCTATGAGTATTTTTTGAGTGGCTGAAATGTATGAAGCTGATGTTGTACATAAAATTGCCTCCAACAAAATCAATGACGTCATTTCATAAACTGAACTCGTCAATGTTTACTAAGTGACATAACGATTGTAATAGAGCAAGCTTACTTAAACGATGAAGTTCTTGGAAACGCCAAACAATTGAAACGTGAAGTTAAATTTGTTTGCATCATGAGGAAAAAAGTGCATTATAACACTGACTGATGTAACACGTGTAGTGTGTACTGTAGGTCAGTATTCCGCTTCCTCAATAACCATTACGGAAAGTTCAGCTTTAATTGGTCTTACGTAACACAAGGACGACGAAAGCAAGGAAATCCGTTTTAGTTGACCCATCTTACATAACTCGTAACTAAATGCACACCAGTTTTGCTAACGTGCTCCCAACGTTTAGATTTGCTATAATCATTGCGTCATCTCTTTTATTTATTAGTACATGTGCGAAATCGTTTATGATTTCATTGAGAATATACGCTTTAGAGTTATGTAAGTTTTTTATGAATAGTGCTCATTAAATATGCCTGATCAATTTAATACTAGGAGGTGAATTCGGATGCAGTGTGACAGTAGATATTAGGTATTTTGTGTATATTAGCGACGCATATCACTTAGTATGGTGGATATAATAGTGTTAACCAATACGTCAATACCAGTCGGCTATTTGGTGCATAAATTGATAATTTTTTTTCACAAAATAGCTACTTCTAGTATAAGTTAAAAACAAAAATATAAGTTAAGAACCAGATAAAGGTACGCGGATTTAAAAGAGTTCATCATTAATAATAATATACAGCAAGAACCATACTATACTATTAACAAGCTTACTGATTTCGTAAAATTAAGAATAAATATAGCTAAAACAGTAGAAAAAAGTGTGTAGCATCGTATCGAGCACGCCAGTTCCAATGGGCAGGTATCTTTGTTATCGCACGCGTCGCCGAGCCGACTTTCTCTAGCCGTTGAAAGTCAGCACCCTCGGACCCGTCTGCATACAAATTGCATCTGGTTTGTGTGGGAAGATACCAGTGTTGAATTATTGGCAAATGTGAGATCCAAAGATAACACAGTTTAGCAAAGTGTATATAATTAGCGTGGAATTATCGTCAACTAATTGATTATGGATTCGCTGGGCTTGGACGTAACTCGTTGGTTCTAAGAAATTCACTCCGAGAAATTGCTGAGCATTTTTCATCGTTTGCACGGTCCTCACATTATCCATATTCTCCAGTAAATCAGTATGTATAGCATCAGCTTTTGTGCAATATATATTTCCGAACACAGATTTACGGAAAACAGAACATTATTCTTTGGAAACTTTACAAGTAGTAGCAACTCTTGCTATAAAATAAAATCATTCAACATTTAGCAGTAAAATTTTATTTTCGTTCTTGGAAACTGCTCGTACTTTCGTGGTAGCGTGAATTAGTTCAGATTGATCAATGTTTGTGTTTGTTACAGGCGGGAAGTACTCTCTACGCCCAGTTGGAGATCTGGAGAACGTCACAGCGGTCTGATCATCAGCAGATGTCTGCGTCACCTATACCTGCGCCAGCTTGCTTACCGTCAGCCGACGACATGAGTGATGGTGCGTATCTGGATTTACTATCAAACCCATTCAAGTATTCAACCCGTATTTATTCGGGTTATAATTCAGTCAAATCTTTCTTCACATTTCGTAATTTCAATGATGTTAGTCCCCATGTTTCCGGCTTACAGCTGCCAATTTATTTGATAATTTTGATAAATGATTGATTGATTTTGTGCATACCGTGTTTTTGTTTTTTCTTATATAGAAATTACTGTAACGCCAATTCCTTTGCAGGTTTGGCAAAAAATCAAGAGTTAGCAACGGATAAGATAGGTACATACAAACAATATTTTATTCACTATCATAATTTTGTTTAAGTCAGCTTTAAATTTTATGAGGCATGTCTCTTATCAGTTGCTTAACTTTAAATGCAATCATTCATTTCGTCATAATACAATTATCCACACTGTAAACACCATTAATACTAATCTGTTTATTAAGGACGCTAAACATAAACACGTAGACGATAACCATAAAATTAATTGACTTGGGATTAATTTAATCTAGATATTTAAATCGGAAATACCGAACCGACAGCCACGCCTAGAACAGATTTATAGGACTTTAATATAAATAAATAATTGACGATTAAGATTGCATAAAATATGGATGATTTAGATTTTATATACTCGTTGATCCGGGAACCAAGGTAGAACCCGAGGACGAGAGATGCATGCCCAAGTCTTGCATGTATATTACAATAAAATATCTATTTACGAGCATATAACAATTTCACCAATCATAAACATTGACTTGCCTTAACATGTAATATAATATTATAAATGTTTGTCATCACATTCATAGTTTTAGAAAACAGCTCATGTGCATCACGAAAGTTTCCATTATACCGTTAGTATTAGAAACTCACCTTATCTCAAACTTGGAGTTTTAATCCTGTCGATGTCGTGAAGAAGACGCGTGAAAATAAAGACACATGATTGAAAAGTAGATAGTGCAATACATGGTCGAATGTAGCACGGCAATGCATCAGCCGCATGCATTGTGCAACGACCGTTACCAACCCACATACGGACTCTGTTAGAGACAAACGAGCTAATGATATATGGCCAACATCGTACGCAGTTGTAAACTGACTTTATGAGGGAATTGAAAGCTGCGATCTATTGGACGTAATGAGGACAGGTCTTCATGGGTGATAAACGATTAGCAAATCATAAGATTGGTTGACGTTCGGGATTTTCCAAGCAAATATCGCTTCAAAATAATCGAGCTCTGACAGACTAAGTATCACATAACAACATGAAGATTGATAGCATTTAAATTGCAAAAGCAAATCTTATCGCAATTGCATAAAGATTAAATCATGATAACACTCCACGGACGAGACACCCTGTCGCCCTTAATGGGTTGACAGTTAGCTATAAATAAAAAAAGTGTCAGATAGTAGCACAGGAAATTGCGATCGACAATTATCTGAGACTCAGTTGTCAGTCCACACATGTTGTTTGACATAAAGATTTATATCAAAGGCCCTGACTGAATAAAGTCAGCAAAAGGGGTTACTAGGCCAAATAGTGAATTCCGAATTGAATTAGATTTTTAAAATGCTAAAGTTGTACCAACAGTTGAAAACATACCAACAATGTGAAATACAACTCTAGTGGAACAGTCATAAGAGAAACATGATAAACAAGCCAATATTATTGATGATTTAAAAACATCATGAACACAGGACTAAGATCAGGTTTCGATTATTTTTGCATATGATTGCAACTGTGATAGCTAAATTTACCAATCCATAAAAATACCTGTTTAATAAATGTTTTATAAATATGTATATTGAAACTAGCTTTGAAGCATTAAATCTTTAAATCGCTGACCGATAAAATGAATTGGATACTAATGTTATATGGAGCCACGCCTCGTTACAGTTAACCCATCAATCAGACGTTTGTCGTTCTATTGCCGTTCTGTCCCTTACACGTCGGCTTCAAATCCATATACGTCAAGTCTTGTTTTTGTGTCGTTTCCCGAAGGCCTAGTTCGCGCCACCGGACCCGCAAGGTCGCACACGACCAACATAAACCTGCTCACAGCATCGGCATCGTGAATATTTCCCTTGACACCTTCACACAGGGCGTCAAGTACTTCGAAATTTACTTCACCGTAGTCTGTGTCACTTTACTTGTCTCTTTTATCAATACCTTTATTTGTCATGCACCGGTAATTTGAGCTTTATGGTCATGAAGTTAAACTTAAAATTCCATGGCCATACCAGATGCTTCGACTTGTCTGTAGCATTCCACTTAGCTATTGGCTTTCTTCTTTAAATAGCATGTTGCTATTTAACCGTTTTGAGTGCATCGTTTTGTTTATATGATACGTTTGAATGTCAGTCTGTTTATACGTCTAGAACTGAAGGTCAGTTGCTGTTAATTTGGACAGTGTTTACATATTCTATTTTAAAATAACTTTTTTCTTTAACATTTTGCTCAGAAACACCTCTGTGAAGCTTATGGTTTACCATTATATCGTGGTTGTACGAGGATGGTTTGAGTAGGTTCATAGTTTCATAGAAACTATAAACTGAAACGATGGGGTTCTTGGAAGCCATACAGTGGTGTTGTTGGTCAATCGTCTGGTCCTCTGTCTACTACCTCCTCAATAGCTATATTATGGGCGTCTAATGCCCCTTAACTATAAAATTATGCATATGTTTATGCAACCAGGTCAGCTTTGACAACGTGAAGCATTCCACTTAGCAATTTGCATCTAAGTTGGATTTTAGTTAATTATTTTGTAGAAAGCCGTAATTGTGTAGTAATTGTTCGCAAGTTGACAGAGCAGATTATTGTTGTTACTATATTTAAACATTCTGATGATTATCATGTGTTTAATTCGTTCACCTCTTAACGCCTTGCCTATTAATTCCTATCAATTGTTTTGTTCAATTTGTCGTTTATAAGTAGAATAGTGGCTGTTTCTGATAAACAGCTTACTCTGCAAGTTTTAGCAATGGTTTTTTTTTACATTAAACAATCATGATATTTCATTTTTCTCCTCTATCAAAACCATCTGCCGTATAACCATTTCATTTTTCGAAATATTCAACGTTAACATCTATTGCATTATATATTTTAATTACCGTAAGCTTGAAAATCATTATTCCTTATTATGTTTTTCTAAGTTGTAACACTCATTGCATTCTATACTTTAACTCCTCAGCCTTAAGCTTGAAAATCATTTGCTAACGATGCGTTTCTTCAACAGATGAGGACTCAGAATCAGCGGGGACGAGTACTACGGCCGGTGGCGGTAAGGTCAAGACCGGGAGTACTCACATCCACCTCTGGCAGTTCCTCAAAGAGCTCCTCGCATCTCCCCATGTGCACGGCTCTGCAATACGGTGGTTAGACCGAAGTGAGTATTCGAAAATTCGACCTTTTTGTTTAGAGTTTAAAGTTTAAATTCTAATATTTCTACTGATATAAATTTGACAGTGTTTTGTTTTTGAGAGACATTAAAGTTTTTTCAAATTTTTATGGAAATAATTTAACTGATTTTCGGTTTTCACTATTATTGCATCAGGTTTTATTATGAGAATGTTGTGCAATACTCAGGCAAATATAAATGATGTGGAGATCACGTTTTGATACTTATCGACAGATTATTTATCTAGATCTTTTTGTAGGTGTTTACTGAATTTTGTTGAATGAATAAATTTCAATTTTACCTCATAACAGGTGTGGTGTTGCTATCTTAGTGTTTTGTATGCTTACAATTTATCATAGAAATATGTATTGACTGTTATCATTCACTCCAAACAAAATAGCAACTCGTGCGTACTTTCTTATCGAAACACATTGCAAATTTTGTCATTTCTATTTATATCGATTACCTTATTTTTTTCCTTTGAAAATACAAATTTATCAATCATTGACGTAAAATATAACATTGTTTTTCGCATCGAAAGGAAATCGTTTATTAAGTAATACCTACCTATTTTAGAATAATCTTGATAGTAAATAATTAATTGTTTGATAAGTTAAGATAACGGTTTCTTATTAGTATTTAAGGAAAATGTTTTAATTTCCGTTGATTAGAATCTAGTAAAGTATTATCGTCACCAAACGGACCTGTAGTAGGAAAAGAAATGTGATTACGATCTTATAAGTTTACTCTATCTAGATTTAACAGTAACTTAATTAATGAATGACTTTTAATTCATGGTTAGTCATCAGGAAACGGAATATGCCTTCAACTTATGAATCAGAAACGTGACAATTCTTTAACCGAAATTAAAGCAGTGGAAAAGTATTGTGGCGTCTACTGATAACATCTCATTGATATCGAATACTTAATTCTTATTAAAATTATCGACACTGCTTTGACGTGCAATATATTATAACTGATGTCCTGTTTTGGATGTTAGCTAACTCCATACCAATTTCTACCAAATCGGTTGAGTTGTTTAGCCCATAAAGCGTCACAAACAAACCAACAAAGTTAGCTTCTTTCCCAATTATAATATAAGTATAGATTATTACAACTTGAAACTACGAAAGATGAACAGCATATCAGTATAGTAATTTGACCTCAATAACCTATTTTCGTAGAATCAAACGTAAACAATTCGGCCCCAGTAGATTCTAGTACACGCGATATTCTGCTACAAGTAAATAATAAAACTGTTATGTATTTGTTTATTATTATTAATTAGTACCGACCTTGTTAATTAGTAACAGATAAATTGCATAAAGATCAATGTTTGTGCATTTGTTATTTATGCGCTTATATGTATTTGTAATATTTAATTTGTTTGGATAAATGAGACATAACAGGAAAATTAGCTCCAAATCTGGTGAAATAAATAGAAATTCTATTAAAAAAATCTCGGATCTAATATACAGGTTTGCCCATAATAGCCAACAATGATGAAAATGCCAAAATCTACCAAAACAACAACCATTATTTTCCTACTTCAAAGAGAAAATCTCACTCAAAACTTGTCCTGTTAAACTTTAAACTAATCCGGACAACTCAAGACAAGATTATACAGCCTCAAATAAAAAATATAACTGGTCGGACAAGTAACTTCAGTGCAAGATAAATGTAACAAACGACCCTTTGTTCATACCTGTTAAAACGGTAATTATAATTGCTAGGCGAGGAATTGATTGAGCCTCTTTTGTTTTGCGTCCGATCAACAATGGCGATCGAGATGTGGGCGTGGTTTCGATGATATGTTGTCTTATTGGTCAAGAATTAACGTTTTGTGGAATGTTGTTAATTGTGTTTAAACTATTTTTATTGTTACTGAAAAATACTTTTTTTGTGGGAGCTTTAATATTAGCTTAAGACAAATCTTAGACAAGCATAATTATTTGAAAATTTGAGATGAGATTATTTGTAACCAAGTTTCCGTAACATGCTAAGCTAGAACCTATAACCAAAATATGGCAACAAAGGAAAACTTTATAAATCTAGTCACTATTATATTTTTAGTTTTGTTTTAAACATAACAATAGCTTCTACCAATCGTGCTTAAAACAAACCCAGTCTAGTATTAACCTATACTTAAATCTTGTACCTACTCTCTGCCTACCTCTATTAGAATCAGTCGCAAAGATACATAGCACTGCCTATTCTTTTTCTGTTGACCTGAATGTCACAGCGCTCAGCAATTGACCTTCCTTCCAAGTGCTGGCTTCGTTCAGGTTGTTATGCAAGATTGATGAGACAGATACGCCAGATGGAAACGGGACTGTTCTTTTGTTTATATAACAAATGTTTCTTTTTTTTGTGTTATGGTTTTTAAAATGTTTATGACTTATGACAGTAAACGCTCACACAGCAAAGAGTTTTAAAATTCGAATTAAATTGTAATTTGTTTTTCTTTGTTGTTAGTATCATAAACAAGGAGGTTTATTATATATTTTGATTTTTATATTCGTCAATTTACTAAATGAAGTTTGAGGCAGATATTTTTGTACCTTTAATAATATGATTTTAGTTTTAAAAGTTTCAATTCAATTCGCGTCTCAAAGGAGATCGCCAGAAATCCATACATCGTTGGGCCAAATGTTGTACAGTAATCATTTATGTGTTATTTAATAGATAACTCACACACATATTAATATCAGAAAGTTTTTTTTTTTTAATTCTATGGGAATTAGGGAGAAAGTAAGTTTTTGGGTGACTAAGTTAGGTTATGCGACAGATAGTAAGAATTGTATTTTAATTATTAAGGAAAATCATGCAAAATCGGTGTCCAAAAAAACAAGCAGTGGTCGTTCGCAATAAGAAGTATCCAAGTCCGTAAAAGCAATCCAAAGTCGTCAGAAAAATAGCAGAAATAGTGTAAGTACATCTGTAAGCGTACAAGAACGAAAACGAATGAAGAGATCATAGACTAGGAAGAGATCACCAGAATGACGTGACATTGACGTTTATCAGCACTGACACATTTTCGTTTTGAAATAATCACCCAAAACACAATCTGAACGATGTCATTTTTAAATAAATAAATAACTATTATTTACTAAAACAACAACAATTTCATTCAACACCCTTTTTCCTTTTATAAATTATTACAAGGTTCACGAGAAATGTTAAAACAAGATTACGATATTTTTTAAAAATAATTCCCTTAAATCTACTAGTTTTAGGACGAACTTAAAATGACGGGACAGCTCGTTTACGGAGCTGGTTTTAGAATTCCTTGTAAATAAAAAATATATTTCAAATTGTATTTTTAGCTCATTCCGGTAGAAAGTTATTATTGTTATAAGTTATTTATAATCAGCAAAAAATCTAGTATTTTTTTATATACATTTCGTTCCTGTACATAGTTTAGCCCAATACTGGCGATCTCCTTTCAACCAAATGCATCAAATCGTATAAAACGCTCGGAAAATTCATTCGAGCGACATTCCGTTTTCAAGGTAATCTGGCCAGTTACCATCTGTTCTATAAAATCGTTTGAATAAAGGTTATCTCGTTTCGTGACTTGTTCAGTGATAGGCAAGCATTGTTACCATTTATATCATTATGCAGTCCTTTTTGGATCACGAATATTGTCTGTCGTTACGTTACATCCCTAATGAATTCAATTTGCTTTGTTTGAAACTTTGATTCGATTTTGTTTTATTTGCGCTTGGTGCTTGACTAATCTGAAGTCTTTTAACACGGCATAGAGCTACAAGGATCTTTTGACACGTGGCCGAAATCAGAACTAATGCCGTCGTATATGAAAAGCTGTCACTTTTGACAGACAGATGAGTTGTTTCTTGTTGCGAATAATAATATCATCCACTTTCCATAATATCCTTGCAGCTCTATAATGTGCTGAAAATGTTATGTGGCTGATTTTTCATCTCAGAATTTCGAATTTCTTTTGTTCCTATTTAAAAAAGTACGACATTGTTGGACACAATTGACCTTTTTAGTAACTGAAATAACGAGAATAAAACTCGTATCTTAAAGTAGGTAATTTATTTATCTACCTGACACATTTTACTAAAAAAGCAACGTAACGGGTTTGCATTTATGTGTTCTTTGCTTTACTTTATATAGCATAGTTTTTTATGCTTACTCGGGCAACGAGGCCACTTTACAGCATTCAAACAGGAAACTTTTAAAACATTTTTTGTAACAATCTTTTATGTTAAAATGTTTATCTTTTAGTAATGCAGTTTATAAATAGCTTTCTCTATTGGTTATTTGATTGACGCAAGAAGACGTTTATTATTACAAGTTGTAGATAAGCTTGACATTAGGCCATGGTAACACCAGCGATGTGTGTCACATTAATATTATTATACTGTTTAATCATTGTTGCTATAGATGCCAGATATGTAGTAATGACCTAGCGCGTACGATTTGAACTTTGTCGTAAATTAAAAATCAATCAAATAACTGAAGTTGTATTTCTAATATCATTTCTTTTTAATTAGTTCTACATTTAAGCATTTACTATCAAAGTGTTTCCGAGTAAAACGAAACCCGATTCAGCCAGATCTTTTTATAAAGCTTTCTGATTTCCAAATTCCTTTCACTCGATTTACTTTTAAACGAAGAAATCAACTACAATGTTGTCATTTATACTGTTTAGTACATTGTCTTATTTTAAATGATAAGTTATGTGATAATACTGAGAATAATCGTGCCTTTGTGAATCTGAGCACGGAGTTGACGCGCGACAAGATGGCGATGTAGCGGTCGTGTGGCATTAGAATAAATCCCACGTTTCATTCTTTAGCAATATCTTTACAAATACAATGCACTATTTAAAACATAAACATAACAACACATCTTCTAAGACGTTTAATCCTATGTTTAATATTCGTACCATCAAAAAACGGGCCTCGAATGTCTCTCAAAAATAAAACGTGTGATTCCGTTTCTATGTACATATGGTTAATTCATATCGTGTTCCACAGGTAACGGCGTGTTCAAGATTGAGGATTCAGTGCGTGTCGCCAGGCTGTGGGGCAAGAGAAAGAACAGACCCGCGATGAACTACGACAAGCTGTCGAGGAGCATCCGACAGTACTACAAGAAGGGAATCATGAAGAAAACTGAGAGGAGTCAGAGGCTCGTCTACCAGTTCTGTCACCCCTACTCCCTATAATACTGTAGGCTATTTAAGTTATGTACATAATTTATTTACGTTGTATATAAGGGTGCGCGCCGCGGTAATGCGGACGGGACGATGGCTGGTTGCGGTTTGCGGCGCCATCGCAAATCGCAGCGCAGTCGCCGAGTTTGTTGACTGCCGAATTTTCTCCGACCTTTGTGTCGACTTACAGTCGTAAGGCGGGAATTAATAGGCGTCATTACACTATCCCTCCATACAATTCGGGAAAGGTAATTTTCTCTGGAATTCTATTGGACGGGACTATTTGCTGTGTTATGTATTAAGTTATTTTACCAGCGACTAGACGATCGCGACCCGATTTTTCGAGTTAACAATGGGTTGCCCTCGTCGAAAGTTGGTAATTTTTATCCCATATATCTATGATATATTTCTAGTACGTTCTATGAACTTATAGTTAGTTAAGTGTTCTGTAAATATTAAGAAAAATGCGTCCTCTGTTGTTTTTGTACTCGTAGAGATGTCATCGAGATTATTCTCATATTAAGTTAAATGTAAAATATATTTTTATAAAATATGAAAATAAGAAAAATGACAGTGTTATTTTATATTAAAAATATTTAAAAAATGACGAGTTACGTCACGTATTGCAATAATTAATTAAGTATTAGTTTTAGTGTTGGCGTTGGATTTATCTGAAGCTTGTTTCGATTTGAAATTGATTATAGTTTTGTGCCAAATAGACGTTTATTTATTCGGGACAAAAGTGTATTGTAAATTGCTTGTAAATTGTATATCCCGCCGATTGTAAATATTGTATTTGCAACATTTGGTTTTGGGATTATAATGTAAGGTTAGGCTAAATAATATTATCAATTATACATTTATTACAATGTTGACGCAGTTAGCGTTATTTATAATAATTATTATTGGAAAAAACTAATGTAGTTTTATGAATAAATTTTTATGTCAATAAAATAAAATGGCCATCAAATATGTTATTTTATTTTTCCTGATATCTATATGTAGATTATGTTATAATTTATAAGCGAGTTTAATGATATAATTTAGTTTGGCTGTAAATATCTGGTTATTAGCTACCGTATGAGATGAACGGTATTCACATTAAATGGTTGGCTTCGTTAGGTTTTAATTGCAATAAAGATAAAACTCGTAAAACTTAATGTTTTCTACCCGTTGCCGTTGGATCGAAATCATTTTATAGGTAAAGAAGATTTTATTGATAAAATCGCAGACCTACCGGTATTAAGTGCCTATAGCTGCAGGCTAATAAAGATTCATAATAATATCCAAGTCTAAAAATGTAAAAACTATTTTTACTTGACTGATTATGTTTTTTTTAAGCTTGTTGCCTGATTGCACAGCAATAATAATTTTACTTTGGCAGTTAACAATATCTAGATAAGGCTCAATTGATTATTTTTGCAAATCTTAGATGAATATACCTACGAGAATAAAAATTATATTCCCTTGTTACATTAAGAACACAGATTTAGAATAAATAACAAACAATTTTTTACCAGCGATAACGCCTAAAAATATTATTCCAATTGTATTCTATTTAAGGCACACACGTCACAAAAAGGTACGAGCAAGCCATATTTACATTAGACCACTTATAAAAACACAATACAATATCGCAAATGAAGCATTTTTAAACAAATGTACTCAAATCTGGACCATGTTGCGTCAAATTGCGCAAAAGTGACGTCATGAGACGCCAACCGCCAAATTCCATGAGTGAAAGTGCCTTTCGCCGTCCTCGGAGAGGGGAGGACGACCTCAAGGGGGGAGGGGAAGGGTGAAGGGGGGAATTGTGTAAGAATATCACTTTATACTTAAAGTTTTATTGTTTTTGTCTGCGACAGTTTGGTTACGTGTCAATATAGCGTCGATTATTTGGGCTGCCGATAAAACGATAAGTGGAAAAGTACGAAGAACTGGCAATATAGGTATGAGTAATGAATTTAAAAGTCTAGAAAGGAGTCTGAATTAAAGCCCACCTATATTTCACAACCCATTTATGGAGTGCAGTAGGTACTTTCGAATGCTTCGTTTAAAATTGACATAGCAGTTTTATTTCAAAAGGTTTATTCTTCAAAAAGTTAAGTTAAGTATTAGTCATATATTATTATTTCGTCAGTCAGATTTATTAGTGCCATTTAAAAGGGGCGCGCCTAATGCAATTATTCGGACGTAGATTAGTCATAGCTGTCTTATTTAGATTTCCAAGAAAATACACGACATTCAAATGTCAAAGAGTAATTTGGATATGTAAGCAATTGGGGCTTAGCAACTGTAAGCAATAGCCATGTTGCTATTGTGGGTGCTAGACCATGAAATACATGTGATTGATCGACGTGCCTTTATTACAACGGCACTAATCTTGTTTTAAGAGCGGGTTGAAAACCCCCCCTTTTCTGCGAGGGAAAAACATTTAAAAGGATGGTTTTTTGAGGATAAACAAGACCGGAGAGTGTAAATTTCTTACCTCACTAAAACACACACTAAACACATTGGCCATCATCAGCACATTAAGGTAGTTACTGTTATCTCTTATAAGAACTACCCAGCAACCCTGTACACCCTTGGTATTTAGTAACTCCTAAATCCCAGGGGGAGTTACCCGTCACCTTTACATTGCAGCAGAAGAAAACCACAAAATAATAAAGATTGAATAAAAAAATTATCGACTATATTAATAAAGTGTGTATGGAAATAAGTCGGCACGACATTAAAATAGCTTAGAACAACCTATTGGGTAGAAGTGTTGTAATGTTTTCGTATTTATTTTATTAAAAAGGGGCATGCCAGGTCGCCATAGTAGTTTCGGCCCACAGTGCCCACTTTAACAGGCTATTGATATTAATAGTAGGCAGTGGCAATATTAATTTAGTAATAAGAGTGATTAACAAAAAACTTAGCATTTAAAAGTTATTGTATTTTTTAGATCTTATTTTTGCAAGTTATATTTAATATGGTTTTTAACATTTTGTACATCATTTGAATTTATTTATGCGAATAACCAATAAGGATTAAATATAATAATTAATAATCGTAGAATTCCACTCATAGCAGTAGACGATGACTGTTGTGACACACTAGGTCCAAAGCGAACGCCGGGGTCGTCAGTTAAAGCATCTAACATCAATTCCAAGTTCTCGCCAGTATTTTCATGAGGAGTAGAAACAGAATTCATTATCAGGCCGTGGTCGTCGGGGGTAAAAGAATCGCCCGAGTCAGTATCCATAGTTTTAAATCGTCGATTTAAATCGCAAAACTCAAACACTATCCGTCACGTCAAAGATTTAAAACAAGCAATGACGTTTTAGAGATAATGTTGCAATTACAAAATAACGGGAAAAAAATAAATCGATAATAAACATTGAGATATTCTATGAAATTGTAAAAGAATAAAAATATTAAAAACATTTTTACAGTGAAAGAATGTTTAAAAAGGCTAAAAAACAATTTAACTAATATAGAATACAGCTATTATACTGTTTCCATTCATTTATTTTATTTTTGACACCTCGTGCACTGACTCAAATAGTGATGGCCTGATGCGTTATCAAATCGATTTTTTATAACAAACGATTTTATTTGTGAACAAGTTTTAATCGATTTAATACTTTTATTTATATTTTATTTTTTGCTTCATGCTTTGTTTTATATACATTTAGGAATATTTAAAGTACTTGATTTTAAAATTATATTAAAATAAACCATTTACTTTTGTTAAGTTGATATTCTTACTACTATACTCATATTCATTAATTTGCAGCAAATACATTCGATCCTAATAATAAGTGCTATAATTATAACGTTTAACTTTATTAAATTTTATTTTTTTTTGAAATGATTCCGATTATAAATATCATCACAATTAATATATAAAATTGATTCTATTCAAAATCGTTTTTGTTTTCTGTGGTTATTCGTTACGAATGGCACAAGCGGCACAACTCTAAGTGGGCGTTACCCGTCAAGAAAGTATCTACTTTTATTTCAAAATATTGTTCTACTGTAATCTCGTACTTTATAGGCATGAACTGTCAAAAAGAAAATAAACGGATGGAGGACGTATAGCAATGGTAAATTATTATGTTGATTAATTTTTTCAACTTATTTTACGTAATGGCTACATTTTTACAGTAAATATGGCTCTTTTGAGTTCAATTACGGACGTAGTCGTTTTATTGTTTATTATTTATGAAAAAAATATGCCGACTTTCACAGAATCATGAATACAAGAGAGATTCACGATAAATTAAAATATAGTTTTTCAGCATAGTCACGTTAGTGTGCATATCTGGGCCTAAAACTGGCATGCCCCTTTACGTGTATTTTTATAGCTAATTCTTAAAGCCCTACAAAACTGTTTGCATAGATATCGAACTGCTGGTGGCTACGTACCCAATGTTAACAACATGTCAAAGTTACATAGTGACTGATGTGAAGACAGTTTTTTGTTTTAGTTTGCTTTAGTTTTTTTTTTTGAAATATTCGTGAGGCTTGGTTTGGTTTGTGTCTTAATATAAGCAATGAATGCGATTTCAGTCATACACTACCCTCTTTTTAAGATCGCCGATACGTAGGTATATATGAAGTCATGTTTTAAGAGCTAACGCTTACCCCATTGGGAAATACAGATCTAATTATATTTCCAAACCATATTGTCTACAACGATTGTGTCATCAAGATTACCGATCGGGATTACCAGCCAATATCGCACTTCAACCACAAAGTATCTATTTTTGTAAGAAAACATTTCGATACAAAGTTTATTTAATTTTTAATGACCCTTATAACGAAGAATCTCCACTTCTCGAATCAAGAGTCATCTAAATGAGTCAGATAACATTTTTAAAGAATTTTGTTTTACCGTTATGGTTTCATGGCAAGTCAATTATTACAAAGATGGTGAAATGTGACGCTATTTTGGGCAAGTTCTTTTAAGTATCGCAGTCAATAATTTTACCTTATGTGGACATTTTAGGCATATCTTCTGCCCATCCTTTATTGATTGACGCTGCGTTTTCCAAAAATCAACATCATAAAGTTTTTATTTCAATTAGGCCTTTTCAGGCACTTTCAAAACGTTACTGACTCTAGTTGCGTTTACGTTTCAAAAGAGGTATTTCAGCTGCAGTAAGTCTTATCAAGGGCAGCACTTAACAAGGGGTGGTAAATGCGAAAGTGGATCCAGTGCCCCCCGCCATAGGCAGATCTGGTCGCTCCAGTGGTTTTAGCAGGTAAAAGTCTGGATAGCCCCCTCTTCGACCACCCGTCGGAGGATAGTCCATGAGGATTTCCACTGAATATCAAAACAAAAGGTCTCAATATCAAAATTTAAAAAAAAATGTTAGGCATAGGATTTAATAAAATGCATCAACCGCTTTGAATTTCTAGCGGAATAATTGCTCTAAAAAAAAATTTGATACTACCTAAACCTGCACATAGCATTTAGATTTGTGATTACTGGCTAGTGTATCTAAGTGTGTCTGTTTCCAAGAGTATCAAATTTTATTGCTGCTGATAGCTTGTAGTTTATACCTTTCCCACTCAATAACATGTAATAAAAAAAATGTGGTTTCCTGCGATTTACTGACACTAATTGAAGGTTATCTGGAATTATATTTATCTAAGTACGTTAAATGTTAGATACGACTGAAAGCCGACCCCCCTCGTAGCGTGAGAAAATTTCTTACAACTACAACTTATCATACTTTCAGGCTTCTTAACCTGCTATAAAAACAAAATGAAAAAAAAAATATTTCTCTTCGAGTTCTAAAGTCTCCTTTCGCTTAAAAATGTTTTGATCCTCGAAATTCCAACTTGTAATAATATTATAAGTTTTTGTATAAAACAGATGTTCAAACAAATTTCTAAAGCCCGAGACAGGTACAACAAAACAACAGATCAATCTACAAAATTAACTTACAGCCATAGGTCAACCAATTTTGAACAAATTGACCATAAATAAAGTCGTTTAATCGTTTGGAACGATATTAAACACTTGTGTATGGCTGGTATGATTTAAATAATTTCTTATGTATCAAAACATGGTACAAGTTTAAAAGAAGAGCGATTTTTGCTCAAATCAAAATTAAAGGTTTTTATTTCAAGTACACGTTCTCAGGCACTTTCAAAACGTTTCTGACTCTAGTAGCGCGGTTCCAAAATGTCATTCTTATGGAGAAGAACCGGCAAGAAACTCCTTTGGTTTCTCTTTTAAAAATAGAAAAAATACAATTTGTACTTTATTAATGCACCGTGAACCCGCAAATAGCCAGCGGGGTGATCGATATTCTTCATTCTTCTACATATGACAAGAGGCTTTTGCCCAACAATGTGACGTTAATTAATAGGCTAGTTGCTTAAAGCGAACGTATTTTCACTACTCATGTTGGTATACTTACCTATCACGCACCTAAATATTTATGAACATAAAAGATTATAACAATATCTAGGAAAAACCCACACGCCCATTAAAAATTAAGGACTTTAATCTATTTTTATCATTTAGGTACCAAAACTGTAACATTGCTTCAATCACTGTGCTGAGTAGAATGACTCAAATTGTGTGACAAGTCGAGACAAGAACGAACTTGTCTGTCATTGCGACCATGCATTCGAAAGTCATGTCATCCTGAATGTTTGTAACAATATTAATTGTACAGTGTGTCCCAATAAAAGTGCACTTTTGCCTATCATTGTTCTGATTTATTTAAATGGAGCATTACACGAAATATTAATAATATTTTATGTATACTCATAATCAGGACATCAATTTAATATGCGATAGATACCTCCCAACCTATTTATAAATGTGTATTTTTCGAATGTAACGAAGTAAATAAAAATGTTAATTGAGTCACCCTATACCAAAGCGCAGGTGAGCAATGTCATAAATCGCTTAATCATTTATCTATTACCTATAGGTGTAGACTTATTGTTTCAAGTGAATTATATTGATACATTGCATTACTATCTATCCATTAAATCCAAGATAAAGCTTGTGTGATGTGTCAATTTTATTCACCTAATAAAATGTTATCCATTCACACATAGGTACATAAGTGGTTTTATGTATTTCTATCTCTAAGGAAACTTTAGATAATAAATTTAGATTAAATATTCCATGACTTTCAACGCCATCCAGATTATAAGTAAGCAGAGCTTGTATTATGCGTACTAGGCAACTCATAAACGTACTTATATACGTCTAAATACATACATACTATAGATAAATTACACCAAGACACAAGACAAAACAAATGAACACAAATATTTGTCCTAGGTGGGGCTTGAACCTACGACCTTTGGTATAGCAGTCAGGGCCGCTGACCACTAGGCCAACAAGCCTGTCCAAAAAGTATAGGTTGGGCCATAAAAATAAAATCATAATATGTATGACACTCATCCAATTTGGACATTAATTAAATAAAAAATATTATCCATACCTAAAACATAAATTATCTCTTTAGTCTTCAAATAGATAATAATTTACCAATTCACCTAAGTGTAATGATGTCTAAAGATAACTATCTACAATAATAACTATCTTTATATTATCATAGTATCTACTTAAATATTCTTTCATTTTCCGCTCATCGCTAATCACTTGCAGGTGTCCTAATGCGTTATTTGAAGGTCGGCTACATTCCGAAATTCTGAGTCCAGTGAAGTCGCCTGGTACGAACGGCGCGGCGCTCCTAAGTCGCCACCTTTATGCATAATGACTAAGTCTGTTGACTGGCCCGTTTCAGTACGAGCTTTTAATATTATTCATGTACCTAGGTATT
The DNA here is from genome assembly GCA_941860345.1 of Chrysodeixis includens. Lineage (NCBI taxonomy): Eukaryota > Metazoa > Arthropoda > Insecta > Lepidoptera > Noctuidae > Chrysodeixis > Chrysodeixis includens. Next base: position 1,868,324 of record OW796099.1, on the reverse strand, counting down.
ATAAATTCATTAGTTTTTGAATGTGATTATCCATACTAATATTATAAATGTGAAAGTGTGTTTGTTTGTTTGTTTGTTCGTCTTTCACGTAAAAACGGCGCAAAGGATTGGCGTGATTTTTTGTGTGGGGATGGTTGAAGGGCTGGAGAGTGACTTAGGCTACTTTTTTTTTAAATCAGCCCTTAAATGGTTTAAATTTACGGTTCAAATATTCCCAAAGAAAACGTAAATAAAAGTACACGTAACTGGTCTGACAGAAGATGTCACCATAGCGACCAAAATACTGTTGCTATGGTTTTATGTTTTGACATTTATATTAACGTCTTATTTGGCAAACAATCAAGCAATTAAAATAGCCGGGTCAGGGAATAATGAGCTTCGTATTTTTTCACTCCAAGTTCAAATTTCATTTCGACACACACTTTTTGACTTTATCTTTAATTTTTGAGTACGAATTAAAATTTCAGTCAAGCATAACATTTTCTTTTCTTCTGTAGTTTTAGTAGTACAAAAGTATTGTAAGAAGCACTTGGTTTTTTTTTTAACATAAAATTGCTCCAAAATAATTGTATATGGTACTATCTACTTACTCTTTAAGCTACGACGTCTTATACGATTTAGATGGAGGTGTGGATATTTAAAAACAGTAAACCAACTACCAAAACAAAAAAAAATAGTTTGGACAGTAAATGTTACTATGATGATACTATATTTTATGAACGAGCTGTTGACTGCAATTTTGTTGTGTGTGACGCGTGGTTTTGTAGATTTGATAGTACCTATACACTACCACAATTGTGCACCAATTGCCATGGTATATGGTAGTTGCATAGGTAAAAGTGTGTTGATAGGCTGTCTTCTAGCGACAATCTCACGTACGAGTATGTCCCGCACGCGTAAATGTTTTGTACTCTCGCAAATGTTTTGTTATGTGCGTGTAACATTAACCTTCTTCAGGCTCAGTTGGCTTAGCTCTAACTACTAGAATCAGAAACTTGAAACATTTATGACCATTTAAATAAGCACTAACCAGGCATTTTTGAAAATTCGTCCGTCAAGAGGTAGAAAGAAAACGAAATAGAAGATAGGTGCCCGAACTAATCTGCTGTACATACATACATCCACCAAATGGGGAGCGGCACCTGATGTTCTCCGCACCACAGCGCACAGCGCTCAACGAAATGTGTCGAATGATATCTGGCTGTTTAAAACCAACCCCTTAAGTTCTCTTTCTGCTCTACCTGACGTTAGAAGACAAGTCGTATACGCGCTCGAAAAACATGTCAAAGCATCAGATACACGACACCCCTATACACCCGGGTAGACTTAAAAGCCAAAAGAGCTTCTTCCGATGTACCCTAGCTACCATTAAGACTCCAACTCGAGCTCGGTGCAAGATCTGGATAGATCAGCATCTACCACCGCATAGAAAGCATTCAAACGTCTGCGAACCCAAGTAGGTAGCTGCAAACAAAATTTAGCAAATTTGGGCATACAGACCCCTCTGACTTATATCCAGAGAAATACGGCATCTCCGTACAGACGATGTCACACCACCTAGAGTGGCCAAAGTGTCCGCACACCTGTAATTCGGAGGATCTAACATAATTCAACAATGATGCTGCAATTGGTGTTGCCAAATACGACGTACAATTGACACGAAAAGAAGAAGAAGGTTGTTCTAATTAAACTTAACGACTTAAAAATGGAGAACAAACTTCACACCATAATTCAATCCATTATTATTTTTAGTGTTTTAGCAATAAATTTCTAAAAACCGATAACATTTTTGCGATTTCGTTAGTTAAACCAGAGGGTATTAGTTTGCCGTAAGCGCGGTCAGTTAGTGCGCCGTCACTGAATTCTACGAAGAAGTGATGAAGTTCTAAGAAAACGCGGAATTAGCACGGGAGGCCTCATCTCACCAACCGATTCGTGCCCGAGCAAGGGGTAGACGCAAGGCCTAATTTGCTCTCCTTCAACCTCCGTAAATGGCCTACGGCAGTAGTCTTGGGGAAGTTTACTGTACTGGATAAAGGCATAGACGGCTTCTTAATAAACGATGGGGAAAACTGACTCCACGTCAATGAAGAAGCTCCCGTTAAAAAAAAAGTCCCCTCGGGGTTTACGGTAGTTTGCAAAAGCGTTCCCGTGGCCCCCGACAATAGGGAACGGAGAAGCACTGCAGCAGTTTTAGCCAGTAAAAGTCCGGCACACCCCTTTCTCCTTCGCCCGTTATCAAGTCTAGTCAATCCAAATTGTTAAATCAGTGCAAGATGGATAGTAGCCACATCAATAATATAATATGGCCTTTCATCATGTGAATATTATACTAACCTTTAAAACTAGCAGTGTTAACAGTCAAATGTTATGTTAACAGCTGTAACAGTCAACAGTTTGTAAGACTACAGGTATATGAATAGAAAGTTAAGAAATAATTTTGGAACAGAACTGGATTAAGGAGCTGGCGTTAAACATTACTTAGCTTTACTTTTTGTACAGCACTACAACGTTATTACCACGCAGACAAAGTCGCGGGTAACAGCTAGTTGATAATAAATAATCTATTTTGGGTTTTCATTTGTTTGTTGAACGATACAAAAAAAAGCGTTAACAAGAAAAATAAATTACTAAAAAGGATGTACATACTTATTAAAGATAGAACTTGTTAACATTAAATGGTTATTTGAATAAGCAAAGTTTCGTTGCATTCATTGCTGATTTTTTCTTATTTTGAAGCTTTAAATCGGTTCCACTCTTCAATAAAATTATTGGGAAACCCACGTCACTAAAAAAATAAAATATTCTAAGCTTTACATAAAAGCTCTGAGCGTAACGGAACGCATCGTTTTGCGTAGGCTCTATTCGTGACGTCACAATGACGTCATGAGATAAGCGTTGACATTTGACATTTCAGGTAGCGAGTCTTTGTTTTTAGTTATGAAATAAATAGTATTATCAATAATAAACATAAAGATGTGCTAAAAATAAATTCACACTAACTTTGTGTTGTTACCTTTTGAGTTGTTGCTGTTAAATATGCTTTAGTGTTTAGTTACTTCGAAGACAAGTGAGAGTTGAATATTTGAACTTTACGTGGGTTTTACGTAAAAATTCCCCATGATGAAGCCTGGAAAAAGCGGGGATGAGAAGGAGGAGATAGCTGAAGTGCATACATCATGCCGTTCGCCGTCTCCGAAACAGAAAATGAAAAGATCACGAAGTAGATCGGGTTCACGAAAAATGTCAAACGGTCACACAGCTCCCGACGAAATCGTGGTTTCCGAGGAACCTGTGAATGACAAATCTAAGCGAGACAGCTGGATAAAGTCCGAACACGAATCTCTAGACACAGAACTACCTATACATGATCAAATAAAGCAAGGAATACTAGGTTTTGTTGAGAAAGAAATTAAGAAGTCAGATAAGAATCCTTCATTTGTTTTTTATTCTCATGATCCGAATGGATTAGATGAGAAGTTTATGAAGTCGTTGTCGAGGCCTTCCAGTGGACATAAGGAGAAACGAAGTCCGTCTTACCGTAAGAAAAAGAGGCACTCATCTAAACATCGGGATAGAGATTTACATGACTTTGAAATACCTGGCTCAAGTCTTAGTGCTTTAGAAAGGGTATGTATAGTTTTCTTCGGTATAAAATAATTGGTGTTTAAAGTATATACAGAAAGTTTGTATTGAATATTAAAATTTTATAATAGTGTCAACTTTATTTCAGTACCTTTTGCAGTAAAAACTATATATTATTGTATAATATGCATTCAAGATATCTCAAAAATCTTGGTCTGGTCATTCTACGTGTACTTTACCTCAACTCTGTAAATAGTCAGTTTTCTTATTCTAAAATCATATATCAATTTTACAGTAAATATAAATAAATATATTTAAGTTAACACATTGCCATAATTAATTTTTCAGGTTGACGACTACCTCAAAGAATACAACAAGGATGAAGTGGTAACACTAAGCGGTGAACTGGAAATAGAGGCTAATGATGTGGAGAACAACAACGGCATATCCAAGGAGCTCCATCACAAACCGAGGAAGACCAGACGGAAAGTCAGGGACGAACGTCAGGACAGCAATGCAAATGGCAGAGATATTAGTCCTAAAGTGTTTAAGACTAAGTCTAAGACTGGGACAAAACCAGGTACCTACATGTTTATTGATTTTTCGTATAAGGTCACTAGTTCACTACACACTGGTGAAGGTAAAAGCAATTTAGATAATGGTATGGTGTAGGTGATATGTTAGTAGGTGGCAATTTACTGTTAGCTCAAATTTTTACATAGGAAAAAGATTTAGAGGCAGGTTAGATAATAACACTAATGTCATAAAGATAAATGTATTCAAGTGTTTATTTAAAGTTTTTTCCTCTTCATGCTCAAAATTAATGATTTTCATGAAATTTTTGTTAACTTAGATGAAAGGCTGGATTATTACATAGGCAATTTTTTAGTTTCTTAGTGTTTACTAGCTTTAACCAATATCCACACGGAAGAAGCTGCGGGCCACAGCTAGTATTAGTATACTTTAGAGGTGATGATGGACATTGAAAATGGCTATGGAAACTCTATATCTAAACAACACTATGCATTGCTAGACACAGTAAATAAGAATCATGGTGGCCCTGCAGTTCTATGTATGGTTCTAATGTGAATTTTTCAAAACAAATTGTGAGAAAACCTGGATGCCAAACATTGGAATCTAATATTACAAACCTGCAATAGGTTAGTGCTGTGATCAATGCTTACACTTCTATATCCAAAGAGACCTGTGCCCCGCACTGGGACGTTTTTGGTCTGATGTCATTATATTATAATATTAATTTGTCTAATTAAATTTTCCACTTCATTTCAGCTCGCCCAACAGACCTAACAGCTATGCTAGAGACTCTTGAATCCAGCATGCCTTACCACGACCAGTATATAGACAACCCGTTCTCGTCCCCGTCCCCTCTGACGTCACCGAACGACGATAGACTAGACCCCTTCGGGTCTCGGAGACCCGAGAAGATCTATATGCAGGGTGGCGGGACCTTTCGAGCGGTGTCAAGGGATAGGATTCTAGAGTCCCAACAGTCTAGAGATGGGGATAAATATTTAAGGTTAGTGCGAGTGGATTTATTATTGTAAGTAATGTGAGGGTATTGTATTGTAGTAGAGATGAAGGAGAACTTTAGTAAGGTAAGTAATTAGTTTTGGTATTTTAAATGTTCAATAAATATTAATATTTATAGTACGCGGCAATTATGTTGAACTAATATAGCGGATGTGCAGACACAGATTTTTGGGTCTCATATCGAAATTCAGTATGGCGTACGGTGCGGGGGAACGTAACCATAGCAACGTCCGCCATTTTAGTTTAACTTATTAGCCCTAACTGTACATTAGTATTTAAATAAAAATAATGCAGTCAAAATAAGTAGGTACTAAGAATTTTAATTCGTAGATATTCAAATTCGACCAGGATTAAAAAAAATAAACTGACCATGTGTATTAGTTGCATGTTGTAAACTGATAAGATTGTGTTATTATAATTATTAAGATTATATTATTAAAACAGTAAGTTATAATCTTACAGGTTTTTCCAAAAAACATGAATGCTCCACGAATACTGCATACTGAACCTTATTACATTAAAAGCTTTTATTTAACTTGCAATGTATGGATATTTGTGTGTTCGGGTGAAATCTTTGAACTCAATTTTGAAGTAGATATATTCAACCGTTTGTGCTGAAATTTTGTGGACGCATTTTGTTTGGATGACAATATATGATAAGATATGTGACGTCATTCTAAATTCAATATGGCGGATCATACAAGATGTCAGAACAGTTATATTTAATCCACTTATACAATATGGGTATCAAATGAAAGGGCTTGTTAAGAGTGACTAGAAAAAGAATATGACGTCATTCTGAATCCAATATGGCGGACCATGCAGGATGGCGGAATAGTTACCTTTAGTCTACTTCTACAATATGGGTATCAAATGAAAGGGCTTGTTAAGAGTGACTAGAAAAAGAATATGACGTCATTCTGAATCCAATATGGCGGACCATGCAGGATGGCGGAATAGTTACCTTTAGTCTACTTCTACAATATGGGTATCAAATGAGAGGGCATTTTGAGAGTAATAATAACTTGAACAGACTGAGGAACCTAGCCAGCGATAACTAAAAAATAAAAAATAAAAAATTTTAAGTAAAAAAACTTTTTAAGAAAAAGCTTTTATTTAAACGCTCTAAAAAGAAGAAAATAAAATATTCCTTTTGGATTATACTAACAACTCCTCATTATACACAATTTATATATTATAATAATAAAAGCTTGTCGCGAGGTTTACATACCTATCAACATTCCTTTATATCATAATAATTTGTGGTAAATCGAGCGACAAGCTTTTATTATTATATATAAATTGTGTATAATGAGGAGTTGTTAGTATAATCCAAAAGGAATATTTTATTTTCTTCTTTTTAGAGCGTTTAAATAAAAGCTTTTTCTTAAAAAGTTTTTTTACTTAAAATTTTTTTTACATTTAAAGTCCATTTTAATTCGTCCTGCCATTTCTGTAAGAAATCTTTTCAAACTATCTTCGCAGAACACTCGGTCTCATTCAAAATTAAACCTTATCACACTAAACTTAAAGTCGAATTACCTTTATTTTCATCTTGGGTGACGTAACACGTCGATTTTAATTCGTTATACCATTTCTAAAGAAAAACTTTTTAAATTATGTTTACAGAACACATCACATTCAACCTCATTCAAAATCAAACCTTATCATACAAAACTTAAAGTCGAATTTCCTTTACTTCCAGACTGGGTGACTTAACACCATTAGACGTGGCTCTCGCAGTGCAAAAGGCTTGGCGTTCATCAGCGCCGGCGTGTCACGGAGTCCTAGGAGGGTTATCTCTCATGCACTTGTTGCTACTGAGTTACTCTGATGCGTTGGACGCAGGGCATTTGTCCTTCCACGCAGTTGTGACCATGCCTTATGTCGCTACGTATTATTTCTTCTGTGTGCTCTGCTTGTTGTCGGTTTTGGATAGGTTGGTATTGTTTTTATAATAGTTTTAACACGTTTTATAGCTTCCACTATAGAAAATTACAGCTCGATCATTTGTCCTGTACAAATGATCGAGCTCATCACACAAACATTTGTCCTGGGTGCGGATCGAACCCACGACATCTGATATAGCAGTCAGGACCACTAACCACTAGATAGACAATCATGTTTAATATGCTATACCATACATCTATTTTAGACGATAAACGAGTATTATTCGCGATATAATTCAATATTTCTCTGTCCACCCGTGATCACAGTCTGTGTAACTCAGCCGAAACGTCGGGAGAAAAGAAATATTGAATTACATCGCGAATAAGACCCGTTTGTCATCTAATAAATCTAAAATATGTGTAGAACAAGTCGCGAAAGTTTAAAAACATTATACCATATCTTTTTCAGGCTAGACGTGACCAGTCTAGACTTATCCCGTGGCCTGCAGCCGTACTTCCAGCCGATCGTCCTGGTAATGTTGTATACCGCGTGCCTGCTCGTGTGCACGGCCGCGCGGATGTACGACGAGCTCATGGTGTACCAGTACGCGCCGCTAGTCAATAATATCACTGCTAATGGGAATGTTACTACGGTGAGTTTTTGAGACAGATTCTTTCGTAGAATGATCATAAAAATTAGGTATAACCGCTTGGGTGAAAGTATTTAAAATCTGAAAGTGTTTAATTTTTTTCACTTTAAAATTTTTTATTCTTATATTTTTTAAATAATGTGTGTAAAAATAAAAATGAGTTTTCGCGTAATTCTATCCCGACCAGATAAAGTACAAGTTATAAGTGTTACAACTGGTATATTATTATATGTATCAAAATGTTAAATGATAACGACCCATCTCTAAAAGCCCGTTAATTCAAAAACCCAAATTATTATCCTTAGAAAAAATCTAAGCATATCGTCAGTATTAATGCCTCAAAGTCATAACCGTCTAACCATTTTTTTCCTGATTCCAGCCAACCATACCAACATTCTACCACACTTGGACTCACTTCTCAATATGGCGGGCGGTACTGTCAATACTAGGCCTGGTGTACTTCATAATATCTAACCCACAAGACTTGGTGTTCACAAATCTCAGTAAGCTGTTACAGTTTAAACATTCCCTACAGAGTATTGGATGATTTTCATATGTTTATTGTTGGTAGTTGTATGATTGTTTGTATGGCCTAGTGTAAGTGGCAATGGTTTAATATTCATGGTTAAATATTACAATAGTCTGAATGTAAAACAACTCAGTATTTTTTTTTTCAACAAATAACTATTGTAAATGTATTTGATGAAATAAAAATACTTTCAATAGTGTTTAGATTAAAACGAAACGGGACAGATTCTATTAACGATAAAAAAATAACATGTAAAATCAATATAATATTATAGCTGCTGACATCTTTCGTATTGTATCTGCCAGAATTCGTTTTAGCAAAAGATAGAAGGCGGTGCAAAGTCAATTCAGTCAATTTTGACCATGTTTATTAATCTTGCCACAAAAACTTAATTCTTAATTGTCGTCTAAGAATACTTGATGTATGAAGTGTATGTTGGCTTCCATTGTATAAGTAAGCTAGTTCGACGTAAATACAGTGCATTTTGTAGACTGCACGTAACATCTGACAGCTGTCAAAATTGGCGCGAAACTCGAGACTGCTATTTAAAGACAGCGCCATCTATGTGTACTTTTATGGAATTAGGCCTACTTTGCACTGTTGTGTTAAACGTTTATAATTATAAGATTCGAATCTCATTCCAGACCAAATATTTTAAAGAATTTCTATTCCAAAGATATTTTTTTCATGATTTATTGTTTAATTTTAATTATTACTTAAATATATTTTAAGGTTATACCACTATAAGCACAAAGAACAAAGTATAGATTTAGCCTAAATTTACGTATTACTTATGTTATTTTATTTACTTAATTCTTTATTTTAGGTTTAAAATACGCATTTTTGTTTGTAAACTTTATAAGACTGCTTCTTTTCAAAAGAGAATTGCATTTAATTTTGTAACCTTAATAAACCTACATAATCTTATAAGGAAAGATTTATATTATGTACTTACCTAATTAATTGAATAGTTCTAAATAACAACATATATTTTTAAAACATTAATCTTACTTGAAACCAAAGTTACAAAAGCATTGCCAAACTATGTAACAGCATAAAATACCTATATTTTGACTAAATGGTTAAATTCTAAGTATGCAATGTTGACAACAGACCCCGGTCATATATCTATGTTGGTCTTGTAAATAATCTTTATAATATTCTTTAAGAACATCTAACAATTCTATCTGTTTTTTACTAGAATTGAATATTGCTTTCACAAATAAAATTGTTTGTTTTTATGCACAAAAGCGTATATAAAACATGACCGGGCTTTGCCGAAACACGCTGTATACTCCCACGTTTATTAATAATCTCACTTTATCACACATTTAATTAAATCACATGCTAAGACACCACACAACATAAACAATATTTATTACACAAAATAGTAATATAAGAATAGAGAGCCACGCTTCTTAGCTGGCCTTTTATATCTGTTAGCAAATACACGCAAAATATGATTTAATTGTTGCAAATAATCAGTTTTCCTGAAATTAAAATCTGAAAGAAATAAAACTCAGGAATATTTCTAAAAAAGATATTTCCTTAAAGAAATATCTCTAAAATAATTATAATTATAACTTATTTACACCACAGTTTGCAAGATTTATATTAAATTGATATCAGAATAAAATTAAAAAATATATCTAGTCGTTATTTTTAAGGGACCATTGCTAAACTAAATCGTTTGCGGCAGCTACTCGATACTTTTAATATATTAGTCCAAGTAATAAAATTCATTGATAACTAACTACTGGCTTCTGAAAACCGAAACAATTAAAAAATATGTAATAATTTTATTGTTGTTGCTTAAGCATTTGTCAAACTTTGCCAGAGTTGCGCGGAGAATGTGCGAGCCCGATCCCGCGACTCTAGCTTACTCTAGCTGACTCTAGTTAGAAATATTCTTAGGCCGAGCTCTCAGCGTGCGTTGAAGTTATTAGCTATTTATCCCGGAGTACTAAATAGAAGGCATCTGTCAAACTAAGAGCTGTTATTGGGTATCTTGAGCAGAATAAATCGATTGAATAATTCACTGAGTCACGTGATTTTGTAACTTTCTGATTGGTTATTCATAACGTCACCATTTTTCTGTTGAACACTACACCTACTTGTTCTGCTGAACACACTTGGCGGTGAACTTTTGGTTACCCAATCATATTTGATGGCATATCATTTTGTTATAATAAAACAGAGAAGCCAGTGGTTAGTGTTGCCTACTTAAAAAAATAGTAATTTATCAAGATTGTGTCACTAGGACCAATTGTTGGCACAAATATTGGAATATGTGATGAGAAATATTTATTAAACATATATTATATTGATTCAGTATTATATCATATGTTATTTACATCTTCACTCTATTTATTGCAAAATATATCAATGTACTGCTACTAGTCTATAAAATAAGAATATTTATAAGAAAATATATCATATCTCAAGTAATATAAGGGTTATTTTCAATTAAATATAATAATTCTTGTCAATATAGCCAAGACTGCACTATGTGTTACACAATATGTTTTTATTTGCAAACCTTTTTGCACGAATTTTAATGTCTTAAGTTCTATCGCAGACTTGGTCTAAAAAAAACAACATTTTTCTAAATGTATAATAATAGTGCCTATAACGCACTGTTTGTAGTTTAATTACAGAATTTAAATAACAATAAAATATTGTAAAGACAATTTTTTTTTTTATCTCAAGCAAAATTCAGATTCCACTTTGTGTATTTTGTCAGATCTGATATTAATATGGTTTTACAAGCGTTGTGAGTTAAATATTTCTATTTATATCACGATTTAACGAACAAAACCTAATTCGGAAAAATGTGTAAAAATATTTTAAAATAATAATTTGTCATAAAAATATTGAGTTAATAGTTAAGCGGATTTATATCAAAATAAAATCACTATTCCGAATACTCAAACGCATCTTTAAGATATTCTTACACCTCTCGTTACTTTGCACCTTTAAGTAACAAGACAACATGAGACTTTAAGGTGACTGAATACAAAGTTGCGTTGAAATATTTGGCTATATGTAGTATGTAAATGTATAATAATATGATATTGACTGTTGACCGATGTAATTCAAATAAACCATTGATTTGTGATAAATATTTGTGTTTGTTTTATTTGCACAGTTGAATCGCCTGCTTTAATTTGAATGTACGGTGTACTGTATACTCTTCACACGAAAATATAGTTTGTTTTTTCTCTTTTTCATTTCGTTCAAATAGTTCAAACCGTTCATTTCGTTTATTTCGTTTATTTCATTCATTTCGTTAATTTCGTTCAAATCGTTCATATCGTTCATTTCGTTCATTTCGTTCATATCGTTCATTTCGTTCATTTCGTTCAAATCGTTCATTTCGTTCATTTCGTTCATTTCGTTCATTTCGTTCATTTCGTTCATTTCGTTCATTTCGTTCATTTCGTTCATTTCGTTCATTTCGTTCAAATCGTTGAAATCGTTTAAATCGTTCAAATCGTTCATTTCATTCAAACCATTCATATCGTTCATTTCGTTCAAATCGTTCAAGTCGTTCAAGTCGTTCATTTCGTCCATTTCGTTCATTTCGTTCAAATCGTTTAAATCGTTCAAATCGTTGAAATCGTTCATTTCGTTCAAATCGTTTATTTCATTCAAATCGTTCAAACCATTCATATCGTTCATTTCGTTCAAATCGTTCAAGTCGTTCAAATCGTTCATTTCGTTCAAACCATTCATATCGTTCATTTCGTTCATTTCGTCCATTTCGTTCATTTCGTTCATTTTGTTCATTTCGTTCAAATCGTTGAAATCGTTTAAATCGTTCAAATCGTTCATTTCGTTCAAACCATTCATATCGTTCATTTCGTTCAAATCGTTCAAGTCGTTCATTTCGTTCATTTCGTCCATTTCGTTCATTTCGTTCATTTCGTTCATTTCGTTCATTTCGTTCTTTTCTTTCATTTCGTTCATTTCGTTCAAATCGTTCAAGTCGTTCATTTCGTCCATTTCGTTCATTTCGTTCATTTCGTTCATTTCGTTCTTTTCTTTCATTTCGTTCATTTCGTTCATATCGTTCAAATTGTTCAAGTCGTTCATTTCGTTCATTTCGTCCATTTCGTTCATTTCGTTCATTTCGTTCATTTCGTTCATTTCGTTCATTTCGTTCATTTCGTTCATTTCGTTCATTTCGTTCTTTTCTTTCATTTCGTTCATTTCGTTCAAATCGTTCAAGTCGTTCATTTCGTCCATTTCGTTCATTTCGTTCATTTCGTTCTTTTCTTTCATTTTGTTCATTTCGTTCATTTCGTCCATTTCGTCCATTTCGTCCATTTCGTCCATTTCGTCCATTTCGTCCATTTCGTCCATTTCGTCCATTTCGTCCATTTCGTTCATTTCGTTCAAATCGTTCATTTCGTTCAAATCGTTTATTTCGTTCAAATCGTTCAAACCATTCATATCGTTCATTTCGTTCAAATCGTTCAAGTCGTTAAAGTCGTTCATTTCGTTCATTTTGTCCATTTCGTTCAAATCGTTCATATTGTTCAAATCGTTCATTTCGTTCAGTTCGTTCATTTCGTTTAAATCGTTCATTTCGTTCAAATCGTTCATTTCGTTCATTTTGTTCATTTCGTTTAAATCGTTCATTCCGTTCATTTCGTTCATTTCGTTCATTTCGTCCATTTCGTCCATTTCGTTCATTTCGTTCAAATCGTTCATTTTGTTCAAATCGTTTATTTCGTTCAAATCGTTCAAACCATTCATATCGTTCATTTCGTTCATTTCGTTCAAATCGTTCATTTCGTTCAAATCGTTCAAATCGTTTAAATCGTTCAAATCGTTCATTTCATTCAAACCATTCATATCGTTCATTTCGTTCAAGTCGTTAAAGTCGTTCATTTCGTCCATTTCGTTAATTTCGTTCATTTCGTTCAAATCGTTTAAATCGTTCAAATCGTTCAAATCGTTCAAATCGTTCAAATCGTTCAAATCGTTCAAATCGTTCAAATCGTTCAAATCTTTCAAATCGTTCAAATCGTTCAAATCGTTCAAATCGTTCATTTCGTTCATTTCGTTCATTTCGTTCATTTCTTTCATTTCGTTCATTTCGTTCAAATCGTTCAAGTCGTTCATTTCGTCCATTTCGTTCATTTCGTTCAAATCGTTGAAAATCATTCAAATCGTTAAAAACGTCCATTTCGTTCATTTCGTTTATTTCGTTCATTTCGTTCATTTAATTCATTTCGTTCATTTCATTCATTTCGTTCATTTCGATCATTTCGTTCATTTCGTTCATTTCGTACATTTCGTTCATTTCGTTCATTTCGTTCATTTCGTTCATTTCGTTCATTTCGTTCATTTCGTTCATTTCGTTCATTTCGTTCATTTCGTTCATTTCGTTCATTTCGTTCATTTCGTTCATTTCGTCCATTTCGTTCATTTCGTTCAAATCGTTCAAATCGTTCAAATCGTTCAAATCGTTCAAATAATTCAAATCGTTCAAATCGTTCAAATCATTCAAATCGTTCAAATCGTTCAAATCGTTCAAATAGTTCAAGTCGTTCATTTCGTCCATTTCGTTCATTTCGTTCATTTCGTTCAAATCGTTTAAATCGTTCAAATCGTTGAAAATCATTCAAATCGTGAAAAACGTCCATTTCGTTCATTTCGTTTATTTCGTTCATTTCGTTCATTTCATTCATTTCGTTCATTTCGTTCATTTCGTTCATTTCGTTCATTTCGTTCATTTCGTACATTTCGTACATTTCGTTCATTTCGTTCATTTCGTTCATTTCGTTCATTTCGTTCATTTCGTTCATTTCGTTCATTTCGTTCATTTCGTTCATTTCGTTCATTTCGTTCATTTCGTTCATTTCGTCCATTTCGTTCATTTCGTTCATTTCGTTCAAATCGTTTAAATCGTTCAAATCGTTCAAATCGTTCAAATCGTTGAAATCGTTCATTTCGTTCAAATCGTTTATTTCATTCAAATCGTTCAAACCATTCATATCGTTCATTTCGTTCAAATCGTTCAAGTCGTTCAAATCGTTCATTTTGTTCAAACCATTCATATCGTTCATTTCGTTCAAATCGTTCAAGTCGTTCATTTCGTTCATTTCGTCCATTTCGTTCAAGTCGTTCATTTCGTCCATTTCGTTCATTTCGTTCAAATCGTTTAAATCGTTCAAATCGTTGAAATCGTTCATTTCGTTCAAATCGTTTATTTCATTCAAATCGTTCAAACCATTCATATCGTTCATTTCGTTCAAATCGTTCAAGTCGTTCAAATCGTTCATTTCGTTCAAACCATTCATATCGTTCATTTCGTTCATTTCGTCCATTTCGTTCATTTCGTTCATTTTGTTCATTTCGTTCAAATCGTTGAAATCGTTTAAATCGTTCAAATCGTTCATTTCGTTCAAACCATTCATATCGTTCATTTCGTTCAAATCGTTCAAGTCGTTCATTTCGTTCATTTCGTCCATTTCGTTCATTTCGTTCATTTCGTTCATTTCGTTCATTTCGTTCTTTTCTTTCATTTCGTTCATTTCGTTCAAATCGTTCAAGTCGTTCATTTCGTCCATTTCGTTCATTTCGTTCATTTCGTTCATTTCGTTCTTTTCTTTCATTTCGTTCATTTCGTTCATATCGTTCAAATTGTTCAAGTCGTTCATTTCGTTCATTTCGTCCATTTCGTTCATTTCGTTCATTTCGTTCATTTCGTTCATTTCGTTCATTTCGTTCATTTCGTTCATTTCGTTCATTTCGTTCTTTTCTTTCATTTCGTTCATTTCGTTCAAATCGTTCAAGTCGTTCATTTCGTCCATTTCGTTCATTTCGTTCATTTCGTTCTTTTCTTTCATTTTGTTCATTTCGTTCATTTCGTCCATTTCGTCCATTTCGTCCATTTCGTCCATTTCGTCCATTTCGTCCATTTCGTCCATTTCGTCCATTTCGTCCATTTCGTTCATTTCGTTCAAATCGTTCATTTCGTTCAAATCGTTTATTTCGTTCAAATCGTTCAAACCATTCATATCGTTCATTTCGTTCAAATCGTTCAAGTCGTTAAAGTCGTTCATTTCGTTCATTTTGTCCATTTCGTTCAAATCGTTCATATTGTTCAAATCGTTCATTTCGTTCAGTTCGTTCATTTCGTTTAAATCGTTCATTTCGTTCAAATCGTTCATTTCGTTCATTTTGTTCATTTCGTTTAAATCGTTCATTCCGTTCATTTCGTTCATTTCGTTCATTTCGTCCATTTCGTCCATTTCGTTCATTTCGTTCAAATCGTTCATTTTGTTCAAATCGTTTATTTCGTTCAAATCGTTCAAACCATTCATATCGTTCATTTCGTTCATTTCGTTCAAATCGTTCATTTCGTTCAAATCGTTCAAATCGTTTAAATCGTTCAAATCGTTCATTTCATTCAAACCATTCATATCGTTCATTTCGTTCAAGTCGTTAAAGTCGTTCATTTCGTCCATTTCGTTAATTTCGTTCATTTCGTTCAAATCGTTTAAATCGTTCAAATCGTTCAAATCGTTCAAATCGTTCAAATCGTTCAAATCGTTCAAATCGTTCAAATCTTTCAAATCGTTCAAATCGTTCAAATCGTTCAAATCGTTCATTTCGTTCATTTCGTTCATTTCGTTCATTTCTTTCATTTCGTTCATTTCGTTCAAATCGTTCAAGTCGTTCATTTCGTCCATTTCGTTCATTTCGTTCAAATCGTTGAAAATCATTCAAATCGTTAAAAACGTCCATTTCGTTCATTTCGTTTATTTCGTTCATTTCGTTCATTTAATTCATTTCGTTCATTTCATTCATTTCGTTCATTTCGATCATTTCGTTCATTTCGTTCATTTCGTACATTTCGTTCATTTCGTTCATTTCGTTCATTTCGTTCATTTCGTTCATTTCGTTCATTTCGTTCATTTCGTTCATTTCGTTCATTTCGTTCATTTCGTTCATTTCGTTCATTTCGTTCATTTCGTTCATTTCGTCCATTTCGTTCATTTCGTTCAAATCGTTCAAATCGTTCAAATCGTTCAAATCGTTCAAATAATTCAAATCGTTCAAATCGTTCAAATCATTCAAATCGTTCAAATCGTTCAAATCGTTCAAATAGTTCAAGTCGTTCATTTCGTCCATTTCGTTCATTTCGTTCATTTCGTTCAAATCGTTTAAATCGTTCAAATCGTTGAAAATCATTCAAATCGTGAAAAACGTCCATTTCGTTCATTTCGTTTATTTCGTTCATTTCGTTCATTTCATTCATTTCGTTCATTTCGTTCATTTCGTTCATTTCGTTCATTTCGTTCATTTCGTACATTTCGTACATTTCGTTCATTTCGTTCATTTCGTTCATTTCGTTCATTTCGTTCATTTCGTTCATTTCGTTCATTTCGTTCATTTCGTTCATTTCGTTCATTTCGTTCATTTCGTTCATTTCGTCCATTTCGTTCATTTCGTTCATTTCGTTCAAATCGTTTAAATCGTTCAAATCGTTCAAATCGTTCAAATCGTTGAAATCGTTCATTTCGTTCAAATCGTTTATTTCATTCAAATCGTTCAAACCATTCATATCGTTCATTTCGTTCAAATCGTTCAAGTCGTTCAAATCGTTCATTTTGTTCAAACCATTCATATCGTTCATTTCGTTCAAATCGTTCAAGTCGTTCATTTCGTTCATTTCGTCCATTTCGTTCATTTCGTTCATTTCGTTCATTTTGCTCATTTCGTTCAAATCGTTGAAATCGTTTAAATCGTTCAAATCGTTCATTTCGTTCAAACCATTCATATCGTTCAAACCATTCATATCGTTCATTTCGTTCATTTCGTTCAAATCGTTCAAATCGTTCAAATCGTTCAAATCGTTCAAATCGTTCAAGTCGTTCATTTCGTCCATTTCGTTTATTTCGTTCATTTCGTTCAAATCGTTTAAATCGTTCAAATCGTTCAAATCGTTCAAATCGTTCAAATCGTTCAAATCGTTGAATTCGTTCATTTCGTTCATTTCGTTCATTTCGTTCATTTCGTTCATTTCGTTCATTTCGTTCATTTCGTTCATTTCGTTCATTTCGTTCATTTCGTTCATTTCGTTCGTTTCGTTCATTTCGTTCATTTCGTTCATTTCGTTCATTTCGTTCATTTCGTTCATTTCGTTCATTTCGTTCATTTCGTTCATTTCGTTCATTTCGTTCATTTCGTTCATTTCGTTCATTTCGTTCAAGTCGTTCATTTCGTTCATTTCGTTCATTTCGTTCATTTCGTTCATTTCGTTCATTTCGTTCATTTCGTTCATTTCGTTCATTTCGTTCATTTCGTTCATTTCGTTCATTTCGTTCATTTCGTTCATTTCGTTCATTTCGTTCATTTCGTTCATTTCGTTCATTTCGTTCATTTCGTTCATTTCGTTCATTTCGTTCATTTCGTTCATTTCGTTCAAGTCGTTCAAGTCGTTCATTTCGTTCATTTCGTCCATTTCGTTCATTTCGTTAATTACGTTAATTTCGTTAATTTCGTTCTTTTCTTTCATTTCGTTCATATCGTTCATTTCGTTCAAATTATTCAAGTCGTTCATTTCGTTCATTTCGTTCATTTCGTTCATTTCGTTCATTTCGTTCATTTCGTTCATTTCGTTCATTTCGTTCATTTCGTTCATTTCGTTCATTTCGTTCATTTCGTTCATTTCGTTCATTTCGTTCATTTCGTTCATTTCGTTCATTTCGTTCATTTCGTTCATTTCGTTCATTTCGTTCATTTCGTTCATTTCGTTCATTTCGTTCATTTCGTTCAAGTCGTTCATTTCGTTCATTTCGTTCATTTCGTTCAAATCGTTCAAATCGTTCAAATCGTTCAAATCGTTCAAATCGTTCAAATCGTTCGAATCGTTCGAATCGTTCAAATCGTTCAAATCGTTCAAATCGTTCAAATCGTTCAAATCGTTCAAATCGTTCAAATCGTTCAAATCGTTCAAATCGTTCAAATCGTTCAAATCTTTCAAATCGTTCAAATCTTTCAAATCGTTCAAATCGTTCAAATCGTTCAAATCGTTCAATTCGTTCAAATCGTTGAAATCGTTGAAATCGTTTTAATCGTTTTAATCGTTCAAAACGTTCATTTTGTTGATTTCGTTAAAATCGTGCATTTTGTTCAAATAGTACAATTCTTTCGTTTCGATCATTTCGTATAATAATATGTCGTTCATTTAGTTGAAATCGTTCATTCCTTTAGTTTCTTTCATTTTGTTCATTTCGTTATAATTGTGCATTTTGTTCAAATAGTGCATTTCTTTCGTTTTGTTGGGATCATTTCATTCATTACGTTTATGTAGTTCATTTCGTTCAAATCGTTCTTTTGCATTTGTTACGTTGTGTGATGCACCTTTAAAGAAAATGTACCAATAATTTCAAACGTTATTTGAAAATTTTGTGACGTGGAGTAATTGTTTAGAAGCACTTAATAAGCAGACAAAACACTATATTAACACATTATGTAGGAGTTAGGGATTACTTTAATATATTACCGAATTAAGTTGCTCATTATTGCAATGAGTTGTTGTAATGTAGGCGCTATAAAAAAGCCGTCCTATTTCGGTTCTTTCGAATCTTGGAACAGATACCTATCCCTTAAACAATTTTTATTAAATTCTGCTCAACATTCTTTCAATATCATGTTAAGACTCTAAAGATTTTAATAGGTACAATCTGTTGAACCTAAGTATACTCATTTGCAGTCAGGTATTTGAATGATAAAATGTATCTTTTAATATTGTAATAAAGCTAAGATTTACGTGAAAACGGTGAGGTTCGCCAAAATATTCAAGGTTTCTTTATCGTATCCCAGCAGGAGATTTATTAGACGTTCCTATTAACATTGTGACTGCTCCTAATAGGTTCACATTTATAATTTATTATGTTTAGGTTCTCAAAATTATAACTATTAAAATCTTCAAGTCTAGTTATGAAGTTGAAATAATGTTGAGTGGAATTAAATGAAATTGTTAAGCTCAGATGACCTTTCACGAAAAAAAATACATTGACAGGCTTAATTGTTTTTCAATACAATAGTGTGTAAAAATAAGAAGTAGATGCATTAGTTCTTTGTTAAATTTTGAAAACGTTTTTAATTTTGTTCATACTACCCAAAAAAGGAGACGGTGATTTAGCCACATGATCTATGTATCTACCAGAAGTAGGTTACTGTTTTGCAGCTATAACTGATAGCCACGCGGGTGAAGCAACGAGAAAAAGCTAGTATTATCTACTTTTCTTAAAAGGCTGGCTTTACCATCTATTGCCGCTCCTCGCCAATGTAACAAATACAAATAAATATCATTTCGCCAGTATTGTTACTTTATAAAGAAAACTTTCCTATTGTCGAATCATAAAACTCATACATTAATATCTATTTTATTTTCTTAGAACTTTATAGCAGAGGTAACAGCTACTTTATTGTTTTCCGATAGATATATTCAAATTAGGTTATATTATTATTTTTAGTATTTTCTGAAGGTTCTTCAGGAAATATGACTTTCTCACTTTAGTAACTAAATTGGTCCTTAGAATTTTATGCAAGAGGATCATGTGGGTGAACTTAGCAGATCAATGAAGTTTCATAGGTTTGGTTTTTAGTTAGGTTAGGTTAGGTTTGGTTTTTAGTTAGGTTAGGTTAGGTTTGGTTTTTAGTTAGGTTAGGATAGGTTTGGTTTTTAGCTAGGTTAGGTTAGGTTTGGTTTTTTGTTAGGTTAGGTTAGGTTCTGTTTTTAGTTAGGTTAGGTTAGGTTCGGTTTTTAGTTAGGTTAGGTTTGGTTTTTAGGTAGGTAAGGTGAGGTTTGGTTTTTAGTTAGGTTAGGTTAGGTTCGGTTTTTAGTTAAGTAAGTTTTGGTTTTTAGTTAGGTTAGGTTAGGTTTGGTTTTTAGTTAGGTTAGGTTAGGTTTGGTTTTTAGTTAGGTTAGGTTAGGTTTGGTTTTTAGTTAGGTTAGGTTATGTTTGGTTTTAGTTAGGTTAGGTTTTTAGTTAGGTTAGGTTAGGTTTGGTTTTTAGTTAGGTTAGATTAGGTTTGGTTTTTAGTTAGGTTAGGTTAGGTTTTGTTTTTAGTTAGGTTAGGTTAGGTTCGGTTTTTAGTTAAGTAAGTTTTGGTTTTTAGTTAGGTTAGGTTAGGTTTGGTTTTTAGTTAGGTTAGGTTAGGTTTGGTTTTTAGTTAGGTTAGGTTAGGTTTGGTTTTTAGTTAGGTTAGGTTAGGTTTGGTTTTTAGTTAGGTTAGGTTAGGGTTCGGTTTTTAGTTAGGTTCGGTTTTTAGTTAAGTAAGTTTTGGTTTTTAGTTAGGTTAGGTTAGGTTTGGTTTTTAGTTAGGTTAGGTTAGGTTTGGTTTTTAGTTAGGTTAGGTTAGGTTTGGTTTTTAGTTAGGTTAGGTTAGGTTTGGTTTTTAGTTAGGTTAGGTTATGTTTGGTTTTAGTTAGGTTAGGTTTTTAGTTAGGTTAGGTTAGGTTTGGTTTTTAGTTAGGTTAGATTAGGTTTGGTTTTTAGTTAGGTTAGGTTAGGTTTTGTTTTTAGTTAGGTTAGGTTAGGTTTGGTTTGGTTTTTAGTTAGGTTAGGTTAGTTTTGGTTTTTAGTTAGGTTAGGTTAGGTTTTTAGTTAGGTTTGGTTAAGTTTGGTTTTTAGGTTTACCTAGGGATAGCCGGGATAGCTGGGATAGAGTTCGCTAGGGATAGCCGGGATAGCTGGGATAGAATTCCCTAGGGATAGCTGTGATAGAGTTCCCGAAGGATAGCTGGGATAGAGTTCCCTAGGGATAGCCGGGATAGAGTTCCCGAGGGATAGCTGGGATAGAGTTCCCTAGGGATAGCTGGGATAGAGTTCCCGAGGGATAGCTGGGATAGAGTTCCCTAGGGATAGCCGGGATAGAGTTCCCTAGGGATAGCTGGGATAGAGTTCCCTAGGGATAGCCGGGATAGAGTTCCCGAGGGATAAAGATCCCTAAGGATAGCCGGGATAGAGTTCCTGAGGGATAGCCGGGATAGAGTTCCCGAGGGATAGAGATCCCTAGGGATAGCCGGGATAGAGTTCCCGTGGGATAGCCGGGATAGAGTTCCTGAGGGATAGCCGGGATAGAGTTCCCGAGGGATAGAGATCCCGAGGGATAGCCGGGATAGAGTTCCCTAGGGATAGCCGGGATAGAGTTCCTGAGGGATATCCGGGATAGAGTTCCCTAGGGATAGCTGGGATAGAGTTCCCTAGGGATAGCCGGGATAAGGTTCCCGAGGGATAGAGATCCCGAGGGATAGCCGGGATAGAGTTCCTGAGGGATAGCCGGGATAGAGTTCCCGAGGGATAGAGATCCCTAGGGATAGCCGGGATAGAGTTCCCGTGGGATAGCCGGGATAGAGTTCCTCAGGGATAGCCGGGATAGAGTTCCCGAGGGATAGAGATCCCGAGGGATAGCCGGGATAGAGTTCCCTAGGGATAGCCGGGATAGAGTTCCCGAGGGATAGAGATCCCTAGGGATAGCCGGGATAGAGTTCCTGAGGGATAGCCGGGATAGAGTTCCCGAGGGATAGAGATCCCGAGGGATAGCCGGGATAGAGTTCCCTAGGGATAGCCGGGATAGAGTTCCCGAGGGATAGAGATCCCGAGGGATAGCCGGGATAGAGTTCCCGAGTGATAGAGATCCCGAGGGATAGCTGGGATAGAGTTCCCTAAGTATAGAGTTAACCTAACCTAACTAAAAACCGAACCTAACCTAACCTAAATAAAAACCGAACTTAACCTAACCTAACTAAAAACCAAACCTAACCTAACCTAACTAAAAACCAAACCTAATCTAACCTAACTAAAAACCAAATCTAACCTAACCTAACTTAAAACCAAACCTAACCTAACCTAACTAAAAACCAAACCTAACCTAACCTAACTAAAAACTTAACCTAACCTAACCTAACTAAAAACTAAAACTTACCTAACTAAAAACCAAACCTAACCTAACTAAAAACCGAACCTAACCTAACCTAACTAAAAACCAAACCTAATCTAACCTAACTAAAAACTAAATCTAACCTAACCTAACTAAAAACCCAACCCAACCTAACCTAACCTAACTAAAAACCAAACCTAACCTAACCTAACTAAAAACCTAACCTAACCTAACTAAAAACCAAACCTAACCTAACTAAAAACCTAACCTATCCTAACTAAATACCTAACCTAACTAAAGACCAAACCTAACCTAACCTAACTCAAAACCTAACCTAACCCTTTTTTTTTGTTTTGGTAAAGCGGGGGAATCCTCATGGACACCCGCGACCCCGGGGGGAGCCGCGGGTAGTGTCAGACTCTTACTGACTAAACCTGAACCGCTGTGCTACGTCATCCGCGTTTTGCTGTCGGTGCATGGCGGCGCATAGCATTACTTCATGCACCGACCGCGGGCTTCCGCTGTTCTCGTTTTTCGGCCAGCGGGTTGCTCTTTCGCAAAATATGTTGGAGGCCGACGTGTAAAGGGCGTCGGCCTCCTCGCCAACAGCCGGCTGCGCGGAGACGTCTACTCCGCCCAGCGCAGACGCGAGGACGGCGCGAGGCCCATCGAAGGCCGGACACAGGGCCAACGTGTGCAGTGCGGTGTCGTCAGGATCACCGCACTGGTGACACGCTGTGGTGGCCTCTCTGTGGGCCACCCGGCACAAGTAGTGCTCGAAGGCCCCGTGTCCGGTCAACACCTGCGTGAGGCGGTACGTCAGTTTTCCGTACCGCCTCTCCGCCCACTGTTGTAGATGTGGGCGGATCGCAAAAGAGTTCTAGCCTGTGAGCAATTTTACAAGTGATAAAAATGATATTTTTTGAGTTTTAAACATTCTCACATGCTCTGCTGGCACTAAGACGTGAGTTCTGGACTCGAATCGAATTGTGCATTGCAGTTCTGCTATAGTTCTATCTAAAACAAAAGAGTTCTAGCCTGTGAGCAGTTTTACAAATGATAAAAATGATATTTTTCGAGTTTTCAAGTTTTCGCACAGGCTCTGCTGGCACCAGGACGTGAGTTCTGGACTCGAATCGAATTGTGCATTGCAGTTCTGCTATAGTTTTGTCTAAAACAAAAAAGTTCTAGCCTGTGAGCAGTTTTACAAATGATAAAAATAATATTTTTCGAATTTTCAAGTTTTCGCACAGGCTCTGCTGGCACCAGGACGTGAGTTCTGGACTCGAATCGAATTGTACATTGCAGTTCTGCTATAGTTCTGTCGAAAACAAAAGAGTTCTAGCCTGTGAGCAATTTTACAAGTGATAAAAATGATATTTTTTTAGTTTTTAAACATTCTCACATGCTCTGCTGGCACTGGGACGTGAGTTCTGGACTCGAATCGAATTGTGCATTGCAGTTCTGCTATAGTTCTGTCTAAAACAAAAGAGTTCTAGCCTGTGAGCAGTTTTACAAATGATAAAAATGATATTTTTCGAGTTTTCAAGTTTTCGCACAGGCTCTGATGGCACCAGGACGTGAGTTTTGGACTCGAATCGAATTGTGCATTGCAGTTCTGCTATAGTTCTGTCTAAAACAAAAGAGTTCTAGCCTGTGAGCAGTTTTACAAATGATAAAAATGATATTTTTCGAGTTTTCAAGTTTTCGCACAGGCTCTGCTGGCACCAGGACGTGAGTTCTGGACTCGAATCGAATTGTGCATTGCAGTTCTGCTATATTTCTGTCTAAAACAAAAGAGTTCTAGCCTGTGAGCAATTTTACAAGTGATATAAATGATATTTTTTAAGTTTTTAAACATTCTCACATGCTCTGCTGGCACTGGGACGTGAGTTCTGGACTCGAATCGAATTGTGCATTGCAGTTCTGCTATAGTTCTGTCTAAAACGAAAGAGTTCTAGGCTGTGGGAATAAGGCAATGAAAATGATATTTTCGAGTTTTCGATCTGCTGAAGTTAGCAGACCATTTTTTAAATTGTCTTTTTTTGGGACAAAAACGTCAGAACTATTTTTGAAAACTATCAGGAACTATAGAACTTACCTGCATGCGAAAGGAACACACTTTTTTTTGATCTGCTGCAAATTGATCTGCTACGGGAAGTTAGCAGAGCATTTCATTAATTTAAATTTTTGGGGTAAAAACAGCAGAACTATTTCTAAAAACTATCAGGAACTATAGAACTCAGCTGCATGCGAATAGAACTCTCTTTTTTTTTGATCTGCTGGACATTGATCTGCTAAGTTCACCCACATAAGAGGATCCTACTAATGTTATAATCGGGAAAGTTTGTAAGTATAGACCTGAATAGATGTTTGCTACTCGCATGCTTAAACGGCTAAACCATTTTGGATGAAATTTGGTATCGACTTACTTAACACCCCAGATTAAAACATAGGTTACTTTTACCAAATTGTCTAAAAGGTGGTATTTTGCATCTATAGCCGACACCCACGCGGCTGAAACCGCGGGAAAAAGTTAGTGTACAATTATCACTACCTATTCAATAGTATATTATTTTGCAATTAGGATATTTTAATGAATTCATGGTTCCTTCTTTGACGCTTTGCTTTTAATGTCTATGCCAAAACAAATTGACGGTGAAAATTATACAACTATTAATTGTTGTCGTTTCCATTGTGGGCGTTTGTTAATAGTTATAATAGAGTAAACTTCTCTAGTTCTCCATCAGAATCTAGTTTGCCACATTCAGTAACACCACAGTTTTGAGGTTTGATACAGGCTTTGGTGTCGAGATCCGTTTATGTAAAGTTAGAACTTGCCGTCCCACTGGCTCAAAATCAAAAGTCATTTATTCAAATTAGGCTAAAATGTAGGAGTTTTGAATGTCAAGATACGTAATTATTGACAGCACCCCATCGCCCACCCTTCGCCGCTTCCTGTGTTATTGTTGCGGGAGAAGAAACGACAAGCTGTCTTTCAATTTACAATATTCTAATAAAAGTAGGAACCTTGTCAAATAAATAAACAATTGAAGTTGATACAAACTATTATGAATTTATAACTATTTAGTGACTAGACAGCAGGCCAGCCACCTTTCAATAGCTCCATCCCATATTTGGTTAGTAATCCTCATGATAACGGGAGTTCAATTAAATGTAGGTTCTGCCACAACCTCCTTAAATGATTTATTGCAGTTATTGAAGAAAGACGTTATTCTACGCGACTCTAGTGCACTGTGACACAAGAGAGCCCCCCTCAAGAGCCATAAACTTTAAGACGTGACAGAAAGCGCACAGGTACTTTATGCACGTAAAAATGCACGTGCCTCTAAAACGACATAGGTAGCACATGACATTAGTAATTCCTTAGACCTATTTCCTTTTCTGCCAGGGGCGAGGTGAATGCAAAAGCGAACCACGTACCCCCGGCCATAAGCAGATGAGGAGGACGCTCCAGTAGGGTTAGTTTCCCTTAATTGAGCAAGTAACTATCTTCATGTAAACCTTCCTTCAGGATCTAATCTAACAATATTTGCCAACTTAAATTTAATACTAAATCCAACTATACCAGTAATTTAGCCTAAGTTTCAACTTTATGCTCAAATTTCGAGGTTTTCGAAGTTATTTCATGAACTTAGTGCGTGACATAAATTGAGAAAGATGGTTTAATAATGGATGGATATTTATCATAATGCCAGCGTAAACTGTCTGGACGCTAACGACGACCGACCTGGTTTGCATTTACAGATTAATGAAATTCTGTTGTTCTTACCAAGTATGTATGTTTTCCTACACCACAGAGAGCGGAGCTTGATATACTGTATGTACTGTAGAACAACATAACTTTGCTAACCGAAAATAAAATAAGATCGTCAGTTGGAGTATTGTTAAATTGATGTGGGCAAGCTGATTGCAGACTATATGGCTCGAACATATAATAAAATGTGCTTTAAAACACTCAATGAAAAATTAGCTTTACTTTCAAATTAGATTCCCACCATTTCTCAAGAACTCTCATTAGTAAGTATAACCTATTAGACAAAAAAAGAATTCAGCAAATAGGTCCAGTCGTCTTTGGGTAATCGGTAACCATATATAAAAAACTAAAAGATTCCGACGAATTGAGAACCTCCCCCTTTTTTAAGTCAGTTAATAGAGCAATTACAGATTCAGGACACAACAAACAACTTCTTAGATTTTTTTTTAATAGGCTATATGAGTTCTCACAGCTAGGTAAGTGGCTCTATCGTTATCCTCGAAATCTGTCTTTCTTTTGTAATTTCTGGTCACGTGCACCTCGCATATCTGATGAGATCTTCACACAAATTTTGTCGTGGACGACCTCGCCGACGATGCTCACCCTAAAGGCGTCGGGTGGGTGACGATCTTCGGTCATCGATCACTTACTTTGCTACTAGTTTTAATTTCACTGCCACACTATGCTAGACACACAAAGGAAACCAATTAAAGGAATGCAAATAAAAGACGTAACAATCATTCAAAACAGTTTAATATCTACCTTTCTGAATTCAAAGGTATTGTCTTTTTTTAACAACCGTATTTTCTTTTAATAAATATACTTAACGGAGACATTTTTGTTATTATTGTCTCAAGCTATCGCATTTTATAACTTCAAGGCGTTCGCGTAATAATATTCAAAGCATCTTTGTATCGCCATCTCCATTGCCGGCCGTATTTAGTACGTATATCATGATTCGCTGGATTTTTAAGCTTGTAAAAGCGAGACAGCACTATATTGTAAATTTCTGCGTCTCGCTTACATGACGCATAAATCCTACTCATTTTCCAGCTCTTTGCACTACCCTAACTTAGCAATAATTGCATTGATAGCCGCGTAGCAACCTGATATTAATACTATGATGTAAAATACTAGTAGCAATGCGTTCTTCCATAATATGTATGAGTATTTGCCCAACCCTCGTTCCCACCTATGCACTGTTTGTACCACCACTGGGATGAGAAGACCGAGAGTCGAAAAGAAGATGGCGCCGACCAGGCCGATTAGCAGCTCTAGATCTGGTACTGCAACTGCTAACACCACTGGAAAAGAAAAATACGGACATGTTAGCTGGACATGATATGAAAAAGGGAAAATTACTTCTAAAATTCCATACCAGAAAAAAACTTAGATTACTCCGCTTGGAGTAAGTCGTTTTATTGTGATGAAAGTCCTCGTTTTATGTCTATTTCTGAAAATTTTGACCGTTTCGCTAATGTTGCATTTCTGCAAAAACAATTTTCACTCATATTTTGTCTTTATGAATGGGGATAAGTTATTGTATCCATAGGGATAATATTAAGATAACATCATATTTGTTTGTCCTGGTTTATGAATATGTATCCTTTGTTTTTGTTAGCCCAAAGGCAATATAAACAATTGGGTCCGCACGGCACGTGGGAAAATTAAAAATAGGAGCCTGTACCTATTTATTGGTAGGTATAAGCTTTTATTTTCCTGTCCAAGTAAATTAATTACCACAATCAACACAGTTGATTGTAGAGCATCGATTGGGTAAATATTTGTTTATTGAAAAAGCTATTATGAAGTTTATTTACAAAGGTAACTTTTGGGAAACAAATTCGATTAGGAGCGAGCTTAAAGGAGGAATGGTGTAATTATTTCTTTTGTACGCAAAACCAGTTAAAAGGCTTTTTGTTACACCTACGTATAAATAGACTATTTAATTGAGTTATAGAAATATTAACTTCCTTTGGAAACGATAATCTGTTTCTAAAAGAAATTTGGACATGTCATTATTTCGTAAGCACGATTCCGTTTTTGAATCCCACTACCTACCTATACACGTTTAAAGAAGATTAGAGAAGAAGATATCTATAGATGATTATGCTTTTCTATCTAAGCGGATCAGGTTTTAGTTAGCGCTTATGCTAACTAAAACCGGATATGCATATATCAAAAATTCTTTGTAGGTTTTAACTCACCAGTCAACACCACACTGACAGTCCTGAGCACAATCTGGCTGGTGTTATGGTAGTCCTTCCTGACGCGGCACTTGATCCTCGTCCATATGATGTCCATAGGAGCATACATCTGAAGGCAGTAGGTGAACAGCACTGCAATCGCCACTAGGACCTTCGCTGTTAAAGCCAAACTGCGGACAAAGTAAAGGAGGATTTTGAAATAAATGATTGGGTCAATTGGTATTTGTTTTTCTCTTGCTTAAATAAGATGCTGGCCAAAAACTTTGACACATTTCTTTCCAGAACACTCTGTCTTTTGTGATTTCAAGCCACGTGCGAACAATCCTTAATATTTCATCATGTCCGTATGTATTATTTTGTCTAGAAACATCTAAAGGGCGAGCTAGAAGATTTGTGGATGTGAATAGGGAATTTTGAACTTACGTTTAGCGACCTTTGAAACTTAGTTGGTAGAGTGACTGGTGTGATGAACCAGTAGTCGCAGTATTGGGTTTGAGGTATACATTATTTGATATTTATTTTTAACTAATTATTTTTTTTGCAATTTCTTGTCGAGTATTCTACGCTATATTTTCTAATTGCAAATAACAACTCCTACAAGTTTCCCAAAACTTGTGAAAAGGAGATGGAAGCTAAAATGTCATTCATGTAACTCAGTAATTAAGTTGTGAGGGACTACTAGTTAGTGTAACTAAATAGTTTGATTAGCAACTTATCAATGTAACTAGGTCAGATGATGGACCACACTCTAAAAGTGATGTTTTACTAATATGAACCCTATTACAATGCAGTAAGGTGGTAAACTTAGTAAAAACTGATAAAATAATACCAGCCTACAAATTAAAGTCTCACTGCTGCGCACAACCTCTACCCATATAGGGAAGGTTTGAGCATTGATCACCCCGTTAGCTTATAGCGGATTGACGATGACAGATTCCAATATTTGGAATCCAGGTTTCCCCACGATATGTGTCCTTTACCATTTCTCAGTAAATGTTACGCTTAAGATACTACTAAGATATCTCAGTAGTGTCTTAGAATAATTAATAAAGTACATGTAACTATGAAAAAGTCACATCGCTACTCTTCACTAAGGATTCAACTGGCACCTCGTTCATACCGATACACATATAGAACCGTAAGTGAGAGCTAATATTAAATACAGCATATTTTCTACAACACCATAAATAGCAGGTTGATCCTGTGAATAAACCTTAACTTAAGAAACATTGTAACAAGAAAAAGCTGCTTTAAATATTATCATCCCATGATACTCGGAAACCAGGAGATATGGCCAGTTTATTCGTTACGCAGAAATACTGCAGATAATAACTTGAAACATTCTCCTTAATCCTCAAGAGAAGGTAATTGATAAACCGGAAAACGTTGAAATACCTTTGTCTTATTCATTTTCTTATCGCTTTTAAAATAAGGTGGATAGACGGTTTTAATTTATTCAAAAGGAACGTTTTTATTTTCTTGGTATTTGTAAAAATATTTTGTTTTATTTTCTTTTTTGAAAACATCATATTTTGTGATAGAATTTTAATTCTTCATCATTTTTCTAAGGTAGTCCACTGATGGACATATACCTCTCCAATTGTATCCTTTCTTTATATGTATACGGTTGTATTGAGCGATATACTTACTTACTTATTTGAAAGAAATAGCATAAAAAAAATGTTTCTGCTGTCTGATGAGCAACAATAAAGCAATATTTTTTGTTGTCACGTTGCTTTTATAACGCATTAAATCTATCAAACAGGTTGTATTTCAAAGTGTTAGTAAGTAACCTGGTAACAAGCAAACTTATCTACGTAAGCCAGTTTGCGGTGCAATTTCTCCTGTTTATGTGTAGTTCTGCAATGCAGCTAGAATGTCTAATAAACTTCAGACCTTTAGGTGCTACTAATTTCCGGAGCGCTTTCATCTTTACACTTTGCCAAGGTTTTACAGCGGGGAGATGCGATTACACAGAAAATTTTGTTTGCATTTTTGAAATAGTTTCTGAACCAGCCATTGTTATGTAGGCTTTTTAAAAAATAGCAGCTTGTTGCGGGTTCAAAGTAACACACGCTAATCGTGGATTAAGTGAAGGACTGATTGATAATAAATCCAATTTATTAATAATTATAAAAAAGGTAATAGTATCGATAGACTATCGATATTTAAACTAATTTAAAAAAATATTTTTCGGTTAAGCTCACATGTTTAAAGGAATGACAGTGTATCTTTCAACAATGAAATGATTGTGAATTCCTTGGTTCTGTTAAGTATTTGATCTTAAAATTGCAGTTGAGGAAGCGTGAAAGCGCACTACACACCATAGTGCAGCGTAAATCTTCTACAACGGCAAAAATATTACTTGAAGAAGTGGCAGAAGACCCTCCGTTCTTGTTTTATAGAGTAGTTTTAAAAATATCATAAACACGTGTTATCTAAAATAAGCGATAATTAAGTTTTGTGAATGAAAAAACACGACTGAACAAAAAGGTCAAATTTAATAATAGGTACATTTCAATCATAAATGTCAAAAAAATAATTTCAGGTAGTCGTTATTGGTAATCAAGGAACCAATTACTAAATAAGCACTGTTGAGCAACTTAATTATAACAGAAACAACTTTGATGCCGTTAATTCCAATTTAGGTTCTTTGAAATCGGCTTAGAAGATAATTCATCAATTGAGTTTCTCCGTATTGTTTAAAGGTAAATATCAAATGGTATTTCTTGTGAAACCCACAGATGTTTAGTACTTTCAATGTTTTAATTGAAAAAGTAAGTGAAGACAATGGCTTTCCTTATTTTTCTTGATAGATTTTGATTTCAACATGAAATTTCGGTCTTTTTTTCTTTCGATCTGTGAAAGGCTTTTGGGGAACCTAACTGACAGATCGTTCCACGTTTGTATAGCATTTATGAGCGACTAGCCGTTGCACGCGATTTTACCCGAGTGAATGTCGGTTATAGTTGCAAAAACATTATCCTTCTCTGAAGCAATCGGTTAAAAAGTGGCTTATGTGTTAATCCAGGAAGCGTCTTGCCGTTTAAGCGCGAAAGAGTAACAACAAACAAACTTTCACGTTTATAATATTAGTAGGATTAAATTCTCATGCTATTTTCTTTCTTTTGATCTGAGACAAGCCTTTGGGGAAGGTAACTCACAGCCCACAGATGGCTTTGTATTGTATTTATAAACTATTACTTCAGTCTGTCTTAGCTTCAACTTCCCAGACACCTCAGTCGTGGGCTTAATTCGTCACGGAGCTTATAACGTAGTTGAATTAATTGTGGAACAATTTAAACTCCCAAGAGTAACTTAAACTAATTAGATTTGAAACTGGTGAGAGAAAACCGTTGTACTAACACTAACTCGGTATGCAAAAGTTAAACATACTAAGTTTTATAAGATTCCTTTTGAAACTAACAGAATATCTTCTTTGGTTTCGCTAAGTGATAGAACTATACTCGTAATCCTCTGTAGATAACAAACTTTTTCCTAGGACGCACAAAGCAATTTGTTATCTTATAGTTTGCGTCGGGGTCTGTGTTGTTTTATTTGTTTTTTTCTTTTAAGCTACAAGTCCAGAGACAGTCGGACAAGCCACTTAGAGACCAGATATGTTCAATAGGCGAAAATTCCACATTTCTCTACAACAGACCTTTGGCATGGGTTGAAGTAACTAGCCTCTTCATAACGACAAAAAAAGCTCTAGATATTTAACGTAAAAAAATTCTTGAGCCTACTTTTCAGTCATAAAATCTAGACCCACTACACGGATACTTTAAGCCTAATATTTACGATCCAATATTTACGGTTATTCAATACATTTCTTAGAATTTCGTTAAAGCTCTAGGGATGGATTTATTCAGAATACAAATCGTTTTAGGGTCACTGCAATGCGTGTCGTTTGTCTGAAATAGGTTTAGTTTTTGCGAAATACGAACCTATAAAAGTTTGACTACTTTTTTTTGTGAACAGCTTATTTGTCAATCGCTTGTACGTGAAAACTGTTTGGATTTTCCTTACCAATTTTTTTAGAAACTATACTATAGCAAGATGTTCATCTCTATCAAACTATTTTGTTAACATATTCAAATATACTTCAATTCTGTTTTAAGCTTCTATTAGATGCAAAACCTGATAGAAAGGAAGAGCTTCTTATTCCCTTTCAAATGACATTGCTCGTATTAACAGCTCGTGAATCTCTGTGACCTAAAACATTTGCAAATCATCTCACCATAATATAGGGACAGATGAACAGAAAATCAGGACAAGACTCGTGTTACCAAGATTAAAGCAGCTAACTAGTTTATTCAAGAAAATTGTGTAAGTAATAGAAAAGCACAGTGCCGTTGTGACCTCATTTCTAAACCTCATTATCATTACCAAGATAATAAGAGTTCTTTTACGTTATCCGATACGATATCGGTATCGAACGTCGATCCGATAATGGCGAAAGTAAGATGTATGAAATATTATTATGTAGCTCCGATATCCGATATCGGGTCATATAATGGGAAGAACAGACTCATGTTTCATACATATGACTTCCTCCGATATCTGACCGACGTCCGAGCCGATATCGGATCGGATAGTGTCAAAACGTACTAACAATGTCCTGCTAATAAACAAGTTTCTACATCTCTGGTATGACAAAAAGGTAGTACATATTTTCGTAAAACAAAAAAAAGTGACCCGTTTTTGAGCAGTACATTTTTAAACCTAATCTCTTGAAATATATTCGCAAAACCTAGAAAAAGTGACCCCATTTTTGTGTTTTTCATTAGACCACAGTAGTCTACATAATCTTCAGAGTGCAGATGCAAAATAGCACCTCATTTGGCTTTTGAGACCGCGGATTATCGCATTTCCATTTTACTTGACACACATTATTAAGTCCCTTTGATGAGCTCGCAATCCGAATACAAATTCGCTTACGTGATTTTTATATGCTCACAACAATTTCCCTAATAACTATGCGATATATCAAATTGCTGTGGTACGAACACGTTGTCAATTTCGTACATAGGTACATTCTCCTTGATCCATTGATTGTGTTGGAAATTTCACACGTAGCAATTTTACGAAGCAAATTAAGCTTTGATTTTTCATGCGACACAATATTTGAACTGGTGAATAACAAATACGGTACGATGTAGTAGATGTACTCTAGTAGTAAGGGATAAAAAATTGTAACAGGCTTGTGGTTCCGACTTATTTTTTTTTCTATCCAAGTAGAAATCCTCATGGATCGTTTTTTCTTCAGGTGAACGAAGGGGTGTACCGGTCATTTACCGACTATAACCACTGGACGCGTCTGCCTGTGACCTGGGGTAAGGGGTTTGGTTTTTCTTTCACCGTGCCTCCAGACGCTTGTGGTTACCCTAAAGACCTATCTAATACTATAACTCGTATACAACTATAAAGGTATATTGTTTCAAGACCTACGACCACCTTTATTTAAAGTTGTCTCAGATAAAAATGAATTAGGTAATGATAAAAGTTCAAAAGAATTAGTATGTTTACCTTCCGTTTCAAATTCAAATGAGACCTTTCCAATTCCAAATTGTCTAGTAACTTATCGGGTGTAGGCATCGGGTCCTAATTTCCATTCGAGTGCCTATTACCCCCAGTGGTGACCGCAAAATTGGTGTTAAAGTTAAGCCTCATACTGAGAACAGAAATTAATGGTATAGACGTTAAAAAAAGTATCGTATCCCGTCGTACTTGAGGTCGTTGGCTTCGCAGTTTCGAGTTTATAATAATATTACAATTTCCCGGGAAATTTATATGTTCAATAGTTATATGATCGAGGTTTGAGAGTTAAATTATTCGTGTTGCCATTAGAGCTTATGAGCGCATTTTTAACGGCAAATATTGAATGTTAGTCCCGAAAATTTTCGGTCAACTTACGGACTACTCTTAGTAAATCAAAGATTAAAAAAAATAATCAAATAGGGTCTAATAAGAAAAGCGACCCATCGTTGCCAATAATTACGATTCCTGTAAGTTAAGATCTGTAAACCACTATGTCAAACGAATGATTGTCATGTAATCTACGAACTTAGTTAATCAGAAAAATTTAATAGATAAAATAGAGAAGTAATAACAGCTTCTATTTGATACTCACGTTTCACCTTCCGGCAGATTCAACGTAATGCTCCCCAGGACGCCTTCTCCATACTTCAGGTAGCCGAAAATCCCCACGACTCCATACAAAGCTGCCACGAAGACCATGGTCACGTTCAGGACACTGGGGCAGCCGAGGAAGTGCTGGGGCTTAGCCATCTCGTTCTCTACCGGCATGACGACGTTGATGCCTTCCATCGCGAAAATTGCTGTGCTGGTGACAGAAAATGTAGGAATGAGTAAGAGTAACTAGATGCATGGATAGCCAAGTGATAGAGGTTACCACGCCGAACCCACTGTGCGCAACGTGTGGCGGGGCCAATCCCCGCGTAGGACAAGAATTTGTGCGATCCACGAGTGCTTGTTCTGAGTCTGAGTGTTTATGTGCATGTTACTTGAATTTTAGTGAAACCTACCACGACGATTTTGACGAAAGGATTAAATCCGTGCGTTTTTTTTAAATCGCAAAGTAGGTAATTAGATCGTGGTAGAAAGTGTTTGTGGGCGTAGATAGGCAATGTCTTTCACGATAGAATAGAAAACAAATGGAAAATTTCGGAGAAATGTGACTTGTCTACACATCAGAGCCACTAGAAAATTACATTTCTGCAAACGCTAAACCTGACGATTCGTTGAACTGTATTGATATATTGAAGTTTTCTATTATGTTGCACTGTAACTTGTCTAGGCCTTATGTTGCCTGTGTGCCTTAACATTTCAGAGAATAAATTTGCGTGGCAGTTGTAAAACAACGTATCATTCTCTTCAATCTGTGTACTTCGAGCCGAATATTGTATTCTAAATAATTCACTTTTATTCAACCGTCGTTTATTCAAATTAGGGTATGTAGCACTTTTTAAACGTCAAGATTACACGATAGATGTCAACTCTACATTACTCTCCGAATATTTATTGTATAAACACCCCAATGTTTGTAGTGTCACGAACAGGTTTTCAGTTTACAGTATTTTAAATTTTAGTTATACGTGTAAACATGTCTGTTCTGGATAAGAGTCAAGAAGCGAATGTCTTATAAGTTACAGTTTTCATTGTGTTGAATACTAACAATAAACTTTGAGAAGTAGCCCAAACATCTTGAAATAAGTTAAACGTCACCTCAAGATTAACTTTAATAAACTAAGCTTGTTAAAGTTTCGTTGTGAACTTACTTTATAGGGAGTTTCGAAAGGGATACCAAAAAGGTTGGTTAGGTTATAATTGTAAGAAGATTATTTTTTTTATGTTTTAAATCTTCTTAAGAAACGTTTTACATTTCAGTTTTGGGCAAATACACGCTATTGCAGCTGTAAATATATTACTAAGACTCTTTCCATATAGAAAAGGGGGAACATCGGTCCTTATGGTAAACTCGAGTGACATATTAATACCTATTACCAGTTACAAAAATCAATTTACCTGAGGAACAGAGGCCATTTTTCAACGCTGGCAACCATCTCCACATTATCAATGGGAGGTAGATCAGTAAACGTGTAATAGCATGTTATTCCGAAGGTTATCACCAGACACACATTGGCGAATACTGAGAACGGCACAAGGAACTTCAAGTGTCGGATCTGAGTGATCAAGATGAGTGGTAGGAGAAGGATCCCGCAGTAGACTTCCACTTCAAACTTTTTTGAGGGAAAGAAGTGGTCGAAAATCTGAAAAAAAAACAAATAATAAATCATTAAAAACATATTTTGTAATTTGCTTCTTCTATCGAGAATGGATGGCCTATTTTACTTGGAGAATGCCAGTAGATTTTTTTAAGGTAATGCGACTAAAAAAATTGAGTGCTTTACCCTGTTAATTCCGCGGAAGAGTCAGAGAGGCATTCAATGTTTAGTTTTAAGTAAAACACAATACTTTGAATATTACAATTCCTATATAGTTATGCTTGGTGTAAATATATTTTACGGGTCAGAAGACTATTGTTAGGTTAAACAGTACTTAGTTTAAACTTATTTGTTTAAGGATGTAATAAAAGAAACCGTAGCATAATAATGTTACTATTTTCTTCAATATCTTCATGGCTCTGTGAGGTTTGTGTTCAGTACATTCTTGCTTTAAGTTGGTTACATATTTTTCGTCTATTGGCCTTTAGAGAGCAACCAAGGAAAATGTATAGCTAATGTTTTCTTCTAACATTTACTTTGCAGCCTTTATAGAGCCTTTTGGCAAGCTTCGCTAAACATTCCCAAATACAATTTATGTCTAATCACACACTCTGGTTAACCTAAATCTTTTTTAACGCCTTCTCTTTATAGACTCGTCGAAAAAGGGTTCTAAATAAACAGATTAGAAGATTAAACAAATGGCTGGTTAATTTCATATTTATCTTTGACATTACCAAACGGATCAAATTAAATTTAGGCCCCTTGTAAAGGTCTTTATTTAGTTCGTTATTTCGTGTAATTGAAGGTGTTATTTTTGAAAGCATTTAGGTTTTTTGATGTTTTTACGTCGCTCTACTACAATTACTTTGGTATTCAAAAAACACAGACCCAGGTCCCGTCTGAGTTTTCAGATTAATTAGGTTTGATTTCTTAAAGTTTGTTTTTTATTTAACGAGCACATTTTATCAATAGGTATGCTACAGCCTTTTATCAACTCGTCACTGAGAGAATTGCTTTTTTACATAGAAAATGATTTTATAGACTGTTTAGTTATACCGTACGAGGAAAAACGTGTACACTCGATTAAACATTTAAACTTTAATTTCTAGTCTAATGATAATACATAATTTCAATTTGTGTGTCTACTTGTGGACAGCGTTGTGGGTTACATTATAACCACTAAATTGCAATTTTTATTAGTTGTAAGATTGTATAATGTAACTTTTTAATAAAAATAAAATAAATTTAATCGTGTAATTTTCTTTAAAATTAAACATTTTATGTTTCACTTTCAATATCAGGAACAATTTATAGCAGTTGAAGAAATTTCTAAGAAAAAGAACTATTGCAAATATTTAGCCGTGTATACATGCTTTTGCTCGTGACTGTGCTCATCTGCACTAGATGGGGACGGTCATGTTTGACTCGAATCGGCTGGTTTCTTCAACTATATGAAGAAGTGCAACACATGTTAACATGGATAGAGACGCTCCACAGACATCGTTTTCATTGCTTGAAAAGACGGTTAGGCCTATTGGCAAATATATTGGCATTATACTTAAACGTTATAACGCTTTACTCACGCGTATTTATCGGGATAGCCCGACTAGTTTCGGACCCAACCAGAGTCCTTAATCATGAGCTGACGCGGCGCGCGGCGGCGGGGTCGCGAGTCCGAAAGTAGAGAGTGAAACTAGTCGGGTTATCCCGATAAATACGCGTGAGTAAACCTTTATATCGTTTAAGTATGAATCATCCTCACGAAAGTTATTATAAATATATATATAGGCATTACTTTATAGCAACCATTCCAGGCATTCCAGAATACTCTTATTCTTTATTCTTTGTCAACAACTGTAATGTTCAGATTAAGTAATTCAGGCTAAGATTTGGGGTTTTCAAAAGAAATAT
This sequence comes from Chrysodeixis includens, assembly GCA_941860345.1. NCBI lineage: Eukaryota > Metazoa > Arthropoda > Insecta > Lepidoptera > Noctuidae > Chrysodeixis > Chrysodeixis includens. Next base: position 1,830,565 of record OW796099.1, on the reverse strand, counting down.
CACAGTCGTTACACAACATTTCAAGTTCATTGTTACCAGAAGGAATAATGGAAGTTAATGGTTTAACTTAGAGACCGTGAAATGACGATCTCAGAAATTATATATTAATATCATCGCTTTGAGTTTCGCCACGTCATTTGAAGGGCATTTATAATGGGGCCTCAATGACGTAATGACGTGATTCTAAAAATAAGTATCAGATATTCCAATGCGCTGTTCTACTAAGGACATGTAATTAACAGCGAAATTAGATAGATTTTCAAAAAAACATTAGATACGATTTTGTTTGGTCTCAAATCAATAAAAAACCCAAAGATATAACGCATCAAATATGGTGAGTCGTATGGAGTGAATAAATTACCACGGCTGCTGTTTCAATCATCTGTCATAGATGCTAGAGGCCAATGATGATGATGATGGAAGTGGGGTAGTTACGTCACTTGTCAGTAAAAAGTGCTCTGAGTCGTGACGTTACACGAGATTTCAACTCTCTGTATAGTCTTCATTATTAATTTATGCAATAAAAAAAAACATGTCTAATATCATTGGAATTTATCTGATCTCTAATTAGTTGTTTTTATTAAATTATCCAAATATGTAGGTACAATTTTTGTGCTGATTTTCGATAAAATGAAACATTTTGCAACAATGTTGATTGCAATATTCCCAGAGCAATCAAATCGACGTCATTTACATAGTCATATCGCAAAAATATCAAATTGGTTTTTATTTCTAGTTTGTATTTGCTCGTAGTTTTGTTGCTTGTTTACATTTCTAGCCACTATATTGTATACACATTCAACATACAACATGTTTTCCGACCCTGGTCATATTAATAAGCATAAAAAAAAAACAAAAAAAGGAATAGTCAATTTGAAAATGAAAATTTTAACGACGATGAACATTGTTTTTTTTAATGTAAAGTATGAAGGTGTATTATTATGTAGGTACTAGCATCCTACCCTAGTTTCGCACGGGTGCAATTAAAAACTGATGTATAAATCTAAATCTTAAACATTCTATCTATAAAAAACCATACCAATATCCTTTGCGTAGTTTCAAAGACGTAACGGTACGTTCACACGGCGTCGAGAGTTTCTCCACCGAATCGGTTTTTTGCAGGATTCGGTTTAGTGGCAACAGTATTTCAATGAATGAGTTCACACATGCATTCGGTTTTTGTCGTGTCTTGAAACCGAATGCATGTGTGAACTCATTCATTGAAATACTGTTGCCACTAAACCGAATCCTGCAAAAAACCGATTCGGTGGAGAAAATCTCGACGCCGTGTGATCGTACCGTAAGCGTATATGTTAGGTTCTTTTTTAAACGACTCCCGCACTAAGGAATTTAATCCTTGCGTCGCGGAATGTTTCACAGACATTCAATTCACATGCACGAAGATACCTAGATTCCGAACAAGCATTTGTGGATCGTACAAGTTCTTGTGCGACGCGGGGATCGAACCCGAGTCACGTCGGATACCCTTGTTTTATGTGGTGATATAGTAAATCTACGTCTAAACTTAATTCATAAAACTCGGTCAGTCAAATTACCTTTCAATATAATATATTTGGAAATAAGTTGTTATTTTGTTTGACGAAGCCGATTTAATTTTGGTCACGGATAATGAAAGTTTTCAAAGTTCCTGCAAAACCGAATATCGTGTTCATAATTTAATCCATCAATGTCAAAATAGATTTAGTGATTAATAAATACGTAAAGTTTGGATTAGATTCCATTTTGATAAAACTTTGCTTGAAGTTAGTTTAAACTCAGGGACAGGGCACAAGGCACATGGTCTCCAAATCTCATATTAAGTACAAGTAAGTTCATTTTATAATGAACTGGAGTTCAACTCTTGACCCTGCCCAACTGGAGTCTTTAATCACGAGCTGACAAAGCACATGATTAAGGACTCCGGTTGGGTCCGAAACTAGACGAGCTATACCGATAAAATTAAATACGCGTGAGTAAAGCGTTAACATATAATTATGAATCCAACTCGCGACAGGATATTACAAAAAGAAACTCATTTTATACTAAACTTACTGTTTAATTCGGTTATTTCTTCTTAACGAAAAAATGTATTAAAAAAAGATGTTTTTCAGTCATTTTTTAAAAGATTTTTTTTTGCAATTATACCTACATATCCAAGCCGCTGGCCGACCTTTGAATTAGGCTAGTTAAATACTCGTATGATTACGGTGGACATAAATAAGGTATAATACATTTTCTTTATTAATAACACACACCAATATATTCACTAACTAGCTGCTGCCCGCGACTTTGTCTGCGAGGTATTGAAGATGTGTAGTGCTGTACAAAAAGTAAAGCTAAATAACGTTTAATGCCAGCTCCCTAATCCAGTTCTATCCAAAACTAATTTCTTAACTTCCTAATCATAACCTCTAGTCTTACAAACACATTTGACTGTTAGTTAACACCGCTAGTTTTTTGCTGTGGCCGCTATCTTGCACTGATTTGACAATTTGGATTAAAGGGCTTGAAAACGGACGATGGCAAAGAAGTGTGCCGGACTCTTACTGGCTAAACCGCCGGAGTGCTTCTCCGTTTCCTATAGTCCGGGGCCACGGGAACGCTTCAGCAAACTACCGCGAACCCCGAAAGGAGAGCTCTTTTTAAGGGGAGCTTCTTCATTAATGTGGAGCCAGCTTTCTCCAGTCCTTATTAAGAGGCGCGTGGAAGCACCGCGCTCGCCGTCTTTGCCTTTATCCAGTACAGTAGACTGCCCCGAAACTACTGCCGTAGGCTATTTATGGTGGTGGGAGGAGGCCCATTAGGCCCTTCTTCTACCCCTTGCTCGTCGGACACGAATTGGGTGGTCAGATGAAGCCTGCCGTGCTCTTTCCACTTTTTCTTTGAGTGTCATCACTTCTTCGTAGAACTTGGTGACGGCACACCAACTAACCGCGGACACTTTGCCCACTCTAAGTGATGTGACATCGTCTGTACGGAGATGTCGCATTCGCACTGGATGTGAGAGGGGTCTGTAGAGCCAAATTTGCTAAATTTTGTTTGCCTACCTACTTGGGTTCTTAGACAGTTGAATGCTTTCCGAAAAGACCACTGCAAGGTTTCTCCGGGCGGCAAATGTTCCTGAGGTAGGACATAAGTAGTAGGTGGTAGATGTCGATCTGCCCAGATCTTGCACTGAGCTCGAGTTGGAGTTTCAATAGTAGCCAGTGTACATCGGAGGAAGCTCTTTTGGCTCTTAAGTCTACCCAAATTAAGACTATTCTAACGTCAGGTAGAGCAATGCTAACCAGGGGGAGAACTTATTGAGCGGGGTTGTTTTTAAACACCTAATTAGATATTATTCGACACGTTTCGTTGAGCTCTGTGCGCTGTGGTGTGGAGAACGGCAAGCGCCGCTCTCCATTTGGTGGATGTATGTACGTGCAGCAAATTATTCCGGGCACCGATCTTTTATTTTCCTTTCTTTCTACCCCTTGACGGACGAATTTTCAAAATCCCGTCTTGATGCTTACTTACATTACTATCAAAGTTTCAAGTTTCTAGTTCTAGTAGTTTGAGCTGTGTTACGCACACATAACAAAACATTCGCGGGAGTACGCGTGCGGCGCATACTCGTAGGTACAAAATATTAAGCAGATATTAATAATAACAGCCTATCTTTATTATACTTTTACATACGCAACTACCCTATACCATCGCAATTGGTGCACAATTGTGGTAGTGTATACGCACTATCAAGTCTTTAAAGCCACGCGTTATACAAAACAATATTGCAATCAACAGCTAGTTAATAAAGTATAGTAAATCTTTTACCGTCCAAACTATTTTTTTTTGTTTTGAAAAATACAAAGCTCGTTTTTCCCTGACCCGGCTATTTTCATTTCTATATTGTAAGCCAAATAACATGTTAATATTGACGTCAGAACATAAAACCATAGCAACAGTATTTTGGTCGCTACGGTGACATTTTCAGTAAAACCAGTTACGTGTTCTTTAAAAATAAAGGTTTATTGCTAAGATCCAAATGAGACAATTAATAAATCTTCAAATCAAATCTAATAGAATGAAAAATCTTCAAATAAATTTTAATGGAATGAAAAATAAAGTGTTATGCGTATAATGTAACGGGATAGACTTCTTTAGTGATGGGATGTAGTGCTACGATGGATAGGTAGTCGATATGTTTCTGGAATAAGAAATGTATATCGTGCGTAGTTCAATTTTTATTTTTTAAAAGCGTCTAATTATAATGATAAAACAACGCAACATTATAAGATTGGTTAAAAAGTTGCTAAGGAAAAATATTAACATTTTATTCGTCCAAACTCATATCTAAGTCAAAATAAGTAGTCATAAAATATTTATATTGACAGGTATATACACGTAGTTACACTGCACAACTAAATAACACACTAATTTTTATAACAAAATGAAAGAGAATTAAATGTATGCTGCGAGTATCGACAGCGATATAAATATTTTTCGAATGTCCATCCCTAGTCATGTGGTACTGAGAGACGTCAACATCATACAGGCAACTGTCACCCGCACTATTTAGCCACGGACGCGCAGGTGCGAGGCGTGTACGTAATCTGATAGAATATTAGAATCTTAACAAATGTTCGAGGTGATTCTTTATATTGGCATAACTTTTTTATTAATCAACCGATTGACATGAAATAAACACTAAATGTGATGGGAAGCTTACTACAACATATTAGTGAAAACCGCATTTCAATCGAATAAGCCGTTACTGAGATTAGCGTGCACAAACACCACTTTTCTAGAATTTTATTATATGTATAGATAGAGTATCATATTTCTTATTTCTCGTGACGTTCATTTAGGATTTGTCTTCTCAAGATGGATTGGTCAGATTGATGAGACGGCTCGAAAAAATATCACGTCGTCAAGTGACGGTTTTATGACGTGAACTATATTATGTCGAAGATGTATAGTTTTATATTTAGACAAAAAAAAATGTGATTTATCGAGAATTTCACCTCACCATATTACTAAGACTCCGCTGTCTGTCTGTCTGTCTCCAGGCTGTATCTCATAAAGCGTGATAGCTAGAAAACTTGAAATTTTCACAAATGATACATTTTCGTTCCCGCTATAACAACAAATACTAAAAATTAAAAAAAGAGCGTTAAGGGGGGTCCAAATACAATAAACGTGTATTGCTCAATATTAAAAATGGTAATAGGTAAACGCTTCAAACTTTCGCTGTGTACAAATGATAGTACAGAACCCTTCGTGCATGATTCCGACTCGCACTTGGCCAGTTTTTTTTTCAATCATTTGAACTGGGCTAGTACCCTTTTAGAGCACTGTAATTTACACTTCATTATCCATTCTACTCCCTCAAGATGTTCGGATACTTTTAACCTGACATTTAAAAAGTATACTCTAAAAAGGAATTAAGTAATGCTTTAAATAGAGTACTAAAATTACTTTTCGAGCTGACGCCAGTATAAAACAAAACAATATCGAATTAAATTCCAAAGAAATTCTTTTTACAAAATTGAGGCGACCCAATAAAGCATTAAGGAAAAAATACAAACGATTAAAAGCGATAACTTTGGAGCGTTTAATTTATCGGGATCACTAGACTGTGTTGCGGAAAAAGAATAATCATTTAACTGTGAAACAGCTACTGGTGCTATCGGAAATTGAAAGCAAGGATTACAAACAAGCTAGCATATAATATGTGAGGAAAAATGGCGAGCTTTCGGTCGTAGTGTCAGTGGAGATAAATTTACCGGCCAAATGAATAATGGCGAATAAGGTTTTATATATATTATTTCTGTGGTAAAACAACAGTGTAGACATTATCGTTCTTCGTATAGTTATTAATATCAATACATGGTAGTTATTGAAAGATTGGAGTGTAACTGGTATAGGTACAATTACCGTAAAGTCGCTAGTTAATACCTCTAGATACTAATATTAGGATTACTTTCTTTGCAATAGAAGAATGGTTGGATTCTATATAAGTCGATTTGTTTCAACCATTTCGAACAATTACAAATGTTTCGACTTGTCTCTGTTTGAAAGTTCTCAAATACCTATCAAAAAATTAGGTAAACGACAAATAACGACAAAGGTACTTTTACGGAAACGGAAACTAATTACCTAAGGCAATTGTATGTGTGTATAAATATGTACATAGAGATTCCGTTTCACAAACTTTTATTTTTCTCTACGGGAAGCAGAGTTTAAAAATTCTACACTCCCTACTAACATCATTCATCTTGGTCTCAGCGTAACAAGTCCACATTAATCAGTTAGCCGTGAGCAGACAGATTTGAGTCCATAAATTAACACGAGTTAACGATCTGGAAACTACGATCCGCTTGTTTTAGTTCACAAATGCAATTAGTGCTGAATTGCACGTAACGTACGAAGTCTGGCGAGTCATGGGCGAAGATTCATCAAACTATAAACACGATTAGACACATTAAAGATAACATACTCGTACGTACGAGTATTATCGTATAACAAATTATTATTATGGAGAGAGAACCAATAGTAAGTACTACTAGTATTTAATAGTTCAGTTATGTTAAGACAAAACCCTAAATTAAGTTTATATTCGTTAAAAAAGGATTAAAGATTCTTTGCTCGATGGCTGTGTCGAGCAGTAAATGTTTCGTATTGCTTAGTATAGTTATAGTTAATTACTAGCTGTTACCCGCGACTTTGTCTGCGTGATAATGACGTTGTAAGCTGTACAAAAAGTAAAGCTAAGTAATGTCTAACGCCAGCTCCTTAATCCAGTTCTGTTCCAAAATTATTTCTTAACTTTCTATTTATATACCTGTAGTCTAACAAACTATTGACTGTTAACACTGCTAGTTTTAAAGGTTAGTATAACATTCACATGATGAAAGGCCATATTATATTATTGATGTGGCCACTATCCATCTTGCACTGATTTAACAATTTGGATTGACTGGACTTAAAAACGGTCGAAAGAGAAAGGTGTGTGACGGACTTTTACTGGCTAAAACTGCTGCAGTGCTTCTCCGCTCCCTATCGTCGGGGGCCACGGGAACGCTTTCGCAAACTACCGGAAACCCCCAGGGGACCTTTTTTTTTAACGGGAGCTTCTTCATTGACGTGGTGTCAGTTTTCCCCATCGTTTATTAAGAAGCCGTCTTTGCCTTTATCCAGTACAGTAAACTTCCCCAAGACTACTGCCGTAGGCCATTTACGGTGGTTGAAGGAGAGCAAATTGGGCCCTGCGTCTACCCCTTGCTCGGGCACGGATCGGGTGGTGAGATGAGGCCTCCCGTGCTCTTTCCGCGTTTTCTTTGAACTTCATCACTTCTTCGTAGAATTCAGTGACGGCGCACCAACTGACCGCGCGTACGGCAAACTAATACCCTCTGGTTTAACTAATGAAATCGCAATAATATTATCGATTTTTCGAAATTTATTGCTGAAACACGTTTGTTGCACCGTTTGTTCTCCGATTTTAAGTTGTTAAGTTTAATTAGAACAACCTTCTTCTTCTTTTCGTGTCAATTGTACGTCGTATTTGGCAACACCAATTGCAGAATCATTGTTGAATTATGTTAGATCCTCCGAATTGCAGATGTGCGGACACTTTGGCCACTCTAGATGGTGTGACATCGTCTGTACGGAGATGCCGTATTCTCTCTGGATATAAGTCAGAAGGGTTTGTATGCCTAAATTTGCTAAATTTTGTTTGCAGCTACCTACTTGGGTTCGCAGATGTTTGAATGATTTCCAAACAGGCCACTTCAAGGTACCTCCGGGCGGCAGATGTCCCTGAGGTAGGACATAAGTGGTAGGTGGTAGATGCTGATCTATCTAGATCTTGCACCGAGCTCGAGTTGGAGTTTTAATGGTAGCTAGGGTACATCGGAAGAAGCTCTTTTGGCTGTTAAGTCTACCCGGGTGTATAGGGGTGTAGTGTATCTGATGCTTTGACATGTTTTTCGAGCGCGTATGCGACTTGTCTTCTAACGTCAGGTAGAGCAGAGAGAGAACTTATTGAGTGGGGTTGGTTTTAAACAGCCAGATATCATTCGACACATTTCGTTGAGCGCTGTGCGCTGTGGTGCGGAGAACATCAGGTGCCGCTCCTCATTTGGTGGACGGCGTAATTTTTTTTTTAGTTCAAATAAAAAAAAGAGTTTGTATGTACAGCAGATTAGTTCGGGCACCGATCTTCTATTTCGTTTTCTTTCTACCTCTTGACGGACGAATTTTCAAAAATGCCTGGTTAGTGCTTACTTAAATGATCGTAAATGTTTCAAGTTTCTGATTCTAGTAGTTTGAGCTAAGCCAACTGAGTCTGAAGAAGGTTAATGTTACACACACATAACAAAACATTTGCAAGAGTACGCGTGCGGGACATACTCGTACGCGAGATTGTCGATGAAAGCAGTCTATCAACACACTTTTACCAATGCAACTACCATATACCATGGCAATTGGTGCACAATTGTGGTAGTGTATAGGTACTATCAAATCTACAAAACCACGCGTCACACACAACAAAATTGCAGTCAACAGCTCGTTCATAAAAAATGGTATCATCATAGTATCATTTACCGTCCAAACTATTTTTTTTTTTTGTTTTGGTAGTTGGTTTACTATCATTTCAGTAAATATCCACACCTCCATCTAAATCGTATGAGACTGTCGTAGCTTAAAGAGTAAGTAGTTACCATATACCTACAATTATTTTGGAGCAATTTTACGTTTAAAAAAAACCAAGTGCTTCTTACAATACTTTAGTACTACCAAAATATAGAAGAAAAGAAAATGTTATGCTTGACTGAAATTTGAATTCCTACTCAAAAAATATTAAAAGATAAATTCAAAAAGTGTGTGTCGAAATGAAATTTGAACTTGGAGTAAGAATATACGAAGCTCGTTATTCCCTGACCCGGCTATTTTAATTGCTTGATTGTATGCCAAATAAGACGTTAATATTAATGTCAAAACATGTATTTTGGTCGCTATGGTGACATCTTCTGTCAGACCAGTTACGTGTACTTTTATTCACGTTTCCCTTGGGAATATTTAAACCGTAAATTTTAACCATTTAAGGGCTGATTTAAAAAAAAAGTAGCCTAAGTCACTCTCCAGCCCTTCAACTATCCCCACACAAAAAATTATGCCAATCCTTTGCGCCGTTTTTACGTGAAAGACGAACAAACAAACAAACACACTTTCGCATTTATAATATTAGTATGGATGTGTCTTATTGGTGGGTTCATTTAATTAAAGAACGTTTCTCGTCGTTAAACGTACGGCGTAATACGTTTGGCGAGTTCACTAGTCATAAGATAAACTGTAACTTACCTCTGATTAATAAATAAATGAATAAAAAAAGATGTATTTCTAAAATTAATGTAATTGTCTTGTCAAAAAACCTTAGTAATTGGATACAAAGACGAAAAGGAAATTATACCATCTGAATCGAAATAGAGGAAAGTATTCCGGACACGCGCCATAAGGAGGTTATTTTATAAAAAACAGTCTTAAACGAAACCGTAGGAATCCTTAAGATGGTTTCAGACGATACGAGACGTCGCGGAAATCCGTCGGGCCGAAATGGCGTACTCAACGGCCGCAAGCGACGTTTTTCGCACGGAGTAAGGAAACAGGATTACCGGATTAATGTTATAAAATTTTATTTAGGCACAGGTTGAGGATTTCCTTAAGTTAAACCTAAATAAAATTTTAGTACTTTAGGTACCGAACGTTAACGGACAACTTAATCGATGCAGTCAAACAACTGAAAATACCAATTTAGATTTTTCTGTTACATAAATCAATCTGTTTTTTTTTCCTTTTAGAGAAATATTTTTCGTTTTTTTTAATCCATTTTCTATTAACAAAAGAGCTACAATGGGCAATCTCTTTTAGCCTATAATTCAATCTAAGATTTCTATTGTGTACGGCTCAATACTAGCCAAGAAGCTTGAAATACAGACAGTCGTCTGTGAAATAAACCTTATAAAGACCACGTGACCGTCTGATATTTCGTATCAATTCTATTAATATTTATTTTATTGTCCACATTGTCAATGTCTTGGCGAACAGTAATTGATTTCTTGTTATGGCATCATGTTCTTGTGTATTATACAGAGTTGTATATATTATCTGTATGAATGTTCATTGGTTGAACTCAAATGAGATTGACGTTGTAGCTCAAATTATATTTATATGCTCAATGTAATTTTTGTTTTTTGTTGCCGTTGTCATTTTGATGCAAAATTTTATTGTGCTCTACAATTTTAGCCTCTTTTCTTAAGCTGTTAAGACGCATAACGTTCAGCAATTTATTGCGTGTCATAATTAACCTTGTGTCTGGCTGCAGTTTTCGTGATAAGGATTTAATTACACTCTTCTGTTTTACTCAGTTTTAGTGTGCATTTCATTTTATAGCATTTCCAACGCTACTAAAAACAATCCCCGGGTCGTTATCTTTAAATACAGCTGCAGTTTGGAAAAAACTTTTTCTTCAAAAAAAAACTATTTACAAAATTTTGGTCATCCCATTCGCCATTTGCCGTTAGGTAGTCAAAATTTTTGGAAGGACTAAATTATTTTTTCGGAATAAACTTACTAATCTTTCCAAGTTTCCAACAAGGGCCTGTGTTAATACGTAAGAGTTGCAAATGATAATCAAAGTGATTTTGTAGAGCAAAATATGTTAGCACTATACTCACATCTTTTAGCGAGGATGCGATAAATATTACATACACACTGGTACCCCCCAGACACACGCCAGCCATCGCTGAATCTACAAAGTGCCTGGAAATAAGAAATATGCGTTAAAAACCTTTGGAAAACAGCTAGTTATGCTGAAAATGCTATTCTAAGATTTTCATTTCTGAGACTAAATATTAAAAATAACAAAACATAGGATGTTTAAAGAACCTAAATTGGACAGGGGTAAGTGGAAAACTTGTGCGAATTGCAATTGTAGTTTTTGCTAATCTCGAAATTAGAAGAAATAAAAAAAAAATACTAGCTTTTGACTCGGCTTTGCTAGCCAAAATTTTAATTTTGGCTAGCAAAGCCGAGTCAAGAAATCGATGTTCTTTAAGAAATCGATGTTTTTTCTTGGATTTTTTAAGCCCTTCTCGAAATCATTAGGGCGATTTTTTGGAGGTGTAATGCGAGCAATATGTTGGAAGGTTATATCTTCGATTATAGTAAGATAAGGTTATTACAGATGATGCTTACCTAACATGCTTTGAATACTGTTTTAATTTCTTTGGTCCTATTTTAAAAACCCCTTCACAAGTATCCGTGTAGCTCAGTAAGGCCACTCGGGTTTCCTTGCAAACTTCACGAGATGTAGAGACCTGTAACAATAGGAGTTATAAAAAAAAAACATATATTATCAAGGGTGTGCCAAAAAAACGTGTTGTGTCAATCCCAAGTAAAATGGGATAAAGGGTGATGATACAGGGTGTAACTTATATTAATAGTTGTATGAATTGACAGATTGCTTCTACTTACAAAATGATTATGGTTTTGTTAAAATATTGCTGCTAATTATGACCTTATAATAATAGCGTGACTAATGTTTCAGATGTTTTTGTTATTTTTTTTATAATTCTACAAAAATTGATTACGTTATTTCGTGTACAACTACGCTATTACCCCTAAGTACTACCGTTTTACTCCAACAAACGCGTATAAACGTTAGAGGACTTAAAAACAAGTAACATCAGTGCATAACATGAACATTACATATTTGCATTTCTTCCCCATTTCCTTATTTTCATAGTCCGGAAGAGCGGCAATCTTACACAAATGGGAGGAGATTGTGCTGTTTTATAAAACACCCACCACATTCTCGTATGCAGTTTTTATTTATGTTTATTACGGTGGAAGGCTTTAATGGAGATTTTCTGTAAATTATTCTTTCTTTCGGCAAATGAGAAAAAACCATCACCCACGTTTTTATTAAATTTTTCCAAATGTATTGTGTGTTATGTATATAAGATCCATTAGCATTTGCGATCAATGTGACCATTTTTAAATCATTATGTGAGTGTAACTTTACTAATTTTATTTTGCAAAGTCTGGCGGAAAAATCGTAAAGAGACTTGGATTCCAAATACTAGAATATGGCAACGTAAATTCGCAAGCGAGCATTCTAGTTTAAGTACGGTGATCAATGCTCATTCCTTTGTCATTGCTGTTATCTTTGATAAAGAGTGGAACATCCAATAAATAGATATTCTTCAAAATTCACCCAACCTCTTCTAGTCTCAAGTTAAGCATACTAAGCAAATTATATTATGAGTAGGGTCGGGTGTCTCACAGTGAACCAGGCAGCTACATTGAACCACCGCCGAATCTCGAAAACGCCACGTTGTTAAACCGCGCTAATATGAGTGAAAGAGAGGTATTTACGATCCCTTACTGCCCACTAATTTACGTGGCGATCGCGTGCCAAGTGGTTGTGTGAGGAGCATTTGAAAGCAAATTGACTCAAAAAGTAAATATTTTTTTCCAACTTCATTCTGTTTTAGCTTTTTTCATTTAAATAATATCAATTTATTTATATGTTCACTGTATTCTACGGTTATTTAGCAATTAAAAGCGCTACAATTCGAGTTTTTAAGTGATTGGTATGCCGGTAAATTTTTTAGATTAGTTATCAAAACCTTGTGTGTCTCACAGTGAACCAGCTGGGGGTGTTACACATTGAACCATGGTTTATTGTGTACATCCAAGTCGTTAAATGAGTTTTTTTTTCTACAATTGTTTTAATTTGTTATAAAATGGTGTATTCGACTGCCAACATGCTTGAGGCCAAGCCTAAGTGTTAAGCTGCACAGATCAGGTGCCATGAAACTCCGGATGCCTTTGGAACCCGATTTGGCTAATTATCCAATTAAAGGATCATAAGATTTTAGGTGATTTTAATAAATATAAGACTGATTTTTATTATTACAAAGTATTTGCCTTATAAATTGATCTATAAGACATAATTAATAAGGTGGCTCAATGTGGACCACCCCCTGGTTAAATGTAAACCCTGGTTAAACCACCGGTAGTACTCATTGAACCAAAAATATTTTTTCAGAAAAGCCTGTTTTACGCCGAAACTAAAAAGAATATGAGAAATTAATGTTTTACAAAATTGAAGCTAAATAAATATGCTAACTATACACAAAAAATTGAAGGCATTGATTGAAAATCCAGCCCAATATGGGACTTTGAAATTTACCTGGTTCAAAGTGAGACAACTTACCATACTAGATAACTGATAAAAGTACTTATATTATAATTCTAAATACATACACATTAAAGATAAATTACACAGATAATTTTATCCAGCCATAGAAAGAGTTATCGATTTTAACACACAAACATTTGTCTCGGATAGCAATCGAACCCACTTCCTCCGGTACAGAAATCAGGCCCTAGACCTACCGCCCTGTGTAACATTTTCAGAGTGGTATTTTTTCAAAATATTTCAACACATAAGCTACATTTAGACAGACTCAAACAAATATTTGAAAATAAGAGATAATTTCCAAAATTGGTTTATTAGACAGACATTCAAACTGAGACGCTTCTAACTAGCATTGTCGTTTACAAAAGAAACAATTGAATGTAAATTAGTGTAATTGGCTTAAAGAGCTAAAAATCTATTTTGAATATAAAATTCGATATTATTGTAATTTTGACTGGTTTTAGAATGGAAAGTGTGTACCTATTTGTAACGTGTGTTATGTATAGACACAGTCTTGTATATTAATCAGCTAATAAATCAGCCGTTGGCTTCATAAATGTTAAATTGCCTTCATTTTTAGTTATGGATTATATTTTCATCTTTCTTTTATTGACTTTTTGCAATTCATATAGTATTGGTATTAATAATTTTAATTCTGAAGATTCGTGAATTACTAGCTATTCATGAAAATATGGAACAACTAACATTCGGCAAACCCTAAAACTATTATCAGGATAGCAATGGTAATAAAACGAACAAGCCACACAGTTTTATTGCATTTAACTAAATTTTCTTTAAAATTTCCATTTCTTTAGATGAAGTATATGTATTTCAATAAAAAGGCTTTAAACAAGAATGTTTATAGTTATAAGCAAATGACTAAGTTTCAAAGGTAAAATGAAAATTTTCTTCACATTTCAGGTCGGAATTCTCTAGTAAAACATTTCCGCAAAATGCTGAGAGCTGAAACTCATTTGTGAAAAACTTTATATTATATTTGAATACCTACCTATTTACTGGAGTCTCGTTAAACGTGGAATTATTTATGTTTTTACACCACATTTCTCTTAACATTCAATAATAATTTTAAAGACTAGAAGGTGAGTTATTGTTTGAGAAGAAATATAGTGGCATAATAATATATTTAAATACGATATTACTTTTTTCATTTTACTACGCAGTACATTTTTAATTTCTTTGCAAAAAAATTGTTTATATTTTGTCGTAAAACTTTTCTGTTTTTTTTTTGCACTAGCTGACGCGAATTAGCCATAATTTGTAAACAAAAATATGTGGTTATCATTTACGAGTATGAAACTTATAATTATGTTGACCAAACCTATGGACACAAAATTAAATAAAAATCGACCCAGTCCATTCGGAGGAGACGGAAACAAACTACGGTGTTTGTTTCACACGAGACTTTTATATATAAAATGGAATTGGCGATCTGCAAAAAAATGTTGGCTTGTTTTCAACGTAGCCATAATTTTCAACGTAATTACATTTCAGACCTAATTAACAAGACGCTTATGAGGCATTACAATGTCTCACAAGCTTTTAGGCATCAAGTATATGGTGACACCGCCAAGACTTAGCTAATGAACATCTTAGCGTAAGAGCAAGGAAGCGTAACTAGACCGCAGTGGTGAACTCAAAGACGACTTTGTGACGTCGCAAAAAGGGAAATCGTTAGGTTGTCGTCACACTGATAGCGGTTGGAATAAAATGGCAAGCATTCTGAAAAGATCTTTCTGGAATTTTTTGGAGAAGGCCTAAGTCCTGTGGACGGCCTATGGATTAGATGATACTGATTTATAGCCTGATTTGATATACAAAACACCAATATATTGTTGCAGTTCCTGGGTGTACTTTTGTCGAATGTTTATTAACTCAAGCTATTCCCGATTCTATTTATAGTTTTCTTATACATTTTTGTTTTTAGGGCAAATGGCTTTTTACTTTTTCTTTAGCGTTCTCTATACAAGGTTTATTATATCAGATAAAGTCCCGTTCATTGTCAAAAATAGCACTCTTCTCTTCATTATTGCAACTCCGATCTGATCCGATAATAATTTCCATTATTATTTTTACCATTTCTTTATATTTAATTCTGTTTATAGAAGTATAACGTACGTTATCGTTTTAATAATTAGTTGCGTCGGTAAGTTCGTTGTGGAAGCACCGTAAGGCTTAAGGTTATGAACACGAAATTCGTACAATCGTAAGAAATTGTTGAGAATATTAAAGTCGGAGAAACCGAATTATTTCCGGGTGTTTGGTTCTCAGTATACAAAGACCAAAGTTTTAGATATGACTTAAAACAAGGCCAAAAATCTCTATAAGTGGGGATACATTATCATAGTTTTGCAGAAATTGCAAAAAAAAAACATTTTTGTATTGACATTGTGTTGTTAATTTTGGTTTCGAATCAAACTTTTTTGCAATACGTAGAATGTAATGGCTTGTCAAGATTTTGTAGAAGATGATTGTGTAAATAGGTACCTAGCGGTAAGGCGTGTTGATAATAATTGAGGAGTCAAAAATGTTACGTCAATGCTTGTGACTGTTTGCTTTTCTTTTCTGCTGTACGACTTAAAAAGGTTTACTCTATATTTAATTCAAAAACTGCTTTATACAGTCGTATTGAAGAAAGTACACACGCTCAAAGATCAAAAGGAAAAAGGTCTATATAGTTAAAAGGTAACGTCAAGTTCTCAGTAAAAGTGGGTAGCTGGGTGGAAATACATTCAGCTCTGTGGGAATGTTTGCCGATAAGAATCCGAAATAACCCTTTGTCTGCACCAAAGTACTTAGAAGGGTTCAATGAGAATCCTCGTGTCAAATACATTTGATTGCTCGATATTTCAGAATGTGCTTAACATTTGGACCGACCGATCTTTCCGTCGAAATTGACGGATATTTATGAGAGGTCAAGTCCGATCTGATAAATTTGTAGAAAATATTGTATTATTATAATAACTTTCGTGAGAATGATTCATATTTAAGAGATATAGGTATAACGGTTTACTCACGCGTATTATTAAATATTGTATTAGATGAAAATCTGCGTTTGTCGTGCGAATTTTACTGCCGCTTTTTTAAAGGACCAAAACCTCCCATTTAATATCAGGTTAAAGATATAAATAAGTTTAAAATATGTCTAGGTGGCCTTGCGGTTCTATGTATGGATTTGTGCGAAGTGTGGCACAAAGTGCGGCTACGACTCTCAGCGTAGGCAAGTAACAATGTGAATTTTTCATCTTAATATTTGTTTTGTTAATTATTCTAAGGCACTATTAACAAAAGGTAAAAAAAAAACATCGTGAGAAGACCTGGATGTGAAGTCTTTTTATCTAAACTCACCAATTTGCAGTGAGCTAACGTGGTGATCAATGCTCAAGCCTTCCCTATATGGCAAAAGGCCTGGGCTCAGTAGTAGTACGTATATAGGCTGGTTTATAAGTAAAAGAGTGTTAAAGTACTATTCTTTGATCTCTGACCCAATTTCGATCAATGCGACCCTAGCTGGCATTGCCACAAATATGAGTGGAAGCCATTGTTTTATTTGTCGTGTTTCCAATGATTTCTGAAAAGCTTGCAGCGAGCAAGTTTAATTTCCGCGTTATGACTCCAGCCAGACTCTATATGAAATGTGGGCCGCGACACAGGAAATTGTGCATTTAATATTTTCGAATATAGGTTGAAAGTTTTTTTGTCGTATCGAAAAGTCTTTCTATATTTATAGTTGTTGCCAGCGACTTCGTTCGCGAATCAAAAAATAGATGCTGACCGATTCTCAGACCTACGGAATGCATATACAAAATTTCACGAGAAACGGTCCAGCCGTTTCGGAGATGTACGGTAACTAATATATTGTGACAAGGGAATTTTATAAGTATATAAGAAGATTACTGTCGATCGTGATAAATCTGTTATAGAAGAGAATCACTTAGAATCCTTTATCTAGTTACAGGTTTTCATGGTGGAATTTCTCACATATTGAAAAAATCAAGCTTAAATCCACACGGTGTTTTTGGCGACATTTAATTTCAATGACATTTGAAAGTCTATTTAAAATCAATATCACAGATAGGGTTGTTTTCATCCCCTTCGTCTACACCTGCGAAAATTCTGCCAATAAATATACCAAAAAACAATAATAAATTGTATAATAATCCGGAACACTTAGTGCACGAGTGATTTAATTATGCACGACAAATATAACTCATCTGTAAAAACAATTACGTATAAAATTCTGCATAATTCATTACTTTGACAAGGAAATCGATTTGTGTAATTTTCAGCAGTAAATTATACATTCTTTGCATAATTACTTCAACCGTAACAATTGCATGAAAACAAAAGATTTAAGATTCAATGACATTCATTTTAAAATGTCTTTTTGCATACAAAATTATCTGTTACATAGACAGGATAGTCAAACAATTGTATTGTCATTTTAAATATAAGCAGAATTTCCGCAATAATATTAAAATTTGCCTGGTCTGTTGGTCTAGTGGTTAGTCGTCCTGACTGCCAGACCAGAGGTCGTGGGTTCGATTCCCACCCAAGACAAATGTTTGGGTGATGGGTACGATTCTTTGTTTTGTGCCTGGGTGTAATATATCTATAAAATGTATGTAGTATTTAGAAGTATGTAAGTGTGTTTCTAAGTTGTCTAGTACCCATAATACAAGCTCTGCTCAATTTGAGACTAGATGGTCGTGAACAATATTTTACCTACCATAAATAATATAAAATAATAATAATGTTCTGACCGATTTCGGCCACGGCCGCAAATGTTACGAGGACACCAGCCCGCTACGCGGGATATATTATTATGCGAAAGCGTGTGCGAAAATAAGTGCACTCTCTATTCCTTTACTCTAATAGTCCGATGGGACGGCAATTTGACACGACCGGAGAGAGATCAGGTGCCTACCATGGTCTATTTATTAAGGAAAATATGTTTCAGAAAGTAAACTTACCAAAATATGAACACAATGCGTAGCTATCACTCCAACAAGTACTGTACCGATGCATCCTGGTATTAGTCCGGTGTTCTTGAAGGCTGCCGGCATTGCAAGCAAACCTGACCCTAATGATGACTTGAGGAGGTGGAAAAATGCACCTAAAGTCCTGTGAATATAAAACATAATATATTGTAATGAATAAATATACAGAGTGCTTAATTTGATTACGGTTGTATTGTAATTGCTGCTTCTATATAAAAATGTCCTAATAAACCATAAATTATATTATTGCTAAAAAAAATATTTTTCATTCAAATCACTACGTACTCGTAGTAATAAACAGAGTTGCGTCCCGTTAATGTATTGAACACGTTCGAAGCTGGGGCGGGTCGTTAGTCTATGTAAATAACAATCTAACTATCCGTTTGAACGTGAAAAAGTAACAAAAATCCATACACACAAAATTAACTATTAGTAGGATGATAATACACTATTGCAAAAAAAAAATGGATTCTTCGATTAAAATTTTGACATCAATCTGATGAAAATTTCATATGGATATTTTTAAGTAAAAACCTTTCTTTAACTCTATAGGTTCATTTTAGGCACATTTATCAGGTGAAAATAGCTTTTATCGTCACAATCGCATTTAACGACATCATCAAGAGATATTTTTATCTCGTATTAAAATATTACCTTTTAATGTAACTAGATTGAAAATCAATACGTCTTACTCGGTCTAGGAATTTTAAAGACAAAATAGACATGAAAGACGTTGAGGTTTTAATATGGAAATTCCTTCTCATCATTATCTTCCTGTCTTTATCCCATTTTACTCGGGGCAGGCGCAACACATTTTTTTCTTCGAGTCTCTCCTATCAGATGTCACAGTAGCATTTACTCCTTTTTCATAGGAAATTCCTTCTATGATGTTAAAAGCATTACACAAAGATCATAATAAAATACTTAGTAATAGCACAATTTCCTTGAAAACTGAAAAATGCTGCAAAATTTGGGTCGAATACCACTATTCTTCAACTCGTTTCCATTCTTATTTTAATCAAAGTACAGTGAGCACAGCACAAGGTTCATACCCTGTCCTGTCCTCATTTACAAAATAAGATGCATACAATCTTACATTAGGGTCAGCAGAAAGTTCAACATTTGCATTAACACATTTTTATTCTGTGTATACTTACGAAGTAGGGTGAACCAGATCTCTATGCTCAAATGGGTTATATTCTTCCTCTTTATCGTCATCCTTCCTATCCAATGTAATGGTTGACTGTGTTGCCGACGGTACATGCTCGGTGCTGCTGCGGACACTGAAAAAGAAGGATTCTAATTTAGTTTGTATCGTTTTGGTATTAAAGTATAGAATTGTGTGTCAAGCGTTAAGCAGATTTGGGGTTTCTGGGGCAAGTAAGGAACAAATTGTTAATTGATAGAAGATATCGAGATATAATTGTACACAGAAAATTATGTAATTAGACTGTTTTGCAGTACTGTTACTGTACTGTACTGTTATATTTTGGAACCTAATTGGATAAGTACATTATTACTTAATTGCTAACGCTTTGGGTCTGCCCTAAACGATGTTACGTATAAATATAGCAGGAAAATTACTAATACCCTATTCTTATCGACGATCGTGTATTATTTACACAATAATATTTTAAATATGGATGTATAATCTAAATTGTGGTCATGTTCAGTGTAAAACTGTCAATCTTTGGTTGAATACCTTTTTTATTTCTACTAGATCGCAATATACTTCCGTATATTGCGATCTAGTAGAAATAAAAACCGATAACATAATTATAATTATAAGTATAAATCTATCTCATGGTAGGTAGTTATTACATTAAAACGTTTAGAAGGCTTTGAGAAGGGTATCGTAAAAGGCGACTAATGGACCTTAAGACCTAGTGCACTGTACCAAGCACCTTGGGTCACCCGAATGGTGGCGGGTAAACAACCAACAATCGCATTCCCAAAGAGGGTTAGTGTCAGGCAGGCGGCCGACTATAAAACCATAGCCAAATCCATTAGCAACATGTTTAGAAAAAAACATGTTGCGCCGACCCCAAGTAAAATGGGATAAGGGCAGGAAGATGATGAGAAGGCTTTAAGAAAAGTCATTTGTCTGCGAGAGGTAATACTTCGTCTTTTTATAGCAGACTAAACAACATTTAAATGTAGTTAAAATAATAATGCTCAACTATTTTAATTTTAAAAGGCTAAGTGGCTGTTTAAAGTATTTATGTAATTGTGTGTCTGTAACAAAAACGTTATTGCTCTAAATCGCTGAAAAGTTAATATTGTTAAGTATTTTGGTTTTAGTGGCACAAAAACAAGCTGGAATTTCTTTGTGTGACTTAGGTATGTTAGAAGAACTATTTTTTTATACTTGACTATTTTTCGCATTACTCAGACAGATCAGACAGTTTCTTTAAGCGTATTGAATTATATTTATAGTCCATATTAAATTAAACTTAAATTTATTTATATTTTTTTACTTATATTATTTTATACTATATTGCCTGCGACGTCACCCGTGTGACAGTCGGTTATAGCTAGAAAAGCATTAATTAAGGTGTTAATCAGTATCAGTACAGTATGGTATCAGTTAAAAATCATCCATATTAGGACCCGATAAACACGCTTTGGACGGAGTTTTAAATATAACACGTTGTTTCGGGTTCTTGACGATCAGTCTATCACACAACCTGCCTGACATTTAAATTCTCATGTACTACACTTCTAAAATTTCCTAAAAATATTATTTGTAACCGAAACTGACGAATAACGCGAAATAATTTAATATCCGTAACCATATCTATAACATCCCTAGTATTCAAATTCAAGCGTGTCGTAGTTAACTTTTATGCCGCAATTTTGCAAACACAGTAATACTGTAAATGATTTCGAACATAATTTAGTATTCAAACAGCTTTAATTTAGCACTCATAAGCTAATATTTTAATCTTCATTTACATGTTACTTTACATACCTTGTTCATGATACAGTATAGATTAAAAAAAAATATGGACTTAAAAAAGGAGGAGGTTTCTCAATTCGACCGTATATATGTTTTTTATCTTTGCTCGAGGTTAACTTCGTCGTTTATTAACCAATTTGGATATTTTTTTCGTCTTGGAAAGTAGACATTTGTCTATTTTCTATAAGAGAAAAAAGCATACACATGGAAATAATTCAACTTGGTGCTTTAGCACCGACTTCTTTCAGTATCCATATGATCACAGCATTATACCACAATATAAAAAAATACTGCACTTACAAAACATATAGAAACCTAGAATAGATGCTTTTGAAACATTTTATATTATTTTACCAATGTGTATTATAACGTACTTTAAGTCAATGCACGATAACGTGGTATAGCGTCACGCTACTCGAATACCAGATTCATCATCTTCCTGCCCTTATCCCATTTTACTTGGGGTCGGCGCAACATGTTTTTTTTTATAAGCATGTTGCTAATGGATTTGGCTATGGTTTTATAGTCGGCCGCCTGCCTGACACTAACCCTCTTTGGGAATGCGATTGTTGGTTGTTTACCCGCCACAATTCGGGTGACCCAAGGTGCTTGGTACAGTGCACTGGGTCTTAAGGTCCATTAGTCGCCTTTTACGACACCCAGTGGAGGATATGGGGTGGTGCTATTCTTTATATCCGGACACCACACGGTCTACTTAACTAAAAAATTAGTTTCCGATAATATATTTTGACCCAGACATAGTTCAGGGTCAAAATATATAATCGGAATCAATGATAGATTAATAAATTATACATAGAAATGATAGTGGTATGAAAACAAAAATCGGTTTCAATAAAAACTAGTATAAACAGGGAA
This sequence comes from Chrysodeixis includens, assembly GCA_941860345.1. Taxonomy (NCBI): domain Eukaryota; kingdom Metazoa; phylum Arthropoda; class Insecta; order Lepidoptera; family Noctuidae; genus Chrysodeixis; species Chrysodeixis includens. The sequence continues at coordinate 1,808,463 of OW796099.1, read as the reverse complement.
ATACAGCCAATAAATTACAAAATAACTGCTAACGACATACGCGTGCCGCGTATAAAATAAAATTGAATGCCCGTAAATAAGCATCTATGATTTAAAAACTTGGGTAATACAGAAATGAGTACAGCTGCTATTTTTTATTTTATAAAACAAAAATGTTGGCTTTTGTTTCTTGCCGTAAGAAAAATAACGTCAAGGATAGAAATCAAATAAATGCATGGAAATGACATTATGTTTCGATGGGTCGGTAAAAAGTTTCCATACTTCCGAGTGCTAATATACGAATTGCTTGAATGTATTAAACTGACAAGTCAATGGCACGTCACTTGTGGAAAAAAATACATGACCCGAATAAAAAAAAAAAATTGTCGATTCTCAGACCAAAATGCTCACAAAATTTCAAGAAAAGTTCAAGCCGTTTCATAGGATTACGGGAAGTAACATTATCAAACGAGAATTTTATATAAAAGATTTATCGTCTATGACGCATAATGAAGGACTTAACTCCTAAAGTATTTTAAACCAGTCAACCATGAGGCAGAAAACAAACAAAAGAGTAATCCCCTAACGACGTACATTACAAAAATACCAAACATATTTTTATATTTTTATTTTAAAGCCTTATGTAAAGTGAACTCTATCCCCATACATACTCTAATCTCTAAACGAACTCTCCTTATAGCATAATGCAAACTCATTTGCCCGCGTATAATATTCTAATAAGTAAAACGCGACAGGTCTTTTGATTAAATAAAAATATAAAGGGGAGGCTTTGTATGATTAGAAACCTAAATAGAATTGTTCTACTTTACAATTTCATATTATCTTAATGAACATAAAAGCTTTTTATGGAAGGAGAGAAAACAAACATACCTACTTGGTTTTATTTTGCTCCTTTATTTTTATACGATATCACGATGGTGTTTATGTTAATTTATATATTTTGTAATTATTTTTATGAAATCTCATGAATTGTTGAAGTCGTGCAATCGGCACGGATAAATGTGCATTCAAATTTATTTAATCTTAAAATATCTAATTATTAATCTTCTTTTCGAAAAAAAATACAATATTTTTTTCTAGTCAGTTGACAGTAAAAATGTACTAGAGACAGTCAATTGTTATCACGTTGCAGCAAAAATGTATTCACTAGCATCATCATCTTCCTGTCCTTATCCCATTTTACTGGGGGTCGGCGCAACACATTTTTTTCTTTCATTCTCCCCTATCAGACGTCACAGTATCATTTACTAATTTTTCATTCATATATTCCTTATACCATTCTCCATCTTTTCAAAAATGTATTTTAAATTAAAAAAAAATATATGGAAACAGAAATGAAGAAATTGCCCTAATCTATTGCAATAACAATCTTAAAACTATTAAATAAATCCCAAAATATTTTCGGCTAATCGTAGTACGAAAGTGCTTACATAATTACTGATGCAGTTACCTTTTCCATTAGCTAACTATTCCCGTTCAAAAGTTTGTGGTTTGCTCTGAAACAAGCTCTTTGTTTATAATAAATAATTATACCTACAGCCACAAATATGGACGGTATTCATACGTTTCCGAATATGCACGCTCTATTTAACGTCGTCATATAAATTTATTAATTACTAGCTAAAGTTAATGGCTAATAAATTATTTTGAGGTAAAAGGTAGAGTATTATGTTTAGGAAATTCATTTAATAATTAATGGAAATGATTTAATACGGGTAATGAAATCTTAAGCGGCATTCAATTTTACATTTTCTTTATGAAAATATACTCATATGAAGAAGTGTCAATTAATAGTGACAAATAACATTCATTGACTATTCGGAATGGATGAAAACATAATGAGATAGTTAATTGTAGAATGTTGCGCTTCAAATACACTGTCAAACTGAATCGTATAATCACAATTGTTGTAATTAGTCTGCAGTAATGTTCGTGTGCCTGTATGTATTTCAGTTTCATGTTGATATTCCTGATTTAGTTCTATATAAATAGATGGAAATTATTTTTGTCACTATAAAAGATAAGACAGTTATGTTCTACGACGGCACGCGCCATCACGACTTATATTTTTGTTCAAAATAACAAAAACAAGCAATATCTAACCCAAAAATATACCGAGGCAATAAATTGATTATAAATGTTGTAGCTAAAACTCTCAAATCGAATCAGACTCAGACCAGTAGGTAACGAATTGCCCGTTAGTTAAATTGGTCAATTTGACAACCTGTTACCGGGTTCAATTTTCCGGATGGACTACTTATAACTTTTTAAAAAGATACTTCAATTGAAATAACTTGATCTAGTTTTTTAAATACACCTAAACACAAGAGAAAGTGCACTGAAGAAACATAATACTAACTTCATAAATTATAATATTATTATAAAGAATTTTAAAACGAAGTCATTGTTTTAATTTAAACATTCCGATTGTCTCGAGTTCCCGATAAATTATTGTTAAATGATATAAACATTTGTGTTTATAGTTATACAATCGCGTCTTGAGTTTCCCATCGTTTCGATGTCATTATTAAAACATTATAGTGTTATATGGAAACCCCATTCATTATTTATTCTTGACAAAATATATTTCTCTACTTGCGAAACTGGTATTTCTATCAACTGACTTTTTTACTTGTAATAGTTTTTGTAATTAATGTCTTTTGTTACACACATTTCACATTTCATACATTTTAATCTGTATTTTAAATTGTTATTAATGTATACCTTACCACTGTGCGGGTAACTTTGACTGCACGGATAGCTAAGAGGGCACCGCGCCAATTACCACTATACGCGACGTGTCGCGTGTTCGATCCCCGCACAGGACAAGAATTTGTGCGATCCACAAAGGCTTGTTCTGAGTCTGGTGTCTTTGAGCTTGTAAATTAAATGTCTGTGAAACCCTCGCGATATAAGGATTTTATTTTTTAGTTCGGGAGTCGTATTGAAAAACAAAACTTTACTCAATTTTAAGAGAGCCAAACACCACCTCTTTTGATAAAAGTAGTGTCGCTCTTTTGTAGTGTGGTGGAAGCGTGACAGCTCTCTACACAGCATAGAGCGTCGTCTCTCTTCCACAACTACTATAATATTACTGTAAGAGGCAGTGGTAGAGTCTCAGGTCACCTCAAGGTGTAATTTAGCGACAGACAGACATTTGGAATGCTTTAAAGTTAGGTCACGTTTGTGAATTTGAAGGTGAAAATTCGTACTAAATTCCCTTGATGTCAATTTGTAAGGATTCTTAATTATAATCGTTGTTACCATGTTGCTACCAAAATATTAAAGATATAATAATCAGAATGAATCACTGCCGATATTTCTACATAATCTTTCTTTACAAATTCGGTACCGTCTCAGTTCTTATCAGTAGATCACTCAAAATTTATATGCTATTAATTTACCATCATTCATAAATCAAATTGAATGATAAGGACTAGTCTGTTTCGTCAGCCATATTCTGTAAATGTCCTCTGCAATGTACTGCTTTTTGAACTGGTTTTATATCAGGTAGTTAAATTCCATTACTTTTTTATCAACGCCATTGACATTGAGCGTAGATGTCGTAGGATTTTTCATAAGATTGTGTAATAGCACAGTATAATAAATATACAGTATTAAGTCGCGAGTTATGCCTACGCTATCAGATCGTGGTATGATACAGTCACGAGCGTGTCGTAGTGAGCGGACGGTGTGTTTTTGATATAATTCAAATGTTGTAGTTTGACAGCCCTATCGCTGTTACGTACCGCGCGGCTGTAGGTATTTATTTTTTAAATTCTGCCAAGTTAAACTACTGTTTATATTTGTACTGTGGTAATCGTCTCAGTATGAAGTAGTTTATTGATGAACTCATACAATTAGATAAAGCTGTCTCCATGTATTGATAGAGGAACATACATTTACGTAGGTATGCTATGAGGTGTATAAAAATCCCGTGGATGTATTTCAAGAGTCATTTTCATACATAGAAGTTAACACGTTTTGGAAGTAGTACAAAGTATGACTAAATTTTAACCTTCATAGTTAAAATTAAAAAAAATACTGCCGTCAGCGAAAAGTAATTTTTCACCCATATTTTGGGTTGTTAGTGTTCTTAGTACCTGAAAAGACCTGATTTATCAATTATATTTAAATTCTGGATGAAATTCAATAAAATTTGACGCAGACATACTATTATAAGAATGGTTCAAAAACCTAATTGGCTTAGAATATGATAAATGCATATTTGAGGTTGCTCTTCATTAAAATAAATTTGTTTTGAACGGGTTATACCACGATAGTATTAGTTTTTATTAGTCGGTCATATAACCCTAAGCATTGCCTTATAACCCCGTTATGAATAGCTGTAATAACAACCCTATTTCACGCGTCGTAGAGACCACAAATAGTCTTCGCCTTAATATGCTCTCTTTCAGTTTTATCTAGTCATAGAATTAAAGTACTTTGTTTTGGTTGAATAAAATAAGTTTATTAAGTCAACGTATAAATGTCCTAGTAAACGAGACTGTTAGTATAGAACTGCAGTGTATCTGTGCATGGAAAACCCAATAAAAATTCAACTTTATAAAAAAATGGTTAATTTTACAAAATTTTCATCAGTTGATCAAAATTCATGTCTAAAAGCAATTTTTTTTTCAGAATACATCAAACGATCAAAATTTGTTATGGGGATTAAATTTGGTTTTAGGAGATACTAGTAGTTCACTTTTTTGTATAAATTGTAAATTAATAAAGAATTTGATTGTGATTTGTGCAAGAAACGTTAACACGTAGAAATCGATGCATGCATGCCGCTTACTGGCACAGGTTTGCTCAGAATGATCTGGTACTTTCCTCAAAAGGCCAGTCCAGGAGAAACTTTGCATTTGTTTATCCACTTATACTCGTAATATAACAATTGTCTGGATTTTAAAAGAGACAGCTACTCCTGCATTTGTTTTGACATTTTTTCCCAGGATAGTCAGGTATTACCTAAATGTTCACAGTGGGCTCAAAAAAATACTGATAAGACATGTGAAAGTCACAGAACTTACAGAATAAATGATTTCGTTTCATTCGAAAGAGTATGAATCATCACTTGAAAAAGCGGATAGATCAATATCACGATGGTTTAATAAAAGAGTTAATAAAAAATATCTAGTATTTATATCGCAAAATTGTAACACCATATATACCTATTTTTAATTAAAACTATTATTTCATAGATTGCTGAAAAATAACGCCTCAATACCATTTTCAATTAACATTGCTATAATGCTATGCTTCGCATGGATGCGATACTCTTGTATTCATATATACCTACATCTTGAAACATTCTACCTAAAAACCGCATAAAATAAAGATCTATGCATAGGTACATAGGGACAGAAAAATGGATCATAGCACACATATAGCTATTATACAGGTTGAAGGGAGCGACTTTGTTTTAGACTATGTAATGATTTTTTTGGGGAAGACTAAAGAAAAGATGGATAGATTGTATAAGGAATGATATGAATGAAAAATGAGTAAATGATACTGTGACGTCTGATGGGGTAGAATGTAAGGAAAAAACGTGTTGCGTCGACCCCAAGTAAAATGGGATAAGGGCAGGAAGATGCTGATGTAATAATTTTGTTCTACATGCCATGACCTTTCTTCAAAGTTTCCGTCCAACTAACCTACTGACGACAGACGACGTCTAGTCTATTCATAGAAGTCAATATTCACTTATAACAACAGTATATTGCCAATAATTGCTCGTGTGGACGTCATTCAATTCAATATTGTTCTCGAACTTATCTGCGACATATATTTGCGTACCTAGTTAAAAAGTAGTTTTCCCTATTACAATGATTCTGTTCAATACAAATTGTACAACTAAAGTCTTGTACTATTAGTTATGGAATTCCAAAATAGAAATTAGAAATGATTGATGAGTGTGGATGAAGCTAAAGTGGTATACCAGGATCGTCGCAAATGGAAAGATGTGATCTCTGCCTACCCCCAAGGGAAAGAGGCGTGACGTTTATGTATGTATGTATGTAAATTAGAAATAGGTAATTAGGTAAAATTAGTATAATTTGGAACTTAAATAAAGTCTTCCAGTGTGGTGGACAAATAGCATTGTTTATTTAGAAGGAGTGAGTAATCGTTTGCTCTCCTTTTAAGCCACTAAGCTACTCAAAGAGCACTAGAGTCTGGCTGCGGCGACTTGGCGGCGGCAACCATACAAACGGGAGTCTGTGAACTAAATAATGTCACGTCCGGTTATAATTACTTAGGAATATGGAACCCGCATCCTAACTATCGGGTTATAAGTTTGACTGGCTAGTGGAGTTAGGCCACCTAGTGCCTGGAGCTGTTCGGCAAAAAAGAAGATACAAAATAGCTAATTACTGTAACTTACAACCAGTAGATGGGTATAGTTTTGTTTTGTTATGTTAGCATAATGTAATAATGCGGTCTGTCGCGACTGTTAAAGTTACTTTTGGTAGCAAAATCTGTCAGATGTTGACAAAATAACACGCCTTATCGCGAACCACAAAACTCTACTTTTTACTTTTTTATCGCTACCAATTCCATTACACAGTAGGAACGAAAATCAATTAAAAAATTAGTTCCTTAAAATTCTTATATTATCCAGAAAGAAAAAATTGTGTTTATTGTGTTTTGACAATATTTTTGATAAATTCTTGTATTTCAATTAAAAACAGTTTGAAAGTCAAATTTGATTGTGTTAACATGAAATAAATTCAAAAGGTTTTTGATTCTTCAGGCACTTTCAAAACGTTGCTGACTCTAATTGCGCGGTTCCATGGTGCCATTCTTATGAAAAAGAATCGACAAAAAACTTCATAAATTACTCTTTACATTAGATACGCAACAACAACGCAAATTACCAAAATGTTGAAATTGTCGAATGGTGGAATAAAATATTCTTTAGTTAAAGAAAATAACCAAAAAAAGTATCCGAACATTTAACTAAGATTTACAATGCAACATTAACCAACCTGTTGATGCTAACGGTACCTTACCTTTAGAATATATAATACTAGAATACTATACTGTATTTTCTAGTGATTAGAACTCCGTCTACGTAGTAAGCGTTTTAGGACCTGGTCTATGAAACAACATCATAAACATACCCATACTCTCTCTCCAACTAGTAATATTGTTTTTGCTGGAAACCAGATGCTTTCTACCTAAGTATGGTAGAACCCATGTAGGGAAGTAATAGCCTCATCTCGCCTTTACACTACGTGCCTAGATTAAATAATTATTAATTAGCTCTTAGGCTTGAACTCAGGAGCCCTTTTTGGCCTAAAATTCGTGTGTCAGTAGACGTTGGTAGCTGCCTTGCTCATGTAACAGATCCTGGTTAATCCTTCTAATATTGTAAAGTCAAAGGTACTTACGTGAATGTGTTCGTGTGTTTGTTATCTGTTCACGTCCAAACAGCTAGACCAATTTCTTTAAAATTTGGTTAAAAGTTAGGTTACAGGAGGAAAATATGTTTGCAGTTATAGTCGACTTCCTCACGGCTGAAGCGATGAGAACAAACTAATTAGGAATAAGGATTTGAAATACGTATCTAATTCCTTGATATTCTGTTCTAGTCTATATCGAGTTATCCATTACTCAAGTTATTTCATCATCATCATTCCCTGCCTTTATCCCAATTATTATTCGGGTAGCACGTCTTCTTCTTCCACACGTTTCTACCTGACGTCATCTCGCAAGTATCACTCTTTGAAGCCATATCATCTTTCACACAACCCATCTATTGTTTTTTTGGTCGTCCTCTTCCCCATATCCATATTCACGTCATTCAAGTTATTTATGATTCATTAAACGTGTTTTGTAAAACAATGACTTCAAGAATAATCAACCATATCTATAATCCTGCACTTATATGCAAAATTTACTAATGAATATGAATTAGATACTATTACTCTATCAGTCTAACGCTTTCACGACTAAACTGCGCAACCGGTTTTGATAACATTTAGAGTAACTTCAATTACCAAAAAGGAGTTCTGATATCGACTACATTTTATACGGAGCGATAGCCGACATTCACGCGGAAGAAATCACGGGCGAAAACTAGTTAATCTATAACTTATAAGTGATGTGCAAAAAAAAGGTTAATGTTCCAATACGTGGCTTGACCGCATTGCTGGCAAGACTGGTTTAAGTTTTACTGTGGGTTTTACCCTCTCCATAAAACTCAGGGGTGGTCTACAAAATGGCCAATGCAAAATTACTTTATCTAAAGAGGTTTTAATACATAATTTAATAAAGATAGTTTCTATTTAATTATTTGAACAACGCTAAGACAGTCGTTAATCTACTATATCTAGTATATTATACTATTCTACTACTATATTATTGCTTTAGAAAGAGGATTATATTTAATATGGCTCAATAAAAAGACTTAAAAAATGGGAAAATGTCATCCAGAATATCTTTAGTGAGTGGTTCGTCAACACAGTTATTTTACTATGCATTCATATTGGAAAGTTATGCGAATGTTTATGAATAAATTAAATCGAAATGTCTCTCCATTCATAGTATTTGTTGAACAGAAACCTTTGATTCAATGTATATGGAAAATACCCATCAAATAAATGTAGAATGAATTACTGGTTGATACAGTTGTATAAGGCAATTAAAGGTAATATTCCAAATAGGTATTATATTAGTAGTATACATTAGAAGACTAAAATAATATCGTTTTGAAATCAGCACTCAGTAATCTGACGAACCAATGTTAAAGATAAATACAAGTAAATCTGGCTTTATAAGGAAAATATTTGTTTACTCACGAGAGAACAGTTGTAAAAGATCAAATCGCAAGATAAACGCAGATTTATCATTTAAAAACGTACCTAAATAATACGTATAAAACGCTTCAAATTCAACGAAAAAATGATTAAAACAACCAATATTTTCAATCACTGCAATCCACAATATTTTTTTATCAAACACTGGATTTTACCTTTCGTTTTCCATATTCATTTTCGCACCAACACAAATTAAATTCTATCACTGTCTGTTATAGTTTATTTTCCTTTGTCACTTATCACATTTTCAACGCGCTCGAAGACGTACGACCGGCGGAATAGCTGTTATCTTAAGAACAATCTTACTAACTGTAGGATGGCTATAGTGGGGAGCCTGATGAGGAGGGATATAGATACAGACACTACACTTACTTATACTACTAGTACTTTGTCGGCGCTAATTCCTTACAAACTAAACTTGGTTTATCAACGAACTAAGCATTGTGATTTTTACGAACTTGTAGCGTGAGAAAATTACGTTAAAAATATAAAAAAAAAACAATCGACGTTATCAATTTTATTGTTCTTTCAATTGCGCTTATGCACACATTTCTGCAAGTCTCATAATTTATTTCAAATTGTAAGTTGAATTTGACTGCTCTAGGTCATCTCTCTTTTTCTAAATTCAAACGAGTAAAAAAGATGACGATAATAAGTTTAGTTCATTCAGAATCAGGGCCGTTTATATTGGTCTTTATTTCTTTACCGGTAAGGGTTATTTTATATTGTTACTATAGAGTTTGCCCGTAAATCGTAATTAACTATATTAAATCGCGTCGTGCGGTCTAATACAGATTCAATAGACGACTGCCGGCTGCCTTCGCTGTTATGAAAATTGAAATAATGATGTCATATTAAATTTGTTCTACGGAAAGGTATGTTGTAAGTATACTCGTAATATTTATTTGCCCACATGTTTATCTGTTTTTTACTGTTGTTGTTGACAATGAGTAAACGATGTTCTTTTGATAATTTACATTTATGGGCAGTTTACGTATTTAAAATTGTTTGTTGAAGCTAATTTGTTTTTCAATCACAAATGACACGAATGGCTAATTTTAGGAGAGTTCTGTGTCTCGTTAAATTAACAAAAATAACTTAATTAATGTATAACTTTTGGCACGTGGATGATATTAACATGATTTTTGGGCATTGGTGTGTAATCACCAAAAATCACCTGTCAAAAGTAAATAGTTTTTAATTTATGACGTATTAGTTCCAATTCCGGCCAAAATATACGTGTAACTCTGTACTTCGCTTAAAATTGTGAAGATTTGATAACAATTCCTGTTTCATGCCTTAACACAAATATTGTCAAGAAAAGGATAGAATAACCTTTATTTGTAGCCTTCTACTAAATTACAAATCAGAGTAGCCGTGATATCAAAGTACACAAAGACAGTTATTATCACGTTCTTTTATGATCTTAATAGTTTTATAATACTCTAATCTTAATTTATTTTAGTGTAATGTATTTTTCCGTCAGTCAAATCATTGTGACAAAAATAGAAATTAATTTCTTTGCTTTAATTAAACAACAAATTCGCATTTTTTTTTGATATTGAAAGTAGAAGGTTATTGACGTGGAAACTCATAGGCTAGAAGAAACTTGTGAAAAATATTCTAAGGAACAAGAAAAATAAATACAATATGAATCTTTTAAAAAGTCCGATCCCATAATAATGTCCCGACCAATTTCGGCCACGGTGGCCAGTCTAAGTATGACACCAGTCAGCTAAGTGAGACATTATAGTGCACAAGCGTGTGCGCAAACACAGGAGGACTCTCTGTTCCCTTACTCTCATAGCCCAGTGGGATGGCAATCAGACACAACCAGAAGAGATAAGGCGCAGGACCCACATTTTAACGTGCCATCAGTAACTCTTCCGACACCCTTGTACGTTAAGTTGACTTTACCACATTCATCTAAACATTTATCTACGTTTGCCTCCTGAGTAAATAAGTATTTCATTGGTAGATCCACTAGTTTCAAATAAATCCAATAATAAATTCTCTTAGTCCCACTACTACATAATATTACAAACGCAAAAGTTTTTAAGTACCTATAAATGTTTGTTAGTCCATTCGTTAATTCCGGGTATAACCAGGTTTAAAGGAAATTTTCTAATACCAGGAATAGTACAACAAAACAGAATCCTTAGGTACTCAATTTATAGTTGAAACTGGATAGCACCAAGGAAAACATAGAAATGTTTGATAAGGATGACGTAAAAGTTTCAACTATGATGCACATACATACTATTACCCTCGACTTCAACCTCGCGAGTTCCATTCTTAGCCACAAAAATGTAACCACTCCTGTGACGCAGTCGGTTAAAATTCTGTGCCTATGTATTAATCCAAGGTGTCAGCTAACTTCATACCAAATTTCATTAAAATTGATCCAGCCGTTTGAGCGTGAAAGGGTAACAAACATCCATTCAAACTTACAAGCGTTCACATTTATAATCATAATCATCTTTCTGCCCGTATAATATCAGTAAGATAAAGTACTTTAGTACCAAAATTACCTAGAAAAATAATAGTAAATAATGACGTAAATAGTGATAGGTTATATTATTAGTTCCAGTAATTGAAACCGCAATTGCACATTTAATATATCTTCTATTAATCATTGCTAACATCACGTTTTATTACAAACAGGAAAATACCTCAGGCATTGCTTTCATAACCTGATTGATTACTAGGTTATGTCAGCGGTTTTACCCGCGTTGATATCATTAACGAGTCTTATGGCTTTATGATTTTCAATATAAATCTGGAGTTTGTAAGATGCTTCAACCTTTCTTCTAATATGAGTTCAAATAAAATTTAGTTTGGATTTGTTTAAGATAAACCCACGAAATGTAATTTATATAAACACTTAATGAATGTTGGTACAGTATTTTAAAGAAAATTAACGTATAGTAAGTTAGACACTTATGTTAAAAGTGATGTAGTATGCATTTGTCATCACAACCATACAAAATGCGTGAAATCTATAAATTAAGAATTCTCTTTTTATATAGTCGAGTAAAAAGTAGCTTGTGTGATAATTTAGGATATGTGTCGAATCATTTGTTTACATCTGTGTGGATAATAAAAGGAGCCAGGGTATTTTGTTTAGTAGGAATCCGATATCATCCGGCAGCCGCGCGTGCCCTCAGCGTGGGTTGAAGTCGTTAGCATTACACGTCTCCTAAACAACTGTGCCCACTGCTCAATTGACAGTCAGCCCCAGATGCCCAATGACCGAAAAGTAAACCTAAAACTGCCTGAAAGATTAAACCAAATAGCCGTCAAAACGACAAAAAGAATGAGCCAAAGCCAAATCACAAACAACGTAAAAAGTATTAAAGTCCTAGTATCACTGAACTGCCGTCCTTTCGGACGGCAGCTAAGGAGACTTAATAGTGACAGGAAAATAAGAATTTACTAAAGGTTGCTTGGGGGCTTCAAATATAGGATAAAACCGAAAGAGATTCGCGTTAGAATAATTTTATTTACGGTCAGATTTTGTTGGTGCCGGGTATGATCAGGATATTATAAAGGTAAGTGAGTGTTATGATGAAATGTTGTTTGGGTAAAGAACCTTTAACCATGTCACATCCGACTTATTATAATGCTGACTTGTCCGTAATATTTTTCTATTTCATTTAAATACTTAAGTAAATAAAATCATTTGCATGCCGTAAGTTAGACTATAGCTGATCTCTAATTTATGTATTCTTATACATGTACCCACATTAAAAGTTAATAAAGTTCTTATTTTGATTCTAAGCGCTGTTTTTTTTTTTCGAAAATTTGATTTTGGTTCTTATCTCCAAAAAGTAGGGCATAATTAGGTATCAGACTTTAAAATGATGCTCAATATTTTTAGGCGTGTACAATTTTGTATACTTGTTCGATGTTTAAAAGAAAACATGTTTTTCATAGGGTTCCGTCCTGTAAGGCATCAGAATTCGAAGATATCGCCAATTTAAGAATGCTACGTGTTTTCAATCTTACGTCAAATAAAAGTATCCTTTCTAGTCTATAAAACTTATTTCATGAGTTCAATTTTCTGAAATGTTTCATTGTATCAAGTATCTGTGGACTGTTTCTATTTCAGTGAGCTTGTTGTTTGAAAATTCTTCATAGCTTTTTTTCCTTTGCCTTATTTTAGCTTATAAATCTAATAAATCGTCTTATTGAGTGTTTGTAACCATTTTCTCACATCATTATGGAGATGTGATCATTATTTACGTGTTTTTATTGCCCAGAGCAATAAAAATAATACTACATAATACGAGGGCAATGAACTGTTTCTCTAAGGGATAAACCATAGATTTTTTAAATTAATTCGTGAGTACATACAATACATTATGAGTTCTAGTACTATATTTTTAAGGTCCAATTTAGGATTTCATCTGCAGCTAAATATTCAACCGCAAACTTATTTATGAGGACTGATTGTTATTTTTACGAACTCACATTTTATTCTATTATTTAACTTGAGGAGTTAGTTTAATGTGGCTTATTTAACTGTAAAACTTTTGGCTTTAAAGGTCAGTTAAGTTTATCATTAATATTAGTTAAACTATGGCGTAGATCAATCATCGCCTACACACTTTTCATAATTATATTGATGACAACGTTTGTTTGTTCAGATTGGATAATATCAACATAGGTCTTAAGTACTCTTTCCGTAACTCAAAGGCTGGCTTTTATCTCGTGTAGAAGATAAGCATTGCACTCCAAAGTGGCAATGCCGCCAGCCTTTTGGGTATACTCCTAGCCAGCAATTATGCGGACAATTCTTTAATGATCTTTTTAAGCATATGTATAGAAAAGTTTGTAAAATATATAGCTTTAGTTTTATGATATTATAAATGTTACTCGAAAAAAAAATTATGCCGCTTTTAAATTATTACACCTTTCTTCCATGACGCAAAACATTTAACAAGCTTCCAATACTCAACAAAGTCACTAAATAAGAGACTTATACGGGTTGAGTTTAGTCAACAGTCGTATGCGGGTAGACACCGTGCGGTTAAAGTCTAATGCTACACAATTTTGCGGCTTAGAATTTCAGGCACTTGTGACCTAGTTAAATTGCTCTTTTAGATAGTCGATTTTCACCAACAGACAGAAGTCGTGCGGTTAGAGGAAGGAAGTCTGGTCGAATAATATAATAGGGCTTTTTCTATGCTGCGTTTAATTTGACGTTGGCGTTGTTAGGCTCAATGTATGTTCTGAGATCTTTATGAGAAATTCATAATTCATTCATTGTAAAATGAGTTGAGAAAGGATACGGTAATAATACATAATACTAGTACGTTTATAGTACTCAAAGGATATTTTAGCATATGACAGAAATTACGGAACTATTGCCGTCATATATTATATGACAAACCACAGTTGATTCTGGTTGTGAATACCTATGCATACCCACGCCCTTATATGTAGTAATGTTATCCACGTGCCAAAAGATCTTGCTAACTCTATAAACAATTTAGCTCTTTATAGCCATGCTTATTTGTCAATGCAATGTTAAGAAAAACTATTTACTTACGTGTACTAACTATTATAGGACTACTGACGCGGTGCAATGACTTGCTTGTCAAACTGAACGTGTTTACTATATTGACAAGTCATAATAATATTTTTATCTTATCGTACGTTTGAAAAGTATTTCAAATATTGACTTGGTGTCTCTATTTTATTTGTTTGCAAAATATGTACTTGTTTTATTCAGAAAACGTGACTGTAAAGTATATAAGTAGTACCTTAAAATGATGATGCGCGATTAATTGCAACATGTTGCCACACACCGACAAAATGACCTGTTGCACGACGGTTCAGGTATAGTCGGTTAGAGTTTTGAGACTACCTTCTTTTTTCTTGAGATAGGTATCACAGGGATTTTTATAATAACTTCCGTGAGAATAATTCATATTTAAGAGATTATATATTATAACGGTTTACTCACGCGTATTTATCGGGATAGCCCGACTAGTTTCGGACCCAACCGGAGTCCTTAATCATGAGCTGACGCGGCAGCGGGGTCGCGAGTCGAACAGTTCGACTAGTCGGGCTATCCCGATAAATAAGCGTGAGTAAACCGTAATACGTCTCTTAAATATGAGTCATTCTCACGAAAGTTATTATAAAAATAATATATATAACCGTTATATATCTCTTAATCACGGGCATTCCTTCGCCTTACCAAAAAAAGAGACAATTGCTACAGTGTATCTAAATACATTGTAATCTATCTGAAATACAGTTTCTGGGCTTTCAAATGAAAGTCAGACAAACGCCAAAAAACGAATACCCTACTAATGAGTTATTAGCTCAAAGTATGTTGGGATGACCACATTCTTTTTTCGGTAAAAATGTATGATGTAAATGAGAATCAACTCTAAAAAAAAATACTTGATGATTTTTTTATTCTAGTTTTTTCTGTTTAAAACCTGTTGCATACCTACACGTGTAAACTTTTCTCTGACCATTGGGGCATGACAATAAAATCTCATAAACTTCATCTACCAAATTGAAAACGAGTTGAAAAACAATAAAACATGGAAACTACTACATATTTCATACAAAAACATTCAGTTCCTAACTCGATGTAGTTGCATATCTGAACATAGTTCCAATCAGACTCCAACTTGAGTTTCCGACAAGCAAACGTAGCTTTGGCGTGTTAACAATATGTAATAGGTTATTCAATTCAATAACTGTAGTTAAACTGATATAACAGAGCAATTTAGAAAGTCTTAAGCCTAATTTGAAGGTCAATTAGACTTAAATAAATAAATGTTTCACGACTTTCACACAACTAAACACACTAAGTACTAGACAACTGATAAACATAGTTCTAAATACAAACATACTATGGATAAATTACACCCAGACACAGAACAAATGCTCGTGTTCATCACACAAACATTTGTCCTAGGTGGGAATCGAACCCACGACCTCTGGCATAGCAGTCAGGGTCACTAACTACTAGACAAACAGGCCTGTCAAATTGGGAACTGTATAAAGTGGTGGTTTGTCAAAATATTCGCATGATAATTTTTATATCAGCAACATTACGGTTTTGTGCAAAACACTGCGTTATTTTGTACCAGAGAATTGTAAGAGACTGCAACGCAAGATAGCAGAATGCAAAATTAACAAAACACAAAAATTCATAAATTATAATCCTTCTTTGCTGTATTTTAATGTGCAGTTAATTTTTGTCTTATAAGCAAAAAATGTAATGACTAATGCAACGAAAAGATTTACTTTTAAGTAATAAACACATTTACGACCCCCACTAACTCAATAAGAGAAAACGAAATAATTTTCTTTTTAGTACCACAATCAAAATAAAAACAAATTAATGAAGCCAGACTTAATTTACACTTGTTTTAACAATACACTATTTTTATTTCAACAATCCATACGTGTTATGAACTCTTTACTTAAGACCCATTAAAGTGAAGTAAAAAATATATTATATGTAATTATTTTCTTCCTTTAGTTACTAATTCGTTTTTTTTTTAAAGAAGGCCATGTAATTTTTCACATTATTATTTATGTTTATTGATAATTAAAGAGTAAGTTATATTTTTATTGTACTTTTTAATTTAGACTTTTTTATTACTACTAAAAACTATGGCTATAATTCTTGCTAAGTAATTTTATGGAGATGTAATGTACTACGGGTAACATTGTCTGAGCAATATCTAGTAGCAAAATTTTATTAAAAACTAGCTGTTTCCGGCGACTTTGTACGCATTAGTATAATATTTAGAAAAAGAAATTGGCGATAAGCAATAGATGTCGGCCAATAATCAGACCAATCCGTTATACACAAAAATGATGAATTATTTTTACAGTAAAGTCGTATTAAATATACTAACTTACCAACCCTGCTCGCTAATACCTATATTCCTGTCTCACAGAACACTCGACATCCGACCTAGTATCTCAAACACACGTTTAAATTGCAATATATTCGTTGTATGCCAATATTAGCATTTAATTGACACAGCGGTATCCAGGGAACCTACCAACAACTGTAAAAGTAATATCATTTCTGTCGTGGAAGCGAGACCGTTATACAAAATGTAGCGCGCCATCTCGTTCCTACAAGCAAGTCCGTAAGTTCTGCAAACCGGTCGATATTAACTGCAACATACTCGTAAGGTTGTAGTTTCACGGAATGTTTAATAAGTGGGAAGAATTTTCTTTAAACAGCACGCAGTAATGTGATTGCGTCACTGCCTTTGTTGAGGTTGTTTAAAGTCAATCATGATCGTATTGTGCAGACTAAGTAAAATATAAATTGGTGTGAAAATTGTTACTTGACCAGCGATTTTATAAGTTTACCGAATCATCAATACAATTCAGTCATTTCCAGCAACCATTCTCACAATCAATGCGTTAGCTTCCTTCATAGAGAAGTATAATGATCTTTTGTCACGTGACTGATATCAGAACCAATGCCGTCGTACATATATGAAAAGCCATCAATATGGACGGATATTGACAAATAAACAAATCGAGAAATAATTACACTGAGATAACTATAGAGACTAGACTTTTAAATACCAGGCGAGTATGACATATGGACTTAATTATAATACTTTACTATCTAGGGCGAAGATTTATTAAAATTCGATTCGAGAGTCTACCTGCACCTAGCGCTGCCACCGTTAAAGAGAGATGGCACTCTACCCCACGAAGTCCGCTGTCTCTTTTCCGCAACTGTAACAGTATTAAGAGTTGAAACTAGACACTCGGGGTCCAATATCTGGTCTAATGAGCATGTATAATAAAGTGAAATAATTCTGAGATATCGCAGTTTCGAATAAATATGTAAGAATAATTACACGGTCTAAATAAAGATCAACATTGTTTAGATGGTTGGGGTCGGGATCCAATGCAAGCGTTGCATATCTGTATTTTGTATTTTGCCTGTTATTATAATATTGACCAAGTTATGATCGATACGATTATAGAGTTAAGTATATAAAAAATGTCATTAATATTAAAATTTTAATATTTGGGCTCGCAGTAGCGTTGGTAAATGTAAGTGTTTAAGTACTTAAATAAACATTTAAAGTATTTTTTTTACTGAATGTTGGCCAAGTGTTAAGAGGCCGGTCGTGCGTTCAATTCCTATCCAGGACAAATATTTGTGTGATGAGCACGATCATTTAAATTTTGAACTGCGTTTGGGTATGATTGTGTTTGCTATCAAAATATGTAAGTAAATTAACAGTTGTCTAATATTTAAAAAAAATATACTAGTTAGTTTGAAACTACGTACAAAAAATACGTACCTTATTCAAAAACGCTACCATCAGCACCACAACTGCCGTGATTAAGCCAACATCTCTATTCCAGTTGAGTTGTTTAAAAACTAGAATCGAATACATTTAGCTATCCGCTAACTTCGCTCATGTGTGTCTAGATTTATTTCATCATTTAAGTGGTTTGGCATAATCGAATACTCAAAGAATATTAAGAAAGTTTCTCAGAGTTTTTTTGATAAAAGCTTTTGATTTCTAAGATATGCCATATCTAACTTCGTATTAGATTTATTTATGAGTTTTTTTTTTAGTATCAACAATTATGATACTAGACACACAGTACAGACTCTAGGTTCTTAATTAGATAACCGGGATTACACTGATATTTTGTATAGAATCTTTGAAAACTATAGTCGGAAGTCGGAGTCGCAAATCGGTTATATTATATGTGCAAAAAACGTTGCCCTATTATCACTAATCGGTTATAAAGTAGCCTATGTTTATGTATTAATCAGCTAACGTCATATCAAATTTCATCAATATCGGTCTAAATATTTGAGCGTAAAGCGTAACACACACACATACTTTCTCCTTTATACCTAATATTAGTAGGAAAGAGGTTTTAAGCTTTTGTTATAATTTGTATATCAGTGGCTTAATTCATCAAAAGGCCTAGTTATTTCACTGATTTGTCAGTATTTTAGCTTCCAAAAATAAAGTTTAAATTCATTGTAACTATTTTCAACTGTATAAATAACACTACAGTCAATAATTATTCGTATTGATGTTCGTAGAAATCTAAATGAAATAGGAACAGATAGAATATTAACATTGCCGTCACGTTTAGGACCTACACAGGGCTGGCGTTCTAGGAATTTACTGAAGCTAATGAAAGCACGTATTTACATACAAATAGGTGTGATCACTAACATAATTAAATATTAGCGTTAGGATGTAACGAAGTGAACCTAGTGAACCAATATATAAAATAATGGAGAGAGATTTGTTCAACAGAGGCACAGTTAATGGTTTTGTTGTTTATCGGTTAAAATACTCCCAGACACCATATGAATATGATTGTGCTCATCACAAATCCAAAGACATCGAGAGTTCGATGCCGGGCACAGACTTTTTTTATTGTTGTATTATTTTTGAAATAAATATCACAGCTTCCGTGTTTCGGAAGGCACGTTATCAGTGGGCCCTGCGCTTGATCTCTCTCCGGTTGTGTTGGATTGCCGACCCACCGTGCTATAAAAGTAAGGGAACGGAGAGTGCACTAGTATTTGTACCCACGCTTGTGCACTTTAATATCAGTATGTTGTCGGTCCCGCGTAACTGGCTGGTTATTGAAATCGCCCAGGACATTATTATTAACATAAGCGCCCAAAGTTTATACAGGATGTGCGCATTTAATTATAACGTAGCCTTAGTCAAACACGTTTCTAGTACTCATTTAAATTCCATATGTCGCGTAGCCTACATAAACAGAGGACGGAGGTCTAAACTTTACTCTCTTATTATTTCAGAAGGCTGCGTGAACGCTCTTTGTTTTGAAAAGCATGTAAAAGTGTGGGTCCTGCACCTGATCTCTCGCCGGTCTTGTCGGATTGCTGTCCCATCGGGCTATGAAAGTAAAGGAACAGAGAGTGCACCTGTGTTTGTGCACACGCTTGTGCACTATGATTATTATGTCCTGCGTCGCCGCGTCGCTAGCTGGTGTCATAGTAACACTAGCCGCCGTCGAGTCGCCGAAATCGAATTATTTCAGAACGCTGTATATTTTACGTAACGAATAGATTTAAAAATGTTGTAGGTAAGTTTTCTAAAAATAATTTGTGAAAAATACTGGCAATAATAATAATTATTTATACTAACCTAAATAAAAACTCTAAGTAGTAGAAAAAGTAGTCGTTTCGTGTTTCGATAAAAAGAATTAACAGCTTAAAATTGATCATTAATTAGATTACTTTGTTGCCGTATTTAAATATGTGTCGTACGTAGAATACAATAGAGTACATTTTGCAACTACTGCTACACTTTAAAACAATCGTGATCGAGTCTAACAAATGTTTAACAAAGCGAATGCTATGCTCATTGAATTAAGAGCGGGAAATTCAAGGCACGGATCATTAACTGCGTTCATAAATCACGAAAACTCGGAAATATATTCCGTTTCACGTTTGCAGGTTATTGGGAGTGATTGTGGCAATCTTGGCTTAAAGTAACCGTTTTTATGTAATGTATTTTCAGTGTCCCTAAAAGACAAGAAAGTAAAAATTAAAATCTTTATTTTCTTAAAAATCTATTAATTTAAAAGTATTTTATGAATTCTAAGAAATGTGTCACTTTTTAATCGCTAACGCTGTTCAAATCACTCAATGTGACATGTTTAAGTTCTGAAATATCTAAGACTTTTTCGATTATTTTGTAAAGAAGATGTCATCACCATTTTTACATACTGATTTATTATTTTTAGAACTACAAACTTGAGAAAAAATGAAAGTCAAAAATCTCACGAGGCTGGCATTAAAACAGAGAAAGAAAACTAAGTATTTTCAATTCATTATCATTTTATTATCAAAATTAAATAAGAACGGTTAACATCAATTTTATCAGATATCCGATATTCCAGTTATAGTAAACAATTAGTAATCGAAATAGCTGTTATTAAATGCAATCAATATCCATGTAACACAATTATTTATTTATTAACATATAAACATTAATTTATTCGAACAACCGTTTCCTATGAGTTTTATAAATTAAGTTTGCTTAAATGTTTCTTATCTCTGAGGGCCTTCCATTAATTCTTAAGATAATATTATTGTAGTTGTGGAAACGAGATAGCATATAACGCATTGTGTAGTGAGATCTCTCTTCAACAGAGAGAGATTTAAGAGTTGATGGGAGGCACCCTGCTTTAATGCACCACTAAGTTACAAATTCGTTGGCAGAAATATCAATTCTGTTTTTTTACTTAAATATTTAATAAGCCTTAGGTATAGTATATTAAACATGAATAATTTTTATTATGTCATTGTTTTTTTTTTTTTAGGAAAAACTTTTTGAACAATTAACTTAGTTATACATATTTTAAAGGTATTTGCAAACTCCATAAGAAAGTTTAGGAGATCCAGGAATCTTTTTCAAAAACATCGTGTCTTGATTAAAACTATGTTTCATCGTTTTTACTCCCAAGTGAAATGGGCCTCCAAGTAAAAAATCGTTCTCTCGTGACATTTTTGTGAACGCAGCCTAAATTCAATAAAAATCTACGACATTTTTACAATTTGTTCAGTATTATTTTCAGTCTTTCAAAAAAGATGAAATTGTATCATTTAAAAAATGTTCTAGATCAAATCGGTTAGGTTTAAAGTTTTATATACTCTTGATAATTTATTACAGTTACAAAATTTTATTGCGTAAAATTTAAGAGTATCACAAACTTTCTGTATCTTACTCTATATTTACATCCCAGTTTTTTATTATTATTAAAATATTTATTTATATATTTTTTTGTATCACACCCTTTTGGACTCCTCAAAATCTTAACATTCGTAAAAGATTAAGATTCTTATACAAGAAGTAGGTAATAATAGCATATCCTTAAAGACGTTGATTTTTTTTTTCAACTGTTTCATAGTTATTAACACAATCACCTTAAAAATTAGCCTAAACTACTATTGATAAACCAAAAGCATGAAATCCAGATACAGTAAAAAAGATACATATTTTTATTAATTTACATTCAACCTTAATGGATACCATATAATTTACATAGTTACGTATAGACATACATACAATTTACAACAAAACGAGTTTATTTTGACAATATGTACAGTTACTAGTTAAAGCACATCCCAAATTTAACTTGTTTAAGAAGTCACAACACGCGATGATTGAGATCATATCACCGCCATCTATCGGCAAAATCTTAGAACTAATCGTACATGAAATGCTCATTTATAGACGAGTTACCATACATTACGTTCAATGATACATCGCCTTTGAATTCAGAGCTATGCGACTCCGCAATGTATTCCAACACACACTAATATCTCACCTCGTTTAAATGAGTCTTAATAAGTACATAACAGTAAATTTTAATCACTGAAACGTCGATAACGAAACTGTTTATATTTGTTCCATGATTAAAATGTTCTGTAAACAACAGACAGTCAAGATTAACGTCAAAGTTTTAAAAGTTTCAAGTAGTAGTTCGAAACAAAGCACTGCAGTTCAAAAGGTCATCACTACACTGTCACTCACAATCAAAATTCAACCCTGTGTGGAGTGTCTAATGTCCACACTCGCATATCACAGCCACTTGGACGTCTTTTACTCATAAAGAGGTTGAGTTGGTCCACTGGACTTTGACAGACCCGTTCTTGCCCACGTGATGCGGTACAGGAACTGGCTTCCTTCTTCGCCTGTTTCGATGACCTGAGGAAGAAAAAAAAATCTTAAATATTCTCTACTATCCATACTTAGGTACAACATACTATTCACAGATGGTCTCTGTCGGGATGTCGGTCTGTTCAATCATGACTTGAGCACATATGAGTATCTTATGTTGATAAAACTTGTGGAACTAGCTTGATTCTCAAAACTGAACATGTTTTCCATTTTACCACAAACAAAGAAAGAAACTAGTACTAGGGAAATACTGAAAAGGGCATATCAAATTAAGATAAAAACAACTGCAATTTTGATAATTTACAGCAATTTATCAATATTGCAGTCAACTCTTGCAAACTTTTATTCATATTCATTGTACTGTCTATGTTTAGGTTCATTCATCATAATTTTTAGATATTAATTGCTTCGATAAAATTAATATTCTAAAATAAACTTGCATAACCTACTTTAAATGGAAACCGAGAAAATTGAATCAACAGTTTTCCATTTACGAGTCTTAGCAAGTCTCGTTCATATAACTTTATGGCGGGTTATATTAATATTCCTGTTCCACAAGATTTTATAAGTTATCGTAGTTCACAACTTCTCTTTATTCCTGTAGTGTTTTATTTAGAACTTGAAATTAAAATATTTAGAAAATGAATAATGATAGTTGGATGGTTTCGAAATTAGTTTAACATTGAAGCAAGATTTAACTGTTTTTGGTAATTGTTTTAGCTTTGTTAGTGAATCTATGAATAAAAGCAACAGGCATACTGTCAAAAACATTTATTCAAAATCTTCTTACTGGAACTCAATTAAAAAGATTTCACATTCAAACCACACGAAGAAAAAAAACAAAACTAAAACTACGTCAGTCTAGTTCATAAACAAAAAGAAAAAAAAACGAGCCTATAACTGAAAACAGGCCTGTAACTGAAAACAGGTCACTTTTAAAAACAAAATATGTCAACCTCTCTGAAAGTAATCTCTTGACTTATTTCACAAGGGATTTTAAAACATCTAAGAGGCTCATATTTTGTAAAATGTCTTCTTAAAGTTTGCCTGTCTGGTCGTGCACGTGCACTTAGATCTGATATTTTACAGTTTTCAATTTTATTTTCTTTCGAAATTTTGAAAAGACTATGACCAAAAACATTATTTTTATCTGTATTAAACAGGTAAAGAAATATGAAACACAACTGCTTTCAATTTTTCTAAAATAGTATACGTTGTCTTTGGAAAGAAGATTATGTCAATACTCTTTAATCAATAAGTCTTGAATAGAAATGAATATCAGACTACCATTTCCACGATCTTTATCAAAGTTATTTATCTTTTGATTATAAATTCTTATTAGTATTCCCCTTATTGCAATATCCTTCACATTTCTTCAAATGACGTCTAATCGTAATTGGATTGATTGAATAGGACAAAAGATTCAATTACTTGCCATAATAAGTTGAATTGCAGTAATCGCTGTATGAAGGACTGAACTATTCATATGTTCTTTCATGCTCAAGGTTTTAGCATTCAATACCAGAAATACACTCGCTCATATATAAAAGCCTTTTCAATATACAAGGTTATTTGTTATTCGCCGGAAACACGACAAGAAAATGTGGGGTAATTTGCAACGAAATCAACTTTTGTCAGCATGCAAATGTTTTCTAATAATTTGACTGGCATTTTTAAAATACAAACACAAATCATACACAATTTTTTGTCATTTGCATATGGGTAGATATATTTTGTTTTAAGCCAGATCATTTAGTACATTCTCTAATATCTTGTCTGGCTAGCCGAAAAGTCAGGTGCTTAGGTGCCTGACCTAAAAATGTTCCAAATACAAAAACACATTCCTAAATGTCTGTTGGTCTTCATTTTATATCATAAAATAAAAACAATAACTTGATGTTTTACACTAATTGATATCACTTTAGGAATCGATCTTAATCAAAAACAAGTATAGCAAAAAATCGTCGCTATGTGTCATGTGTCCGTAATTGTCCAGGGGATAGAGAGATAATGGACGTTGAAGATCACCAACTAGCTTAGTCTTGTTCTGCCATAAGGTTAACCAGACACACTCTAAAAAGAGGCTATTAAAAATACTTTGGACTGCATGTCATTGTATAGCCGAGTGGTAAAGGTTACCACGCCAATTACCACTGTGCGCGACATCTCGCGGCTTCGATCCCCGCGAAGGGTAAAAGATTCTGCGACCCACAGATGCTTGTTTTGAGTCTGGGTGACTTTGTGCATGTAAATTGAGGATCTGTAAAATCCTCTCCAGCTCAAAAACAAAATTAATCAGTGCGGGACTCGATTAAAAAAAATTGCATAAGCATTATTTTGTATACCTGTGTGATGGGACGCGCGACCACAGGCGCGGGCAGCGCAGGGTGCGAGCTGCTTCCCAATGCAGTGCTTTGTGAACCGCTGCTAAACACAATCCTCCCCTTCCAGTCCATCCAGCTCTAGAACAATAACAACATATTAAAATAAATTACCAGAGATGGGGAACTAGTGCAGCTCGATCGAAACGTCGGGAGAAAAGAATATCGTATTGTATCGCAAATAAGTCCCGTTTTTCGTCTAAAATATTTTCCCAAGTATGTCTTCTGACTGCTTTCGGCCACGGCGGCTAGTGTTACTATGACACCAGCCAGCTACGCAGGACATAATTATTATAGTGACAAACGTGTGCGTAAACACAGGTGCACTCTCTGTTCCTTTACTCTCATAGCCCGATAGGACGGCAATCCAACACAACATTCGAAAAGTCGGTGCGAACTCGAGGCTCGTGGGGATCCAACTCGAGGCATTTGGCAGTCCTATGGTCTTACTAGGCTATCACAGCTTCACGCTTTCCCAAGTAACTACCCTAAGTCTCTGGATAGTGAAATTAAGATTTCACTATCCAGAGTGTTAGCGTTGATGGAATAGCTCGAACGGGACTAATATTTTTTTTCGACGAGTTACGTGACTTTGACATGTCGTTTTAATACATTTGATTTGATCAGCCTTACTCCTCAGAGGCACGTAACTAGTCCATGGAGTCTCGAAATAAATGTTCAGTCAGCGAAGTAGAACAACTGGCCAGTCACACAAAGAATCAAATTATATGCCAACTACTGTGTAACATAGTAACTCACTCAGTGTGGACATATGCCACCGGCCGGCCGTGTGGTTGTCGGCAGAGTAGAATAACACCACCCCATATCTTCCCGTGGGTATCGTAAAAGGCGATTAAAGGAGTGTGTGAAAAAAGTGTTGGCCCCCTGTACCTTTTCTTGCACCGAAATACTATTTCATCTGTCTTAGTCTTCCTCCGGTCGTAACGGTCTCCGTTCCACTGGACACAGAAAGACAAAGACGAGTAAGTGCACCTGTGTTTTGCGCGTACTCTTGTGCACGTTAATATATCCTGCGCAACTGACCGCTTCCGTATAAGGACTCCGCAATTCAGTTTAGTCCTACGGCGATAGGGGGAGGTAGAGAGGCTTGACGTGATGCTCGTTGAGCTTTGTCTGACTCCTGCACGTAGGCGGCCTTGGGGGTGTAGTATTACATCGTGGTCGCTTCTGCTCTGCATCGGGGTGACAGGGCGGATTCGGCAACACCCGAGGTGACAAAGCAGCCCTATTTAGGGTGGCACTGCTTTCCCCGCTCAGCCGGGGAGGGGGCTAGAAAAGGTGCCCTAAACAAATGCTCATCCCAACCTACAAAGAGGGTAGCAACCGCGGCTGCCTCTGCATCCCAAATTCGCGGTCGACGTTACAAAAATATAAAGAATATAAAATCAACACCAGCATTAATGACCTTTGGCGCGTGGAATGTGCGTACACTTCTAGATCGCGAAGCAAACATTTGTCCGGAACGAAAGACTGCCATCGTAGCAAGAGAACTTCATCGCTATAATATTGATGTGGCTGCGCTCAGCGAAACACATCTCCCCGATGAAGGAGAGCTGACAGAACACGTGGGTGGATACACTTTTTATTGGAAGGGACTTGCTGCCAACGAACCGCGAAGGTCAGGTGTAGCTTTTGCAGTCAAGAATAAGCTTGTCAAACACCTAGAAGAATACCCTGTACACATTTCCGACCGTATTACTACACTACGCCTTCACATGGAACATAACAATTACCTTAATATCATCAGTGTCTATGCCCCAACGCTAGACAAGTCTGATGAGATTAAAGACAAATTTTATGAGGAGCTAACGCAGTGCTTAGATCGTATTCAGACAAGAGAGCAGATCCTACTCTTGGGTGACTTTAATGCTCGGGTGGGTCGGGATTATGAAGCCTGGCCTAAAGTTCTAGGCAGACATGGTCTTGGAAATATGAACAGCAACGGACAGCTGTTGCTTAGTCTCTGCGCACAATTCGATCTTGCGATTACAAACACCATGTTCAGATTACGAGCTAAATATAAGACCACGTGGATGCACCCTAGATCAAAGCACTGGCATCTTATTGACTACGCTATAGTGCGTCAGAAAGATGTGTCACAGGTTCAGGTTACCCGTGCCATGCGCGGCGCTCACTGTTGGACTGATCATCGGCTTCTGGTTCTTAAGATACGTTTTCGACATCAACATCCCCGTAGATCAGACAGACCGAAACAAAAGCATCTGAACCTTGAACGACTTCAAGATAATGACACGAGAAAGGAATATGCCGAAAACTTGAGTTCTGTTTTGCAGCCTCTTGATCTAGAATCCGGTGAAGTCGGCAAAATGTGGGAGTCCCTTTCGTCTCAAATTCTCGGAACTGCTACATCAACTTTAGGTCCGAGGGTCCGAAGACACGAGGACTGGTTTGATGAAAATAATGGGGTACTAACGGACGCTATTGATAGACACCGTCGACTTTTGAGGCGGCACAGCAGAACACATAGAAGTGAAACTGTTACGGAAGTACGTCATAGTGAAATGGAGCTTCGTAAGCTCACACGAAAGGCGAAAGAGAATTGGTGGTTGGAGAAGGCTCATCACATACAATGGCTCGCTGATACCAACCAGCTAGGCAATTTTTACAATGAGGTAAGAAGCCTGCTTGGTATATCCTCTACAGCAAAAGTCCCACTCAGGCCGACCAATGGCAAAGGGCTTCTTAAAGATAGGAAAGAAATACTCGAGCGATGGGCGGAGCATTTTCAGAAGCTACTTAACGTGGATCATTCTGTCAACATAGACCACGTTCGCTCGCTACCTCAACAGTCTCATGCCTTCGAGCTTGACGAGCCAGTGTCCCTAGAGGAGGTTACTCTGGCCATTAAACAGCAGAAAAATAATCGTGCAGTTGGAGTGGACTCTATACCGGGAGAGTTATTGAAGTACGGTGGGGAGGACCTGCACTTTGCGATTTGGAAACTTTTTGCCGTTATATGGGAACAAGAACAAGTCCCATACACTTTTAAAGTGTCTCTCATTCGGGCTCTATATAAAGGCAAAGGTGATCGAGCCGATTGCGGTTCTTACCGCGGTATTTCCTTACTCTCAGTTCCGGGAAAAGTCTTCGCTAGAGTTCTAATGAATCGACTTAGAAATTTATCGGAAAAGATCCTGCCAGAATCCCAGTTTGGTTTCCGACCCGACCGTGGTACCTGTGAGGCCATTTTCTCATTGCGTCAACTACAAGAAAAAAGCAGAGAACAGGGTCGCAATATGTATCTCTGTTTTGTTGACCTTGAGAAGGCTTTTGATAGTATACCGCGAGAAGCCCTTTGGTTAGTTCTGCAGAAACTAGGATGCACAGAGAAATTTGTTAGACTTTTAAGACTGCTTCATGACGATATGCAGAGCTGTGTCGCTGTAAACGCAGATCAGTCAGAGTTTTTCCCCGTTACCTGTGGGGTAAAACAAGGTTGTGTCCTTGCGCCCACACTGTTCGCGTTATATTTTGCAGTTATGGTTCAGGAAGTTTTACAGACCACTCCTGAAGGAATTCGCATACGTTTCCGTAATGATGGCAATCTTTTTAACTTAGCCAGGCTCAAGGCTCGTACCAAAGTTTCTTACGCACTGATCACTGAGATTGTCTATGCAGATGATCTGTGTTTTGTAACTGATTCCCCAGAAGGCCTGCAACGACTTATGGCCAATCTACACAAATCCTGTCGAAATTTCGGTCTGAAGATTAATGTCAAAAAGACGGAAGTGATGTCTTTAGATGTCCGTGGTCAAGAGACACTGACCATTAAACTCGGTGAGGACGTACTAAAGCAGGTGAATACATTTCGCTACCTGGGGAGCACTATAACATCAAAGTGCGACCTTGATGCTGAAATCAACAGTCGGATCGGTGCCGCAGCCGCGGTATTCGGCAAACTGGATCGCAAGGTTTTCAGCTCACATGACCTGAAGCTGGCTACTAAAATAGACATATATAGGGCTGTAGTATTGCCGAGCCTGCTGTACTCATCGGAGTCATGGACGGTTTACTGCCGCCATATTCGAGCTCTGGATCGTTTCCATATGAAATGTCTGCGCAAAATATTGAACATCCGTTGGTCTGACCGCATCCGAAATACGGAAGTGTTGCGAAGAGCTAACATTATGGGGATCGAGGCCTACCTCATGCGCAGACAGCTCCGCTGGTGTGGACATCTATCACGAATGGCGAATAAGCGTACAGCAAAGTGCATCTTTTTTTCTGAACTTGAGGAGGGCAAGCGTAAGCATGGCGGGCAACTCCTCAGGTATAAAGATGTGCTGAAGCGCCATATGAAAAAGTGCGATATTGAGCCTTCAGAATGGGAACAAATGGCTATTCGACGACCAGAATGGAGGACGTTGGTAAAGACCAGAGTCAAAGACTTTGAGGACAAACGCTGTTCCGAACTGGATGCTAGACGCGATGAATTAAAAGCACGCCCACCTTGTGCCATACCATACAATTTTTGCAATGGTGTACTGACCTGCCCACATTGTGCGCGAACATTTAGTAATAAGATCGGCTATGTGAGCCATGCACGAGCACATCAACGACAAATGGAAGTGTAAAACGGAGAGTGAAGAGGTCGCCGTGGCCGAAATCGGTCGAGGAACATATATAACATAGTAACTTGAATAGTTGGAGCACGAAGTCATGTTTTAAGTTGGTATGGAGATAGAACGGAATTTCACAAATTTAATTTGTACGATGTGCTTTACGGGAATCTCTTTCAAATTATTATTTAATGTTTTTACCGAAATTAATGAAGCTATCTCAGCCATTGGCTCCAGTCCAAATGCCCTACAGGAATCGTTGTACACCAGGGCATTGTGGTCGCATAAATCATTAAATAAACTCTGCATCTACACAAAGCTTTTGCACTTCCATCATGATTTATGCCCATTTAAGTTCGAGATTAAAAAATTTAACATTCGGTACAAAGGTTGTAACTTACAGCAATAAAAAAAAAGAAATCAGGCTAAAAGTCGAAAATGCTAGTCGAAATCTTCTAGCATTCCTTTTAGAAAGTAGCTTGATACTAGCTACAAAACAATGATATTAGAAGTTTTAAAATAAATCTAAAAAAATCAGTATTTTTTTCAAGATTCTGCATAAAGAAATTAATAAGCTAACCTTGTCATGAAGATAAAACTCATTAACAAAGGCTCTGGAGAAATTAAGCCATCATCTTTAAAACCAAGTAGAGTACCTCACAGGTCTAATAAAACAAAACCTTGTGGAGTCAAATCTTTACATTTAATTAATTAAGAAACCTCTTCCGAATTTTAATAATTTTTGAACTGGTGAAATGTCATACTGAAGCTCAGTTCATATATTTGACAGGCCGTTGACTGGCTCAAAGTTCAGTGTTAAATTCGCAAATGTTTAAATTGTTAAACTTTGGAAATTTGTATTTAATTAAGGTAGACCACTAGTTTTAATTAAGCAGTTAATTGAGTGCAATTACAGGTATGTAATGTTAAGCTCTTGTTATACAAGTTTCGAACAATCAGCAGGTGAAAATGAAACACAATTAAATTAATGCCATGTATACTGAATTATATGATTCAATAAAACGATAAATTAATTGGTACTTATTTCATGATAAACACCGAATTCTGGAACTACTCGTAAATACCAAAATGTGAGATTTTACTGATAAAAAGAAGCCTGGCAATGAAAAATTCGGTTATCACAATAGTTAGGTACTATGTATTACGTAAATCCCTCTTTATTTTCAACGAAAATCCCTACATAGAGCATAAGCCAAACAAGGCTCTCGAGAATTAGATTTCCAAATTGCCCATTACAAAAATATTTGTTCATTAAAGTAAACAAAACTTTATGTGGATATTGTTCCTTCCTTTTATGATGTAAGCAAATATTAAATTTGAGTTTTAATTGATACTTCGGAAAATATTTAAGCTTTTATATTTGCAATATTATATGTTGTCTCGAATGTCGCGGTGGCCTTGATGTTCTATGAATGGATTTGTTGCACGAGAAGCAAGTTCGATCCCCAGCGCAGGCCAGTAGGTACTAATGTGACTTTTTCGAAGTTATATGTACGTTCTTAAACATTCTAAGACACTACTGATAAACGGTGAACAAATCTGGATCTTAATATTGGAATCTGAAATCACCAATCCGCAGTGAGCTGGAGTGGTGATCAATACTAAAACTCTCCCGCTCGTTGTTGTATAGTAGGTTAGCATTTGAATCAAATAATAAAGAATATAAGAAACTTATTGTTAAATTTAACACAAGCATTTGATACAGAGTAACAAATTTAAATCTGAATTCCACGTAACAGTAGTAATTATTTCAGCTTTTCATCACAATAATGATTATTATTTTGCAAAACCCACAATAATAATCATTGAGTGTTTCTAAAGTGTTATAATGTACAGCTTGCGTTCATTATATTTAATTGATTGACAGCACAAATTAATTGATTCAAGTGACTTTAATAGCGAACTATATGAAAATAATTGATTTATGGTTTGTACTGTTTAAATATTGAGCTAGTGTATGGAATATGTTTTTAATCTGGGCTTTATAAAGAATTGAGATGTAATTATGGTTTCTACTATTTATAAGTGTGGAGTACGTCAAGGCAGTTATTGAGGTCCATTATAATATTTTTGTTTTTTTTTTTTACATATCATTTACATTTAACCATATTATTATTATATTGCTTTAAACGAAATGGAGAACGAGTATAAAAAACAGTATTTAATGGAAGTTATGCAACTTTTAATGTAAGTGCTAAAATCTATAAAAGGAACACAACAAGCGCAAAGCACTTAAATGAAAAAGGAATACACGATACTCTAAGCTTTCAGCACAAGTTATAAAAGTACACCATTCGGTAAACTTTTCACTTTCGAATTCTGCATACAATTTGTTTCACTTGCTGTGTTTGAAGTTTGAACCTGTTGGTAACCGCAACCATGTTCAAATATTTGAATGCTACAAAGTTGTATAAAATGCACTTCGAAATATCAAAATCTCTGGAATTGCTTAAAACAAATCCGTTGTATTTTCCTCTCTTTGTATTTTTGTTTTTAGTAATCTAATTCCGAATCATATTTATCTTTTAGTTTTTTTATTGAACTTTTTTATGACCATACTAATTTATTTTCACTTCTTATACAATCCACTACGGTAACAGAACGTGTCCAAATTATTTTAACGTGCTATTAAGCGTTTAGCATGCGAAGGTTACCTTTGAACAAATTGAACAAAGACGTTTAAAACGTAGCAAAAGATTTCTGAAAAAAACCTTTACAATCGTATAAATGGACGAAGTATAAAACTGAATAATTGGCGATTGGAGTTCTTAGAATAAAAACAGGAAGGAAAACCTTTCACGATCAGGGCTCCACGAGAATGTCGGATAATTAAACGTTTGATAAAGGCCAGTCAGGAACAATGTAACGATTTTACTTTCTTTTTCCAAAAATGTCCTTGTGATACTGTCTTGTACAACGCAATCATAAGATTAAGTTCAGTGTTTAAAGTATCAACATGGTGTAAGTCGTCGTAATATTTAAAAGACGGAATGGGTCGGGGGAATTGGTTTCTAATAGTGAGAACTGACCCTCTAGACAAGTGACATTTTTAAAATTGTTAGCGATCATTAACGTCAATAGAATACGCTCAAAGGTATAGAGATGGCAGGTCTAAGTCACGTGATTTATCTAAACAAAATGTCTTTTAAAGTAAATGACGTGTCACGTGAAATTTTACTTAGCTAGAGCAGCAAGCTAAATTAAAGTATTGCAGGCTTTTTCTACTTTTTTCTCTAACAGAAAATAAATTAACTACCTAACTACCTGTTTAATATTTCAAGTATTATTTAAACACGAGATACATGCAACAACTGTAGCCAAGTTAAAACTCGAAACTTTGAAACTCCTGTTCATCAGAGCACGTTAAGAAGAAACTTGTTAATTAATTAATGGATGTTAAAAGTTACTTTTTATTAACTCTGCACGAGGACGAAAGAGAATACGTTTTCCTTTAATTGAAAATTTTGTAGGTCTGTTGCCGGATTCTTTGAAGTGTAATGAGTTCGCAAATGTGGATGTCTCACAGATGCTCTTAAATGAAGTGGAAAACCATCGTGCCCATTTGGTCTATCCAGGTCCAATATCTCCATGCTACTTATAGTATAAACGAGAAAATTTGTAAGTATGGCTAGACGAATGGATGGCTTTATATAGAGTTAGTCGACACCCTGGATTAGCACATAGGCTACTTTTTAACCGACAGACCTATTAAAAAAATGGTAGTTTGCTGAATATCTTTTCTTCAGAAGCCTACTTTAACATAGGTACCCGTAGCTAGACAGAAAGTAGTTTAAATGTTGCACATTTAATATTATTTGATGAAGATATCAAACACAGAATTAATTAATTGCATTAATTAATTAATTGCATAAAACATAATTGGAAAATGAATAATGAATATTAATTAGATTTGTATTATTGATGTGATATTTATAGTTTCATTGTCATAATTACCCAAGTCTGTTTGCTAATTGTTGTTTCAAGTTGAACAATTCACAGTTACATTTAGTTTAACAACATCTTAATAAGCAGGAAGATTGCTATCAACAGAACAAACTAGGATTTGCATTCCAAGTAGCGTGGGAGTATTCCAATTACAGAGGTTTAACACGTGCGAGTAAAGTTTATTTCAAACGCTTCCTAACTTGATGATATCTAGTTTCTAAAATGTAATTATTTTATTGTTTTAAAGGCCAACGAGATGATAAATCATTATTAACTGGAAGTTTTTGGTTTAATTCAATTGTTTTTGATTGTCTCTGGAATCATTAACACGTTGGCGGAGAGTCTGTGACAGGACGTGCGTCGTCTTTCGAAATTTTGATACTCGGTTCTTACTATAAAAACTGTTACCTGTGCGTCCAGTGTGGCTGCCCCGGATGACGCAAGCGGTGGCATCCTGGCTGGAGCTCACTGGCGGAGGAGTCGCCTGCTTGCATTCCAACTTCTCGGGAAAACAGGTCCTACAACAAAAATAATAAAAATTAGTAAAATATTTCTTACCCCATCATAAAATTATAACTGCTTGTAAGGATCAGGGAGGTTTTCTTCTTTGACGCAAAATCACGCTAAGATTAAAAGTTTAGGCACTCGAATTTGGAGCTTATACGCCCTTTTTTAGTAGTCGGTGGGAATCCTATATAGTCCATGTAGAATTTCCAATAGATACCAATCCTCTGCTAAGGGAAGATGGAGGGTTGGTCCTGGATTTTTACGGGCTAAAAACAGTGGAGTGCTTCTTTGTTCTCTATTGCCATGGGCCAAACGGTTTCGCAAACTACTGCGAGGTAGTTTATGCGCCTTTACTAAGGTAACGTTAATTGTATTTGTAACAATTGTTATTAGAGCCATTTAAATTCAGTTTTCCCTTTTATTTTTTAAGTTCCCAAGGGATTAATTTAGTTTATTCTTCGGAAAAGCAAAGAGGCTCAAAAATTGTAGAGATATAACAAGAGAAATTTACTTTCATAACTATTATACGTTTGAATCTTGTCCGAATGAATTTAATAATTTCTATCGTCCATATGCTTTTTTTCAAATTCTGTATTGAATATAAAACCTAGTTCTTGAAATAAAATCTTAATTTTGCCTCTAAAACGCCTGAAGGTAAGTCATTAACAGACATTCACGCCATGTTGGTTTTTCTCTAACATTCAGTGAATTCTTTATGACTTAACGAATTTCTTCGTACAAATATTTACCAGGTTTTACCTTCAAAACTTCTTAATAAGTTCTGTTTTTTGTCTTCCAGGAATGAGAAATAAAATATAAGATTTTGAATCTTCATTTTTAATAAGTTGTATTACAATAATGATTTCGCTTATTAATGAAACTTATTGGCGTGTGTTTAGTTACAAACTGGTTTTATGGACCCTTTTCAATTACAAGTAAAGTTCTAAAGTAAATTTAATTTACCTTTAAAAGCATTTAGCAGGCTTTGTTATTTAAATATGTTTGCCCCTGTACAAACCGTTAAATATTGCGAA
This sequence comes from Chrysodeixis includens, assembly GCA_941860345.1. Lineage (NCBI taxonomy): Eukaryota > Metazoa > Arthropoda > Insecta > Lepidoptera > Noctuidae > Chrysodeixis > Chrysodeixis includens. Next base: position 1,773,437 of record OW796099.1, on the reverse strand, counting down.
GCAATCGTTTGTTTAGCCAACTGGTATTTTCGCAAATCATTTAGGAGCATTCTAAGTATACGCAGTTGCTATGTAGAATAAAGTAAGATGAAAAATAATGATCTCAAAAGTTGGTTCGACGTTTATTGTTATGGATGAAAAATTCGCAGAACTGAAAATATAAAAACATGCTAAAAAATGGCTAAAACATGGCCACGGGACTCACGGAACAAGTATTTTTATGAATCTTTAAGATTTGATAAATAAAACGAACAAAAAAATATTCTCAAAAACAAAAAAAATGCCGTTCTTGAAGAGGAACGAAAAAGAAACAAGAAGTCAGATGAATCACTATTATAACACAATTAATTTCATACACAGAAAAAAACACACACATATTATTAATGAGACCTGTTTCTACACGACTAACACTACACGGTTTTGACTTTCCACAAGTACACGCTAAGAAAAGTCACCAAGCCGAAATTTGTGTCATTCCTTCACTCAAAATGGCGAAACTTCGGCGCTGATCAAAGAAAAAAAATGCTTGAACTAGAAACAATCGGTAGGCATTACAAGAATGCGGTAGATTCCAGTAGGGTAAGTTACTCCTTTAATAAAATGAAACTAACGAAAAAAAGGAATTACATAACTCGTGACAAAACCCTCATCAGATCGCAAATGCTGACGTGCAATTGTTTCTATATCGAAGGTCACGCAATTTCCTGCGTGTTGGGGAAAGTCAGGAGTCAATAAAATGCCTTGTTGACAGGTTTGAAAACCACATTCCGATAACGCTGAGGTTTTATTGCAATGCGTGTATTGTGTGTTGTTCAGTAAGTATTTGTGTCTCATACGATTGCTTTGGCTAAATGAGAATCTGTAACATATACGCAGGTTAGATATAAAGGAATGTATTAACACCCTCTGCAGTATGTTTTAAAAAGAAAAAAATCTGTAATAAGGTTGCAATTTTTATGCGTGGTGATCAATGCTCAAACCTTCCCTATAGGGGAAGATGCCAGTGCCCAGCCGTGGGACGTATATAGGCTGGTTTATTATTGTTATTATATTATATTTATTTACACATGGCTGAAAACAAAATCTCAATAGTGTGCACTTGGAGAGGCCTACGTCCAGAAGTGGACTGCGAATGAAAATGTCTGATAATCACATTTACAGTATAGATGATATTTTAATTAATTTGTTGATAATTGTGTTTGAGAGAAAACAAAACCTCAGTGTGGTTAACCAATAATTAAGTTTTAATTTACAAATTTAATGAAAACCAGCTATTATTTTCATAGTTATAAAATTCCGGTAAACTAATAATAACTTTAAAAAATATTTTCGATAGTAATACCAAATTTTGATAGTGGCAGCAATTTTGAACAGAATCAATTTGATAGATTGAAGTAAATTGAAATTTATACAGTCTGGATGTCAATTAGGCGGAATGAGATGTAAAAGTAATTTATTTATGAACTAGTTTCTGTATATACAGAATTTCAAATGCAAGTTATTTTTTCCTTTTTAAAGTCTATCTGAATATTTAAAAGTATAAAGGCTACTAAGAAATGAGACAAAGTTAGGTCATCATTATTTTGTAAAAAAAATTGAATTGTTAACTATATCGCAGTAGTATTTATTAAATTTCAAAATCAATGAGACTACAATTTTTAATAGCAATTTATCAATCTCGTTTAATTTTCAAGTTACAATAAACCAGTCTTATCTCCAGATGCAATTTTACTTAGACCCTATCAAGGTAAGAGAAAACAACAACGAAATTCTGTACCGAAATGCTGAAATTCAATTAAGATCGTTGTCGACAAGTCCATTTAAACTGCACATCTGGTGCAATTCTCTGCGCGAATAACTCAGAAAACGAATAAACTAATTTAAACAATAGAAGGAACTTTACAATATTGTAAGCTAAGACGTAAATTAAAATTAAACTAAAATAAAAAAAACATTGATCGAAATAAAATTAAATTCATTTATCGTCGGTACTGGTTTTTTGTTTCAATTGAGGCCTACTCAAACCTACAAATTATTTTCTTCCCGAATGAATAGAATACGCAACTAGTTCCCTATAGGTATGTATGAAATTTTCACTGGTTAGTCATTTCTGTTTCATCTACAAAACTATTTTGCTTGCATAACCCAATTACTTCAGCGAAACTCGCTCAGTATGTAACAATGTCTACCCCGTAGCGACAGCAGATACCTTTCAGGTTTAAGTACACATTTACGAAATATGTTTATGCGAAGTAGGTATATCTTATATTCTAGGTCACTTTTGCTGTGGAGTTTGAACGCCGTGGATTGGAAGGTAGCGAAACGAAGCGCTGTCTAATATATTGATCGTTCAAAAAGTGCTAATTAATCGACTAATTTGAAAAATGAATAAAATAACTTTCGTGAGGATGGTTCATACTTAAATGATATAACGGTTTACTCACGCGTATTTATCGGGATAGCCCGACTAATTCGACTCGTGACCCTGTCGTTGCATCAGCTTCAGCTTATGATTAAGTACTCCGGCTGGGTTTGAATCTAGTCGGGTTATCCCAATACATACGCGTAAGTAAACTCTTATGTCATTTAGGGTTGAAAAAAACATGTTTGAATTTGAACTACTTTTAAAAAAGAGGAAGAAAAATCTTACCTGAAAAGTCTGCAACTCTTGAACAAGCTGATGAAGGCCTGTCGGAACTTCCTATTCATGAAGCAATAGGTGATGGGGTTGCAGCAAGAGGAGCAGTAAGCCAGGAGTTGCAGGGAGACCACGCCTTTGGGCCCGATGTACTGGTATAGTTCATCGGGGTAAAACAGGTAGATCTGGAAAGAAAATACTTGTTAGATGTGAATGAATATAGGACTGACCATCATCAAAAATTAGTCATGAATCACTCACTGACAGAAATCGAATTCTCTTATTTCTGTCATACTTTGCTGTTGAACCTGATCCTAATCAAGTTATTTATGTAATGTAAGTCGCATGTAAACAACCGTGTAGGTTTATAATTTTCTGGTGACAAATGTAAACCTTTAACATGACATTGCCGAGGCTAAAAATACTGCTACAAATAAGTTCAACATTTTACTTAACAAATTTTGCGCACTTGCAGTGACAACTGCTGCTAGGTATTAATTAATATCTTCATTTTAATGATATTTGTTTCCTTTTTTTGTAGAAGTTACCTTTTATTATATCCATAAGTGTTCTTATGGATATAATAAAAGGTAACTTCTGCAAAAAAAGGAACAATAACTGTAGTAATCTTAATAAAATTAATATTCATTTAAATTTTACCTTTTTAAACGAGTTTATCAAAGGCAAATTTTGCGTAAAATCACAAGGGTAAACTCAAACAAGCGCCTTGTTATAAACTTTACGTCAAGCAAGAAACATGGGTGCGTCAGCTGTGTAAAGTGCAGGATTACCCCGACTTCTAGGAAAGGCGACACTAATGAGTAACGTTACCTTATTAACATTAAAAGTAACATCTTTGTACACTAACCAGGGTGTATGTAATGGACACAGTGATCCCCTTTATAAAGTTATTTTCGCGAAAACGAACTTTCCTGATTGGGGAAAAAAACCCACTACGAATTGAGTTCTTTCAAATCAGAAACTTTCGAACTTAAAAATGGTCTGATTTTCAATGGATATGTAATGTTCGATCTGAGAGTGTTTATATGTATTAAGTTTGTTAAGCTTTAGTTGGGATTGAAATACCTCAGAACTAAAAAATAAATAAAAAGCTATCGGATTGACTGCGCATTGCATAGCGAGTTTGTTGTAGTTACTATAAGTTTAAAATGAAAATTACTTTAAGCATGAATTGCAAGTTCTAACAGGGTGTGTATTTGTAGGGTTACCAAGTTCCATTTGTATCAACCAGAGTCCCGTAGACCTTGGTTAAGCGATCCCGTGATTCTGAGAATAAAGGGCCCTGGGGTAGATTTAATCCTTGGGAGTCTGACATATCCTGACGCCTTGCCCTCGGCAAGGTTAAAGTCATTAGCGTTTTAACCCGGAAAAAAATCCACCCTATTTATTAAATCCTACCAGTTTCATGTTTCACAAATTATTTAGATTTCAAGTCTTCTACATATATGATTATGGTATGTTTAAGAACTGGAAACGCTCATTAAGCGTAATCAGCTTACAATGTGTTGTGACATAGCAAAACATCTACTTTGAGAACTCTGTTGAGTCATGTTCCATAACAAAAAGCACAAGATAATATATTATGTTGAAGGGAAAACCAAACCAAATGACTACGCAAAAAATCGTCCCAACCCACCAACAGATTTCAAACGTATCTCATTTAATACATCATGGTATCATGATCATTTTTTATTATGACGACATCATCGTAAGTCATGGGGTTAACGTGCAAAAAAACAATTCTTGTTCACTTTTTTCAGTACAAAAAATTTTAGGCACACTATTTAACTATAAAAAAGCTATTGATAGAGAACAGCCGTGAGACGCATAGGTAAAATAACGGTCTAATCTCACTGTACCCTTGCCCCTTGCCATGCTAACATGCGCGCGCGCACCTCAGTCGTGTCCTGTACGTTCCGCTGTGTTCACGTTGTTTATCTGTGCAATATCGGCTTGTTTGCAGCTATTGCCGACCTCTGCTTGTTTATTGGGCCCTTTGATAGTAAATTAACAACAACAAAGAAATGTTTAAAAATATTAACCTAAAATGTTGTTTTTTTATCAAAAATATACATAATTACATAATACACTTGAATATTTTTGCTATTGATAACTAAAATGTTCAGCTGAACCACTATGTGTTGTAATTAATCACTAAAATGTGGTTATTTAAAAAAAATTAACACCCCATTTAAGTAAAATGTTTTTATTTTTTTTTCAATAACCCCATATCTTTAGGGAAAAAAAAGTGATATTTATCTTTTTATGGGACTTCATAATTATATTAAAACTAGTCCCAAGTCTGTTGGTTCTTGGGCCAGCGCCCATACAATTTTTTGCATACTCCTTTCCATATTAGAAAGGATTGCTAGGAGGTCTAGCCGTTTATCATAGAAATATTCCCGGTAATTCCACAATTATTGCGAAACCAAAATTAGTGTCGACGGTAAAGCGGTCAAACGGTCCAACGGTTGTGGTTTACCAGCTATTCACGAAATCTAGTGGTTGTACGAAAACCGATAAGTTGTCTGAAAATTAGATGAAAATTGAATCGCCTAGTTTTGTGGCTACAGAAAATCTCAGCCAGACCTTTATATTGTAAGTAATTATTCGCAACACTTGCAGGTTTATGGCTCTCCAGAGATTCAAGGGCTATCATTAAAGTATAATCGTTTGTGACGTCATCGCTCTGGGGCACTCGGCTCCCTATAGTGTGCTGTTAACTGCTCGGTCATTTCAGTTTCATTTATAATATCAGTTCGGTCGTTATATGTGAGCATGTGGCCTTGATAAGCAAGGATTTCTATAAGTAAAACGTAAGTGTATAAAATGTTTATCTTCACTTTTGTAAAGTAGAGCAAAAAATTAAGAGTAGTGTTTTTTTTGTCATCATCTAGCCGATAGCCCTCAAAACTTTTTTACAATTCCTGATCATAACCTACCTCAGACCAGAACTCATAGTATTTCTACTTATATATTTGAATTGTTTAAAAAAGAAAAATATTGACGTTTTCCAACATAATAATGTTGAGCAATTCTTGAAACTCAAACAAAACCTTTTTGTTGCTCCTGGAATTTATTTACTTAAACAAAAGCCCTCCTAGAATTTATCCCTTTTCCTAATGGCTCAAATCTTGGAATCGGCTCTTTCATGATTCTCATATTGCTTGTAACAACGTTGCTAATGACTTGCCTTTAAATGATACCATAAATGTAACGAGCGTAACGGGTTGAAGGTGTTTTAATAGGGTAAGTTCACCATTATACCGGATTTCTAAGTATGTTTACCGCGCCTATTAGAAGCGGCTTTGATGAGAGATTTCAAAGCTGTTATTATGTCTGGTATATTGTACTCTCTCATCATTTAACCAGCAATAAGGGATGTCAAAGTTGACCACTGTGTGTTCAACCCTGTAGCACTTACTTATAACCAGAAATTAAAAGGAAAACAGATTTATAAGCTAGTTTTTAAGGTGAATTTGCATCAGCCAGTTACAAGATATCGGATTGAAAGTTGGAATAAACAAAGTATTGAAATCTAGTCAAGACTTTAGGCCGTAAACATTATTTAGATAAGTGCCAAGTTCACTTTCTGTTGTCTTAATATTATTACCCCTACTAATATTATACATGCGAAAGTTTTTTAGTATAAATTTATGTTACTCTTTCACGCTTAAACGGCTAAACATATTTGCATTAATTTAATTGTGGAATCAGTTAACACTCTAGATTAACTCAAGCAAAGTCGCGGGATTAGGCAAGTGAACTGTATATTGTCATATTCGAAGCATACAACAGTTTGATTTCTCTTAACACTCTCTTATCACACGTTGTAACGTGTGAACACATGTTTATTTATTACATTTAAATTTAATTCAGAATTACTTTTACAATACCGGAAAATGGCAGACAGAAATTCGAGTGAATGGCATTAAAACACCCATTACCTCTGTGAATTGGGTCGGCAAACGCAATATTACCCTTTACAAGGCGTTTGTTTACTCCTCCCCCATTAGCCCTTTTTGATATCCGTGTTATTCTATCGTTGCAGACATTTGCATAGTCAATACTGTACATGAGTCCTTGTTGAAAGAATTGCTTTCGCCATCTCGGTTCACATTCCAAGAATCTTGCTCACGGCCAAGCACAGACCACACCCAGTAATCCAGTCAGCTGTCATACTTGACGTTTCCACAAAACAATCTCGTATTTTCGCTGTCATCGGTATGACACCACGGAGGTACAAAAGGTATACCACCTCGCCGACATAATTACATGTAAGAGTGAGATATTGTTAAATTAAAACTATTGTACAGCAGACAGCAGCAGCGCCGGGCGCGACCGCCGAACTTAGAACATGGGACGGCGCAAGGGTGTCGACGCACGTTGCGTCCCACACCAAAGGCCGGCCCAATTTCCAGGGAAGTAAAGACATTCCGTCAGGTCTCTTACCATCGCTGCGCAAAAAACCGTTCAGTTCTAGAACAGCAGGTACATCAGCAGTGACAAGAACACGACGACTAATGTCATTAATACTTGCGTGTCGCGGTATGCGCCCCGCGCTCCTGCTGCAGGACAAGCCATGATGGCCAAGGCAGTTGACCTTAAATTAATTTAATTACCTGTTACGTTACAGATTTAACAGTATAATAGGCACTTAAATATAAGTATCAATAAGAAACTCTGTTCTTCCTCCAAAGACATAAATTGGGGTAATTTTACATAATGGGTTGTACAAGGTTATTCATTAACCAAGGTGTCATGGTAAAAGTATTTATGGGCAATTTGGAAAACTCCTTAAAATATGATGGAGGTTTTAAGTAACAGTGACAAATATTTAAGCTAATCATTTTTTTTCCTAAACCTCTTTGGTAGAAAACTTCTTGATTAGATTCAAGAACGTAATTTATGCTGTTGCGTCTTTAAAATGCCTTGAATGAAAACTTTTATGTTTACAAAATTTGAGCTATGAAAAAAAAAATACCTATGCTATGTGTTCCATGTTTGAATTAAAGTTTGGTCATTAAATGTAGCCAAATTTTTCACAACTTCAATGACATCGATTTATGCACTTAAACTTCTTGGTAAAAGAATATTTAGAACAATTACTTCAGTAAAATTTTCATCAACTGAATTTGTCCTTATTGATACCACCAGATAACTAAGTTGGTGTCTAAATGTAAGCTTATTGCAAATGTCAAACGATCTGGTTGATGATAAAAGATTTTGAAATAATTAGACCTTTCACAAAATTACTACTTGGAAACGACTAAGAACAGGGAGTGAGGATCAATTCTTGATTATTCTGATCTGTGATAATAATTAAGTCTTTAAATTGAGTACGACAAAAAAATGGTCTTTGAAAACGATCTTGAATTTTCCCTCATTATCCTCTTAAGGAATTACATTTACCTAAATCTTAAGCCCGTTTTTCTAAGAGATCAAAGTCCCAAGGACTACCTTGACGTCTTAAACAATGAAGGTAATTATCCAATAATTAGGCTTTTTACTTTCATCTCACGTCATTAACTTACAGTAGTTAATTATTTTGACATCAAAAGCAAGAAATGACCATGGAAATGAATAATAATAAAAGCATAAAATGTTGTCAATATTGATCAGTGTTTTGTTTTAAAATCGTCTTACACTTTTTAAATTGTGTTATTGTTGAAAAATTATAATGAAAATGTCCGCCAATTAAATTACAGTACTAATTGTATGAAGTACCAATTAAAAACCTGTAAATCGTCAATAAAGCGTATTAAACGTAGGTTGAAAGATAAATTCATCGGCCAATCAAACTCTAGTGTTCCGAGAACGAACTTGCCAATGTAAACTGGAATGAGTCAATACTTGGTTTATGAATTTTAGCCAGAAGGGGAATAATTGAAATTAAACGTTTCCGAACCATTTATCGGCGTTTCAGCGAATTTGAAGTTTGCTTCAGGGCAAATTTAATATTTTGTGAGTGCTTAAGATTAATCTGTTTATTTAATTTAGTACTTACGGGTATCAAAGTTTAAGGTCTATTTGATTTTATTGAAGCAGGTGGTAATTTTTAGACCTTCCTGTAATCACACATTTTAGTTACTTTTTTACCGTTTTTCACAATCTGTGTTTAGACAGGCTTCAAAATTTTCCATTACAAGATCAAATTTATACATTTAAATGAAGCAATTCCTAGCTCGCTATTCATCAAATAACATGGCTTTTGTTTTAACCGTAAAACATTGTTAGAACTCCCCAAATCTGTGCTAATTGGAAGGCTTTAGGTAATCACATTCAATTTAACTAAATGCGCTTACTTACTCAAACTAGTTTTCAAACAGCAACTAAAGCGATTAACAATTTTCCGATAAAAGCTTTGAAAGCTTCAGTTTCTCTTTTCAGAAATTATGTACCGACAGTTTCGATTAAATGAAAAATGAATATTAAATAGTTTTTTGAAGATTGGTATAGATTAAAAACAAATGCAGACCAGTTAATTATCAGAAAGCGTGTGCTAGACAAACAATTAATCACTTATTTGTCTGTGGTTTCAGTTATGTGTCAGTTTATGGACATTAGAGAGCTCATTTGTATAAAAGACAGGCACATTATTTATTTACAAATAGTAATTATCACGAGCCACAACATAAACCTCATACATTTTTAATGTTTAGTATTGGTTGCGTCGAATTTGGATAATTTGTTGCCGAAAGGTACAAGATACCTCACAAGGTCAAGTGTTCACCCGCTGATATTAGAGATGAACAGAATTAAAATCAATTTGAATGTTATGTAACACTTTAAAGGACATTCTACCATACATATACGAGTAAAATAGGCATTCCGTTTATGTAAGAAATAATTTTGGTAATTTTTTATCACAGTTTGGGTCAATAATTTTTTGTTACGAGTAAGTACAACTCCCGCTTTAAATAATTGAATCCTTGTGTCGCAGGGTTTCACAGACATTCAATACAAAAAGTTCATGCAAAAAGTTACTCAGACTCAGAACAAGAATCTGTGGATCGCAAAAAATCTTGTCCATAGTGGGGATGGAACGACACTTTGCGTATCGTACTAAGTGTAGTGACCTATAACACTCGGCTATCCGTGCAGTCAAATATCTGATGTGTACCAGCCCATACATACAAAAAGGTAGAAAAAACTCCAAACAACGTTACCTTATAAAGGTCTGATGTTACTTAAAAAATTACACGTATGTAATCCAGGCTTAATGAACCAAATCTTTACGAACAAGAGGAAGTCCCTATAAGCCATAAGGAAAATGGCCGCCGCTTTCATTTCTCAAGTTAACCCCAGTAATAGCTTCCCTATTATGTTAATACAAAGTTAAGGGCAGGGTAAGTAGCTTCTTAAGTCTTCTGCAGCTGACGCAGGTATAAGCAACAAAAGTCGGTTAAAGACTGGAAGTTATTCTTCTTCAAGTTTCTTTGTACTAAGTTGGCGTTTGTGTGTTTGATGGTTGAAGTCAATAAAATGTATAATAACTTGATAAGTTAACCATACCTACCGTTAGTGAGATACCTGTTATATAATTTTTCTTTAAGTAACTAAATTTTTCAGCTAGCCTTTTGATATTACTAAAATAAGGAAATGTTGGATTTTTCCCTTTTCACAAATCTGGTTACCCATTTGTTGTGCGTGATGGAATTTTGGCTTATATTTTGTGCTTTTTTCGTATTTCAATTTTAATCAAGCGTTGTATTTTTTTTTCAAAACCTTTGTAAAACCAATGTAAAAGTAACAGTTTTGTTTAAACAATAAAAACAAAATCGATTTGACAATAAATCTTATTGTAGGCATGTATTTTTTTACTGTTTTTCTACAGCTTAAATACAATTAATTGGAATGTATTACTTTAAGTAAAAACATCACTCTTTGACGAAATCGGTTAAAAAGTAGCCTATGTGTTATTCAAGGGCTAACTAGCTAGCTAACTCCATACCTCAGTTCGTTTAAATTTATTCAGCCGTTTAAGCGTGAAAGTATATTAAACACTCCTCCATACCACAAACTTTCACATTTCTAATATTACTAGAATAGCCTTGAAGTCACGTAGCTGTCTTAGCAGGTAAAGATTTCACTTTTCCGATACAAGTGCGCCTCAACCGAGGTAACCAAAGAAATTCAATAATCCACTTAGCCAAGTGCTTTCCATTCACTTTGCGTGTTCAGCTTTACGTGCCTTAATTAAACAGATGTTCCCTTACATTATAACATTAAGATAAATTAAAATTACTCATCCGTGATTGAAACTTACTCACATTGTAATTAAATACTTGTATTCTCTTAATATGAGGTAAAGTCGCCCACAATTAAACGTACTAACGTAACGTTTAGAAAGTATTTTTTCAATTTATTCATATTTGTACGTGTGTTTACTTTTATTATTTTCTTAGGTGCCAGTATTATTGATAGTCGTTCTAATTTAAAAGGCATTAAGTTGAAAATAAATATATCCTTACCGTATTTATGACGTGTAGAGGTGTCCAGCACACGAAGAACTCTAAGATGATGACAAACAGCATACGTATTACCTGAAACAAAACATATATGTTGTCATTTTATCGCAGACAACTTTAAAACGTTTTTAACTCTAATAGAACCGTTGCAGAATGCTTCTATTTAATTTACACTAATATTATAAATAATTGACGAAACTGTAAAAGCTACTAGCTATAATAATACCTGTATTGCAAACCAATCCAAACCTAGCTAAAACACAGTAATTCCTAAAGAGATAAACAAATTAATTCCATTCATTCCAAAACATGGCCGAGGTATTAAATCCATGTAATACTTGTATGTGTGTATCAAATATCATACGCTACGGTGAAGTGAAAAGCAATAACAATATGTCAAGAGAATCAGTGAATGTGAAACGTGTAACGCTCCAATACTTCCGTATTTCCTTCATCATGTCATTCCTATTTGTATAATGTATGCCTTTGACAGCTCATTAATTATGGTTTTCCATAATTTTGTGATTTTGGTATTCTGAAATCATACAAATTTTCGAACGATACTGTTCCTTTATGAAGTATTGAAGTTTATTAGTAGCAGTGAAAAAATATCGAAAGAAGACATAATATATATAGCCTAAATATGATTTTAATACTTTTAAGATAACTCTTGTCTATCGTAAGTAAGTAGAGTTTATCGAAAGTCTGAAAACTAAAACAGTTCAGGAAGAAAAAAAATCTGGAAATAACAAAAATAAACTTTTCTATTCATGCCTTAAAAAGAACAAATATGTATGTCTGAGTTTAAACTAAAAGTTGCGTCTACCGCCGATTGTAAGGCCTACGCATTTCATTCTATTTTCAGACATATTGTCTTTTCGTTCACACCTAACGGACAATATGGTTACGCCACGCGTGGTCGCTGACGATAAATACCGTACCGTTTCACATTCATACTAGAGCTTACAATGAGGTTGCTCACAATTGAAGGTTATACGTCAGGTTTGAAGTTTGAATACGCACAAAAAGCTTAAAAAAAAAACACAAAAACAATCCCTTTCCGAAAACAAAAGCTCACCATTCATTCAAATTACAAAAAAACATTTTGAAACGAGTTCATCGGAGCCCTTTATAATTATTTATCAGCTTCCAGTTCAAGGTAACAACGGTATTGTTTGAAGGGTTACACGCCCTTGTTGCTGACAGTAAGGGCTGTTCGAACAAGGATATGACGAAACAATCATATCCTATTCATGAGCCTTCTTGGAATGAGAAGCCATTGTCACTTGTATTGACAGATGATATGCTATATCAATTACACTTGATGAAAGGTCAGAAAACAATGTACACCTGAAAAAAAAATATTATATGGCTTTCTTGTTATTAGGTTGTTTTGAACCTCGGGTTTTCTAAAAAGAGGTCTATACTAGCAATTACGACTAGCTACTATGATTAAAGTTAAGAAACTTGCTCGAATTTCACTTTTGAATCATCTAAAGTGACGTCACGCTGAGCTTAGCATACAAAGGTATGTTTGATTAATTTATCTGATTTTAGTACTCTTTTGTTTTCCATGAAATGGTATCACCTCCAAATGGTATCTCTTCAAATTCTTCCTTTTTAAGTCTGCGAAAGCTATTTAATAATTCGCTCAAGAAGTCTCCTCTTGTCATTAATTTCAAACTTTTTATTTCCTACAGCTGTACTGCGATATTTGCAATCTTATCCATTCGCTTTTCCCTTATTATCAATCTTTATGAGACTTAGATCACATTTTTCCTTTTAGGTCTAACAGTCACAGAGTTTCCATTTGTATAGTCATTTTTTCTGTCGTCATCCCTAAAAATAACCCTAAAGGAAGTCGTGTCGTATTGACAAACTAGAGTGCTAATGACATCGTTAGGGTAATGTGTATACGTAGACATCCTGCCAAGCTATTATGAGGCTATTTATAGGATGTATAAAAATAACATAGGCACTGCGACTAAAGTTTTCCACGGTGACTATCAGTATTTGTATGTTCAAACAGTTTATTTCCACTCAATCATCATCATCATAATATGTACTATTTTATTTCCACACAATGACTGGTCAAAAACAATTTATTTTTCATTTTGTATTCACGTCAAAATAATAGCTGGTACAAAATCAGAAATCTGATTTGGACTGAAAAATGCATTTCGTCCTACATCAACACCAGTACAAAGTTTCGTCTAATTGAGTTCTCGACTCATCCAGAGTAAGTAGTAAAATTAGATCAGAACTAAAACCACACACTCGTGGAAAATAAAAATTACTGAGTTTTATCAAACTCACACAACAGAGTAGTTTACTCGCTTTTTTGCAACTAAGTTTATGAACAATTTTCATTATGTAGTGTTCAGTTGTGATCCGATTTTTATGTAGACGTTTGATTTTATCCATTACTAGCTGACTCGGCAGACTTCGTACTGCCCTAAGAATAAATAAAAAAAAAGTCGCACCTTTTAAACCTTCCCTAGACCTCCACGAACAATTCAAGACCAAGATGAGATAAATCCGTTTAGCCGTTCTCGAGTTTTAGCGAGACTAACAAACAGCAATTGATTTTTATATATAAGACTAGCTGACTCGGCAGACTTCGTACTGCCCCGACGATAAATAAAAAAAAAGTCGCACCTTTTAAACCTTCCTTAGGCCTCCACGAACAATTCAAGACCAAGATGAGATAAATCCGATCAGCCGTTCTCGAGCTTTAGCGAGACTAACGAACAGCAATTGATTTTTATATATAAGACTAGCTGACACGGCAGACTTCGTACTGCCCCAATCGATAAATAAAAAAAAAAATCTCACCTTTTAAACCTTCCCTAGACCTCCACGAACAATTCAAGACCAAGATGAGATAAATCCGTTCAGCCGTTCTCGAGTTTTAGCGAGACTAACACGAACAGCAATTGATTTTTATATATAAGAAGATTATTGTAAAGTTTTGCCTTCAACATTCAAAATGTTAATTTAAAGATGAAGCAGTGAAAATTTGTATTAAAAGTAGAGTAATTAAAGGGGCTTTATTCTTGTATTACTTTATGACCTTTAACTACACTTAACACTCTACAAATTGCTTTTATAGTAAGTATTTGAATAACTACACTAAATTAGTGGTGAGACCTCAGGATCCCTTAATAAAAGGGGAAACTTTTGATATTATTGCCAAGAGGACGTATTTTAGGCATTGAAGGTTGAACCCACATTAAGTTCTCTTAAAACGACTTAATCAAGAATTTAATGTGTAAAATACTTGACGTAGCACTACGTAGTTGTTCAACCGCTACGGCTTTGATGACATTCTAAAGATTCTAAAGAATGCTGCTTTTTATTTTTAATGTTAGGATGTGAAAACTAACATCTGCCGAGAAAAAACCGCGTAAGAAAACTTTCTAAGCCTATCACACAATGAATTGCTTTTTCATATAAAAGTTCACACCTACATAATAACAACGTATTTCGTTCAACAAAATAAACCTAACAAAGGCATTTCCATTTTCAACTGTCTAATTGTATTTACCGAATAATTTCGTATGCAAAAACAACAACGACGAAAATAGCAAATTATTAATTGATATCAGTACGCCTAGCGACGAAACACACATTAGCATGTCTACCCAGCGTTTCGACAGTACGAAAGGAACAACAAACAAGGGACCGATCTACATATTATTACTTCCACAACAATACTCGCCATGTTATTTCAGAACTGGCAGAATAATCTCATTTTATGAATCTCGGCATTTACGGAAGAAGTAGAAAATATTGAAAAAGGCACAGGTGCACGTGAACACAAATGCATTTCCTCCTCCTTAATAATCTCATGTAGATTGGACGATACAACTTTATCGGAAAACGATAAGGCGTCATCAAATTAGAATGATCTGAAGCATGTTTTACCTTCTTGATGTAATGACCTTTTAAAGCAGGACTGATGCTTGTTTCACCAATCCCTTAAAGGAGGAGTCTAGGACTGAGGCTTGCCAGAGTCGAGCAGAGAATGCACGAGCGATTCGGTGACTCTGGTTTTGGCAATAGAAGAGGCCCGGGGTATTTTTGGTCGGTGTAAGTCAGACGTACCCACACGCCGCACCCATGCCCTCAGCGTAGGTTGAAGTCAATAGGGTTTCACCTCGGAAACCAAAAAAAAAACTAATGCTTGTGCAAGCGAAACGCTGGTACGCAAAGTATAGAGCACCATCTTGCTCCCACAAAGCTTTTACTGGCAAAGATTTGAATTGAACTTATTACTAGAGTAATTTATGGTCCTAGACGGAAAAGCGAGGCAATATTTTCTCGGACAAAATCCCTTCGAGCAAATTGCCTAGGGAATGCAAAATCATCTAAATCACGTTTTCAACATAGTACCCAGGCTTGTAATACCTATTTATGGAGACAAAAGTATTTTTTAATGACTTTACTATTTGTATTGTGTATTTTACCTAGAAGATGGTCAGATTTAGATCGTATTGTCGTTTTTCATTCATCGTTTCGTGGAACTTCTAAAATTGAATATGTTGATCATAAATATACGTTGAGTAATATACCAGTCATAATATTCTGATAAGACTTTTGACTAGCGATCACAACGTACAAAAGTTTGGTTAAGGTACTCACTTTTCGTTTAGCTTCTATGCTCTTATCGATGTGTGTGGATCTGACAACGTGCCTGAACTCCAAGTCGACGGTGTGCATGCAATAAGACTGGGCGCTTTTGTTGTCCGCGTCCAATCTCTGTTCAGACTCGTCCTGGGAACAAAGGAGTGGTTTAGTACGAATACGGATTTTAGATAAGCTAAGCATGATATTTTTCATTTCAATTGTGGTGGTCGTCGTCCTGCAGTAAAAGGGTTAGAAAATGATAATACCAACTTTATATTACCCATTCTAATATTAAAAGAAGTTAAGTTTGTAAGTTTAGGATGTTGAGGGTAGTTTTAATATTTAGTCAACGGATTTTGGAAATTATTTGCTAATAGGAAGTTACGTTATTTGGAAACGTCTTTTTATAAACCAAAGAGCCACTAAGCTACTATGCCAAAAAGTGGGCCTGTTTCAGATAGTTACGCAAATGTATATGGAGATAGGTAGTAACAAGGATTATAATTCAACAATTTTCGTGGAATTGTAAATTATTTTTGTCAAAATTTTCACCAGTTATTTTTAGAACTGATGCAAATCTATTTGCTTTTGTTATCGCACGTGAATCAAGAATGAACTTGTTTGGCTTGTGGGCGTATATATGCCCGACATAACTCGATGTTAATCGAGTTTGTGGTACAAACACCCACATTTGGTGTTGGACTCATCATTATACCTTCATTATTGGATTTTGTATTTTCGCATTCCGCTATCACTGTAAGCATACAATACAGTCTATTTCCGCTGTTTGTCTGTCTCTAAATATGTTTACATAGTCAAAATTACGCAATGTCTAAATTCATTGCGTAATTTTGATTATGTATTGCGGTTTCTTTTTTAAGAAATAATGTTTTAAAAGGAAGGTGTTTATGTGTAATATATTATTATCAGTATTGCATACGTGCAAAGCTGGACCGGACATTTAATTGTTTGTACTGTATAAAATTATTGTTATAGATTTTCTCTTTTACAAAGTCGTCGAGGTCGATTGCGGGAAATGTGGTAATATGTTAACTAGTAATCTTATCTTCTATGCAGAGCTCCTTTAGCCAGAAATCGCAAAAGCCAGAAAAGATTAAAGAAGAAGAGAGAGGCCTTTGTCTAACAGTGGGATCTTACAAAGCTAAAAACAATTTTGCAGATCAGATTTTCATTTTAAGGTATTAACGAAAAGCCGTGACTCGGATATTTAAACATGATGTGGCATATAATATCAGATGTACCGTCTCAGTTGGCAACAGAACGTTAAATATATCTGAAGTAAAGTATCTCAAATATTACTCCAATTATTTTGTGGGCTAAATAAACATTCCCTGACGCAATTAATATTTTTCTTGAAGTATTTTTTTTGGTTAGTAACTAAGGGAATTGGTATTGCCTGAAATGATAAACGAATAAGATTAGATTAAGTATCACTTGTGGCTAAGATTAACTAATTTACCTTGTCATTATAGCAAAATGTCATCATTATTAATTCTACATAGCAAAATACACAGTCGTTTCTCGCTGTCTGTTTGACCACATGCGTGCGTAGATCTTTAAAACTACGCAATTAATTTCGATGGGATTTTTAATAGGTAGGATGTTTTGGAGGACGGTTTATATGTATGACACATTAGTATTGCACTCGTGCAAAACTGTGTTACGCCATTTTATAAAGAGCTTTGAATTTTGATAATGAAAAGACATCAAGCGTTACAATTAATTATATTCATTATCAGACATTTTGGGGAATTCACAAAGTGCGTTTCATAATAATACAGTTGAAAACCACTGTGTAACTGTAAATAGGTAAAATAACTTCAACATTTGAAGTGAAAGTACTAAAACCTAATTACCTATTCCCATATACAACATACTCAGTCTTAAATTTAATTATGAAAGTTCATACACAAAATAGCTTCATTTAAATACGAATATATGAATTTGGGTAGACATTAAAGGGAGAAACAAAAACAAATATAGAGATTCGGTGGAGTGTATTTTCTAAAGTAATCTAGTTCATTACATTTTATGTTGTATTTTAAGTATTCAAAGTTCAATAGGCCTACTTATGTTGTAACTTTAACAATATCTAATGAAATGGCGTAGGCGTGCTTTGAAATTAATTTCAATAGCAATAACAAGGCTTGTAATTAAATTGTTATTAATTTCGTAAGTTTGGAATTTTTGAAAAAAGAAGGATAAATCTATGCTATTAGAAACGATAAAAATGCTCTGCTGTGCCTTATTATTATTACTTTAAGCGTCTCTCCCACTAAGTAACTCAATCCTAGTAGATATGTGGGTTTCACAGATATTCAACTCACATGCACAATGACACCCATACTCAGAAATAGCATTTATGAAACGCATACATTCTCCTACGCAGAGATCGAACCCGTAACACGTGGCGCACAGTAATAATCGGCGTGGTGACCTATACCACTCGGCTATCCGTGCAGTCGTGAAATGAAGACAAATGTATTGCATGCATTTCGCTTCATTTTACCATCAATTACATAATATACCTATTCAGGTCCGGCATCAAAACATCTCTATAAAACAGTTATATCGCCGCGGTAATATAGATTTACGTGCCAAAAGCAAGCCCTTTCTTGAAGTTTCTACCTCTTAACTGTATTTATTTGTCACCAAAAAGTTTGAGCAGCTTAGTTCTGAAAGCGTAACACTCGGGTTCTATGTTATGTTAATTATTGCAAACTTAATCAAACTTAGATTATAATTTGACGTGTGTAGATAAGTGAATGTCTGTGTGCTGTAATGAGCACAACAATTTTGATATACCAGTAAAATATTTAGGCTACTCGTTAAATGTTTCGTGTTTGAGGCATTACCATAAAATATTTGTACAAAATAATATATCATCATTAAACCCATTGGAAAGGTCAAACGGATTACGTTTGTATAACGCAGAAAAGTATCCAATTTATGTTGCTAGAAAGAACCCTTTTTATGTGTATAAACACTGTTTGGGTTGTCGTGAACGTAGTCCAAGTGTTTACATTTCCTCGTTCCCTACCTGGCTTATTAATTACGAACTCTGTTGTTACCGTATCACATGTTTTCCTTCCCTGCACGAGTAGGACCTACACAAATAATATTAAAAATTCTGGTCGCAAAATGGACCCGAAATCGGATTAAGTGTCCCAATCGCTTAAGGCTTATTTCAGTGGCGAACTAACTTATTTGTGTGGGTGAGACAATTAATATTTTCGGTACATATTATATTACATGTTTAATGTATGTATCTGATAGGGTTCGTGACTAAGAGTAGCTGGGTCGTTCGACCATATGACCTTAGGCTATCGTGAGGTCGGGTTTTGGGGGGGGGGGGGAGGTGAGGTCAGATGACAAGCCACGGAGGATAAGCACGCGAAATGTCAGTTCTGAGAAAAGTAAGGGCAGGTTATTTTACACCTGTTTTTTTGTAAAAGGTTTTCCAAAGCCCTCTGGAGCCTGGCAGAGAAATATTAAAGAAAAAATTCAATTCAAATTTTGAAAGCACAATGTGAAAGATATGGCAAAAATGTAAGAACATGATAATTTATTTCGTAATCTACACTTCAGTAAGGGGATTCAAATTTCAATCAACGATAGCGATTGTTGAAATGTCATTTGTTTAAGTAATTTTGTTTGTTGCAGTTGTTCACATTCTTTGGTCAATTATAAAAGGATTGTAAATTGAAAATTATAAATTGTTGTAGCAACGAGAAAAGGATTGTACTTTAATACTTATAATTTGAGTGTGTTGAAGTGCACACAAACAAAATCAATCACACTCAAACGAACCCAGTCTAATTCTTCTGTCGGTAAGTAGCCACGCAAATAATTGAGTTTGTTACATAATTGGATCAAATCGTTTTACAATAAGGTTGATGACAGAGCATCGAAAGTAAAAATCTGACCAGTCCGTCAGACAGATAATTAAAAAATCATTAGACAGGTAATCCAAACAGTTAACAAAAACAAAGTTATGTTGCTTTAAAGTTAAGGAAAAGTGACGTCACGCATAACTTACATGGACAGTCGATGTAAGATATGCGTGACGTCACTTTGCTCAAATGACGGCCATTAAAAAAGGTGTAGACATTCCTATTACCACTAATACATTAATTGAAAGGTCACCTAAACGTGCCACTCACTGGCGCTCTTATAACCTAATAAACTTAAATATAATTATAGCAAAAATATATCAAGTAGATGGAAATGGAAAATTCTTGATGGAAATGGGCTTGTAAGCGTTTTATACATTTCAGCTCAAGTATTTGAGTAAATACGAATGTTTGAATACGATTAGAAAGGGAATAAATCAATTGGTTGCGTAGAATTCTACGCAAAAACCAAATCACCTGCGTCTGATGAAAATTAAATAAGTTGTGTTTGTTTTTAATTATGTATGACTTGTTGCTTTCAGATTCTTTGCTTAATGTACTAGTAGATTCATTTTTAAAACGCTTATAAATAATTAATTGAAAAGCGAATTAAAATTGATAAATGGTTTTAAATAGCAGATCTTAATATTTATCCGTATACATAGGTATATGCAGTATCAATCGGCAGTAATGTAAAGATTTAAACGTAATTTACGTAAGGATTAGGAAGTAGTACTAATTTAAAATGAATATATCCGGAAATACAGCCTTGAACTTGCTGAAGTTAATTTATAGATTTCCGACCGCGAATCGCGGCTTCCACAAAATCCTAACTATTCTGACATGTCTACGAGCTATTTTAAGGTGCAGGCACAATGTAGGCGTTGACTGAGAATCGTTATTTCGACGAACGACCATGTCTGTCGATGAATTCAAGTGGTAAAGAAAAAAAGGGTGTTTAAAGATTGTTTGAAATTAGAACCTGTGACAGAAAAAACTGAAAGGAAATCCTCTGTCTTGGTATGGACATGTGATAAGGAGAGATGAGACTAATGGGACTAAGAGAGTGATGAGTATGAATGTTGATAGATGGAGACGAAGAGGAAGGCAAAAGAAAAGATGGACGAATTGTATAAGGAATGATATGAATGAAAATAGTAAATGATACTATGACGTCTGATAGGGGAAAATGGAAGAATAAAACGTGTTGCACCGACCCCAAGTAAAATGGGCTAAGGGCAGGAAGATGTTGAACGATAGTTACACTCCCAAAGCAGGATACCACACCATACAAACTAAGTAAAATATATTTGCTTAAAACGTTAAAAAACTATTTTATTATCATTTCAATATCACATAATTGCACCATTGATTTATTTTTTCGTACCTACTTTTCTGTTTACTTTAATTTCATTCAACAGCTTAGATATTTAGATACGGCGTAAAAAGGTTTTCTATCGGAAGAAGGGCCGACAAAGTGACCGTGAATGGCGTGAACTCGTGCCCTCAGAAATATCAGAGCAACGTTGTGATTTCTGAAGGTAAGATCCGGTCTTTTCTTCACCCTATACAAAATAGACCCGTGAGGATATCCTCCAAAGAGGCCGCTTACAATATAGGTGTGATACGCAAAAAATGTCGTGGAAATACGTATTTGACAAAAGCTATGTGATAGCAAGTTTATGTCGTACTAATAATCCAGCAATAATAGGAAGTTCAATTTTAGCCAGATTTCGAAAAATATTAATAATGTTATAAACACAAAAGTTTGTAAGTATGGATAGATAAGGTGCTCCCACACTGCTGTTACCAAACGTTTATAAACATTTTAAAACACTAAAACATTTACTAACAAATGTTGTCAATTCTTACATTTTGTTAGGAACTGTTACATGTTATAAGTGCTCCTACACTGATGGAAAGTGTTTACTAATATTTTTTAACATTTTGAATCTGGCATTGGCTCGCAGTTTGGTTTTGCGATCTGAGGCGTCTACACGAAAATGGAAGAAGATTTGCTAATTGGGATAGCTTTATTTTTTTGTTTAAAAAAAAAGAAAAAGCGCTCTTATTGCATGCGCCGAACGCTTAAAGCTAGAGTAAAATATAGTGCCACAAACAATCTCGAGGATTGTATTGATGGTTGCTTCGAAGATTTTATAAGAATGAATAGTTCCGATCTGTTGATCAATTTTGTTCAAAAATGTTAATTAACGTTTACTAACATGAAAACATTTTTTGACTTTTGTGATTAAATGTTTGCTAACAAATGTTTACTAACGTTACTAAACATTCTATAACAGCAGTGTGGGAGCACCTATAGGTGAGTGTTTGTTACTCTTTCACGCTCAAACGGATTAATCAATTTTCATGATATTTAGTATGAAGTTAACTGACGCTTTGGATTAATGTATAGGCTACTTTTTAACCGACTGTGTCAGAAGGAGGTAATGTTTTTGCTGCTATAACCGATATTTGCGTGGGCGAAGTTGAGGGCAACAGGCTAGTACGTCGTAATATTATTATGCCGGATAGGTCTAGGTTTTCCAGTGTCAACGGTCCAGTAATATTTTTTACGTTATAACATGAAATATTATGCGGTTTATTACTCGTAAAACCTTACATTCTGTGAGCTTAAACTATAGTAATATTACAAATATTATGACGTCGTCTACTTGTGGATAGTATTTGCCATAAAATGTGTATAAAAGGCAATTTAAGAATTAAGCGAAACCATGACTTATCTTTAGCTTTCAAAACGTCGTAAATTTCAAATGCAGTATTACGATAAAATATTATAAGTTTAGAGTATTCCCAGTTAAATGAAATACGTTTGAGGTAAAGTTATATTTCAGTTTTACTCTTTTCAACGTTGTAGTTTGTGAGCTTTTTGCTTACTCTTTTAAGCAATGACTTTTTGAATTTGAACGTTTGGACCATAAATAGGTTTAATAATAATTATAGCTTAGAGAAGCGTAGGGTATTTCTAGTATTACAAATATTATAGGTACTTGCGTACACAAGATTCAACTCGAAGTGAATAGTGGAGTCATGATAGAATTGTATGATGGATTTCAATCCTAGATGTACAAATTAAATTACATTCTGCTGGTTGCACAATATTCGACGCAGACCAGATGGCAAGACGAGTTGGATATTTTAATAATAGTTGAAAAGAAATGCCGCAGAGCCGAGAACGACGAAGAAAATTAAGGAAAACTATTGCTTGGATGAAAGATAGATTGAATATTGATTTGGTTGGGTATTTTCTTTGTATTATTTAAAATAAAAAGTTTATAGTTAAAGAAATAAGTTCTTTATTATTCGTTTACCGAAATGGATAGATTCATAGTATCCGATTAGAAGTCTATCATTAAACTTTAAAGTAAAACTTGTTTTCACAACGGAAACATACGTATTGTAACACTTTTAGTATTTTACTAAATCGCTGACTTGCATTATCAGACTGACTTTACATTAAGACATTATTCATGTCATATGCCTAATGTTATATTAGCAATAATTGACTATAAATGCTCATACTTTCCCAAAATCGAGGGCAGTATTGTTTCTATAACTGCCGAGTCGCTCAGTCTAACAGTACTTTAAGAGGCAGTAGGATAATAGTTTCAAAGCGGTACCGGGCTTGGCTTAATATTACAGTGGAGATTGGGAAGTTTGAGATTCGATGTGATTCATGTGTGATCTGTATACGATGGATGGTGGATTATGTTTGTGATACGAATTAGTATGTCACAGAGATTTGCTTTATGTGTAGTATACGAATTAAAGCCCAGTTTCTATTCAGCCCTTGATTCAATTATTTGTTAAACATGTGAGAGGCATGTAGATGAGTGTGGGATAGGAATATTATTATTTCTATACTTTTTTTCTTCGTCTTTGTTTACTTCAAGTAATTATATTATAATTATTTGGATGCATAATAGTTTCTTGTTGATATATTGACAATTAATAGATTGTCTAAGTAACCGGATAGTGTGAAACAATATTTAGATCAAAAATTATACACGACTTACATAAATGGTTTTCTATACAATGAAGTTTAAAAATCAAAAGTTGTCAATCGTTTCATATACTTAGTAAAAGACGCCTTCAATTTGCATACCTATTAACATAATAAATTTAACTAAGTATTCCCTCTAAAATATTAAT
Source organism: Chrysodeixis includens (assembly GCA_941860345.1). NCBI lineage: Eukaryota > Metazoa > Arthropoda > Insecta > Lepidoptera > Noctuidae > Chrysodeixis > Chrysodeixis includens. Next base: position 1,749,591 of record OW796099.1, on the reverse strand, counting down.
CTACACTGGAGTCAACCATTCTAGATTAATATTTTGGTACATTAAACATTTAGTACAACGAACTTACTTAGGTTACCCCTATTAGCGAAGGCTGGTCTTTAGCATTAGTAACATCTAAGTAAATAACTAAGTTATGGAATTAGGTGATTACTAAGTAGCTGTGTACAGCCTAAAACCCTAAGTAGCCGTAAAGGGTCTGTTTGGGTAGTAACTTGAGTTATTGCTCAAAGTTAAATATGTAAACCTATTATTGTATGTGTCAAGTTGAGGAAGGCGTTATACAAAGTACCTACTGTTCTATAGAGTAATTAATTCTCCATTGGTATTAAAAAGTAATATTTATTTTTAAAAATAAATGTAAAAGATCACATGAGAACACAATTGGGCACATAAAAAAACATACGTGTCCAATATTTTTTGCAAAGCCATATGACTGACTTAAATCGAATACCCAATGAATAAAAACGGTTACCTAGATGGCATCTAAATTCTCCTACTCTTCAACTCTTTCGTAAAGTATCTAACATCATTTATTATGGATATTCGTTTAGTACTAAATTGAAACTGCTTGTTCCTTATAATAATAATTATGTTGTATGTATGAGAAATATTATTGCGAGAGAAGTCGCCAAAGAGGAGGCGCTGAAGAAATGACGTCGATGAGTTTTCATTACACCGATATTTGACTTTTACCGAAAATAACGATATATTCCAATTACTCGAAAGCCATTCTAAAACCTCCGGCACGCAAACAAATGCATGTCTCAAGTTCATCCATACACTAAATTAAAGATTCAATCAATATATCGATTTGAAGGAAACTTAGTTCAAGGCACGTCAACCTTTAATACCAACCGACCTTTGATATAATCCATGCTCTATTTTAATAGGTCGGGGAAAAAGTCTTTTCGCATTATAGTATGTATAAACTTGTAATAAAATCTGTCTCTCTATAATAAAATTAGAATTTGGAATTACGTTCTTTAAAATTTTTACTTTCAATTATACCAAAAACCAGCCAGATACAAATACTATAGCCAAAAAGATTTTATTACAAGTTCATACATACTATAATAAGAAAAAACTTTTTCCCAGACCTAATATAACACACTACGGTCTAACCAAACGGGGGAAGATAGAGACAATTACATTCAGAGCACGCCTCTTATTTTATTTAATAACTTTGAAAATGTCGTCGAAACGTGAGACTTTTCAGCTATTATTTATAAGGAAAAATAGTCTCATAAGTTTAAAATTTAAACTTCAAGATAGAAAACCGATCTTAGATAATATTACAGCACTAGCGGTTTTGAGATAGTTATTATAATATTATCCGCTAGGAACTCGTCCCAGCTTCGCACGGGTGTAATACTGAAGCTTTGTACATTCCTATCAAAAGTTTTTCTCAAAAAACACAGGTGCACTTCCTATTACAGTCTTTATAGACATTATTATTATTTCACATGTTATGAGGAAGAAGTGGCTTCTAAAAGAGTAAATTATTGAATTATTTTTAGCTCTTTGCTAGAAATGTTTTTTCGAGGTTACTTCTTCATTTAAACTAATACCTAATAGTATTGATATTATTCACTTACTTTTGGTTTTTTAGGGTACCACTTCTTGCAGCAGATGTCAGCTGAGTTGCTCTTTATCATCGGCGTTGTTGGTATCAGCTGGTTGCTTTTGAAACTGTTCTGTCTGGATACTGTGGACAATCAATAAAATTAATGTTTGGTTGGTACCTATACCACTTTGTTATAGTTCTAAAAGGAAAAAGCCTAAAACTCCACAGAGAAGTTTTTGAGTGGACACACACTTGTAAATTTAACTAAAGTTTTCATCGCTACCATCGTCATCATTCCCCTGCCCTTATCCCGATTATTATTTGGAGTCGGCGCAGCATGTCTTCTTCTTCCAATCAACTAAAGTTTTGTTTTATTTAATAAAAAAAATTACCTAAACAATGCCTTCTAAAACAGTATTATAATAAAACAAATCCTTAAGCTATTTAAATAATAAATTCAAACTAAAGCGCATTATGTCAGTGATAATTTAATCATTGAATTTACAAACTCATCCGCAAATATCAGTGGACACACGAGCAAAATTACGTTAAAACTCATTTGCGGACTACAAACTGTCTGCTCAAAGGATAATTGATTAATGTTACACGCGTTTAATTAAATATTCAAACGTCGAAATAAATGAGGTCTAATCATGGCACGCATAGAGGCGTAAAGTGGAATGTACATGTAATGCGAATGAAATGTTATTTAATTTATCATACACAAAACTAGTATTTACGGGAGCCTTATTAGGTATTTTATACACAAAATAAGCTTTTCGTCGCGTGGATGTCGGTTATAGTCGGGTAAAAAAGTAACGTATGTATTAATTTAGGGTGCCAGCTTACCAAATTTCATCCATTTTTTTTAAACGTATTTGTAAGTACAAACTTTTGCGTTAATGGATGGTCTTGTTCAATTTAATCAAATTTAGTATCGAGTTAACTGACTTTTTAACCGACCACATCAAAGAAGACCGTAATATTTTCGCGGCTATCGACATTTACGCAGGCGAAGTCGCTTGAAAAAGCTAGTTTCTTGATAAAAAATAGTGTTCAAAATTATTCTATAAAAATAAACCTAGGCAACGTACTTCATCATATGTAAACTGTTTGGCTTAGTTATAACATTGTTAAATAAAACCTAATCCATCAAGCTAGAATACATTTGGAAGTAATTTGAAACTCTTGAGTACGTCTTGTACCTATAACACATGTGGCATATTACTGCACTCGTTGCTACGAAACTATGGTGAGACCTCCCGAAACTTTTTGTATAAAAACATTCCCGATCTAGTTATCCATGTGTCGTGAATTTTGATTTGAGGACCTATGCGTTCTATTCTAAATAAAATAAAAATAGACGATATTCGCAAACAAAAAACCATTTGCATGAGTAATGTACAAACAATCGTTTAGAAAAGACCTTGCACTACATTCAAAGCCTATTTTTTTTGTATGATAACCATTTAAAAGGGCTAGAAAAAAAAATCCATTTAATGAATTATACTTCTTTGTGAGACTGCGATGATCTAATTAAATCACTTAAAATGATAAATATTAGAAAGTTTCTTATAGAAACAGAACTTCATTACTGTAGGTAGGTATAAAATGAAATTATAATTGCGAGATTCGAAATAATACAGCCAACAATAGTTTGGACCTTTTACACGCGAGTCTACACCAGTTAGTACGCAACGATTGCACAGATAGCTGAGTGGTATAGGTCACCACGCCAATTACCAATATGCGCGACGTGTCGCGTGTACGATCCCCGCGTAAGACAATAATTTGTGCGTTCCACAAATGCTTGTTCTGAGTCTAGGTGTCTTTTTGCATGTGAATTGAATGTCTGTCAAACCTCCTACGATACAAGGATAAATTCCTTAGTGCTTTCTTAGACAATTTTTTTGTAAGTGTCCAATATCCGACAACTTTTGTTACAACTTCTATCTATGAGTTTTGCTATGTGCTAGTTGCCTAAAAATTGAAATCTTCAAATGTACGAGACTCTCGTCGCCTCGCGTAGAAAAGGTCTTATTGTGTCTATCAAAATCAATATTTTATTTAGAATTATTAATCTGCTCCCTTCGACTTGAAATCCTCTGATTAATACGGGTTTACAAATCACTCGATAATGCCTCGTCTTGGTTACATACGATTTTCAGTAGAAATAAATCACTACGGGTTTTAGTAAAATAATTATTTGAACATAATACTTTAATGGAATTTAGTATTGAACGAGAGATTTATTTTGACAGAAATAATGCTGTAATTAAATGTGTTAAAGTTTTTTCGCATTATAGTATGTATGAACAAGTAATACAATCTTTTTGACTATAGTATCCGGCTGGTTTTGGTATGATTAAAAGTTAAAATTAAAAAAAAACATAATTCCAAATTCTAATTTTATTAGAGAAAGAAAGATTTTATTACAAGTTCATACATACTATACTGCGAAAAGACTTTTTCCCCGACCATGTTCATACTGACTTAAATTATTCACTTTGTCTCTGTATTTTTTTTTTGGTAATTAAACAATATATTTTGTGTAAAAAAGGTTCTGAATGGTTTTATTCCTGAAAACTGATGTATTTTCAAAAAAATAGAGCAACGAAATTCATACAATCATTTCCAAAAAATAATATTCCGCGAAATATAGCTGTTTTTAATACGTAATCATGCCAGAGGTTAAAAACATCGGAAATAAAACTGCGAAAAAAATATTTATTCATTCATTTTGATATGAAATGCCTATTAACGGAACATGCATAATAATAAACATGTTCTATTATTATTATAAGTGGATAAACCGTTAAATGGTGGAATTATAATAACCTTATGAGCATTATATTTTGACGTGGTATTGCCACCAGCCTTCTAGTCACGTTTCCCGGAATTGACAGAGAAGACATATTTTTTTTGGGCTTAGATAAAATATCATATTATTATTTTATTACACTTACAGTAATATTCCTCAACATTCAGACAACGCCATCTAGTCTCAAACTCAACATTACGTAGCTTGTATTATGAGTACTAGACTACTGATAACAGATATTTCTAAACACAGACATACTACAGATAAATTACACCCAAACAGAACAAAATTAAATGATCGTGTTCATCACACAAACATTTGTCCTGATTAAGGATCGAACCCAAGACCACCGTTATTGCAGTCAGGGCCACTAACCATAAGACCAACAGGAAATATTATTGTTTCGTATAATTTTTATACTGAAGTTAAATCAAATATTGTACACATTCAAATGATTTCAGTAGTGAACAAATACGTTACAGGAAGTCAACAGTCACATTGAAACTTCCATAAAACAACATTTACGAAATCAGTTCATAAATAATTATTTAATAGGACAATGTCGTAACAGGCTTTTAATATCAGCCGAATAAATTATATTTTACAGGGTCATAACTTTATGGAAATTCTGAACATTAATATTGACTTCACAAGGTTCAGGGACAAGGTAAACATTAAATAATTATTATTTACTGTTAACGATCATGATCTGTAACCACTCATCAGGTCAAAATCAAACAAACCGTAGCGCGACAAAGTTGTCTTTTTTTCGGAACTAGATGGCGTTGGTGTCGATTTTGAGGTCGCAAGTTTGTTGTCATCGATTAGTATAACCAAATTTTATGTTGTTTCGGTTTTAATAAACGAGCTCAAGATAGAAGGACTAGTTCAGTAAGCAAATAGTAGTATTTAGTAATTCCTTAAGTGTAGATACATAGACAGGCCGACTCTCCTATAATACCAACCGGTATTAAAGATTTACTCCGAAGATATTATGTTATCAATAAAATCCATCAGAGCCATCTGTAAGAAGGGAATTAAGCATTAGGCCATATACAAACTAAATTACTGTCAACCGGCGACCGTGTGAGCAAGCGATACGCTGTTTATTGTATTACAAGAATATTCACTTTTCTGTTCACATCCAACCTACATTACGGTCTTATGAGGTAGATAAAGAAAAAAATACAGTCCAATTTCTCGTTCACATTGGGCCACAAAGTACAATACACTACTTTAAATTTACCGCTTCTAAAATATAAATGCCTACAGCTGCGTGGTACGTAACAGCATATAGGTCTGTCCACCTACAGCATTTTAATTACATCAACGACACACCGTCGCCGCGTCGTTCGCCACTACGACATGTTCGAGACTGTCTCGTGCCACGATCCGATAGTGTAGGCATAACTCACGTTAAACCCGTGGTATATGAAGACTTCATACTATAGTTATACAGTTTATTGTTTTTCAGGCATATTCACTTTTTCGTGTACATCTAACCGAAACTAAATTATTATGAGGGGAAAAAAAAAACAGTCCAATTTCTCTTTTACATTGGGGTTCAAAGTGAATTTACTCCGATTCGGCGATTGATTATGTCTTTGTGTTGATTGTACACCGTTTATCAGAAACTTCTATGAAATTATATTCATTAAAATCTCTTGAAATAGTTTCTTTGTAGCATGCAAAATTAACTTAATAGACAATTATCCTCGTTACACTATAAAAGAGGTCTATTTTAAAATTGGATGTTGAATTTCTTTCAAAGAGTAATAAGGCAATCAATTATGTATTGTAATACATAATTGATTGCCTTATTATAAAACATATGGTTTAATATTTCGTAAAGGTATAAGTAAAGGAGAAATTGTTTTAATTTCGAGAGATACATTTAATTTGGATTTCAAAGTTTATTACTGAATAGTCACATCATTATCAGTATCCTTACTGATTAATTTATTTTACTTACTAATAGGAGGAAGAATTTTGAAGAAGAAAAAATAACTTTTATTCAATATTTAAATTTTTAAAAACTTTTAAACCCACTGTTAAATTCTTAACAATTATTTTATTATGGGATTTCAAAACGCGATAATCACTTAAAATAATTCGATTATTATGACCCAAATTTTTTTTTGTATTCGTTAAAGCCAATACGTATACGAAAGGGAGTTCAACTCCAATACTACTTCAGTAATCATTCCATACCCCAAACATATGTCAGGAACTTAACGACAAATCAATTTTCTTCGCCATAAAAGTACAAAAAGGAAAGACAGCGTTAACAAAGGGTGACAACCGCACTCAATTCGAGTTCCGCCAGATTCAGCTGTCGCTACCCGAAGCAGGGTGAACAATACAGCGCATTACTCACCGCGGTTAACATGGATGAGGTATTGGATGTGTGGGTCAGAATGACTGGACCAAGAGAGATTTTTGAAGTTTGAGCAATACCAAGTTTTAGTACCTATTTGATACTACTTAATAGTTTTCCTTCTACAGCGAGGTACGAATTATATGATGTCTGGTACCAAGTAGTATCAAATAGGTACTAAAACTTGGTATTGCTCAAACTTCAAAAATCTCTCTTGGTCCAGTCATCCTGACCCACACTATTGGATGGGTATATAGCGGAAGAACAGGTATGCTTCGATTTTAACCCACAATCGAAACTGATTGACGTTTCCCGTACTCTGAAAGGAGTCCTTTCTTTCTTGTGCACGCGAAAAAACTTAAGTATTAAAGCTATTTGTGTGTTGAATGTGCGAAATCTTTTTATTTTCCTGAATTCCCTGTGTGAGAAAGGCGTCAAAGTGACTTGCCATCTTGAATACCAGAAATAATCCAAAAACAAATTAGTGTATTTTGAAATTTCCCAAAAATTCAAATAAATTCAAAATAAAATAATAATAATTATACAATTAAATTGGAGCGTCAAACTTGAAATTTACCCCATTTAATTTATAAATAGATACTTCCGTTTGTCTCAGCATTATAGTGCAGTTGATTTAATAATCGATTCACCAATGCTACTCAAAGTTTATGTCATACGCAGTAACGTCATAAATTTAGAGAACGTTAGAAGTTTTACCACTGGCTTTGGCGTCAAATGTTAAGAGAATATTATGGCAGCTTTAGAATAATAAACTTCACATTTTGAAGCCTTGTTTTTACTTAAAAATGGATCGGTTAACAACTGCTTAAGATCAAATTCAGGGTACAGAATTGAGATTAATGAAATTTTGATGTTTGTTAAGATCAAAGCGTTCATAAATGTTTTATTAAATCCACACGTACTAGAACGTTTTAAATTAAACATATTCATTATAAAACTTCTGTTACCTTGTATATTTGTAGTTGTGGAAGGAAGGCACTGCTCTATATAGTGTAGTGCATAAGAGTGTAATACCAAAACGTAGTACAAAAAATTGCAGTGCATAAAAAAAATACCAATAAAGATTAGACTAGAATCCAAAACGAATCGGGAATTCTCTATGAATAGGAATACAGGAAACAAAAAACGACTAGTCCAGTTGTTTTGTAGGGCTTTATAGTACGCCGATTGCGTGAAATAGGCGTGCGTACTGTGACTGATTGGCCATACTCCAATACTCTTGACGCGTTTTTAGGGTTCCGTACCCAAGGGGTAAAACGGAACCCTATTGCTAAGCCTCCGCTATCTGTCTGTCTCTGTCTATTTGTCTCTAGGCTGTATCTCATAAACCATGATGGCTAGAAAGCTGATATTTTCACAAATGATGTATTGCATGATGTTGTTGCCACTATAACAACAAATACTAAAAATAACAAAAAAAATAATATTAAGGAGGTCCAAAAAACGTAATTTTTAAGCAATGTTCTCTTAATCAAACAGGTACATTACCAGGCAAAAAAATAGTATACCTACAACAAACGTGATTTTCTATTACTGATGATGGTACGGAACCCTTCGTGCGCGAGCCAGACTTGTACTTAGCCGGGTTTTTGTAACCTAGGCACGTAGGAACGAAATATAGGCCTGTTACTCAAACAAAAACGAAATTACTGGTGTATATTTGAGTACAGTACTATCTGGAAGCTCGTCACATAAGCACCATTTGTTGCTGTGACTAAGTAATTGTGTTATGTGAGTTTGTATTAGGGAGTGGAGAACTTTTGTTAATTTTATCTTACTGTTGGTAAGATCAGAGCCAGAAATATTCTCCGAAAACAACAGTTTAAAAATTTTGAATTGTAAAATGACTGAATTTATACCTAAAATTCTTTAAACCACTAAGAACAGCCGCAGTGCAGCTATATTTATTAATAATTTAATTACACAAAAAAAGAATTTAGCATTTTTTGAACACAAGCCAGAATTTAAAAAAAAGACCAAGTTTCTGCTATGCTGTAATGTTTTTTGTTTTAAAAGAATCTCTTATTTTTCATACTTTAGTTAGCCAGTAAATTCAAACATCCTTGAGATCTAGAGTAAAATTTCAGCATTTTTGGCCCCAAAGGAAGTGTTGAGAAAACAAAACTAAAAGTAGATAGTGGTAATACTCGTAAAAAGCAAGTTATTTTATTTAATGTTTGGTACTCGTATCATATAAACAGAAATAGAGCAGGATAAAACTAAGACTTTATTTACTTTAAACTGGTAAACTTTAAACTAATAAGTCACCACGCCAATTACCACTCTGCCAATTACGATGTTTTGCGGGTTCGATCCCCGTGTAGGGCAAGAATTTGTGCGTTCCACAAATGCTTGGTGCAAAGCTGTCTTTATGCATGTGAATTGAATGTCTAGGAAACCCCCCGCGATACAAGGATTAAATTATTTAGTGTGGGAGTCGTTAAACAAATCGTTAGAAAAGTCGTTGAAAAAATAAGAAAGGAAGAAAGCAAATTTATTTAAATTCAAGATCAAGATGTTCAAAAACTACCTTAAATAATATTCTTCGTACCGTTATTCTGTAATACGTATCAGTAATTGCAATTATCGGCATGGCTTCACAAATGCAGCAGTCTTAATTCGTTAAGACTGTTGCAAATGTGAAAGCGACTGTTTCACACGGTGTATTGCATCGTATCGCGTATCGTGCTCCTCTAATTATTCACCTCATATTCTAAATTCAAAATAATTATCAACATTTTCCTGAAAACAATTTGTAATCAATAAAGCCTCTTAATTTACTGACATGTTCCAACTAGATTAATTGCTTATGAGAATTGCTCAACATCACGTTAGAGATTGGACTTGATTAAATGTCATTCAGGTTTATCTAATTTTCAGGTGCAACAAATTTCTCAGAATGCAGGGCAATAGTTATAATGATCAGGTCATTATTTACTTGGAAATTCAGGAAATTTCAATAACTTGTGTCGGCCAATTGGGAGGGATGCCAATAAAATTGAAAGTAATGTATCAATGATTCACATAGGCCAACAATATACCTATAAATGTTGGTATAATATAATTTAGTTCGTGATTATATTAATTAAAAAAAATCGATTCCATAAAAAAATAGAACAAATTCTTAACAATATTAAACATGAATGAACTACCCGGTAACACAAAGTGGATTCCACAATTTATACTGAAATTGAGCCAAATTTCAACTTAATATAGTGAACCAAAGACCTCTTTGAGCCAAAAGCTTTATCAACCACATACCAGTGTTTCTCAAATTCAATTCAGCTATATCACAGATAATAATATATACAGTATGACGACTTCATATAAAAGGTGGGCAACGCGAGTTATCTCTACGCTTTCGGATCGTGGCATCCGCTCAGCATCCAACAATCGCGAGCGGGTCACAGTGACCAACAGACGGTGTATTATTGATGTAATTAAAATAATGTAGGTGGGCAGTCCTACTGCTGTTAGGCTTGCTGTAGGCATTTAAATTTTTATAAACGACCTTGTCCTACTACTGTTTTCATTAACACTGTGGACGTAATCTAAAATATTTTAGTATCAAACGCTGTTCAAACGAAGCTTGCATTTGATTTGACTGAACGCGGCCACTACTCCTCAAAGAGAATGTCACAAAGGGGCATCGATAATCGTTTAGTCAGCCAAACGTTCAATTTCTCTATTACACATACCGCAATTATACAACTCATCAATTGGTTAAGCTCTATCTGTATTTTCAGTTTCATTTGGGAAAGGTTTAACTCTAGTGTCCTTACTTACGAATAACTTAGTAGTTTTGTGAGTAAATGTTAATGTAAAATTATGTGTTGCGATGAGTATGCAATAATCATTGATATTTCTTTAATTTCCATTTAATAATATAATATTATTTAACATTTATGCTCACCCAAGTAATCACTAAACCAGTTTATGACCTAGAACTTGCGTAGTCGACATCATCTTCAGTGCTCAAATTGCTCTAAACTGAGAATTTTCCTGAAATTGTTATTTCACGGGCTGAATATTCGACAAGTTTAGTGTCGTCAGTTTTGCTACTGAGACGACCATTTGCATAATCGTGTAAAAATCAATCCGGCTCTAAGATTTTGGATCGTGGAATAAATTTGCCGCCATTAGATAACGTATAGACCATTTGGTAGATCATTTACTCTATTGAGCTCTGAATGCTTATATCAAGATTGTGATTTGTATTGATTGATTTTATACGTGCGATGATTACTGAATGGCTAGCTGTTACATTTATATTAAAGATTTTTTCCATGACATTATTGGTGAAAAAAGATAAAAGGAGAGAGAGATAGACGATTGAAAGTTAATAAAAAAGATAGTGAATATTAAGAGTAATATAGATAAACAGAAAAAAAAAACAATTGTATTCTTGGCCAAATCTTTGTTCCCTATTTTGTAATGTGCCTCAAACATTTTCATACAAAAAGTTTATACGTAAACTACTGATTAAATAATTACAGCTGCGCTTCTGCGATTCTAATCCAATGCTCATTATATATTCTTATTAAAGGCAGCTATAGTAATGGCTCATTGTTTTCTATTTTCTTTAAAAAGGGACCTAGCCTTTGGCAAGCTTACGTGGACGTCCATTTAATGTACATCGTACATGTAAGTACAATGGTCATTACAAAAGGAAATGAACAACAGATTAATAAGGCTTTATGTAGTCATAAAAACTGAAGCTAGTCTTTTTATTTAGAAAATATAAAGTTATACTATGAAAGGTTTATTATATTGGTGGATAAATGGATAACAAAATATGTTTTGTTCTTTGCTCTTTTCGTGTTATTGGGGATTTCACTAATTACTCCGTCAGATGTGTTTTCAAAAAACATTGGATACGTTAATTCAATTATATACATGTATACGTATGTTTTCTTTTAATTAATTGATAAAAAGGCAGGTTTAACGAATCAAACATGGTCAATAGTTAGTGTGGAAGTGGGAGGTAGTAACGTCACTTGTCATTCATAAAAGCATTGAGACCTGAAGTGACACAAAAATTCAAGTCATTGTATCGTCTTGATTTTTTTACGACGTGATAAAAGAAAAAAATACCTGACCAACTTTTTTTGGACGTCTATCTGACTAATATTTTTATTTTAATACCCAATTCAACAACTACCCAATTAAGTTCAAGAACTAAGGTCTATTAAAAAATAATGTCGCTTTTAAAAACTTAAACACACGTTGTTCAAATTTGGCAAAGTAAGTTTTATTTCGTGCCACTTTTCCTGTGGGATTCAAATGCAACAGGTAGTGAAATCTACGTTAAAATGCTGAAAACTTTATGTTACGTATTTAAACTATCCACACAAGCACAAGAATATTTGGACAGAATATTATTCCATGTCGCCCTAAAAATATGTACTATGCATACAGAATCTTCAACGCACAAAAATGTAGCTTTATTTCAGTGTCTGCGCTATAAAGAACTTGTTTCATGAAAATTATAAAAAAATCGCGACATGTCAAATAAGATTTACGAGGGTTAAACAGTCATCAGCAGATGGGTGAACGTTTTTAGATTTTTGGGGTTTCGTAACAATATAATGGATTACATATGTTCAGTAGTTCACTAGTGATCAAACTAGATGGCGCTGTTTAATGACACCAAAATCTTAGGTCACGCTAACTTTAGTGATTTTTGGGTCCTAACATTCAACCTTTTTGTGAGCTAACGATAAACATTTTATAGTCCATATTTTTGACCCTATTTGTAATATATTATTATCATGAGTTTATTTAGCGTGGGCTTCATTGGGGCTTGAAGAAAATTAAAGGATGTGTGGATATGACGTATCGGTTATGAGCTGCTAGAATGTTTACGGTGTGTGTGGTGTTTTTATTAGGAAGAGGAAGTCAGATACCGTTATGTGTAGTGTAGTGTGTTATCCAACCACAGCGCAAACAGTAGAACAATTCGTTCAAGCGGAGAACTTATTATATTCAATGAACTTGTAATGATTACAATTAACCTAAATTACGAAAATTCAACTACAACTAACCTAAATGATGAAAATATTATGACGACTTAATGTTGATTGTTTTTACATGGAACTGACAACTTATCAAATTATAAATTATGTTTAGACAAAATTGTAAACTTGTTTTTGAACATAATTATCAATAATATGCTGTAGGCGTTGACAATACGATGATGAACTGCCTACGTAACTAAATTGAAAAATGAATTTAAAAGATGTAATAAGGGTGATAAACCAGATTGTTACAATAACATTGTCTTATTCGAAAATGTAATGAAAATATTAACCGAGACATTTTGGAAACGCGTAGGCGAGGGATTGTCAATCAGTCTGTATTTATTATCATTGCTCGCTTGTCTGGAAAAGGATATCAAAATAAACGTACATAGGCGTTAACGGATACCTACGCAGTTTGAAGATGTTGTTCTCTATTTCTCTTTAGATTGAATTTTCTATATTGTTGTTATAGAGCTACAAGGATATTTTGGCAAGTGGATGAAATTAACATGACATTGAGGGCGTTGATGTGCTTATTCGCAACAAGAATTAACTCTGTCAAAAGTGATAGTTTTTTTTTATTTCAGCCACGTGAAAGGACCCTGAAAGCACTTTAAAGAGAATATTTATTTCAGTTAATATCACCTATCATAAAATGTACCTGGTCTACTGAAATAGTTTTTTTTTATATATAGGATAAATATTTACACTTTATACTTGCTATGGTGACCTTTTGATCCTTGTAACCGTGAGAAGAAATGTCGAAACAAAATTAGGAGGTCATCGTATCTATTAAAGTCCAGACAATGTAGACAATCAAGCCACAGGCCTCTCAATTCATTTTAATATCGTCAAATTTTTCGTAAAGATTTTTTTGGGTAACTTTAAAAAGGGTCAAATTTATCAAACCTAACCCAGAACGAAATACAGAATCTCGTTTTAGGCTAACTGTGATGCCTTTCTACAACGAACATTTGAATTTCTATTTTAACAAAAATCATTTGTTATTGTTACAATTATTTTTAAGAAACGCGCGTTCCAATGACACTTGTTATTAAAACAATTGTACTTTTAATATTTGAAAAAAGCTTGAGTTATTTTCAACAGTTCTTGAGTTTGACCCCTATTTTACAAGTTAAGAAGCATTGCGGTTATAAGAACAAAATTGTGAAGTGAGAGCATTGAACTCAAGTTGTTGACGCTTTTATTAAATTACATTTAAATACTAAAAAATGCTTTTAGTTTATCTGTTATAGCTACAAAGGATAAATTTCGAAGCTAACAAAGTAATTTAAAAACAAGTTTTTTATTAAAGATATCTCAATTTAGTTTTGATTCATGAACACAATGAGACAATTACATTTATCTAGAATCATGAATAGTTAAAAGATTCTCTGGTTTCTGAAATGCTTTTAACAGAGCTTTGGGTCTATAGTATACTTACACTTGTGGGTCATTTATGATAATGTGCTCTTAGACTAACGAGATTAACAGGGTAATGGCCAGATTGAGCCAAGTTTAGGACAGGCCTTTAGATGCATTTATTGAATGAATATGAGACTAAGGGTCCCTTTCTACCAGAAATTTTCTTTGCTACGAGAATGTAAAGGCTAGGCTACGAAACTATGTAAGCGTTTACACTGATGCTACGCTATGTAGCACTGCGAGTATGATATGCTATGAAGATATTATTATATTATGCCGTCGTACAAACTGCTAAGTAATAAGAAATTGAATATAGTCTCTAGTTTGAATCTACAAAATTTATTTGTTGCGGTGACATAAACTCACAAGTGATTTAATTTTCATACGCGCTCTGCTAAAATTTATGTTGTCTGCTAAATACAAGCCACCTAAGACAATTGATTTAGAATTTGATGCGATTTTTACCGGTATATTTCTCTTGATATTTAGTACGTTTTAAAACGTTTTATGACAATACAGCTGTGTAAGCAGCCTTATACCATTCGAACCAGCGATCTTATGAGTAAGAATAAACATAATATTTAATGTCCGAGACTTATATTACTTATTGTCTGATTTTAAGTATTATAAACACTTAAAATCAGACAAAGACTATTGTAAGTCTTAAGATACCACAATATTTTCATAAATTTTTGTTTATGTTACATATCATCATGCTCGAGTTGTAGATAGTTATTAAAATTAAATATTTCTTAAATAAGAAATACGAAGTCTAATGTAATTGAAATATTATTTAACACATTAAAAAGTCATTAGTTCGTTGCGAAATACCAACGACGTCAATTTGATCTCGAAACTATTTGCGCTCCTGCAGCACTTTTACGTCAGTACAGTCAGCTTGTAATTTTTAAGGTAACCTTATCTTGCAAATGATTTGCTATTCGACTAACTTGGGTTAAAAAAAAACAAATAAATTCATCAGATAGATTTTCAAAAATATTTATAAAGCATTTTTTTCAATAAAAATGGAAACAATACAGTTAGTTGAAAATCTCATATGACGATACATCTCAATGTAATTTTTAATGACAATAATTATAGTGACGTTACTACCCACTTCCAAACAATTCACCATCATTGAATTCTGTAATTTGTTATCTTTAAACTTTTTATTGGTTTGATAAAAGACAAAATACGTATCCAATGTTTTTTGGGCATCTCTCTGACGAACTATTTAGATTTCCTACCATATTACGACTATAAAAATACATTACAATTGTCATTTTCAATAACTTCTTCATTCCATAATTTATAAATTAGGAAAATTTAGAAAATAGGTAAATTGTATTTTTTTTACACACTTTTGAATACTGAAATGTCGGTTATTGAATATAAGGGAACAATTTAGAAATTTTAGCTACAACATATCCTATGCATTACCTATGCGTAATAACTATTTAAGAAACTATTCATATCATTCGAAACACTACCAAAATTTTACGACACAACACTAAATCAACGCTAATTAACTTGCGAGAACCCTCGTCAGTATAAAATTATAATAATTTCAGCAGTCAGCGCTCCCTAACTCGGTTGTTGCTGACTCTGAGCAGTCTAGATCTAGGTAGAGTCAGCAACAAAGTTCTGACAGTCTATCGTTATAGAACTGTACAACAACAAACATTGGAAATATTTGAGAGTTGTTGACAGGGATATTATGGAGTTTTGTATCTGTAACTGAAACTATCGGATACTCGAAACGAAAAATTATCCGTATCCGAATTTGGTAGGTATAAATTTTGTATTTTAACTAAAATTCCGTCGTTTTTTATAAAACTCGTTGTGATAGGTTTTTAATGGTTGAACCGTGATCTTTTCGTATACTCGTAACCAAAACTCCGAATATACAAGTATACGATTCCATAAGAAATAATAATATTACTTTAAATACTACAAAATCTACTAAGCACCTTTCTGAACCAACATTTTTTTCTGGCATAATAATATTGTAAATCTGTATCTTTTCATTCACTTTTTTCCTGACCATACACGTTTGCCTGCGAGTGTGAAAACACGGTTTGTTGAAAACAATAATAACTGTGACGATCCGATTAGTTAGTGAGTTTGAAATAATACTGATTTGTTTATTTGTTGTGTAGAAGTTATATATTTACTTTTATTTGAAATTATTTTATGGGTTACAACTTCAATATTTTACCGTTTTATAATGTCGTACCATAACATTTCTTAATTAGCAATTTTTTCACAGCTCTTTCTGGCTTATTAATAAATTTCATTGGGTACCTGCTGATAGACTTTACTCGATAAAGACTCTTCCTAGTTGTTTTGTTTGAGTTTATTGTGTATATAAATAGTTTATCATACATCATGTTTGTATATAGTTTATAATCTTTAAAATTAATAGTAACTAAAACTATATTATTATAGTAAGAATGTCTCTTTAAACATGTGCACTTGAAAACGGCACTGATTTTTACTCTAAACTGAAGCAGCTTAACAGACTACCTTTCAAAGATTCTACTGTAATAAGTTTCCATTAACGGTAGCGTAATAACTCGCAGAGGAAAGACGTTCGTGTAATTGCGAGTAATTCACCCCTTTCGCTCAAAGGAACCGTTGTAATCTATCTCGCGACTATCTCATAAAATACGTAAGCGGTAGAAACGAGGCGAAAGTATTAAAAACGATTTTGTAGAGCAATCTTTGAAGGATAGCCGAGTAGTATTACAGATCACTACGTCATCAAATTACCACCGTGCGCGACGTGTCGTGCGTTCAAAGTCCCGTAGGACAAGACATTTTGAGATCTAAAAACGCTTGTTCTGAGTCGGGGTGTGCGATGCAGGGATAAAATTCCTTAGTGCGGGAGTCGTTTGAAAACAATCTGAAGCCTGGTTTAAAGTTTCGACTTTCATGTACACAAGCGAGTCTTTTCTTTTTTGCCAAGACTTTTAAAACCAAATAGGAGTCCGCTTTACGAGTAGTTTTACTGGGTGTATAAGTGAAGTTAGCAACTACTGCACACTTTGAGTCTTGAACACGAGTAAATACACAATCAAATCTCATGTTAAATAAAAAAAGCAACAGACACATTAGCTTATTAAATCCTTGTTTCGCAAAGTTATCACCCTATGACACAAATGCTTACCACGAGCGTAATAAACTCACAACAGGTCGCTTAGTTGTAATTGATGCAGTGTAGTGACCTATATCTCTCGGCTATAAAGCTACAAGGATCTGTTGGCACGTGGATGACTTCGGCATGCGGGCGACGGTGCGCATATTCGCAACAAGAATCAACCCAACTGTCAGTCAAAATTGATGGCTTTTCCGTTTTAGCTACATGCCAAAAGATTAATGTAGCACTGTATTTGTTAAATCCAATACATATCTCCTGATAGATGCATCTAAAATATAGACAAGACGATGTAATAAGATAAACATTGAGTAGTGATGTTAAGCTGACCTCAAACAAAGGATTATTTTGTCGAATATTTTTTATCCGTATAAATCGTTATGGACTTTTTTGACGCTGGCAGGAGATAGAGAGTTAAATTTCACTAAGCTATTTATATCTCATAAACTATCATATAAATTCTATTTTTAGTTGATACTTAAAATAGAAATGCCGTTGCATCTGTAAAGGAAATTCTGAATCTTGCAAAAACTGATTTTGTGATGCATGAAGTTATTAATCTGATTTTATGTCGTAAAAAGAAATATATCTTGTAAATGTCAGTGAGCTTGCTTTCGTTACGTGGGAGTAGTCGTATTTTGTCCAAACTAGAAGGTTCTTTTTGATACTTGTCATATAATGTATAATTACTAATACAGTAATTAAAAAAATAAAAATGGTTTTAGTTGAATTTTGATGTTCTAGACCAGATATAATTGTAGAAGTAAAAATATTTTATGTTTTTTGTGAGGTTCTCTTATAAACCATGAAGAAAAGGACTATAATACTTTACTGATTTGATCTAGGTTTTCTTTTAAATTAAATGAGAAAATCACAACAACTTATTTTTTTAAGTTACCTACTCTAACAACAACCGTTAACCGTAAGCGTATTTTTTACATTACATGTCAAGTGTCAAAAAGAAACTTTTAGTTTGGACTGAGTACAATGTTGTTATACTAAAGTCATGAAAAGTATATTATTTTGGTTTCCAAAGAAAATTTCCAAAAGCTGATTACACGTAACCCATTGAAGTAAATGTAAAAGTATATTCTGGAACTAAAAATGAATTGTAAATACAAATGTATTTTCACATTTATTTGGGGGATTAAATTATCCATTGTCTTTTCAGAATAGTTAATATTTTCAGTACCACTTTGCTTTGATCAATAATTCTGATTGGCGATGGGTTGTAATTTTGTTGTCGGTACTGTCAGTAACATAGGTTGATGAAAAAAGTCTGATCCGATTTATTTCTTTAATGTCGGTGTTTGACGCTTTTCAGTAGGCTTTCTAGTGTCAAATTTATTTTGTTCACTTTTTGTTTTGACTATTCTTGATGACTGAATTTCACGTCTGTTTGTATTACCAACCGATTGAATGTTCAAAGGTTTGCGTCTGATTTTGATAAAAAAAAAATAACTTTTGGTGCCTTTTTAAATTTCTCGAATAAATATTATTTTCAGCAGAGTAATTTTAAATTAAAAAGCCGAAGGTATCCAAATTCGATTTCAAAGCGACTAAAACTAACCACCATCTTTTACAATACCTGCGGTAGTGGAAGTATCTTGGTGCACTAAACAAAGTAGAGCTATAATAATATTTCGCTTTCACAACTGAAACATTTTCACTTTAAAAGTTGGTAGCAGGCGTCCAGATCAAAAAACTACTTCTATAGAGTACGGTAAGTATCAAAAGTCGATTAACACATTCAGGTTTCAAACGAACTGTACACAATTGAATTCAAATGAATTACTGTTGTGCTATTTAATTAGGCAGCAAAATAGGCTTGACACCTGGTATAGATAAAACATACTAAGCACCAATTCCTGCATGTCATACAAAAATAATCACACTTTGTAAATCGGTTTGTGTTAACCGACTTCTGATGCTGACTATATAACGGAAGAAATGAATCAACTCACAGTGTCTCTGCCATTTAAAGTTATGCTGGATCTCATGCCGCATCCCCCTCCAGAGCTTGGTCACGATGAGGCAGTACGCGAATGACATGATGAAGAAAGGAACCAGCAGAAGACCACCGTCCAGGCCCAAGTTGAATGCCCTCTCCAACTCCAGGCTCGTCCAAACTTCTCGGCATTTGAAAGCTGTGGAAAAAGAATTGTAATTATTGTATTATAATTATCCAAATGCCCAATAAAAATTAGTAATAGGTTTGTAAGATAATTTGCAGATAGGAACGTGCGGAAGAACATGCTGCTCTGACCCAAAAGTTGGGATAAGGGCAGAGGAATGATGTTTAGTTATTTGCAATACTCGGTTGCTATAAAGTGCTGATAAAAAAAAAACATTGTTAAATTGGGAGTTAAATCATCCACAGTAACGCTAGACAAATTTGAAGAGTAATTGAAAGTACCTTTTAGCATAATAATAATATTGAAGATTAAAAGTGTCTGAAAACTTTGGACTGATCTACTCGTATGAAGCTGAAGAAGAATCTGTTTGGTTAAATGCGCTTATAATACGCTATTTAATACTAAACTGCACTAAACTACCTTGACCCACTTGATCCTTCATTGAACTAAATAGCTAATTACGGAAAATCATGCATGTATCGCCAGATGTGTGATATGAGCTAAGTTGATTGATATTCTGATTGATCGCGTTCCAAGTTATACTAGAGGCTATGTTGTAAAACTAGTCTATACTAAATGTGAGTGCGCTAGGTCGATTTAGTGGTAATTTGGCAAAGCCAACTAGATCAAGTTAGTTTGATTCATAGCCCATTCTCTAAGCTAGACTTTCACTGCCAAGTTTTCTTAGCCAGATGCTATAAAAAGTCAGAAGTACTTTTGGCGTCGTCTCTGGAGTCCTCATTATTCGATGTAAGCTTCCCACTAGAATAACAAGGCATTAAAATAATTGACCTACTTAAGCCAATGTCAAATGATCGTTTTACATAATTATAATACCCAATTAGGCTATCTAGCTATAGATAACTATTATCTATAGTTGTAGGTTTATCTTTCAATAATGTAACGATTTTATTTTCTTTGAAAATTTGGTTTATTGGGTCGTTTAACTCTTGTATTTTATAAGAAATTATATTTGTGATATAATATACGTTATTGGGCCAAAAAACATCGAACCATCGCGACCTAATTGAATATTTTATTGGATCCATCGCTCTTCTAGGCAACCACTTTCAACGCAAGATTGCGTTTGTATTTGAAAATAAAAAGGTTTTTTTTTGTCAAAAGAGTTTTTCTTTTATAGCAGACTTCTGTTGAACGAATAGAAAAAAATGTCATATACATAAGTAGGTACCTATTTTTCGTTTAAGAAAGCTACGCTACAAAATCTAAATAACTTCGATTAAAACTTAAAAAAGCTTTTTAAACTCAATACGGAAAACTTGTGCTTATCGAAAACTTTGAGATTCTTTTACAGAACTTGTAACAATGAAAAATTCTGCCTGAAAACATAAATGAATTTCAAAAAAAAAACTTTACAAATTCGTCTCGAAATTGCTAACATATTGACAACGTGCGCGGGAACTTTGAGAAAAAATGGGGCAACATTTTGTGTGTACATTTATCACATTTACACCATTTCGGGTGACATTTTTACAGACGGGGAAAATTTACCACGGTCATTTTAACTTGCTAAAGTTTACGCATTTTAAGTTTTATGTTCAAAGTAGTGACCCACCCCAGCTTTGCACGGGTGCAGTACTGATATTATACACACTATAAACCTTTCTTTTGAAAAATTGTGTCTGTTAAAATAACCTATTGCGTAGTTATTAAGCTCTGAGCATACAGACAGACAGACAGCGGAAAGCGACTTTGTGTTATTAAGTGCTATGTAGTTATAGTGAAGAAATATTAATTTCACCATTTATTTTCTCAACTTGCTAATAAACTGCTTTTAATTAACTTTAGATGACTTTGTGGTTGCAAGTCTGGTTCAGTTTATTTATGCTAGTCATTTTAAATATTTAAGCCCTCTATAAACGACCGCTGTTTAAATTGCAATAATGAAACAAAAATCATCAGATTACTTTCGTATTTAATTGAAAGTTTGACATCAGTTGTTAACTCTGAGCTTAAAGTATTTATTTTTTATTAAAACAGTTTGGTCTGAAACGCTTTTATAGTCATTATAAAACCATTATGTGCAATTTGGCTAGAAAACAAAAATACTTTGCATACATTTGTTTAAAAAAAAACAGATTCCAGATTCTTTCATCCAAACTTTTCAGAATATCTTGATTATATTCGTTTACTGTAACAATTTCTTTAGTATTTAGATTTTTGTAGTTCTTTATCAAAATGGCAGAAAAAGATTCCCTTATGGATTCTTTATGTCAGTAAGTCTGACCGTCCGTATGTCACAGCCACATTTTTTTTAAACTATAAGAGCTATACTGTTGTAAGTACATGATTGTGCGAGAGGCACTTTCGAAGTGGTAAAATGTGCCTCCTCCACCCATAATTTCTAAAATGATAAATCTAAAATAATGTGTTATGTACATCACCATACAAACTAACAGAGAACGACCATGTAGACTTTTTAATACGTCATAAACTAACGCGACTTATATCTACGGAACCCTTTATGTGCGAGTCCAACACGCACTTAGTCAGTTTTCATCTTCGCTTTACTGCACTTCTCGTGCATTTTTATAACACGAAGTAATATAAAATATTTCATTTGGAAACATTCCAAGTTCGGCTGCCCTCGACAAGTTTATTGCCTGAATATGCATTTATGGACAGGTCATGTTTACGAGTAAGTTTTTAATGTAGTCATGTTTGTTTACACTTGTAGCTATAGACAGACTAGGATATAGACTTATCTCTCAAGAATGAATTAATCGATAGTTTTGTTTTAAAACGTTGTGAGGGTTTACTAAGGAATTAGATCCTTGGATCACGGGGGGTTTCACAGAAATTTTAAATCGTAATAAATAGGTATGCATTAATAATCACAGAATAACTATTGAACACTGTAAGTTTTTAGTAAGGCATACCGAGTTTCGCACATTTATTACAAACAACCAAGTATCTTAGAAAAATGATTAACGACTTAATCTTTCTTAATAACTTACCGGTATAGCCGATCCCAAATAATAATTGGGATAAGGGCAGGGGAATGGTGATGATGGTAGGGTTAAGTGGTAGACAAAGCCTCAGACATTATGTCTGCCATTATACATTGATTGTATAATAAGCATAAATAAATAATTGGACTAAAATTATGTAAGCAAGCACCTACTTCAGACCTAAAACTGCCGTATAGTATCTTCTTCGACCGTTTTTCTTAGTCTCTGATTACAAATCACTAGAGCAAGGTAATAAATTCAGCTTTCCTATTGTTCGCTGTGACGTGAATGTAAAAGGCAATTTATTTATACGTTATCTAGTTAAGGTATTTAATTAAGATGTATGAGTTGTCTATTCAGCTTTTCGTTTCAAGTAGGTCTTTTGTCTGGATTTAAAATAGATTTATATTAAAGTGATATGAAACTGTGTGTAGGTAGGTAGTCATTAAAGAAAAGTGTTTTAGGTAATTACGAAATATTTTGGGTTTTATTTTTGCAGCTTTATATTTACTGTAAATCGAATTACCCTTGAACGATATAGTCATCTGTAGAATTTTCTTGCTAGGAAATAGGTTTTCCTATAAATGGAAGTAGTACCTAAGCGTTTGTCGATGCCATTATTTACAGACAGTACGTTTCGTTGACTAACAACACAATCAATGAATGGCCGCAAGCCTTGCTCGTACCATAATTTCTCGGAATGATAGAACAAATTATCTTTTACCGTCGCATTATTTGCCAAACACTTAGGAGTGTTTGGCAAACAATGTGACGCAACAGAATACAAAATGTATTTAGTACAGAGATACGGAAAAATAAATGCATGGAGTTATAAACATCATCATTTTTAATATATAACCCCTGTAAAATAATTAATTTTAATTGAAAAACTGACAATTTGGTAATGGTTAGGAAAGAGTTTGTAACTAAACGCAGTTTTTCTTAAATTAAACCCAGAACAAAATATTGGTTAAAACTGAGAAAGCGTAAAGGCCTAGAAAGGGATGGAGAGTGTCTCAGGAATATTGTTAGGCTCTTTACCCTCACACTTTAAGTACTTTGGACAGCCCTAGGCAAAATTAGTTCAAGCACTGGCAACTCCGATATGTCAAAAAAACTGACGCGCTTTTGTCAGTGAAAGTACGAGTATATTATTATTATGACTACATTCACATTGCCTCAGCGTGGGTGACGTAATTAACTTATTAAAAAATATCCCTATTGTGACTATTTTGTAGCACAAATAATAAACATGCAATTTTAATAAAACTGCTGACGTCAGCTTTGCAATTTTGCAAGAAGATATAATGAGACGGAATATTTTAGTTATGAATAGACCCTCGTGTAAAAGATTACCAGATTGCGTTGGTCTTTCATTCAAAGCAGGTATTCATTTTGCAACATCATAAATGAGCGTATAATTAGGAATTAACGCTATTTGAATAAAGCAAACACACGTGGCAGGATAAATGGCCAGACGTGGTGATGGTAAAGGGAGTAAAGTGGTTACTTCAAAGGGGCCAAGAGTTATAATTATGACGTTTTCCAACGAGGCGATTAATGAGATGGGCAGACAACAGAAACTAGTTTGTCAGAGTATCAATGTAATATTTTATTATTTCCTGTACGTGAATAACTGAAATGTAGCCATCCAAATCTACTCATTCGTCATCAAGTGTGATAGCCAACACGTTTTCATAATTATTTTACATACGAAGACATTCTTATTCAAGTACGGTTTTAAATTTTCCCAAGGGTCTAAAACAAAGCACAGTAAAAAGCATGTTTTACTGTCTTGTAAGCAAAACAACAGCTCAATATTCAATACATTTTATGCAAAATACAATCTCACCAAAGCGTGTAAGCAATTTGAATGCGAAGAAGGAAATCATGTCTCATTTCCTCGCAGTCAAAGAAAATTGCTTTCACGATTAGGTGATGCAGACATGTGCGAATGCAGCTTAAGACGTACACGATATACGTAAAACGAAACAAGCTATCTTGTCGTGGGTTTCATATACTTGCAGTAACTTGAAGTGGGAATAGGGAATTGATCGTTAGTAACGTAATCGATTTGTTAAACTAGATTCCTCTTCAACCGAGAAATACAGAGTGTAGCCTTCTAGTCTTCCGTCACTCGCCGTTCTGGGCTTGTGTTGTGTTTTCTAAGTAACAATGAAGTCTAAAGACTGCGGTAAAAACACTTATGAAAATAAACCGTTTTGCTGTAATGTCATATTTCAGTTTAAAATGGGAAAAAATACTTCACAACGTACAATGATTTAAAACGTGATCAAAATATTTAAAACTGAATCGTACGGTAATTGTTAACAGTAAATGTTATTAGTATGTATTCAATTAATCATTTACGTAGCAGTCGTATCTTGAGTAATTTGCTCTGATTGACTAAACAAGGATCAATTATTCAAATCCATCATGTATGAACATGCAATACCTTGTGATTTAGTCCATTAAAGCAGTTAATGGTATTAACTGAACTAAATTAAACTAATTTCTCAAGTGAACCATCGTTAGGCAATCAAGAACTGACATAATACAAATGGACAATGTATTTTCAGAACATTTTCATAAAGTTAAGATTGTAATAAAAACTATGTAAGTGTAAGTCGATGGCTGGCTGTTTAGTGGTCGTAAGGGCCGACTGTCGCGCAAGAGGTGCTTGGGTTCGAAGCTCGAGTAGAATCCATAATGGTGACTGGGTTTTATAAGCTCGTCCGTCAAAAATAACTTAAAACCGTTTGCCTGACTTTTGAGTTAAGAATCGTATAATTCACTATATTTAAACACAAGTCACTATAGTTCTGACAACAATCCTTGCTATTAAAACTGGCTTGTGCAAAGGGGGTACTTAGTTACTCTATTATAGACAGTATTCAACTAAATCCGGCAAAACTGGATGCCGAAACAAAACAAAGCGTTGGAAAAGGCCGAAGAGGAATACAAATTGCTATTAAAACTGGCTTGTGCAAAGGGGGGTACTTAGTTATTCTATTATAGACAGTATTCAACTAAATCCGGCAAAACTGGATGCCGAAACAAAACAAAGCATTGGAAAAGGCCGAAGAGGAATACAAATTGCTATTAAAACTGGCTTGTGCAAAGGGGGTACTTAGTTACTCTATTATAGACAGTATTCAACTAAATCCGGCAAAACTGGATGCCGAAACAAAACAAAGCATTGGAAAAGGCCGAAGAGGAATACAAAGCGTATATACAGGTCTAGTCCATTTTAACACCCGACCACGTATCACCGAAACCTTTTGGTATTGAATAGGTTCTAGGCGCCGGTTTTCACGAATCACTAACGCGTTTTTGGCACTCTATAAAAGCCTATGTAAGTGCTGTAAAGAGAAAACTCGTGGGCGGTCTACTATTTCAAAGAACTGAAAAATTCCGAACAAAACAAATGGTATTTTACTAGTAAAACAAAATATGGCTACTACATCTCACTAGTTGTTCCCGCGACTTTGTCGCGAAGTTAATTTGCTTAGTTTCAGAAATATGTTTTCCTGTTTTGGAAAAAGTCCCGTCGCAATCGATTCAGTCATTTCAGAGATTAGCGTGAACAAACAGACAGACGGACAGAAAATAATTAAAAAATAACTTTTTAGCTGTCTGTACCGTATTTATAAACAGAACATCCAATTTTATATATTTGTAGTAATAGATCTTAAAGAAGTTAAATCAAAAACAAAATTACAATATAATCAAAAGCGTACTTAGCAAGCCTAACACCTTTTATACAAAGGCGATTATGCCTAATGTTAGAAAGTTCACTTTGAGCTAAAATACCAACGACACGCCTTGACCGTGTCGAAATCGCGTGTTCAATCTACTTTCCATAGCAACAAAGACAGTTAATCATAACTGCAAACAATATTTGAGCTATTTTGATTGGTTGACTTTGACTTCACAAGGCCGGTTTTATTTCGTCATTAGGCTGTGTAAGCCTTAGTGCAGACGGTCGCGCGATGTCGCGATACAAATCGCGTGTTATCACACGAAATCGTAACATCTGAACCAAGCCTTAAAGTACTTCGTGGAGTCCAATTTAAATAATGGTGTGGAGTTTAATGGGTTGTTTTATAAACTTAAGGTCAAGTACAATAGCATTAAATTAAGGAAACAATAAACTACACAGTACGTACGAATTCTTCAAATTCTTTTCTTTTTTCCGAAAGTATTATTCGAAGACGTTAAAACATTTTAAGAGAAGAAAAATAATGATTATGTAGGTATCAGGAATTCTATTCTAGGTGTAAGATATCGTCGTAAACAAGGTATATTAGGCCCTAATTAAGCCTCAAAAGCACCAGTCATTCAACATTATATAGAGTTGTTATTGCCTTTATTCTGCTTAATTAATATAAAGCGGGTAAATATTTTGAAGGCCTTTAGTCAACCACTTAAATATAGACGTGTATATAGCAGCACTCTACTTTAATAAAACCTTCGTAGAATGCCTGCATGTTAATGCATGTCACGCTTCATCAGTGGTCCCCAAAGTTACGCTCTATCTCCCACTTTAAAAACGAATATTTTGATAGCGGTTTCATAACTTACCTAAAACCACTATGAATTCAAATGGGCTTATGGAGTTTCTTGCTGTTTCTTCTTCATAAAAATGACATTTTGGAACCGCGCAACTAGAGTCAGTAACGATTTGAAAGTGCCTTAAAAAGACTACTCGAAATAAAATAGTATGTAGGTAAATTCAATACCTACATACTTAAATGTAGGTATTGAATTAAGAAGACGTAAAAAGGCCTGCCTACCTTGATAAACTTACAAAAGATCTCTAAGCGTTTACGATGCCGCTTTTTCCTTGGTCCCTTACCGCCCATTTAGGTCAACTGCGCCAACAAGGAGGCATTATCATAAACCACTTTGAGAACCAATGCACAACATTGAAAGTTAACTACCAGAAGCACTAGCAACTAGCGTCGAAGTATTCACAACTTAAACATTATAATTGGAATAGAGACTTCTAGTTAAGAGCACCGCTTCACATAATAATTATGGAACTTTGATAAGTTCTACTTAGACTGGTTCTGCCAATGCTGTTGTCGTCGTTTATTTATACTTTGTATTGCATCTGAAATCTTAACGTTGACGTAAAACTCACTTTTTATTTTTATTTACTTCAAAATATGAATTTAAGTCGCTTTCTTCTGTCTTTTTATCTCTATGTATGCTTAAATCTTTAAAACTACGCACTACTAAATTTTGATACGTTACGCTAGCAAGTGATATTTTTTTTTACCTTTTTGTATTACTTTGAAACAGTAAATAATATCATAAAGCGTGCCATTCTCAATTAAATAGATGGTTATACAAAATTGATTATGTTAAAAGGATACCTTGAAATAATAAATGATCTAAGACAATTTACAGTTTTAATTGTTTGTTAAACTGCTCAATTCCGGTTGAGAATTTCTCGTTTCTGAGATTGGTACGATGCTGAATAGCTTATGTCTGCTCTAGTGGCCTAAGCCTGGTGGAATATTGCTTTTCGAAGACAATTAAATCTTGAGAGGAAAGCTAAAATAATGGCTCTATGTTATTCCACTATGTACTGAATTAAATATTCCAATATTAAATATTATAATTTACTGTCTACGCTTGAAACCAAAAACTAACAGATTAAAAGGCTTTCTGAAAATTACTAAGCGAACGAAGCTTACACAGTCCACTTTTGCATTTTATTGTTCGCAAACTTCTCTTAGACAGAAAAAAAAATGCAACTTATAATGGGTATGACCCTCTCTCGTAACATGCTTTTTTTTCCGGAAAAATAATAGCAAGATTTTTTTTCTTCGTGACATGAAGTTGGTCGCTTAATCAGGTTAGTGGTGGCGAAAATACGCCTCGGTAACAAACCTAGTATACTCGTATCTACGTTGTTTCATGCACTTATTGATTGGAGCTTTTATATCTACTTGTTAAGATTAGGTGTACGTACAGAATCACGTAACATTAAGGCCAAAGACTATAAAGATTCTAATTGTAACTTTGCAGACAATGTTTGACAGAAAAATACCATATTGTATACTCGTATTATTATTATTAGCCGTTAGTGTCCCACTGTGCGGCAAAGGCCATACCATACCGTATATACGACCAAAAATAGAAACTTCATAATACAATATTATAAAAGTAGTCATGAAAATCCAATTAATTCTCCTTAAAGCGTTGTAGTTCGAGCGTCGCGTGAAATTGCATTTTCTGAAGACATATTACATGAATTTCAGCGTAACATGCGAGAGTTAAGTAAAAGCCGTTGTTAGGCTGGAACTCGAAATTAAAGTTGACTAGACTTGTTTATTACAACTGCAAGCTAAGTGTTGACAAAATATAGCAACATTTCAACATCTATGATTAATTAATAAATTTAATCTTAAGATGTTTGTGCAAGAGATAAGTTTTGAGTGAAGGCTTTGATATTTCAACGTGGATTTCAGAATTGCAATGTTAATTACAAAACGTGTATTTATAGATGTGTACTGTATCATAAAACGATATTAACATTTGTTATCTATATGTATACAATTCGGTAAAGCGAAAAGCAAGATCATATGAATGCAGTAGTGTCAGACACTAAAATCATTACATTTATATTTGAAATTTTAAGAATCTAGAATGGAATAGAGTAGTATAATTTATTGCTTCCTTAACGATGTTTTCTAAAAGTTAAGTGTAGCTTAACAACTAACTTTTGACATTCCTTTTTGTGAGTACCTTAAAGTACCATCTTGCCTAGGCAGGCGATATTTCACAAACGAACCAACGGGATCGAAAAGCTCATGTATTAAACTGACAAGTCATCATGTAGCTTGAAAACCATGTCATATTCATACATTAGAGTGTACATTATAGTATTACTTAACGTTATCGCTTGATAAAATGTCAAATGTCTACAAAAATAGAAACTCATTTAATCGTGTTCTAAACGGTCCCTTTCCGTAAATGTAAATTCATTAGAAGAATTAAATACTAATTTCTTGTTATCTAAAAGTTTTGAAGCGAAAAGCTCGAGTAAACAGGTACTTCAGACTAATGAGGACTGCTAAACAGTTACAAAGTCTCTTTAGATGTACTTCAACTTAACAGACTTTGCCTTTTGAATTCTTGAATAATTTGTTAAGAAATAATCAACAATTTATTTCAAAACCACCGACAGACTTTTACTTCATTAAGCCTATTATGAAAAGACTTAGAGAGAATTGCTGTTTCTCAGTTTGTTTATGTAATACCTATCTAGATGTTTGTTACATTTTAATTAAACTCGGTGCAAATGTTGGCTTAGCTTGGCAAAAACGAACATTTATTTGTTTGTTATTAGAACAACTACTCATGACGTAAAAAAGAAAAAAATACAAATTACAGAAAAAATACTTATCTCTAGCACGCAATCCTACGCAATACTTAGACTATTCATCCTAGATAACCTTCCACTCATTCACTAACACATAACAAGGCCTAAATCTCTGTTCTCTCTAAAATAAACGCCATATTCGCTGTTAGCCATATTTACCTTCCTCCACGCTAGTGGATCCGCCGACGGGCATGCTAGTTCACTACATACATTTAAACTGTACCCAAGGTAACGTTTCGTGGAAAATTTACGTACGTATCTCCGCAGTTAATTATTGTGTATCAATCCCAATACTAATTAAAACAGGAAAACGAAACAGCAGGCTAGTATTATCTCAGAATCATTATTAGAACTGAAATTCGGCTTTGAAAACAGTTGGTATAACTTAAATTAGTTTTGATCCTAATTTGCGTGAAGAGGAAAACCGAATTAGTCATTATTGTAATTGGTTGGTGTGGGTTTTACTAATAATTATAATTGTTTTAAGTTAATGTTTCCAGCGCCGATCTCAGTATAGTCGAATGAGATTCAAAGATTGTCTTTCCAGGTTTGAGCATATATTACAGGTACCTGTAGGTTTTTTTTCATAAAATATGTGTTTTTAAAGACTAATAGATAACTTGGCAAAAAGGTAAAAAGAAATAAAATCAGTACTTTTACTTATAAATTTGATACACAAGCAGATAATTGCGTCTGAACTCTATCTCATCCCTCTAGTATTATCCCGACTATTTTGAGGTCATTCCTCTACCTTATCTACGAAAAAAAGTTGAATGAGAAACACTTAATATCAAGAATATATTATTCTTCATCTTATAACATGGCATTGAAATGTTCTAAACATAATTCATTTACAGTTTTACTTATTGCTCTTTCCAGATTTATCTCACGCGCCTTACGTGTATGTTTCATAAAATGTTACGACTTGCTTACCTGCGCACAGTAAAAAAAATATACAT
Organism: Chrysodeixis includens; assembly: GCA_941860345.1. Taxonomy (NCBI): domain Eukaryota; kingdom Metazoa; phylum Arthropoda; class Insecta; order Lepidoptera; family Noctuidae; genus Chrysodeixis; species Chrysodeixis includens. The sequence continues at coordinate 1,718,744 of OW796099.1, read as the reverse complement.
TCTAATTCTCAACTCGAAGGGTTTATGTTCGTAGCTGAATATTTAAGGCGAAATAAGCTGCAAAGACAGGTTAAGACATCTTCAATTAGAATAAAAACTTGATGGTATATAAAGTTTATGAAGTTTGTATGCAATTTTGGACCCTATGACTATGGTAAGAAGGAATAGTTTACAATACTCATGTTTTATTTGTAGTATTAAAGTATGTTTTTGTATTTTCGAAGAAGTGTCCGATTTGTGAGTTTGTGAAACATTCTCACAAACGGTGCAAGAGCTTCAAAGGGCTTTTCTCCTTTGTCGGCTGTGATTCCAGGAACTTCTAGATTGTGAAACGTGTCATTTCGAATTTATAAAATTCCTGGTATGACGGGTCGTTTTCATATTTGCGAGAAGGAGGTTAAAAGTATTACGTATATTTAAAAGCACTTTTATTTTATCTTTAAAATATTTTTACGTACAAAGATTATTCACTTGTCAGATCTTTCAATTACTTTCCTATAATTATTTCAGAAGTAACACACATTTTACCATTTTGAAAGAGGCTCACTTTTTGATTCTAAGTAAATAACTTATAACCAGAAAGCTTAATATCATTTTTAAAGACCTATCCATAGATACCCCACACGTATAGGTTTGATAAAAAAAAAAATGTTTTTTTTTTTCAGTTCCAGGTATTGAAGTCCGCCATTTTTTTTATCTGCCCATCTAATCCTTGGACTACCAGAATTTCGCTCTCCTAGTCTTGCTATTCATTAGATTCTTGCTCTACTCCATCTTTCATTATCATGTCTGGATAAGTGATCAGGTATCACAAGGAAATCTCATTCATCAGTGTAGTAATTTAACCCAGAACATATTAATTATAATAATTTTAAAATGGCAACCTTGAAACATTGTGATAAGGTGTTTTTTATTACTTTATGAACCACCATCGATTCGACCGTACCATTGTGGTACCATAGTTCATTATATAACTGCTGAACAGAAATAGAACGCTATAAAATAAACCTTCTATTCGTTTCTATTCGTTTCAGGCTATGTGTAGGAAAACGTAGAAATATTCGATACTCATATGCTGTGCATATTCTTCGGGTATATATGTCCTAAGTGTTCGTGACATCGCCATCGAGCTCATGAATAAGCTCAATTCAATATTCAGTAAAATTGATAGAAATATGCTATGAGATATAGAAGTCTAGAAATATTGTCTGGACTGTCTCTTTGATCCAACATCTTCAACAAGCTCGATTGGTCTTGCAAGAGCTTTTGAATGTAGTATTTATATATATTTTGCACCTAATAGTTTTTGAATACGATAACTTCACAGTTATTTATTATACGTCTCAATTCTGAAGTGACAGTTTCTAACGTTGCGCGTTGGGATCATAAATGCCACATCCACTGCAAGAATGCCATTAGGAGTTATACTTTTACAGTTAAGGGACCTTCTCGGTGCAAACTTGAGAAGGCTATCTTCGTTTAACGAGTTTATACTGAACGGTCTCAGACATATCTTGATATCGTATTAGATGTAGATCTTCAAGTTTTGAAAAGTTTAATTAGTAATTCAGATTTAAATTTCTATTTTCGTTTTCTCTGTTTTCACCCCAATGGCATCTAAAATTATACGACGGTTTTATAGTCAAAATAATTTTATTTAAATTTGATGTACAGGATGATCTAAAACTACAAAATCGAATAACAACTTCCTAAAGTCAATTCAAAACTTTTATTTAAGCACTGTAGCCGTCTGACCTTTTAAACGTGACTTTACAATTGTTTAGTAATGTTTGTGCGGACCATGCGGGTTTCCACATAGATTAAGCAGTCAACCCTCGTCCCACATGGTTTTTTGAAGCAACTAACGTTTTGGTTAATGCAAATTGTAGGGATTAGCTTAGTTTGACCGCAAGTCACATGATTGTTTGTTAAAACAACTGTACATAGGTCTATATTCCTTTGACTGTGTCTCGGTGACTTTAAAACTTTGACCTAAATCTGCGTCTGTTATTACCGTATAATCCGTTATTATTCCCAATTATACATATTAATAGTCGAGCAGACAAGGATTAATTAAAACATGGCTTTTAATCGTTTTTAGAAAGAGAAAATAATTATGTAGTGGTAGTTTCGACTTGGAAGACAATATTCGAATTGCAGTTGCTGCGAAATTCGATTAATTGAAACAAAAGGAGGTCTGAAATAATAGTTTCCTAAGAGAATGGCTCGGACTGGATGCGGAAAACGGAGGAACGATTATTGTGGTGCAACTTGGTCGAGAGCCATGTCTATCTGTAAACCACAATAGGATGGCCTCGAAACCTACGTAAACATGACTGAAAAGTCACAATACCGCAAGGCATAACCCCTACGCTGGTCAAAGACCTACACAAATATTTACACCACACCATATTACTAAAGCCATAAACTTTTAAGATTCGCTCCTAAGAAACAAATCTGGTCCCTTTCCTACGTGACTGAAATCGTAATTGTAGGAAAAATATCAAATTTTCATTATTGCTTTCTTACCTTATGATCCCAACAATTTCTTTATATTTTTTTTTGCAGAAAGGGTTTGCTTGGTAACCAAGTGTGCGTGTCCTTTTTCTTTTAGGGTAATTGCCAGAATAGAAGTGCAAAAAATAAGACTTTATTTTTCTGTTCACAAACTTTGAATGGGATTGATTCAAAATATATAGCACTGTGTCAGTCACGCGTTCAAATTTTAAAATATACATGACATGATATACGAAAAAGTGACGAGATCCTTCATTTTTCGAAGTAAACAAGCCTTTGGCTTACAAAACCTCTGAGTTAAAATTCCACAACAGATAGCTATTTTGAACGACGTTGTTAGGTGGTTTGGGATTTGGCATAAGCCAAGAGGATGATAAACTGCCTCTGTCTGTAAAATCCGAGCTAACTGTTACGCAAATCTATCGGACAAGCAAAGCGATTATGGAAATTTCCTTCTTGAATATCAAACGTTGATCGGATTAACTCCTTAGTAGTGGTATGAATAACGACTTTAGAGCCTTTGTGTTTAATTGACGTACTTACGCGAGGGTCTATGAACTGTATTTACGTTTCGAGCATTGTAGAGTCACGAACATATTATTATACATGTATACACGACCAAACAATTGAAGTTTAAGTCATAGTCAAATGATTTATGAAATCGTGATTTTTCAGGAATATTCCATATCAACTTTAGAAACTTCGCATAAGAAATCTACTGCCACTGTTTGGTAGTTAAGTGTGTACATGTTTTTGCTCTTATGTAAATAGGTAAATTTGTATTTTTTAGCTTTAGTTTAACGAGTAGTATAAGTGTAACATACAATATTGAGCAAAGTAACATTTTATATTTTATCACAAGTCACAACAACTTTCAATAAACTGCTTAGAGATAATAACATAATGGTTTTGTTTATCCCTTGGTAGAATTAACTTGGATATTTATGTTTGTTTTGTTCACACCGGTTGTTTCCTTAGATTCTTGTTTAACTGTGACAAACACTTTTCCAATAAAACTAGGGATGGAACAGGTGTCTCACAATAAGGAAGGTATAAGATTTCTTATAAAAATCCTGGTTGCTAGGCTCACCACTATAAAAATAAAAGTTTGGTAGACAAAAAAGTTAATAACAAGGAAACTGAATTTAGTATCCAACGATGATGAAATGAGGTCTAAGTTATTTAGGCTAAAACGGGTGCCCTTTCACGCCATTTACCATACTAAAATCTGGAATGAAACTTGCCAAATATGCTTGAAATTTTGTGAGAGAAATTCACGTGTTACCAACGTCGTCAAAAGCTGAAATGTATGCTAAAAGTTTTAGATGACGGATATTCTCCCAGACTATTTTGTGGCACCTCTCTTTTAATCCGCCCAATTAGTGCGAGCGTTGCTTCGATGGTCGTTCGTGTCATTTGACCGATTTGAGCTTGCCATAGTACGTTCTACCGTTTTTTTGACACAAAGTGCACTTTGAATTGGTTTTTCTTTACAAATAGCTACGCTACTAGTTTTTTTTTTATCTGTTCTGTTAGACTGTATTCAGTACTGGCTTTAGCTATTCAAATGGATTTTAACGCCCTTAGTAAGGATAAAGTAAAGAAATAAAAAAATATGGTAAGACCAGCTCTCGCATTTGAGTTCCAAATGATATATAATATGATCAGAATACCTAATACTAAAAAAACCTTCATGTTATGTAGCCGATAGTCTAGTATTATACATAATTCAATTGTACATTCAAGGGTTTTTATTAGGCTTTTGCTTCCAAAATGTTGTATAAATTTTAGTAATATTAATAACAGTCCGCCATTGTACATTACTTGTACAAAAAGCATAAAGTAATAAATTTTACTATGGTGTCAATCTCGGTTCGTTTTTTTTTTCATTTGAACTCTCTTTTTAGTAAATACCTCTCACTGGCTATATCACTGAACGTCATTCAACTTGACAGTGCTTTGTAATTCCCGTTTGTGATTGTGCGACTCAATTTTTTTAATGTCAATTAAAAAAGTTTTAATTATTCTAGGCTCCATTTTCTATTAAAAACGTGGACCTTTTTTAATAAAACGACTCGCCTACAGACTAAGAAATTTAATTCTTGCATGGTGGGGGTTTCACAGATTATTTTAGGAGTTGATTTTCTACACTTTATTGAAATATTATATTATTTTGGTCAGTAGAATAGAAAATAGAATAGAAGGCGACCCCGGTACCTTGCAGGTACCTTGGTTAGCAAGAGTAATGGAAATGTGGAGAACTTATGTAATCATATGATGCCTTTATAATTTATTTACTAAATAGGTATTAGTACTAAGTGTACCTGACGTGATTACAAAAAATTAAATAATATATCACCTTGTAACATGGCTTCAGCTAATTTGCGAAGTTTTGCTGCAAGTATTAAGCTTGATACAAAAAAAAATCCAGAATAATGAAATTGTCACTTACCGTTTCCCCTCATGGGTTGAAGAGTAGACACGATCAGGATTGGCGAGTTGAAGATGATGGAGAGGATCCAGACCATGGCTATCATTTTGTAGGCATGGCACTGAGTCTGCCACTTCCTCGATTTGAGGGGTCGGCAGATCGCGAAGTATCGCTCCAGAGAGATGGCGACCAGAGTCCACACGTCAACTGAGACGGAGACCGCTGCAAAATAAATAATAAGATTATACCTGCAATATTAGTTTAATTAAGGTTCGGTTTTCAATGAAAATTAACGCTGTCTGTAGAGGGTCTCAGCATTATGCTGAGCAAGAGTTGTTTCGTTTGGGTGTGACGCATATTTCCCCTTATGTGTTCTCCGCTACTCACTTTGTGTTATTGTGAAATGTGGTTGTTTTTATTTACAATTTGTACTCTAATCTTTGTGTTATCTAAGTGTCATGATGCTGTAAATAAAATGTAATTTATTCCTTTTCTTCTGAAGATCTCAACTTGAATTTGATGCTGTTATAGCGCTCTACAGTATTAAAAGGATATTTCACTTGGATTACATTAACAAGAGGGCGTGGGCCGCATACTTACTTTGTGGCGTGGGTATGCATAGCCACAACAAGTATCGACTCAACTGTCTGTCAAAAGTGATGCTTTACTATTATATATTTTCGATTTTGGCACGTGCCAAAATCTTTGTAGCATCCTGTACAGTATTCATATAAAATAATAAATGTAACTAATAATATATTAACAGACATTGTAACTCGTAATCTCGTCATAATTTTGGTGTGATTCTACCAATCAATAACCTCTATCCGATTTGATCAGAAATCCAAGTGTGGTCCTTGAAATAAGGCTCCAACGTCGATCACAGGTCAGCCAGTGACTGACATGAATTGTTCGTTCGTATCCGGTCGAAAACCGTACCAGACATCAGTGCAAAATTCATTTGGAAAAGGATTATGATTTTTATTTGGAATTTTACATGCTGGATATGCACTGACATGTTAAAACCATCGTAGAGTGAATAAAATCATGTTTAAAATACACCTATTCGGTTTGATGAAAATTGTTTATAAAGCAAATGGCTGTGATATCTATCAGTCAAAGAAAACTAAAGCATAATATTTGCTCTTACAGGGAGCTTCTACGTATTTACTTTTTTATAATGTACAATTTTGGTTGTTTTTCTAAATGTGTGGTCTTCGTTTTGCTTTTCTTTACTTTATTACTTTTGTCTACATAATTATAAACGTTCTCATTTCTCATTCATATAAAAAAAGTAAAGTGTCACTCCCGTTCCTTACTTGAGATTTTCTAAAGTAATTTTAGAGTATTAAAGAAAAGAAACTGTGAACATATTCGAAACTCACAATAAGATCACTCAAATCGGGATTTTTTAAAACAAATCTCTAAAGGTTTATTGTTAAACGAGTAGTACATTCCTCTCAAAGAGGATGAAAATTGCTTTTTGCTTTTTTTAACAGCAATCAGCCGTTGAAAGGGTGGCCCAAAGCATTTCATATTTTTCCACCTAGATTGTCAAGTTCAACTAAAAGGTTGAATGAATACATTTATAGATTGAAAATGTAAAAGCGTCCTGGATTGTTTTTAGATAGAACATTCATAAACTTAAAATGGCCATTAATGTTTCTTTTAATTGGTTTTTTCCTCGATCTTTGTGAACGATTTACATAAGATATGAAGTAATTATTATTTATTCTAAGATTACCTAGATTTGCGACCCGAGTTCTGTTAGCATTTCAAACATATTGAGTTCGTTTACCAGTGTGGAAGTGAGGCACGTCAGTAAGCAGCTTATAGAATTCCAGCGACCCGGTCATGTTTGTATTATACACATAAATATGTCGCTGTATTATACATATAAACCTTCCTCTTAAAACTTTATATTTGTTAAAAAAACGCATCAAAATCCATTGCATAGTCAAAAGATTAAAGCAAAAGACAGACAGACAGCGGAAAGCGACTTTGTTTTATGCTATGTAGTGAAGTTCAGTTCATCAAGGGTTTAAATATATGTTTTATGTTATGAATTACCACAATATGCGCATATGCGTTAATGATGGAGGAGTAATAACCAAAGCGCATATGATTTGTTCAAACAACAACATATTACGTGTCGGCACAAATTTCAGTAGCTTCATAAAAGTGTTTGTATTGATATCGATAAACGATCACTAGAATTAATTTATCTTCTACGCAGTACAACAAAACCGAATAACATTTATTTTCGTGTAGCCTTGAATTCCGAATCGTTCGTAGATAACAATAATCCAGTTTCCTATATTGAACCCCAGGCTATCGTTATATCGATCAGGTCTAACAAGAAAATTAAAGATAGAAAAAAAGAAAGGAGGCCTAAAGCTTCATTTGTTCTCACAAACGGCAACGATTGTAATTTTATTTAAAGAAATTGGTGTTTTTGTCATATCTATCCCTTTCCAGTCCTGTAAATCAATTTGCCTTACTTAAAGTACTGTACAGCTGTTAGCTACAAATCTATCAATATTTTTTACTGGTAATGTATTCAGATATCCTAAATAATCATCTAAAAAAGTTCAATGGCATATAACAAAGAATAATAATATTCGGACCGACTTTGGCCACGGCGGTGGTCACAGTGCTATGACACCTGTGGTACCACTATGACATCTGTTTGCTACGCAGGACTTATTGTATAGTGCACAAACGTGTGCGCAAACATAGTTGCACTCTTTATTTCTTTACATGCTCTAGACCCAAATTCTACATGCTTTCCAAAACACGGAAGCTGTGATATTTATTTCCAAACGCAGTCAACATTCAAAAAGACGGTGCGCGCTGTGAGGATTGAACTCGAGACTTTTATCACTTGTCTATCACACCTTCTTCAAAGAACACTAATGACTATACCAATCAGTGTAAAACGGTGATCAGGTTAACACGCACCTACTAAAATTTAAGCGTGTTAATCTTCGTAAAATAATACTCAATGATCCCTTTTCACAGCTAAAGTGTAATACCGATACGGAATTTATTGACCACTTTATTGGGTTATGGTTCGATATAGATATAATAAAGGATGGAAGCTCAATCCCTAAATCAGTTTTTGAGAGCACTAACGTAATAAAAGCCTGGACTTGTAAAGCCGAAGTTAATGTATAGTCATAAAATACAACTCTCGGTTTGGATATATGTACTTAGAGTGATGAAATTCTCTGTCCAAATGGGTCTATACTATTTTGCCACTTTCGACTTTCTTCTCGGTTAGACATCTCAGACATGCGCGGTAAATGCGAAAACATACTACGTGCGCCTAGGTACCCTAAACCGACGGGCGTGTATGAAGCTAAAGTGGTATGCCAGGATCGTAGCAAATGGAAAGATGTGATCTCTGCCTACACCCAAGGGAAAGAGGCGTGACGTTTATGTATGTATATATGCGCCTAGATAAAGCAAGATGAGAACACTCCACCGGCAAAAGTCCGGCACGTCCTATCGTCAAGCCCCCGACGGAGGATGTCCATAAAGATTTCCTCTAAGATACTCAAAAAAACCTCCGATATCTTTGCCTTATACATTTATGACAATGCGGATTAGTATAACTAATATAACATGTGAGATCAATGGTAGTTTCGTCACAAGCTTACGAATCGTGTATGTGTCTGTATGTTAATTTGTAATCTAAACTAGAACCCTTTGTTTGTGACCGTTTTCGCAGTATTCAGTTTAGTGGGAAGCTTAACTGTTTATAAATAACGTGATTTAATAGAACCCGTTCATATTTTAGTGATTACTTTTTCATGGAAATGTTATTTCCAGAAAAGCATGGACTACTTTTTTCCTGGAAAAATCATTTCCCAAAATAAAATTGAATTTAACATTGTTGTTTTGTATGAGAAACACAATTTTGTTGTAGATTTTTTTTAATTGATCATTTAATTTTGTTTGCACACAATCGGCGGCTTTGTTATGATAATATGTTTAAAAACGTTCTTAAAACAGCACAGATATGATATTCTAGGAGCATGAGAATTCGCGTGATTGCTCAATAAATTATTCAGATTCTATGTACAACAGTATACTCTACTAACGATAGTTTACCATACGTAACTAATCTAATTCAAGAGGAAATGCATTAATGTTGCAACAACTTTAAAAGATTACTAAAAGTTATATAAATACTCGAAAAATTCAAAACGAGATATGCATGTGTCCTACTGCCAAAATTTTTAACTTTTTCAATCTGCTGTTGCGCGAAATTCTATTATTGGGGAGAACGTAATGCCTTATGAGTATTCAAACAAAATCAACCCTTGATAATAGCTTGCCTATTAATATTTTAGAGAACTCATGCCTCTCATGCAAAATTATCCAAATCATGAGGTTTGTATGCAAAAATCCTGCAAAGTCTGAAATTTAAAGGGATGGGTGATTGAACCCAAAAACGGAACAAACAGATGCTCACTTAACGTCATTAGTTTGACGTCCGTCCGTTCCTAATAGCGTTTAGTTTGTGGGAAGCTGCAGTGCTTCCCTTAGTAGCTTATGTCAGCAAACTTTAGAGCTCGTTGTCATGGTCGATGCCTCAGTTTGTATTCAGTTTAGACCTAGTTGGAAGTAATTGAGGAACGGGTAATCCTACCTTACCCGTTCGTCAATTACTTCCAAAGGTTAGAACGTTAGTTTTATCAGTTTTGGGACGTTTGAACCGTTTACTGGTTTCAGTGTAATGTATTTTCTTTTGTCTCGTGAGACTTACATTTAGGCTTCAATCTAGCTTTTACATGCGACGAATTATTTGCCCATTTTTAAATAAGTAAAGTTCTGTGAGGAGTTCGGGTACAGACGTTTGGCTTGTTAACAGATTTTTATGTTGTGAATTAGAATATTAAGGCCTTAATATCATATAAAACCTACAGTAAATATAAGACAAAAACTAAAAAACATTTATTTTTAAAATAAGTTTTGAACTGAAATCGGATTCGTAGCTCTGTTAGTTTGGCTAGTAGTTTTTTTTTTATGTAAACAACATTCGAAATCCTCTGAACTAAATGGCGAATTTTATATTCACTTTACTATATCAAAAAATGTTTCTCTTTGTAACTTTATGTTGAAGTAAGATAAAACGAGAAAATATTAAACAACGGAGTGATTTATGAGGACTATCTATATTGTAGAATATGAATAATGATGAATTGACCGCATAATTTCAATATTAATCTATCTGGATTAAACTGAACCCATTACTTGCTCTATTAGCTGTGGCTGTAATTGGAACTTAATTGTATTAATTTCGTGATGAGGGTTTCATACACTTGGTCTTTTTGTTAACTTGATCACAGCTGTGTATTTGTGTATCTGTATTTTGTTTGTCTTTGATTTGCTGATAATAATATATTATACTAAAACATATTTAATAAACAAAATTTTGCAGATCATGTGAATGGTTGTATGACAAAAATAATTAAGTTCTTTATGAAAGTATATTAGTAAAACAAAAAATACTACAGTTTAAATCAAATTTACTTGGTTTCATAAACTTGGTAAAATGTTTTTTTGCAACGCTATCTCTTCGAAATGTCACACACTATAAACAAAATTTCTACAACATACTACAAACTCAAGACACAAAATACTCACCCTGTAGAAATGGGATTAACTTGCAGAGTAAGGCCCCAAATAGGAACCTCCTGTAGATCTGTCCAACTAACGTGAAAGGTAGACAGAAAACGCCAAGAAGGAAATCCGAGATGGCCTGAAACAGAAAATGTTTATCACAAAAATGGTTTTGGTACATTTTACGGACGACGTAACTTGGCACATGCCAAAAGAGATAGAAGGTATCGTTATCTCTTTTTCGCTCACCGCATACAAGTACTTGCATCTCACACACGCTATCTCGTTGCTCTTTTTCGATGTGTCAAGTTATCGTGGTCGTCCTGTATTTCGTACGTAAAATGATTTAACACGATATTTCGACAAGCCGACAAGTACTCTCTTACTGAATATAGATGCACTTTTCGTTTACACTTGGCATATTTTTAGTCGATTTTGAAAGTGAAAAGCTGCTTTGGAACGAGAGATAAAATATGAAGTTATATTTTTAGAAGTGCATTAAAAAGTCAACACAGTAGGTAGACGCGTAGGTTTATTTGTTTTGATTAAAAAAAACGAATACTGTTTTTTTTTAACCTATAACCAATTTCTCAGCATAGTTATATAATAGGTCAAAAGTTATAGTGTGGTCTAATAAATAAATCGCAATACTAGAGATTGATCTGAATTGTATAGAATCGTAAAATTGGGATATCATGATTTATGTGCCATAAAAGTCACGCGATGTATGGCCGAAGATATTACGTAAATGTACTGTGTTATACATTTCCTATGACATAAAATGGACAATAGATGACCTTTGTATATCTGTTCTGTTATTTTGAGTATAAAAACTATAAAATAAAATACACGACATACTTTACTGTATTCGTACAATATTAGTAAGATATCAATATTAGACGTCTATTTATTATTATAATATCTCTTGAAATGGTGAATGATTTTACAATTATGTACCTTTATGCGCAAATTCTATAAATAGCATTTTAGACTTCTATTTAAATGTAAAATATGGCTCTAAAGTGTTATTTATAGAATGTTTGTACGACGTTTGCATGTCTCCAATGTTCGGTGGATCTATAAATACATTTACATTATAATGCCTGAATACATGATTATGATACAACTTGCTCATGTTCTGCGGTAAGCTGACATGCCCATGTTCGCAAGAAATTTCGGTGGTGTATGACTAGGCATACGTATAGACTTGATCCGATTTGCTGACAAGACTTTCGGGTAAAAAAATGAAAAGATATAGGAGTTTGAATACGTTTTTGATTCTCAGAACCCTTCGTAAAAAATGTGTTTTAAAAATTAAAAAAAAAGTTATAACGTACTTTTTATTCCTTTCATGTTTCACAAATACTAAAATTTAATCCCACAATTGGTGACTATTTTTCCAGGAACAGAGCGTAAAGCGGATAAATGTTTCAAATTGGTAGCACGATATCGAAACTCGTCATACTAAATATTACATCAAGTACTTATACTAGGTATTATTCATAACTTGACACTAACTAGTTTACAGTACATGAAAATATCGACCTTCGTCTAATTAAAGTTCACACTAGAAACTTTGCAGACCGCCACACGTTTGACGAGAATATAAGTGGCAGACCTTGACAACTTGTATAAATTATAATTTCAGTACATATGTACTTAATGCTGGAATAATAGTTACTGTTTGCGACTGAGCTAGGAGAATACGGCGGGACAAACTAGACTAATTACGCAAACAGGGAGCCTACCGCCACTACTTAAAGTAGTACAGTTGTGGAAGCGATATTAGGTAGTTTAAGACGTGGTGATATTATTTCTGATCTCAAAAAGCAATAGAGCTTTTGTCCTGGCCGTGGTCGGTGCGTGATTAAAAGGCATTAAAATTGCCACGTACGACCAAAAGCGGTTGCACGGTAGTTCAGGTTTAGTCAGTAAGAGTCTGACACTACCCACTTCGGAGGAACTCCATGAGGATTCCCATCTCCTCAAATCTCTGTTTCTTGATCACTGTAAGGTTTGCTAGTAGAAAATTTTGAATTAAGCTCGCCTGTGTACATCGAATTTATTTTCCAAAGAATTTGTTAACGTCTTACGCCATACTCAAAAAAGTAAAAATGCCTACGTCCTGCAAAAATAACACCCATTGAAAAACATTGAACTGAACCTTTTTAAATAACGATCAAAACAGAAACCTTACATAACAGGTATACAATAAGGTTAAAGTGTACATGTTTGAAATACTGCCTCTATTAATAGATAGCACACGTGTCGCAACTAACCTCACGTTAAATCAATTTCAAAGAGTGGTTTACTTAGTTACGCTGTCAACAATATTTATATAGATTGCAAAATAAAATGTCATTTTTGACAGCAATATCGCTGTTGCGTTGGTTTAGAAAGTTAGAGAACAGCTCCGAAAAATTTTATTAATTCCTGGCTCTATTTTTGTACAGTATTAAGAGTTCCAACAAATTTGGAAGAAGATAGTTTTGAGTAGTATTTTTGCTCTGAATAATATTATTCAGAGCAAAAATAGCAACAAAATTGGGACCGATATTTTACATTAATAATGCAAAAAGACCGTTAATGATCTTTCCAAAAAGAGCATCCATTAAACATTTTAAGAAAATTTGCCATTATGAACCTAACCCACATCCTTTCCAATATAGTTCGAAGCTTTTAATAATAACGTGGAAAATGCAATATTAACTGCGTCAACAGTAAAAATTCGTTATAACTTTTTGTCAATAGCAAATACTACTAACCTGAGAATACGAAACGTTAATGGACAGACACTGTCGATCAAAATCACGTTTGAGATTTAAATTGCACCATGATATCCAAAGCCTTAAAATCTACAACCTTATAGGTAACTAGAATAGTACTGTATTCAAATGATCAGACTTTTTGTGAAAATATTATTATTTAATCTCTACGAGATCAATATCCGTTTTCTTACATACACTCCCTTAGTGCCTACTAATGTTTTTAGTCATATATATTATAGCAACTTTTTTTTACAAGCCTCTGCAATTGTGTAATAGGTCAAAAAAAATCAGCAAACAAAAACAACTCTACAATTGCGAGTTACTCTACACTGTAACAAGTGTACACGTCAAGAGCTTTTGCGTTTTGTGCAGATTGTCTGCGCACTATTACCGAGTGTTGTTACTCGTACAAACGTGTTGCAAGAAAATGGCGCTTGCTTTTTTATGGATGCGGTCTGATCTTGTTCAAACGAATAAATAAATGTTTAAAATTTATGTGCATTTTGTAAAAGTTTAAGAATTTGATGGAGCAGGATAAAAAAGTAACGTTTTATGGAATGGTTAGAATATTAATTACCTTCTTAGAAGTCTGTGTTTTTTTCGCATTGTTAGTAATTAAAAGATTATTTTGTATAAAAAATAAATATTTCCGAAAATCTCCAAATTAGAACACCTCGTGACTAAACGGCAAATTAATTAAAATATTATAAAAGAAAACTTTTTTCTTCCCCATTTCTATAAGAATACGAAAATAAAAAGCAATGTCCACAGGCTGCTACATAGAAAGCCTTAACAAAAAACAATAACCTTTCCGACCCTAGAATCATTTGAATTGTAGAAAGGAACTCATTCTGAGAAAAACAATTTCCCTTCATATAAAATGTACATAGAATTTTCTTTAAAAAAGTGGGACACTTTAGCAAAACCTATAGGAATTTTGCAATTGGTAGGTACATAATTGTGTAATAAAAAAAAACTAAATTTAAGACAAGTGGTTAGGTGGTTAGGGCGACATCACTTGCCTTAAATTTACTTTTTCGCCGACAAAAGTTGGTAAATTTTGATGTTAAAAGAAGACGTGTAACGCACAATTTCATTTATTTCCGAGCAGGATAATTTAAGATATACTGTAACTCTAATGTTAAATGTTTTATATTTTAAAACATCGTCCTCCACTCTTGAAGCTTTCATGCTACGGTTTTATTTATTTAGTTACTATTATTATTGTTGGTCACTGTCTTTCTGAAAATTGTATTTCCCTTAAAAATCCTCTTCACCATATACCTACTTAATATCTAAAGTATGAAGACTCTTCCTTTGTAAATAATCAACAATTGGAAAAAGGATATGCGTGTGAGGGCCGTTCCAATATTAGCTTTTGGTGGGATCAAATTTATGTTCAGTGAAGCGTAAGAGGTCCAACCTATCGGTATCATTTTATTTGGTCCCAGAGTGTCTACTTTATCACTTTCTAGGCAAAAATAAATATAATCTTTTGAACCATATTTCCTGAAAATATTTATTCTGTGGCCATCGTTTAGGTTAATCAAATCATTGTGCTATTCATTTTGGCACACCAGGCAAAGCCACATAGGGACAATTTACATCAATAAAATGAAATACGAATATCTCACTAATATTATGAACGTGAAAGTTTGAGAGTATAGTTGGATGTTTGTGACTATTTCACGCTCAAACGGCTACATATTTTTTTATAAAATTTGGTATGCAGCTATATACGACATATTATTTCAATAAAATATTCGAAGTATCGAAAATATCAGTACCAAATTAAAATTTAATTATTTCAAAACAAGTCATTTAACTGAACATGGTGTCATTAGGATTTCGAATCTTAGAAGATGAACGGCTTTTGATGGATATTCCATCCATACTCAACTGGAAATTCCAATCAAAATGATCGATAAAGTGCAGATTTTTAAATTAAAATGCCTGCTTAGATATTGCTGGTTATTTTTATACGAAATATGCTTGGCTTGTGGATTAAATTGCAATGAAGACAAAAACTACGAAATATTGCATTTTTAAACCAGCTGAGTTTGAAAATGAAAACTGCAATTAGATCAACAATAAGAAAATTAAAAATGCTTGATAGACTTGTTTCATCTCTATAAAAATGCAAAATAAAGTTGATAAACCGAAACCAATTTAAAAAGAGCTTCATGATATTTCAGCAAAAAACTTTACGCCATGCGAAATTTTAAATCCATAAAGTTCCAAGTTTTTATCACACAGAAAAAAAACCCTATCGTATCATTACAAACATAAAAAACTGTCACCCATACTATGTGGCACTTACAAGGATCTTTTGTCACGTGGCTGAAATCGGAACTAATGCTGTCATATAATATTATTATGAAAAACCATCCTTTTTGACAGACAGTTAAGTTAATTCCTGTTGCGAATATCAACCCCAACGCCTTCATGTCATTGTCATCCATCTGCCAAAGGATGCTTGTAGCACTAACTTGACAGAGCATGTTACTCAATTCCTCTGTCAGTCTGTCAAAGCCTTTAATCCACCACCGGTATTGATTTAACTAGCTCAAACCAAATAACGTTACACAGCGTAGCTTCACCTAATTACAAATCCCAACTGACTCCACAATTGAAGTTGTTAAATAAACAAATTGGTAATTAGATCGCTGTTTATTGAGCTCGATGCTTCTAAATCATTTGTCACGTGATTTTAGTTCAGAGCTATAGGTTTTGAATTAAAATTATGCTGCTCTTTCAGTCAATCGTTAATGATGTTTTAATTGTTCAATTTAGGGACGTGATTGGTCAGATTTACGTGATTTTATGCTCATTCATTTAAATTTTATTAATAAGAGTGTAATTTGAGTTGATTTGGGAGACAAGTTTTGAAAAGGAAAATATTGAAATTTAAACATTTTTATTTCTGAAAAAATCTAAAAACGTTGACTATTGTATTCAAAAACATAGCCGAAACCTAATACAAAGAATTTGAATTGAATAAGTGAAAAGGCCCAAAAATAGGACCGAGAAAAATGGAATAAGAATTCACAATTTACATTTTGATCCAGTTTTAAATGTATGAAGCCACATATTTTGCGTTCCATTATATATGGATCTGGAAGGTTGCCAGAAAAACAGCTTTACTGGGATTTCATATTTCCCTTTATTACATTACATTAAAGTTTTTCGGTTGACATGTCCGCCGTCCGTGTGCGAATTCTCTATTCTGCAAATTACATGTTTACGTGGTTGTTGGGACCGTATGAATCCTGTTTAAAAGTTTTGCAATCTAGTGCCGAATGTGCCACACGACAGATATTATAAATGAGCTCAAAAACCATTTTTGTAAATTCTTTTAAACCAGTGCGTAAACGACAAACATTTCATTAAAATTTTGTATTTTTTCATGGGTCTATCACAGGGGCTCTATACGCAAAGAAATGTTTTCTTTTGTTTCTAGTATTTCGTGTTTTGTTCACATTTGTGTTGTGTGTACAACATGTTTGATATTTGTGAAAGCTGTACGAATTGACAGACGTTTTTCAGTATGAGATTGGTACAACTGGATATTGGTTTAAGCCTTCCGGATCGATAGTCTTGTAAAGCTTTTATAGAACATTGAAAAACAAGTTTTAAACGCATATAGCCTGAATATAGCGTGATATATTCGGTGAGTACCTTAAAAAAGTTTGTAATTTCAGTATCGCAGCAGAATAACTGCTAGTTATTTAAAGGTCGTCAAGAATGTACTTACTTACTAAAATAAATAAAAAGGATTGTGCTTTTACAGCTAATAGAGAGTAAAAAAATGCTTAAAAGGAAGTAGGTACGAAGAGTTAGATAAAGTATTTTTTTTTAAACTCGAGGTTTCTTAAAAAACTACAAATAACGGCAAAGATATTCTTTAAGTGGAAAAACAGTTGCAAAGGCAGGTTTTCATACAAACAACATAAATTCAACAATTCCGTCGCATTCACGATCTATGCAAACTCCGAAAAATCTCAAAAATGAAGAAAAATTAACTCACCAGATTCAACAGATAGACGTTCGTGATAGTCCTCATTCTTCTGTTACTAGCCAAGGTAGCTATGACGAGACAGTTCCCAGAAACAGACAGCATGAAGATCAGGAAGTAGGGAGGCAGTATGAACCGCCATTCGTACGCGTTGCTAGCCACCTTGCCTGCAACACTTGTGTTACGGACTGCGACGAACGTTGATATCGTTGACGTTTCCCTCATCCGTAGTAACGATGAGTTTAGGTAGGTATTTAGTTCCTCCATTTTGAGTATCTGTGAACAAAGAAAAACCAAGATTAAAAAAGAACGTAGGTACAACATTATCTTAACCTACCATTTAGTATCAGACTGGGCAAAACCCTTTTTAATATTTTGTGCAAAATTTTCTACCAGCCAAAAAAAACTGAAAGTGATTTAAGTCGATTTAATTGTTGGATTGAATTTCAATATGGAATTTTATTACTTTAGTGTAGGTAGTAGTGTGTTATTTAGTGCAGGTACTGAAATTGTAATTCGAATTTCTTATCTAGTCGCGTTTTACTTTTGAAAGCAGTTTAGTAGTTTAACCTTATTATTCAAACTCTTACCAAAATCATTATCAACCACAATATTCAATGCAAGAAAAAGTTAAGCAATTTTACCAAGCAATCAGATATTATGATTACTCATGAATTGCGGTTCACTGAAACTTTAAAGTGGCATCGCGGCAATACCGAGTAATGTGTATTGCACCGAGAACAGGAATCAGAGGTTACATAAACATGTTACGTTGTTCATTTCCATGTGAAATTGAGGTAGAAATACATATATTTTATATCCATTTTGAATTTGTTAAAAATTATTTTTTTGCGAAAAGAATGATTTAAAAAAGGGGGGTAAGGGGGGCTAAGTTATTTGTTGTTATGTATCTTCCATTTTTTAATTTATTTATTTATGTACACCAATTTGTCTGACACGTGAAACTATTTTATCCCTGTCTTTACAACAGATCAAAATCACGAAAGTGAAGATTAGTAAAGTGCACGATTGTAAAATTCAATAAACTGTAAAACAGGTTAGCCTCGGACGTAATCTATCTTGATTTGGTATGAACGAACCAATTACAGAGAACAACACTGAACCCGGGTGGTTGTGTACTTCTAAATGCTGTCTAGTTGGAAAGGACTGGCCTACAGAATTATATTAGTAGACATAATTTATGGCCCATTTTAGTGTTCGTAGCCAAATGATAAAAAAAACGGAACGAATTTGGTATGTCTGTCTATATTTTTGTCCGTTCATATGTTAGCCACTTTTTTCCCAAACTTTTAGAATTAGACTGGTCACACTTACACTATTATGAAAACATCGATCAAAGTAACAACGGACTAGTTAGCATGTTATTTGTTGCTACTAAACCCTTTCAGAGGCGAATCTGACCCGCACTTGGGCGCTTTTTAATCCTCGGTTTAAACGTAAACTCAATTTCATTCTTAAATAACAACGTGACGAAAATTCTACCATTCTATTAAGCTGCCCTCAATATCTTCACAGATTGTAACTTCAAATTATTCAATGACACATGTACCGCGTACGTGAAAAACCTATGTTTTACGTTCTGTCAACTTGTTTCAAAATTTACGAGCAAACTTGCTTCAAAGTTTTGCAGTTCAGATCAAAGTAACGAATCAAAATTCACACGTCATTTGTCTTGAAGTTTATTGCAGAGATTTATGAGGTAAAAATATGGCGAACTTTCATAGAGGTTTTTATTTCCGATAGTATTTCTTTCGATAATTGGATAAGCTTGTTTTGTTTTCAAATTGTTGGGCAAAGAGGTTACAAGTGGTTGCTACTTAGACTCTTTATTTTCTCAATAAAGGGGATGCGTTAAATGTTTTTTTTTCTTTCTACCTAGATAACTTTTTTTGTCACAAAATACTTACAGATTCTCGTAAGCTATATTTGACAGAGTGGTCGGTGTCTTGAAGGACGTATTATTTACTTTCTATAAATACTAATAGCGATTTTAAAAAATCTAGGTCTTTTAAAACTGTCACAATTATTTATTAACCACAGAATTCACGGCAAATATTTCCCTTAATTTGGAAAAATGATTTAAAATAATAACACTCTACGATAGGGCGGTATCCTTTGTAATTTTGATTTTTGTTGGGTCAAAAGCCATGCCTTTAAAATAGTACAATTTTACCGGCACCGGGCGGCTTTATCAAAGGATTAGGTGGCAGCCGGTGCACTCAAAGGACACCGCTTGTCGGAAAACTTTAATGAATTTTGTGTAGTTCAATTCAGTTAAGCGCTTTAGTGCTGCCATGCGTTATCTGTGATATCAATTAGATTTTTCTGTGAATTTTTTTTTAAATTTTTCTAATACATAACCTTTTTTCGCATCCCGACAACTTTAAAATGAATCCGATGGGTTTTTGATACATACTGTACATTACACATGAAAAAGTCTAAAACTTTTGCCACTTTGGACAGCTGTCAAGAATTATAGAGATCGTAAATATTGGTCCATTCACACAAGAGTCTACTCAAAAACACACCCCACTCCTTGGCAAGCTTTCCAATATTGCCACGAGTGTACTATTAAAATGGAAACCAGTTATCTAGCCCAGCCTTAACTGACGACTTAATTACTTAGTTGTTGATAGAGTAAAGTGATAGTTATTGATGTCAAGGTTAGCTACACTTAACTTCAATATGATATGGACAGTGTTGGCGTTAAAAAGGGCAGGGGAGGGTAGCATCGGAATGCCATGGCCAGGGTTTGACTCCAGTATTATTTACCCTTAATACTTTATTCTGCAAGAGTTGATCCTTGAACTAAAAAAATAAGAATTATGTGAACTGAAAAAAATTCTAATGCTAAATTAATACATTATTATATTGTACTAGCTGTGCCCACTACGTTGTACGCATGGAATTAAACTAAAAAGTTGTCCAAAAAACTCCCTTTAATATCGGTTCAACCGTTTCATTATATTAATAAAGAAACAGAAAGACACAAAACATTACAAAATGTTATTTTGGTATAAATATATATCGTAATGCATGTGATAATTTTTTTTTTCAATTTTGCAAACTGAACCTCCAATTTTATTTAGATAGATATTCACACTTGTTAAAAAATGATATTATCAATGGATGTCAAATTTTTATTCGACGTTTTCCGTATTGATAGTCCAATCTGTGGGTGGTTTAATTACTATCGTTGAAAAAATCAAATCAACGTTAAAAGGTCACTGAAAACGATTCTAAAATTCACTAAATTGCTTTCCGTAGATATAAAATAATGTTGACTTTACCATTCAGTCTTAACCCAAAAATACACAAAAGCCCTCAGTAATGATCATTATATTTCAAGAGACATTTAAATAATGTCTCTTGTAATAATTACATAAACTCTTCATATTCCACCCCATAATAACACCGTGGACGAGTGTATATTTTTACCACGCATAAGTTATAATTACTGCCTGAAAATTACAGTAATGACAGAGGTGACCTGTCTGTAAATATAGGTTATTGATCTACCCTTCTATTACCGTTTTTTTTGCTCAGGTACAGCGTTTAAGTTAATTGCTGGAGCCTATGGGAACAAACATGTCTTGTTTAATTATAGATAGAGAACTTTGCTTTGAGTTAAACTTCTATGTATCGTTTGTTTGGAATTACTAGTAGAGGCCTATGTCTAGCAGTGGACTGCAATAGGCTGATGATGTGAAGACTAGTACGTACTTTTTTTATTTTGGTCCTTTAAATTCATACTATCTAACCTTTTTTGGTAAAGTGGAGAATCTTCATGGACACCCCACGTCCTCGGAAAAGGAAGTGGGTAGTGTCAGATGCTCACTAACTAAACCTGAACCACCATGCAATGTTTCCCACAACAATAATCAACTCAACTGTCTTTCAAAAGAGATGTTTTACAATATAAGAAGGTCCAAATTCGACCACTTACCAAAAGATCCTTGTAGCACTGTACTTACGAATAAATATATCCCTGTCAGATTATCATGACGTACAAAGTTAGTAAAAACTTATTGAAATGAGTTCTGAAAGTTCTTGTCGAACTCTCGTCATAAATGTTTTCCTCGTACACTATTAAAGTAAGTTTAATTTGAAAAATTCTTTAAAACTTTTAACGTCATGAACTTGTGATAAGTCTTTAAGGTTTAACAGAATTGATAAGTAATATTTAAAAGAAAGAAAGAAAATGAAGAATCTAGTATGTTTTGATATATCATAGTCTTAAAATGTATGGGATGGATTTTCCGAAACCATATGCTAGGCCCTGATGATTTTAAGATATTTAGTTTAAACTTACTGTACGGTATAATTTTGCATTTTTACAAATATATGTTTCAAGTTACTGTGTAACGGTAATTCAGTTACTTAATTCGTATTTAAACTTAGAGACAAATTTAGATCTGCGTCAAAAATTAATTAAAATAAGTTTTAATTAAAACGAAATTGCTTTATTTATCTTAAGCTACATTACAGTAATAATACTCTACATTAAAAGTACCCCGTGAACAGGATGTTTTAAAAACAAACTTTTACATCTGACGTAATTAATTGCATTTGTTTTGACACTTTCTCTACAGGTACATACTTTCGCAACGTTTTATTTATTCGTTGTTATATTCTTGCCAAGGCGTAAACAAAATAAATTCAACATTTTTATAGATAATTTGTCCAATAGTTACATACATTACATTTAGGTACTAAGGTACTCCACAATTTGTAACGAAAATACGAAACATTAATTGAAAATATGGCTCTACGTCGTGTAGAGTGCTGTAAAAATGTAAATGAAAAATGGTTATTCCTGTAACGTACATTTTCCAATATTACTTAGAGCGGAGGCATCCTTTTAAGTATACGTGATGCCTTTGATAGAATAGCACACTCCTCCATAGCAGATGTTACACATGGCGACAATAAGAGAATTAATACATATATTATAATTATATATCTACAGGAAATTGTGTGTGTTGTAAGTGTGCGTGCGTGTGTATGAGTGCGGATTCATGTGTGTGTATATGTGTAGAGTTCAATAATTTCAATCACTAATTGATATTGTAAGTCTAAGGATGTTGTCCTTGCTAAGTGAATGAGCATGTAGGTCCACAAGACTCCTGCAGTTATTCAATGAAAAAAGCCGGACTAAGGGTTCCTTCCTTAGCAATATTAAGCGGAAACAACGAAAAAGAGGTCTAACACCGAAAGGCGAAACTTAAGAGTGGTTTCTTAAAGTAATATTAATATAGTTATGAAAAGAGAAGCGGCTCAAGCCATATAGAGCGCTGTCACGTTTTCACATCTATGTTATCAAAAGACTTATATCGTGATATGAAAAACTTCACAAACTCATAAAACATAGGTATACTATGGCACATGAAATTTAATTCACAAGCTCCCATAAGCTTTCAATTTAACGACACATTCCCATTAAGGAAACTTTGCAACCGAACAATGATTTATGACACTCCCTATAATTAACCACCATCAAAAACATTTCATACATTTCATATGACGAAGTATCTCCACTAATTGATGGAGGGATGAATGGGAAGATGAATGGTAACAAAGTGTGAACAATAGCCTGAAGTGTATACCTCATCCTCGTCAGTTTTTAAAAGGGTATACATGAGCACCACATTAATTATTTCGAGGGTGTAAAAAAGATTTATACTGTTACAGAATATAAAGTATTTTCAGCTGTTTTTATTTTAGAAATTTAAATAAATTTTCCTCAACATTCCCACAACGCGATCTAGTATTAAATTAAGTATACTAGGTAATTTGTGTTATGAGTATTAGACAACTGACAAACATACTTATATGTTTCTAAATACGATACAATATTATAGATAAATCACACTGATCTGATCACAAGTGATCGCGCTCATTACACGAACATTTGTCCTGGGTGGGAATCGAACCCACGACCTCTATAGCAGTCAGCGCCACTCACTAAACCATCCGTCATTTTTATTGAACTTGACTTGTAGACTTTTAGTAAAATCATGGTAGCACATAGATGTATCTGAAAACTAGGTCATTGAATCATTGTACGTTAGACGTTTTAAATTGACTTGGTTTACTACTTTTGCCTTCACTTAATGATAGAAAAAACACAACCTCCAAAAACATTCTACAATATTTAAACAACCCAGAGTATAATTTTAATTGCGCAAAAATAAATTTAATTTAAATTGCCCGTTTAACGCTTTGCTTTTTAACATGATTTTAATTTTAAATGTTAAAGCTTCAATCAACCGCTTTGATAGTATTAAAATATCGTATTTAATCTCTTACTGATGCTTTTAAACACAGCAAAGCAAAAAGGCCTGTTAAATAAAATAAAATAAATCAGCTGCTGATCGTGAACATTTTATTATCAGTTAGTAAATGTGTATTTCCATGCATTTACTTTTTAGTACACCCTTAATCGACACTATTGACAGTCCCAAATAATATGACACATTCATAAATGCTGTCTATTTTCCAGTACGGATCTTTTGACACGTAGATAACATTAACATGAGGGCGCTGGTTTGCATATTCCCAACCAGAAACAACCCAACTGCCTGTCAAAAGTAATGGTATATCATGTATAACGGCATTAGTTCCGATTTCGCCTACATGTCAAAAGATTCCTGTAGCTCTAAACTTGATTACACACAGAATTTGCTCATATTCACGTGATGACCACACGTTATATAGCTGAAACAAGGCCCCACTTTAACTCTGTGACCACTTAGAAACACTATGACTCTACACACACTATGAAATCACAACAGGATCGTAGTAATTAAATTCCTGGAAAAAGAACGAGAGAGAATCCAAAACGGAGTAAAAAAAGTGAAAAGTGATGTTGAAAAAAACTTGTACTATGCTAAAAGCGTTGCAAATCGAAATTCGTGGTGGATTGTCCACCTTTTTATAAAACATAATAGTTCAATACTGATTAAAGTTACAGTTGAGCGTTTGATTATAAAAAGGAAGAAAACATAATAATATTTGAAGTGTTTTCTTTTTGTTTTTTGCTCTTTATTAAGTTTTGTTCATGTAAAGAAACTGCAAAATGCAACGACGTGGGAGCTATCCATATAATGGAGGTTTTTAACGATTCTTCTTCATAGGAACTTTTAGAAACAAGTACCTAGAGTCAGTAATTGTTTGCGATAGACGTTTCTAAAGCGCTTTATACCTTAGTAGAAATAAAAACTTATTTATTTAATTGGACTTAATACCAGTAGTCCGTTTTTAATTAAAATTTCCGTTAATCAATAAATAGAGCAGTACCGGGCGTGCGTTCACTGCTAATACCTGTGGTCCGTGTAGTCATTTCTATGTGTAGTCAATACTACCAACTTCAAATATGGACAGTCGGGATCTAAATACTTTTACCAGTTTTAAAACTTGATTCTTTATTACAGTGCAGTACTTTATATGATGCTTTATTAATCAACTAGCTGTTGCCCGCGACTTCGCCCGCGCGAAAAGGTTACCGCGGGAATGTCTAGACACTATCCGTGAAAAATTTGCCTATGTATTAATCCAGGGTGTCAACTAACTCCATACCAATATAATTTTTTTTTTTTTCAAAATAAAATATAGCCTATGTTACTTTGGAAAGATGTACAATCATAATGGTGAAAGAATTTTTAAAATCGGTCCAGTAGTTTTTGAGCCTATTCGTAACAAACAAACAAAAAATATTACCTCTTTATAATATTAGTTTAGATTTAAACATCTACCTTCTGTCGTATAATTGTGTGCCAGTAAGACCCTTAAGATGGTTAATGGCAAATGGTTAATGGCCATTGAATTTTCAAAAGCCGACTATACAAATAGTTTGCCGAAAACAAAAGTTTCTTTCAAATTCAAAATCTAAGCAAAAGTAATTTAATTTCACTTGTAAATATAATACTTAAATTAGTAAATTCATGATAGCCAAGAGATCTGTTCTCGATGTTTTAGTTAAAACTAAGATTAAAAACTATAACTCATATTAACGATAAATTATTTTTCATTAAATGTGATGAATGGATATCAGAATCTGGTGACAGATAATTCAAGAATGATATAATCATTTCGATAACAATGAAAATTCTTAATCTAAATGAACATGTTTCAAAGCCAAAATATTAATTTGTGGTTATAGTTTTGAGAACACATTCAATTAAAATCGAATGTTGTACAAAATAGATGTTAGGTACGAAGAAATTATAATTAAAATAACAATCACTATAATTCTGGAGCCAGTTTTTCTTCCAAGTATAATAAACTTTAGCAGAAATTAAAAATAAAACCACACTAAGATATTTAATTAATAAGAAAGATGACTGTCTTGATTTAATTTTAATTAAGATTGAAAGCTTATAATATACACTAATGTGGCTTAAAGATAATTTTAAAACTAAAATAACGTTAATTATTGTTTAACTAAAGCTGAAACGAAATTTATTAAGCTATCTCTTCAAAAAAGATTAATTAAATGAAAAAAATATCTCGTATTAATATTGTTACGCATAAAAATAGTATTACTTTATCTGTAATTGAACAATCATAATGTATTTTCAGTTTATATAATGCGTTTTGTAAATCAAATTCTTAGCGCATTGAAAATGACAATTTGTACAATCGCAGACAGCTGTCAACAACAGGGTGTTTTTCTATTTACTTTGATAAAAAGAGATGAGTTTGTGAAGTTGTAAAGGACAGTCAAATACGTAATCATAGAATTTAATGGTAAAAAAATTATAACAAATAAGTGTACTGCAACGGCTAGTGATAATTAGGAAAACCTATTTTGTTTTCTCCCAATTTTAGGCCTTCTTTGTAAACAATATTATAAACAAACAACTAGCCATTACGCATAAAAATATTAAGAAGTTTAATCTGTCAGATAATACACTGATGTCACGCCAAGCCAAGTAATGCAATGAGAGTTGTGAGCAATAAGTTGAAGTGGCATGTCCTGAAGATGGTATATAAAAACTCTTGAACTAGGTCAGAAATATTACACTATATACAACATTATTACTAAACGTATTTAAAAACGAATCAATTCTTCGCGCACTCGCTCTGACACTAGGCTAGTCTAAACTAGTGCGTGATGAATTGCAACGTATTGCCAAGCCAATCAAATACGGGAGACATTGCATGACGATGCAGGTATAGACAGTAAGAGTCTGACACTAACTGTTTCCTCCCCCCCCCCCCGGAGGTTTGTGTCCAGTAGGATTTCCCCACCTTACCACCTTACCCACCAAAAATAAACTACTCTAAGCTAGTATCATCACAAAATAAAAATCATCTTGAAAAATAAATAAGTAGAAATAAAAATATGTAAAGCAAAATCACTTATTTTTTTTATTGAGGACTCAAATGATCTAGAAATGTAGTATTTAAATGCGGAAATGAATTGAAAGCCGAAAACCCAAATTACTGAAAGTCGATATTGGGTCACCGTGGAAAAATCTAATGGCTCAACAAAAAAAGTTATTAATAACCGAGAAGGAGAGAAAACGAGAATAAAATACCAATTTCACTTCCAAAAAAAAAAATAGAGCCTCTCACTTAACCTAGGCCCTATTCCGTCTTCCTACACTAAACACTGTTTTTAGTCTTACAACCTAAGGTAATACTTCAACACTTCTACAGGACGCATTAAAAGAAGCCATCTAATTGATTACCACAACCACTTCCACCAAAAAAATAAATTCAAGAAGTTTCCATCTTTTGAGGTTCAATCTTCCAAAGAATAGGCCTCCTTAATACTTAGAGTAAAGTTCGAGTATCTTGCGGTAAGTCCTTTGAAAAAATCAATACACCGCGAGACGCCATTTAATTATATAGCCTTCTTCATAAAGACGGAACTTCACTCATTACCACTCCGTGTTCAAGCTCATTAATACTTGTATAACAATTCTGAACATAACATACAAATACGTACTTACGTGTTGATAAAGGACGTTTGTAAAATAGGCTTAACATAAAAATGTAAAGTCAAAGAGAATTAAATATTTCGAAACAAATGATTTAAAGTATAAAAATGATTTAGGAAATATCAGTATTCAAATTAAATAATTATGCAAATTGCAAGTAATTCCGGGTATTAATTGATGAACCTGAAATATATATTTTTTTATTTTATCACCAAAACATCACTTAAGAACATGTTCAAAGAAATTGAAGTTAATTAATCTGCCGGAAGCATAATAAAATAAGTAGCGTATCCATTTTACATAATTAGGTCAGGTCCATAAGGAACATTATCTTCGTAACATAGTATGAAACAAAGTCGCTTCCCGGTGTTTATCTGTCCTTTGTATGCTTAGATATTTTTTAAGCAGGTAGATTTTTTTAAGAGCCTATTAATGTTCCACTGCTAGACACGGCCACTTCTTATCTTGACAAGGTTTGATTACTAACTCATTGCAAGTGATTTCAATTTCCAGTTTCCGCACAATGTCACCTTTTGTCTTAAAATAGTTAAGAAAGTACAAAGGTACAAATAAAAAAACACTATGGTACTTTATCTGCGTAGCGTATTAAAACTTTTTTGGAAGGTGCAGAAATCCTCTTGGACACTCACTTGCTTGAGGAAAGAAACGGGTAGTGTCAGACTCTAATCATACCTGACTCTAACCAAATCTCTAAACAAAGCAAACTCTAATCAATAGATGCATAACTATCTAACGCAAGGCAACCATCATAATCTTTTTATACTAATATACAATTGTAAAGGTGCACAATAGGACATTAAAGTGATAGTCTGTCTGTTCCTTTGTGAGACTGGAAGACGACTAATGGCGGTAATATCGTCATAACAAAAGAAACTCGCGATTTAAAACTGAAACGCTGCTTGAAACCAGAGATTTGAAACAGAGCTTTGAATTAAATTCAGCTAGATCTAGTAAGGAAAATGCTTTGTGAAGAATATTTTATTTCTTTATCATGTAAGTAGCCAAGTCTTTAATTTTAACTGACTGAAGTGACGTTTTACGGTAAAAAAAATTCAAAATTAATTCAGTACAGTCAAGTTATTTAATTATTCCTTAAGCGTCACAAAACCACTAACTTTGCTATCCTATATACAAAATTTTTGTGCCACGATGTTAGTTAGCATACTCCTCTGAAACGGCTTGTTTATTTTTTATGAAAATTTGGATACTTATTTAATAGATCTGAAAATCAAATAATATCTATTTTTCATTCCTATGTTTTTTCGGGAAAACGCGTACTTTGTGCGGGCAACAGCAAGTGAGTAGGTATATAAAATTCATATCTGTTATGTAAAGTTCTCGTGTGACAGTGTTCGTTACCACACTCCTTCAAAACGGGAGATATGCATATCTATTCTTTTTTTTTATTTATTTATTATTATTACAGAGTAACTTAACCATATCTCCAATATCTTCTTTCTTTTTAGCAACATTTTTGTATCACGGAAGTATTAAACTATAAAACAAAGCGGTAGCTGTTACTACTTGTGATTGATGTGTAATTTCTTGCATTAAATATGTGTTTAGATAATGAAAATAATGTAGTTCAAAAAGAAAATATTTTTTAATTATTTGTCAATTCAAGTTAAAACAAAACTAAAAAGTTTTATACCTAAAAGTCCTCGATAAGGCGGTTCAGAAACATCTGGTTGCAATAAAGTGGTTACCAGGTACACTGGCGACAGTTATAAGATTAATTAAAGTCTGTAGGAACTGTTAAGAGTTAATAAAACTGCAGTTTACAATAAGGAAAAAGGGCACGTTTCCCAGCATTGACGGAGAGGACGACATATTTTTCGACGCTTTACAAATATGTTATTTTATAGTTATGTAAGTTAAGTTTTAAATGTAGATATTTTTTGTTTAGTATTGTTTCTGTCATGTATGTAATGCTTTTATTTAATAAGGAAAATTCTAAAACATTAAAACTCTTCCTTGTTCGTTTTTGTTCCTTATAATAATGTGGTACCAACGAAGTTAAAAACAGGTTTTCTGTAGCACGCATATTGCGTAGTTGACGCTGTGAAATTTACCAGAAAAGCAATACGTTTCAAAGCTTTGGAAAACGTAAGGAAAACTTGTTATTTATTATTTTTTAATACTATTTTTTTTTATTTCATCATAAAAAAAATGTTTACAGTTTAAAAATAATTTAAGTTGAGTATTCTCAACTAAATTATTTTGTCCACAACTAATGTAAAATTTAGATATTAAAAATTATTATGAAGATATTATTTTTATTCTTTAAATTACGTTCTTTTATTTAGATATAAAAAAAATCGATAACCCTGTTAAATATTTCTGAAGTAAGTTAAAGTTATTTTTTTAAAAAGATAAACTAAAATTATAGGTAGTACTTACATTCAAAATTCAATCCTCAAAACAAAAAAAGTTTCAACTTTTCCAAAATCATATTTTCACTAAAACACTCACAATGAACACTCTTGTCAACACATCACACATAGTTACTAATCACAAAGAAACACTAATCACCGGAAAACACAACTTTCTTTTTATCACTTTGAGGAAAACTTGGAAAGTTTCGAGAACTTTCAGGGGTTGGGGGCAAGTGGGTGCCTCGAAAGCTTTCTACCGACTGGCGGTTGTATGAAAACAGAGAGGTGTGGAGAGCGCATGCGCTAAACGGAAGGTAGAATAGGTGAGATGCATCAGTACTGTTTGTCAGCAACTCTTCAAAGTTCGCGGTAATTTATTAGGTTGTTGGAATGCTTTTTGGCGTGTACTATTGGTAGTTCTTTCCGATCAACATAAGGGCAAAGAAAGTTTGCATATTTTTTGCCTGGCTAAAGTTGCTTTAAATTTTAAATGAGTTCTATTTTGTGGAAATGTATTTATGTTCCTATGCATGCTTAGATCTTAAAAATAAGTATTGGATTTTGATGCGGTTTTATATGTATGCACATGAGAGAAGCCTGCTGAGGTAGATCAACATATAAAATTCTGCAGAAAAAAAACCTTCAAAGTTAAGAGGCTTTTTTCCTCATACCATGATGTGTCTTTATTTTAAACAAACAAGTAGATCATAAATAATTTGTCGGCATGTTTTATATTCTAAGCTATTTTTTCCCTTATTTTACCGATTATTTAAAAGAGAACGGATCTCTTTGAATATAGATAGCGTACGTTTTGGTTTCATTTTTTATTCATACCACCTTTTTGTATTATTTATTTATTGTATGCTATTTTCCTTATGGAAGAAGAAATGGGTGAATTGTTAAGATTATGTGTTGAGCGTTTGCTTTTTGGTGTAATGCAAAAATGTGGTTTTAGTGCGATAGGGAAAACCGTGTTGTGGGAAAATAGTGCCTTTTTGTTGTTAACCATAGTTGCTTATATATTATTGTGTGTTCACGTTTAGAGAGTTGTATATAGACTACATTTAAAGCCTCTTCTAAGCGAAATGTCTGTAAAACCCCT
Source organism: Chrysodeixis includens (assembly GCA_941860345.1). Taxonomy (NCBI): domain Eukaryota; kingdom Metazoa; phylum Arthropoda; class Insecta; order Lepidoptera; family Noctuidae; genus Chrysodeixis; species Chrysodeixis includens. The sequence goes on along the minus strand of OW796099.1, from coordinate 1,687,916 downwards.
GCGATACAAAGATTAGATAAATAATGCGGAAATCGATTAAAAAAAAGTATTTTGCAAAGGAGCTTGACATGTGACAATCTAGACAGATATGCGGGGCCAGAAATTGTAAAGATAGAAAAGTTTGAAAGATGAAGGGGAAGGATTTTGCCGGCAGTAGGATCTTACACAGGCTACATAACAAAGGAAGTTTTTTTTTTTGTTTCTTTAGAGTTGGTAAGTTGATGGTTTTTTTCAAAAACGGGATTTTGTGATTAAGTATGCTGATATGTAGGTGTTTTCCTATACAAAAATAGGTACTTAAAAATCATACCAATAAAATATGGCACAAATAAATCATATTTTTACACAATACGTAGATCTGTACACTGAAACGCAGGTTGTATTCGTACGTGATTGATGATAATTTATTGCAGAAGCCGAGAGCATATTGATGGCGGGCGATGTACGAGTCTGTGCTTGGCTTACATGAAAAGGGTAGAGTCATTTGTGGGTAGAGACAAGAACAAAAGCTAGTATACACAATAGATCATGTTTGATTTGGTTGCGGTCATTTACATATCGCTCCTGTGTATAAAGTGAAAGGCATGTTGGAAAAGAAGCCGTATTTGACAGGGTTTTGTTACTATAATAGCATGTTAATTGTCGTCAGCTGATCGATAGTTTCTTTTTGTCGTAGACTCTTTATCCTTTAATTAATTTAATGATTTCGAAAATGTAACGGGGATTTGTCGAAACAAGTATGTAAAATCTCAGATTACGACGCGTAACTGCTTAAGTGTTCATTGAGATTTTATCATGTATTTAACTAACGTTTCGCCCTTGTATCCTACAAGTGCAGTACTGATCTCTTGAAATGTTCTATGTATTAAGATAACCGCATCGAAATCGATTGCGTAGTTTGAAAGATTTAAGTATTCATAGTTTCAGACAGCGGGAAACGACATTGTTTTATACTTTCTCGAAGTGTTTTGTAAATCGTTTGTTCAGTGAAAATCTGATTGCGTTCCATAAATTTATGTTACCGACCGTACACCTTTACTTATTATAAACGTCCTTTTGGCAGTTTATGATCGCAGATTCATTTTTATGAGGACATTTACAAATCGGGAACATTTGTGAATGTTTATTTAAATAACAAATCGTTGGATTCCATGGCGTTTTTATGGCCTTGTTTTAGTGACCCAATTTTAAAGGTTTGGATGTCCTTTCTAACATCTGTGATTCCCTGATTCGGTTTCCGGGAATCGGTGCAAAGGATTTCGAATTCAGTTTCGTGTAGGTTTTTCTGTACAAATATTTTGATCTTTTCAACGTAGGATGAAATATGTTACTTCCTTAATACTTATATTTTGTATGGAGTAAATATTTTTTATACAGCGAGATAAAAATGAAGGTAGGTAAATATTTTAATAAATTTTAAAGGTTAATGAAAATGTTGAGAGGAAATCATGTACACAAAATTACACGTGTAATAATTATGTGTAATGGACCGTGTATAGAATTTCCGCACATTACAGATTAAATAACTTTTGTAAAGGATAAAATACAATCCTTTAGGCTGAATATCATCATTAAGTCAAATTTTAGATAAAACAAGTAAATTAGAGAAACAATCTTATACTTTAAATAAGGAAAAAATATCTCAAATTGTATGGAATAGCATTACCTAACTTAATTGACAAAATAGGACAAACTGCGCATTTGCCAAACCTTTAAATGTTTCCTAGTATTCAAGTTAACGAGAATTGCGATACGAGTAGTTACCTCTTTGAAGACTTGGGAAATTGTATGAACTACAAGTGTTCAATACAGTTCCGGATTAAATTCTCCTGTCCAATACTCGGAGGACGGTTTATTTGTCTGTTCATTGAAAGTTCTATGAAAAGAATGTTTTTCTCACTTCTTTACGATCAACGAAGGCAAAAACTAATAATACGCTTAGCAACAAACGTCTTTAAAGTAGTGTCGTGAAAAAATATTAAATTATCGTGCTTATCACATAAACCTTTGTTGTTGTTGTGAGAATCGAACCCACGACCTCTGGTATAGCAGTCGGAGCCACTAACCACTAAACCAACAGATTCTGCACATCTATAATTAACAGTGGTAGTCGATCCGCCGCGCCGGTCTTTATTGAAAAAAACTTTTACCTTGTTTGCTTTGGTTTAAATCTCCTTTAACGTAAGAATGTTTAATGAATGAACGTGTGTTAATAACGGCTAAATACGTTTAAGACAGATTGTTTTTTGAAATCAAGGTTTCGTCAGTGTTGAAACGTTTAAATTCGACGCCGCGTATAGTGTTGAATATTAGCGTTTTATCAACCTATCATATTCGCTGGTTATTACAGAATGTTAACAAATTGGTGCGTAGGTGAACACTTACTGAAATGTAGCTCAAACAATCTAGCGTTCTGAACTCGCTTACTATCTCGTGTTAAATTTAATTTAAGGTATCTAGTTTCGTAGTTACATTGAATAATGATGGAACTACTTATGCGCTTGTATGTGTTTAAAAATATGTAGGTTTTTCTGATATTAAAAAAAAATCTGAATTTCATATTCTTGCTCACTATACCTACCTGAGTTTGTTTCGATATTATTTCTCAGACTAGCTGGTCAGAAAATGAAGACTCCCGCAAACTCTAACAAAAAAAATAAGAAAGAAATAGGTTTCATTTCATTCAACCTATTTCATTTTGTTCCATTTCAAGTCATTTACGAATTCAATACTGACTTTTAAAATTACAAGTGTCGCTGACCTTTTGAATTGACGTGAAGTTCATCATACTATGGAATAATCCAGTAATTTTAGAGCCTAACAATAGTTCTATGCAAATGTGATTGAAATATCGATCACTACGATTAAACTGAGTCCTATTTCGATCTAAATTATTCCACAAATCGATGAAATCAGATGCTTTACCATACGAAATATTCAAATATATAGAAGTCATTTACTAGCTGACAAATCCGGTGGTCAGATGTAATAACACACCCTGACAAAAAAGGTCTAGATTGAATGATTAGATTACCAAACCAAGTACTGTAAAAATAACGTCTATTATCGCATTGAAAGTGAAACGCCTCTACAAACAGTGTATTACCCTCTCTTTCACAACGTTACCAAAGTTTCTTTAAGAGTTCATAGTACAGGTAAAAAGAGTATTTAATTTAAGTTGGTGACATCATATTTGATTTTTAAACTGATTTTTAAATCTTTGACCTCTTGACAAGTGTCATTGAACTTAATTTGTGTGATTCGAAAAGGACAAAGAAATTACAGTCATTTCAACTGACTGAATGACTTGATCAATCACTAGGCAAAATTAGATGTAATTGCCTTCTGAATAGATTAATTAACATTGTGCATCCGAGTAAGGCGTTGCTAATGCCTTTTTGTCTGCATAATTTTGATCTTCACTTAATTGTATTTTGTAGAGTGTAAATAGCAATCGGAACTAGTAATATAGCGCTGCTGAATTGAGTGTCTGACTATATAAAATAATTGATAGTCCGTCAGATAGAATTCTATTTCACGGACATAGTTATACTTAGTTTTAGTAATTGTGCATTAATTTTGACAGTACTATTACTATATTATGATTTCCTTCAGGAGTACTGTCTCCATTTTTGAAGTGAAATAGCTCATAAGCACAGAGTTCTTTCGGTTTCACTACGTCTTGATGATTTAAGTGCTTGTATTAAGGGAACTGGTATGAAATGTTAAGGTACAAAAACTTCAAGAATTGTAAAACAAAAAATAAGTGTAAACAAGTAAATGAAGCCAGTGATATTAATGGTTAGCAACAGTTACCGTGATAAATCTAGAAACGTTTCAGGATACGGCGAGTCATACACGCTTTGTTAATCTCATTGAACGATTGTCTTAGTGCATGTAGCTGTTACGACGTAACGACGTAGCCACAACGACTGTCGCTTTCTGCAGCTATTATCAACTTAAAGGAACCAGAGTTGATCATTTTCTTAAACGTGTACTTTTTGTTTTAAACTAAACTTCCGAACTGCCATGTTCTCATGCCACACGTACATTTTTAAAAGATAGTTCGACTCGCGACCCCACCACCGCGTCAGCTCATGATTAAGGACTCCGGTTAGGTCCGAAACTAGTCAGGCTATCCTGATAAATACACGTGAGTAAACCATTGTACTATTTACATATTTAAAAGATTCCCCATCGTTCATGCAAATTGTTCGATGAGATTTTCACTTTTGTTTGTTTTGCATCATATACGCAGGTTTGGCTGTTCCTCAAATGGGTTTCAAACGGCTCCAACAAATAGGTAACATTGAAGACAAACATGTTTTCTTTGATAAGAACGACGGTTATACAATAATTATAATTATTATTATTGTTCAAGACACGTGTTTCTAAATCGTTTTGTTTGTTGTTTCTATGGTGTACTGATTATATTTCTTAATGGGAGTATTACATTTTCCTTCGAAACAGAAGTTTGTTTTGTTTATAAAGGGTGTGAAGTTTTTCATTAACGCTTTTAGGAAATGAATAAGTTAAGTTAACCCAAAATGAAATTGTAATTAACCTACTAATACTATACACGTGAAAGTTTGTAAGTATGGATGTATAGGATGTTTGTTATGCTATCACGCTTAAACGGATAGAGCAATTTTGATAAAATTAAGTAAGGAATTAGTTGACACCCTTAAATTTTTGCGAGACTAGCGAACAGCAATTCATTTCATGTCATATCAGTTGGTCTGAAAATAGACCAAAACCAACGTTTATTTTCATTTTTTTGTTTTGCAGCAAAACACGTTTAAAGTCCCGAGCAACTGCTAGCATAGGTATAAATAGATATATAGATGGAGATTTGGTCTCTTATTCGAGTTATATAGAATTCATAATAAAATGTTTTTATCAATGAAATATTGCCCACAGTTTCAAAGAATATGTAGGTGTACTTACGATCCTTGGAACAGTCGCGCGGACCATGCGTGAACAATCCCGTCATTTTGGCTTAGGCATTACAAGGGGCCCGAAGTGTTTTTAGTCGGTGAGAGTCTGACATATCCCCACGCCGTGGCCTCAGCGTGGGTTGAAATCATTAACGTTACCCCGCATATAAAAAAAAATGCTTCAGCGACAACCAACGTCTATAAATGTTACTTATTTTTTTGCTAATAAAGACACAATAAACAAACGTATTAATTTGGTTTTGGCTGTCTCTGTAAGCTGTACAGCTAATTTATTTAACCAGAAATAATACCTACATGTCTGGCCAAATAAAAGGATCAGTTTAGATCCAACGCAAATCACACCTGTAGTTAATTTTGCGTTGTGACGAGTTTTTTGATGAAATTAAACGTTACTGACTTAAATACATGGTATAAGTTCAAACTAGTTCCAATTGTAATAGAGTTATCGTTTGAAATAAGGCGTGCGTATATAATGTGTGTCATTTGATCAGGCCATAATTTTTACACTGCTCTAGGAAACAATGAACTATTTTGTTTTGAAATATAAGAGAACATAGACACAGCATAGAATTATAATGTAAATACCTATGCATTAAACAATGTCTATAGTTAAAAGTATTGTTTCTAAGATAGAATACAAGATGTCAAAATATAAACTGACATATATGTATAACCTAAAACCTACTCCATGCCATATCCCATCGAACGGTGTTTCTACAATCGTGAAAGAAAATTATTCTTACCTACTTGATACCAACAGTTAGCCTCGTTACTTAGGTGCCCACTATAATTATTTTGATGAGCATCATAACTCATCTTAGCGTGTCAATAACTATCTTGCTGTGACATTTAGACGAGACTAGCTATTTACAATTAACTACGAAACACAGATAATTAGACACAGTAAGTACACAATAAATTTTATTAGAATTCAATACCTAACTCAAAAATACAGGTGCAATTTAAAAGTAAAATCCAATCAACATTAATTTATTCAAAACATCTTTTTCAGAGCATCAATCCAAAAAATCAATATCTCAAAACTGGGAATAATCTGGCTGTTACTAGATTTTAAATATTCATTTTAGTCCACAAAAATATCTCCTGCAAAATTCAGAGTCTATTCAAATTTGGGGAAGCCTAATCGAGCTAGAGACGTGAATAAATAATACAATAAACACAAATAGTCGGAAGATATTTTACATTGTAGCCGAGGAAAATCGGTCTTATCAATACTTTTATTTAGGTAAAAATGAGCAATTAAGAGCACGTCAAAACAATAGCTAACGTGATACACGCGAACCGTTTGCTTCAGTCACATTACTTATGAATGAAAATCGTGATAATGGATAAGCAACAATGTTACACTATGAATGTAAGTAGGAAAAAATAAATTGTAAGTAAATTTACTTTGTAACACTACAAATAAAATTTTCATTGTAGCAATATGATGTAACAAAATCGGAAGGAATTCTGAAATTTTCGCCTATTCCTCTTAATAATTTTGAGCAATTGATATTGAGTTAGATACATGATGTATCTAACTAATTTGTTCGCAAACATATTGTATTAATTCTACAACAATACTAAACTACTTTATCAGGATCTGAGTTGCAGACAATTAAACTCCGAACCGCCACAAGCTATTGTTGATAATAATTTCTGTAAGTTTACATTCAACTGGCGCAATTGAATGAGACACGTCTTCATCCGTATATAACCGAGGACGGCGGCAGAAATAAACTATTCAGACACGAGAGCCGTCTGTTGAAATATGTTGGCGATTGTCACGAAGTTTTTGCTAATAGCGCTCTGTTTTTACAGGTGCTCAGCAAGCAATGTGAAGTTATCATCCGCAAGATATTATCCGCGTTACCATCTCGCACCGCCTTACGGATGGATGAACGATCCTAACGGTTTTTGTGAATTCAAGAACGAGTATCACCTGTTTTATCAATACAACCCTGAATCAGCCGAAGAGCCGGGAATAGCGCATTGGGGACATGCCAAGAGCAGTGACTTGTTCCACTGGGAACATATGCCAATCGCTTTGTATCCAGACCAATCGTTTGATAAGACTGGAGTGTTTTCGGGAAGTGCTTTAATTGAAAATAATACTATGTACCTTTTCTACACTGGAAACGTTAACTTTCCCAACCAATATCCTGAACGTGAGCAGCGTCAAGCAATGGCAATTAGTACAGATGGAGTGCACATCCAAAAATATGAAGGAAATCCTATCCTTAAAGGCGATGACCGCCAACCGCATATTAGGGATCCGAAAGTCTGGAAACATGGTCATACTTATTATATGGTTTTGGGAAATTCTCTCAATAATCATACTGTCGGAAGAGTCCTTCTTTACACATCAAAGGATTTAACGTCATGGACCGAAGCATCAATACTGGGTGAGTCTGATGGATCTATGGGTTACATGTGGGAATGTCCAGATTTCTTCGAATTGGGCGGAAAATGGGTACTTCTGTTTTCTCCACAAGGTCTGGAGCCCAGAGGAGACAAATACAAAAATCTTTACCAAACTGGTTACATAGTGGGCGATTTTGATTATAAAAGTAATTTGTTTACACCGTTGACTGAATTCGTAGAATTAGACCACGGTCATGACTTTTACGCTACTCAAACTTTATTGGATCACCGCGGAAAAAGAGTTGTAGTAGCTTGGTTTGATATGTGGGAGAATGAATATCCTGAGCAAAAAGATGGTTTTACTGGACAAATTACTTTGCCACGATACTTGTATCTTACAAGAGACAACAGACTGATCCAAAAACCAGTGCGACAAATATCTAACATTCGTGGCAAGAAATTATACTCTGGGAAAGCCAAAGCAAACAATACTGTTAAATTGGATGACAATGCAGCTGAAATTAGAGTAGTGTCGGCAAAATTGAGGAATTTCGAGCTACTTATCGAGTCTAATAACACTGTTTCTATCAGTTACGACTACAGGAAGGGTAAAGTGACCCTTGACCGTGGAGGAGAGGACGCCATCCGTAGAACAAACTGGCGTCCTTCTGGTAAGCTTTACTGGCAGATATTCATCGACGCAAGTTCCATTGAAGTATTCTGTGGAGATGGAGAAATTACATTCTCCAGTCGATTCTTCCCCACTGGCATTGTTACCATTCGAGTAGGTGAAGATTCGCAAGCTGATGATTTGACAGTATTCCAATTGAAACGCTCTGTTGTTGTACCGGAGCAATGATTGTTGTTCAACTCTGATACCAAAGATATAACCAATTATGTTAACCAAAAAATGTTTTATGCCTTTGAACATCATGGTCACTTGTTGGGCCAAAAAGGGTTTTGAACTGCTCCTGTTAATCATGTTATAATGATTTTACTTGCTTCACATATTTTTCCTTCATGATGTATGTAATAATCATAGCTGACGTTGTGTATAATGCAAAATGACTTGGTTGCTTCTGAATTTTTATTCGAATATTAAGTTTATCTGTTTTTTTAAGTGCAAGTTTTTGATATATTGATATTTTAAAACACTTGTGTACAGAATAGGGCTATAAATATTAATATTGTATTTAACTCGACGTCGAAATTTCTACATATTTTTGGTGAATAAACATAATGTTAACGTTGTTACTATACTATTTAATTTAAATTTTATCATTATTGTTGAAATGGTATTAATCAAATTAAATGCAAAACTGTTATTAATTTTAACTTATTTTCATTTCATAATCATCGCTCATTCCTTGTCCAAGAGAGGCTTTTGCTATAATAATATGTAGGCTATTATAACACAACTTGATTTTTTTTATAATTAAAAAATATTATCGGGACTTGTCCTTAATAAAAAAATATTTTAAATGACTTTGGACTTAACTACGTTGCTCTTATCTTTTGCTATGATCTTAATAAGGTAAACAGCGAGACAGGACCGAATTAGAAGTTTTCTTTATGACACGAAATAATAATAAAATAAACACAAAAAATCGTATAATCTTCTGCACTTAGAAACTCGTTTTCACACTTATTTACTTTGAAATAAAACTCATTATGCAATGTAAATAATGACATAATAAGTATGAATATTTGTATTGCTTTTTACTAAAAGTAATAGTCACGATACACTTGTACAAATAAAGTAATATTTAATTTGTTCATGTTCTTTAAATTTATGTAATTATTCTTGTTAGTTTTGTGACATAACAGGTGTTAATATTTAATTTCCTTCTGTAATGAATTATTATATTTATGCACATGACAACTTTTTTTTTAAATTGCATATTTTAAAAGTAGATAGGTATTACTTATACCTAAAAATAATTATAGCCAAAAATATCCCAATGTGGGGCAAAATTTTACTTGTCTCGACATCAAAAATAACCCCAGTCATCTCTCATTATATTACTAGAAACCAAAATGTTAATATCGCATGGGAAACTCATATAATTAACAAATAATTAACTGGATAGTAAATTAAGAATAGCCACAATATAACCTTAACAGTTTTTAACATAAAATTTCTAAGAAGTTCAATAGTTTTCAACTACATACGGACGTATTTTATTGCAAACAAAATTCCATATAATATATATTCCACGTTTCACGGCTTTTTATCTTGGTACATACCTACCTACCTATTCATTATATCAACATTAAGCTAACAATCACCTACAGAAGGCCGCTTGTTTGCCATAATAATGTGTGCAAAAACGTGCAACATGTTCATAAACAATAGCTCATAGATAACAAAGAAATTGGCATCCTTATCTCAATGCTATAAGGTTGAAATTCGCTTATCCGTAACGTAACGACTGTCTTCGAAAACGGTGATGACTCGTGAGGTTTAAATACGGAAATTATGTGAAAATATGTTTATAAGTTTAACCTTTTGTAACGATGGTTATAAATGTAGTTATGTTCTTCCCCGTAATACCGACAATCAGAGTTTCTGGAAAACTGTATTACGCATTAAAAATGGGTCATTTAAGTCAGAAGCCAGCTGTCTTATGGCTTGGGAACACCCAGGCTCATTTATTATGATCAAACAAATAGATTATTCACAAATCACCTAACTGGTGCCCAAGTCAATCAAGTAATGACATAATGCACTGAACTTTTCTTTCAATATCTACTGTCTAGAAAATTGTGGGAAAATTGCACGTGCACGTAAATCAATTTGAATTATCAATACCTGTTCACGTTGACTTTTCCATTTGCGGAAGCCATTGAATAAGTGAATTTATATGACCAATATTATGTTTCCGTTATACTTGATACGATATTCTGAATAAATTTTCCTAAACTTATAGTGTTCCACAACTGGGAAAGGTTGATCTCTAATCTATGCACGATTCTCTATTCTACACCACCTGGGGTCCTGGGCCTTCGGGGTCAATTACGGCATATTATTATTTTGTGTGCAGCCAATCCAATAAATAAGTCATCATTGAATACCTAATTTAACGGCCTAGTATGTAAGCTTAACGATAGAGTTTTATATCAAAAAGTTAGAGCAAAGCAACATTAATAAAGGAAGTTTTGGAACCGGCGCAGATGGCGGTAGTGTTGCATGAGCCAACTATTTGCTTCTGAAACTTGCATTTCAGCGATAGAACTTTTACAGTCACGAGATGCTTGTTCGACAACAATTTGGTGCTTTATATGTATGAATAAGATCACACTTTGCATTGACATCGTACTTTACATAGAAGCAGAATAGAACGATGAGTAAAATACAAAATATTTTTAAACACCGATAGTCAATATTTTTTAAAATACCCCGCTGATGGGCACAGGCCTCTGCCAATAATTATATGGAAGATTTGAGCATTAATCACCACGTTAACTCACTGCGGGTTAGCGATTTCAGATAAAATTGAATAGGAATCTAGATTTCCTCGCAACGTTTACCCAAACTGTAAACTAACCTCAATTTCTCAGTACACTTCTGTATGAACACCATGCTAAAGGGGTCACAGTCGCATTTAAACCGAAATTCGGTGTCCATTTATGTAAACACTCTGTCACTAACGCCAGAGTAAAGTTGCAACTGACAGAAACCGACGGGGATGTACCAACCAAACAAATATGTGTACAACCACAGAACTATATTGTATGTACTGTACTGTATAACTGTAGTGTATATTATAAGACTCATCTTTTGTAACGTTTACTGCATACATGTGCAACTAATTCGCATCTGTCATTTTGGTTTTCGAGAACTCTTTTTACACCAGCTATAAATTTACAAGACCTTTTGCCCGCTTACTAGGAAATCCGAAAGCAAGACTATTGCTGTTGAAGAAGCAACATGGTTATAAATTGTTCCTGCACTTGTCCTGCTTTGGAAACTCATGCCATAGTAACAAATACATACCGTACTTTAACTCAGCCGTTTCTGTAAAAAAGCCTACAGTCGCGCAGTATGAAACAGCGATACCGCCATTGTACCCTTACTGTATACAATTTTCTTTTCATAGCTGTAACTACGGTGTATAATAAAGAGTATTCTATTTTATTCTATTCTTTAGGGCTGCCCACCTACAGCATTTTAATAACATCAACAACACACCATCCGTTCATCCACTCGCCGCTGTGTCCTGCCACGATTCGATAAATTAGGCATAACTCGCGTTGCGCCTTTATACATGAAGACTTCATACTATATCAATTTATTATAGTGTGCTCAATGCTTATGCTATTGCGTTGTGTAATTATAGTACTAAATAGGTGTTCACATTTCATCAGGGGAATATAATGCCCGTGTGTCCTTTACCCACTGCCCTTATCAGCTGTTTATAGTTCGACAGCAGGGTTAGTATCCTCATAACTTGCACAGATAGCCGGGTTATAGGTCACCACACTGACTACAACTGCGTATCGTTCTGCCGGTACTAACCCTAAGTCATGTTTAGTTGCGCAGTCCAAATTGAGAACTTGACGTAATTTTTCATGAAAACTTAAACATCGAGGAACTATGAAGTAAAAAAAAAATGTGGCTATATCGACTAGAAAGAATGGCGAATGATTACTATTTTAAATTAAGATTATACGCATATTAATTTTGAGAGACCTATAGAAAAATATGAACTGAATAATAAAGTATCCGCACTGATCTGGTACGCCCCGTAATTTTATTGATTTGCGAAAATAAACTTCGCACTTTAAAAGCTTTCAACTTTTTACTAGTGATTTTTCACTCCATTAGAGAGTACATTTGGAGCTAAATAATTTCCCGTTAGTGACAGCCGGTTTGCACAGTCAGTATTTTATAACGACTGACTTAATAATTCCATGAATGCGCGCATAGCCGAGTTGTATAGGTCACCACGCCAATTAACACTGTGTGCGAATGGTCGCGGGTTCCATCCTCGCGTAGGATAAAAAATTGTGCGTTCTGTGCTTGTAAATCGAATGTCTGTAAAACCCCCCGCGATACAAGGATTGAATTTCTTAGTGCGGGAGTCGTTTTTAAAGAATAAATAAATAATGTATCAAATAAAAAGGACCAGTAAAAGAAATACCATGTGTGAATCAGTTAACACGGCGTTAATTCAGTTTTATTAATGGTTGTCACTGTAAGTGTTTTCGAGTTTGAGTGTGTGAGTTGCGTGGGAAGTATTCATTGTTCAAACAAATTTAGACGACGCGAATTATCCTTTGATTAAAGTGTTAAACTCTGGCCTATTTTATGTCTCTTTTAAAGGTTAGAATTTAATTACGGAGACAATAAACAACTTTAAATGTTAGAATGTAATGTGGATACTGATAACATAATATAAGTTTTTCATGTGATCTAATATTTGAAAGTCTCCGTACAACATGACATGAGCAAATTGACAGAAACTGGCTTTTGAATTTGTCAAATGCAGTATACAGTACAAGCACCACACTACAATCTGCGCAGTATCGCTCATTTGCTCACGCACATCATTTGTTTTGTGGCCATTCATCTTAGCTAGACGAATCAAATTCAAGTCTTCACATTCAATTTCCATCATAAACCAATTGTTTTATACTAAACAAAAGGTTAACAAAACAACATCAATGAAACAACTTCTCTATTGTAACGACTTTTCACACTGTTTGATATTGAATTTAGTTTCTGTTCACTTTGACCAACCCTCGCTTTAAAAGGTATTTATTTTGTATTTAAATTTGACAAACTTGAAATACGAGTATACAACAAAATTCAAAATAGAAATAAACTATTTATCTTTTCGTTTAGGAACAGACAAATACTAAAACGTCTATCAGTTATAAGTCATCTTAAGTTTATTTTTTTAACAATGAATAAAATAAGCCAGCCCATATACGTCCTACTACTGGGCACAGGCCTCATCCCAAATAATTAAAGGTTGAGCATTGATCACCACGCTAGCTCACTGCGGATTGGCGATTTCAGATTCCAATATTTGAAATGCAGGTTTCCTCTAATGTTCAGACTTATGATGGTCACGTTCCCCAATTTATAGAAAACGACTTTGATGATGATGAAGGGTTTACCTTCACCTCTCTTTCATAATTTTTGGGTCATTTTTTCATAACATAACATAAAGTAATATTATGGCAGTTGTGGGAGAGGACACAACTCTACGCCTTGTAATATGCTGTCATGCTTCCACAAATCCAACAGACTGATGCGGTGAGGTCACTTCATCTGTTTAGCTTCGGCTACATAATATATCATAGACCTAAGTATGTTCAACTTACTTTAAAAGATAAATGTTAGTAATTAGCGTTGGGAGAGATTTAGTTAACCCTTTTTCTACCGAAAGATAAATTAGTGGTTTCACTTTATAATTTAAACTCGAATAAATTATTTCGTTTGGGTACTGACCAGACGGTCTATTTAGGATATTTTTTAAGTTCAGAATTTTAGTTCTTTAATTTTATTTAAGGGATTAAACTATTGTTTATCTCAGTAATTTTTAAATATAAGTACTGTATTTTGCTAGTTTCAGATTCAGTTAAAAAACGAGAAATAAAAAAATGGATTCTCTTTGACTCTATTATTACAATAGGAATGATGACAAAAAAGTAAAAATCTAATCAGTCCGTCAAAAAGATAATTATAAAGTATTAGACGCATATATTGGAAAACTAAAAAATGACAAAGATAAGTGGTTTAAAAGTTTCGAGTGCACTTTGTGTATTTACGTATTTTTTCTTTTGTTTACCAGACAAAAGAAAAAATAAGTAAATATCCTAATTATTCATCAAACTATGTTATTCTAAGAGACTACCGTAAAGTTTGTCAAGGTGCTAGTGTGGTGATTGGCGCACAAACCTTCCCTACATGGTAAGAGGCCCTGCAGTGGGACGTGTACAAGCTGGTTTATTTATTTTTTAATAATAATATTCGTAGGTATTGAGACCTTGCAGGTAAACGTTTTAATTATAACAAATAATATTCCGAACTCTATGATAATATCCCCCTCGACTCTCATAGTCTGCTCTCCTTTAATAGTCCTAGCTAAAAAATAATATTTACTTATAAAATTAGGTCAGGCCTAAGCTCACGATAAGATCGCAATTACTGTGCTCTTTGGAATTATTTTCCTTTTGTTTTCAAAGGCTATTTGATAAGAATCGAGACGTGAATTAGGCAAAACCCGGAAGCTTTTACACGTCACGCACATTGAGTTTTATTTGTGTTAGTATTAAATTCTAATAATCCCAAGCGCAGGCAAGTGCCAATGTGACTTTTTTCAAAGTTATATATACTTTCTTGATTATTCTCGGACACTACTGACAAACGGTGAAGAAAAACGTCGTCGTGAGGAAACCTGTATTCCAAATATTGAAAAGATAGGGTGATCAATGCTCAAACATTTCCTTTGTGGGAAGAGACCTGTGGCCAGCAGTAGGATGTGTATGGTTGTTACATTATTCGCTCACTCAAAAATGGGACTTTTTGTTACAGATTTGGTAACTAAAGGTCTTGTGATTGTATTAAGAACTCTTAAAGTAGAAAGGGCTGTTTGTCATGGTATTAAAGACTCTTTCCACTAAGCGATACAGCAACATCAACGGTTGAATTAATGTTGTTTATTTTTCAAATAATTTTTTGTAGCGACCCGCTCCCGCTTTATTTTTTATTATTTTTTCATTTCACCTTAAAAAAACCGCATCAAAATCCATTGCGTAGTTCTGAAAATCTAAGCATACATAGGGACAGACAGACAGCATGGAACTATATTGTTTTAAACTATGTAATCATCATAATAATATTTATTTATGTTTCATGTTTATTATCAATCCTGGATTAAAAGGGATATAAGGTTTGTTAAAATTAAGGGGAATTGATGTTTTAAGCATAAAGCTAAAGGTAATTACAATAAAATACACTAAAAATATGTTTTTACAAAAGCTTTTATATTACAATTTCATTCAATTTACTGAACAACATTCTAAATAAGTTAATAGAACTCAGCACTTACACAAATGTAGGTAATTGAAGTTTATTCAATACAATTTATGCCTTAAATTAAATAAATACAGTAAGTATTACAATACACAAATGTAGGTACTTTAACTTACAAACGATTTTGTGTTCTAAGTACAATGACATAGAATTTAAAATACAATGCTACTATTTAGTGTATAGTGTTTAATGAACAGTTACATTATTACTGTAAAAATACAATTAAAAGAAAAACTTTTTTAATCATTGTTGGAAAATGACTTTTATTACCTTGAGGTAAGTCTGCAAATGAATTGCTGATCAAGAAAGTTTTAATTAAATTTTATTGTATGTTGTTGTATTGTATAAAACTTTTTATACTTTTTGTAAAGTTTTAGCATTTGTATTCTCCAATAAAACAAGGTTATTAAAACGATAGAAGTACTATCAAATTATTAAATCACTGAAGAAAAGAAATCCCTTAAAATAATTAAAATTGTTGTGTGATTTGAAATTCGATCATCAATATTTGTAAAACAAAATAACAACTGATTTCATTCAAAAACAAAATTTCTAATTGTTTTTTTTTTATTAATTCGTATATACACAGTAAAACATGAAAGTTTGTTTTTTAAAACATTGATAAATTTTTCCACGTTAATCATTATTGAAATTTATTTAATGTAAAAGATAAAACGGCTTAGTAACTATAAATTTACAAAATTCGTATAACCTAGAACTACTCGTACTATAATAAAAGTAACATTTAAAAATTTAATTTTAAAATGTTAGAATTGCGACACATTTTATAATTAAGACTTAGGTTTTACACCTGGGTATAATTTATTAATTATATTTTCTCTACTCATATTAAACGTGCTGCCAGTAATTTATATTTTACTAGCATTTAGCCTACGGGGGAAAATATATTTTACTAGTTACTTAATTTATGTAAAATTTTATTAAAGAATATTTTATGAAATCGGTTTTGTGAAGTGCAAGTGTAGCCAACAAATAAAATTAAAATTTATTAAAAAAAAAATATTCCTCAACATTCACACAACGCCATCTAGTCTCAAATTAAGCATACTAAGTAGCTTGTGTTATGAATACTAGACAACCGATAAACATACTTATATATTCTACATATTATTATAGATAAATTACACCCAGACACAGAACAGTGGGGATCGACCCTAGGACCTCCGGTATAGCAGTCAGGGTCACTATCCACTAGGCTAACAGGCCAGACAAATAGAAAAAAAAATATTTGTTAATATAATATAAATAAAATGTTTAGCTTTATTATGCTACTTCAATGTATACGGGCGAAACGATTAATTTGTATACTTAAAACAATCGAATAATTTTAATTCGTACATTGATAACCAAGTTAGGATTTTATCCAAAAGTTTGCTTATTCGGGTTCAAAACATATTTTGGCAATTATCACTATTATTTATTAGGCACGCAAAATCCTACGTGTGGAATTAATATAATTTTACGGGTTTCGGTAAAGCCAGAGATATTATCAAAGTTGCAAAACCAAATAATGAAAGAGCTGTGTCGTTGTCAAAAATGGTATTGATACGAAGAAAATACAATATTTTGAATAACGATATCACGCTTGTGCTCATTTTGCATCTTTCTGAAATTTCATTTTAAGACAAATAAATAACTTTTTAAGAAAACAAATAACTTCGATATAAATCAAATCGAATCGCTTCTTAGATACAATCAAAATCTTTCTTATTCACTGGGGTTTCTATAATTTCAAGAGTAAAACTTAATAATACTTATTATAAGGTACATTTTCAATGTAGGGTGCTTTGTACAAAATTGTGTACTTTAATTTTATAAAGGAGTTAATGAATCTCGATTGCTAACCAACTTGGTTACAAGAAAAAAAACGTATTATGTATTATTTTCACAACTTACATAAAAATTGTACCTAAAATGATTAAAAAAATATTTGTACTAGGTATTCTATGAAAGAAACCTTTTTTTAACTTTAATACTAATAGTATTCTTGGACTAATTATATGAACTAGGTTAACTAATTAAATAATACTCATTTAAAATTCACTTCATACATTTTCTTACAATTGAACATTGTATCATTATACCTTCACAAAAATAGTTATGCATTCGAAATTTCTAGTAAAATCCATTTCACGTTAAGGTTTCATTAACATGGTTTCCAACACTACCGTGTCCGAAATCCTCGATCATACCTTTAATGGAACTGGTCGCACCAGAGAATAAGGCTATCAGAGATATGATGCAGATGATGAGGTTCTTCCAGAGAACGTAGTTCAAGGGTCCCAGGCGGTTGTCCCAGCGGTAGACGGTGTCGACGACGGCCGGGAGTAGAAGACCGAGGGTAGAAAAGAAGACGGCACCCACGAAACTGATGACTAGCTCCAAGTTAGGGAAGGCTGCGGCGATAGCGACTGAAAAGTGAAAAGTGGTATGAGCATCTGTAACTTAAAGGCGGCTTTACTTAGACTAATTAATCGCTTAACTGCTGCTGAAATGAAACCACATAATGTGTCGTAATTGTCTCATATGAGACTACTTCCATCAACGTTTAGCGCAAAAAATTACCTACATCTCGTCTATATACGGGGGTGAAAATAAAAACAGAAGGGAATAAACAGGTAAATAAGAAAGAAACGGGTTTTCTTGTACAAATTTACGAAGTGACAAATTAAATTAATTAATGATAGACATTACGGATAAATAAATGGATGGAGGACTCCGTTACAATTACTGCAGAGTTTTTATTACAATGGCTTTTTTAAATTTAATAGACTGATGCTAGTAACTCGCCCTGCTTTGCATGGGTGCAATATTGATGTATAATACATTCATTAAATATGTAAAGTCCATCAGTGCTGCATCTTCCTCTTGATACATTCCCTCTATTAAAAATTCTGTATTAAAATCCATTGCGCAGCTTTAAAGACCTATGCATACATAGGTACAGACTTACACAGAAAGAGACTTTATTTTATACTATGTATTGATTAACTTTACATTTCTTCTGTCAACCATTTTTTGCCAAGTAACTAACTTCATTCTTTCCGTTCAGGACAACAGGTAAAGTAAATTATATGCTCCGAATACTTAAGAAATCGCTTAAGAGCAAACTAGGTCATTAATAACGTGGTAAGGACACTCCTGTTGCGAATGAAAAAGGATTCCCGTTTTAATTAAACGAAGAAACTGATATTTATTAGTAACTAGTAGGGGAAGTTAATGAATCTAGTTATGCTGATAATTGAAGTCGTTAATTCAAGGCTTGATTTAGATACAATTAAAAGTAAGCATTATTGGGTTGTATATAAAAAATACTCAAAAATACTCGCGATGTAATTATAAACGTTTAATGATAATACTTTTCTCCCGACGTTTCGGCCGAATTGCACCGATCTCACCCAAAGTGTACAAGTCGCGAAAGTTTAAAAAAAATACTCAAAAATATACAAAAGATAAACGATGCATGAGAAGTTGTTTAATTTGATAGGTGGTCATACGACCTTAGAAAAGTCGATAGAAAACGCTAGACGCAGGCCGCTTCCAATCGCTCTTCCTGTAAATCGCAGCCATTGGACGTCCTGTTAGACACAGGCCATTTTCAGCTGTGGGCGACCTACGTCTGGGATAATGGTGATGATCTAAAGGATACAAACGTTGCTTAATAAAAACCAATGCTCTAAATCATCATCATTCCCCTGCCCTTATCCCAATTTTTACTTGGGGTCGGCGCAACACGTCTTTTAGACATGTTGCTTAAAGTTTTGGCTATGGTTTTATAGTCGGCCGCCTGCCTGACACTAACCCTCTTTGGGAATGCGATTGTTGGTTGTTTACCCGCCACCATTCGGGTGACCCAAGGTGCTTGGTACAGTGCACTGGGTCTTAAGGTCCATTAGTCGCCTTTTACGACACCCAGTGGAGGATATGGGGTGGTGCTATTCTTTATATCCGGGCACCACACGGACCACTGCTCTAAATCCCTTTACTTATTACCAAATCCAACTTTGTAGACTTTCTTAAATATAAATATAGGGTTCCTATTCTTACTCAAATGTCAAACATTGTAGAGAAATGCGAAATTAGAAAGGCCAGAAGCTAAATATCATTGAAACTTAGTCATTAGTTAAATCAAAGACGAATGAAAATGGAAATATAATATCATAACAGACACCCTATGTATCAAATTTGAAATATTATAAATTTAGCTACAATATTAGGAATTCAAGCAAGAATCTCATCAAATCCAATTTGCGTCACGGCTTCAATAGATAATTAAATTTTGGAAATAAGGGAATTTGTATAATCCACCGATAATGCTGCTGTTTCAGAAATTGTATGAGATCATTCTGAAGTCAGAAGTTTGTTACGAAAATACATGTTTAAATTTAGATGTAAAGATCAATGGTGATTTGTATTACTTAAGGTAGGGAATTTCTTGTAAATGTGTGTGGAGTAAAATATTTTTCATTTTAATTTTACCCTACTTATTAATAAATGACAAAATATGTTCCCTTTACTCTTTTCACTTTATTTTGTCATTCATCGCATTTGCTCTCATTTTGTTTTCAATTTATTCGCAAGCAGATATCAATCATGGTTAGTGCAGTGCTACAAGGATCTTTTGACACGTGGATGACGTTAACATGAGGTGTGCATATTCACTCAAATTCAACTCAACTGCGTGCCAAATGTGATAGTTTTTTATATATGTCGGAATGAGTTCCGATTTCGGCCACATGCCAAAAGATTCTTGTCCACTTTATTTAATTTGCACTGTAGGGCAAAGGCTACCCATCTCCTTTTATTCTCTATCAGTCTAAAAGTAAGTACATCAAATGCGTACCTGCTACAGTCACAATCGCTGTTCTGACTCCGACCTGTAGGAAGTTCTCGTACTTTGACTCTTTGCCTTTCCTATTTCTTGTAATCATTTCCATGGGGACGTAGAACTGGAGAGCGAACGACAGGAATATTACGAACGCCATCAGGAGTTTTGCTACTTGTGCGATTCTGCAAAAGAAAAAGATAGTTAGAAATATATTAATGACTAGCTGTGCCCGCGACTTCGTCCGCGTGGAATAATTATTTTGGGAATCATTTATTTTTGCGGACAACCTTCTTAGCTTTATAAATTATAGCTGTTACCCACGACTTTGTCCTCGTCATTTTCTGTTATTATTTTAGACAATTTAGTTTTCAAATTTTTAAAAGAACATAATTATTTTAACTCCACAACCTGATACGTTGATACAACTCTTAACAAATGCATTAATTTCGACCGAATTTGATTACCATAAAAACGGTTCTAGTGAGTTAACCTTAAAAGATAGACATATACTGTCGTGGACATTTCAATAGAAATAATTCTTTTATATATATATAACGGCGAGAGGCGCCGGTATCAGGATGGACCATTATTACGTGGGTGCTTGGGCGAGGTTTAAGAAATAAGCGTAGTTCACAATCACAATCAAGACTATAATTGGCCTTTGAGAATACAAATCGTTTAACAATATGTGGCTTGACGATCCGTCGTTGATGTCCGCTCGGGGCCGTTGCTCGTTCTTCCTCAGCCACTCGCAACTAGGCTCCCCAACGAACTGACGTTCCGTCAGAGCGACAGGTACTCGCTCTTGCCCATAAAGGTTTCCATCGATTATCCAAAAAGGCGCTACAACAGCGCCGTCACGGCCGGACTGACACACGCCCGTCCCTGGGCGCACTCCTTCTTCATAATCTATTAAGAACCAAAAATCATGACTTTACAGCGACATGTAACGCTCGTCTATCCTGATTTCATTACACTTGACTACACCATATCACAAACTTAGCTACAACAAGCCATCTTACAAGGACCGGGTAAATGCATCCCTTCGACTGCCAACCTGCAGACCGGATGACACCACCCCTTCGACCTTCTCTCCAGATCAGGACCGAGCAAGTGCATCCCTTCGACTGCCTACTGCAGACCGGATAACACCGCCCCTTCGACCTGATCTCCACAACGGGACCGAGCAAGTGCATCCCTTCGACTGCCTACTGCAGACCGGATGACACCGCCCCTTCGACCCGATCTCCACAAGGGACCGAGCAAGTGCATCCCTTCGACTGCCTACTGCAGACCGGATAACACCGCCCTTTCGACCCTTCAAAGCATTTGGACTGGACAAGTGCGCCCCTTCGAACTTACAGCATAAGAACCGGGCAACACCGCCATTTCTACCAAATCGCATCACACAATCTGACGCCGTCACGGTCAATCCGTTTTTTACGGTGCTAACATAACAAAGTGAAAACTGCTCACCGGATGCATCAAAATACCGCATGCGATGGTGACGACACATACGTCGACCCTCCTCTCGGCAGCCGCTGTGACTGCTCTCGTGTAGTGCACCTCAGCGCGGCGCAGCGGTCCTTGTCGCAGGCGTAGAGTGCCGCAGTGGCCGCGTCGGCCCACAGCACCTCCCCCGCGTGCACGTCCAGCGCCGCCGGCCGCGCGCCCGCCGCGCCCTCCAGCGTCGTCAGCTTGCCCGACGCCACGTCCAGGTACTGCATGCTGCCCGAGCCCGCGTTCACCCAGTACAGCCGCTCCGCGTCCGGGTCCACCACCAGGCTGGTGACGTCGGACAGCAGCGGGTCGGCCTGCGCGTCCAGCAGCGTGCGCGCGTCCTGCGCGGCGCCGTCGGCAGCCACGAGGCGCTCGGGGCCGGTGTCGCGCTCGGCCCAGTACAGCATTCCAGGATCCACAATTGCTCGGCAGCTCTGGGACCACAGACGACAGCGGTGGCGTGCGCACACTGCGCGACGCCTTCTCGCCACGCAGTAGACCGTGCCCGCAGTCACGTCCACTGGAAACAACTCACGTAAGGTGCTATTGGTGATCCGAGTATCGATGCCAACCACCTTTCCACTCGACGACAAGCAGTAGAATGACTCAGGACGCAACTGAGCTCTCGCTTTTATAGGTGGTGGGAATCGAAACTACCCACACTTAAGTTTTAGCTAACACGGCCTCTCCTGACAGTGCGCCGTCCTCGGGGCACATCCTTCGTTGTCACTCCTCGCACGCGCCGTGCACGCGTGTCCAATCCGTGTACCGGGGCTTCCCACGAAGCTCGCAGTACAGCTCAGCCTCCATTGCAGCAGGATCAGGCTCGTTCACCCGTTGGTCGGTCGCGGTCGATCCTCTTCTCGGCAGCCGCTGTGACTGCACTACTCGTCGATCCTATTCCCGGCAGCTGCTGTGACTGCACCTCTCGGCAGCCGCAGTGACTGCAACACTCGTCGACATCTCCATTCCCGTCGTAGCTTCTCGTGTAGTGCTCCTCGACGCGTCGCTGCGGCGCGGCGCGGCACGGCGATTGCAGCAGACGAAAGCCGGACTCCTTGTAGGTTGACTCCTTCGATGTGCTCGTTTTACATTGTGACGCTCAGTTTTCTCGTCTTTTGTTTTCTTCTAGAACTTGTCAAAATGTTTCGATTTTGCAGTTTTAACAAATTTCGTTGAATATCATCGTTGCTTCTATGTACGAGGCGGGCGAATATCATTACTTCTCTGTGGGCAGTGGATCCATCCCACTTCTGATAACGGCGAGAGGCGCCGGTATCAGGATGGACCATTATTACGTGGGTGCTTGGGCGAGGTTTAAGAAATAAGCGTAGTTCACAATCACAATCAAGACTATAATTGGCCTTTGAGAATACAAATCGTTTAACAATATGTGGCTTGACGATCCGTCGTTGATGTCCGCTCGGGGCCGTTGCTCGTTCTTCCTCAGCCACTCGCAACTAGGCTCCCCAACGAACTGACGTTCCGTCAGAGCGACAGGTACTCGCTCTTGCCCATAAAGGTTTCCATCGATTATCCAAAAAGGCGCTACAACAGCGCCGTCATATATTTATGGTATCTTGAACCGTTTTCGCAGCGCACGCAACGGAAGCCCTCAAGGATGAATAATTTTCCCCGTTTTTTTTTCACATTTACCGTTATTTCTTCGCTCCTTATAGTTGCAACGTGATGTTATATAGCCTAAAGCCTTCCTCGATAAATGGTCTATTCAACACAAAAAGAATTTTTCGATTCGACCCAGTAGTTCCTGAGATTAGCGCGTTCAAACAAACAAACTCTTCAGCTTTATAATATAAGTATAGATGACTACCTAACTTCATCAATGATAATGACATTTAGTACTTTATTGTATCTTTATTAGAATGTGTTGTTATTTTTTCTTTCACGAGATAAATTCATGAAGAGAGATCTAATTCTTTTGAAAGGCTTTGATAATATGGCACTAACACGTCCCTAACACGCAGAGACCTTGTTGAGAACTTGAATCTAAAATGTGGCATCTTTCAGAGAAACTATCCACCTCCGTTTTATGAGAAAATAGACATCAATATTGGTTACTAACGTTATTTTTATTTTGTTCCAAACACAGTGAATGGGAGTTTTGGGTGACGTCACTTCTATGGACAATATTAGCTAAGTCGTTACATCACAAGCCCACCCTCTCGAACTTTTAAACACTTAATCTTTATCAATTTAGGGACTATCCACCTCCAGTCTATAAGAGAACAGACATTAACATGGATTTAATTACTACGGTTATTTTTATTTTGTCCCAAGACACAGTGAATAGAATTGTGTTACATCACTTCTAGGGAAAAAATAGCTAAGTCATTACGTCACAAACCCACACTCCTGAACTTTAAAACCACTTTATCTTCATCAATTTGTATCGTTCAGATAAAAGCAAAATACGTGTCTAATGTTTTTGTTATTCCATCGCTAGCATTATATTATTATTACATTAGTTTACATCTCACAAAGATACTGTAAAAACACAGTTTACAAAGTGGATTTAGAGCTAGCTCACAGTCAAGTTAGGTATCGTAAAACCTGTACTCTCTCGTCCACAGCTGAGAACGTGGTCGTAAATTCTTGTTTCTTTGTATAACTCGTACTTTTTAAAAGGGCAGGATCTTTCTTACCATCTAGCTTCGTAAAAACACGAGTCTTGGCTAAAATTCTTGGTTTTTTTAAAAATGCAAGTTAGTAATGTCGGTATTGGTATATTCAAAGGGTATCTACTTCATGAAAGTCCAGTGAGATTAAAGCTAAGAGTTGCCAAGTTGTGAACGCTACATGATTGTTCTTGGCTAAGTCTGTGGAGTGAGTTTTACAATTCTGATCACAAACGCTTGATAGTTTGCTCAGAAACACTTTCTTTGATGAGACTCTGGCGACAAGCCAAGCAGTTTAAAGCAGTTCTACACTCTGTTGCCATTTGAAATGAACAATACCGACTTCGTTTTTAAATTAAAAGGAGATCCTAAGTAAAAGTTTTGTTTAATCATTGATTGAAAATGGTATAAATCACTTCATTTATTCAGTGCTTAAAACTATGACTGAAAATGTTCCACCTATTTTCTTCATCATAAATCCATTCTATTAAATGTCTAGAGTAGTACCTATTATTGGATACGTATAGAAAATAATATTACTGCAAGTAAAAACTGAGTCCCAGTATCATTAAACGCTGAATTCGATACTTTATTTCTCCACCGTGCAAAGTTTGCGATAGTCATTACTGACAAGAACCTCGCAACAATCCGAAACTTTACGGCTTTTGGCGACTTTTGCTAAATCTTTAAGATGCTTCGAGAATATGCAATGGAAAATCATAAATGTACGTTTAAGTACTGATGATACTCGTACTCCAAAGTTTTCGAAGTTTCGCAATAAAACCTTAAAATATAGCCGTTAAAGTAGTTTTTCGATTAACATAAGTAGTCGATTTGAAGTTAATGTTTTCGTTCAACAATATACTTGTACGAGAAAATTCAATGTACGTTTATGTAAATTCGATCTTATTTAAAATTTATGTGAGTAGTTCGAGCTTTCATGCCAAGATTTGTTCACGCTGATTAGGTTGTGTGTTTAAATTGTTTTTGCAAATAGTCGAGTTAACATTAATGCAGGATGAGTTATGAACATATTTCTTTATGTCAGATATTTCTGAAAAAAGGACCAAGTTCTTTCAGGGACATTTAAGTTGGGATAGTTTGGGAATAATATGAGAAAGAGTAATAGCGATGTTATAACTTTGGTTGGGTAGTTTAGTTTAGGCTTACAAACACTCCTCACACACAATACCTAAACGCATTTGCGATTGGTAGAAATTATAATAAAACTAATGTACTCTTATTTAAATTTCTTCTCTTTAATTTTAATGGAAATTCTAATACGTTTTAATTATTTACGTGAGTCCTATGCAAATTGAATTGTAAGGACTCGATGCATCAAAGCGTTCGTGTTATTCGATTACTGATATTTCCATTTAATTTAATAGCCTATCAATTTAGTGTGTTTAATATTTAATACTGTATAGGGCTGAAGAAAATAGGATAATATAAAGCCCTATCATGCCCAGCAAAAGGACATTAGTGTCAATGAATATTTAATTCTAAATTTTACAGTAAACTTGGCACTACTTGTAAATGCTTTTAAGTTTTTACAAGTACACCTTTAAAATTTAAAATCTAAGTTTACATTATTTACCATCTGCAAAGTGCACTTATAAGGTCATTTATTAATACCTTGTGCCTTACAGTCGGTGTCCGAAAAAGTCTAGATGCGACGAAATACACAACTGGTGCTAAATCGAAACAAACCAAAAAGTTTTTAGTTCCGGTAGGCTTATTAAGGTACTTTACAACAATAAACAGTGTAGTACGTTCAAAGTACAACATTCAGCACAGAGAAAAGAGTTCAATTTAAACTTCTAACTACTTCAAACCTAAAATGTTTTTAGTAATCGATATAATAAATAAATTTTAGCCACTAACTGGGGCTCATTTATTTACTATAGACAGAAATATTATTGAACATAATTATCTGATCTGTTTACTCGCTAATACCAATATTTTTAGAAAGACTAGAGATTTCGACTCGACATTTATTTATTGGCAATCGCTATGTTTAATTAGCAGACATCCAAGTAATGTTGTTTTATGGTCACTGATCCATATATTTGTAAGCTAAGAGTATTTGCTTTTACTGTCGTCATTATATCTTAATGTATTAATTGCCAATAAAATTTGTTTTAGCCTTGAATGTGTTTATTAAAGGTAATAATTATAAGATGTTTTTCCAAAATTAATGTTGATGGCCGCTTTCACTGCGACTTACACGCGCATCAAACGTTTACACAGCACGAATACCTACTTGTAAAAGATAGCGTTACACCTTTTACAAATATAAGGCAACGTTTTACAATACCTTGCTTATATACCTGTAAAAGGCTTTAAAAATGTGATCGTAAATAAACACTTCGAACTTTTTATTCATATTCATATCGATTATTGCATTCCATAATGCACATTAGTGGAAAATACACAATTATCTACCCTGATGGGCTCGGCAAGATTGTTAGAAGAGGACGTTTAATGTAAGATAGTACCAACATTATTATTTTACTGTAGGATTGGAAACAAGTATTTCTTTTTGTAATACTTATGAAGTCATCTAATATACATAATTATAAAATTTCCATGACACAATGTTAGTTATCGTACTCCTCCGACACTAGTTATAATATAAAACTAACCTTATTATCTTCAATAAAATAATATTGGTCCAATATTGTCATAACAACTACGTCGTATAAAATTACTGAACCAAATTAATCAAATTCGACTGAAATATTTTCTCCCAATTTAATAAGCCTGTCTTTCAAGAATAATGAATAATATCTTTTAGTACTAGGCTTTGCGAGCGTTCTAGAATTCTGCGAACCTCTTGAAAAGCAATAAACTGGACGTAACGAAACTCTTTCTAAATACAGACACCATTTGTCGTGTCTTAAGACGCTAGTAATCTCAAGCTTTCAAGAGACCAATTTATTTAAGAGAAACGACAGCTAATTCGGAAATTTTGATGAGCTCTCACAATAGAAAAAACATGAGTTATTTCTTTTGTCTAGGTGCTTACAGACCTAACTATAAAAATACACGCAGAAGGATTGTAAAAGTTGTTCCAAGATTACACAAACTCGTTACAGTTAATGTAATCTAATTATTTTGTTAGTTTGATTTGAGTTACGTTTCAAACAACTTGTTATGGCCGGTCTTTAATTAAAAAAAATAAACTTACACCAAACGAAAAAAACAGTGACCTAATAATTATAGTTTTATTGAATAAAATTGTAAATGTAACGTTATCGTGTAAATTTAACCACATCTAGTCTGCATCCGAAAATCATTTTAAATCCAACAATAGTTCGTAGGTGTTGTTTCAAAAAACCTACCTGCTGCATTATTAGACTATCATATAGCCAATAAAAAAAATGACATCACTCCTCATAAACTTACGCTACCAAAAATGTTTTAAATATACAATTATACTAAGCATTTAAAAAAATCAGGGCTATTACCCAAATTCCAAAAATTCTACTTACATATCCTCTTGCGGAAGATTAAGCGTAACGGATCCCTTCACATTATCACCATACTGCACGTAGCCAAAGAAACCGACGATCCCATACAGAGAGATGACGATCACCATCGCAGTGTTCAAGACTCCGGGGCAGCCGAGGAACTGCTGGGGTTTCGCCATCTCGTTCTCAACCGGCATCACCACGCCGATACCTTCCATCGCGAAGATCACGGTACTGGAATTCGGAGATGGATGTCAGAATTTTTGTTTGTACTTTTTTGGGTTGAACTGCTTAGGAATGAGTCAGTTAACGACATAGGCTTTGGACATGTCTTAATTCAGTAGGGATAAACATTAAAACTTGCCTTTTGTTTTTTGGTAAGACGGGGGAATCCTGTTAGACTCTTACTGACAAAACCTGACCCACCACGCAACGTCTCCCGCGTTTAGTCGGTGCGCGGCAATACGTTGTAGTTCATCACGCAAAACATAAAAAATTGCCTAAAACAGAGTTACCTGCAGAAATGGTGAAAGTGGGCATGCTTAATAATGGGCATGCGGTCAAGAGGAAGAAGTTTATATTTTTACAAACCATCAAGATAAATAATTTACATACATCAAATAAATATGCCCCTCAAATGTATGTCGTTTAGAGCTAAGTCGGCGACGGACAAGTAATAAGTATTTTTAATAACCTCTTTACTACATAAGCTACAAAAGATTGTTAGAAACAAAACACCTTACAAGCAATATTTATGAAGAAGCTTGCGGAAGTTTAAATTACTTCGCAACTGTGTGTTATAAAGATGAAAATGTACGGGATCTGGGAGCGAGCAAACACAGGTATAACGTATTGTTTGTTGCATGACTCTGAAGATTCTTTGCATATTCGAAAAGGTATTTTGTACGAAAAATTGTTCGTTCGAGTTGTTTTCGAGCAGAGAAATTGAGAGCTACCATCCCTTTGTATGAATGCATGATATCAATACTATGTTGTTGGCAGTTGGACTACAGAAAGATAGCAGGTATGGTCAGGAAAATTTTACAAAATCAACTATGCTGAGAATAGATTTTAAAATGTCTCTATTCAGAACAAAAAAACAGCATATTAAGAAAAAAAATCATGCAAGATCATTAAAAATGCTTTTTTTTTCATTGAGAGATATCATTTTGTATTTATTGATATATCAACAAAATCTTAGGAACAAATACAGTCTATTCATTTTATTTCTTTGAAAATTTTGATGAACTAAGAAATTCTCAAAAACTGCTGTCTCAAGTAGTGTAGTAATATGAAACACAAACAAACCACATATCAACATTGTCTGAACCTTGCAGAATACGAAACAATGCAAGTTCTAAATTAATCTTATTTCAGTTTCCACACGACTGCACTACAGTTCACTTCATCATACACCAGACTTAGTATCCGGGTGTTGAGGTATACCTGCTTCATTTTAACCTCATCATATAAACCAATGTAAGGAACATATCGTTATGTAGACTTAGCAAACAGACAGAGCAAATTATTGACAAGTTTGTTTCAACTCAAAATCAAAAGGTTTTTATTTCGAGTAGGCCTTCTCACATTAGGCACTTTCAAAACGTTACTGACTCTAGTTGCGCGGTTCCAAAATGTCATTCTTAATAAATTGTCATTGTTGAAATGTCATTTCTTCAACTCTCCATCCATCTGAAAATTCTGTGAGGGATGTACAGACCCAACAAGTAATGCAAAAATAAACAGTGCCCACTTTTTGCACCGGTTATTTTAGGGCTAAATGTACACATAATAATTATAACCGGCTTTAAACCAATTTACTATAATAAAATAGTAAAAAGAATGAGTCTCTTATTGGTAAGTGAAGAACACATTTTCCAACGATTCTTTAAACACTTTTCTTGCGTTGCTTTATCCACTTTCAAGGAAATAAGTGAGACAAAGTTTAGTAATATTGGTAATACAAAAAGGAACACAAGGATTGTCCTTGCCCTGAATACATAACAATATAGTACATAAAGTTAACGTAAACTCTCGGGTAACGTGCAACGAAGTATGTTGCAAATATTTACCGAACACACATGATTTTGATGCCATAGCAAACATCAAACAAGAACTCATGCAGCTTGAAATTTTATGCAGATTTTATTATAAACTTGTAACTTGCTTGTTTATCTTAATAAACATATTTTTTATATTATTTTTGAAAAATATACAGTTTAAGCTGCTCTATTTCGAACTGATTTTATTAAAAAAACAATCGCAAAAATCGTTTAACGTGTCTACTAAACTTAGCAAATGCTGCAAAGGAACTTGTTTTTAAGTTTTTTTTTACCATTTAAACTAAAACAAAAATCGTGTTCTAACAAAAGAAATTTATAAAAAAACAAGCTTACCTTAAAAACAGAGGCCACTGGGTAATACTCGCAACCATCTCCCTATCCTTAACGGGAGGTAGATCCGTGAACAAATAGTACAGGGTTATCACGAAGACCACGAAGATCAGGATGTTGGCTATCGCTGAGAACGGCACTAGGTACTTCAGGTTCCGTATCTGGCAGATCAGAACTAGTGGTACCAAGGTCAGTGCGCAGGCTGCTTGGATGGACAGCGGTGAGTCTGGCCAGTAGACGTCCACGACCTGGGGAGAAATTCATGTGTTAGTATGGTTGTTGATATGCTTTTTATTTTTGTTAATGAATTGGTGAATGACATTGGGTACCGATTTTTTTAGTCCTGCAAGCATACTAAAAACAATCGGCTAACTTATATTTACTAAATCTTAATAAATGTTTATTAAGATTTAGTAAATATAAGTTTCACGTGACTCCTTGCAACATTTTGTGTAACACAGTTGTTTTCCAACCCGTCGTATTTCAGCAAATTATTGGCCAAAATAGGTGTCTTATATTTTATTGTAATTTATCTAGATATTTTTTTTATTTTACATCCAGTCAACATCCCTATTAGACTTTTGGTTTGGGTTATCTTCGTTTAAATAACGTCACTTTCCGTTGTCTTCTGATCTTATGTATGAGTAGATCTTTAAAACTACGCAACGGATTTAAATGCATTTTTTATTTCAAGAGGAAAGTTTAAATGCGTAATACACCAGTATTTTAACCGAACGAAGTTGGAGCGGGTTGCTCGTATCTAACAAAATGTGGTTGATAGCCTCTCTACTCTATCCTCTTGTTCTGTGGCTTTTGCGTAAGCTACATTTGGTTTATGTTGTTGAAACTAGGAATGCAAATTGGAGCGCGAAACTCAACCAGATGGGAATCAAGATAAACTCTAACCCAACGCGTTCATTTGCCCGTGAAATTCGTCCTTGAAGCTTCGATACTTAAATAAATAAATTGTGCATACCGACGATGTCGTTTGCGTTGACTGACCCACTTCTACAATCTTTGGCTGCATGCATTTGTTTCTTATGAAAAACATGTGTTCTATGCTGGGTATATTCTCAATACATGGTCAAATAAGGCAAGTATATAACACAAATAATTTTCGGTCTAGCGTAACGTACCTATGTAGCGTTCCTATAAGCGTTAATTTAATGATATTTCGAATCGTTGAATTAGGTTACATAGACTTGTTTTCTCGTATTTTATTACTGGTACAAGAAATATTATCTATCCAGACAGTTTTCCGAGGATAAGTATTACAATTATGTCACCTACTCTTATTGTGTCATTATTTTTGTTGTTCATTTTAGAAAACTGAAGGCTTTTATAAGACTTAAGGTCGGGCTACTAAGTGCTCATGTAAAAGGGAATAACATTGTGCATTTGTGTGCGGTTTAGTTCACATGCATATTCTAGTAATGGTCTAACCGTCTATTCATTTCAGTCGAGTCACAGTATAAATACATGCACTAGTTTTAACTTGGCTATTTCTAAAATAAACGCCAACAACTGCGCAGTACGTAACAACGATGGGGGTGCCCACCTACAACATTTTAATTACATCAACAAGACACTGTTTGTTCGTCACTGTAACATGCTCGCGACTGTATCATGCAACGGTCATGCCGTGATCCAATAGCATAGGCATAATTTACGTTTCACCCGTTTATATAAAGACTTTATACTACGCATATCGTTATACTGTGGTCTAGTCCTTTCAAAGAGCTTTTACCATTGCGTCACTAATGTATCCAAGTTGTGTGAAATTGTTAGCAATAGTAATAATTACGTAGATTTTCTGAGTGGGTTTTGAAGCCTACTCTAATTACGCTATTAGGTTCAGTGTTGACTTGCGTTGGTAGTGTTCCTAAGTGGTGAAAGATGGGCGAAATCAAAAGATCTCTGAATATTGTTTGACCTTTAAAAAGCGTGTTATCATTAAATTCAGCTTCAGTCAAGACATTTACAGTATGAAAATTAGTCAAAGGCGTTTCTTGAGACATAAACTGGATTTACAGACATTTTATTTTTAGGACTTTTGAATAAATAAACAGAAATTAACGATGAGAGAAGAGTACAGTAAAACGTAGTATTTATAATAACCTAAAAATAAAAACAATCTGAAATTGGTGTAAATAATACTCAAGCCAAAAATGTACTTACTTCTTTTATGGAAGATCCAATGAAGACTACGTAGACGCATAATACGCTTGTGTATGTTAAAACAAGGGAATAATCTACCAACGTCCTGAAAATTAATGCGTTAGTTAAAAATACATTCTAAAGACAAAAACAATCGTTTGCCAGCCGTAATTAATGAATCCACTCAAACTAATAATCGTTACGTCAAACAGTGAACACTATCCAGTTAAGCCATCTTACAGCATAATTATTATTCTTTTACATATTTTAAATAAACTAATTGTTTGCCAAAAAAAAACAATAATAATATGTACTAGCTTGACCGCGACTTGTTCTTTTTTCAATAGTTGCAAAAACATTACCACCTCTTTTAGCATTATCATTTCATCATTGCCCTTTGGGCGTGAAATAATTACAAACATCCAACCATATATCCATACCTACTTCCAAATTTTTGATTAGGTATAATATACTATTAGTGGGGTTTAACCAAATTTTTCACTTACTTAACAAAGTCTCCCCAGGGCTGCAATCTCTTTGGTCCATAAGTGAATGCTGCTCCACACGTTTCTGCAAAGCTAAGTGAAGGCTTTTTGGCGTCTACACACACTTCCTGAGATGTTTTGACCTGAAAAACATATTTTAATGAAGAATGCACGGCATCAAAGTCGATTAACACATTTAGATTTTCAAACGAACTGTACACAATCGAATTTAATGTATTACTGTTGTGCTATTAGGTAACAAAACAGGCCTGACACGTGGTATAGTTAAAACATAGGCAGGTACTAAGCACCAATTCCTACATGTCATAGAAAAATAATGACTCTTTGGAAATCGGTTTCTGTTAACCGACTTCTGACTGTACTGTTGACAAATCTTCGAAATTTCAAGGACTTCGAAAGGTATTTGATGTTTTGTTTCTAAGTGTTTGTCGAAAACGATGAACTTCTGCCACATGTGCAAAAACTTTTCATCAATATTGCGAGCCGAACATATTGATTTGCGTTTGTTAAGTGGGTACTCCAAGGCTTCCTCCTTTCCCCTTTATTGATAAACGACCGCAAGGGCCACATATACGGAACCATTAATATTAATCTTTCATATAAGATTGTTCATCGGTTTAGGTGTGTGTTTTTCGTAACAACAACATTCTGTATTTCATGATTTCAGGTTTTTATCGAAATAATTTTAATGAAATAATTAGTTTATAAGAATACTAGGTTGGTACATTTTTTTTTATTCTGATTTATACGAATTTTTAGGCATTTTCATCAACAGAGATACACCCATTTTAATTATAACTAGTTATCGAAAGTAAATAATTATAAAGTACTTACATTAAAAAAGTAAGACAAAAATAGCGCTAAGTAGTCTTTACGTCATACATTTTGTTTCTATTAATAGCTCTGTTTGTAAATTGAATTGTAACAAAAAAATCTATACAAAAGAGCAAAGTGATGTGACTTGAATATTAATAAGAAAAAAAAACAAACAACGGTAAATATTCAATTATGCACGTATGAGAAATTTTCGAAGAAAATTGGCTTGAGAAGATTTTAGAAAATCTTTTGAGGCTGATAATAATAGCTCCAAAGTATTTTTTGCAGTTATAAGTCAATGAACTACTCTTATAAATCTGTCAAATGATTTAAAATATAATAATATGTGTGCGTAGTAACTATGATCTACGGGAGCAACAACTATTGTGTAAAAAATTGCTCCTGTTCGAGACATATTCAATCAATTTTTTTTTTAAGAAAAAAAAAATAATTTATTAGCTCTCGCTATTTCAAAATATCAATAGTCTAAATGTATTTTTTTGTAATTTCTGTTGAACATTACTTAAAAACGTCCTCGAGTATTTTTTCATGGCTTTTTATTGCGTCAAAAATCATCTAACTGTAAAACAGTTAACATAACGATAACATTTTTGTTTGTTATAAAACTATTTTGACTCACGTTTTCATTACAGAAATTCCTGTACCGATTAGAAATCCAACAGGTGCTTTCTACAAACATACCTTCTGTATTTGTACATATCAAATTTTAATGGAAAAAAGTATCTTCCCGTTACTAATTAACGAAATAGCATTTCGATGTTACAACGGGCTTATGTTTATAAATATTTCGTCATACAGCCAAGCTATTTTAAGAAGCCACTTGCCAGCATTTTGCCACACAATACAATTGGAGCAAGGTTCATCGGGGCTTGTCTCTTATTACCATTCCTACTTTAAAATATATTTTCAAAGGAATGGCTTTCCATTCACAAACATTGTTCGGTTAATAACGGTGCTTCGTTCATTCTAAGAGCTGCTTAAAGACGTCGTTAAAAGTTCACCAGTTTCCTTTCATGAAATGTAATACCTACTTCTAAATTAGGCTAAGATGAAACGGCGTAATGTTCCTCGGTCAAGTTGGTGCAATTTCGCGTATTTGAAACCAAGGATGTTATGGAGCTCCGTATCTGTAACCGAAACTATCGGATCCGAATCAAAAAATATCCAAATCCGCATCCGATTTCAAAATCTCGTATTATTTCAGATTGGTGTTTGATAGCTTCTTGACACACAAGCCGTTACACACGCTGCCCGAACCCTGATTTTTTCATTTCTAAAAAACCTTATAATAATTATCTTTAATCGCAACAAATGGATAGTCCAAAACATAAGTTATGGATTATTTTAGAAAGGGGTTTTAATAAAATATGTTGTGATAGCTTCTTGATACACAAGCTGTCACACACGCTGCCCGATCCCTGATTTTCATTTCTAACAAACCTTATAAAATGTAACCTTAACCGAAACAAATGGATCGTCCAAAACATTTTAATATTCGAGATCGTCGAAATAATTATCACGTGTCCGAAATTGCATATGCAAAACATCCCTGTCTGAAACGCAGTCAAGGTTATTCGCTTGAACAATGGCAGGTGGTCTGGTATTCAGATTAGTCTATTAGATCTGTAACTAGTTCGAAACTGACGCAGAGAATTTCCAAGAACTGATTGCTAGTTTCCAGTTCTCGTAATTCAGATAGACAGACTTAATTATAATGTTATGGAATTTCACCTATTGTTGACTTTGAGGTTTAAATTATTAAGATCATTATTGTATTATTATATTATGTATAACTAGCTATTTCCTAAAGCTGATATTTTCTTTTTCTAAAATAAAAGTTGCTTAAGGTTACTCCTTATTACATCAGCTACCTATCAAAAAGGCCCGTCAAAATTAGTCAAGCCATTTCACAATTACAATTTACAATTACATTTTTTATTTGCCTAAAATGACAGATACAAAAAACAACCAGCACCAGACAGATACAAAAAACAACCAGAGTTTTCGAAACTGACTTAATTATTTCCATGCATTTCACACACAACTTTTTTTTATTCAATCCATCATTAACTATCTCATACCTAAGTACAATGAAGGACTAACCAGAATATGTACAGTATGAGTACAAATAAACCCAGCTAACAGTGTTCCTATGGTCCCAGCTACAAGACCTGCATTTTTGAAGGCAGCTGGCATAGCGAGGATACCCGATCCAAGGCATGACTTCAGGAGATGAACTATTGATCCAATTGTCCTGTGAACAAGAAATATTGTATGAACATTTTAGCTTTAAGAGGAAAAATAAAACAAGTTGTATGTGACAATGTTGGGAAATTTTAGATTCCATTTTTGAGATTTTATGATTGTGTAATCGTTTTCACTTTTCAACTAGATAATGTTTTTTTTATTTTATTTTTTCAATGATGGTTGTTGTTTAGCTATAAACTCAGTTCAAGAGAAAATTATTCTTTGAAATGGTGGTTTTTGGATGGTGCTTGAATTAAAACAAACCCTATTCTAGCAGACTCTAGGATGTTATTTAGATCTTCCATCTTTTTCTAGAATATCAACTAATTAATTTTGATTATTTACTTTGTTGAAGCTGTGCCAATTTAGGTCTTACAATGTCTGTTTAAAATTAATAAGCCTCGCCTTTTAAAAATATTAAGTACAAAACCAAGCATGTTGTATCCAAATATACAAGATGACTAATTAACGAATACCTGAAACCGTTTGATCCTTATTTAATAACACGCGTAGGCATTGAAACTTATATAAATTTTAATACAGCTTTACATTTTGATAAAATTCGTCCCAAAACCATGTTACGAAGTATTTTCTTTGTGTTCTGTGTTATTTTTGCTTCAACAATGTACTACTTAGAACTTAGGAAAATAGGACTACGCCTACACTCTTTAGACTTTGTTAAGTTTTGGCCATCTGGAAAAATATATGTGGTGAGGTTTCTAAGGTTAAAACTAGAGGTGAAGTACAAAGGAAAGAGTCCTTTTGTCTAGACATTTGTGATGAAAGAACAATTTAGATTGACATAATAACCTCCACTCTCAGTGCACTGTACCAAGCACGTTGGGTCACCCGAATGGTGGCGGGTAAACAACCAACAATCGCATTCCTAAAGAGGGTTAGTGTCAGGCAGGCGGCCGACTATAAAACCATAGCCAAAACCATTAGCAACATGTTTAGAAAAAAAAACATGTTGCGCCGACCTCAAGAAAAATGGGATAAGGGCAGGAAGATGATGATGATATTAACCTCCATACTCGAAACTGTATTTATGTGTAGGACTTCGTTAGCATGGATATCAATCAATACTGTTTGATTGCAATTTACGTAGTGTGGAGGGCACCGGTAATTAACAACCGCTTGTTCTGTAACCTCAATTTTTTTGTAAGTGAAAAGTCATATTTTCCTGTATGCAGTTCAAAATGTTGAAAACCAGTGTGATAACTTTTTGCCAAAAAAATATACATATTTTTATTTTTACAATTAAATCAAAACTAATTTTATAGAATAGCATATCACCAGTTTAAATAAGGTTTTCATGCTTTTCAAGACCATGAAGTGGTGAAGAGAAAAATAACAATAAGTACACACATCTGTCAATATATCAATAATGAACATGTTTTATTAGAAACCTTTTTGTGATTTGGGATAAAAATTACTAATTTCTTTCTTAATCATAAATTTTCACGCTTCAAAACAATTTAAAATTAAGAAATGACCGATGAATGTCAATTATAATTAAAACAACTTGTTGGGTCAACAGTCGGGCATTTAGTCAAGCAGATAAATACTTTTTGTTTTTTAATCTGCCCTCTTTACCAATACGCCACGTAAACAGCGTTCATTTGTTTTATACAATGGAAAATATCCATACAGTTAAGATTTTAAGACAATGGCTGAATTGACAACATTAGTGTGTCTGAGGATATTTTGTGAGGTTTCTTTAAGCGTGAATAATGTGCGAATACGTAGGCTCCCTGTTGTCACAAAGTAATATAGGTGTGACGAAGAACTTATTAAAATTCTTCTTGGTTCTTATGATTTTGAATTTGAATGAACACTAGTGTATAAGGACGCGTGAGTGTAGTTCAATAGTTAGTAAATATAAAAAAAATGAATGTGTACGAAAATGTGAATGGATGCGAGTGACTGAAAACAGATCTCAGTGGCTAGCACTTGAAGAGGCCTATGTCCAACAGTGGACTGTGATAAGCTGATGAGAATGACGAGAATTTATGGTATAAAAAATCCTGGGAAAAGCTTGATTGCTAAATTGAGTTTGAAATTGCCAACTTGCTATAGGAATTTCACAGGTTGGCAATGTTTGAATTTTACTAGGTGAAAATATTTTCAGAGGTGCTAAAATAGTTTCGAACTCGAGGTATTAAAGGTTTTGCTCACATAGCTGACAAAGATACGTCCTGCAATATTTTTTGAGCGTATCGTAACTAGCGACCCTCCCCAGCTTTGCTTGGACAATACTGATGAATTTTTCAGATAAAGCTTCCTCTTGGAACATTAATTTATCTATTCGAAAAGAAAACCGCATCAAAATCAATTTAAACATACCGAGGGATAGACAAACAGCGGGGAGCGACTGTTTTCTTTTTAATGCTTTAAGTAACATTTAAGCAGTTATATCTAGACAAATATGAGTTGTGTGAGTTTACTTAGAATAAAAACAACAAAGTACTTACGAATTAGGATGTTCCACTGTTCGGTGCTCGAATGGGTTGTATGGTTTTTCATCAGCTACGTTTTTTGATGCTATGCTGAGTGACGACTGGAATCCTGGATTACTTGTTAGGTCCGCACTGGAAACATTAAAAATATTTAGCGATAATAATTATTCCTTTAAACTTAAAATCTGGTGAACCCGTGTAAATGTGGGTGAGATTTTGAGATATCCCTAATAATATACATACGAGTATTATTAACTTTCATTGGCATTGGCTCATTAAGGAACGTTTGAATATTTTTTTTATACATTACATATTTAAAACCTGTTTTCAAGTTGATCTTTTTGTACGTAATCCGTATCTATCGCGTATGTATCTATTGCGTAAGATTTATTATTACTTCAGTCAGTTAATGAAGACCACTACAAGGATGCAAAACAAGTTTTATTTAGCACAACCAATGACGACATAATTCTAGAATCCAATTCATGATTGTGTATTAAAATACCTGCTTCTTTGCGTTGTAAAAATAAGGCTGTGGAATTATTATAATCTGAGAGTCCTGTCCACAAAAAAAGTCATTAATTTCCCGATCTATGGGAAATAGTAACAGAGTGGTATTGGTCACCACGCGAACGACCAATATGCGCGATGTGTCACGAGTTCGATCCTGCGTAGGACAAGAATTTGTGCGTTTTACAAATACTTGTTCTTAGTCTGGGTGTCTCTGTGCCTGTGAATTGAATGTCTGTGAAACCTTTCGCAATACAAGGATTAAATTCCTTAGTACGGGAGTCGACATACCAAAACAAAAATAATTAAAACCTGAATTATAAAAGAATACTTGTAAAATAATATGCCATTCTTGAAGATCGCTCAATAAATTTTAATGTACTTTACAATTGTTTACAAAAACTAAGAGCAAAGTTACATTTAAATGAGCAATCTGTAAATAGTGACTATTTGCGGATTCTTTCGTCAATCCGACCTTGCCCGTGATCCAATGATACGGAACGATGTTTTGTTGGCAGTCAATGCAAAACATAGCGTTTAATTTCTATTGTGGATACGGTTCGCTGGGTTATTTGTACACAAATTGAAGGTTACAAATCGATGGGTTTGCATTTCAATATCAAAACAATAGGATGAGTGTCGTCATAATTTTATCAGAAATTGAAATTGAAATTCGAATTTTATGTCAATTATCGAAAGTATCTAGAAAAAATGGTTGAAATATTTGAATCGGATTAAAAAATATATTTTGTGCATAAAGAAAATAAAATTTTAAGTTAACAAAATATGTATGTACTAACATTATAGAAATTACGCATGTAGAAATACGTAACTAATCAGCAACATAACCAATTTTATGCTAATTTAAAAGCGCACAGTGGCTTTAAAAAAAATTTTTGATTCTCACAAAATTTGTAAAATGTATTTGCTTTTTATACACTAATGCCTGTATATTAAATTGGTGAGCATAGTTCAGGCACTGAACGGTTTTCAGTGTTATTTCATACCTAAAACTAAACCTACTTTATCTTTATAGTCAAAACATCTCCTATTAACTTTTAATGTTTATGTAGTTTTAAAGTTTTAGTTAAACATGACTCTGAGCCCAACCTTTAATTATAATAGTTTCGTCTGTAAATATTCGCTAAGAAAACATTTGAGAGGAGTTAGATGAAGTCATTTTCATAAACTGTTATTTTGGTTATAGGAGTTTAAAGAAATAAAAGTTTTAAAACTTTATGGTTTTTCTATCCTAATTATATTTTAAACGCAAAAGTTTGTAAGTATGGATGGAAAGATAAATTAATGTTTGTTACTTTTTCACGCTTTATCAATTTTGATGGCATATTGTATGGAGTTTGCTAATATCTTAGATTGACACATAGGCTCTTTTTTAACCGACTACGTCAGGGGGGGTACTGTTTTTGCAGCTATAACCGACATCTGCGCAGACTAAGTCACTGTCTACAGCTTGTAAATATTTCATAACCATTAAACTATTTTGAAATATTATCGTGATAACATATTTTAATATTGATTTATTGACTATCCAGAAATAATTTCTCATTTTTTCAATTCCGGTAATAATATTTGAATGTCTGACAATGCGTAGCTTGAAAAGTAAATAGAGATTTTGAAAAGATCTGCTTTTTTTTAAAAGCAAAAATGTCAAATCAATATTTTTGATTAACTGTTTTCTATTTGTTAAGCCCAAAAACGGTTTTTTGGGAATAACTCCTTTCCGACGCAATTGACGAAAAAAATATTTTCTACAATATTAAACTAGAAAAAATTTCCTACACTTTATGTCTTATTCACTTTTTCATAAAATCAATAGTTTTGGATGAACGAGCGCCGGAAAGTATTATTCATTTGCACAACTACGAGTGTTTCGTACATTTTTCTAAACTGTTCTATCTCTAGCAATATAACATAGATTCGACTTTATACATTAGCTTTTATAGTTCACATTTAGTTAGTTATAACACATTTAATTATTAAATCGTGCGCATCGTAATGTTCGGTTCTACTCGTTCCCTGGTGTTTTATCTCTACAAAAATCATGTTATATTTTTGATTCAACATTTTTTCCCAAAACCCTATTCACTTTTCTAGTCAGATAGAACACGCTTCACGAAGTTTTTTAATTAGCGATATTGGCAGAAAAACATCGACGAAACTTGGGTAGGAAAACAATATGTTGCACCAAGTTTCATATTTCCTGATATTTTTCCCTAACTTTCCCAAGTGGGAACCAAGTTGCCACCATGTTGCTTCAACAACACTAAAACTGGGAACCATAAATGTAAAAACAGAAGGATACACAAAAATAGAAGAACATTTATAGTCCAGTCATTTGGTAGAAAATATGGGGGTTACCTGGAAAGTTTTCCGGGAGTTTTGAAAATTGGGTATTTTATGGATTTGGATATGCTCTTTTCGAATTTTGACTTTGCCACCTCGTACCACCGCCGCTCGCGCCGCCATTTTGAAAAAATGGCGCCCAAAAACGGTTTTTCGGGAATATCTCCTTTCTGGGTCATTTTACGACAAAAATAATTTCTACAAAATTAAACTAGAAAAAATTTCCTACACTTTATGTCTTATTCACTTTTCCATAAAATCAATAGTTTTGGATGTACGAGCGCCGCAAAAGGAACAAAATAGGTTTATAAAGAAGCTCTTTAAACCTTTAAATTGTACATAAGTACTTAATTGATTTAACTAAATCTTAAACATTTAAGTGCTTTTTAAATAAGATTAATTAATGAATACTTACGTCGACTTAAAATTGTCTATCTCAACCGAATCCTTTTCCTTCGCCATTTTGGTATTCTGCAAAAAAAAACTAATTTAATATTTGTTGTTGTTACATTTAGTAATTTCGAAAGGCTCGTTAGTTCAGTGGTTTGTGGCATCAACTACATGACTTGGCTTAATAGGAGAGGTTGTGGGTTCGATCCCCCAAAAGTTTGTGTGATGAGTACGATCATTTTCTCCGTGTCTAGTTGAAATGTATCTAAAATATGTATAAATATTAAGACGAATATAATATAACGTATTCTCTCATAATACAAGCTTTGCTAGTTTGAGACTACAAGGCGTTAATGAAAGTCATGGAATATATTGTATTCATTAATTTATCTCCCTTTAAAATGTTTGCTAAACTTATGGAAATTGGCTTAAAAAAATGTACCAAAATATCTGGAAATGCTCAGATGGCAAACTTCAACACTTAGCCAAATGGCTTTATAAATGGAAGAATGCGGTTTCGATCCAATTTCTTCAAAACTGCTTTCTAACAAACTTCACAAGGACACGTTTGGACTAAACTTCTACCGACTTTGACTATCAATTGAAAGTTTTCGCGAATACAACAAATACTCAGATATCTGAATCTATTCTTCTCATACATCCTTTGTGTGATTCCATCCTGATCCAACAATTCTTTGTTGAGAATACCGTGTATAAGTTTTACTAGAAATTATGTGTGAGTGTATGTGTGTATTCTGCTCATTTTAAAAGCAAAAATAATACAAGTCACGACGAATTATGTGGTTTGTACTGTTCGTAGGTTCAAATCCCACCACACACCAAATGTAAGTGCTTATTACACAATAATTATTATTTGCTGAAAATAGTCGAGGATAAGATTGTGAGAAAACCAGTACGCCTGAATTTTTTTTGAAGTTGAGTTAACCACGTTACAGGCCGATGGGTGGCTTAAGCCCTGACACAAAGTTAAACATCAATCATTCGGAAAGAAGAAAAATAACAGATTATGCTTAAAAGAAAATTGATCAACCTGATATTAGAAACCGGATCATAAAAGGATGATTTCATTTGAGCAAAATTGAGATCCCAAGTGGATTGGGACTATCAACAGCAGATACCTATTTCACAATTTTTAAACTATTTCAAAGTTATTTCATAACATTAATTTGATAGATAATATATTTGACAATTGTCAGGTTATACCAGTCCTCCTCTAAGCTGTTACTAAGCCGCTCGCTTCAACTCGTAAAGATTCTGTCAGATTACGCATAGGAAAGTAGATAAAGTATTGTAAACCAGAAAATGCCAGAGTTTGAGATAACATACATTATAATAATCTTTTTGTTTGTTACTATATCTCAATTTTAGTTTTGTAGGTAATCTAAGATTTTTTTTATTTAAACGCTTTTTGTTTTGATAAAATATTGGAACTTTTATAAACCCTCTTTTAGCGGAAAAGGTGAAAAAAAGTAATAAAAAATATTTTTTTTAATTCTCCACTAACTGTTTTCCATTCAATTCCGGCTTAAACCAAAGATATAATAGTTGAAAGAGAAGGTTCAATAACCTCAGTTCAATGGAAATGGAATTTAAACGAACTATAGTTAAATCCTTTGGTTATAAAGGACGGCCCAATTAAATCTGAAGGGGATTAGTTAAAAATGAATCTCCATTTTGAAATCAATTTAATTCCAATTACTCTTGAACTGTTGGGTCAAGTGATGCTGTGCTGATTATTTTACACCGGGTTTTATTAACAAAAGATTTTTTAATACATTTTAAGCTGACGATGTTGTCTGCTGTTGAAACTAGACATAAAAACGCTAATTAAGCTATTTACAGCTTAGACGACTTTTGAAAACGAAATACGTACGGTTTTTTAAAGCAAAATCTGAAAAACGTTTTTCTGGAGTAAAACAAAAATATTGATGGGAAAATAATAATAAAATTCAATGAAGTCTCAGTGCGAAATAAAAAACGTCTAAAATCCTTTATGCTTTTGTTCTTATTTTAGTTAACCTTTAAACAATAACATATGCGAACTGCCTAAGGACACCACAAGGACGGTCCTATTTGAATAAACGAGCCTATTTCAATAGAAATGGACCTTTTCTGCCTAGATCTCAAAAATATTGGTCATGTCTGAAAACCTTTCGAAAAGAGTACTAGGAATAGTATCAAAGTACTATGTTTTTGCTAACACAATGACACTTTTTACTATTATTACGAAAAACCCTTTTTTTCAGCAATGTAGGTAGACATTGTCTTTCCTTTTTCCATTTAATATATATTAGATTTTTTTCTTTTGTAGGTTTTTGATCAAAAATATGTTAATACATACTGGCAATTTTACTTACTCTTAAAATTTATGAATGAATGGATTAACCAACCATTCTTTAAATATTATAGATATTAAACGAGAAATTTATGGTAAGTAAGGCTGTGTAGGTATATCATGCCAGACATTTTAGTGACCATTAACTTCTTTGCGAGCATGAATGTAGTCGAAGAGGCAAGATACACAATTACTACACCACCATATTATAGCTGTTACAAATGTGAGATCTGCCCCTGGTTCAGATCTAGGTACTTTATCCGTAAACAAACAATATTTAAT
Source organism: Chrysodeixis includens (assembly GCA_941860345.1). NCBI lineage: Eukaryota > Metazoa > Arthropoda > Insecta > Lepidoptera > Noctuidae > Chrysodeixis > Chrysodeixis includens. The sequence goes on along the minus strand of OW796099.1, from coordinate 1,643,585 downwards.
AATCGGGATTCAAATCAAGAAGAGTGCTTACGTGACCCAAAATTTTGGTTAACCACGCAGTAATTACTGTCTATCAGGCGTATACCTCTAAACCTATCACAAAATTACTCCAGCCGCAATCACAAATCATCAGATACGGGGAGCCTAAAACTGCTTATAGTAATATTATTGCAGGAGTGGAAGAGAGACATTGCTCAAACTAGCATAGCTGTATTTATGGTATTTTAAGTGGTGATAGACTACAGACACAGTATAAATACGTACAGTTGTTTACTATTCCTACACCCACGTGGTACGTAACAGTGATAGGGCTGCCTACCTACAGCATTTTAATTACATCAACGACACACCATCCGTTCGTCGCTGTGACATATCGCAAAAGTATCAAGCCACGACTTGCAAGCGTAGGCATGAACGTGGTGCGCGCGTTTATATGAAGACTTCAAACTGTATATATATTATTATACTGTGGTACACATAACCTAAACGTGTTACTACTATGTGACCAAACTGGACACATTGTATACTGTATTTTAGTGCAAATTTTATAGCTTCTGTGCATCAATAACGACTGCACCTCGCTTTGGCTTTTAACGATAATTTTGTTGGCAGTAAACAGCGACACCGATCTAGTAAATTACACAACGATTAGTGGGTAAATAGAGTAGTTATTGTACGTTGTTTGTGTCTGAAAATGTTACAATGTGATTAGGTACAACGTATTTTAGCTATGTACGGCTGATGTTTCTGTTATTATTGATCCTTGTTTAATGGTGTTTTGACTCATAATTAAAGTGATAACACATATACACACAATTCTTATTGTATTTTTAACACACTAATTTCTTTGTTATAAGTATGTAAACGTCTTCTTGTTATAAATAATATTATATTGGAGAATAGCGCTTACAGTTGCGACATATTTTTTGTAACTAATGTGGCTGTCGCATTATTAATAATATTTACTGGTTTTGTTCCTATTAGTGATTTTGATATTGTTTTTATTTGGTTTTGATTAGAAATAGACGAAACAAAACTATATGTCTTTCTTTAAATCGGTGCTTTGGATGGCTTGGTTTAATTTATTTTTGCCTTTAAAGTTAATAATCATATCGCTTTAGACAGTATGTAGATACATAATTATATAACATGATATTTCACGAATCTTACAAACTAAAAATTTTATAACACTGACAAAAAATTGTGTAGCCTGTCTCCCGGACTAAAAGCAATATACATCAGCACTTTGCGACTACGACGGATCATTGGTTTCACTTTGATCCGGAGACCTTTTTGTTTTGTTCACATTTAAATAAATAAACTTTGTGTATCCTTAGAGCAGTACACAAACGGACCACAGTCAATTACCTTTTGATATTTACAAAGCCTTTCGAAATAGTAACTTCTACATAGTATAGGCTCAACTTTAGATATTTTCTTAGTAATAATAAGAAAAAAACGAGTTGCGTCGACCCCAGATAAAATGGGATAAGGGCATGATGATGATGAATGTAGACTCAAATTAAGATATTTTCCAGGTAATTTTATGTGTGTGTACAAGAACAGATTTATTAAAAAAAAATGCATTCAGCTCCTTCTAAGTAGGGGTGTTGCGTAAACAAATTCACTGTTTTCATTAATGTGGAATGTAGATTAATTGGCGCTTGATAGGTCCGCATCAGTGGAACTGCATTCAGCCGTTGATCACAAATCATCATAAAATTATCCAAGTCTTTCTTTTTTTAGTCTTTTGTCCTTTTTCGAAACTTAGGATCTCAGATTCGAGTTTAAACCACCCGTAGCCATTTAACGTGGCTTCATACAAATCGTAAATGTGCTATATCCCTGACAATTATTTATTTCTTCTATCGATTTTAGCTAGTGATGATTATTTTTTATACACACATAGATTAGAAAGGATATTATTTTTTTTACGTTTGGACCTACAACTTTTGACGGGGCAGGCCAACTACGACCGTTGGCCAGTCAAGTCAAAAGATATCGGTTTACGTTACTACTATGTCACTACTGTGTTTTGCTTACAACATCACGATAATCCAAGTAGGAAGTTCTAGCGATTATTTCTTAACTATTGAACACGACATAGTATAGTCACAATTTTCTTTTTTTTTCCTTTAACCTTAAAAGCGATTTAGAAAATGATACAATTACTGCAATCACGTGATAATTGATAACAGTACTAAAACATAATCGACGATGATTAGATCCTGCTTAATTACGGTTTCACACTTGAGATGGCCCTATTAAGCTATTTCGGTAATTGGGTTAATGGAAAGCTTAATTACAGGATCAGAAATCTGTCATATTAATTTGATTTTTTATTGAATTTGGCTGATAGATCATCATCATGCCCCTGCCCTTATCCCAATTTTTACTTGGGGTCGGCGCAACACGTCCTCTAGACATGTTGCTTAAAGTTTTGGCTATGGTTTTATAGTCGGCCGCCTGCCTGACACTAACCCTCTTTGGGAATGCGATTGTTGGTTGTTTACCCGCCACCATTCGGATGACCCAAGGTGGTTGGTACAGGGCACTGGGTCTTAAGGTCCATTAGTCGCCTTTTACGACACCCAGTGGAGGATATGGGGTGGTGCAATTCTTTATATCCGGACACCACACGGAATTGGCTGATAGATATGTTTGAAAAATATATCGGTAAATGTGTAATAGTGGGAAATTTATTATGTTTGGACGGATTACGTCGCATGTGAGTTTAATTACACAACTGTAGTATAGAGATAGTGAAAATTTTACAGTTATTGATTAAAAATTAAATTCGTTGCACAATCACATTGAAAAAAAAACAATAAAAAATATCATTTTAAGTGCTATCATTATGCACTATTTTCAAGTCTTTTCTTTACCTAGACACATTTTAGTCATATTATATAAAAAGTACAAAATTCTTTCATAATATTAAATACAACCAGCCTTCCTCTCTCCTTATAGATCTTATATCCCTCACAAACCCCTTATAACTCAGTTACCCGATCTTATACACAGGGCTGCAAGGATTAATTAATTTACTCGAAGATACGTAACGATCAGTAACTTGCGGACAAACCTTGAATTATCTAGAAAGTGAGATCTCAAGGCAAAGTTCTTTATAAGACAAAATAGGTGACGATTTTGTTGTGAAATTAATCTAATTGTTTCTTGCAATAATATCATGATTTAATACAAGGCTTTAAAGATTTTCTCAAGTAATATTAGTTCGGGTCAGTCTGCACTAGTAAAGATTGTTTAATAAAACTGGTTATGTAGAACAGTGGTTTGGCCTTGTCTGGCCAGTTTAATAGCGCTACAATTGCGTATTGTCATATTTAGCTTCTAAAATTAAACCAAAAGAGACCTGAATAAAATAGAAAAATAAATAATTTAGGTTTTGTACTATGTGCCGTATACAAGCAGTAGGTAACTCGTTTGGTATACATACATAAGTTATAAAATATAATATTAATTATGTCACAAATAAGAAAAATCATAACAAAATAAGATCAACATTTCATGTCGAATTTCAAATACACGGAAACCATCAATGTCAAATAAATGAGAAACAAAATTCAATTTTCAATCAGTAAATAGGAATCAAAATTTTCTCCTGTAAAATGACAAGGTCATTGACAGTTCATTGGCCGCCGATAAAAGGCAACAAATTATTAAATTTTCTGAATATTTTCAAAGGGTTTAATGAACTGGCTTCCTTCTTCCTTTGATTTAAAAGGCTTCAACCAAATTCACGGAATACCTTCCGTATATTTCTGATATTTTCTTAAGATGTGACTTTTTAAAATATTTTAGGGAATAATTTGACTTTTGTGGCAAAGACACGAACTTCCTTGAGGTTATAAAAAAAATTGCCGTATTTTTGCATGGTCTAAGATAAAATGTGTGCAACGCGGTGTAATAGAGCTTTTGGAATCTTTTGGCATGACGGTATCATGTTAACTTGAAACCGCTGCAGCTGTTGTGCATATTTGCAACAAGCATCAACTCTACCTGTCAAAAGTGGTATTTTGTATGTGCATTAGTTCCGATTTCTGCCACGTGCCTTTCCGTTGTTTTAAAGATCTAAGCATACATAGGGAAAGACAGTAATCGAGAAGCGACTTTGTTTTATACTCTATAGTGACTAGGAAGCTATAAATCCAGCCCATTAAAATTTTGCAAGCTACTAACGTATAAAATGTGGATGTTTCGGAACTAAAATTTTAGGGACCGGATCTGAGACCGCAGCAAACCACAACTGTTCCTCGGGTCGAGAACTGCCCTTCCAAATGTATAATTCATACAGTTCCTTTATAGATCTCTATTTTACTACAAAAGGCACAATATAAACGAGATTGTGCGTTTTCTGATAAAATAGAGATATGAATATACCTATCGGGTGTGTCATACCTAATCACATTGAATCCTATCACATAAAGTATATAATACATACTTTATTGTCATGTCATACTTTAAAGTAGGTACCTATTCTTTAACAAATTAAAAAAATAAATAACTAAATCTATTCAGTGGTTTATTTTTCGTTAAACAGTATGTTAACGTACTTAATTTATTGTAACGTCGTACAAAATCGTACCATATTTTATGACGATTTTTCAAATATTTTATGAACACTACAAAATAGTTTAAACTTATGCAGCGATGATATAATGTGTGTGATAATGCTGTAAGCAAAATTCAATCATGCACTAGAGCCAAAATATAAGTTTGAAATAAATGAATACGGAATAATTCCGTAATATTACTTATGTTTTGGCCCCCTATGAGGTTACTGATAAAAATCTAGATTCAAGAATTCTGGTCTACCATCATCTCGAAAAGCAAGACTGTAGTAGTTATAGAAGTTGGAAGAGGGACGCCACTCTACGCCGTGTATTGCGCTATCTTGCTTCAACAACATCAGTATTTTAAGAGATAGCCCCAGATCTCTGTTGACAAGATTTTTATCAACATGCTACTTACAGATTAGTTTAAGATACTGCCGAAAGATTTGACACTTGGAGATAAGGATCTATATCTCGAGATTATGTCACTTACAAGTTTAAGATTACATTTCAAGGTCTCATAGGTGCATTAGTTTGAAATATGGATGATAGAATAACGTATTTGAAGACTATCCTACAAAATTATAAATACGAAATGTTGTAAGTATGGATGAATGGATGTTTGTTTCTCTTTCACGGTCAAACGGTTCAATCGATTTTAATGAAGTTCGGGTTCAGTTAGTTGGCACCCTGGATAAATAAATAAGCTACTTTTTATCAAACTGTGTCAAAGAGCTATGGGTAGGGGAAAATGCATTTGTAGCTACAGCCGACATTTGCGCAACCGTTAGTTTTAAATAAAACAAGGCATGATACGTCATGCCTATATCGTCAAGCCTTCTTTTTAGCTATTTCCATTGGTCCTTCTTCTTATTCTTCTTATTTAATACCTGCCTATTTTTCTTGGACTGTTACCATCCACGTTTCATCAAAATGTCTGGGTCAAGGTCCTAGTCGTGCTATTATTTATTAATTATTGTGATTTTAAGCACTATCGCACAAAGCATTGACGGTCACTATTGTTTCCTAATCAACCGTAAAAGAGCGATAAAATACAATTATATTCGGTACGTGATAAATATGAATATTGACCATTTTTTTTATTTTTTTTTAATGTTGACCTGCGACCTTCCATGTTAGTTACTGTAGTCGCTTTTTCCGTGTTTTAAAAGGCTCATAAAACTGTAGGTCTTACGCCTGATCTCTCTCCAGTCGTGTCAGATTGCCGTCCCATCGGACTATAGGAGCAAAAGGAATAGAGAGTGCACACCTGTGTTAGCACACCCTTGTGCACTATAATGTCCAACGTAGCTAGTTGGTGTCATAGTAATACTAGCCGCCGAAGACGAAATCGGTGCGGTCATTATTATTAAGTCAATGCAATGTTCTACAAATTATAAAAACAAATAATCTATTATCCTTGAAACAAAAGGTGTTTTAAATCAATTAGCATTCACACTATCGTCCAAAAAAGGTATTGTTATGAAACTGTTAAATTTGTTGTAAATTTTGTCAATGATTTTCATAAAAGTTCACCTTGGCCGCGTGACTTTATTTCTTATATGGTTCTTTTTTTAATATTTACATTAGTATTTGCACATTTACCCATACTAGTTTTTTTTTAATCTTGAGGAATAATTAGGTCATCACGCATCCTATGACGTTGATTGCTGTATCAAATATAAATAATTTATGTAATTTAATAGCCTTAAGTTAAATGTACATTGATCAAATTTTGATGCATTACTCTTTTAAATTTTTGTCCCAACATTTCTGCATACTAAGAATTTATTGCCATAATTAGTCGGTATGATACTTTGGGAAGTTACCAAGAGTCAGTAAGAAAATAAACAAGAAATACAAAGGGTCCTTCGGTTCTCAAATGAAGTGTACGGTTTTTTTACCCTTCATTTCATATCCAAAGGTCAGTAAACTCAGTAAATAAATAAATCTTTTACCAAATACTCACAATATTAAAGAAGCGGGAACGGAAAGATATCAAATATTTACTAGAATATTATTTGTCTATATTTTATTCTGTCTTTCGATTGTTTTTTTTTTTTCAGTATGAGCAAAAGGACAATACTTTGTATTTCTAGAAAAATAACGACTCGTGAAGTATAAAAATTGTATTATTTGGTTACCAAGTTCAAGGAATTGATTTATACGCTTCACATAAAGTAAACAAATAAATTGAAAAAAAAACACGTTCTTAAAACAGCGGCACACTCACGCGAGAACTGTTGCCGAGAAATCTAGCCAAGACATCGTGCGAGAACTTAAAAGGTATTCGAGACGAGATGACGAGAAACCAATCACATTCACGCATCATGAGTATTCTTGAAAGTTCTCGGGGTGAGTCTGTAAGCGGCTTTATATTTTTGGACTGGCTCCTACAATAATGAGATGGACCCCTGATAACCGTGATTCATTCCATGTTAGCAAAAAATAGCAAGGAGAGTCTGAACTCTGGCACTGGTACAGTGGCCCTTAAATAACGCTAGTGCCAATGCCAGTCTTTCGCCTGTGTGCTGAAACATGTAACATACGTTGATATTTTGGCCATACATTCAAAATACATTCTGTATTGAAGTTCCTTTTGACTGATTATCGCATTCTTACAAGCTAGGTAAACCGACGGCCGTTGCCAGCGTTAAAACAGTACAGACTGGTTGTAATAATAATTTCCATAAAATATGATTATTGTTTGGAATGCGTAAGTAATTTCACACATGTTTCTATTCCGTATCGGATCTGTTCGTTAGCTGATAGTTACGGGCGCACGTGGATGCTGACTGTGGACGGCGAGGTGGAACTATTTATGTTCTGTAGGTAAACTAGCAAAAAGGTTTGTTGTTGGCGAGAAATAATAACAAGAACGGTCAGTTAGGTCTGATTTAGTAATTAGGTACAGAGTAGGTCCTCTTTTCTCCTATGCAGCGGTTCAAAAGTGAAAAAAAGGGAGACGAGAGAAGAAGACATTTTAAAAACCAGTGATCTAAAAAAAGATCTAAAAAAGCTAGTGAAAATGTAGGATCGGGAGGTATAATACTAGATAGTCGAGGAGGTTGACTGATTTAATCGTAGGGGCAATTTGTTTTATAGTAAAGATCTAAGCATGAATAATACGATACTGATGTAAGACATATTATACACCATCCTATTAAAACATCACATTGGTGAAAAAACTGTGAAATCTTTAAATCTATGCAATCAAACCTACTCCCTCGTTTTAAAGATCTAAGCATACATGATGACAGACAGACAGTTCGACGGCAACTTTGTATTATACTGAGGCGAAACATGTAAAAAACAAAAACTAAATCTCGTCACTAAAATATTTATGTAGGTATATGCGTGCTATCATAACAATATACGTGACTCGAACTAACTGCCATTATCAACTATTACCTAATAACTTGTTGTTTTATATACCACGTACTTTACATCATCATCATCATTCCCCTGCCCTTATCCCAATTTTTACTTGGGGTCGGCGCAACACGTCTTTTAGACATGTTGCTTAAAGTTTTGGCTATGGTTTTATAGTCGGCCGCCTGCCTGACACTAACCCTCTTTGGGAATGCGATTGTTGGTTGTTTACCCGCCACCATTCGGGTGACCCAAGGTGCTTGGTACAGTGCACTGGGTCTTAAGGTCCATTAGTCGCCTTTTACGACACCCAGTGGAGGATATGGGGTGGTGCTATTCTTTATATCCGGACACCACACGGACAATACCACGTACTTTACATTTTTATAATATCATCCATTTTAAATTGCTTCGTTTTCTTTATAATTATACAAAAAAAAATATAGCAAAACGAAAAAAGTTTTCCATCAAATGTGACACCCACTCATACAACTTTAACCTTTTTAACCCATCATAACTTAATTAAGACTTTTATACGGGCAAAACAGCGGCTCACAATTAGTTTAGCATTTAGCCCACATACGGTGACCCCTAATACAAGTGTGAATGTGAACTAGACCGCGTGGGATGTATACAAACAATTCGGTGAAGGTCAACACGCTGTATTTGTTATACAGTATGTTATAATTATGCAGATCACCTTTCTTTGAATGTATGTTCAAAATGTTTTGTTTCTCAGAATATGTCGACGTAAGTGGAGTTATAGGGATTTGTAAGAGATTTCCATGTAAAGGTTTCTAAATTAATGCGTGGGAAAGTCTAGCTATGGTTTATTTTTGTACTTTTTACTGAAATATGAAATTACGTAGGCACAGACATTGACTGCTTTTGAAATCTGTGTTGTTTGTTACATACAATTATGAACAGGCTTAAGATATAATATATTGCGTGCCTGTTGTTATAACTGAACTACAAACTAGTACAGTCTGTAGTAACAAGACTTCTAGTACAAAAAAGTAATATAATATAAGAAGTAAATTATTTCATTGGATTTTCTTTTAATTTAACCTTGCCCAACAATAAACTTCATTTAAAATCCGGTGTATTGTGACGCAAAAACACTTCAAGCGTGACAAATCATACATTTAATCATTTTCTCTCAACCTGTAGATTAGCCGTGAAATTAATACAACAGGTTTATTTAAGAAATCAGCTGCATAGGTACTATTATTACCTCTTAAAGTAAGACTAGTAATAGTGGAAGCGTGACAGCGCACTACACAGCGTATTATATAGCGGTCTCTCTCTTCCACACCTGCAGTTATATTACTTTAAGGATGGTGGTACGAGTAGGTCCTGCCGGGGCTGCGGGATGTTCGTGAGAGTTCCCGCTCGCCCGGCACCCAAAGGGCTCCAGGAAGAACATAGCGGGTTTTATTCAGTGAAAGTCTGATACTCCCTCCCGCTGCGCCCAAATCGGGCGGGCTCATTTGGTGATTTCATACAAAAAAAAAAGAAACTGGTAGGTGTCCCTGTATTTGACAAGGTCGCGTTTCCTCACGGCAACTGATACCTACTTCTTGTTGCATTGTTTGACAATAGGAGGAAATATGCCATGAGATCGAGGTCAAAGAACCTCCATGGATTTCCTCTATGAGCTCATTATGAGCTGTCATGAATTACTACATAGTATTAAACAAAGTCGCCGTCGCTGTCTGTCTGTCTGTTCGTTAAAATCTGTTAAACTAAGCAACGCATTTTTTTTTTCAATAGATAGAGTGATGCAAGAGGAAGTTTTATATTATGATAATACATGAGTATATCACCCGTGCAAAACTGGGGCAGGTTGCTAGTATTTTTACAAAATAAACAACTTCATAATACTTATTCATAGTTTCTTGACATAGATTTTCTTATATTAATTTTAAAAAGACGTTGAAAATTTTAATGAATAATATTTTAATAGCAAGTAGGTATTATCTTAGACAATAGTAGTTGGAATTTTTATTCTATTGCGGTCAACAGAATTAATTAAATGATAGTTATCACATTATAGATAGAAGAGTTTTTCACTTTTTCTATGAAAATTACAAGGCTTGGAAGAATCAAGACAAAAACCAATTAATTAAATACTAATTGAACTGTAGTTTTTTTTTACAACAACTTTCGTGAGGATGATTCATACTTAAATGATATAACGTTTTACTCACGTGTATTTATCGAGTCGAATATATTATGATCATAATATATGTTGGACTCGCGACTCCACCGCCGCGTCAGCTCATGATTTAAGACTCCGGTTGGGTCCAAAAGTAGTCGGGCTATACCAAAAAATACGCGTCAGTAAACCGTTATACCTTTTAAGCAAGAACTGTAGTTACCAATTTTATTGTAAAGATTAGATTAAGACTGAGCTCATTTAGGAATTCCAGTATTTTAATAACTTTAATTTTACATACACGAGATTTCCACGGACAATATAATAATTTGACACGGTACTTTAATTCAGAATTACACTGTTTGCACTAACAAAAACTGTTATTATTATTATACAATGACTGCAAAGTTATGCGTGTAAAAACTGATACAAAAACTTTAATTTGTTGGTAAAATAAATGTATATGACCCAAATTAAAATTCCGAAACGAACAGCTGGTTTTGAAAATAAAGAATTTAAAAGGACTATACGTCGCTTTTTTAATGGAGTATAATTAACTTTAATTTTAATTGATACAAAACCCTCTGAGGCATCTCTAAAATCATCTTTATAATCAAAGGAGCAAAGTTCATTTTCGCAATTTCTTATAAAAAATTTACATGTGATCGGTTACACGTCACGATAGCAATAATTTCTTATCTTTTGCAGGTACGTTTATAACACGCGTACGTATATGTGGTCAAGGAGTCTACCATTAAACCTTCATGTAAAGTTGAAGTACTAGAGGAAGCGAGGCAGTGCTCTATACGGTGTATAGTGGCGTCTCGCTCGCACAACTGCAATAGTCTTACTATGAGAGTTCGTGGTAAGGTTTCAGAGCAATTAAAAAGAAATTAATGTTATAACCACGTATTGAATGGCAGCTATCAGTTAATTAAGCAATCAATAAGTTTATTCATATTTACAAGTAGCAATTAAAGATTTTGATTAAATGGCGAGTTTTTATTTGTTTGAACGTCTGGCAAGGCGTCTGGGTTTTCCGAATCAGAATATAATGTTATGTTACATACAATCGAGTTAATAATAAAACTTAATTATAGGATATCCTACAATACTTGGAATGCTTGTAAAAAGATTATGTACTTGAAATTTGTTCTAGACTAAAATACATTGTGTGTTTTCAAAACTATTTTATTAAAATATCAGGTAAAAATAGGGAAGAACCTCACATCGGTTTTGACCGGTAGTCGTTAGGCATAACCTTAGATACGGCTTCCGCCGGGAGAAGGAAATCCACAAAGATATCCACGGATTACAAAAAGGGAAACTTTACAGTCAGAATAACGCTACGATAAGCAAAAATACATATTCAAACCTTTTTCTTACATACTTATAAAACAACCTACATAATATATTGTTAGATAAATGTAGGTTGACAGTAAACCGCGTTTTTATTTATACATAGTAATGTTATAGAAACACGAGGAGGTTGCCCGAAGCGGAACTAAATGCAACGTCCATTATAATGACTATTCATTCAATAAATATATAATTATAAATACATCAAACATCATCAATAACAAACGCCATAAATGTCAAAGTGTGACTGTTTATAATAATATTGTGTTACGTTATCATGGGAAACTGCTAAACTGATTTTATAAAACTTTTGAAGCCGTAGATTAGCAAGTATATCGAGAAATGTGAAGGTGAGGGGTCATGGGCAAAAGTTAAAATTATTGTAACCTATAATGCAGATCTTTTTCCCAGCAGTGGGATATTAAAGAAGCTTAGAATTACTGTAATTTATGATGACCATCTTGATATCTAAAGGCTGACAAAAAATTACCAGTCTATAGCCATTAAAATACTTCAGAATAAATCATTGGACGTAAATTTCCATTGATTGTTATAAAAATCTCAATGAGTCAAGTTTATCACACTTACAAGCCTTATTTATATTATACCAAGGTTATGTTTATTTAAATTTAAGGAGGCATTGTCAAATAATGGGTTTCAAGTAAAATCGTATAGTAAACACACAATTAGCACATGTGTGTAAATTGTATGTTTACTGCTATTTAGCTGAGAAATTTTAGCAAAACATCCTGAAACCCTTTATCAAGAACTCTTTCATACAGATTATTGTTGTTGTAAGAGCAAGACAGAGCACTTCAACATGGATAGCGTCATTAGCGTCATCACTCCTCCATAAAGAAGGTAATTTATATAATTAAAAAGTAAAATATTATAAAATTTAAACGCTCTGGTGTGTAATTATAATAAAAATTTCATAATTTTCTCACTACAGCACCCAGTCTCATTCTAAGTAAAACTTGTAGTAGGTATAAGTTCTACACAGCCGACAAACTTATTTTTTCAATACACACAGTATAGATAAGTTACACCCAGACACACAACAAAACTAACAGTCCTTACTCATCACATTAACGTTTTTCTAGTGTGGGAATCAACACTACGACGGTCGATATGGCAGTCACGGCCACTATCCACTAGTGACTAACCCAACAGACCAATCAGTCAGAAAAACGTGAATATAAATCCATTAAGTTTCAAAACCTTAAATCATGATAATGCAGTCAATAACGTTATCCTTAAGAAAATATGTTTCAGTATTTTCGGAATACCCTCAAAGTCTTTTGGACCCCTATAAATTGTCGTAACTATAGAAAAGTTATTTATTAAGGTCGATGGTGAAATATGATCGTGTTAACCTAGAGGTGTGACCTAAGGATATGTGCTGTTTGTATGCGGGTTCAATCCAAGTTGAACAAGTTTTATATTGTTATTTATTTCACCTTATTTTCATCTTCTGTATCGTTCCTCATTATAAAAGTATTTCTGCCAAAGAGATTTTGTCAACCTAATATCTAACTGGTTTAGTTTTAAGTATGAATGTGTTGTGGCTATAAACTTTACTAGAGATTATGTAACTAGACCACTAAACGTTTTACATGACTAATTTGGCTACTATTGATAATAAACATCACACCTCTGTTTACCCCTTAAACATTTAGATATGAATTATGACTTTAGGCATTGATAAGACAGTTGGCAAGCCTGTTTCTCCATGGTCGGTATTTAGTGATAAACATTAACTTCCCTTTACAAAGGCCATTTGCATTTCAGTAAAAATACGCAAAGTCAACTGACAGCTGGTTGACATATCGTCTCTGTTTTATCAGAAACTAGCTGTTGACCGTTATCCCCCGCTGACGTAGTCGGTTAAAAAGTAGCTAATTCTAGGTGTCTGCTAACTTCTTGCTAAATTTCATTAAAATTGATTGATTGAATGTAAAAAGATCGTAGTATCTGATTAGATGGCCAAACATTTTTTCTCTTCCATTCTCTTTACATTGTATTTATTGCCTTTTCTCATCTACTCTTTTTTAATTTCTTTATTGCTAACTCTATCCCTCACATGTGTAAGAATACTATACTAGACGGGCCTGATGGTCTAGTGGTTAGTGAACCTGACTGCTAAGCAAGAGGTCGTGGGTTCGATTCCCACCCAGGACAAAATAATGTTTGTGTGATGAGCACGATCATTTGTTCTGTATCTGGGTGTAATTTATCTATAATATGTATGTATATAAAAATATATAAGTATGTTTATCAGTTGTCTAGTACTCATAACACAGGTTACTATCGTATACTTAATTTGAGACTAGATGGCGTTATGTGAATGTTGAGGAATATTTATTATTTACCATGTAAAAAAAAATGCTTAGAAACTCCATACGCTATCAGTGGAAAAAAAACCTTATGCGAAAAATTGGACCAGTAACATAGACCCTGTGTGTACCAGCCATTAGAGTCGCTTCCTTATGGCATGGTTGTGACAAATACGAATAGTAACGTTAAAATAGCTTTGTGATCTGCTTTGATAAGGGTAGACTCCTTATCTAAAGAGATCACGAAGCTGCTGCTACTTATAAATGAAGGATGTTATGGATATATTATTATGCTCCTTCAAATTCAGTTTCGGATATGGATATCAAATGATTTCGGATTTTGTATGTATTATGTGATACTACCTCAGTTAATATTTTACGGATAATGTCTGGTCTCAGAAACTCGAATTTTCGATTTAAGAGTCCCTTAACAACCCTGATAGAAATAAAACTTAATGGGATTGTAAACCCGCGTCTAGCCCCGATACAACGTTCACGTTTTTATCTAGATTGATTGTTTGGTTTGGCTTGACCAATGCTTAGCTTGCAGTGGCTAAGCGCGGTCTTGCAAGCAACTGAACAAAGCCATTTGATAAAATCATTGTCTTTTACGCAAGTCGACATCGGAAACTAGGGACCACTGATACTAATCGTGTAGCTAGAAGGATTAAGCTAGACTTCATTATTATAATGATGTGTTATGTACGTAATATCCTGATCAAAAATCATTAGAATAGCCTGAATGTAGTAAAAGAAATAGGTGATGAAACGCTTTTGAGAAAGTAAAATGAACTAAATCACATTTTTCTATACCTAAGTTACGTGTCTGGTCATAAATAAATATATTTTCCATACATTTAAAGATTCTAGAAATCTTATCGATACCTACAAGAAGTTGGCAAGCGAGTATAAAATCCAGTCTGAATAATTTACGTCTTATTGACTGCGCACAAAATATTGTAATCGCGATAAGCTAAACATGTAAATTTTAATTTATTTTCACGAAAAAAAATCAAATGCTTAATTTAACTGCACAAAATATAAGTTTTTTAATTAATAATAATTGTTTTTTTTTTTTTTGTAAACAAAACGAGTATGCTAATGTCGTATTATAATATAGCGAGGTAGGTAAACAATGTTCAAATATTCCTATATGGGAAGAGGCCTGTGCCCAACAGTGGGACGTAAATGGGCTGGTATTTTTTTACTATCTTCGAAAGCTGGCTTGTCATAGTTTGATAAAGTACAGAACTAAGAACAGCTGTCTTTGGGACTTTCATCATCATCATCATCATCAGCCCGTTGCAGTCCACTGCTGGACATAGGGCTCTGCCAAGGTACGCCACAGAGCCCGGTCTGCTGCTTTGGGACTTTATTAAAAAATAAATGTTACTGTTGTAGTACATACTGATGTCGTATACTGTAAATGCAAAGGTTCAAACCTGCACCGTTGTACTCATGAGTGTTATTTTGTATTTTTAACATAGATAGTGCTGACCAAAATGTAAAAAACATTATCCGCCGAAATTAGTTAACATCAACATCGATTATTGTTTACCTTCACAAATTAATAAAAATCACAAGCTTTTTTGTGAAATGTAGACATTTATCCTACTTTATGTTACTAAAGGTTATATCGACGGGTCCTACGTATACTGGTGTAACCAGCAAAACAACAAAATACGTTTTTTTGCACCAAAAGCCTTAAAATTACCTTAACTTTATATCCTGTAAAAATTATATTATTTTATTCAGTAATTTCAGAGATACAAACCTGTAAACTAACATAAGTGACATGATTTTCGGCCACACGACCGTCTACATTGATGTAAGTCACTTGCACCAGTGTAGGTAGTCGCGTGCGCCGCGTCACGTACGCGCAAGTGCCATTTACTCCAGTATGCGCGCTGCGACGGAGTTAGGAGCACGTTAACACTGGTATAACTGCGTTAACTGCTAACATATTCTTCTGTATCAAAACCTTTTCGTGCCCTGTTTTTAGGGGTTGTGTTACTTTTTTACATATTTAACAAGTTTTGTTTGCTTTGAGTAAGTAGTGGTGAGAATTCACAACAATTAAGGGCTCACGAGGTCAATTTTTAATAAATTTATGCGTTAAAAATTAACAAACAAATTACTAAGTTGACAGTACTAATAGTTCTACAAAAGGGTTTAATTAATGTTCACCTAATGCAAGATACAGATTGTACTGCTTGTAGATTTGTTTGAGCCGCCTGCATTAATTTTTTACGTATAAATTATATAATGTAGACGCACGGTGTACTGCATACTCTTCACACTAAATTATAGAGTTTGTTTTTCCCTGTTTGGTTACTGGTTGTTTTTTTACAGTCGGGTTTTTTTGTTTTTTTATTATTATTTTATTCTTTCACTAAATTTTACACTTACATCAGTAGGAATACAAAGTAGTAGTATACGAAGTCACATGTGACTTTGTTTTATTTTCTTGATATTGTTATCTGCCGTAACCTACATTATTTTAATAATAATATCTATTTACTAATAAAATAAATATCGATACTACTTTCAATACATTTTTTGCAGCAATTAACGTAAGGAGTTACCAAATTTTGCTACTTGGTAACTGACGAGACAATTTTTTTTTATGTACCCAAGTACATCATTTTTAAAGGTGTAGAAATATTCCAGAGGTAAACAATATAACAATATTCGCAACCCCAGTTTATTTTGGTAAAGTTGTAGTATTGAAAAAACAATTAAGTTCAATCAAAACTTAAGTATAGTAATACAAAAGACATTCAAATTAAACTTATAAAGGACTTAGTGGTCGCCCGCAACTTCGACCGCACGAATATCGGTTATAACTGCAAAACATTGCCCTCCTCTGACGCAGTCGGTTAAAAAGTCTAGGTTTTAATCCAGGTTGTCAGCTAAGTCCATACGAAATTTCTTCAAAATTGGTTAAATCGTTTGAGCGTCAAAGAGTAACAAACATCCAATCCATACTTATGCAACTTTCGCGTTAACTATATTAGCAGGATATTTTCAAATGTATAATATGCATATTTAAACAAGTATGACGAGTGTGGTGATGTGATGAGGCATTCGTATGAAGGGTGTCCTACACAAATCACCATTTAATACAAGTTGTAAAAATGTAATGAATTTTCCATCATCTGATTTAGACTCTAAGGTCTCATTGCCCTGTTTTTAGGGGTTGTGTTACTTTTTTATACATTTAACAAGTTATGTACACAACTATACACTTAATAGAAGCACATAGTTCGAAAAGAGTTTCACAAAGGTTATACTAATTTCTTTAAAATACCTTTTCTAGCGGATCTGCAAAGGGAGAAATAAATTAGAAACATCAACGTACAAAAACTAGTGGACGTAACTGAACAGACGTAACAGACGTAACGTAACTGAAAAAAAATAGTGGAAATGCTATTTATAAGAATAATGACATAAAATTCAAGACAAGCTAGTCTTAAAAATACAAAAAAAACAATTAGGTATTATCGTAAGAAAACCTCTTTAAAAATCAAACCCTTTTTTTACTTAAAATAAGAAGATTACATTTTTTTGTTTTATTATTTTTAAGATTGCAAGGCCAATGATTTTATTTTTCATTATTAGGAATGCTACTATCTAATAATAAAGTGTTATTTTGTATTTTAGATGTTTTTATTTAACTTTTTGCCACATTAATTTAAATATTCACAGTTAATAATAATACAGCAAACTGTTGCAAGTAGCTTTCCAGTACTGAGTAAACTGTTGTAAGTGTTAAAAAGTCGATAAAAGTAGATAAAAGTAGATATTATTTTTTATATTATAACCTCATATTGGTCAATTACACGGAAATACTATGTTTAAAGAGCAAAATCCTTCAGATTTCCTTTATTTTAAGTATAAGCAAGTACACTGTATACTGGTATAAGTGGCCACTTGTATCAGTTTACGGGTTCTACCGTAGTAAAAAAAACAAGCTACATCAATGCAAGTTAACCTATTTTCCAAAGTATAAAAAAAGAAGAAAAACCAATAATGCAGTCTTATTCCTTAAGTATTAAAATATAACATACTAAAATTTCAAGTGTTTTTATTGATTTACGACAAAGTTACAAGCTTTAGAACCTTTAAACCGCTGTCTTGAAAAGTTGTGTTTTTGCACTTGTACTAGTCTACGTAGGACCCGTCGATATGTAAATAGATTTATTATTATATCTAAAACGAGACTGAGAGAAATGTTACTAAAATACCTCACTAAATAAACAATTAAATTAAGGGTAGGTAGTATTTAATTTTGTAGTTCGCGGTAGTTCTATTAATATTCCAAATTTAAACACAGGTGCCTATTGTTGTAAACAACTCACAAATTCTTGGAATACAGGCCGCAATATAACACAAAACCGAATTATTAGAAATACTCTATTGTAAATAAATAAATGAATATTTTCATAAATAAATTAAATTAATATGTCAATCATAGGTATTGTGTGTTGACTCTAAATAAAATAACACGCGGTACGCATTAATAAGTTTTCAACTTCAAATTATAATAACTGTTGACATTCAATTCTAAATTAAAAATAAACAAAAGACTGTTTGCATTTTCAAATTAAAAGAACCGTGAAAATTGCAAAGATATTGTAAGTAAATAAAAAAAAAAAACAAACCTTTAAAACACTGGCCAAAACAAAAAAAGCACAGCCTAATATCACATTGGTTTAGAAAAACAAATAAGTTAAAACACTATGTAAGTACAGCACGACACTCGAAATATGACTGCCGTCGCAGGCGCACGATTGGAACATTTGTCACGAATCATTATCACAACACAACCTACTTTGTGACCTCCAATAACGTCACTCAGGTATTGCTATTGACATGTATCCGCTTGTGTTTTCTTATACCCACTTTGAAACTGCATGGAGTGCAATATTTAATTCAATGTTCTTATTATATGACGATATCATTTCGTCGTTTGAACTTCGACATTATCATTTCGAGTAAAGGAAAAAAAGAACTTATACCAGTTTAAATAAAAAATTTGTTTGTGTTTCATACCGAATTCAAAAAGAAGAAGATTGTTAATTGGATCGTTAAACACAGATTTAAAAAACCGGCTAAGTGCGAGTCGGACTCGCACACGAAGGGTTCCATAATATCATTTATAATAGAAAATTACGTTTGTTGTAGGTATGCTATTTTTTGTCTGTTAATCTACCTGTCAATTAAGATTCAGAAAACATTGCTAAAAAAATACGTTTGTTGGAACCCCTCAATATTTTTTTTTATTTTTTGTATTTGTTGTTATAGCGACAATGGAAATACATCATTTGTGAAAATTTCAGCTTTCTAGCTATCATGGTTTATGAGATTTTGCCTGGAGACAGACAGACAGAAAGCGGAGACGCAGTGATAGGGTTCCACTTCACCTTTTGGGTATGGAACCCTAAAAACACGCAAAAAAATAGATTATACTACAATAATCTGTAAATCAGCCAGGTGACAAGGTGCTGTTAACTTTTTAAATGCCAATAGCCAATGCAAATAACCTTGGAAAGAGATTGCTTACTGCCTTTGAGAACTAGTCTGTTGTCCTTAACTTTGATAGCCAATAAAAAGAAATAAGAATACAAGAAGAAGTTTTAAATCCATCGTAGAGGTAGGCAAGGAAAGAATCGAATAATTCTTAATTATTTTAGAGTAAAACTTATTAGTGTTATTCAAAATCAGACCGTATAACTTAGATCTTTAGGTACTATTTTCAATACCATTTTCCATCGGGTTTGAAATCAGATTTTTCCAAACGATTAATGAAGGTAATTTGCTCTCATTAATAACTTAATTAACGCTTCAATTCATAAATCGCTTATCGAATTATATTCGGTCGTGTGGCGATGCTATGATATTACTTATACTTTTAATATAAGTCGGATTAAGCGAATTGACAATTAATTAAATATTGAAAATCATTGTAAAATGGTAAAACAATTTTATGAATCACAAGGAGAATCGGTCAACTTATACTAGTGACTGGCCTGTTGGTCTAGTAGTTAGTGGCCCTGACTACTATACCAGAGGTGGATTCAATTCCCACCCAGGACAAATGTTTGTGAAATGAGCACGATTATTTGTTCTGTGTCTGGGTGTAATTTATATATAAAATGTATATATTTAAGAAATATATAAGTATGTTTATCAGTTGTCTGGTACTCATAACACAAGTTACTCTCGTATACTTAATTTAATCAAGATTGCTTTGTGGGAATGTTGAAGAATATGAGTTCATTGTAAATTTTAGTTTGGTCATCTTAAGTTACTTACAGAAACACGAATTTGGCTTCTCAGAAATAATTCTTGACCTTAAGCACTTCACTTAAGCATATTATTAATCATTGTAATTTTCCTTTGCATCCGTACTTACAATAAAATTATTTTTCCTTAAATATTTAAAGACCACAAAGGTCAGGGGAGTGACCAGAATAAATATGAAGGATAAAGATGCAAATAATGATATAAGTGCGGACACGGTTAACGAAAAAACCCTAGAACTTAACAAAATAACAAGTCACTGGTACAAAAACAATACAAATATCAGTTGTTTGCAAAAATACCTATATTATAATTTGATTTAAAACGAAAGCCTGTGGGTACTTTAACACATGTTGTCAAAGCCGAACAGGGCAACTTATCCTGTGGTTCCACAATATGCAATGACGTGACCCGGGTGTTTTATTCGGTGCAAGTCTCACATAACCCCATGCCCTGGGTCATTAATAAGAGAACTAAGAAAAAAAACCTTCCAATTTCGTCTCATTTTAGGTTTACAATCCCTAACCATCTTAAACCGTAACCGCTTTCGTAGCACCCCGTATTTCCCTTGAAGAAAAGGCCTAAAAGAACATCCCTAGGTCAAAAACCGGTTGATGAGCTATATAACAAGTCATTTAGATAAACAGGACGTAGTTCCTATTACTTGTAATTTCCTTTGTCATCCAAATCAGTACAGTTGAAGGTCGTGACGATTTTGGTGTCGTATTAACATTTCTATAGGTAATTAAGAAGTTTACGCAAGCGATCTGAGTACATATGGGTACTTAAGATGGAGCTCTGAATGAGTTATGAATAAGCGTAGCATTTTGTTGACTGTACTTTTAAACTGTTTTAACTAGGTAAAAGATTTTTTGCCGATGAATTATTTGGGATATGATCGAAACATAGAATATTTGTTTTCTCCCCACTTGCTGGTGAGGTGGTAGACAATAAAGCCTGAATTCGATGGGTATAAAATATTTTCATTGCCTTGTATTCAAAATGCCTAAGAGAAACGTAGGCACATTACATACGGGCCGATTGATAACCTCCTTTATGGTTGTTAAAAATACAGGTTTTCAATTCATTAATTCTGACAAAAAACAGAATTGAAAAAAAAGAGGCGTCGAAAGAAATTTGGAAATACCTGGAAAATTATAGCATATGCGTTTATGTTCTGGGTACTCTTTCGATTAAAATTTTAGTTTAGTTTTAAATTTTCGGGAGGCCTTCGCCCAGCAGCGGGACATCTCAGGCTAGTCATAACAATAATATATTATAATATATGATAGGTCTCCATCAACACCTCTTAAATAAAACTGTTGCAATTGTGACAAAGAGTCGACAACCTACAAGATGCATAGCGACCTCTTGCTTCCAAACTACAAGTCTTACTCCAAAAGGTAGTCCCTGAGTCATACAATACAGCTGTATAAGATAATAATGATGAAGGCATCTCATCAACACTTACATTTGATAGCCGACGTAACAAATTGTACCATTACAATGCGATTACAATGTTTTTGCGCATGCGTTTTCTTCCTCGTGTCTTGTCATGATAACAATAATTATCACGAAACAAAAACATTTAATTTAAATGTCGTTATTGTCACGTTTTGTTTTAATGGTGTAAGACGGTAAGTTTGTGATACTGTCCATTCAATGTAATGCTAACTAAAACGCAACTCATTTGTTTTATTTGGTAAAAAATATTGGACATTCATAACCTCTACTTGGGAAATCATCAAAATGACCCCACCCGCAGCGGGAGGGAGTGTCAGACTTTTACTGACTAAAACCCACTACGTTCCTCCTGGAGCCCTTTGAGTGCCAGGGTCGTGGTAACTCTCACAAACATCACGCAGCCCCGGCAGGCTCTGGCCCTTGAGGACCCCGCCAATTTGCTGACTTCACTTTGAGGAGCGCGTGAAACAATACGTGCCACCGACACGCTGGACTGTCGTCCCTAGAGACGTATGGATGGTGAGTTACCCAACCTCACCGCCCACAGATCCGCGCCTACGGTAGCCAGGAATCGTATCATAACCTCTCCTGCATTGTTAATCGTCTACATTTTGAAGAAACGGCCCCAGCATTAACATCAAACTGATCGTGTACCTGATCTTAGTTCTCAAAGGAAGATTCAGCCTATTAACTCCAGTCCACCATCTCTCAAAATAAAACTACAGCAATTGTAAACGTGAGACGCCTCTTTACGGCTGCTATTATCCCACAAATGCGACCAATTCACTGTATTTTCACCTATTGTTACTTCTATAAGTACCTACCTATACTTCGAAATGTAACGAGTATCCTTAAGCGAGAAAACCCAATAACCATTTTTCCAAACCGGGATATGAACTGGAACCTACAATAATTTATTTCTTCTATGTACGGACAAAATGGTGGGTAAATAGATTAGGTAACCTGATTTTTTTCCTCTGTCGATCTTTATTATAATGATGCAAGATACTATGAATCAATCAGATATCAGATTTCAATGTTACTTGTCAAACTGATAAGAAAATGGGTTTGTAAAGGAAAAATATGAAACAAATAGACAAGATAAAAAGCATACGGTCGTATTGAGAAACCTCCTCCTTTTTGACGTCAGTTAAAAAGTAGGTAAAGTTTCAGGGGAATTTACCGGATAGATCCAAATACGTTTTTTCAAACGTTGCACAAACTAAGTCCATGAGGATGAGAAAGTGTCAAGTTTGGTCCAAATGACGAAAATTCAAAATGTGATGAAAACAAAAGCATAATATATACGGTCAAATTAACAAACCTTCGTCGACTCTTCGAAGTCTGTTAAAAATAAAAATAGACCGTCTTAAAATCTTGTTCAAAGTCCTTGAAAGAAAAAAAATATGCAGATAAGTGAAACCTCTTCTTAAACATTCATCGAATCCGTTTGGCGCACCCTAAGAAAGAATAACAGTTAATCTAAATGCTGAACGATATTCAAATCGAACGAACATTGAACTCGGTCCAAGTGTACGTGAAGATTCTGATAAAATGAACATCACCCATTTTATCTTGTTCCTGTGCCAAAGTGTGGTATTTGTTTTGAAATATTACACATACAATATTATCATTGACAGCTACAGCAAAACACTCAAGTCAAGGTAAATTCGATATATTACATTAAAATTTTGAATTTCTCAATGTTAAGATAAGAAATTTGAATTGCTGGAAATGTGACGACATCGAACTGAGCATGTTTAGGTAGGAATATAATTATTTAATATCAATAAATAGACATTACACGACTTTCACACAACGCCATCTGATTCTAATCTCATACTAAGTAGAGCTTGTATTATGAGTATTAGACAACTGATAAACATACTTATATACTTCTAAATATATAAATACTATAGATAAATTACACCCAGACATAAAACAAATGATCGAGCTCATCACATAAACATGTTTTATCCTGGGTGGGAATCGAACCCACGACCTCTGGGATAGCAGTCAGGGTCACTAACCACTAGACCAACAGGCCTGTCATAGCCTGTGATATTTGTCCTTTTATTTGAGAGCTTCACATTATGTTTCACTCGTATTTTTTCCGTTCCCGTGAGACAACGTGCTTAAAGAGAGCTGAGGGAGTCTTTCACCGCCTCATAAATTGATATTATAGCGGGTGTGGAAGAGAAATGTCTTTCCACGTCGTGTGGTGCGCTGTTACGCCTGCAAACCAACAATAATGTTACTTTGAAAAGTGGCTGAAGTGGTGGTAGACTCGCAGAACCGAGTTTTATTTAAGCGTTTGAACGCAGTGGGGGTCACCGGTGACCGACAAATACACATTTTGTTGCTCGGCAGTCAACAATATTGCCCCTGTGCATGGAAATAGAAGTGAAATATTGGTCTTATTTTTTACAGAAGGACATAATATACATATAGGTATATGTTTATAAAAATGGACAATTATACAAAAAATCAAAATTTTATTTAAAAAATAATCATAATCCTATATCTCAATATGGGTAAGGTTTGGGTGGGGTGTTTCATAGTCAAATCAGCTAGGAATGATGTAAACTAAAAGCTCTTAAAGGATCTAGGTCGATTTAACCAGTAACCCTGTATAAGTGATTTTGGTTGTATAAGAATATTTCTTACTTTCTCGGAATTAAATATAATCTGGTCTAATCGAGACTCATTGTACAATTTAAGTAAAGTCGAGGTCCGGAATTTAGTCGATTTTTTTTTTCAATTTATTTATGTAAAAAACAACATCATAACAAACAAGATGTTCAAACGCCACTTACGCCACTTATTTTTCCCATATCTATGTTTTCATACAAATTACTAAAATCTAATTTTATGAAGTTTACATACATTATCTTAAAATATTTTTGTTGTTATAATAAAGAGCTTTTATATCTGATAACAGTTTAACAGTTTTTTTATAACAGTTGTTGAACTCGAGATTAAAGTATGAGTTTGTTTTATCGCAGCTTTTATCCTTTCTGAAAAACCGTTTTGTTGAGTACCAAAGTTATAATTATTTTTTCCATAATTTAATTTATTTTAGTAGAAAGTTACCTAAGTATAATTGCATTAATAGAAACAAACAGAAAGAAATCCAGAAAAAAAGTGCGCAAATGACATGAAATTCATAGAATAAATTTATGCTATCTATTTACAGTCTTTTTGGAGCACAATGAAGTCGATTTTTTACTAGTACTTTAAAAAATGCGTGCTAAAAAAATTAGGGTTCTCTTTTAAAATCTAGACATTTAAGTTTTTTGATTGAGTAACGCAGTGCCTCACTGCAGGCGCATAAGGGACTAAGTTTAGTTCTTTATTGTCTGTGCGATAATGACCTATTCGCCACTCAGTGTCCTAAACGCAAGCAAAGTCCTAAATTGACTGCACGGATAGCCGAGTGGTGTAGGTCACCACGCCAATTATCACTCTGCGCGACGTGTCGCGGGTTCGATCCCGTTCTGGGTTTGGGTGTCTCTGTGCATGTGAATTGAATGTCTGTGAAAACCCCCGCAATACAAGGATTAAATTCCTTAGTATGAGAGTCGATTTAAAAGAAAAGTTGAATTATAACTAATTGAAATTATTAAAACAGGATTACATTTATATATTTCCATACATTAATACCACTAAGGATACGAGATATCCTTCGCTACTAACCTTATTTTATGGATCTACCAGTCAGGCCCGTTCTTGTACTTAATGTCACACTTAAAGCATTAATAGAGCATTTAGCCATGTATGTAAAATATAATTCAAATGTATATTCACTTGACAATATGTACACTAGATTAATAGACTAGGGTCGGTAATTCGTGATTCCCTTTTTGGGTTCCGATAAAATCGTAGGACTGTGGTACTTTCAGTTTTTGAGCCCCCGCTTTGACTGTCTCTCTCTCTTGGTCTACCGCTCTTTCTTATCAAAGCAACAATAAATTTTCTTAAAAACTTATGAATAAAAAAATAAATCAACCTTTATCTCAACAAAGAGAAGACATTCACTGGTAGAGAAAAGTCTTTAGTAAGACTTATACGCTATTCACATCCTCCTTTTTTGGATTTTGACCAGAGGCCCTACTACCACTTCTCAAAGTAAGATCTGGCATACTTTGAGAGCTACTGCAATAATCTTATTCTGAGACATGATTCCAGGTCTTCATATCACCAGTCCACTCAATTAGAACTCTGTGTCTTGAGAAATAAAACATACTTTCCTTTAAAAAACATTTGCTGTGATTTCTGACATCTTGCTTTGCGATTGTGTTTTGTTTTTTATACCGTAAATTATAAGTATCACTACACAACAATAAACCCTCTCAATGTACGATTATAAGTGCTTCGTAGTATGTTATTATGAGTTTTATTCTCATGCTAATTTCCTACACAATAGCTGAATGCTAGAAATTATGACGTCATTCAGACACGAAGGGAACATGCTACAGAGTTGTATAAGAGACGATTTCAATTGTTTCGTACAGTTGACAACATGATGATGCTAACAGAAAACTACAAATATCGACCTTATCTGACTGGAATAAGGGTGTTGAGTTAATGTGAAATGTAGATCAGATTTGTGACCAACTGTACCTACAAGAAAATCTTAGTCTAGATTTTTATTACGCCAATTAAATCTTAGAGCTAGGATGCTTTAATTAGTTATTATGATTATAGCATCAAATTAACGTTTCAGACAGACTGGCATCAGGGAACATAACACATAATGTATAATTATAATTGTATTCTTATACGTACGTATATCTTAATTTTCAAATAATAAAATTACCTGTTCACTCTATCAGCTTTGTATCCTGTAATGAAATAATTAATTATAATGCTAAACGTGGGATGTTCAAGTTTGACTATAGTCGGCTTCAAATATAATGCTAGCATTCAGTTTCAGCTAATTCTGTTGAAACTGTAATCCAAGTACTAGCTGTAAGTTAGCATCGCCATCAACGGAAGGTTTGAATGCAACAATAGTGAAACCCAATGATAGCTAATTAGCCGAAGTTTGAGAAGGCAGCCCTCTAAAATGAATAGTCCTTATTAAATACATTTTCAGTAAAGAATAGCTAGCCAGGCGATTGCACAAACATTCAAATGACAGCCTCAAAGTGGCCACGACTTAGATCAAGCATTGGACGATCTCACTAATAAATATTTTAGACAACTAACGGGTTAAACTCGCGATGTATGATGTCGATATTTCTTTTATTATCAACCACGGTCGGTGCAATTCGGCCGAAACGTCGGGAGAAAAGAAGTATTAAATTGCATCGCGAGCCTTTTAAATCTCAGTGCCCAACAAAACTACATATTTGGTTAAGCCAGTTTTTAATATTAGTCATTGCACTGAGGTGGCATTTTAGATTAGATAAGGCAAAATATGATTTTTTATTCTGTCGTACCTATTTTGCGAGACCAAACCTTCAAATTGTTCACAGTCTGACAATTAATAAAACCGAGGAATGTAGAATTAGTCTTATTATATGAAATATAATATAGATCTTCGTTGCAAATATGTCGAAATATTATGTCATAGTTTTTACCAATGTAAGACGATTTTATTACTCACTTCAACAATCAAGCCTTAACGCTTCTAATTTAAGGTGAAAAAATTGTCAAGGGCATATAGATATGAACCTTATAACTTAAAATATAAGACCTACTTTCGTAAAAAAATTAAGGTATCTTTCTTATCTCAGCATCGCCAGATTAAGTTTAAAATGGACTTCCAAAAAAAATATACTACGCCTGATAAAAAAGTAATAGCAAAAGTTTGCAAGACGTAGGCAGTCTGGGGTACTTGGCTTAATGTAGGCTTTATTCAACCATTTATATCCCGGATATAATGAGAAAATACTAACTTTAATAAATTAGTACTAAGTAGACAATAAATCTGTTTTACAGACTTTTTGTACGGTTAATTTATTCGTTTGTTCTTTATTTCACTTTTATAGTTTGGTTTTCTTTTAACATCTGTAGGTAAGGAAATTACAGGCTTTTTATTTTGTTGATTTATTTTTCATGATGAAGTAAGCAACTATCTATGAACTAGGAAAAATGCATTAATCATATTATCTTTAAAGACTCGATGGCACTGAGCAACTTGAGGGGTAAACTCAAGTTAGTCGAGTCGTTGTTACTTAAGTTAAGTGACTCCCACTTCTGAAGAAAACTATCTTAGAATTCATTAGGGTATTAAAATTATGTGAATGATAGGCACTTCTCTACTCTTGGCCAGATGACAACTAATATCAAACGTCGAGTCATTGTTTTTTTTTAGGAACTGACTTAAAGAACATAGTAATTATTCCTAATAACTTATCTCCTTACCTAAAACTTACCAGTCAGATCAGAATATTATCACAGAATCGACATAAAATTTCTTAGCATCAAAAAAAATCTTTTGTCACGTATTTATCAGCAAATTTTGTTACAATACGAATAATTCGTGTCAAGGTGTTAAAACATAACGCCTGTGAGTCTGGTCATAGCAAGCAATCACTGTCGAGCTGATATATTTGCGGCACGTGACAAACGCTGTAGGCGTAACAATGATAGAAGCCTTAAATCAATCTGCTACCTAATTTTATTTAGCAAAGCGTCAACAAGGTTCAGGCTTCCAAAATATACCGCAGAATTCCTTAGAACACAACATTAGACTTTGCAAAAACTACTTTAAGATCTGTATAATAGAGTTCTTTTTATATCAGTAATTTTTTGTACTCTTTAGTACTGTAGGTTGGGTCGGGTGTCTTTTGTTGATAAACACTTAAATTAGTACGAAAACGAATTAGGTCGCAATGAGGAATCGATGAGTAGGTGTGTAGGTGTGATTGGGTATCAAAATAATAATATACCTAATTCTTTCTATTAACCTACATAACACATAACATCGAGAAAATTTAACATAAAATACTCCAAAAATAACATTGCAGTGGGGACATCCCGGTGAATACTAGATACACATGAAAGCTCATAAAGTAAGTACAGGAAAAACACCTTTATTTCACGTATGTTACCTTACGTTACATAAAAGCACCTCACATACTTGCCAGCTGTAATAAACCTACACAAACCTCATTTAATAGACTTAACAAATCACGACTACTCACCTTCGCATCTCTAGGGAATTTTAACAGTGCGAAAAGTAACAACTGCCGTGAAGATTATCCAACCAACTCGTTTCTCATAATATATCTCTATAGTTTTGTTTGATGACCTTTATTGTAGGCTTACGTTTCAAAGCTAAGAGAAAGCGGACACACGTAAGCTCTCTATATTATATATATCATTGGCCAACACCTAGAAGATGGACACTTACTTGGATGGATTGTGTTTTGTTTAATCTATTGAGCTATGGATTTAGCACTTTTAGGTTTTTTTTTTGGAAAAAAAATTGTTTCGTCATGGATCGGGTAGTGCGCATTTCTATAAAGGTTATTCTTTAGAGCTATTGATATTCTTTTGTTTCCTTTGGGTTTGATAGTGAATTCAAAATATTTCAAGTCTTTTATTAAAGTTGTTCTTTGCCTGGCCTTTACCCAAGTTAAGAGAGGTTTTCATGGGTCGATTTTAGGGAACAGCTGCTTGTAATATCGGGTGCTAAGCTACTAAGTGGCGTCGGTGGTTTGAGATTTCAGTTCAAGCTAAACTCTTATTTATAAAATTGGCTAAATTGTGTGGCTATAGTCACCTATGTAAATATCTCTTTATGTCGATGTCAGTTTTCAGTTTTACCAGATACAGCCAAATATCGTATTTCATCAGCTAATTTACTTAAAAAAAATAGATATGTATTTTTTAAGGAAATTAGCATTTTTCTTGTCCCAACATAATTACTGTAACAGCCTTTACCTAAAACGCAAGGGAAAACAAAATTAGCTAAGTAAACATAAAAATATTTAAATCTTTATGTAGATTTCAATTATCAAGATTAAGAAGTTGTAAAGTAGAGAGATTTTCTGAATACGTAATTACCGAGAAAGGGTTCTGATGTTTCCTTTGACAAAACTAATTTTGTAACATTATGCAAGTTACAAATAATTATATTAACTTGACTATCCTTCTAGTTACTTTAAGGAATATCTTAAAATTAAAATAAGTAAGCAAAATATTTTTTTTATTTCGTTATAACTACGGAAATAAGATATACGAAAATAAAAAAATACAAACGATTCAAGATTCCGCTGCTCGATGTTCTCGATGCTCAAGTTACACTGAAAAAAAGAGAAAAATATAAATATTGTAGGTACATAAGTTGTTACAAAAGATAGTTCATCACCAGCCATTTACCTGTACATATATCTTCTTCTTTTCAACGAAAAGAAGAAGACATAATATGTTCGTGTTATGTATAATTATAGTCGTTGTCTGAAACAAATATTCTAAAATTCCAATATTTCTCTCATCCACATTTACTTGATTCCTGAATTAAGAGCTCATCAAAAGCGCATAACAGTATGAAAAGAGGAAGGTTTTAAGACCGAGTACTTCCGAAGACTGTGGCACAGTTCTTTGAGTACCCCGAAAATAGTTTTGGGTCGGAGAAAATTGTTTGAACAGTAGTAAAACCCTTTGAGTTTATATTTGTATGTACTGTTTACGAGAAAATTCCAACGGAATACGTTCTAAAGTCCGATGCTAAGGCGTTTTAATTGTAAAGTTAAGAAATAATTTTATTATTTAGTTCAACTTGAATATCAAACTAAGTTGGTGTCTAAGGTACCTTTGTGTTAGCATGTCAATCCGGTGGTAAACAATAATCCTACACATTTAGCTTTTTCGGGAAAGAAGTTGGTTATAACTGCAAAAAGCTAACTCAGCAGTCAACCCCAACCCAATTTCCATCAATATTGGTCTTTCTGTTTGTCCTTGAAGAGGTAGCAAACGTTAACACATAGATACACACACGCATACTTTTGCTTTACCAATATTAGTAGGATTCAAGCAATTGGTTAAATGCAATGATCACGTCGTCAAATTTCAAACTAATATCAAAATAGCTATCATTTTTTGTAAGAAGATCAGTGCTGTGCAGTTATCGAGCAATGTTTGACTACTTGACCGGACTCTCTACCTGTATTTTCAAAGTATCTTAAAACTGCATAATACTGTGACTCAGCTTAGTTTTATGACATTATCTTTATTATGCCTCAGCTACTTTATACGACTAGACTGTACTAAAGTTGTCTGTTAAGCAACAACGCTTTGTTTTCAACACATTTTAACGACAACAATAACTCTAAGTGAAAGTTGGTTTGTTTCGAAAACTACAAATGTTTGAACAGATATTAAATTAGCCACCAGAATGACGAAGTATTTGAGCCAAGCCATTAAATAGACATGCATTAATGGGAGTGTGAAAATACCTCAGAAACAGTCATTTGTTTAAAAGTAATAAAATATTGGACGTATCCGCGAATAACGTGTCATAAATGGGAAAGTTGTAAAAAATGGTAACCATCAAATTCTTAACAAAGTAACGATTGGAAAAGAAATCAATAGTATAAAGCAAAAAAGGATACGGACAGTACCTTAAAAGGTGAAGGGATAAAGGATGAGGAAGTACAAAATTGCTTCAACAAAAACTACCATTAGTAGGGTAATGGGATGAACGGCATGACTTGCTAAAAATCACATGAATGGGGATCCCAACATCACGTCTCAAAGTAATATTACTACCGTTGGAGAAGCCTGACAGTGTACTACACAGAATTAAACGGCGTCCTTCTTTAAAAAATGCAATAAGGGTACTTTAGGCAGTAATAGGCTGCCTGAAGTAGACTGCTCAGACTCGGGGCTGCAAAAAAACGTATCCAAGTTAACGAACGCATAAACCTTTAAAAACCATCACCGTACATTTCAAAGTAACTACACGTTCTATTATGTCGTTTGCAGAACTTTGACCCTTTAAGTATATCTTTTAGATATTGTTGACATCCAGCGTACATTTTTACTATGGATGAAACCGTAAAAACTAATGACTTAGAAAATGTTGTTTTTGGTCGTCGGTATGAGCCTTTTTGAAAGAAAATACACTTCAGGTTTAAAGCTCTTTATGGCCCTAAAATAATACAACCGTTTTGGTCGTTTGAATTGTATAAAATGAATCTTTAGTACACCGCACGTGTAGGCATAATTTTGTCTTAAGGTTTCTTTTTGATCTCTTTGAACGTTTAACGAAAGTAACCTTAATTAAATTAAATAAGAAAGGGGAAGTAGGAAATATGGGCTTGAGTAAATTTTGCTAACTTCCCAAACCAAAAATACTAAAACTTTGATCGAGGATCGTAAATAAAGGCCTAAATCGTGACCAGCCTATAAATTTCCTTAAAGTCTGACTTTACAGTCGCAAGACCAAGTTTTAGTACTCGAATTATTAATAACCTTAAGTAATTATCTAATTAGAACAAAAGGTAGGTGTAAAATGAAAAGCTTTGGGTCCGAAGACACAAAAAGTTTTGGATATAATCATGAATCTATAATTACAATAAAAACTTTTTGGAACTTTGGGACTCCCGTTTTTGTTCGTAATTTTGATTTTAGTTACGTAATAAATTTATATTTATGGTCCAGGATAATTACGTATAATGTTTTTATTTTAAATTTTTAAGGGTTTTAGACTTTTTAATAAACCTGCTTTGGCAACACTTTGACAATTATAATTAGTTTTAAATGTTAGCTGTTAATGGTTCACTCACGTATATTTACCAGGGTAACTCAACTAGTTTCAGACCCAACCGGAGTTTTAAATCATGAGCTGACTACTGGTTATTACAATACAATACTTTGTTATTCAAACTCAATTAGGTATTCGACAAAAAAAATAATTAGTCCTTCATTAAAAAAATAAAGACGATACAGAGCATTCAAATCTCGTGTGACGTCATTTCTCAGTGCACCTTTTATTGACAAGTGACGTTAATAGGCTCCACTCCCCTACGATTTACTATCTTTAAATTATATTACTATTTTAAAAAAATAAAATTTATCTAACCTAATAATTCCAATGTATTGTACTCCTAATTGGCTAAAATTATTAATTTATAAATCTTTTTAATGTATTAATGTGATATGTGTGTGTATAATTTTAATCCAACTTTTAATTAATTTTAACTGTTATCTTATAGTCCTATGTTGATCTCTTAACGATTATTGTGATGTAGATACCTACTTAATTTAATTTGACTAACTCTAAAATCCTATTTTTTTAAACGATCATTTATCTTAGAACTATATTAAGATGTTAATACTACTCTTTACAAGCTTGCTGTGATTTATATATATTTTTAATTGTTTGTTATGAGCAACATACTCGTAACTCTGCTTAATGAATAACCACAAATTGTGCATGTGGTGTTAACCTCTAAGTAATTGTTACACTTATAAATGAAATTTCAAACTAAATTGTAAACGTACCGTGTAAGCAATTGTTGGTTAACCAAATAAATAAATAAATAAATATTTTTTATAATCCTTAAAAAAAGACGAAAGGAAGAATACGTCGTATCCAAGCTTTTTGGAAATCTATTTGTTTTTTTTTTCTAATCAAATACCAAATTGCGGTATTTGCTTGGATAACAGAATATTTTCAAATTTAGTTACTCATTCTTTGTAAAACTTTCCGTATAACCTTTTACCAAAGAACCCAGCTCTAGATTTAGCTGAATAATCTTAGATCAATTTCACAGATTAAAGTTTAAGATTTATTCACAAATATTTTATTTATAGACGAGGTCAATTAAATTCTATACCATGTCTAGGTCATGGTGACAAGTTTTAATAAATTATGTATTATTATTGTATACCTATTTAATCAATAAACTTTTATTAAAAATCTGGACCAAAATTTTGATACAACTGCATTTCTTTTACCATGAAGCCATTGAAAGTCAGACCACTTTCACTCAAAACAAAAATAAAAACCAGATCGGGATATAAAAAAAAACTGGATCCACATTGCTCTGATTTTTTTTTTATACCAACGTCAAGTTCAGTGAATGCCTTTCATTCGGCTGGCAAATATCTGGTGACAACAGCGAAAAAATAGCACTGTAATATCGGTATGTGTACGCATTTATGTAAATATCCAGAATACAAAAGCTTTTTTCAAATACGACTCTGGACTAAGGAATCTAATCCTTGTGCCGCGAGGGGTTTCACAGACATTTGATTCAAACGCACAAAGACACCTAGATTTTTGTTTCATGGCTTAACAATCTGCAGTGCAAAGATGTTCCTTTTTTTCCAAAATATCTATCTAATGCTATGTCAGTTAGAGTGATGAGAAAAATGTAATCTAAAAGTAGTGGCACTTTATACTTCGATTTGAGTAAAGCGATGTAAAACTGCTGATATGAACACGCAAGTGACCTGTACAATACATGACCCAAACAAATATGTTTTTTGGAAAATAATACAAAATTTTATTAGACTAATGTATAAAATTACCATCAAGAAATAGATCATTCAATGGGTTGGTAAATTAGGTCTCGAGACGGCAAAAGGAAATAACATCATATTACGTACTGTTTAGAAAGACAACAATTATGATATAATGGAAAGTGGAACACTGATGTGAACAACCCGACATCGTAATCATGTTTTGCAAGGTTATCCTTGGCCTAAATGTTATAAGGAGTTTAATAACATTTACTTCAATACGAGTTCATCATGCTTATATCAATCTTATTCGTCCTAAATAAGTTAAATAACCTCTTGTTCCTTTTTACGTTATTTTTCCTCACAAATACATCATTCATTTTTTGACATCTTCCCGAAATAAATTCTATTTGCAGGAACACCCACGTTTTAAATAAACTTGGACAAAATGTTTAGGGAAATAGAAAGTGTATGTAAGTAGGATGTGGGCCCTTTGACATTGGACAATCTGTCAGAATAAACTGACAAGAAATACAACAAAAGAAACCAAAATTCGATTGCGTATATCATGAAGGGGCTATGTGTAACACCCTGATAAATATGCTTATTGAAAATGTTTGAGAATAAAGACTTTTACATATTTTCTTACATATTCCTTTGTGTAAATTACACGATCACAGAGGCAATTTTGGTACTAATTTTACAAAGGCCCTACATTGGATGTTCTTTAATCGGTTTAAAGGTGCTGAATGCGAGACAAAATAACGTCTAAAATGTACTATAGAAGGTTCCTTCAAAAATAATAAATATTACCAATTTTTTTTTTAATAAATAGTAGCAGTAGCAGCCAGGACCAGTTTATTTTAAGTAAGAATTGAAAAAGAAAAACATCTACCTACAGTGTCATTGTAAACTGTCATTAAGTTACGTAGTCAAGCCTGAGCATTTAAATAATCTGCCGAATCGTCTATTATTACGTCACAGAACGGATGTCTTTGACATTTTACTTTAATGGCTTTAAAATGATCGTTGGGATGCTGAGGCTTTGGTTTGATGGCTCTATGATTTACATAATAAAATGCACACAAAGAATACTAGGTCAGATGACCAACTACTATTAAGAACAGTGACTTTTGCTGACTGTTTAAGATTTCAAAAAGATTTTTCTATTTCAGAGCAAATTACCAATTGACTTAAAGTATAAAATTTGTGTAGAGTGAAGAATTTCTGTGCTGTGGAGGATTACAGAAATTAACAAATCACATTCACTAGAGAAATCTAGATTTATGACCAGTTTTTATTTTTTAATGCGAGAATAATATATATTTGCACGCGGAGTGACGATGGACGAATGAAGGAAATGTTGACGTAATGGTCTATGCCTTTTGGGTATATGTGATGTACACTCACACACAACAGTTAGTAGCGTAAACATGACAGCATTGTGCAAGCTTCACACAGAGGGTTCCAAATATAAATACGCCTAGACAGAGTACGTCCACTCCAAACTTTTCAGTGCAACAATAATAGAATCACAGACATTTCGCCCCAGTAATCGAACTCAAAACTTCTCTCCGGACGTTCTGCATCATAGGACCGAACAAGGTACTCAAACAATTGACTTTTAACTTCACTTACTGTCCCACTTAGTTTACACGAACAAAGGACTTCAATTCAGTTTAACTTAGCTCTAACTTGCAAAGAAAACTACAATACTCTTAACTGAAAGGAGATCTGTCTGACTGTCCCATTTTTTCCTTGAAACTTGGATATTTAAAAGCCAGATCCGACCCAGTACTTAGTATGCAATCAAATTAACTTGAAAACTAAGCTAAACTATTATTGTTTTATCAGATCTTTCCAGTTCAACGCGTTTTGTCTCTTTTACAATACTATGAAGTCTTCGTTTGCAGTTACCTATGACCTCTATTGCGGAATGCAATAAAGTATTCGAGTATTGAATATTGAGCGAATACGTTCGGCCGGCGCGCCTCCGGGCAGGCCAATAACACTGGGTTGTGACGTGTCGATTGCAGGCTAGCAGCACGGTATAATATGTACAGTACGACATCTTCGTGTGCCTACACTTTTGGAATTCGGATCGTGGCATCCTTGCAGCAAACAGACAAACGGGCTGTGGTGGCTGACGTAGTGTTGTTGATGTAATTAAAATGCTTTATTTGAGCAGCACTATTGCTATTAGGTACCGCGCGGCTAGAAAGGCTAGGAATATATTTTTTAAATGGTCAAGTCGTACTTTTTCTATTTAAAATGTGCTAGTAGGCTAACTAATTGTTATGCACAACCGGCTGCATCGCTTTGGATTGAGAGCTTGTGAAGAGTATAAAGTTTAGATCTAAACCCTGTTATTTTGATTTCCTCAATTGGCATACTGCCCTCGTAAATGAAAACACAGTATCTCAAGAAATGTCATTTTGAGATAATGGCGGTTAAAGTTTGAAAACTAAAACATGACGTTGTGAAGAAACTATTATGGTTACATAAGAGTGGTTTTTTTTCTATGAAATGCAAGTGACTGAACTTGATATTTATATATTTAAAATTGCTGAATAACAATTAAATAATTAATAAAATGAGATAATGTGTTATAATTAATGAATTAATTTAATATATTTCGTCAAATTTAAGCTTAATCACAGTATCTAAGTGGTTACTGTGTTTTAGTCTACTTTTATTTTTTACTGTGTTTAAAGTATGTAAAGATACTAGTCTCTTAATAATGCCACACAGTAACTGTAATGATACTGTGTTTTAAGCTATTATCACATCCTCAATAATTTGGAATATCAATCTAGTAAGTGATATGCTGTGATTTAGGCTAGGAAAAACCTATTATACTTTAAGATGTAGTACAGTATTTAGATATGTTATGGACCAAGTGATTAATGCGGGCATTATTTATAATGCTTGGGCATTATGAATAAAGCCTAGCATTATCGGGCTAAGTGATTAATTACTATCTTAACTTCATTATTATCATATCGCTAGGTCATTATTATATTGCTAAATGATAGTTGGGCAATTTGATACTAATGCTATATTTAAGTTGTATCAAGCGCTAAATAAACCATGGCTGCAATTGGGGACACCGTAAGAGTTCGAGTTCCGATGTTGATTGCGGTCGTAATGTTGGAAGAAATAAAAAAAAAACCTAACCTAACCTAACCACCTAAATTAGGTCTGCCGTCGTAAATGAAAACACAGTAACTTGAGTTACTGTGTTTTTGCTTTGGATAAAGATTAGTAATCTACGGCGCGAGCTCTATCTGGGGAACTTTTCGGTATATCTGTGGCCCCTACCGTTGCCGAGATCCTTCACAGTAACTTTGCGAAATTTAAAAAAATATCAAGATATTTTAGAGTTAAACACAGTAAATTTCCATGTACTGTGTTTTAACGTAAAAAAGTGACTTTACTGTTTTTTAATTTATGATACATATTTTTAGGCTTATACTTTATTATGCTTATAACACAGTAACTTTGAATACTGTGGTATAAACTAAAATAAATACTTCATAATTTACGTGATACATGAATTAAACACAGTATATTACATACTGTGTTTTAATGCTTGCAGTTTTGATATTATAGTTTAAATTACTTGATTAGAACACAGTAACCGTTGAGTTACTGTGTTATAATCTAACCTTTCACCCGAGAGGGGCTGGGGGGCGCTGGTTTTTTTTGGATTTTTTATCCGTTGCATACCGAGGGTCAACGTGAAAACATCTCTACTGAAAGCATACAGAAAAATATGGATACCACACCTGCAGAACCTGCTCAAGTTATTGCTTTGCTCAAAGCAGGCCATAATCAAAGTGAAGTTGCTCAACGACTAAATTTGAGCCGCTACTTTGTACGTCGTGTGTATTAGAGGTTTCAAGAGACCGGTGGGTACATTCGGCGACCAGGATCTGGCCGGCGACGCAGAACATCAGAGCGTGAGGACCGTTTTCTTGTATCGAGGTCTTTAAGAAATCGGCAACTGAATGCGGTTCAACTGGGACAAGAGCTTCGAGAAGTTCGCGATGTCAGTATAAGTCGGTGGACAGTCAGAAGAAGAATTGGTGAAGCACGGCTGACTTCACATCGCCCAGCAAATGGTCCCAAATTGACCACAGCTCACCGACAAGCCCGACTACCATTTGCCAGTGAACATTTAAATTGAACATACGACCAATGGCGGTCTGTTATGTTCTCTGATGAGTGCAGAATGACATTACATGGTCATGATGGACGCGCTCTGGGTCTACCGAAGGTCATCAGAGAGATTTTCACAATGCTGCATAAGCGAACGCGTCGCTTTTGGCGGTGGATCGTGTATGTTTTGGAGTGGCATAATGTTGGACACTAAAACTGACATTGTATTCATCACTGGGGCGAGTACCGGCCCGAGATCGGGAGGTTTGACAGCTGCACGATACGTCGAAGAAGTGGTTGAAGGACATGTGAGGCCGCTTGCGTGGCTTATGGGAGAAGGTTTTCTCCTCATGCACGACAAGGCCAGACCGCATGTCGCTAGAACAGTTAGCGACTACATGGAAGACGTTGGAATTACTGCGATGGAGTGGCCAGCTTGTAGCTTGCTTGCTGATCTCAATCCGATTGAGCATGTCTGGGATGAGCGAAAAAGAAGATTTCGAGAAAGAAGCCCTGCTTCTTCAACATGCCATTGAAGAGGAGTGGAATGCTATATCACAAGATTTCATGGTCCATGAAAAACCGATTAAGAGCTGTTATTAAGGCTAAGGAGGGAATACACCTTATTAATAATCAGTTTGATTAAACATTTTGAGTTTAATTTTCATTATTTCTCAAGCAACATTACGTAATTCTACCTGTTTGTGGGGTTTTGAGCCATAAAACCTCTTATGGGTATTTTTTTACACTGTATTTAACATCATTAAAGAGGTAA
The DNA here is from genome assembly GCA_941860345.1 of Chrysodeixis includens. Lineage (NCBI taxonomy): Eukaryota > Metazoa > Arthropoda > Insecta > Lepidoptera > Noctuidae > Chrysodeixis > Chrysodeixis includens. The sequence continues at coordinate 1,604,657 of OW796099.1, read as the reverse complement.
TAAGGTAGGCTTTCAAATAGTGTGTATGTTTTTTTTAAACATTGATTCAGATTCATTAAAAAATCTTCCTTATAAAGAAAGTCAAGGTTTTATTTATTGCTCTCAAGTGTAGTTTAATTTGATATACCTAATATACAACGTGTAACGGAAATAACGCACATCCACAGACACCCCAAAAAGAATATCCTTTTTTATCCACAATTAATGTATTGAAACATTTTTATCATTTTCTTAGATATTTGTTTTTATTACATATTGTCAGAATAATTTGTACAAATAATTGTCAAAACGCGTGGGCGCCCTATTGCTCAATACGTTACTTATAGCCTATAGCCTTATAGCCTTATTGCATCGACTTAAGGCTCATTTTCGTTTACTTCGAGTGCTTTATGAAAATAGTGTCTACAATTTAATTATTTCTAAATAATTTTTTGGTAAAAAAAAATATTTATTTTTATTAATGAAATGGATTCTGTTATCGATTCTGAACAAAGTAGTTTCAGGATGTGCGTTAATTATGTTACACGGTGTATACATATTTAATGCCCCTTATATCTTTATATATAATATCCTGATCATTATACAAAAATAAAAAAATAACACTAATGACAAAGGGTTAGCTTATAACACAGTATATCTAAATACTGTACTACAGCTTAAAGTAAAATAGGTTTTTCCTAGCCTAAATCACAGCATATCACTTACTAGATTGATATTCGAATGTGATAAATAGCTTAAAACACAGTATCATTAAAGTTACTGTTTGGCATTATTAAGAGACTAGTATCTTTACATACTTTAAACACAGTAAAAAATAAAAGTAGACTAAAACACAGTAACCACTTAGATACTGTGATTAAGCTTAAATTTTACGAAATATATTAAATTAATTCATTAATTGGACCGCTTTCTGCAAAAAATGATCCAACCCACAAACTCGACATTTTCGAGATTTTGTGACCTATGGACTCTAAATAAGGTATATTTTAACATATCAAAGACTCAGATCTCTATGTTAATAATTAAGGAAAATCCGTATGATCCAAACCACAGCTGTTGTGGCAAACATCATTTTTTATTATGTATTAGTGTTTCAAGCTATTAGAATCATTTTTGCATTTTCTTGACTGCCCTGACATGTGTTATTTTTTTTTTGCTATAATGTTTCAAGCTAATTGGAACATTTATGCTTTTTATACAATATGGGAAATATTACGAAAATCATTATGCTTAAATGTTCCAGAAACCTTGAATCATTTTAACCCAATTCTTAATAACATCCGACTTCAGAAATACTGAATCAGACCACATGAATATCTATAATATAAATATAGAAAAATAAAAAAAAAAAATCTTAAAAACGATTCACGGTAAAATCTAAAATTTACATTTAATATCTTTCCTTTAAAGTAAACAAAATATTATTTTTAAGCCAAAAACCTTAATTAAGTAGGCATTTATTTATTTAAACTTGCTATTTTTATTGCAATATATTTGTATCTTCAATCAAATTGTATGTATTGCACACAATTTACAATTAATTTGTAGTACACGACTGCAAATAATATTTAAACTTATTGAAGATCATTTATGCATATTCCTAAATCAAACTTTTTAATTGCGCTAAAGTTTTGCCAAAATGATTCTAGTGAGCTGGATCATTTTTGTAAAACTTTAAGCGCAATCAAAGATTACTGTTAAAATTTTACTAAAACGATCCACACCATTTGAATCATTTTTGCAATAAAGCTTAGCTACGCGATTTTCTCATAAAATGTTACATACAGTAAAAAATTAAAAGTAAAAAAAAAATAAAAGTAAAAGTAAAAAAATAAATTAAAAAATTAATACAGTAAAAAATTTGATCTTGTGGAGTGACTGTTGCGGGGGTCAAAATAGGAACATAAAAATTTTGATTTGTTTTGATTTTAAAAGCTTTATTAAGTAACCACCCCACTCTGGAGACAATTAGCTTCCGGTACCTAGAATCAGGACACACTTTCCTTCCGAATGAAAATGATTTCGCAAAAATAGAGACTCGACTCAAGCAATATGAAAGGATATACTCCGTGGATGACTATATTTCTATTATGAAACAATGCAAAACCAAAAACCCTTTACAGGTGCATAAAATGGATAATTGTGATTTTTTTGGATCTCAAAAACTAGAGAAGAACATAGTTAATAGAAAAATATTTAATGATAAGAGCAAAGTAAACTGGCTAAAGACAAAAGAAATTTTAATCACAAAAAAGAGTCCACATTCTTTGTTCATGAGAACTTCCTTTGATGAAGACTACAAAGAATTGAGCATTAAAAAGAAGTATAAAGGTGTTGCTTTGGCTGTAGTAGAAGAAGATTTGCAAGCATTATGGCCTTCAGGAAAACGGATTAAGAAAAAGAAGTTAAACGATTTGAAATCGTTATTCCATCTTATACCAAATGATTGCATTGATTTCTATAAAAAACTGAAGGGAGACGACGCAATAATAGATGATATAGATGGTTATTGTGATGAACCTGACTTTGATTTAGAGGAGGAGTAATGTAACTTTTGTATTTTTTTAAATAAAACCTAAATAATAAACATTTTTGAGTTTTATTTTTGTCATACTATGGAACATTTTTGCAATTTTATTTCTGCGCCTTAAACGGCTAAGTCCATACAAAATTTATTTTGTAATAATGATTCACGCACATGTTTTCTTGAATATCTACTAAACTATAAAATTTTATTTACTAAATACATGCATTTAAATTAGTTTAGTACACTTAGAATATCGTAAAATTAAAAATACAACATTTAGTATTACATAGCCAGAGAAATACCGCATTAAACTTTAAACTCTATTATCTCCAAAATGAGGTTTCTGTGGACTGAATCATTTTTGCAGAAAGCGGTCCAATTATAACACATTATCTCATTTTATTAATTATTTAATTGTTATTCTGCAATTTTAAATATAAAAATATTAAGTTCAGTCACTTGCATTTCATAGGAAAAAAAACCAATCTTATGTAACCATAATAGTTTCTTCACAACGTCATGTTTTAGTTTTCAAACTTTAACCGCCATTATCTCAAAATGACATTTCTTGAGATACTGTGTTTTCATTTACTAGGGCAGTACAGATATACCGAAAAGTTCCCCAGATAGAGCTCGCGCCGTTGCTTGCGATTACTAATCTTGATCCAAAGCAAAAACACAGTAACTCAAGTTACTGTGTTTTCATTTACGACGGCAGCATAGGTGCGTATATTTTTGCGTATTCAATTTGAATAAAATTTATATATTCACCCATATTATTATGTTCAAGTAAACGTTCAAAGTTCAAAAGCACTTCAGAAGAAATTCAGGTAACCTTGTGTGTCTTTGACTAAGCGGGGCAACATTCTTTTGTTTAAAAACTTTGGTGTCTTTAAAACGTTTTAAGATCTTGAGTAAAAGAGGCTGTAATTATTTTTCTGAATAAACGAAGGAAAATGCTTGCTAAAAATTTAATGTTGGCTGAAATGCTTTTCATGTCCTTTGGGGTAAATAGAATATATTTATGTTTTTATTTTTTTATTGTATGGTAATACGTACAAAACTAATATAATTACTAGGTGCCGTAGTTTTACAAAAATAAAATAACAAGAAACTATGTTACACGGTTTCATTATAGCAAAAATGATGTAAGTTACAAACTAAAAGCTTAAATCTTGTCATTTATCTGGGGTGTTGATTAGACGATTATAAAAACGTTGGGCGTGGTGTAGCCACGACAATTGTTATTTATGTTGGAAATTTCAAGTGCCCAACCGTTTAATAAAAAGACAGAAAAGATTTTATTGTAACTTTCTTTATTTATTATGCTGAAATTTAAAAATAAAGGTTGTGATAAAAAAAACGAGTATTATTTAGAAATAATCAAAGCTAAAGTTTCAACGTAATAGATCTATTCTAACTCACGTCTATTCTAATGCTGATTCACTGAATCCATGCTGACATTGCTGACTCCTAGTGATCAGCCTGACTCATTTTGTCAATCATTGTCATTGGGTTCCGATATCGGAAATCTGTCAAGCGTAGATGACATAAGCTATGACTTTATAAACTGGCTACTGGTTACCAGTTATAGTGCTATAGTGCTAAAAGGATTCGATTGCACGGATAGTCGAGTGCTATATAATAGGTCATCACGTCAATTACCACCACACCCTGTATAAATGTTCGGTGTTGTCCAGCAACTTTAAAATATTATTTTTGGTATTATATTTTTTGAGTTAGTTAGCTCTCTTGTATATCCCATAATTTATAACATATTTCATAAATTGTGTTAATTAATATCTTTAAAATTTAAATGTGTTCATGGAGTTCTGTTGCTACCTACATTTCTTACTTAATGTAATTAAATATTTTCAAGTTAATCACTTTAACGGCAATTAAATATTATAAGAATAGTTCATGAGTAATTAAAAATTGTCACGCACTCCGATCCATAGGCAGACAGCATTTCAAATTGTAGAGACAAACAATAACTTGTATAATAACCGTTAAAATTAGTTAACTAACTGTACTCACGCTAAGTTAAATAATTTTATCATGATTATTATAGCATGGAATTAATTATTGTATTATTTAATATAAATAAAACTTTAAAATTATAATTCTTCTATTCTTACGTATTATTTTAATGAAATTACGATTCGTGAAAGTAAAATTAATTTGTGCTAATAATAAAATGCAACGTATTTTAATGAACATATTAAGTAATTTATTTGATTATTTAAATAATAGGATATTTTTAGTAAAAATCACAAAAAAAAATACATAAATCTTTTATTCATTGGTTACAAAATATAGACCAGATTCTGATGGCCTATTATTAATTGGAGCCAGATAGCGCACTGCACGGTGTAGCGACGTTGCTCTTTCGCAATTACAAGTCTATTATTTTCAGTGATATGGCCTATCAGTGGCTTACCATCACATTTTTATATCGACACTGTCGTAGAACAAAGACGGATCTGCAAAATATCAACTTTACAGGAGAGCAGTTTAAAGTTTAAGTTTCACATTTTTCTGTATAACTTTTTACACATCAAATAAAATTGAAATATAATACGTAATAGCTTTTTGTTGTAAAATCGTCTTAATGAATACATTCAGAACATTCAATTTTATTAATTTATTTAAAAAAAAGGCTTCGTATGTATAGATGCGACATTGTACTGCGTCCCTTGTTTGGTTTGGTGTGACTTTGCGACTTTGTACTACGGAAACTAGTACAACGAATGTATACATGCCACATTGTTTTACGGAATTTAACATTAATTTAATGTCGTATCCCTATTATAAAGGGGTAAAATATTAAAATTTAAAAATAAAACATTTATTTTTTACGTTTAAACAAGGTCAAAATGACATCAGCAAAAAAAATATATACTAAAAGTAATAAGTTAGACAAAATACAACAAAAGTTTTTAACATGGCTTAATTATTTTAATCATAATCTTAATTCAAGACAATTATAAATGATAAGGTACACAATAATGAAACCATATTATTAAAGAAATAATAAAATCAATTTGTTCTTAATAAAGTATAGATCAAGAACCATCATATCAATATGAATCAAGTAAAAATATGAATATCATGAAACACGACATTAAATATTTTAATTAACAAATCAGAAATATTCCAGGCAAATACTTATAATTTTATCGAACTTGTACAATTTACTCTAAAACAGAACAGCAATAAAATTATCAATCTTCTAGTAATTTTACTGAAGCAATTATCTAATATTATTATTTATTAAAAAACCACATTGTAGAAGGAAGGAATATCACAGTTTTCAAATCACTTTTTAAATTAATACGCCTAATCAGACTTAATTAAAATTATTGAAATGATACAAAAAAATTCAATCACAAATTAAGTCTGTGTCTTTAAAATTTACTTTTTTGTACAGTACAGTCTGTTTCTGTACTGCACAAACAGCTCGCCACAAGCTGCCCTGCGGATGTGTGCTCCTTCATAGACCTTCAGATACATTTTTTATTTATACCTCAAGAATTGAAATAGCATGTTAATATCCTCTATCCTCAGGTCTTGCGTTATCCCCATGATGAGGTAACGACTCGCCCCGAGGGGTATATGTTTATTATTCTTCTTAGAGTTAAGATTTACTTCTTAAAATAAGGCCTACGTAATAATTATAAAAGAACACAACTATCGATACATATGAAAGATTAACTTATACAGAAGTTTATTTTTAACTCCTAACCGTTGAGGAGTTCTCTTGACTATCCTTCGTTTTCTGTACCAGACATTTAATCACAGTCACAACCTATCAAGCTGTAAGGTGCAATACAAATTACTCAAGCTCAAACACAAAGTAGCACCCGTGAATCTTTGAGGTTTCCCTTTTGTCTTTCGGTGCAACACCAGCTGATCCACTCTAGACTTTTATTAAATTATAGTGCTTTCAAATACTTAACGAAAAATCTAACAAATACGCTAGTCAAACCAACATTTTAATCTGAAACCCAGACTCCAAAACATTGTGAAGCAACACAATCTCTGTGTACTTACGAGTAATTTTAACAGAACATTAAAATTGTCATTTGCAAGGCGAACCCATAACCTTTTCATGAAAATTTTACCTCATTTTAACATATGTTTTTCCCTAAATCATTTTCTCTGACACTAACCACGAACCCTTGCACTTCTTACGTTTCTTTCGGCCTAAAGATGACCCAGGGCTGGTTTCAGATTCAGACACTGAATTTACTCCATTAACAGTATCCAGTAAAGATTGAAAAGCTGTTCTACATAGGTGTCATGTACACCCCATGTTTATGTTTACTCCTGAGTTTGTTTCGACATTTCTTCTCAGGGTAGTCAGTTAGGAAATGTCGAATTTTGCGAGCTCAAAACATTTATAGAACATGTATAAGTGATATAATTATCCTAGTTACAAAATAAATGATTTCATTTCATTTTATTACAAAAACGTCTTCATAATTTCTGTGACAATTTTTCGGCGAAAGCATAGAGATATAAATTTTATGTAGTGATTTAGGTGTACCTACAACATCATCTCCGCATCCCTCTATAGTGGTAGAAGAGGAAGCCTCAAAATTTCAATAGTAAATGGCGAACTAAAAATGTTCGCCTCTACGCCTGGTGGTAACAACGAGTCAGATTTTTCAACACCAGGGCCTGCAAATTATGAAATTATTTAGAACTATACATCTACAATATAAAAAAATAAACAAAATGGTTCTAATTTTACATAAAATATGTTTTATTAGCATTTAAAGTATACGAACAAAGTCGTATGTGAAATTATGTCAAAGAACACCGTCCGTTCTTAATATGCGGCATAAAAAATGAAATCATATTCCGGAATATAACGTTGTATGTCTACAAGCCACTAGTAAAATTTTATTAAATTTCGAAGATAAACGTTACATTTAAATATACGACATCATAAAATCCAAAGTAGGGATTCAATAAATAAAGTACATGAATAAATGTGTTAACAAAACAAGTCATGGAAATAGTCAAATAATTAATAAATAAAACATTTTTTATCTCCGTAGAACAATGTCGGTTCTGCATAATACGCTGTATCGTATGTGTAGAACCGACCTTGTTTTAGGGAACTTTCAACTTTTCATGATAAAATGCTAATAATAGCTTGAAAATAATAAAACATATATTTAATGGCTCTTATATATTTCAGACTAAAAATAAATAGCGTTACGTACCTGCTTGAAGTATATTTTTTTCCAAATTTGAATTACTGGCCGCCTCAACAAATAATTTATTTCTTGTTTCTTTGTTATTTTTTACATTTTTCATTATTTTATGTGACTGAGACATTTTTAAACTAAGTTTATTAAAAAAATAACCTAATCAAAACAATTACACAGTTATTTAACTAAACTGATAATTTAGCAGCGTACCTGGCCGTTTGCCGTCGAACAACGCCGCTACTGACGATAATACTGGCGCGCACGACGCTCATTTCCAACCGACAGTGACGGTACTGATCTTATAACTTTGTTTTTTGGAACAGTTTTCAGAACCGACTTTGTTCTACTCAATATCTCGGAAACTATTCGGAAAATTTTACTTTTTCTTGGATGTATCGATAGCTCATTTGTAACTGAAGACTATTCTAAAATAAAAACGATTTCGTTGTTTTGTCACATCTGTCTTTGTTCTACGACAGTGTCGATATGTACAAAGTTTTCGTGTCATAATGTTCTTTCCCGTACTCCTTCGAAACGGCTTGACCTATCATTGTGTGTATATCGGGTTGCTCTGAGAATCGGCCAACATCTTTTTTAAATCCTTTTTTTTACGCAGGAGTAGGTATTACTATTGCGTACGAAGTCACGAGTGCGTCTAGTTAGGTGCGTTTAGTTTTAATTTAAAAAAATGTTTAAAACCGGCCCTGAAGCATGCTCTGAGAATGTTTTAAATATATTTTGTTTAACAACGGAACTCTAAAAACGAAAGTAAATATCTACACGGTTCTCGCCTACGGCTAAACATAAGACATTTTATAAGATGACGTCATTATCAAAGAACAAGATTTATCATGTATCCTATTATCATTTAATATTTAGAAGGCGTGTTTTATGTTCAAGCAGATGGGGTTATATGTCAACTTTCATTCATGACAATGAATTTCGACAGAAATACGAGTATTATAGTCATTGAATTTAAGATTTGGTAGCGGTTAAGCGCTTATTTGTCAAAGTAGACAGCGCTTGTAACAAAACTTGATAGAATAGCATGTGATTTACAAATAAATAAATAGATTTTGGAACTCAATTACTTAACCTAATGTAATATATTTTGAAACTGGTTTTTATAAATGTTGTGTGAAATCCTTAGGTCGTAAACTTCTTACTTATTTTTTTGAACTGTTTCATCTAATTTTTTCTACTTTAAAATAAAAAAGTAAGTACTGGATTTTAATCAATTATTACTTTCTTGGTACCTAGATTGCAATCAAACAGGTCATTTAAGATATACAAAAATGGTTGATAAATTTCTTATTTTAGAAACGGCCTTCATTAATAACAGTGTCAAATTAATACACGCGTAACCGAAATACAATACTCGTAATTACAAAATTTGTAATCAAAGCAAAGAAGCCACACACAAATATTGTTTGATATAAATAATCGTTTCAAGTTATTTCAATCAAATTGATGGAATTGTTTGCTGAACTTGCAAAAGTTGGCAATAAATTGTTTGGAAAATTATATGAGGTGAAAAACTTATTTTATTATTTTATGGATTTAATTATAAAGGCGATGTGATTTCCTTTGTCAAGCCAAGTGAGATAGTCTTTTTTTTGAGTCCCTGGTACAGTAATGGTGCAAAATCCAATTTTTAAATATTCTACGACTTACACACAACGCCATTAAGTCTCAAACTAAACAGAGCTTGTATTGTGAATGCTGTATGTGACAGCTGATAAACATACTTATATAGGTATTTCTAATTACATACATACTACAGGATAACTTACACCCAGACACAGAACAAATGATTGTTAAATTCTCTCTCTCTTACTGACTAAACCTAAACCGCCGTGTGATGTCTCCCGTTTTTGATTGGTGATGGCAATACGTTGCAATTCAATACGCAACGAACGCAAAAAAAAAGGCGCCGGGCACTTTCAAAGACCTAGACCTCACCGATGATGCTGAAAAATACTGGACGTATAAAATGTTAAAGAAACAAAATATAGAAGAACAAAAAAGCAGAGTGAGCAGAGTGAGCAAAAAAGCACACATTTATGTACAGACACATTTTCGCTTGTCTGGATTAGGTAGGCTGTTGACATTAACTATTGCTAAGCCCGTAATGTATTTACCAGTTTAGGCAATAAATATCCAAGTTTTAGTCTTTGTTCAGTACAAATATTAAAAGGACTATTTGCTAATTGGCCTGGGTTTTGGAATATTGATCCTACCAACAATCCTGGAGGTAGCTTGCTTGTAAAATGCTATGATATTGATAAAACATGATTTTAATTTAATTTTTGCTCTAAAAAAAAATACCTAAAATAATTAAAATATCGATCATTCTTAAATTTCTCGAATTAAATAGAAAAAAATCCACTCCCGCAACTTTAAGAAACTTTATCCTTGTGTCTCGGAGGTTTTCACAAAGAAACACCCAGACTCAGAACAAGTATTTGTGGATCGCATAAATCTTATCCAACGAGGGGATCTAACAGACACTTCCCGCACAGTGGTAATTAGCGTGGTGACCAAACCACTCGGTTACCCGTGCAGTCATAATGTATGTGGTAAGTACACCACACCATAACATTAAAATTTCCACTATTGCAAGCGTCTTGCAGCTGAATACAAGAACGATACATTGGTAAGTGACATTATAAAGTGACTCTTTGACTTCACATTCCACTCAACATTGGTGACATTTTGCTTTACCGTCGCTATACATTATTCATACATGGATGTAACACTGAAATGATAAATATTGAATACTATGATATAATATTGACTATTTCCTTGACTCCTTACGTTTGTATCAATAAATTATTTTTTTCTTAAGACAAAAAGTAGCCGTCGTCTTTTCTTGTAATTCAAGCTTAGAATGTTTTAGTAATACGGTCTAAAGTTAATTGGGTTGTGAGATAAAAAAGCAGGTATAATTAATGCAAAATTGCAGTATTCAGCATATATTTTTCAGGAAGCACGCTCAAATAGCTTGGGGAAGAATTTTTTTAACATTCTCAGCATTAATTTTTCTTCATTGTTTTTCCAATAGCTTCGGCAGTTTACAACCCAATCATTGTTTAATGAATATTAATTTCGCGTACACCTCAGCTAACAAAGTCGCACAAATATTAGCGAATGAAAAAGCTAAGAGCAATTTGCATAAAAATGCGGTCCCTTTAGGAGAGCAAAATCCAATCAATTGTAAATAGCCATTAGCCAATAGGCAACTCCAGGTTTGGCAAATATAAATATTACAGCAATGGGAGTAGAAAAAATATGTTCAGGATGGCAATAAGATTACAAATAATTATGTATATTTACGAAACAAAATGTTCTGGATTTTATTTACTTTGAAAGCTTAGACGAATACAAGTAGTTATAAGTTTATTTTGACTGGTAGCATGCATTTTTAAAAGAGTCTACCAAGATGCAAAATAACCGAAAAAACATAACGGTAAAATCATATAATTTATTTTTGACCTAGAAATTCAAATAAGATACTAGATGAATATATTATTATATTCTATAATATCTTAATAATTACTAATGATTTATTGGTATGTAAAGCTGCAAATATTAATATTTGTATTTTAATAAATAAATAGGCAATAGAAGATTAATATGTATTGTTTACTAAGCTGTTTCACTGCTTAATACTCTTGTATTTACTTGTTATTAATATCTTCCAGTATTGCAAACAATAAATTATTGATTTGAATAATAATCACTGTTTAGTATGGAAATGAAGTTTAATTATTTGCAGTAAATATTTGCTAAAATTTATAGAATCTGAAATAAAGACGTTACTCGTTTACATTTAAACTATTGGTTTGAGAAAATATTTTGATTTTTAATTCATTCTACTAATGTATTTACTACTATAATGTTTGGTTAGGCAAATAGGTTAGTAAGTTATAACATATTTTAATTAAATACAACTAGTAGGTAGAGAAGAAAATCGTATCCCAATCGAGGCTAAGACATTTTATTTTTCACATCACAAAAACTATTCATTTGTTTCAAAAATCACTTGATGCTTCAGCAAAATCCATGTTTATCGAGCTACAAGAATCTTGTGGCATGTAGATAACATTAACATGAGGACTTCAGTATGCAAAGTAAGCATTAATTCTGTCTGACAAAATTGATAGGTTTTTACATAAGGCATTAGTTCCGATGGTGGCCACGTGCCAAAAGATACCGTAAACACTATTCTTGAAACAAACATGGATATGATTTGTGTCCGACACCCACTCAAGAAAAATGCATGTTAGGTAAATCCAAGATTAAGTAAAAAAGTTACGTAAAACCTCTCTTAGAAAAAAATATTTGACGGGTCAATGAATGTAAGAAAAAAACATCAGTATTTTACTGTTTTTTTTTTTGTAACCTACTTCCGCACTAAGGAATTTAACTCTTTTATCGGGGGTGGTTTTACAGACATTCAATTCACACGCATAAACACAGAACAAGCATTTGCGGAACGCACAAATTCTTGTCCTACGCTGGGATCGAAGTAGTAATTGGCATATTGACTTATACCGCTCGGCTATCCGTGCAGTCAAGTATATTTTGCAGCCAAAAAATCGCAAGTAGAGCTAGTTCCACAAATCTTTGTCCAGTCCACCATCTAACATAGCTTATCGCGTCTAATTGGTTGTGGCCCGCTAAATACAAGTTCCGGTGTTGCAATCGAGTCGAAAGCAAGTGGCATTCCGACGCCTTTCACTGTTTACAAGAGAATCTCGTTTGCGATGACCGTAGACACTGGCCGCTGGTATCGGACGCTTTGTATTTATGTCGCCCTGGTACTCTTGACTATTAACCGATAAACCTAATAATAAAAGTACCGGTGAAATGGGATTTGGGTGATTAAAAAAGTTGGACTTTGAGTAATTTTGTTGGTATGCTTCGGTATTTGATTGGGAGGTTGTATTAAAGGAGTGCGCATAAAAATATGTAATTCTTAATTTGCCTCAGGCAATTTATAAAGGTCTTTGATAGTAATTGTAGACCCTGCTGGCAATGCGAAGAGTTAGGTCCAGTTATTGAAAATGTGTACCAAACTACTAAAAAGTAAAGAATATATATTATGCTTTAATAAAAAACGAGAATAATAATTATAGATGTCTACTCTTTTATTATTTCAAATTTAAACGAAAATAGATTAAAGTGATTAAATTATATGCACTCGTGTTTCAATATTTACATTTCATCTTAACTGTCACACACTGTTTTGTGTTTAAGCATTAGCATTTCTTTGCATCTCACCTCTCTTAAAATAACTGCATTATCAAACTAATCCACCAGATTCTTTCTCCATTCTATAAATATGCATAAATCATAAATTCCATATGAATACTAGTTGCATTTAAATTTATATTTCAACTGGTTTATCTAGGTGTGGGTAGAGTCGCTCTAGCGCATCTCACTTTCATTTTTTCTTATATCCGAGGTAATTAATTATATACGTATGCTACGTATAGTACTTACACCACGTATGTTACGTAATACGTGTAACATATTATTATATAGTCGTACTTATGATCGTTACTTTACCATTTCTATTTTAAGATAGAGTTTTAATGAGAATGTCTTGGTTTTATTTTATTTATTGTAGTAATGTAATTTTATTTATATTTTATTTGCGTATTAAGGAAGTCTAAATATTGGATAGGTGATTGCGGAAATACAATATTAATTTGTATTAGATCATTATACATTTGCGAATCTCAGAAAATATCCGTTGGAAAGCAAAAAAGTTAATTATAAATAAAGACAGATTGCTTACTTTTTAATTGATTCATCGTCATAAAAACCCTCTGATCTGAAAACACAACCTCTTTAACTCATAACCTCCAATAATGAATATATTAAAGCATCTAATCTTCAACGTAAGCATTATTAAACAACAGCGTTATTAAACTACTAAGTAGTTAAAAACTGGAATGAGCAAAATGGCCCATTTCGCTTCACGTTGAGATCTCAATTTTCTATGTATGAGGTAGGAAATGCTTTAGGAATTAAGTCCGTCGTCATAAGTTATTTTATTTGAACAGATTTTGTATATTATATTATAATATTCATTAAAACATTCAAAATTTTATGATTATCTAAATAATTATTGTCTTCAGTTTTAAGTTGTTGCAATCAAATTTAATAGAATCTGAAAACTCTTAATTTTTATTATTTATCGAAAAAAAAACCGTTTCATTCTACATACTATTTTGTTAATATATTAAGTGCATAACTGGTATAATTTTTTTTATGTTAGTAGCACTGGACTAAAGCAAAACTTTTTCTGAATATAAATTGAGCTACCGATTTGAATTGGCATGACGACTGCAAAAAGTGAGCTTTGTATAAAAAGGCTCTACATAATAAAGATAGAGTTTTTATGCTTCGTGTAATGTAATGTAATGGTTTAATTATTATTAAACACTCGCTCACACAGTGTAGTGTTTGAAAAATTCTTAATATAACCGTTTACATGTAAATATTGTTGATTATAAAATTCATTTCATTTTTGGGCATGTTTTGTCTTTTAGCATGATCTGATCTGTCTTCAACATATTCGACTATAAACCGTATATTTACACTACCTACATAAAACAAAGAAAGTGCACTTAAAGTGTTGTCATACACATAAAAGTCACACACACAAGTCATACAAGTCGATCAGGAGTCGCAACCGGAACAAATACAACATAACGAGAGTTGTATGACTAACATACACATCCGAGGACCTTCGAATATGTATGTATTTGTTTTTTGCAGTTTCCAATGGAAAATATTGTATTTGAAAGCCTCCTTTTTATTTCTGAATATGTTTATTTTGTTTTTCTGTTAGTTCAGTTGTTAGTAAATGTTTTTGGTCATTGTTTTTGGTTTATTGGTATAAGCAAATGTCATGATTACACTGAAACTTTTTCTTCTTCTAAAGAAAATAAGAAAGATTCCAACAGCTGGTAACATACCTTAGTGTTTACAGCAGTACTTGTAGAAGAAATAAGGTAAATGTAATAAATCAACTTTGTAGATTTATCTATAACACCCACGCGTACAACTTAGTACTTTTAGGATACAATATAAAACCTTTTGCATCTACTTACAGTTTAAAGAGATAGCATCAACAGAAAACTTAGGGACCTATCAATAGAACATTTTTTTTAACCATATTTACAAGCTCTACTTTTCATATCTGAAGGTAAAAACCGGAACGCCTAGTTTAAAAAAAATTGTTAAAACTTAGGCAGAATCACGAAAAATTTACAATGAAAGTGAGTACTTGCATTAACATATTTTCAAGACATGTTGATAGCCTACCAGCGTTTGTTAGAAGTAGTTTGTAATAGAGAGTTCGGTATATAGTAATTAAACTTGTAATTTTACTTTTGAAACCATATAAAACATGGTTAGTGGTCAATTTGCTATGTTCAGCGAAATGTACAATTTCGGCATCAAATTTTGAATTTTTTGTTTTTGCATTTTTTTTCTTTTGTCTGGTATATGTCAATTAATTGTTCTGGTATTTCCAAAGCGGATATCTTAAAATAATGATCTATGTAGAATTATTACAGCAATTTTAAGCTACTTAGTCATTTTAAGTTTTCTATTTTGTCATCATTGCAAATGTCAGAATAGTACAAAAAGTACCCTTTTTCAGACGTAGTTAGGTTAAAAAACTGAATGATGATAAATCAAATGAGCGAGCATAATGAGAGGTTTAATATCTTACTGAATACTGAAATTTTCGGTCACTGTGTTTGCCTAAAACTGTAACCTAAAGCCTTTAATATCATATTATGTCTCATCTTTACAAACTTGCCTTTTACTTTACATTTTAGACTACCTTCATAAAACGCAAGCGAAACGTAAAAGTTTTCATGAAATGAAAAATAAATTGCATTTTGAATAAAGGAAGATAAATGTTGGTAGGAAGACTAACGTTCCACGTTCCATATTGTCTTATATTACCTCGATTCGCAATCGCATAAAATCATAGAAGACAGTATTTCTTAAGGACTATAAATGTTTGGTAAGATCTATAGAGCCGTATCTACGAATTATGTATTTCCTACTGGGTGAGTTTTATAAAGCAACAGTTGTGCTGATTTAGTTCTTAGACGCCTGTTTATAGGTTTGTTATAAAAAGAGAACCCAATTGTCACTACGTTATTTTTTCTTAAAGATGATGAACGTATTGTTAGTGGTAAAATGACCCCCTTTTGTACCCGTTGAGTTATTACATATTTCACTATAACTGTAAATACAAACTTTGTAGTAGTAGTAGGTAAACTTTGTATTTTCGCTAAATGACCAGGAAGAATGTATTTTTTTTACATTTTGCAGATTAACTCTTACTATTTAATTGCAACGCAACACAATCACTAATTGACAAAATTTTCTTTTAAAGACTATTGGTCGGGAAACCCCCTAACGACATGTTTAAGGGGGAAAGTGAAAAACAAACAAAAAGGAATAGACAAGCGATACTTTATAAGATACTGTCTTTCAAAGACTTTCCCAAAAACTGACCACAGTCGCGTGATAAATTACACAAAAAATCGCGAGCCGTCCATTCTACATACTAATTATGTTGCGTAAGAGTAATCACTGAGAAAAGTTACGCATAACACGTTAGGGCTCACTTCCACTTAAGGAAAAGCGAGGTGAAGCTAATACAGGGACATAATTTTAAGCACTTTTTATTGTGTTGCGGTTTATTAAGAGACATTTTTACCAGTCAAACTAGCGTACGCCGATAGATATTTAGATTACTTATGTTTATTGTAAACATAAAATTGTTTCAAAAAGCTCGATCTAACATCAACTGCTTTCTAAATATTGACATAATTTCATCAGTAATCAGTAATTTATACTTACTTTAGTTTTCAATAAATCCAGATTCTATAGAATAGAATAGAATAGAATACTCTTTATTGTACATCATGGTCACAGCTATGGAAAAGTAAATTATAAACAGTAAGGGTACAATGGCGGTCTTATCGCTAATAGCGATATCTTCCAGACAACCTTTGAATGGACAGGAAAGAAGACGATATATAGAGGTAGATGATATATATATCTATAGCGTGATATATTGATTAAAATGTGTTATAATTTTGCACATTATAAAACTAACCCTATCAAGATAAATTAAAAAACAACCTAACTACCCTAACCTTTCTTAAAACTCATTTCTTTACCAAAAATGTAGAGCTGGTTAACAACGCGGTGGCGCGCGGTTGATAAACAACGCGGAAATCTATTTATTTGTTTACACGAATAAATTAATAGAAGCACTTCAATACAAATGAGGTGTATAAAGGTACTGCTACAAATATCAAAAACCTTCTTGGTACCAAACATCGCTCTCCACAGCTTCTCTCTCGCTAGCCAGCAAACCTCCCCGGCCCACCCTTCACAGTGTAAAGTTGTAGTAAGGTATCGGTGATCGCGCGCATGCGCAGTCGTATCCGGCGAGCGCAGCGCACCAGCTGCGCGGGAGTCGCGAGTGTTGTGTGCTAAACTAGACTAGGAAGTTTGAACCTTGTGTTAGGGATTTATAAGGTAAGTTTTTCTATATTTGTGTTTAAATATTTAGAAATAGTATAGTAGTTGGTGTTAGATAATATAGGAATATTGTTTTTTATTAAATTAGTTTTCGGTTTAAAAATTAAATATATTGGAGATAAAAAAATAATATTTTTCGTAAATTAATTTCAACTGTAGCGAATAAATATACTGAATGTGTGAAACTACAATTTCTGGTTAAAATTTATAAAATAAATATGATACAAAAAGGTCTTAAAATAAATAAAAACCTGCATCGTATTATAAAAAAAAATCTTAAAACGTCTTTATTTTAAGTGCCGTTAATTTATAACAAAACTTTCAAAAATATCGAAAGCTTTTCGAATAACTTGCAACAATAAGCATGTCACTTAACTATTCTGAATAAAAATTAAGAATTAACATAAACAAGTTTGAAATCTTTGATTCTGATAAAGGTCATTTCTACTCAGAACTAGTCAAAAGTAATCTAATTGAAACGAAAGTTTTCTGACTCAAAATAAAGATTTATTCAATGAAATTTGTGACTTACACTTAAAATGTTTTAGTGACAATAACTTGTTTTCTAATTGGACTTAATATAGTCAGAGTTCATTGAGAGAGCTAAAATTTCTACAATTATATTTTGATACTAAATAATGATCAATAGAATTTTGATTAGCTCTTAGCTTACGATAACTATTAAAGCAGTGGAAACAAGAAAGTCTTAAATTTTTATCTACTTCTTATTATTTTCTTTTTTATATTCTTCTTCTTAAAGTATCGATGAATGGCTATTATATTTTAGCTATGCTAAGAGCATTAAACATCAAACAAGTCGATATCACTTAAGAATCATCACATATCGCATCACTAGTTACACAGTGGTTCAAAAATATCTTAACAATATAAATACAGGTATTGAATAAAACTACCGTTTAAAAAACAATAGATCAATTAAGTAAAATGATTACTTGACCTTACTGTCTTAGCACACTTTCCACAACTCGTATTGTTTATGACAAGAGACGTAATTTTTTTTTCTAGCGGCCCTTCAAGTCAGTCTTATAGAGCTTCTTCTCTAACCAATGGTGAATATTCCATTAGTACCTACTGGTTAGAAGAAAAAATTGAAACTGATTATTTTTCGTGAATTTTTAAATTGAAAAGCTAAATTTTTTTGACATTGTCTCTTCTTCGGAGCACATATTTTAACTAAAGAATATTTTTACTATCATCGGTGTGTTTGCTATTTCTTCATTGAAAATTATCAATTTCTTGATTATTTTTGCTACAAACTAGCTCTTGATTTAAGTAAATCAGTTCTCATTCAAGCGAAGTATGATCGAGATATAAATTGTAAATGATGCTATTGATCTTGGTCTAACGAAGGCGCTTTCGAAAGTTACGAGAGCAAACATTTACATAATACATCTGTTATAGGTATCAATAATATTATTATACGGCTTTTTACACTAACTTTCACTTGTCTTAAAACGTGTAGCGGTTACGTTTTGTGATTAAGTAGGTTGAAATCAGGTGTTAATGTCCAATCTTTATGTTACGGGTTCCGTTTCATGAATTTTTATTGGGCTTGATGACAGCCGAGATAACATTAACAGTAATAAAGAAAATGAGTAGCCAAGGAACATATTTCCGAAACAAAAAGTTTAAGGAAGCTTTGTTCAATAGTCCTTATACAAAGTAAAATCCAACTGTGACTATAAAAAGGACCGGTGACCGAGTATTCGTTTATTTCAGTCTGACATATTTCCTTTTTCATAAAGACCTACTCTGACAAATCTCTTCCAGGCCTTTCCCTTTTTCAAAATCCATCCATCCATCCTTAATACGCAGTCCGTAAATGGCAAGCCAATTGAAAGTAAAGAGTACAAAAACAAATTGTAACAAAAACCAAACGAGTTTTAAGCCCACGTTCGTGACCTTACATTTCATATTTATTTTTGGAAAAGAAAGTGACTTACGAGAACACCTAATCCAGTTCGAGATTTACAAACGGGACGTAGTGTTGGATATTGGCTTGTTTCTTGTAAAAAAGGGTGGATATTTGACTAAAAAAATGTTTGACAAAATATACGGTGTACGTCCAATTTTGTACATTTGATTTGAAATGATTCTCGATTGAGACGTATTGCAGGATTTTAGAAAATAATTCCATAAGACACTGATTAAATAAAATAATAACGCATTTAAAAACACAATACTTAAGGCCCATTTGCAAGAATTTTCATTTCCATGCTTACTTTAAAAGTTAAATCATCAAATCAAAATTAATACATCAACGTAAAACTGACATCCATACTAATATTATAAATGCGAAAGTGTGTTTGTTTGTTTGTTCGTCTTTCACGTAAAAACGGCGCAAAGGATTGGCATGATTTTTTGTGTGGGGATAGTTGAAGGGCTGGAGAGTGACCTAGGCTATTTTTTTTTTTTAAATCAGCCCTATATGGTAAAAAATTACGATTAAAATATTTTTAAAGTTCACGTAACTGGTCTGACAGAAGCGAATCTTCACCATAGCGACCAAAATACTGTTGCTATGGTTTTATGTTTTGACATTCATATTGACAACTTATTTAGCATACAATCAAGCAATCAAAATAGCCGGGTCAGGAAATAGAGAGCTTCGCATTATTTTACTCCAAGTTCAAATTTCATTTCGACACACATTTTTTGAATTTATCTTTTAATAATTTTTGAGTACAAATTCAAATTTCAGTCGAGCATAAAATTTTCTTTTTTCCTATCATTTTTTGGTAGATCAAAAGTATTGTAAGAAGCCCTTGGGTTTTTTTTTAACATAATATTGTTTCTCAAAATTATGAGCTCTGAAAGTCTTATCCGATGTAGATGGAGCTGTGGATATTTACTGACATGACAGTAAACCAAATACCAACAAAATAAAATAGTTTGGACGGTAAATGATTTACTATGTTTTATGATCGAGCTGTTGACTGGAATATTATTGTGTGTGACGCGTGGTTTTGAAGATTTGATAGTACCTATGCACTACAAAATTGTGCACCAATTGCGATGGTATAGGGTAGTTGCATAAGTGAAAGTGTGTCGATATTCGATCATTCATGTCTATTAAATCTCGAGTACGAGTATGCCCCGTACGTGTACTCCCGCAAATAGTTTGTTACGTGTGGGTAGCATTAACCTTCTTCAGGCTCAGTTGGCTCGGGCTCGAACAACCAGAATTAGACCAATAACCAGGCATTTTTGGAAAGAAAACAAAATAGAAGATGGAGGTGCCTGGAATAATCTGCTGCACATACATACATCTACCAAATGGGGAGCGGTACCTGATGTTCTCCCAACACAGCACATAGCGCTCAACGAAATGTGTCGAATAATATCAGGCTTTTTAAAACCAACCCCGCTTAATAAGTTCTCCCTATGCTCTTCCTAACGTTAGAGGAGAAGTCGCATGCGCGCTCGAAAAACATGTCGAAGAACTACGTATGTCTTACCTCAGGGACATCTGCCGCCCGGAGGTACCTTGAAGTGGCCTGTTTGGAAAGCATTCAAATGTCTGAGAACTCAAGTAGGTCGCTGCAAACAAAAATTAGTAAATTTGACATGGCATACAAACCCCTCTAACATCCAGTGAGAATGCGGCATTTCTGTACAGGTGATGTCACACCACCTAGAGTGCCCAAAGTGTCCGCACATATTCTGCAATTCGGAGGATATAACATAATTCACCAATGATGCTGCAATTGGTGTTGCTAAATACTATGTACAATTGACACGAAAAGAGGAAGAAGAAGGTTTTTCTCATTAAACTTAAAAATGGAGAAGAAGCGACGCAACATGCTCCACAACCTAATTCAATACATTATTATTTGCAGTGTTTCAGCAATAAATTTAAACATAAAATTGTTGAATAAAAATCGTATTCGTAAATAAAGTATTCGTTTGCCGTAAGCGCGGTTAATTGGTGTGCCGTCATTGAATTCTGCGAAAAAGTGATGGAGCTCCAAGAAAAGAGCAACGGGAGGCCTCATCTCGCCACCGGATCCGTGCCCGAGCAAGGGATAGACGCAGGACCCAACTTGCTGCAAAGGCTTCTGCGCCCTGCCGCCGGCCCCGCTACCGTCGAGGCGATCCGGCCAGTACTCGACGACTGACTCGGGAGAAGACACGGCTCCCTGTCGTTCAGGGTGATACAGGTGCTGTCGGAGCACGGTTGCTTCGGCAAGTACCTGTACCGCATAGGCAGGGAGCCGGACGCTCGGTGCCACCACTGCGTCCAATGCGGGGAAGACACCGCGCAACACACGCTCGCCGAGTGTGCAGCTTGGGACGAGCAGCGCCGTGTCCTCACAAATGTAGTAGGAGGCGACCTGTCGCTGCCGGCCATAGTGCGTAGGATGGTCGGCGGCACAGAGTCGTGGGACGCGGTGGTGTCCTGCGAGGACGTGATGTCGCAGAAGCAGACTGCGGAACGGGAGAGGGAGATCTCCACTCCCTTCCCGGGCCGCAGAGAGTGCACCAGGCGCAGGGGAAGGGCGGATAACGTCCTTTTCCAGCCCCCCTAAATGGGTCCAGGGGCGTGGAACTTGGGGAAGTCCCCCCCCCCCCCGATTCGACGGACCCGAGACGGAGCTGTGGGTTGACGCCACGCGCCTCTGAGATGATGCACGGGGTGGTTAACACCTCACCACCCCGTGCACGAGGCGAGGCCCGGACGCACCGGGCCAGCACTAGCGCGGGGCTGCGGAAGAATCCGGATTCCCACGGCCCCGCGCGCAGATGCGAGATGACATCAGGGGTTTTTAGCCGGTAGGAGTCCGGCACGCCCCTCCGCCTCTCCCCAAGCGGAGGAAGTCCATGAGAATTTCCCCCCGAAAAAAAAATGTCCAACTTGCTCTCCTCCAACCACCGTAAATAGCCTACGGCAGTAGTCTTGGGGATGTCTACTGTACTGGATAAAGACAAAGATGGCTTCTTGATAAGCGATGGGGAAAACTGACTTCAAGCCAATGAAGAATATCCCTTTAAAAGAAAAGCTCCCCTGTCCGGGTTTGCTGTAGTTTGCGAAAGCGTTCCCGTGGCGGAGAAGCACTCCGCCGGTTTTAGCCTGTAAGAGTACGACACACCCCTTTACCTTCACCCGTTTTCAAATCCAGTCAATCCAAGTTGTCAAATCAGTACAAGATAGATGGTGGCCACAACAAAAATACAATAAATGACCCTTCATCATGTGAAGGTTGCACTAACCATTAAAACTAGCAGTGTTAACAATCAAATATGTTTGTAAGACTACAGGTTATGAATAGAAAGTTAAGATATAATTTTGGAACAGAACTGGATTAAGGAGCTTGCATTTTAAACATTATTTAGCTTTACTTTTTGTACAGCACTTCACATCTTCCATATCACGCAGACAAAGTCGCGGGTAACAGCTAGTACTGACATAATAATAAGCAACAGTTGTCAGCTCTGTATTCAAACATAACTTCCATTAACGTTATAAACAACGAAACTAAAACCAAAATATTTATTGGATAAAGTAACTTTTGCCCAAGTTCCGGACTAAAGTCAAGAGCTAGGTTATCTGATTTTATATCTACTTACTCTTTTGTTTCAACTAAACTTCTTCAAGATATAACAATAAATATTCCGGCAACTTGATGCTACCCAAGTTTTAAGTCTTTGATAAACTTTTGGGGTGAACGTACAGCTGCTAATTTTCTTCAACGACTTTTTGAGGGCGAAAAAATTCTTTAAGATGATTCTAAATCTTTTTTATTAAACGGCTTACAGGATGCTTGTGGTACAACAACGTGATATAACGTCGCAAGTATTTTTTAAAGGGAAGAATTTACAGATTAAGCGTTACTTTGCCTACATTAACTTTTTCTGTAAGTGTTTTTGATTGAAGATTTAACTTTCTTTTTTGACTTCGCCTTAGTCTACGTCCTAGATCCGAGTTTCAAATCGAAAGCCAGTTTTGAATTTAATGTTTCTATAATTTGCTAAACGGATATTCCACTCCTCGAATTCTGTCTAGCTTTTAGACTTTTCTCTAATTATGCAGTTTGTAAACAAACAATCAGACAGATTCATCTCGTTCATTTTCTTGGAGATTACCATTGAGCCATACAGCCACGTTTAAAATGATGTGAAAGCGCTTAAGACCCTAAGGAATACCTACTCGTATTAACTTCAAATAGATTGTGTTTTGTTTCTGAATATACAATCTTAATCTTTAGATTTCAAATCGAAATATTTCACTTCTTTTGTAAGACATTTATTTTACAAATTTCCTCTAACATTTCGATGTCTAATAGAAGCTGTTATAATAGATATAATTTAGTCATCACTTCCAATAGTTCTATTGAATATTCCTCCTTGCATTTCATATAAGACAGCCATTAAAGTCATCGCTGACGTTAATATTATATTAAAACCTCGAACACTATTACTCAAAACGAAAGTTAACCCTTGTCATGTAACTTGAAGCATGAAAGTTTGTGTATTCATCACCTGTCGAGGATCTGAACCCTCACTATGAACTCAAGCAATCAAAGTAGGACGGTTGTTCTGTGTGCGAGTGAGACACGGCTATAGGAAATGTAGAGCGTCGTCTCTTTCTGTTGCGCCTTCAATGGTATTAATTCTGATTTTAATGGTTTATGGTACAGGTATTGTTCCGTCTCTTTGATCAATATTTGAGTGATTGGATGTAATGCTAGGAAGTTTCTGTACCACGTGTTGCAGTGTACCTGATTTGCATTGGAAACAGTTGAGCTGTTGTGTGTTGTATCCAATTATCCTTGTTTATGCTGCGAACAAACTTGCTGAAACCGTTTGTTCAATGTTGTTGTCAATTTTGGTTTTGATCTCAGATTTATTTTACTAGTAGAGGATTATTTGCGATATAATTATCTTAATATCATAAATGTGAAAGTATGTGTATGGATGGATGTTTGTTACTTTTTCATGCTTAAATGGCTAAAGCAATTTGGGCAAAATTTGGTGTGAAGTTAGCTAACCCTAGGTTAACATACATTGGTCATTTTTTGCTGCCATGACCGACATGACCGATTTTTGTCGATATTAATATTTTCGTATACGTCTTTTACCTATACAATGTAAAACTTGCATTCAATTTTGCATTTGCTTTGATTTTTCGAAACAGTGCGTAAATTACCCTAAAATTTAATTCTTCTAGCAATGACAGATTCAGATGTAAAGATTTTGCAGTAGAAAGCTTGCTCCCCACTTCAATATATTCATATTAATTTTCAAAGCATTAGAGAGTTTGATTTGCAACCTAATACTGCATAGCATTTAATATATTCGAATAATTATCGGCTGATATTTTATTGCGTTTCGGCGTCACACTTACGACGCTCTGGATGTATCTGTATTTTTGGAGAAAGTTGTTTTTTTAATTAAATACTAACACCTGCAGGATACAGTAATGTTAGAGTAAAATATGAAAATACTTACAAATGTTTTATTTATGACTTCAGCTTAGGTTTGACTGGTTCAAAAAATAAGAAAATGGGCGAGTAAGTTACGTAAAAGGAAAAACGTCAATCAATATTTTTATCACCTCATAATCTTAATAATAAATAAAAAACTGTGTTTAAAGCTTTGCCCTTTCCTTAAACTTATTAAATAAGTCTTAACTACACCTCAATCTTCATAAATCCCTTCGATCGATTCCGTCGACATTCGTTTTCTCGGAAATAATTTAAGAAAGTAGTACATTCATTATAACGTTCCCTACAGGTAGATATGGCATAACTTAATCTTTTCAATATTGTTAACACTAGTGCACACTGGATTAATTGCAAGGTCCGTATTTTCTTTTTATAAAATACTAACTTTTTTGTGCGGTTTTGCCCGTGTGTGTCAGTTTTAGCTGATAATCGTTGACCTCCTTTTTCCAAATCGAGTAGAAATTTTAAGGAGCCAGCTAACTCCATACTTAATTTTATCTAAATTTGTTTAGCCGTTTAGGTGTGAAAGAGTAATAATCCATCCCTCCTCAGATACTTTCGCGTTTATAATATAAGTAGGATGATACTAGCCTATGTACTATTACGTTCCACTGCTGCACAGGCCTCTTCCAATGTAGAAGTTTGAGCATTGAGCAATATCAGATTCGATTACAAGGAATTTTGTTTCTTATTTATTTTGTTACATATTTGATGGATTTTTAGACAAAATTGTTGAGCCTTTTTCTTAAGAAATACAATACAAAAAACTACGAGTGTAAGCCAAACACGTGTGATCGTCTCAAGAGCCTTTTTCATATGAATTTTCATTGGAATCGGTTATGTTGAATCGTAGAATGTCGCATGAAAAAAAGACGAAGATGTTTTTTATTTCTAAGTATTCAGTTTACGGTTCAATGATACACAGTATGATTCTTAAACAGCCTTTACCAGAAGTAATGATTACATCCTAGTAGATATATTGACGATCAATTGTGTACGTGTAATATCCTAGGTACCTAACCATCCAGATCAATTTAACGTCAAAAAAATTCATTGACAACCCTTTTTCTCGCCTTTTTATATTTTAGACATAAAAGGCTTATTGAATGTCAGACAGATCGTATAAATAAAGCAATTAAGTATTTTTCTCTCTTACCCATATATTTCAAAGCTTACGGTTGCCGACCCTTTTTTTTGTAATGGCCTTTGGCCTTGACCTTCTTTTTCATTTCATCGTATCAATAAATTGTCTAGGAAAAGGACTACTAATGTAAACAGGTTTTCAAAATGCTAAAAGATTAATTTTATTTCTACCTTCAATTTTATTCACCTATTTTCAAACAGTACAGGTTTAAATGGCAATCAACATTACTGCAAAAATATCATTATTCAATAAGAAATAATTCTTTAATATCAAACACATGCATTGTAGACTCCGCCTTATGTCTGTCGAACTCCAAGAGAACGGTTGCTTAACGCGGAACACTTACATCTCAAAACGGTACGTGATTCAGCATATGTTGCTCTCCTTTTCCAGTCCATACTAATGCAACCGCTGTCTCTCTCTGACATTTCACTTTCTCCGCAGTGACCATCGACATAGGAAGTGACAATGAATGACCACCATCAGTTACACGATCAGTTTTTGTTCTAAAAAGTATTACGAAATAAGGAACTTTATGGAACCTTAACGACGTCGAAATAAGGTTAAGTTCCGCTTAGCAATAAGCTTGTAGATACGCTAAAACACATTAATGTAAATTTGAGAGAGATGTAATTGTTTATAGTAATAATAGGAAGTGATTTAGTAGGTAATTGCATGCTCATAATAATATCAATTAATTAAATAATAGAAGAAAACGAACACGTTGTAATTGACGATGAAATTGAGATAATTAAAATTACATAACCAAGCCAAGTAATAAAGCAGCTTGTTTAATATACATTAAGAGAATCTGAGAGAGGTAAACAATTATTATTATCTTTTGAAGATTTATGATCTTAGAAAAGCAAAGTAACTTTCCTAACGATATCAGGAAAGATACTAGAAATGGGTAACTTTTGAATGATATATTTGGACATGAATAATTCAATGGGTTTCTTGCTATTGTTATCCAAAAGAAGAGCTAAGTCTGTAGTATTTTCTAATCAAATATGAATCAAAACTCGTCTGTATGCAGCAAAAGAAAGACATATAAAAACAGTTATTTATGTATTTCTTGTGGATATCTAGAAGGATCACGTATATAAAATGTATTTTCTGCAAAAGAAACAAGGGTACGAAAAACAAAACAAAACCTCTATGAAATATGCTTTGTAGTAGGATTTTCCTTATGGTCTTTTATGGTTATAATGTTTGTTTCAGTTTTTAAACGTGCTTAAACAGACCCGGATTACATTTTAAATACCGCCCCAGAGCGTAGGAATGATCAACTTATAGAAAAGGAAACCAGTGAATGCCGAAAATGTATGACCTTGGTTCTTGTTTTATGATTAACACTATTTAAAAAAAATCAAGTTAGAAAACTGGTAGATATTTTAAAACACCGATCGTATATTCATGAATACACGGGAGCGATATTTTGAATTGTGGCCGCACTTTGCCAAATCTTTGTATTTTTCTCAAATCGTATCATGTTTCAAATATTTATCTAGAGAGTAGGTTCTGTTGTGGACGTGTTTGTTTTCTTTAAGTTTCTTTTTATTAGTATCTACGTTACTATCACCAGTTCATTTAACACACAATTTATCGAAAACAATTTCGTTTTATTATGTCGAACCTTCGTCAAATCCAACATTTCAACGAAATTATTTTTTTAATCTTTTGCAAGTTCAGTTTTGTTTGATTTAACAACCATACTTTCATTATCCTTTTCGTTAGCGATGTCAAGACAAGCCATCAGTTGACTGTCATCATCATCAATATTCGACTCGTCAATTGTTCATCAGTTTCATGTCATGTCATTGACTTCATACTGTCATTGACATGTATCTTCTTAATTCCAATATTTAAGAAATCATCTATGGTTTCCAAATCAGACATGTCTTTGTTAAAATTCATGTTTATCCGTATTCGTCAAACAAAGGTCACGTTTGTAGCTTTCTTGGTTGTACATCTTTTTGTATTGTATACATATCTATTTTCATTATTCTCTGGTCAAATATGCAAAGTCACGATATTCTTGGTTTATCGTACGATTGTTCGAAGAGAACTGCAAAATTTTGCGCGATTGTTCAAAAGAATAGAAAGCTCTTTTTGTTGTTTCTGACAGACAGCTTAGTTGTTTGACTTAGGAGTAAAATTATTGAAAGATATTTGTAAAATCAAGTCTTAAGAAAGTAAAATCTCTGGTTTGAATTTTGGTTCAGCTCTGAATAAGAATACCCAAAAACTTTGAAATACAAGTAAGCCACCAAAATATTGGATAACATAACAAACCTTAAAATATGCTGATAACCTTCTGAATGTCGTTGGTTATACAATAAAGTACTATAGTCGATACAACTTTCATCTCAAAGTTTTCCTCGTAAAACACATTAAAATGTATGTGACCTAAATACCTAACATGGCTTGAAATATGGCTTCCGATAAGCATTAAAGCTTATGGTTTATAGTTTAGTAACCAGCGTAAAATGAGATTTCTTGAATACATCTATTGGTTCACAATTCATTCAAACTAGTAAGAGGAGCGACATTGATACGCGAATCTCGACCTTACGGCGCTAGAAATAGAAGTGTCGTTGAAGACAGAATTGACGTTAAAGTAGTTGATTATTCTACACTTTCTATCACAGTTGATTAACGAATTTCGGATTGACTTGTTAAATAATTTGGTAACTTTGCTAATAGAGACATGTAAATTAATGATCATGTCAAATCGCTTAGATAAATAGATTCTTTAAATAAAAGGTTACGAACGAATGTGGGAAAATTATAGTTTAAGAGCTTGAACTAGTATATGAAAGATAATAGAGAGGCAAAAATTCTATCGTTTTCTTGTCATTTGAATCAAGTGTTTCTTGGTTTAAGTTTTTTTGACTGTTACTTGTAACAACAAGTGGGTCTCTATTCTGGATACATATTTCTTAGCAAACCGTCGAATCTCAAGTGATGTTAATCCTTCCTCCAGTTTCAAAAATACGCTTAAAATACCTTTGACTTCAGTAGCGTTTTTATTACAAGAAAATAAGGTTCACTTTTGTACCGCACACGTGGTTGAAATATTTGCCTAAAAATTGCAAGTTTGGTCGTATGAAATCCGAATTTTATGTTGCGTTTATTTAATATGTGCAGTAGTAAATCTGCCTGACGCATCAAAGGATTATATTGAATACTCGGAAACGTAGATGGATTTTCAATAGGCCTAGTTCGGCTTTTAGTTTTCCCAATATATAGTACTAGAAATTTAGGGTTACAATTTATGATGATTTAATATGAGATGATGAAATGATTTATGATATGTGCTGTATTAGATTGTATTATTTATTATACTGTATAGTAATACGTAACACTAGATATTTCGTTCTGTGTAGGTAAACAGTTTTTTGTAAAAATTTAAATTAATATTCTGTAACTGTGATACCGACATAGTTTTTGAAATTAATTTTAATTCTAATAGTTTCTTTTAAACAAGCAAATGAAAGTATATAGTCGAATTGAGAAACGCCTTCCTTTTTTGAAGTTGGTTAAAACTGACACTATGTATAAAATATCCATATCATTGCGAACATGTTAGATGCCACATGTTTTATTATAACATACATTTCTTACACGAGTGTCATTTATTTCCCGAATCGGCAAATAAACATGACTTAGTGAAAATAATACATTTCCCATTTTCCTATTACGAGGTGACACAAAAACAATGGTTACTATTTCACAGTTTCAGCACGTGTACAATGTACATTTATTTGAAGTAGATTGAAATACTGTTTGTCGACAGCTGATAAAGGAATTTGTGTGAATCTGTAAAAAATATCCAAACGTAGTTTTTTTATGACGAAAATAGAGTGCTGAATTTGCTTGAAGAAAATTATGAGGAGATCTTGGCGGCTTTAAGAGTCAAAAATGGTAGAAATAAAACTTGACTATGGGATTTAAATATTATTATAAACTATTGAAGTCACAGATCCTCAGTACCAGTAGAAGACAAACTCTCTTTTCTTTGTTTCCATTTCTGTGTGAAAACTGAAAATAAAAAACTACACTTAAACCTTTTAAATGAATAAACTTTGGCTATATATCTAGCTAACCGTGGTAATACTGAAACACACAATAAAATTAACCTGTTGGCTATTTAAGACGTGAATTGAAAAGAATAACTGAACACCAGACCTTATGTCAATGTGTTAAAGTTTATTTTTGTATCACAAAAGGTTAACCTTACATACTTTAAAAAGGCTTACCTAGCTAAACTCCAAAAGCCCTAATTTATTGTATAGCTCATGTTTAGATAAAAACCCCTTTTGTTTTTAATAACTTGGGACTATTTTACACAAAAGTGATATATCAATTTTATTTACACAACATTGAACCTTAACAAAATACCTCTTTTTATCTGGGCATTTAAAATAATAATTCTGTACCCTCAAGTACTGTAAAAGGTTCTATAAACGTCGATATAAAATCTCTTTGGTTTTAACCGTTTAAAGAGTTTTGTAATTTCAGTTTTGGTTTATAAACGTTTTTGTCTTTTTTGTGTGTCACGATTTTGTTGATAGCCAGTGTTTTCAAATTCCAATATATTTTTCACACGTGCCGTTGTGTTCAATCAAACTATTGATATTGTATCCTTTTGTTGGTTTTTCACGTTATTAACCTATTGTTTCATCGTGTTGATTCACTAACGTGGTGAGGTTGAGTTTCGAAGTTATGTATAGAGTAAAAGAAAGAATACATAGACATTTTTGTAATTAATGCTTGACGTTGAGTAAGCTACTATTAAATACTTGAAGTTCAAATTTCTTTGAAAAATTTTCATATTCTGAGTACTACGTGCTTATTTTCCTCGTATTCAACAACTCGATTTTTTTCTCTGTAAAACAAAATCTCTACCTTACTTGTTCAGCTGATAATATTTGTCAAGCAAATAAATACAGTTACCCAGTCCAAAGGCAAATCCACGAAAATGAAGTTCCACGTATCCCTTTACAAATACGAATATTTGCGAAGTGTGAACACCGGTCCACAATACATCAATATTGTATTGTTTATCTAAAAGACTTTGTGAACTCATTGTCAAACGATTTTCTGCTTCAGTGCTTAAATGTTTAGAGTGGCAGATGCGGGCTGGCACGTGTAAGGAAATTAATGTTGAAACGAACTAGTTTTATTGACATTTTTGTAGGAGAAAGTATTGTGGTCTTTTTTCCCAGTTATTTTATGTGCCTAGAATTAAAAATTATAGTACTGTATACAGACAATATTACATACTTAATATCAATACAGTACTACAGAAAAAACGATTTACTGAGACCCACCTACACAAAAAAAAAAACAGTTTCTGAACAAAAAAAAATTGATTAGTCAAATATTTTATTAGAAGTACTGCTTTAGGAAGACATTAACAAAAACTTATCTAAGTAACTTATCTTAAAACATGAGTATCATAAAATTTTAACTTAAACAGATTCTTTATAAAACTGAAAGAATATCAAATTATGCATTGTCATGCGCGGTTTACTGAAGGCTGTTTTTTTCAGCAAACAAATTAGTTATCCTTAGTTAGGCCATGTTTCTTTTGATTGATGGATTAGCGAAATTGAATGGTTGTCAAAATCAGCATTTCTTTTAGGCAGTGTTAATTATGTATTAGACTTGCTTGTAATTAAATTAAGAGGCTTTATATGATGTTTTGTAATATTGTAATTTTGTGGAAAATATTTTTGATGAAGTCAAAAAAAAGTTTTTATTTAATAAAATAATAAATAAATAAGGACGGATAAATAAGGACTTTTATTAGGACTCAAATTAGAATATCTGTAGTTAAGGTTATTGTGAAGGCTTGTTTTATTTCAATCAGTAGCTATTTATGATTAAATTTGTATAGTATTGAAAAACGTGACTTAATTCAAAAAGGGACTTGGTCAAGTTTAGTCATAACTTGTCCTATCCTGCTAATGTTCTAAACGTAAAAGTTTGTAAGTATGTATGGATGGATAGACGTTTGTTACTCTTTGGAGTTAGATGACACCCTGGATAGCTGGTACTCGGAAAGTAAACTATGTGTTGAGGTTTTTTTGGCGGAATACGTCACACGGGTAGTATTTTTACAGCTAACCGAAATTCGCGCACAGCCGCGGGCATCAGCTAGTTCCCTACTAAAGTCAAAATTGAACGGAAAATATAAGTAGGTATAACATCCGAAAAACAATATAACATGAAGAGCTACAAGATATCTGTTCATATCATCTTATGGCCGAAGAGGCAAATTTTGCCAACAATCACACCATCTGCCAAGACCCCATAGCCATACACTTTCGCCCAGAAAGCCGTAAGATGCCACTGAAGTGCCAGCTAATGGGTGACCTGAATAAATTCTTATGGTTATTGACCATGAGCATTTCTCCCATCACGGGAATCCACAATGTGTTATAACGATAATTTCCGCGTGGCCGCATTTCGGCAATGACCTATCGCAATGTTCACTGGCTTTCTGCACACGAGATATTTGTAGGCATTAGTGTGGATCTGCAAAACAAAGGCTCGCAATCTTGGATCCAGTGAACCACTGATTAATATTGACGGGAACAGAAATTACAGTATAATATAATTCTTAGCTATTTTCGGTATCTTATTTAGGTTGTATGAATTGATTAACATAATTTAATGTTCTTGCGTATTTGTATTACAATTTCGCTTTCTCGTCATACGTCATAAACCTATTTTTTGTTATCTCTACACCAACCTATGGCTGACTGCTTATTATTAATAAATAATAGAAAATAATTATTTCCCAAAAAGAAAAACAAATAATCGTGCTCATCACACAAACATTTGTCCTGGGTGGAAATTGAACCCACGAATTCCGGTATAACAGTCAGGGCCACTAACCACTAGACCAATAGGCACGTCAATGATGGATGGAAGATATACTATAGGTTTTAATCTCCGTGCAGTCATGTACATTCATTTGTCGTCTGCCGCTCCTCAAATTGTAAACATAACATTATGTACACTTAAAGCAAATGTTCACGCGTCGGCATTAATTTGAAGTACTCTCTGATTGCTTTCATTATTCATGCGCATGCCTGCTTCGACATACTGACTCGGATTACGCATGCTTGTTCATTCATTCTAAATATTCTGAATGGCGAATTAAAATATACATTCTTATTGTATTTGTAATGGAAATCATCATTGTCAAGCGTGTGAAGTTTGTCGGAAAATTGTAAGTGGGTATTCCACCCACTTACCTTTTTTGACTACTTTGATAAGCACTATGATTTCATTGTTAGGAAAACCTAAAGCTGTTTATGTAAACAATGCCCGCGACTTCGTTCGCGGATTTGATAATATTTTCTGAAATAAAAGGTTTTTTTTTATATAAAAGTAGCCTAAGTTACTTCTTTTGACATCAGCTACCTGCTGAAAAACGTCAAGCCTTATCAAAGAATAACGGAAACAAACTAACAGACGGATAAAAAAATAAAAATAAATTTTATTCAGGTGTATGTACTCTATAAAGTTTTGATTCCTTACCTAGTAAAAATTGTTATTTCGATACTGCAAACTGGACCTCCAATTTTATTTACATGTATAAAAATTACGACACAAAATTTCAGCTACACCATTTTCAACCTTTCAACGGCACAAAGTCAAATTAACATAGTTATAATATTGAGCTACCTGTAACAACAACCCGTTAAAAAATTCGAAACCAACATTCGTCAAACACAACTCTGGATTCATTTCAAAACAACAAAAAGCCTATTTGATTCGACATTCGTGCAAACAAACTTGTTTAGTATTTGCGAACAAACTAATTCAAACTAACGCTATTTTCATTTGTTTCAGACAGCCTACAAAAACCAAAATGGCGGATATCATTATGAATTCTACGCAGAGCGTGCTGAAGGAAACTTACGACTATTATCTATGGACTTTATCACTATCAGGTAAGTTGTTTACAAAATTAAATTACACGTAAATCAATAGAACACCTACAGATATCTAAAATCCTATGAACAAGACCCTCATTTAAGCGAGGTGTCCCCCAAGGAATCGATTGACTATCTTGGCCCCTTACGACAGGTCAGAAACAAAATTAATTCCTATCAAAATACATCCACTTTGTACTACCCGGAACAGATTATGATCAATAGGAAACTGTAGGCGAAATGCGTGTGTAGGTTGCTTCCTTTGAATAATGCAGGCTACATTTACCCGAACATAAATAATGGGAATCCCGGAACAAATGGATAGCCATCGAGTGAGGGAGAACATTAATGCACCTAAATTTTTTTTTGTGGGTTTAAAACGAATGGTTTGTTTACCTAAGCCTTAGTGAACAAGTTGTTAATTAGTCTCATGACAGCAACTGCCAATGGACTGTACAGGTAAATGCCAATTAGACCTGCTTTTTGCAAAATTCCCGGAAAAAATGATTGGTATGTTGTTTGTTCGGATTTTGCATGGATTTGTTCATTAAATACGTGAAAAATACACTAGTGAAAAAGAACTGTTACATTTACTCAGTATAATTATGGGTAAATTATTTTCATTCCCGCCCTTATTCGAGTGTTAGATTAGTGCTTTGATCAGTGAAAGAGTATTTACAAAATTATTTTTTATTTGATTCTGTTCAAATGAACACCGTGGTAGTTAAGATCTAATAGATAAATCAGTAGTTTTATATCTGTCATATAAACTTTACGCGTTCATAAGCAGGGTCCTAAAACAAACTACTGTGCATCATGTTATCACAATGCGATCTGAGGGTAAACATACAACCAATAAAAACTTCAGCATTTATTTATATGCGTCGTGAATCGATCCTAAAAGAGATTGATGGGAATACGAGAATTTATGACTGAGATATTACGTAGCTGTCGCTCCGGGGAACAAAATATCCCATACATTGTAGATTGAAGGAAAACAAGGAGAGATGATGGAAAGTGTAATACGATGATGGGAATAAAAGTCAAATATTCAAAAACAAATTCTTGTTGGACGTAAGATGTGTAGAAAGTTACTTTGGTGATTTTTGTTCGAAAGAGTTTCATTATCAATAAGGTTTTATGATCCATTTTATGAGACTCGCAGTTTTTCGCGCACTTTTCCTGGTTTCGGGACAATTGAGTGAAACAAAATCAGATTCATTGCGGATTAGATCAATTTTATTTTAATCGGATCCCTTATTTTGCTCGACATGAAAATTTTGCATGTTTTCTCTTTTTTATGTTACCTTTGTAAAATACATAGTTGACATTTGCACTGCTCTTGATCGACTTCTGAAAAAAATGTCTTTGAAAAGGCATTTGTAAATAGTATGTTTATGTTCCATTAGTTTGACATAAAATAACGTTTACATACGAAAATAAGGGCTCACGTGAAACTGTATATGTTTTTCTTTTATTGCTTTACAGAATTATTTAGCTAAACCTATTTAATTTATAACTGTAAATAAAATAAAAATACATGCTGTACCGTATTTGTCAATTAGAATAAAAAAAACACATACGATTTGAAAAAGTTAAAAGGTTCTGGAAAATTATTACGAATACGTTAAAACCTCGCTCAAATCTCTACAAAACATTCTCTTGTTTTTATCAAACTTTACTTAAAATCCGTTTTCCTTGTTACAGATAACAGGACAAAGGGCTGGCCTCTCGTGGACTCTCCAGCGCCAACCGTCTTCTACACCTTAATGTACCTCTTCATCGTGTGGATAGGACCAAAAATGATGAAGAACAGGAGACCATTCCAGTTGACCTGGCTGCTAGTACCTTATAATCTGGCCATGGCCGCCCTGAACGCGTATATTGCGTTAAGATTACTGACAGCATCCTTCAGGTTAAGATATTCCTACATCTGTGAACCTTGCCGGCAGAAGTATGATCCTGATGAATTGCAAGTAAGTGAGACTGGACCTCCATGTTAAAAACAGTTATTTGGGATGAGAAGGACTGGTGTGATAAAGAGAGACAATTTTTGAAATTGTTCAGGAAAAACCTAGTGAAATATGCCACAAAAATATGAAAGATGTTATCATTAAAAATGTGCACATGCGGCACACAAAAAACCTCTCTATTTACTGTGGTCCTATTCATTCCTTTTAACGGTTTTCACATCTCTTTTTCATATTCAATGCTATTTCAAATTTTGTCACTGCCTACTATAAAACAAAGTTTAAAAGTCGCACGACACATTTATCTCTGAATAAAATACTTATTTTTCGATAAAAAAATTAAATACAATTTTTTTTTGTAAATGGCCCGGTAGGTACTAATTCAATTGTCGAGCAATAAAACACAGAACGAAATGTTGCTATTACTTTTTTTTTATATTTCTTCATTAAAACAGTATTTACCCAAACTAGACTTAAAAATATACCGTGCGAAAATACGCAAATACTCTGTGAAAATATTTTACAAGCAATAAAATTACACAAACATTATGGAAATGATTGTGAGGAAAAACCGTTGAGAACCGGTCAACCGTTAAAATTTGCCCTTTCACCTACATTTCATTGTGCTTTAAGTGCTCGTATAAATACTTGTGCATAATTACACAGAGTAACCTACAGAAGTCTAAAGTTTTAGGCTTACTGTGTTTCTAGGCGCATGAAATCTTTGAGGAATTTTCATAGGTACATTGGCTGCACGCCGATTATCATACGGCACCGTCTGACCGCACGGTCAGTACTTAGTGTATTTAAAGCTAAGGCTTACTGTGAAACAGTCGTAAATCACAATCTTTAGTATGAAACAGTCATAATGTATACTAGCTGTGCTGGGCAGTTTGATTCTCATTGTTTTTCTCAAAAATTAAGTGACAATGTCTATTGATTACTTGAAATTGATCTTTCCAGGACAAAAAACTTCTTTTAAATCCTACTGGTAGTTTAACGATATATGCGTCCAAAAACCTCTCTTTATCATCTGAATAGCGATGGTAGTATTTAAGTGTGTTGACTTTAAATCATGCGTTAGTTTCACTACAAAACGAACGACAACAGAGTAATTTTGTTCAACAAACATTTTCAGTTCTCACTGTGCCAAGGTTTATTTGCAATTTATGTCTGAGATGCAAAAGGCTGTGTTTATATCTTGTTCCCCTCTTCCGAGATGGTATGGGAAACCTTGACATATATTTGCTGAACGAGGAAAAATTGGTGTGATATTAATTCCATGCACGTGAGGCATGATATGTAAAACGGATCTTAGTACATGAGAAGCATGCCTGGCAAAATTCTTTCATTAAATTTTGTAAGTGGTCCGCTAGAATTTCTGCGAGCGAAAATTTTTCCTCATGAATTTCTGTTCGTTGAACACTTACACATTCGTGTTGGGAATCAGATTAGGTTTGTTCAAAATTTTAATTTGTGGTCCCAAACTTCGTGATCAAGTATCAAAATCGCTCAAATTAACTTTTCTTCGTTACAGATAGCAGACGCGGTGTGGTGGTACTACTTCTCGAAGCTTCTAGAATTCTGCGACACATTCTTCTTTATCTTGAGGAAGAAAGATGAGCAACTGACCTTCTTACACGTGTACCATCACTCTACAATGTTCAGTTTCTGGTGGATTGGAATCAAATGGGTGCCTAGTGGATCCAGTAAGTTGCATTTTTATACTATAGTTTACCAGTCTTAGAAGTTTGCCCAAAATTTTAATAGTCATTGTTGGTTCGATACCCGTTACAATTGATACTACTAGTCTAGTTTAATCTGGTAACTTACATAACCCTTGCTAATCTGAGTCTAGGCCCTACTAATATGAGTCTACGCATGTCTCCACTACCCGAAAATTTTAGTCCCTAAACAATTAGCACCTATTAGCACTTATCGCTTTAGGTTCACATACCCAAAGCGAATGCGAAACGATGAGTAGGGCCCGAGTATAACTGCCCTATTCAAGGCACTAAGTGATGTTCTCAAATGTCTCTTTATCTCAACAATCAATTTGACAGTGATGAAGAGAGCAAAACACTTGCAGGTGACTTTTTGCTCAGTATCATTCTTGACTACAGCTGTAAAGCTTTTGAAGATTGGTTTTCCTAAACATCTACCAAATATCAAACAAGTTTCAGACATAAAGTTAATCATAATTTCTTCGCAGTAAAGTTGCAAATCGAAAAAACTTTGATGACAGGTCGGTTTCGTAAGCGGTTGCGTGAATCCGAATAACAAGCAGACGTGTGTCAGTGCAAAAGTTATATTAAGTTGAAGTTCCGTAGATTTGTGACATGA
The DNA here is from genome assembly GCA_941860345.1 of Chrysodeixis includens. Taxonomy (NCBI): domain Eukaryota; kingdom Metazoa; phylum Arthropoda; class Insecta; order Lepidoptera; family Noctuidae; genus Chrysodeixis; species Chrysodeixis includens. Next base: position 1,566,439 of record OW796099.1, on the reverse strand, counting down.
TATTGCTAACTTAGTTGGAAAGTGTACCGTGTAACTCAAATGCGGTTTGTTATTGTTGTTAAATAGATGCGAATACATAAATCATTTGCTTGAGAAAGCTATTTGTAGATATGGTATCAGTTGGTTTGATTCAGTTTATCTTAATACATAAATTGTCTAATATTTCGACTTTTTCCGATTAATTCAATAAAAACATCAACCCGCATATTGTTAGTAAAATTTTACTGATTTTGAGTTGTTTAAATTCCCTTTGATGATTTCGAAATGAAGTATTATCTAGAAAGCAAGGACAAGAAAGTTTATTACGCCCTCAATGCATAAAGTTAAATGGAACTTTTACTTGAAACCCATAAAATATTTTATTCTGAATAGAACTTATATTCATCAGAATTTAAAACGTTTTCGCAAGCGGTTAAACTTTAGTAGGTAGTGAATACGTGCATACACGTACGTTCGTGGCTCGTAAAACCTAATATTACTGTATAGAATTTTACAAAGAGATAGTACTCTAAAAATAACACACCACCGGGAGCCTTATTTTCAGCAACTGTCCAGAGGACTCAGAATTTTCCTTTCCAATAACTTGTATTTTCTATCAGTAATTAATTTCACAAGATAATTAATCATGGGCGTTATGTAAATATTTCATTAAGAAATTATGGGCCAATATTTGAGCAGTTCTTCGGGATAGACAGTTCCAATGACAGCTGATTACAGTGTCACTACCACGAGCTGTTAGATGAGGACTATAGTCTAGTGCGAGCGAGATAGACACTTCTCAGCATAGCGGCATTTCACTTCCTCAACGGCAATATTCCTACTCTAGGAGCCCATAGTAGAGGTGCTCTCCTTTATTTCGATAAACCAATTATGACCGAACCTGCCTAAAAATGGGACCGATCAACGACGGTTTCTTACGAACAGGATATTAATTCTTTTGATTAACCGACGTTTTAATATGTCACCAACATTAAAGGGACAACTTATTTTTACGTCGACTTTTATTTTGAGACTCGCTCGTGTAGTTTCAGTATTATAAAAGAGTGTATATTTTAATACTGCACGACGCCTTGTTAAAGAACTTTAGCATCTATTCTTACATTTACGATTAAACGACGTATGTGTTTGTTACCAATTTGCGTAGCTTTTGAATATGAAGAACTGACTTTGAGCTTGCCGTTAACACTTGAGTAAAAAATGCTCTTCTTATTTGTTTAGTAATTTATTGCTTTTACTGGCATTTTCAGAGAATTCTTGAGCTTATAACCAAAAATTTGTTCTTCTAGGTATGATTATAATTATAATGTCTTACTTTGATCTTTTTACATTAAATAAGTCCTAAAGGACTCTGTGAATTTTCGTCTTTAAAAAATTGTCATTGCAATAACAATTTCAACAAAAAATAATAAGAGTGTCAATCTTACTCCAAGACAAATGTGGATTTGAGCGGTTGAATATAAATAAGGAGGACTTTTAAATCTTTTTGGTTGTAAGTCAAATGTCTTCCGCGTAAGATAGATCGGTTGGTCCATAGAGAGACGTTTCTATTATGCGGAAAATAGGGTTTAACGTACACACTGAGAAAACAGTAAAATGTTTTTAACAGTAAAATATTTTTCCATGCTACGTTTTATCTTAGTGAAACATGTTGATCTACTGTAATATTAATAACACCAATGTATACCATGTTTGACGCAAATAAATGATTTACTTACTTACTATAAAATAATGATATTTTTCTTGTATATTGCTTCTAGTTTTACATGTTTAGACAACTTTTAGTTAGTTTATTTTTATACTACAAAATTTGGTGAGCAAACTATCAATAAAATACTTTGATTTGGAGGTTAAATTAAAGAAGCAACGTTCTATCTCAAGTAGACAATTTTTATGCTACTCTTAAATAAAATAAAATAAGATTAATATTCTTTATACATTTTCTTAATTTACCTGCTCTCTCTATAGAATTATGATACTTCTTTTATTATCATCAATAGTATTAGATTTTATTAGCTTACAAACTCATTAAATTGATCTCTCTGATTAGCCTCTTAAAGATCTTCTAATCGTAATTAGACTTAACAACTTTTATCTTTACCAGCAAAACACACTCTTATTTCCCTGATGTTAATGTTGACTTTTGTTTGCAGCCTTCCTCCCCGCGATGGTGAACAGTGGCATCCACGTCCTCATGTACACTTACTACGGCCTCTCCGTGTTCGGGCCCGCCGTCAGCAAATACCTCTGGTGGAAGAAATACCTTACTATCATGCAGCTGGTGAGTAAAATGTTTCATAAAAAGTCCAAACTCCTATTTTCAACATCCTGGTATCTGCCAATATTTAAAAAACTGTAAAAGTGTTTTAGTTCTGATGGTTTTGAATGTTGACCTGTTGTTTCAATTGCCTAGATTTTCTATGGAGGCATGAGGATGTAAGGAAATATAGTTAAGTTGTACTTAGTTAAGGAAACATATTTTTAAGTTACCTGGCGAATTAGGATTACATAGGCAAATAATAGGCTGTAATGGCAAAGTTAATTGTGTTAATAAAAAAAAACATATTAAATTGCCCGAAAATTACCCTAACTGTTAGACTACTATACGCTAAAAAGATTCAGTCAATTTTGCCTAGTATTTTCAAACATAAAACGGCGTTCAAAGAGACAAAGTAAATTGATGGATGTTAGACACTAAAAAGAGCATCTGTTATATTGTTAAGCTCAACGATGTGAATATTATAACTAAGTGTCAAACGAGCTTGATCACACAAGTGAGCCCTTGGCAACAGAAAGCCTTTATACCGCCCTTATTAGCAACGCCACTTCAATATTATACTGTTACAGAGGACGCTTAGCTCCTGGTGTAATGACCCTTATTGTTCAGGAAATGTACTCTAATTAAGAATATTTTATTTCGTAATGCATAAAATGGATAAAATCGAAATCTTTTACAACATTATTGTACAAAGGTAATTAAAAGGCAGTATCTTGAATTAATGAAGACAATTAATAATACTATGCTCTATTTTTTATATATTTTTTGGACATCTGCGAAGCATTGATCTTTTCAGTGACGTCTCTAGTAATAATAGCTCTAAATAATGAGGTACTTAGATACTATCAGCAATTTGTTTTTAGGCATTAGTTCATTACATAAGACGAAAGTCAACCACCAATTAATTAGTTCTCTAAGCATAAAATAATTACCCACAGACCACTTTTTATCTATGGTTACGTTAAGCAAAGATTCATGAAAGCGTATCAAAGAGTTTTGATAAAAAACATCATCTGTTTGACGTCATTTAGTCTCATATTTAATGCCAGTGACAAGACGGTTCGTTGTTTCCAGGGTGACAAATTATAAGACGGATTTTTGGCTAGAAACATTTTATATTTTTAAGATAGGTCGTTAGACCTGTTGTCTTGTTACTAAGGTTTTTTATTTGAGGAATAAAGATGTTTTTAAGTTGCCGTTACCCATAGTATAACACCGAAGCCAGATTATATTTTATATCTCATTTTTGTGCATGAAAATATACATCTTCCTTCATGACAGCAAAAGAAAAATGCCGTCCATTACAAATTTTGGTTGACTGAAAACTAATCCGTACGTCAAGCCCCAATTATATTAGGAGTAGGTTTCCTTATAGTAAATTGTTCATCCAGGCACAGAAACGGTGTAAACATATTATAGCTGTCGTCTATTTGTGTTACACACATAGTATCCTACAGGGAAATGTAGAAACAGTTGAATATTTGTTCATACGAGAGGACCCGTATTCCACTACAGGCAAGGTACATAACAAACAACATCAATTCGTTACTAGCAAACGAGATATTTAAAATATTCAGTTATGTAATATAGTATATAATATGGTAATACTTCCGAGTTGCCGTTAACCAAACGACGTATAATTTATATCTGCAAATCTCCACACGCACGTTGCGTGGCACAGTTTTCTTTGTTTTCTTTTTGTTATTAAATAGTTTGGGTGCCTATCAAGATAAATATTACGTAATACTGTATAAGTTCCTACTTCGGGGTCAATACTCTTTGAATGAGTTTTAGTTTGCGTGCCGTTACTGTATTATGTTACAAATTAATTACTATCTTGATAACATTTGTTATTGTTATCTCGAACTGATTAAATTTTTCGAAGTAAAGTAAAATTTAAGTATTAATTTGTCAACAAATAACTGGAATTATTTGGTGTTTTAACGCAAGTTCCGTTTGACATTTGGAGAAATTTGTAAAAGTAAATTTAATTTCAAGCAACAGGATCGTCACAATAACAGAAGTAACTCGAGCTAGTAAAATAAGGTGTAATACTTTACCAATTGTAATAATGCTCTAAAACTGACAAATTAGTCATGAAACTACTGTAAAAATCTTTATTCAATCGCCATGATCATAATCGTCATCATTAATACCAATACCATCAACTAAGACTTTTTTTTCATCTACCTCTTCAAATGTAAAGCACCAATTTTGTCTCGGTCAACAGCCAGGCCCAGGCGGAACAAGTATTAGTGTTCGACCAAAGTGAAATTACAACAATCTCTTCAACGTACCCTGTTTTGTCTTCCAGATCCAGTTCACCTGCGCCCTGGTCCTCGGTATCAACGGCATCAGGACTGGCTGCGAGTTCCCGCTGTGGATGCACTACGTCCTCATCATGTACATGATCTCCTTCATCATCCTCTTCGGAAACTTCTACATGAAAGCCTATATTGCTAAGGTTGGTAACAAATTCTGATTATCAGGTTCAAATTATAATCTTCGGTGTAAAAAATGTTAAAAAAAATTGTATTGATAAGGGAAATTTGGAGGACTTGTAATGATTTTTGTGGAGTAAGTTGTGTTGATCGAAATTCCAATATAGGAGGGCTATGTAAAATTTCGGTGCAAAATATCGCTCATACGCTTAGTTGAAAATCAATTTAGTTCACAGGACGTCTTGTCTTATTTCTCAAAAAAGGTATCAATAATACCTACTTCAGCAAATAAAAAAGTAATTCTGAAGTTTATTCGTTACGACAGTAAAATCCTATCAAACTATCCAAAAGTACCTACCACAATATATAGTAAAACCCTCGAATTTTTTTGGAAGCTTTAAAATTCTTACCACAATATTTTCTCAAATAACAACACCCTAAATCTAATAGATCCTACCAAATATGTTCATATATCTACACTATAATATAATACAGATTTATTCCTACCAAATAAGTCTATCCATAAAACCGAGTAAGTTTCCATAATATCAATCTGATCATTAATGAGGAACTTAGTTACGTAAACTGTTACGTATTCTGACTTCCGAGAGAAAGTGAGGTGACTGTGTGGCGAGTTTCGTTATGTCATGGATCATTTTACTTTCTTTAGCCGGTACTTAGTAGGGGAAGTCGAAAGCATTGTGTCAATACTAGATGCGAAGTGGCAACAGACTAATATTATGAAGAAAGTTGTTTGTGTAAGTGTTAGGTTGTTTTGTCTTCCGTGAGCGTTTGGGTAAATAGATTATGGATTGTAGAGCCAGTGATTTTGATGGATGCTAAGCTTTAGCTTATAAAAAAAAGACACAGTATTACGTTGTAATATCTCAATCTTGAAACTATTGAAAACATTTTTTGTTTTTAAATTATACTAATATATTGAAAGCATTGGAATTATGAAGCTGCTTGATATAAATCCAGTTTGAGAAATAAATGTCTAGGACTAAAAGGTCTTACTAAAACTTTCTGCCTTTCTTTATTTAGTAGCAATAAATGACGTTTTATTTATTTTATTTCAAGCGTAACAATATGAGTTCCGAACTAAATAATTAAAAAGTCCTTGATGATTCCAATTATGAATGTTACTAAGTCAGAAATTGTACTGTTAAGTTAATATTGCGCATGCAGCACTAATAGCCCAATTACGGAACATGTCTTTATAATTGGCACAGCATAACCACATACAGCTGCAGAAGAACCTTTTTTTAACGATGATTGTTACTTTAAAATACTGTTTAAATAGTATTTATGTTTTAATTTGGTATAAAAGGAACTACAAATTTTTAGTTCCATTCATAAAAACATGCATAAAAACCTTGAATGGTAAAAGTTCTTAACTCTAGGTCATATAAAAAGTATTAATTCAAAAAGTTATAACTAATATTTGCTTTTACGTATTGTTCGAAATCCAGGTACAGATTCATTATAACTCCGCGTTTTTTAACTTTTACTCGCCTGAAAATATGAGAATGTTGACAGTACGAAATATTGAAACTCAAATACGATTCATATTTAATTTATTCGTTAAATAAAAATTGGCTTTCGGTAAAACATAATTTCCAACATTACGCAGAGAAAGTGTTTGCATTTAAATGTAAATATATAATCTACAAAAAAGGAGAATACAATAATCATGTAAATTATTTTTATGGGGTTTTCGTTCATTATATTATTATGAATACTTGCTAATACCCGTGACTTCACCCACACGAATGTCCAAAACCTCCAAAATCATTACCAGTTCTGACGCAGTTGGCTTAAAAGTAGCTTGTATTTATACAGGGTGTCAGCTAACTCTATAAAAAATCATCAAAATTGTCCCAACTGCTTGGGCGTGAAAGAGTAACAAACATCCAAACATACTTACAAACTTCCGCCTTGAAACTTAATAGGATTACAGAAAATTAAACCTTTTCTTTTGTTCTCATGTTCATATAAATCACTCATATAAATGTATGCATTAAATGTATTGATTTTTATTAAATATGTGATTATTTTTTCTTTTACAGGGAAGCAAATGCATGGAAGTCAGATACGGACAATGCCTCGACGACGAAGAGACTATAGCGAAACGAAAACTGAAATCCAATTAAAATAATATATTAAATAATTTATTCCAACTTAGAGTTAATATTATATTAATAGTTATTATTAAATAATGGCCTTGTAAATGCTAAATAAAATATTTTTAGTACGTTGATTTTTATGTGGAGTTTTTATTGTGTTACTGATTTTCCTGCCCTGCCTAGAAATGTAAATTATTTTATACCATTTTTAGAGTTGCGTAGGTACCCAAAAGGATAAAACGGAAACCTATTACTAAGCCGCCTCTGCCTGTCTGTCTGGCTCTATCTCATAAACCGTGATAGGTAGATAGTTGAAATTTTCACAAAGGATGTATTTCCGTTGCCGCTGTAACAACAAACACTAAAACTAAAAAAAAAATTAAGGGGGTCCTCATACAATAAACATGCTTTTTTCATATTTTTTAGCTCAATATTAAAAACAGTAACAGGTAAACGCTAGTATGATAGTACGGAACTCTTTGTACGCGAATCCTCGCACTTGACTAGTTTTACTTCATTGGAAAAAACCTAACTACCCATCTACCTACGTACCTTCCAGACTGTTCATAAAACGTCAAATACGATTTGAAAATCTGTCACATCGATCACATAAAATCGGTACTAAAAATCTAGGTATTTTCCAAATTGGGTATAAATTATATTTTCTCTAAAATCTAGGTATTTTCCAAATTAAATAGGTGTAAAATGAAATTTTCTCTTTTTCTTACTTATCGATAACTTTTAAATAAGACTCGGACTCTTCTTATCATTTGATTGATGTACAGCCTGTTGTCAGAGTTTAAGCTGCCCGTGGAGCCTGACATGGCTTAACGAAGCTTTGAACCGTTCTCAGGTGTGACGGTTTCCTCACGATGTTTTCCTTCACCATTTTAGCAAGTGGTTACTTTTCAGGGCTTTTTCAGCTACCGCTACGTAGAATAAAATTTGTGTTATGTACAGGAAATATATTCACAACAGTTACAAAGGAGAAACGTGAACATAACAATAATAATTAGAAAACTTAAAATAAAGCACTGAACAATAAGAGATGATGATTTTGTGACATGAGAAAATTTTTGTTTTGTCCAGATGTCAAGTCCAAAATCGATGAGAAAATTTTACAATTAATGAGGCTGCCACCGATGAGGTTGAATACTCAAACTTGTGTGGAGGCAGCGCCGCCATAACTTTGTAATACGCACATGAATTTGAAATATCTTTGACTTGACAGTACAATAAAATTCTAGGTTATCACTACTGTAAAACTCAGAAGTAAAAAGTTTTGTTTAGTAGCACAAACTATTTTTACCATCTACCTTTACCTTATTCTATCTTTCTAGACTACAAATATTATAGTTCTTCTATGTTTGAAAACACACCTACACCTCAAAGAAAATCTCGAGTAAAAATAGAAAATAGTTTCTATTTCTTTAACGTGTTGACTGCAGAACAATAAAATATGTATTGTTTATCGGTCACCGGTGACCCCCACGTCTATTTAAAACTTTAAGTACAGTAAATTCACCTAAATACACTCTCGATAAACAATTAAATATAGACATAGCTTTCTCATTTTCTCTCGAAGTGTTTTTTTAAGGTTTTCGCTCTTGAACTTTTTTTAACTATTTTCAAACTCGTTTAAACTTCCAAAGGCTATTAATAAAGCTTTCCTATAAATAGTCTTATAATCCTTTATAAGGGTGCGTCTTTTCAACAAAAAAGATTGTATTAACTTTGTGAGTAAGTTTATTGGAACGTGAGGTAGGTTCAAAAAGAAACTGTCCTGGTGTTTTGTTCAAGGACAATGGCTTCCTAAAAGTCTTGGGTTCGATTTACATACAAAGTTTTCAATAGAGTAAAGGATTTTGTATGTGTAGGTATCTTGGTACGTTCTCTTTCTGTATTCTTAAGTCGTATTTTTTTATCCATTTATTGCATACAATACAAAAGTATAGGTATTAGGCTATAATAATGTCGGAAATGCGATTGTTACTCACATCAAACCCTAAAATAAAAGTTTTATTATTTTTTTAAGTTAAATTGTTCATTTTAACCCAAACACGCTATTGTTATCCTTAGAATAATACACTCTTACTTTATTTTATTTCTATATTGACTGGCCTGTTGGTCGAGTGGTTAGTAACCCTGACTGCTATACCGGAGGTCGTGGGTTCGAGTACCACCCAGGACAAACATTTGTGTAATGAGCACGATCATTTGTTATTAGTCAGGATGTAATTTATGTATTTCGAAATATGTAAGTATGTTTATCAGTTGTCTAGTACTCATAACACAAGTTTATCTCGTATACTGAACTTTAGACTAGACAACGTTGTAGGAATGTTAAGGAATATTTATTTATCTATTTATATCCACATCCCGAAACAGTTGACGACCACCATTATTCTATTTTAGGAGCGTCGTATACAATTACATTTTTCTTTCATTATACTAGAACGTTAACCCCGAGTGGTACTAGGATGCTCATCCCTTTTCATTTTGTAAGATAGGATGAATGGATACGTCTAGGAATACCGTGAGTGGACAGGACTAAAGGGCTCTCTTTATTTCTATACATTTTAAAAAGCATTCTTTTTTCTGAAGCTTGCACTGTAAATGTTTTTGTTACAAAGAGCTATTTAAAGGCCAATACTGTTTGAAAAGGTTAGTTTTAAAAAAGGAACACTTGATATTGTGTGTATCTACTGTGTATAGTATTCCTTTTTCAAAAGACATAATTTTGACATCAGAATATAAAAAAAAATGGTCATTGAAATAAAAAGAGAATCATTTTCAGTGCAGGAACAACATTTAAATCAATGCTACGTTTTTTTACTTTTACTGACATAATAATAATATGTAAGTTCACAACAAATAAATCTTTATTTATCAGAGTTTTCAATTTTGCACAACAGAGAAACTAAGCCGTTTACAAATATGATTACGGCATTTGATTACCTGCCTTTAACTCAAAACAATAAGGTCTATTTTTGAATATCATCTTCTACATCTGCTGGCACTGAGCTCGCGCCATGTAAGCTACCTTCTGCGCGCGCTGCACGACTTCTGGGCAGCGCTTGCGCCGCACAAGGCGACAGTCTTGGAAGAATCCCTCGTTGCGAGGAAACCCGTTACTCCCGTCGCTGAATGTTACCAGACCTTGCAATTAGAAACGTTTTTGTTTATAATTATTTAGTTTTATAGAATAGAATAGAATAGAATACTCTTTATTGTACACCGCAGTTACAGCTGTGAAAAAGTAAATTATATACAGTAAGGGTACAATGGCGGTTTATGTACGTCATGAGCAAGAACATGCATACACGATCAAACTTATGTGAAATTGCTGAAGCTGTTATATTTCCTGATATAGTAAGCTAAACATAAAATATATACCTTAGAAATGGGTTTTTGCCCTGTCAGATTTATAGAAAGAGTAGGGTTGACAAACTTAGGAGTCTACTATCAACTTAAAACGCAAAAAAACCTCTTTCTCAGTAGTTGTGTAAAAGAGACGCCGCTCTACATTGTGAAGTGTTCCGTCTTACTTCCACAACTATAACAAACTGATGGTGAAACATACAAGGTGATGGTAGGGCTAAATATGATCCACTGTAGTAGTAATATGGATACACAGGCAGAGAACGAACGGAATATAGAGGAATGGACTGAGTTGAGGCGTATACGAGAATTTATTGCTTTTAGTCCTGGAGACGAGTTTGACTAATTGTTTTCAATACGAGTGATTAATGTAACCAAACTTTTTAGTTAATTTTATAACGCAATGGAGAGATAAAGAGGAATAATTAAGTATATTTAAATGCTGCTTTAAAGTTTAAACTCAAGTTACACAGAAAAATATTTACTTAAAAAAGGGTTTCTTACTTTTATATTAGCTTAGTATAAACTATTAAATTTGTATAAAATTAGGAGTTTAAGTACCATTTTAATGTTTTAAATAAAAACTGTAGCCTCTTTTGAATATAAAAGTTAATTTTAATAAAAATATTATTATTTAGGCAAAAATATTTCTTTTTTTTCTAAATTGGATATGGCCTTTATTATACGTAAACTAATTTCGTTTATCAAAAGAAAGATAATATAACAATGTTAATACGAAAATCGTATCAAATAGATTTATAGTATAATGATGATTTTTAAAATTTAAAATAGCTTTTAAAACATAAAAAACTACTACTGTCACAAAGAGTTAGGCTTTACTAGTATTATTATAGCATGATTACGTATTAAAAAAACTTGAATTCATTTTTTATTAAATTCATGGTAAGTTTTGCTCAAATTGTTATTCATTATTAAAATAAAGATAGGTATAGTCATACAAAAATGTAATTAAAGCGCCTTATGAAAATATCGTTGCAATATTACTTTATGAAGCTTTTCATTCGTCACATGGCTAGTATTTTTCATGAGTTTACACCAGCAAATACATTACAAATGGCATGCAATTTATTATTGACTAGCTGACCCTGCAAACTTCGTTTCGCAGACAAAAATAATATGAAAACTATCATTTTATTTATGACGAAAAATCCAAATATCTTACGGAACCCTATTTTTTTCCAAAATAAAATATAGTCTATGTTACTCGTGGATAATGTAGCTTTCGAATGGTGAAATTTTTTAAATTGTTCCAGTAGTTTTTGAGCCTATTCATTACAAACAAAGTTTTCCTCTTTATAATATTAGTGTAGATGATGGCAAAAATGCGAATAATTTTTTTTGGAACAAATTCGACAGCTTTTTTAATAATGACTCAACTGCGCTACTAGCACCACTGTCGCCAGCAAATATAAATATGTAATACTATCATCTTCCTTCAGTGTTCGTCCACTATTAGAGATTGACCATCAGTAAGAATCATATTGGAGTAATGGACACCCGAAATTGGAAGCAAACCTTAAATATTTGGGTAAATTTAATTGTACTTATGTGAGATAATCGTCTGCGCTCACGATTATCTTTGCACATTGCACGAGGATCAGGATAATGGCATCAACTATAAAAGCAAAATGGGGTATCCACCGTTCTATTTTTCCCATGTAGTCAGCAAAACGTTAATCAGTACAATAATGGTATAATTTTATGCAATGAATTTCGTGAGATGGATTCATAATAATTAATAACGGTTTACTCTGACGACGCCCCTGCGTCAGTTCACCATTACTGACTCCAGTTGGATCCGAAACTTGTCGAGCTATTCCGATAAATACACGTGAGTAAACCTTAGGTACATAATTATCATGCTGTAATTAATACGATGAACATATTACGTGTCAAAGCTTTGTTTCACTACATTCAGGATTTGATATTCCGGATTCACTGGATATTCACTGGATTAGCGCATATAACTAATTTATTATCATTGAACAGAGATAGTTGCATTTGCTTTATAATACAATTCCTTTCTGTAATAATAATATTGGCAAATATTGAGAGAGACAAGTAGAGAGATTCACGGTAAGTGAGACTGAAAATATTTGATCACTGAAACATCATTTCAACATTCGACGTAATTCAGTTGGTATGAACACACTACACAAACTGTATTTATTCTTTTAATTTTAACCCTGATTTCTGAGGTTCACATAAATTGTAATACTTGAAAACAAACTGTTTTTGAGGCAACATTTAAATGTTCAGATCGACGTTTAGACCCAAGAAAATAAAATAGTACCAACCTAAAATCTTTGACATTGAAGTGACCAAAGCGTATATTATATAAAACTATGTACTTAAGTCCAGAGTATTGGATAAGTTTATCTATTACAAAGACCAATACAATAATTTCCTCAAATGTTATGTTGCAGACATGGCTACTCCATATGACCTTTGTTCACGGTCAGACGACCTTATTTTTCGAATCTCAGTGACTTAGGCCCTTTATACACGAAGCAACTTAATTCTACGATCCCGATGACTTTATTATTCGGCGATAAATGTCTGTGTATGAACCTCTGTGAGTTAATAATTATGGTAGTGTGTAGTAGCTTAGATACTTCAAATCGTCAGGTATTATTTAAGAGATGACCTGCAAGGAAGGCACCCTGTTATCCGATCAGCTGACAGGCCAAGAGGGGAAGACTGCGTCGTCGATCGAGGGGTGGGCTCTTTACATCTACCTCTCGAATAAAAGTCCTATCGGACAAAAACCAGCCAGAGTCACGCAGAGCATGCGCGAGCGATCCCGTGACTCTAGATTAGATAGTAGAAGGGGTTCAGGATGTTTTTAGTCGGTGGGGGTCCGACACATCTCTAAGACGTGCTCTCGGCGTGGGTTGAGGTCATTCGCTTTTCACCCCGAAAAGCAAAAAAGGGTATTACGGACTTGACTTGCTCGTTGTGTGAAAAGCCTAAGATGGTACGATAGGTTGTTTATAAATGTTACCTAACATATTACTGTGACTTGAAGTAAAAACGCGTTACGTGGCTTCAATTTATTTGAAGGCGCTTTTTATAGTAGACAAACTTACGGTAAACTGATTCGAAGTCTATAATAATATCAACACTCTTGTTTATCTCTGAAAAAACTTTCGATTTATTTACAACATAGTTCAGATAGAATAACTGTGGGATTAAGTCTGAAGAAGGCGATAGTAGGTATTATAATGTCAAAATATATTTTTCTAGTTTTGCTAATTCAGGATAATATTAAAATTACTAATGTAGCAGTTCTTGAACTACTATAAAACGGCCATTCTCCGATTAGCAATTTTTACGTGTCCGGGCTTGTTTAATCCGTACTATTATCATATTCAACAATTCTTTTTTTTTCATATGTTAGACAGCATCGATATCTAGCCATGAACAAAAAATTAGCATCCGTTTTTAAGTAGTTAAGACCAAATTAATTTAATTATGTTCAAAAAACCTCTGTTCTCCAATTACCGTGGCGTGTCCGCACACTAACTTAATGTTAAAACTTGCTTGTAATTTTTATAACTTACAAAGGTCATTGGGCGCAATCCGACCCAGTTAACGAAAGTTTTCCTACAAAAACCAAATTAGTTTTAAATTGTTAAGTATTAACCTACATTTAAATTTAGATAGTTATTTTTTTTTTAAACCATGGGAATAAAAAGTTATAAGTAAATAAAAAATAGGTAATAAATGTATTTTTAAAACAATTCCAGTGAAGTTTTCTGTTACATAAATAAACAAAATAAACGTTGAGTGCGCGATTAGTGGCATGCATATGTCGTCTCACTCGCACTAAAGAGTAAAAACCGATTTTGACGATGCGCTCGCGTTGCGCGACCCGGCCAGGTCGCAGTCGTTCGTCATTTATTGTCGTTGCGATCTGTGTATTTCTTAGGCTTTTATTGTTTTTACAGATTACTTTGGCGTGTTTATTGGATTATTAGTTTGCATTTGGATTTTGAATTCTGGTTTTAGTTGATAATATGGAAAGACAAAATAGTTGTGTTTCATGTAGCCACGGTCGCCGCACTATTGGATGCTGTGCGCATATAGCCAGCATAGTATTTTTTTTGTCTTGGGCCCGATAATATATCAAAATCAAATTGATGCGCCTGCGGCGTTTTTAGACGACACAATTATTTCTATAGACATTGATCATGTCGAATAAAACTTATAAACTCTTCTATACTTGTTTTATTTCACTTATTTTATTTTTAAAATCATGTTTACTATCAAGAAACCAATAAAAATGTACTAAGCCTTGTTATAATTAACCTTATTATTGTATTTTTATTTTTTAGGTTTCTGTATTTTTCCCATTGTCTGCGTTAATGCGACATATATATTCGTAAACTAGAGACGTTTATCTAAACATACTACCTATTTCTTTTTCTGTAGGCCGTGGGTATAGTTTCCATACTTAGGTGCCCAATGACCTTTACTTCGATCCTTTCAACGTTTTAAACGGTGTTGAGTAACGTGTATTGCATACCAAAATATCGACTCAATAGAACCAGCCTATAAATAATTATCATTAAATAACCGGATGTCCGTTCGTAAGTTATAATTACCGTAACATAATCTGTTTTCGGGTGCACATCTCTAAATAATAGTATTTGGCACATTCCTACCGCGCGCTTCAAGTCTCCTCAGTGTGTGCCACAGCCCATCAGCAGTTGCAAGTCTCTAGCGTTTGTGTACCGCCATTGAAGTACGTGAGTATATAATTACCGTAACCTTGGTTACAAACTTTTCTAATTACCGTTATGCTTGTGTTAATACTTGTTTTTTAAGTTAGACCTAAGTTGATCATGTGAATGGAGACAGTGCTTTGGCCTCCGTAAGTTGTTATAAAATAGTATGAGCTTACTGTGTCAGAATTCGATATTTTTTAAAAAATCGATCGTTTTCTAGTTACCGTACACTAATTACCATATCTTTATAATTACCGTTGTATGAAAAAATAACTCCTGTTTAAATACAAACTATAGCCACAATGTCGTACCAATGGCAAGTTTTCCCGCGATTTTCGTAGATTATTGTTAACATTGTCCGTAAATATAATCATTAATATAGTTATTTAATTTCTAGGATGGGAACACCTAAAAAGAGTGGTCATGGCAAAAGTTCAGCAGATGGCATAGGAGCAACGATAAAAAGAACTGCAGATAGAATCGTGGCTTAAGGCTGTGATATTGTCGATACTCTTTCTGAAAAACTGAAAGCCAACGTCAAGGGAGTCCTTATAGATATAGTAGGTACAAGAAGTAGGTATACTTCAAAAAGATCTGCTGACCCCTAAAGAGATATGGGAGTGTAAGGGCACAATGATAGTCCGTCAAGTCGTTTGGAATTCATCGAAACCGAACAGCTGTAATGCTTAAGCTGTAATGCGCAACAGTGTATGTATCAAGCTACTAAATGTGAACATGGTAGACATCATGGATTTTACTCTTTGAATTTAGAAAAGGCTGGCCTTTCCCCGCCTTCCAGATTTATTATATCTGCACCTTCCGGAAATACATGTAATTGCGACACATCACGGTCTGTTAGTGCTAAATCTTCAGACAAACATATACCTAATTTTATGTAATCGGCTAGTCAAGCCTGCTAATGTGTTTCCTGGGTCTTCGAAGTCTCTTATTTCTAAATAAGATATTGTTAAAAGTTTGAGAAGTTCGAAAAAGCGGAAAGTACTTAGTTTAAATTTATCTGTTGATTGCGGTCTTATAATGCCTTCCTTGAACACTATGACAAATGTTCCAAATAATAGTAGTCCAGTCATTTGGTAGAAAATATGGGGGTTACCTGGAAAGTTGTCCGGGAGTTTTGAAAATTGGGTATTTTTTAGATTTGGATATGCTCTTTTCGAATTTCAACTTTGCCACCTCGTACAACCACCGCTCGCGTCGCCATTTTGAAAAAATGGCGCCCAAAAACGGTTTTTTGGAAATATCTCCTTTCCGACGCATTTTACGAAAAAAATATTTTCTACAAAATTAAACTACAATAAATTTCCTACAATTGATGTCTTTTTAACTTTTTTCATAAAATCAATAGTTTTGGACGTACGAGCGCCGCAAAGTATTATTCATCTGCACCACCACGGGCTGTTCGTATATTTTTCTAAAATGTTCTATGACTGCCGCCGGTTTAAAAGAAGCAGCAATTATAATTATATGTGTATAAATTATTTATGTTTGTTATTATAATTCCATTATATCATATTAAACATACACTTGATATTATTTTCTAATTACCGTTCCGTTAGTTTTTACTATTTTCTAATTACCGTACTCATAAAAAAATTAAGTCTCAATAACTCGAAAACTACAAATAATAATTTCATGCCATATTAATTATTGAATTCATATCTTTGATTTGTTTCATATTTTAATGGTTTTAAGTCAAATTAGTGGAAAATAAAAATGGTTACGGTAATTAGGTAAAGAACGACGAATTGGAGAATGACCGAAAAACAACGTTTTACTTTAAACAAGAAAATCCCATTTCATTGCCCACCTTGTTTTACAGATAATAATTTGTTAAAATCAATACCTAAAGCGTTTTAATTGCTTATTGTAATGTTTCATTATTGTACAAGGCCCATTATCAGAAAAATATTTCTATTACATTTAAATTCCTTTCGTGTCGTCCATTCACTGCTCAAAACTTTTTCCACACATGTCTCTAGGGTTCAAAATAAGGATTGAATAGTGAGTACTAAGGTCTAGTAATCTGAAATATAGGGACAAAAGTTTAATATTAAATTTAAGATTGATCACCTGTCTTATCCACGAGTGTTTTTATGTGTAGAACACTTAGAGAATGAGTAAACTTTTCGTACATTTTTATAAGATGACAGTTCATTAGCATTTAAAATAATGGCTAAAAGATAGTTCGTGTAAAAACTTTTCTTTGAAAATGTGTATAGTTTTGCGCCTTGGGTAAAAAAAGACTTTAGAAAGTTTTAAGAGACCTTATCACGTTGTTAATCTAGAAAATTTTACTTTTGAACTCGTTGAGGTAATCTTAAAAGCTCAGGGGGTCTTCCTCCATGTCTTGCTAATGTTCTGTGTCTGGGTGTATCTTAGCTATAGAATGTATATATTTAGAAATATATAGATAAGTATATTTATCGGTTCTCAAGTACTCATAACACGAGCTACATAGTAGGCTCAATTTGAAACTAAATGGCGTTTTGTGAATGTTGAAGAATAATTATGATTATTTACAAAAGTATTACCAAGTCCCCAAACTCGTCCACCGCGGAACTCGCCCTCAAACTTCATGCCGTCAGCTCGCCAGAACACGCCGTGTCCATGGAACCAACCCTGCATGAATTCGCCTTCATATCTGTTGAAAGAATATAATATACTGTATTCTATTCGCTCATAAGACTTACTGACTAAAGAAGATAAACCAAGATATGTATGTCTTATTCGATTAGACAACAACGGGTCTTATTCGATTCGATACTGTTTTTCTCCCGACGACGAAAAAGAAGTATTGAATTACATCATGAATAAGACCTGTTTGTTGTCTAAAATATGTGATCAAGTCGCGAAAGTTTAAAAATATTTACTACAATTAATGTATATCTAATTGTTTGTTGTTTACTTATGTCTCCATATATTATGTCTAAAATGTATTTGTATCAAATACAGTAGAAAGTGCTTTCATGCCCAATTTGTCAAGACTAAAAACAGACCACAGCATAGATAATATCTAGATAGACTTACTATTATCTAATATACTGCGTGACCTTTTAATATTAAACCTTTTTAATCTCCATATAGTCTAGTTCATAAAACTAAAAGTATACCACGGTATCAAGATACTTAAACCTTTCGTAACACTATCCTCATAACAACAAAAGGAGGACAAACTATCTAACCTCAATTGTCTTGACTTGTCCATGACATGCAAAACCCAATATAACTTTACGAATTATGTCAAACTAAACCAAAATAATTTTACTCTTGCAGTTCTATTAAAGTCAGAATGGCATAAATCAGAAACAAAACAATGCTATGTATTTGTAGCCGACAAAAAACAAAAGACGACCCTATAGGAGTGGCTTTTCTTCAATTCTATCTTTACAATGTTTGTCTGTGTGTGTAATAGGAATGCTAAAAACAACAGATTTACTCACACACGCGCATGTAGTCGATAGTGTTAGATCGAAGATTAGTTTTCATAATTTACGTGTTTGTTTTGTCTGAGGTCTGTCAACACTGTCTTATGTAAGCTGAAAATATTGTTATAGAGGAAAAAAAGAAAAAGTATGTTAAAATATGAAAATATTAAAGACGGTTGAATTTAAAATTGTTAATGGGCATCATTATAAATTGACGGCCCTGTTGGTCTTGCGTTTAGTGGCCCTGACTGCTATACCAGAAGTCGTGGGTTCGATTCCTACCCAGGTGATATTGGTGATGAGCATGATTATTTGATTTGTGTATGTATTTAGAAATATATCTGTATGTTTAACAGTTGTTTAGCACTCATAACACATTAATTTGAGAATAGATGGCGTTGTGGGAATGCTGAAAAATATTAAATCACTTTTATAACCATTACAGTAATAGGTGTATGGAAACCAAACAATAATATCTGATGAAAACGTAATCAAATATTCTATCCTTAGCTCCGTAATACTTAAAACGTTATAATCCGACTTGCGTAATTTGGCTTGTAATCGCTATTTCTCAGAACGCCATCTTACAAATTGAAGTACAAGCAGAATAATATCCAAGAATTTACTTTTCCTCGATTAATGGTTCCCGACGTGAATAATTTCCTAATCGTAGTCTCAAGGAGAACTTTAATTAAAAAATCTGTCAAACACGTACTCAGCCATTTTTCATTTCCAGAAAATGTGTTCATTCAACTGTGTATTTCGTCGTTGAAAAGGAAATTATAAAGACAATGCGGATTGGTATTTTTAATTTAGGACAAGTTGTTGTCTTAATTAGAAGAAGTATTTGTAGTGAGACTAGATATTTATTCTGTTGAATAAATTCTAGGTTTATTTAAATGTCAAATACTTCTCAGACTTCAAGTGGTACCTATATTCATTTCAAAAGCCATTTTAGTTTTATAAGAGGCCCACTTATTTACGGTAATGTACAAAGATAAGAGCCATTATTAGTTTTAGAAACTAAAAGTCTGTCGTCCTGAATTTTTGAAAGTTAGATTGAAGTGGAACTTTTAGAAGTTGTTTTTTTAAGAAACCTGATCAAGTTGATAATCTAGAAATTTTTGCTTACAGACTCAATGGTAACAATGTCATTCAAAATATGCCAAACATTTTCATCTACGGCACAAGTTAAATACGAATTTATAACTACTGCATTTATATTAACTGCACAGATACCCACGACAATTACCACTGCACACGACGTGTTGCGGGTTCGATCTCCGCGTAAGACAAGAATATGTACGTTCCACAAATGCTTGTCCAAGTCTGGGTGCATGTGAATCGAATGTCTGTGAATCCCCCCGCGATACTAGGATTAAATTCCTTAGTGCGGGCGTCGCTTTCTTTTTAATGTTTTTAGTAGTCTACTTACTTCGCTCCATCAGGAAACGCCATGACCCCCAGTCCGGAGCACAGGCCACCGATCAGCGCGCCATCATACCGCGTCCCGTCAGGGAGTACCAGATGCCCCATCCCATGCTTCTGGCCCTTAGAGTTCCACTCACCAACGTAACGAGTACCATCTTCATACTTATATGCACCTGTCTTCACGACCCCTGGATCTACAACTGTGGAGTTAGACAATGTAGAGTTAGTATCGTCATCCTGCCGGGACTGCGGAATGTTCGTGAAAGTTACCGCGACCCCGGCACCCAAAGGCCTCCAGGAGGAACATAGTGGGTTTTAGTCAGTAAAAGCCTAAAACTCCCTCTGCGCCTGGTCATTTGATGATTTCACACGAAAAAAAGGTCATCAGCCATTTTGTGACATTCTTCTTTGTTTTGGCATATACAGTTGCTGTGCCTTTAGTATTATAAAAATAAACTAAACAGTTGAATGAATTAGAAAAACTCTTGACGTTCGAGAGCGTGTCGAGTTTTTTGTAATATGTCAATTGTAGAAGAAAAAAGGAGAATTGACCTCCTTTACTTCATAATACATGTCCTTTTTCGATAGGGTTGACAGACCCATATATACCGCAAAATACGAAGTAAAATAAATCAAGGCCGCTAATGTAGCGAGTGCCATTTGTCAACCGAAGTATGTAATCGGGGAAAAAGAATACATTAATCACTTCAACCTTAACCAGCTGCTTAATGTAATGCTTAAATACAACGAATAAAATATTCACAGTTCAGTACACATACAAAGAAAAATTAAAACCAAAAAATAAATGATGGAAAAAGATTTTTGCCAAATCCACAAAGACCGTATTGTCGGAAGTGAGATCGCTGATATTCATTTGGAAATTAAACAATTTCCATGCAATTAAAATTAAATAAACACTCGTTAAGATACATACCTTCAACCATTATGGAACACAACACTAGGACTGGAGTAGGCTACACTGAACAGGCTTCTTTGTTCTTGTATCGGCATAATCTAATTAAAACTATAGGTTAAACTAGCTGTGGCCCGCGACTTCGCCCGCATAAATGTCGGTTATAGCCAAAGTAACATCACCTTCGTCTAATACTATCGCTTAAAAAGTACCTAACCTTTATGTAATCCAGGACGTCAACCAAATTCTTGCCAAATTTCATTAAAATTGCTCCAGCTATTTGAGTGTGAAAGATTAACAAATATTCATCCATTCATCCACACTTAAAACTTTTTGCGTTAATAACATTAGTAGGACTACGCTCTGAGCTACTATGTTACCTGACCCCACTAAATAATTATTATGAAGAATAAATTTGAAGAGTATCAACGATGTAATGACCATTGGTTGAGATCTTTAAATTTGATTAAGCTCAATGACTCATCTAATTGTCTAGACTTAAGCGAGATTAGTCAACTCAAATTACTGTCACAATTTCCTCAAAAGATCAGAGGACGTTGACCTATTTTTTTAAGTAGAAGATTTAATACAAATTACCTAATGGTGTACAAATGTATGGAACATGTGCTGTGTTTATTTCCAGCTATATCAATTATTGAGACAAAAGAATCCAGCCTTGGCCTACAGTCTACGAATCCAAGGATGATGACATTGATACCAATTTCAGAGTACTATCTACAGTAGAAACTAGTTCATTTCTGCGTCATAAATCAGCTGACATTGTAATAACAAAAGTGCTAATATTTTGTAAAGTAGGAAGCGTCAATTGAGTCGATCTCGACCAGTTTGCTCTAGTAATCATAAGATTGCTAGAACAAATTCTTGTTGTTCAGGTAATATCTGCCGGCTACTGATTTATGCTGTAACTGTAACACGAGTCTTAGAAATGATTGTGATTGTGTCTTGATTGGCTAGTTTATTTACATCAGTAGGACCAGGAAAGACTAACAGCGGATTCCTCATACGTAATCGTATGGTCTTTAGAATCGAAGTAGTAAATAGCTGAAGACTATAAATTCCTTACTACTGAATCTACAAATTTCTCAACATGAGCCTACTGATAATATTAAAAATTCCTCAATTCTTGACATGAGCTTACGGATATATTATATTAAATGAATGAAACAAGAGGATAAAGAATCAAAAATAAATAAGGGTCTTAAACAAAGCAGAAGATGTTTGCACATTGGCTACTTGTAGAAGATTAGGAAGACGAGACACAAGGAGTTTTAAAAGCTAAACTTATAAATTAAAAAGTAATTTATTGTTCAAAAGTCAAACCAATCAATCAAAGTGTCATCTTCGAGAAAATCCCTGTAATTTGATCACTTCATCTCGTTAAATACGATCGCGTCTACATCTGAGGAACATGAAACGTTAACAGTTCCTGAGGGATTTAGAACCTTTCCACATTATCCGATCCGATATTTGTACTAAACGCTGTACGAGACGTCGGCACTATAATGTATTGGAGGCAAACAAAATATATCAGCAAACAAATATTCATAATAGGGTCAGACCATGAGGAGCTAATTATACTTGAAGGACGATGGCATAATCTAGGCAAACCGAGTAGGTAATGATGAAATGAAATGAAACGAGTTGACACGATAATTATAAAGGATAGCAGCAGTAGTAAGTACGATTGCGGCCAAGAGCAAAAGACAATAGAATGAAAGACCTAGATGGAGGCGCTATTTGAATTGTGTGGTATAGACGATGGGGTATGTAATACACGTCTTTAACTTCTACCTATATCGCATTGGTTTTTGATACCGATGTCGTATCGGACAGTGTGGAAACGCTCTTAGTGTGAGACATATTTATTTACTTTATACATATTTGATGCGTCACAATCTCCTACATTTTCATATCTTGAATCATTAACACCATCATCAACATCTCAATATTTTAGATATATTAAACAAAAGAGAAGATTGCTAAAATAATTAAAAGTACTAGACTTTAAATATCTCACCGGACCAGTACAAACCACCTTTCTATATGGAAAAGAACTGCTAATAAACAAGGCTTCCATTTTATCCCCAAAACTATTCAATAAGTCAACATTTCTCAATTTAATAATAATTAAAAATTCAAGTGCTTAATTATTATCTCTATAATAAGTTTGTTTAAGTCAAAAAAGGGACGTTACAGCACACTAAATTATTCTTTTGTCTAAAATAAAATAGCTTTCTCTAGTTGTTTTTACACGCGGTACGTGATCCAAAAACATTGCTCGTACTTGTTTTTTGTTTTTCTTCCATTGCTTGTAATGTTTTTTGATAAATCAACTTTTAGTTACAAAAGAGTTCATATATTTTCTTTCTTTCAATTTCACTGAAATTATAAATGTTTATTGTTATGGTTTCATTACCATAAACTTTCCTTTTCACCGTTATAATTATAAACATTAAAGCTTACTCGAGTCTCGAACAGCCGACATTTATCTCTCTTTTACACCAAACGTCATTTGCTATGTTAGCATTGCCGTAGTCGTTAACAGACTACAGTATACACTTTATTTATACTAATATTAAATACATAAAGTTGTTGACTTTAATCTGAAAACCTATTTTTGAAATTAAATTTTGCTAATATTTGGTAGTGTCACAGCTATTTAGCTGTGAAACCAAAAAATAACATTCACTTTAAACACGGGTCAGCTATCTATTACATAAAAGTATGTCGTACTCAATATCTGTAGGTCGTCGACCTTAAAGTACCAAACAAAAATTAAAACAATAACTAAAACATTTTATCAGAACCAATATAAATTCTCAGACGGCTACAGTTGAGCCTAAATTGGAAAAAGTTTCAGAAAACAGGTTTATGACTTGATTTGATGTTACTCTATTTGTTTAGAATTTCATTTATCTGGAGGTACGAATAATTTAATTGTAAAGATATTATGAAGACCAGTTTTTAAAAGGTGTCAATTAAAACTATTTACAGCATTTCAAAAATATAAGCACAGACTAAAGGCCTGGTGCAGACTAAAATCAACTTTATTGCTATCTGTCATAGAGTTTATTTTCAAAATAAAAGACGGGCGAGCACAATAGTAGGTAAATCCTAGATTTTCATAAAATGTGAACTGTAGTATTGTTGTTATGAAATCAAGGCACGTATGGAATCCTCGTTGAGATTAGACTTGCAAATCTATTGAAATGTTCTTGCTCAGATGCAAGGTATTTGAAAGGGTTGTCTACAAAAAGGATTAAAGCAAAAAAAGATAAGCGGCTAGTTTTTACAGTTAGTATACTTGCTGTTTTAATGTTTTTACTAACGGAAGGCCGAGGTATCCCGTAAACACAGCTATTAAAAAGTCGGGCAAAATGTTCGGAAAATAAGTAATTATATCTATTACTTTAATTAAAAACGCGGCTAGCTGATATATTTGCTTCTATAGTATAATTAAGATCATAAAATAATATTTTTGTAACAAACACCTGGCACACGGTAACACTCTTTATCAGTGGTGCTGAACTACTAGAAAGTTATGAAACGCAATATATTTATACAAACAATATGTATCTGTAAACTGGATTAAATCAAGTTACAGTAATATAGTTTCGCAGAAACATCGAATGCATTAGGCCAACTAATTTGATAGAGTAAAGCCCGTATTAAATTTGCTCTTTCCGGGAAAATCCGAAATCTGTTCAGTGGACTCCCAATACCTATTAAACAAATATTATTGCAGTTGTGAAAGAGAGACGACGCTCTACGCTGCGTAGTGCGCTATCTCGCTTTCACACATGCAATGACTGGCCTGTTGGTTTAGTGGTTAGTGGTCTTTACTGCTATACCAAGGTTTGATCCCCACCTAGGCCAAATGTTTATGTGATGATCACGATCATTAAATTTGTTCTGTGTCTGGGTGTTATTTATCTGTATGTATTTATAAATATGTAAGTATGTTTATCAGTGGGTAGTCTAGTACTCATAATTCAAGCTCTGCTTAGTTTGAGACTAGTTGACGTTGTGTAAAAAGTCGTGGAATATTTATATTTTAATGATATTATTTTAAGAGTGGGTTGTTCGTCCCCAGCATGATATTATTCAGTCATTTTATAGTGTTTCAGTTACTTTATAATTACATTAAAGTACATTCTGTGTGGTTTGTAACTCAATTGTTTGGGTTTAATATGAGCTGGAATTTAATTTCTGTTTTATCCACGTGTAAAGTTATTGAGATTTTTTGTGTTGAAATAAAATATCCGTTGTATTATCGTCCGCGGCGAAGGTGGTGTTACGATCTTGTCAGATATGCAGGTCGCACGTGGTCGCAAAAGACAGGGAGGTTTGGAAGGAGAAAAGGGTGGCCTTTGCCCAGCAGTGGGATCTTATTTAGGCTACATAAAACCGAATTACTTCATTGCGATAATGTCGATTATTTTGTAATAGAGTTAATCTTTCTTGTAAGTAGTTGGCGTGTAAATAGGAAAAATGTCGAAAAAAGTTTGTTAAAAAATATCCACCAGGCCTTTCGGAGAATAAGTGCTGAATAATTGAATGAAATGTATTGTTGAAATACACACAAGGACGGGGACGCAGGTGGCAAACATATCTACTAGTCTAGTATAGAGAACACTTGTTTTCTCACTACATTCTCCTTTTTTCCTTACAAGTTTTCGACGTTACTCTAAACTTATCCTCTATCAATGTTTTGTTTCAGATGTGACATCATACCACTCATTTTTTTTCTCTCTCGTCAGAAATTCAAAGAAAAATAACCTTTAAGTCTTTAACAACAAGATTTAAAATTCGATGTTAATTTTTACTTATCCACACACATTCAGGATTTTGGATCCAAGGCTGAATTTCGAGCGGTTTCTGCGAAAAAGAAACAATTGACACACTGCGTTTATTTTGTTTGCATATTGTTAATGAAGGCTTGTTTTTAAATTAAAGTGATATACATTTTACTTTAAATGATATTCTGTTGTAAAATTCACTGATAATGTAACTGGAAAAACTCGTTGCTTTTAAATGGAAGTGAATATTTGCCATTTAAATTTAATTATGTTGGAAGTGACGAGAACGCCAATGCTACCTGGTGGCGTTCGATGAAGTTAGTGTTTGAATGTCCGTCGAATGGCTGTCAAAGAAAAACAAAGTGGTTTGACATTTTTCTTTTTTCTATAAGTGTTTATAGCGACGGGTCCTACGTAGACTAGTACAAGTGCAAAAACACAACTTTTCAAGAGAGCGGTTTAAAGGTTCTAAAGCTTGTAACTTTGTCGTAAATCAATAAAAACACTTGAAATTTTAGTATGTTATATTTTGATATTTAAGAAATAAGACTGCATTATTGGTTTTTCTTCTTTTTTTATACTTTGGAAAATAGGTTAACTTGCATTGATGTAGCTTGTTTTTTTTACTACGGTAGAACCTGTAAACTGATACAAGTGGCCACTTATACCAGTATACAGTGTACTTGCTTATACTTAAAATAAAGGAAATCTGAAGGATTTTACTCTTTAAACATAGTATTTCCGTGTAATTGACCAATATGAGGTTATAATATAAAAAATAATATCTACTTTTATCTACTTTTATCGATTTTTTAACACTTATAACAGTTTACTCAGTACTGGAAAGCTACTTGCAACAGTTTGCTGTATTATTATTAACTGTGAATATTTAAATTAATGTGGCAAGAAGTTAAATAAAATCATCTAAAATACAAAATAACACTTTATTATTAGATAGTAGCATTCTTAATAATGAAAAATATAATCATTGGCCTTGCAATCTTAAAAATAATAAAACAAAAAAATGTAATCTTATTTTAAGTAAAAAAAGGGTTTCATTTTTAAAGAGGTTTTCTTACGATAATACTTAATTGTTTTTTTTTTTATTTTTAAGACTAGCTTGTCTTGAATTTTATGTCATTATTCTTATAAATAGCATTTCCACTATTTTTTTTTCAGTTACGTTACGTCAGTTACGTCTGTTCAGTTACGTCCACTAGTTTTTGTACGTTGATGTTTCTAATTTATTTCTCCCTTTGCAGATCCGCTAGAAAAGGTATTTTAAAGAAATTAGTATAACCTTTGTGAAACTCTTTTCGAACTATGTGCTTCTATTAAGTGTATAGTTGTGTACATAACTTGTTAAATGTATAAAAAAGTAACACAACCCCTAAAAACAGGGCAATGAGACCTTAAAGTCTAAATCAGATGATGGAAAATTCATTACATTTTTACAACTTGTATTAAATGGTGATTTGTGTAGGACACCCTTCATACGAATGCCTCATCACATCACCACACTCGTCATACTTGTTTAAATATGTATATTATTATTATACATTTGAAAATATCCTGCTAATATAGTTAACGCGAAAGTTGCATAAGTATGGATTGGATGTTTGTTACTCTTTGACGCTCAAACGATTTAACCAATTTTGAAGAAATTTCGTATGGACTTAGCTGACAACCTGGATTAAAACCTAGACTTTTTAACCGACTGCGTCAGAGGAGGGCAATATTTTGCAGTTATAACCGATATTCGTGCGGTCGAAGTTGCGGGCGACCACTAAGTCCTTTATAAGTTTAATTTGAATGTCTTTTGTATTACTATACTTAAGTTTTGATTGAACTTAATTGTTTTTTCAATACTACAACTTTACCAAAATAAACTGGGGTTGCGAATATTGTTATATTGTTTACCTCTGGAATATTTCTACACCTTTAAAAATGATGTACTTGGGTACATAAAAAAAAATTGTCTCGTCAGTTACCAAGTAGCAAAATTTGGTAACTCCTTACGTTAATTGCTGCAAAAAATGTATTGAAAGTAGTATCGATATTTATTTTATTAGTAAATAGATATTATTATTAAAATAATGTAGGTTACGGCAGATAACAATATCAAGAAAATAAAACAAAGTCACATGTGACTTCGTATACTACTACTTTGTATTCCTACTGATGCAAGTGTAAAATTTATTGAAAGAATAAAATAATAATAAAAAAACAAAAAAACCCGACTGTAAAAAAACAACCAGTAACCAAACAGGGAAAAACAAACTCTATAATTTAGTGTGAAGAGTATGCAGTACACCGTGCGTCTACATTATATAATTTATATGTAAAAAATTTATGCAGGCGGCTCAAACAAATCTACAAGCAGTACAATCTGTATCTTGCATTAGGTGAACATTAATTAAACCCTTTTGTAGAAATATTAGTACTGTCAACTTAGTAATTTGTTGGTTAATTTTTAACGCATAAATTTATTAAAAATTGACCTCGTGAGCCCTTAATTGTTGTGAATTCTCACCACTACTTACTCAAAGCTAACAAAACTTGTTAAATATGTAAAAAAGTAACACAACCCCTAAAAACAGGGCACGAAATAGTTTTGATACAGAAGAATATGTTAGCAGTTAACGCAGTTATACCAGTGTTAACGTGCTCCTAACTCCGTCGCAGCGCGCATACTGGAGTAAATGGCACTTGCGCGTACGTGACGCGGCGCACGCGACTACCTACACTGGTGCAAGTGACTTACATCAGTGTAGATGGTCGTGCGGCCGAAAATCATGTCACTTATGTTAGTTTACAGGTTTGTATCTCTGAAATTACTGAATAAAATAATATAATTTTTACAGGATATAAAGTTAAGGTAATTTTAAGGCCTTTGGTGCAAAAAAACGTATTTTGGTGTTTTGCTGGTTACACCAGTATACGTAGGACCCGTCGATAGGGTGTCTAGTACTCATAATACAAACTCTGCTTAGTTTGAGACTAGATGACGTTGTGTGAAAGCCGTAGAATATTATACTATAATAATATTATTATTTAATACTCTTAACTTCAATTCAGCTGAGCGCACCATTTCATCAACTAAAGAGCTCGTTCCTGTAAGTCCTCTACTTTGCCTTCAAAGGAAACGTAGAAATTCCTCAGTGGCTATATAAGTATTAAATTTGATTTTATAACTGAATATTATAAAGCAAATATATCTTCCACGACTGCAACGAACTTCATGGAAGTCTGTTTCAATCTTAAAAATATATTTTTCTTTTTTTTTCCTTTAGTTTGGTTTCGCTTTCTCGCCTCTTTGGCTTAGGATGTTGTTTAATGTTCCGTTTTTTTATGAAACGTCTTATTCTAAAAAGCGTGGAATTTTGTTCTCAACTGAAGATGTTGGAATTTTGCTCATTTTAGCTTACAAAGGATCACGAACCGCAGAATAACTGTAAGTAAGTAAAAATTTACGCTTTGAAATCTACGAGAATCTGAAATCTTTTTTTAACCAAGTCTATGGTCTATGGTCTACCAAGTAATGGACAAAATAGTGCTATTTTGAATACTGCAATAAAAACTATGTTCAATCACATAAAAAACATGTTTTATTTCAAATGCTTGCAAATATAAACGTGTTATGCTGCTAACATGTGAGCTAATGTTTTCCGGCCGCAAATTAAGGCCGCAAACTGACCTTGGCGTGGAATCAACCCTTAATGTGGAAAGTGGCCGTGAAATGATAAGAAACATTCGCAACTAATATATTATGTTTTACGTAAAATAATTTGATGCAAGATAGCATAAAGGAATTACGGGAAAGATCAAAAAGTTTATCACAAGGTTTGAGTGCTTGTAGGAACAGTTTAAAGTCAATGAAAAAATGGATTAAGTAAAATAAAACATACTTAAATTTCATTAAACCAGGTGTGTAATCAATCAAACAGCTTGAATCAAACTAAAAGAATGTTTGAGTCAAACATATTTATAGGGCTGCTATAAATGTGCTTTTTCATGTTTTGTATAATTCAACTTGATATTTTTGCTCAAAATGTGAATTCCAGAAACTATGTAGCTCTGCACGAATACTAGCCCAAAGGTTACTTTGTATAGAGCTTTGAGAAGTAAGACTTATTTAAAAGTTCGCCTCTTAAAGAAAATGCTCTTCCAGAGATTACAGCTCGTGTAAAGATTTTAAGAAGTAGTTTTACAACAAAATTTGATATTCCTAGCACGTTTAGTGTAGGTTGGGTGTCAGCAACTCTCTGGCTGTTTACATAAAAGTCAAATTTGACACATTTTTAGGTTAAACACGGTTTTAATATAAAAACTTTAACAGAAACTGGATTACAACTACAATTTATTTTTTACAAACCGATAAGATTTTGTATTTTTGTTTTTATGGAAGAAGTTAAAATTGTTGGTCACCAGACGCATAGCTGAGTGTATCGCGAAGCGTTTATCTAGACAAGTATCAGATATTAGCGTTAGACCAGTTTTGAAAGATAATTTCTTATTTAACCAACAAGTAAGGGTCTTATTAAACCGTGGCTAAGTATGTTTATCCAGCATTAAATTTCCAACTGAGCTTGCTGAGCTTGATTTTTATATGGATTAACATTTGACTACATAACGAAACTCCTACTTTAGAATACAAGTTACGTCAACAATCTTTACCAATAGCTATTTCGACTTGCCCTTCCTCAGTCCATTCTTAAACCTCAGCAGAAGACACAAATAAAAGTCTGAAAATGAATCTGACTGAAGCGAGTGACCTATTTCGACAATAGAAATGTAGCGTCAAAGTTTATAAAAGGAAAGGCCCGAGTTTAAAAGGGAAATAGCGAGAGGCCGTCCGCTCCCTCCTAAATTTTTCCATCGTCCACGTTTGCCCATCGTGGCATAGTCATGTCAATTAACTATAGCCTAATTGTTAGTTAATAACAAACGGCCGTTGTACAGACGACATATCCTTATTCGCGGCGCTATAATAATTGCGAGCCATTGTGTACGTCATGCCAAAGAGTTTGTATTGCAGATACGATGTTACCGATTGTTGTGTGTCTGTTTAGTGAGGATTTTGTTGCGGAAGCTGTTTTTTAGTTGTATGACTGATTATGGATTCATGTTGTATTTTTTTTTTCGAATTTATTGGGTATATCACTATCAATCACGATAAATATTATCACGCGATTTTGTGAATAAACTTACTGAAAATAATATGATTTAAATGTTCATAGTGTGGCCAGAAATCGCAGAAAACAGGGACATTTGGAAGGAGAAAGGGGAGGACTATGCTCAGCAGTGGTATCTTATGTAGGCTACACAAAAAAAATGTTCATGCAATATTTCGTAAAAATATTAATTTTTATTCATAGAACAGCTCATATACTTACAAACTTCTCTCTCTCTCTCTTCTCAATTACAAATGTCTCTTAACTACAATAAAACCGAATTATCTTTATTCTGACTCCATTGCAAGCTCCATAATCTATGCCGCTCCATCTAGGTACATCATAACGCTCGCCTTTTGAATTTACAACTGGCACCAATCTAACGCTTCCCGTCCGTCTCCGGCGAATTGCACTAGTCCCTGGCACAAGTTCAAGGGCAACCTGCAATGTGGAGCACATTTAACAAACAATTTACGAAAACATTTGCTTTTTTTGAAACTTTTATGAACATTTTAGAACTGTTATCAATAGTGGAAATTATTATAATGCTCTCTTTCTACTTACATTTAACATATCCTTTTAATAGCCCTATTCTTTTTTATCTCTTTAAAACTTTCATCATTTTTAATAGATTTGGAGCTACTTTGGACCATGTTCTTTCCGCTCTTGCCTTTTTGATAACTTTTTGATCTAAATGAAAGTTCTCAAAAAGGCCTCTGCATGATTTTCTCGTGTAAGCCTTTAAAAGGACCGGGGTTCTTCACCGGGGTACCAGATATACCAGCCTTTAAATGTTCCACTGCTGGGCACAAGTCTCTTCCCAGTTAAGGAAGGTTAAGCGTTAATCACCGCCCTAGAAATCTTAGTTTGTAGAAAATGTAAAGAGTACTCGTGAGTTTTCATAGCCCTATAGGGAATTTCATTTGAACGTTTGTGAATTAATTCAGGGTTGTTTAGAAACAAACAATGGACGAGTGATGAGGTTTCATTGCGAGAACATTTCAGAATCTCATATGTCTGTGCAAAGTTTTGGTTATTATACAAATTATTTCACTCGCAGTTTGCGGCAAAAGTCGTTTTCAATGATGTTCCCCGACATATGAATATTCATTGTGTAATAATAATTTGATTATGTACGGTTACCTACATATTAGGAAGACTGACATTTTGACTCATTTGCTCCGCTTGGGTGGTTTTTCTTGAAGTTGTAAACAAAGCGTTCTTAATACACTTGAATTTTTTTTCGGCATTATATTTTCTTAGACATATTGAATCTTTGAAATTGTTGACGCAAAGTAATTTTAACAGAAAACACAAATTCAATATCAATTAAATTATCGCTAAATTACATTCGGTGATTATCAGACAACATAAAAAGTACTCAAAAAGGAATTCCAGATGGAAACATTGTTGCAACGCGATAAAAAACAAATGAAAACCGACGATCACTATACACAATTTGCGGGAACAAATACCTACATAAAAGAGATATTATTAACGTCGTTAACATTAAAAGGCTCCCTAGGTATCAACCACGGTAGACTTTATTAAAAGTTTTACACTACCGCTAGATTATGTATATTTTTGCCAATGAATTGACTATTATGGTCTCATTAATCATCGATAGCTGAAGCACTTGGAATTTATAGACTAACTAATGGCTTAGCTGGAAGTTTGCTTAGATTATCAAATTATTTCTTGTTCGGTCTGGATAAACAAATTCGGAGAAATCCTCGACTCCTGTATCACAATGGCCTGTACTATTTGGAAATTGATATTCCTACTAATATATTCCTACTAATACTTTACACTACTTAAGTCAACTTAAATTGAGTAGACCGTAAGAGTGCCAAGTCTAAGGACTCCTGTTTAATCCTGTACTGTTCGAAAGTTGTGTGCGTTTTAGAAATAAATTTCGTATTTTACTAGTTTTAAAAGAGTAAACTGTGGAGTTTCTTGCCGATTCTTCTCAGAGAGAAGTAGAATCAGTGACGTTCTGAAAAAGCTTGAGAAGGCTTACTTGCAATAAAAACTTGTTGATTTTATTTTCTCAAGAAAACTCCTGGCCTTCGTATTCTAATATAGGTCGTTGAGAGAAAATATTCCTCCACTATTGTTGATAGCTTCAATAGCTCAGCGATTGACAATTGAATAAACAGAACGAGTATTAAGGTCACAACTGAATCAAGGCCTGTACACAGGGGTAAAACTTGAATTTATCTGAATATTTTTTGTAACATTGAATAATAGCGTCTCGCGCCAACTTTGCATGGGTGCAATACAGATGATTTATACATCCCTCCTCTTGAAGCAATTTATTATAATATTAAATGAAAAAGCGCATCAAAATCCATGTCGTTGTTTTAAGATCTAAGCAAAAGTAAGGACAGAAAGACAGCGAGAAGCAACTTTATTTTGTACTATGTAGTGATGCTGGAATTAGTCTTCACAGGACAGATTTTTTTGAGAGAGAATTTTGGCTGTCAAGAAACCTACCACCACTTCGTTAAGTCAGATTAACACTCTTGACACACAAACGCTGTTCTACGATCTATAGTTAGCCGTGTTGCTTCCAAAACTACAAAAATCTTACGTTAAGAAATGGTGCTAGGTCTCCGTTGTGCAGAATGTATATCGATTCTAAACAAATTTTGGCCAATTTCCTGCCCACTGGTTTCATATACATCCATACTTTCTTTAGTTTCAGCAAATACAGAAGTACACTTCAACCTTATACATCTACAAAATACCCTTTTCCTCAACAGTTTTCTACTTTCTATGACTCAGTAAACACATTAGTCAGAAACCCCCATATGGTCATTAACGTATGGTTTCGATCGATCTTGCGTCATGCTTGTGGCCTTGGCAATTATACGGAAAACTTATGAAAGTTATGAAAGTTATGGGCGACCATTGATTGGTCAAAGATGTATAATAAAGTGTTAACTGCTAAGGTTTATTTAGTTGTGGAAATTGTTGCTGACTGCTGTTTTAGTATTGAATTTTAAGCATAATCACTACGAAGAGTACTCAGTATTTGTAAATACAATATAATGTATTATGAGTTTAGAGAGCAAGACTATTTATTACTATTGCAAAAATTAAGTCCTGTCGAGAAACAAATATTTCGAAATCGTAGAAATGAAAAATATCCAATTAATTACAAAATTTCAAGTCAAAAGTTTAGTCGAAAATTAAGTCCTGTCGAGAAACATAATATTTGCAAAACGTATAAATGAAAAATATCTGATTTATAACAAGATTTTAAGGGATGGGCTCGATATCAAAATTAGGATGACATGTGGTTCAGTCCTCAAATATTTATAAATGACGTAACATATTACAGAAATAGTCCAATTTTAAAAATTAAAAGGGCAAAGGGATTGCTCGATATTCTAGAATGGTCATTGATATAATTCGTCCAATAGTCCAGTCATTTGGTAGAAAATAAGGGGGTTACCTGGAAAGTTTTCCGGGAGTTTTGAAAATTTGGTATTTTATAGATTTGGATATGCTCTTTTCGAATTTTAACTTTGCCACTTCGTACGACCGCCGCTCGCGCCGCCATTTTGAAAAAATGGCGCCCAGAAACGGTTTTTTGGGAATATCTCCTTTCTGAGGCATTTTACGAAAAAAATAATTTCTACAAAATTAAACTAAAAAAAAATTCCTACACTTTATGTCTTATTCACTTTTTCATAAAATCAATAGTTTTGGATGTACGAGCACCGCAAAGTATTACTTATTCATCTGCACCACCACGTGTTTTTTGTATATTTTTCTAAAATGTTCCGTTACTGCCGCCGGTTTTCAAGTAAATTGTCACAAATAAAACAAATTTCCGTATAAGAAGCCATAGATCTAAGAACATAATCAACACTGTACGTCAATAAACGTCCATTGATGATTCAGTCTAAACGAAATATTTCTCTTAATATAGCTTCTACCAACAAATTTTTCGTTGAAGTTTCGTTCATAGTCGAGAGAAAGGGTCCGATTCAAAAGTGACATATTACCCTGACACCTACTTCTTAAAAATCGGCGGCAGTAATAGAACAGTTAAGAAAAATATACGAAACACTCGTAGTGGTGCAAATGAACAATACTTTACGGCGCTCGTACGTCCAAAACTATTGATTTTATGAAAAAGTGAATAAGACATAAAGTGTAGGAAATTTTTTCTAGTTTAATTTTGTAGAAAATATTTTTTTCGTAAAATGCGTCGGAAAGGAGATATTCCCAAAAAACCGTTTTTGGGCGCCATTTTTTCAAAATGGCGGCGCGAGCGGCGGTGGTACGAGGTGGCAAAGTTAAAATTCGAAAAGAGCATATCGAAATCTATAAAATACCCAATTTTCAAAACTCTCGGAAAACTTTCCAGGTAAAACTACCAAATGACTGGACTACAACTGTAATCTGTTATTTGAGCTCAGACCGACACGTCATTTATCGGAACCTTTAAACGGAACATTTAATTAAACATTTCACATCAAATAAAACCGTTTTGGCTAACGAGTTTTAATCTTTTAAATGTAGTTTTTGTTTTACGAGTTTTATTCGAGTTTTTGAGTATTATTATTTCTACTAGGAAGAAAAACGGAATGTAGTAAACAACCATGTTTTTGAAACTTTAATAATTTAAAACTTATTCAGTAGCTGAATGGACGTATCAAAAAGAAAATTCAATAATATGGACAATTTTATTATATTACATTTGTAGTACACTCGTACGTATTGCAGCTACCTGACACAAATTAAAAAGACAGCTGCTCTTTATTGTGACCTTACACTAATGAAAAATACAGCATTGTTTATTTGTGTCATTTTTGTTGTTGTGTTTTGTCGATCGGATCGGCGAGATAACACTTACGCGACTTCCAACCTTAGTTGGACTGTGTCTATTATTATCCCTATTTAGCTCAATATTTAGTGAACATGAAAACACTGCCTATTAAACCACCACAACGTACTTTAAAGGGTAAAACAGCATCCCAAAATTGGTATAAAATTTTTCGTAAATTCTGAAGCCGTCAAAATAGGGGTTTTCTCAAAAACCTTTTGAACAAATAAAATGCAAATTAACTATTTTGGTTTTACCAACAATATTTCTCTGTACAGAAAACATATTGTTTTATATTTCTATGCAAATACATTCAACAATATTTCCACGAATTTCAGGATGAAAACGGGGCAATTAGCATAAAAATGATTTTGGACTATCCATTGTTTTACCAGTACTTGTTAAATAAGTTTTGAATGTTACTCACGAAGTGCATAGAATACGTAATAATAATAAAGAGTTGGGGTTCAGTTGGAATAAAACTTATTATTAAAACAGTGCTCCATATCTAAATCCACTATTCGAATGTCAAATCCCATGTCAAGGAATTTGATTGATTGAAAGTGATGTGGACATAATTTATATGGCCTATTTAATTGCTCATGTAACATTGGCTAATATTGATTTTAACAGCATTTTAGAGGTCGTCAGGAAACGGAATGGTTATTGTAGACATAGTTTGTCTTTTGTTGCTCTCGAAATGCAATGTTTCAGTTACGCAAAAACCATCTCTGGCAGCTTTCAGTATTCAATTCTGCTGTCAGTTTTTGACTTTCTAAAAATGCCGATTGTCCTCGAAGGGAAGTTATCGATATATGAAAAAGAAAGAGGTTTTTGCCCTTATCTCTTTCGAGTCGTGTACTGAACAACCACATTTTATTTTTGTACATGCCGTGTCAAATTTTAGTTGAAAGTTAATATTATGTTTTGGTATAGAACAAACTGAAAATTATTTTACCCTTCACACTTGTTTTGACGTATTAGCATACGTTGAATAAGTTTCGTAAGTTAATGTATGAGCGTGTTACATGCCCGTCAGGTTTAATGACTTATTATTGTAACATTTTCATTATTTTTTCCCAAAATATAACCTTAAAATGGAAACAAAGTTTTTACTAATATGGCTAATTTAGAAACAAATAATGTGTATCAAAAGAAACGATGGATGCATTGTGTCGAAGATATTATGGCTGAAAAAAAAGTGTTACTTGCGAGATGACGTCAGATAGTACCTACGTGAGGAAGAAGTAGACATGTTGCGCCGACCCCAAATAATAATAATGAGATAAAGGGAATGATGATGATGGCAGAAACGAATGTGTATGCTTAAGATTCTCATGATAAAGAGTGAAACATAATCTGTAATAATTATTAGGGGTTATTTGATTGTCCTGTTATTGATATAAGCACTTGACACAACAATGAAGGTTAGTAATTAATTATTTTAATGAATGTAAAGAAATAAAGATGTTGATTCAATTGGCTTTAATGTTTCGAAAGTAAAAGATTATTGCTGATATATAAATGTATCTTCGACGACCCCGACGTCATGAAGAACTATTCTTTTTTGCTTGGCAGTTTGTCATCAAAATTTAAAAGTAGGATAAAAAAGGATAATTGGTCAATTAAATCTGTTGTAAAACCTTAGAAATATGGAACGAGAACTGAACTAGCGACAAGATATTCGTAATTTTTTTTGGTGGATAATTTTCTTAGTTCAACATTGATGTTGACAAATAGATATTGATTGTATATTTTTTCTTATATATCGTAGGTGCTCTCATCATGATAGTGATTGGTTAAACAAAAAATTTGCTTTAAGCAACACACACATAAAAAAGTAGACTATTTTTGGGTTCAGTTGAGGGCAATGTACTTGCAATTACATTATACGAGGAATCCCTCTTGGGAATGTTCCCTCACCGGTCAAAATATAACTTGGTTTGTAACAAAACCAATTAAACTATTTCAGATAGTTTCCGGATGTTTAAAGGTATAATGTAGTCCGGGAGATGAAGCCAGATTGTTCTTAGTCATCTTAATAAAAGTTTAATAATGACAGCCTATAACTGTCCCAGTGCTGAGTACAGGCTTCTTCCCAAATAGGGTATGTTTGAGCATTGGTCACCACGTTAGCTCACTGCAGGTTGGTCACATTCTAATTGTTTGGGATCCAGGTTTCCTCACAGTGCCTTAAAATATTCGGTGTCTAAGTAAAGTATTAGAGCCGACAGACAGCCTTTAAAAACATCTACATTAATTTGATACTTAAAGTTTACTTAAATATTCCTTTTTCAGCGAATTACGTCTGACTTAAGTATTTAACGCCTATTTATAAAGAAGATGTTCTGAAGTTTCATTTCAATGAATTCAAAAAAGTGTGCTTAGCTCTTTGACTATCAAAGGTTGTAAGTTAGGTGTAAAGTTCAATGACCGAAACAATTGAATTTATTACTGCTCAAGGGGTCATTACCACATACATTCATGGAATCTTTTTCTATTTATGGAATTTTAAAATGTTAAAGGTTATGATTAAAATATTTTATGGTCCGAGTGGAGGCAAGTGGCCGCTTTGCAGAGCGCCATGTTTTGACAATATCAACAACCCTGTAACAAAAAATAATTGTTGACTGCACCGATATTCGAGTGGTATAGGTCACCACGCTAATAACCACTGTGCCTGACGTGTCGCAGGTTCGATTCCCCGTAGGACAAAAATATGTGTGTTCCACAAATGCTTGATTTGAGTCTGGGTGTGTTTGACAACAGCTGTAAAAAATATATCTGAGAGTCTACCACCAAGTTTTAAAGTAATATTATTGCAGTTATTGAAGACAGATGCCGCTTTTTACCGTGTAATGAAGTATCACGCTTCCACAATTGCAAAAATATTACTTTCAGAAGTGGCGGCATACACAAGTACTAACTAAAATATTTTCGGGATTTCCGGAGAATAAATTACAGATTTCTCAACCTCCTAGCCTCCACGGAAATCCTCTGATAAGAAATTTTGCAGTAGCTAGGTATCTTTGAAGGGAAGGCTCAAACTGTTAAACCAACTGATAGAGCAAGTTTTAAACTTAGTCATTTCCTACTGGTATTATTAATGACTAAAGAGACTTAAGCAAAATTAAATGGTAGTGTGTTTTGATTAAAAGATGGTCGATTTTATACAAACAAATCTGGAAATTTAAGGTTTGGGGGAATACCTTGCTAACGTACTCTTCGTTGAATTAATTTCGAATGTTCTGCCCATATCTAAATTATTATTTCAGTTCGGGCAGCATGTCTTCTTCTTCCACACGTTCCTATCTGACGTCATCTCTCAAGCAACACTCTTTGCAGTCATATCATATTTCACACATTCCATCCATCGTTTCTTTGGTCGTCCTCTTTCCCTATATCCATCCACATTCATGTCCAGCACCTTTTTTACCACGTTATACGTTGTTGAGTTAACAAAATAATAAAATACCGTAAAGGACTATAACAAGTCTGGCCACGTTTAAGATGTTCTTTACATTACATTGGTTCACAGTGACCATAACAGTCGTACAATGATATAATAGCATACTAACTCGTAGTTACGAAATGATACTCTCCCAAAATGATAGCCTACCTACACAAAATGATTATTGATGATTTATATAGTAGGGCTCAAAGGAAACTGCGACGATCTCATATTTGTAAGCATACATACGAGTACATACAGCATGAGAGATATTTTGTAGTTACATAGACCTCTATCAATATACTAGGTAAGTCTAGCTGTACATTATATCTACTAAGTGATTACAAGTTATGTAATGTTTTTCGGTAAATACCAACTCATCGTTTTTTTTTAATTACTTAAGTGTTTTAATACTTATTTAAAGAGGTTTCTCCTAATAACTAATATACCAAAAAAAACAGTACCCGAAAAAAAAATATCAATTTTTTATATTAAGTAAAATTAAATACACAACAATCGAAAAACTCTACATTTCAAACAACATGTTATAAGCAAACCAGCAATACAAAATCCAGTGTATCCTATCTTCCTACAGCATTTGATAAGCAGTCCCAAGGTCGTGCGCTGGTCAATGTCGCGTGCGACCGGCTGAGTCGGCGACGTCGCGAGTGCCGCACTCAAATGTCATATTACTGATACACCGACGTTCGGCTCGGAAGGGGCGCTCAACATTTTTTTTTACATGTCGTTTTTATGTTGGGAAAATATATTTTTTGACTTTTTCTACGGGTAATTTACAAATGCATTAGTTTGTATGTGTCTCTTTGAATTTTATGATGACTATAATTATGTCTTTATTTTCACTTTTTACATTTAATCATCTTGGCAATCATTTAATCAAAAATATTTCTTCTTTTTAAAAATGTTAAAAAAATGTAATATTAACTTAGATCAGGAAACCCTTCTAGGGTGTGTTGACATTATCCTCGACTACAATGTATTTGCAATTAAGAAAGCTGTTATGCTACGTGATTTCTATCGCCCGCTCATTTACATGCAATTTAGCTTTGTAAATTCCTTGTTTTCCCACGTGGCTTCTTTTTGTTTCCCGGAAAACTCTTTGAAACCTTTCTCATTTATTTTTGATTCAACTTTACCAAACAGATGCGGGCAACTGTTACAAGACATACTGAAATTTAATACCAAGAGGATTTTAAAATATCTTATTCATATTTTAGACAAATTCAAACATTTAACTAATAAATGAACTGTCTGCATTAAAACTTTTGTCCACACTTTGTTATTTTTATTGAAACATCCATCAACACAATTTTTATTTCTTCAAAGTTTTCTACTTCTACTAAAAACTATAATTGGCATAAAATTTATATTTGCACATGCAAAAAGTCACAACAAAATACTTTTGAACTGAACTCGCCATTCAAAGAAACTGCGATCAGGGCATTGACATAAACAAACCAGACATCAAAATGAAAAACAGTATTCTGTGTTGATCATTTCTATCTCGCTGTATGCTCTCGCAAAACATAAAATAAAAATATACAAACGAAACGAACCGATACTCGTACTCCAAACTTATTTAATGGAAAATATTTAAAGTACTTCAATAAAAAAGTCAAGTCGAAATAGCATCATTCATAAGAAAGTTACAAAAAGTAAAGTTGGAGAGATACGTTTCTTATCTTATTGGAATGTAATGAAGGAATGAATGAGAAAGGATGTAGGATGCTCAACTACTGATTATACTTGCAAGAACTGAGGACTTACCTTTTAGAGTAAAGCTATGAGGAAAAGAGACGCCGCTCTACGCTATGCAGTGCTCTGCCTCGCTTCTACAACTGCAATTTTGCTTTTGTTTTTTTTTTCTAACCTGTAGTGTCCCAACGCTGGGCAAAAGCCTCCCCCAAGCCCTTTCACGATTACTTCTTACCAGCGCTTCATATTAAACTATTTGATATTACATCATGACTTAAAGTAATTCATGAATCCTGAATGAAAGTTAATTTAAACTTTTACAACAAAGTCCGATTTATTTTTAGCAAAATACTAAAATCCCTTTTGGGAGTTCAAATATATATGAAGATCTGTCTAAGTCAAGAGAATACTTTGATTATTTTTTCCAGAAAAGCAATCAAGTATATTATATTGTTGAACTACTATAATTGCTATTCTTAAAACTTTCTACTTTATTACTATTTTAAGGAGGTAGCAAATAAAGCAATAACCTTTCATTCATATTTGATGCTGAGTTTAATATCTAATTACTTTTAATAACTTTTAAGTTATTCTGAACGAAATTTTGACGTGACTTTAATTTTAAGTTTAAATTACTTAAGATTTATTAATATAAACTCAGATTCACGTTTACAAGTATTTTGAAACCTGATACATTAATTAATTATATAAACAATTTGATTTAATTAAATCTCGCAATTATTTTTATTGTTACACCCACAACACGAGTATATCAAACAGAAATAAAAAAGAAAACATTTTACGTCTGAAACAAAAAGTACGGCTACCGGTAACCATGGTAACCGAATAACAACATACGCAAACGACAAACTACGCGGAAATTAGAAAACATTTATTATTTTCAAATCACTCTACGACTTAACACTTCTTAACGAATCCGAGAAAAAAAAATACAAATAAATATTCTAATTTAACCAGTCCTCATTTTTTATTCAAATGTTATGTGCAACTGCCTTGCTGTTGGTTGCTAGCGGCTTAACACGCAAACCGCTTTTGCACCAAGTTTTCAGTTCAAAACTACATCGGGGTTCGAACCGATCGCCTCACGGTGTAAATAAAGTGTTTCGCGGAGTTGTGGTGCTGTGTTGTGTAGTGTTAAGGATTGTGCCATGATATTAATGTGGTGGTAAGTGTTCCCTGGATATTGGACCATGTGACGTCATGTAGGGAAATGGTCACTT
This sequence comes from Chrysodeixis includens, assembly GCA_941860345.1. NCBI lineage: Eukaryota > Metazoa > Arthropoda > Insecta > Lepidoptera > Noctuidae > Chrysodeixis > Chrysodeixis includens. Next base: position 1,524,433 of record OW796099.1, on the reverse strand, counting down.
TGCTTTGAATGAAGAACGGAATTGAACGATTTTTGTGTCGTTTGTTTTTGTTAGGTTTTAAGTTGTTTTCGCTTCGATGTTCATTTTTTTTTGTATCAAATCGATAATTTGATTTATTACTGCTGATTGATTTTACATTAGCAGAAACCAACTTTCAAAATATTTTTTTTTTTTGGGTTTTCGTTGCGTTTTCAATAGTTTATTTTGTAGATTATTTAGTGCTTATAGTGCTTAGTATTAGAAAATAGTAAATATATTCTCAGAAACTTTTATTACGTAACTTATACAATCGTATTTCATATTTCTAGACACTAACGTTATTGTCCTAATAACATTGTCGTGTTATGTCATATTTGACATAATATTACATAAAAAGTGAATGAAAACTCTTTTGTCTGAAGCAAGAAATAAACCATTTTTCACTGTTATTTATTACTAAAAATACTGTAGTCCTAAGTAAAATATACCTATTCTATTACATAACTGACTATAAAGGTAAAGTTTCCTTTTCCATTTTGATGCAAATACAACAAAATTAAAAAGAGTTTCTAAACTAAAAAGGTCAATTCAAAATATGACGTCGCTCTTCTAACTCCGCATTGTAAACATAACTCTTACACAATAGACGTGCATTTAACAACACGATCTAAAGAAACCATTGTAACTAACGTCTAACTTAGTTTTCCATCCACAATGCAATAAGCAAAACATTTATTTTATGAATGAAAACTAAAAAAAGATAAAGAGAAAATTCAAAACTAAATAAAAGAAAAACAAAAGAAACTGCAAGAGCTTTTCTAACAGACGATGAATATTAATTCCTAGCACTAAAGATAAAACTGCACTTAAAAATTGAAAGATTTGCACTTTCCTAAAGTTCTCAAATCAACTTGATTGCTTTAATTTTGTTAAAAATATTCAAATATCTCAGACTGTCTGAGTTCTGCTAATTGAAAAACTAGAGGATTAATATTCACAAATAGCCAGACAGACGGACTTATCCACAACCTTTTAATGTTTCCTAGTCTTCTAGAAAAGTTTAGAGAAATATGCATAAGAAAAACATAAATTAACAAATTTAATTAATATCAGACTATTTCATTGTTAAAGAATGCTTTAGTTTCGTTTCGGACAATGAGAAAGAAAATATTACACTGTCTGGGAAGACAAGTTTTATTCTAAAGTGTTTCAATTCAGAATTATCACAACGTTTAAGGAAAACATCGTATCGAAATATTGATAAAGTTTTAAATCTGAAATCGTCTATCTAGAAACGTTCTTCCTTCAAGAAAATCTGTCAATTTTTTGCTAATTAACAACAAAATTGTTATTAGCTAATCACACTCTTTACGGAAAGACCAATGTGTGCTGGCAAATATTATGATAAGGTCGGCTTCCATTCGCACCAGATTTCATTGAATGCGGCTGTCTTCTGACCAATGACTCTCATATACTGTTTGTCAACTACTTGTATTTTATAATTTCAATCAATGCCAGTTATAGTGACCTGAATGCTATTCTACACAATAGCATTGTACTCAGTCTAACGAGGATGCTGTGCTGAGTTAATGACTGTCGCGACTTTACGTAACTAATTGAAGATTTCCACGAGTTTTCGCGTTTTCTACATTGCGTATAATTTGATCTACAAATGGATGCCTTTTGACGTTGTGGAAGTGCTACGTGGAGTGTAGTGTGGTGTCTTGCTTCTACAATTTCAAATTTTCTGATGCCATCAGAATACTTAGCATTGTGGCAAATGGCAAGACACTGGATGGATATCCCTCTAGGTGACGTCACTTCTTAAAGTACGACTGTTGTTGTATATATGAAAAAAAAGAAGCCGCGCGCCGGCCAAAGCTGTGTATTGTGCTTATTTCACTCGTCTCTTCTTTCACGTTTCAACGACTTTAAAACACCTCAGTATCGACACTTGATTATAAGAAAACTTCTAATAAACCTGTCTCATTAAAATTATGTGATAGTAATCATTTTTTGCTAAACACTCTTTATTAGCTTAAGATTATTTAAATACAAAATGTACAAGTAAACATCTGATCTGACGTCTTTTAAAGTTACTTTATAACGAGTAAACATTCTAGATTACGTTTTATAACTAGCTTTTAATTCTTATATCTGTCATCAGACGTCAATTTAATCTGTAGTTTACTAATTTCTAGATTTTCGTTACTGCGTATTTTTGTATGGACGTCATTGCATGTGATATAATAAAAATGATCTGTTTATAATTAATTTTTATCTCTTTTCATTTCGTAATAAGATATCTGAGGAAGCAAGTCTTTGCTACAATTTTTCATTTAATTTCGTCGCGCGTAAATTTATCGTCGTATTCCCACGAGGTATCATTATTCGCGAGTGCTTGTTCATATAACGTAGTCCATATTTATTATACTCAAGTTACATTTAAATATTAAATGCTTGAATAAAAAGACTGTGTTTGCTAAGTAAGTTTTTTAAAACCAATTTCATAAATAAGCAGTGGAATATTTCAAAGATATAATTAATTCTGAATGTGTTCAAGTTACGTAATTTGATTCCAGTGTGACAAATAGACGAGATTTCCCAGCGGTATTTAATAAGATTTTAGGATAAAAGATGCTTTAGTATTTTTTTACGTAATCCTTATTCAGATTGTGTTAGTCTTCAATAATTTTAGAAAAAGCGTTGCAGCATTTGACAATAAAAAAAAATACAAAAACTTAAGTCACGTTATTTTACAAAAACAAATACAAATTTAAAAATTTCTGCGATTTCATTCACTTTTCATTAAAATTTATTATAATTTTTGTTCACACTTGTGAAAATTTAATACGTTTTTTAAAGTAATTACTATTTCAAATTAAAAATTCGATTACAAAATCGAATAATTCAAATTACAAACATCAAGGGCAGACATTACGCAATACAAAATCTACTCAACAGAACAAAAGCAAAATGAAAATGAACTAGACTAGCATAAAGTAGGTACATAATACGTACAGTCACGAGCAAAAACATGTATATGTTACAGCCAAAGTGATTAATTTAGATATTATGTATACTGTCTAGCTATTATGAATAATATCTACTCAATTTGGATAAAGTGATAATTCACACAAAATTAATCACATTAACTAGCTATTATACATAATATCTTCAAAGAATTGGATAAAGTGATAAAACAAGTAGATCGAATATCTACTTGTTTTATCACTTTATTAGGAATAAATTTGTATTTCAATTTTCCTTAAGCATACATATCAGAAAGATTATTTTAACAATGAAAATAACATAAGATAATATTTCCACCTCAACAAACATAGATTTTAACAAAAAAAAAAAAAACCTAACCTCACCTAATTTAGGTTAGGTTAGGTTTTTTTTTAGGCAGGAGTGTGGATATCAAATGAACATTATACCTTTTGATCATTAGCGCAAATGTTGATATAGCAAATAAATATTCGACGAACTGAAAATTATGTCAAACGACATTATACAAAGTGATGATTTTCTTAAACGTTGTTCGATTGAGTAATATTATATCAAACGTTGTTCGATCAAACAAGGGTGAACCTAAGATAAAGACCGTATTATTACTTTGGCTAACTTTGACACGATATTATGAATAATAACTAGATAATGTGATTAATTTATTACACTGTCTAGTGAATTTAGCTATTATCCATAATGACTAGTCATTATGTATAATCGCTCATTAATCACTATGACTGTAACATATACACGACCAAACAGTTACAGTAGATTTCTCATGCGAAATTTCTGAAACTGTTATAGAATAGTCCTGATAATAATATTGTAAGCTAAAGATAAAATATTTATTTTAAATTTGTTTTATTTAACAATGGGAGACAGATATAAACAAAAAATATCTACATTTAAAACTAATCTTATGTATTTATAAAATAATGTTTAATATGAAAGAAAACTTCACAATTTCACAAATCATTTGACTAGGACTTGAACTTAAATTGTTTAGTCAAGTACACGTCATGTTTTTGCTCATGACTATACCTACTGTGTTCACGTTGAACAATTTACACCCAGTATGACAAATGGGTCTGGCGATTTCCTCTAGGCATTTAACGCTAGATTTTATCGCGAACGTGCGGGTTTCCTCACGTTTTCCCAGTACTTACATAAATTAGTATAAATGTGTGTAATATACTGTTTCAGACACTGTCTCTCCTTTTGTGTTCGTGCCTATTTAATTTTGCGAATTATTTGGGTACTTGATTACATGTACGTGATTATGTGTGTTTGTCTTTTGTTTATGAAGTTAAAATGTTTAAGAACGAATATGAGTATCTTTTAGAGTGATTAAAACGGGATTTCGTATCCTATTCTTTACTAATTACAACGGTACTAAATTTAATGGCTAAGTTAAAAAAGTCAACGCGAACATACAACGAACCTAATAAACCTATGCTACAATATCATCACACCAACTTATCCAATTCCATTACATAATGTAGGTACTTATTAAAACGCAATAAAATAGTACTTTGATTAAATTATTCATCGACCACTCACAAATTATTAAAAAATATATTATAATATCGTAATGACATGTCTAGACTTCATTCTACTGACCACAAAGCTAATGGTACTAAATAAATTAGTGGATTGTCTGATTGTCAGTAAATTAGGTGACAGTGCCACCCTGTTGGGAACGGACACTAACGATACAATGTATTTACTACCGACTTTTACGAGGCTATCTTTGTAAGCTGTTAAATTGTTAGCGTAGCTTTAAATTTGTACACAACATGTTTAAACAGACCCTGGTGATATTGTAATAATACTTCTGTGTTTGGAAACGTATTTCTAGAAAGCAATAGTCGACAAATTGAGACAAAGGGTTTATCTTCTCCTCAGCTATAGGAAATTTTGCAAATTTTCATTAGCTTGTCTTGTATGGTAAAAGCATTTTTTTTTTGGGAAATCGACTGGTTTTCCACGATACATAAAAACGATACAAACGATTAAACAATAAACGATTAAAAACATGCTATAAACAATTTCACATTGATATAACATTGTACATCCCAAGAGATTCTGTGAACTAAAACGTTATCGTATAACACAAACGTATCTATTTTACTCAACCACGTCTTGTACTGGCAATTACATGTTTGTTCCATCTAGGAATGCAATCATGACAAACACATTCTGTTACGGAGAAACTCCAATACAAATTCCAATAAGTGTCCCACAATACAGGTAGTCTATTACGTTTCCTGGAGGCCTACCACTATATCCTAAAGGCAAACGCGTACTTTTCTTAGCCAAATGCAACAAACGAGTCGAACAAAATGAAATCTCACACACTTCCCCGAGTCAAATTCCTTTCGATTTTAAATACAGAATTCTAAAATTCGTTCGTCTCGATCTACGCGATTTACTCCGATAAGTGTGCATCATCATCATCGTCAGCCCGTTGCAGTCCACTTCTGGACATAGGCCTCTCCCAAGGTACGCCACAGAGCCCGGTCTGCTGCTTTATGCATCCAGTTGCTGCCGGCTCTCTTGTGTAAGTGTGCGTTTACCTTCAAGTAACATTATTGACGTTGAAAAAACGTGACACCGCTCTACACGGCGTAGAGCGGCGTCTCTCTTCCACACCTGCAATATTACGTGGTGGTAAGTTCTCAGTTAGAGCTCGTTGCCGGTATCCGGGAAGGATAAGAAGACAATCAGCCTAATATGACTTCAAGGGGACGTTTGATTTACGGGAACATTTTGTTCCGGCTTCGCGATTATAATGTAACACGCGGACACGCGACTCTATGTAATTGTGAGTAATTTCATGTCGTGTTTGAATCGTCTTCGTCTAACGAGCTGTATGAGTCAATGTGTGGATGTCTGCGTCACGGTAATGGGGACTGAGTTTGGAGTACATTCAATATTTTTTCTTGCATTTAAGGTTTTATGAAATATGTAACCTGTCGAATAATTAAAAAAAAAATTAAATGATAAAAAGTATGATTTTTCGTTTTACAATATTGCTTAACGGATGTTGGAAGTAGACAAAACAAATAGACCAGAATGTTTTATCCATTGTAAATGCCTGCTTTTGAATTTGAGTTTTAGTTTCAAAGCTGCAACGATTCCTTATTGTTTTCATACAATTACTAGGGTTTTTTGTGTAAAAGAAAATTGTAAGACTTTTTTTACCCTTAACGTCGAGTTAATTTCTCAAGAGGTTTTAAATAATGGCTTTTAAGAGTAGAGTTTTGAGTAGATGTTCACTTTTTTAATGTTCTTTTTTAAACCTCGAACTGCCCATTTATATTGCCTACCGCTTTTAAAGCAGTGTAGAATGCCTAAAATGCCCGTATTACCTTAACTGACGTAGTCTTCATAAATTTATTTTACCAAAAAGGTCTATCTGCTACATTCTGCCTGCTATTTTCGTAATTATCTTACAGTTAACCGCAAGCTTTGTTGATTATCAACAAGTATAATACTATGTCATATTAGTGCAAAATTTTCTCAGAATGCAATAATATGCTCTTTGCATAGTAATATCTTTGTCCTTACAAATTCTCAGAGAAGACACAAATAGGTTTACCAAGAAAAGTAGGCAACTTTGACTCTACAGTGATCAAAGCACTCAAAAGCAAATACGACAGTTGTGTCACCATATTACGGTCCCTAGACATTAATGTTTTGTATTTACCAACTGTATCAGAGAAACAATATTTTTTTGGGTGGAAGGTTTAAATACCATTTTTCGAAGTAATTTTGTTATCATTACTATCAAGATTTTTCGATATCTTTGAGAAACTTAAATGTTGTGATGTGTAGTTTGATATTGTATGTATATTATAATGGAAGCTGTAATAACTTAGTGGTAAAACCGCAGGACTACACAGTCAAATCGTCAGGTCGATCCCCAAGACGCACAACAACATTTCGAATATTCGTGTCGGATTGCCGTCCCACCGGGCGATGAAAGTAAGGGAACAGAGAGTGCACCTGTGTTTGCGCAAACGCTTGTGTACTATAATTTGGCCCGCGTAGCTGGCTGGTGTCATAGTAACACTAGCCGCTGTGGTTGAACTCAATTCGAACATTATTATGATCTGATAGTCAACCATCGTGGCTTTCTCAGACTTATTTAAAAATGATAGTTGCAATATAGCCTGATAATATTCAATAATTACCAAAAATCATTTTTTAATTAAAACCATTTGATTTAACTAATGAACTGAACCCTGATTTACCTAACAATACATTAAAGCGACTACCAAAAATACTCGGGGTTTTAAACTTGAAATCGCGTGCTCGCTACCAGATTGTAGCTTTTGGAACAATAAAACCTTTTTCGGTTGGAACTGTGCACGAAAGTACTGTTGACACGAATTTACTTTTCGTTCTTATTATTATTTTGTTTGTTTAGTGAGGCTTAGCTTGATTTTATAAAGGCATTTTTTTGTCAAATCCAAGATTAAATTCTTCCGGACTTAGTAAGTAATCTGGTTAAACATAACAGTATCTTTTTTTTACACCATTTTTCTAGAACGTAATGTTATTTCCCGCTGTTTCACCCGTGGTGTATTACTGCAAAAAATAACCTTATTCTATGAAGTCGGTTGAAAAATAGCCTATGTATTATGTAAATCCATGGTGTATACCAAATTTTACAGTTATCTGATAAATTTATTTTATTACCCATAGTAAATTGTATATGAATAACAAAGGATATAAATTCGGGTTTGGCGTTCTTTGTCTTCATTCTGAAACCCGTGCTTCTAAAGAATAGCATGCATCACGCTATCAATTTAGCCATTCTAAAACTTTAGGATATTTTAATAAAAGTCAAAGTGCCAAGTTTCATTGTCTTTTTGACATGAATCATTGTATTATACCTTTAAAAGTTTTGTAACTTCACGCAAAAATAACATATATTTTTGTTTTTTACATTGTTTTAATGACTTTGTTAATGTCTTTGTGATTGCTCACTTTGTTATGTCTGTTTTTGCTTTTAATATGAGAATAGGGGTAGCTCAGGGTTCCGATGTTTTCCTGTTTGCCGTCCAAATCACTCTTGCACCAACTTGGAATGAATTTCAAAGATGATAAAATAAGAAACTTTTAATGGAATGACGTCCTCATATCGTATTTCTTTGCAAATACCTATTTATTTCAAGGCGAGTAAAATGTTTTATTATTATTGTACCATTCAATGATTCTACTCATATTATTATATATTTTTCTAAGATTTCCGATTTACTCTGTAGCTAACTTGTAAATACATATTGCGCTATATATAATAGACGAATATAATTTCATTAAAATGTTAGCGAAATTTGTAAAATAACTGTACAATCGCACTAATATTATAACGCAAAAGATTTGTAAGTGTTGTTGGATGGGTGTTTGTTACTCGTTCAACTCCAACGACGGCTCTAACGACTGGATCAATTATTGATATGAATTAACATATAGACTACTTTTTAACCGACGACTGCGACAGAAGGGAAGGGTAAGTTTTTGCAGCTAAAACCGACATTCGCGTTGGCGAAATCACGTTTAACAGCTACTTACATAATCTGTCACATCATACATAAGAAAAAATTGAAATTGAATGTCGTGTAACATCTACACCCGACGTTCATACATTTACCGTTAAAATTAGTATGATAATATTAGAGTTGGTAATATGCCCTTCAAATTCCAAAAGTAGAGTCATTTCATTGCCAATATGTTAATTTAAATCTAAATTTAGTTTTTCTTTGTTGAACCTATAATTGGTTCACACTTTAACGCTTTGTTTTGTTTTCTTATTATGGAGTGTGACGTCAATTGCGACAAATATTGTACCTACTTCATAATGACGTAAAGTGTACACACATTCATAAAATACTGTTACAGTATAAGAGCAAATAATATGCACCGGATTGTTTGTACTACAAGAATATTTGTGACTAAAACTAAATATTTATTTTGTTAATCACATAAATAATATGACTACAAACTTATATAATTCAATTTCTAGAAAGTCTTTAGATAAAACAGTCAATTATTATTTACAACTGTTTACTTCACTCTTATTTTTATACTAAAGTACTTAACTGTCGTGCCATTTATAATCTCACTTTAATTCAACCATTTTCCTGTCGCGTGAGCCATTGGACACAATTATCTATTGTTTGTGTCAGATAGCGAATTCACTACAGTGAAAACCTTAGAATTTAAAACTATAATTAACAATCAATGAAAAGTGAGAAAACGCCTTTTTAGCGGAATTCATCAGTTCTTCAAGTAAGTTAGTCATGGAAGAGTGACGTAGCTCTATGCAGTGTAATGCGCGGTCTTGCTCTCGCGGTTAGGTAGCAATAGCCCTCCTGGAACGTACCGAATCTAAATAAATACACTTCAATGAAAATCAGACTCCCTTATGACAATTTTTTTTATTTTTTTGTTTCTTGTTACTAAATACTATCTTTAACCGAATTGCCACTTTCTACCTTAAACTGTACGTGAATTGTAAACAATATGTATATGATAATAAGCCCGTTTTATAGCCAGATGGACGGAAGGCCTATTTCTAAGCCCCCGTCTGTCTATCTCTGTCCGTTAGCACTTAAGCCACCGCCGTCCGTCTGTCTCTATTTCGCACCTTTCGGATACAGAAATACATAAAACTGACCATCAAAAACAAACAACTAATATTCCCTCCGATCCATATTACAACTTCAATTAAAACTTACAACCAAACTTTGTTATCCAAACAGGAGTCCAATAACCAGGCAATAATATTATAGAGGCAAACTAATCTAATCGTTCCAATCCAAATCAACTTAGCCGGAGCCAGCCAATAACTGTTCGTATTCGAGAGCACTAAAACAATACGGACGTGTATTAGCATTGGAAGCAACGTATCGCATGTTAACCTTATATTAAAGGTATAGAAGTCGACGATCGCAATCGTGATGAGACCTGCGTGTTCCTCCTTCATGACAAATTAAATTTGTGTCGACAATAACTGAAGTATTGACAGCCGTAATTATTTTTTTATTTCTTTTCGTGTATTCTGAGTTGTAGAGCAAAGTCTGGTGACGGCCCTGCGACTCTACTAAACTACAGACTCTACAAAAACGTTCTTAAGCTTAACTCGACACAAAAATATATTTTCAAATTGAGGAGAATCTCAACTCAATCCGAAATAAAATCGCTTACTAATAATGCCTTGGGAAACAAACATCACAGTTAACTAACAGAGCATTTCACTTGTACTAAACAACTACCGACTTCCGAACCGAATTGAACAGCTGTGTCAACAGTTCCCAAGGCCGTGTTAACCCGAGTAGCGTAGAACAGAACTTACGAAAACAACCACATCAGTACATTTTCTGAACCCCCTACCATGAACTATGTAAACAATGTAGGTATTCGAAACATCGACGCTAAAATTTATAAGGGATTTTGTCTTCTTAATTATTCTAAGACACTACTGACAAACAGTGAAGGAAAATATTGTGATGGAACCTGGATTCCAAATACTGGAATCTGAAATCGCAAACCGTAGTAAGCTAGCGTGGTAATCAATGCTCAAACGTTTTCTATATGGGACGAGGCTTGTGCCAAGCAGTAGAACGTGTTTAGAGTGGTATTATTAATCATTATTTTGTCTATGGAGAGCTGTTTTCCATTAAAACACGTTGATACGAAAATTTATAGAAAGTGTTCGTGGTAGAGGATGGAAGCAAACCTCAAAAGTTAGGAAAAGCATAAGTAAATAAAAGCAGTAAATCACAGATCGATCTGTGAACCAACGATTTTAAAACCGAATGTCAAATGGCCTACGAGTATGTCTTAAAGTAATACTATGACGAGCGTAAAGATAATATGACACGGCGTAGAGCGGCGACTATCTTCTACAACTGCAAAATATTACTTTAAAAGATAATGGACTCTCAGTTCTGATTAATTTTTAGTAATCGTCGGCGTCGTATCGAATTTATTCTTACAGCGTCTTACACCTACGCATTCTTTACGGTTTACTTTATATTGTTTTTCCACACGAACTTTTATATAAAATACCGTAAACACTTATTAATGAACTTTAAAATATTTTGCTTTGACTTTAATTGAAGATAAAATTTAACTTTTGATTACCTTGCCGTTACCGATTTTATATTAAATCAAAGACAAGCTTTTGTTTAATCAAAACTCCAACTTTCAGGCTTTAGTTTCGCAAACAATTTGGCCGCCGTTTCTTAAAAAGATTTAGAGAGATCAAAGTTGAGAAAAGTTTTGCTATGTAGGCCACGACATTAATTCGAATTACATAATCATTATGAATCCAAATGAGTATTTGATTTTTGTTACCCACGTGTTTGTAATTTTATCTCATTAGATTTTCGGGAAATACCCTTTTTGGGTTTTCATCAATGTCGTTTTACACGTGTTCAGTATTTTCTTCATAAATAATGACATCAGGTGACAATGACGTGCCTAAAACAATACCGTCACCACTTAGACACACAACTCTAACTTATTGTCCAAACAATCTCGTTATAATTGGAATCTTATGCGCAAACGTTGAAGCGTGAGACAAGAAGACCAATATTCTTTTATGTGCCGTTAAATAATGTATAACGCCTTCATGATATTCTTTTATAAGATACTACATCAAAGGAGCCAATTACTTTTTCTTTGTAATTCGACACGCTCCGGTTGCCGGGACTTTTAGTATAACTAACGATGAGTAGTTATCTCCACACGGGAATTGGGAAAAAAACTCAGAAAGGCGATAATATTTTTTTATAGTGTCCTAACCATCCCAACTTCTATCGTTTTACCACCTTCTAGGTAATTATTTCGCATTGTTTGCTGTCAATGATGCTGTTAATACATCCAATTCTTCTTGGTATAAGAGGCGTGTGAGAGACATAAAATTTTGTAGAATGGGTACACTTATTCACCAATTAGATAAAAGGTTTTACTGAAAAAAAAAACCTTTACATAACAAATGGTTGAATCTCAAAATACCCATTACTTTCATTTCGTAATACTAATAACGTAGAGGCACCAAAATAATTCTGTCAACATTATACGTGCTTATTTATAAAACGACAAACGGGATCCGTCAAACTTTTGGGGCGAAATTGCTTTGAAAAAGTCATCTCCGAGCTCCGATTAACATTTGAAATGGGAAGCCTTTTCCGGGAACTGACGAACAAAAGGTATTCCGGGACTGAACTGAGCACTAGTCTTAATGTTTATGTCATATATGAATATCGTTGTATTACCACTACATTAAATGTGGACACGATATGACACGTATTTTGACAGAGAATAATGCGCATAACTGCAAATTAAAGATAGAAGGCATTGTAAATTATTTACGTCGTATACAAAACTTCTATCTGCCAATGATGTTTATTGATGAATACATTTTATTACGCCTACCTAGGTACTGTACTCGAAATTGTAAAAGAGCTATGTGAAAATCCAGCAAAAAAAGAGCTGAAAAATCTAGACCAAACAAAGCTAACAAAGTTTACTCTACACAAGAACTGCTAATGAAATTAAAAACCTTAGGGATATTCGACTGGCATCAAATCCAACGGGAGACCTCTATTGAGTCAGCTGACGCGCTGTCGCAAATCCAACTAACTCATAAGAGTGCAGAGTGCCGGAGGGTTTCAAATATCGCATAATTACTAAGGAATCCGTAAGGAACCTCGTAATATGACTAGCAGGAATTACATCGTATCTTCCAATATTTTTGACGTAGATCAAATTGGCAAAAAAAGAAGTTAGCTTGATATCCTATGTGTATTAAAAGGCTTGATATATTTAAACTAGCGATCGATCCTCGCTTCGCACGGGTACAATTTATAATTAACATTATTAAACGTGTGAACCTTCAGCCAGAAATATTATATCTAGTAAAAAAACTGCTTCAAATTCCATTGCGTAGTTTTAAAGATCAAACTAGATAGGGACGGACAGACACGGGAAGCGACTTTGTGTTTTACTATGTTATGCTTATATCAAGAAATGGAGTTAAAAAACTATCCAAAAAAGACATCAATGTCTGATTCTGGTGGTCAAAGGCTTTCTCCATATGACTTCAGATTTATTTATCTAGAGCCCGTTTAAGCGTACTAGGTACGTCATTTTAAGTTGATAAAAAATGTACTCTTTCATAAGTAACATTGTATGGTGAAACCAATTTTTCGTAATTTCCATACAGAGAAGCTAGATTAAAAATATGACCGGGCTTTCTACATTGCGTTACATCTTCCTTAGTGCTCGACTTATAACGATGGCTTGACAAGGATTTATTATACCAAAAACAAATACCTCTCGTTTATAAAAGTTGCATATTAGACTTCAGTTAGTGATTTCTTCTCGTTCTTACTTAGTATCGTAATTTGGACGAAGATATGAAACCTCGTAATGTAATTCCTACTCTTGGGACGGGCGTATAAAGTATGGCATCGATTTTGCATGAGTTATATTAACTTTGATCTTCGGATGAAAAAAAAAAAAATATGTAAAATGGTTTTCTTTTTCTGAAATATGATTCCGTGGCTTTACGTTTATTTCTTATCAAAAAGTTTAGCCCTAAAACTTAGCCTACATTTTGTAGACTAAGTAGATATCTTTAAAGAACACACTGATCTTTACTGTACTAACTTTACACAAAAAAAAAAAAAAACAAAAATTAAATAACAAAAGCGGTGGCAAAAATTAAACTAGCTTACCTAAAAATCTGGACTACAACGCTGCCGTGGTAATCGAAAGGGCAGTAAGTCGAAGGTGGCCATTTTTTTTTTATTGCTGATTCGGAATGTACATCAAACGATCTTTCTTCCTATCTGGGTTTCATACTTCTACGTATATTAGAAATGCATTTTATTTTTTGATAAAGAGCAGTAAGAACGTTAAGTTATTATAGTTAACTACGTAAAAGAGCAGTAATTCATTGAATTTCATGGACATACTGCCCTTTTTATTAGTATTTACATATTTCTTAACAAAAGAGCAGTAAATATCTGACATACTGCTTTTTACGCTAGTATGAACTAATGTTCCAAATGAATTTTACTAGTTACTTCTACAGTATGGAGCTGTACTGCTCTTTTAGGATAGTAATTATAATGAATGTCTCATAAATACACAAATATGAACACAGTATCTTCCTTTACTGCTTTTATAACATGGCAAAAGATAAAATTATAATTTAATAGTTTTGTAAACCAGTAGAGCAGTAAGTGGTTTTTGCGCTACTAGGTACAAATTAATGATCAAAAAAATATTCGACATATCGTTTCGAGCGGCTGAGTGATGGTCGTCTGATTGTTTTGTGTCGTTCATCAAGTTCGCGCCATTTTGTGTCGAATAATTTAGGCGCCAAGTAGGTGTAAGATGAGTAATTATAAATTTTGTAAGGAGTCCTTATATTTAATCCTAGCTACCCGCCCCGCACGGGCGCTATGCTGATACTAAACAGTAAATATACTTTAGAAAAACTGCGAACGTTGTATATAAAAACATAGCGGCCCGCTCCAGCTTGACCGCAAATACTACGTCCCGCAATTTTTTAATCTGTAATATCTTCGAAAATATTCATTTAAATCATATACTGTAAATTTTTATATAAATCTATATTAAATATTAATTGAACAATGTATTTAAGGTATATAATTGGATAAGGATTAATGCTGTATTGGTTTAAATCGCTTCGAAAATTAGCCATTATTTGTCGTAAAAAGTAAATGACAAAAATTATATTGTGGGATTTCCATAAGAGATAGACACATACCATCATGGAGTTTTCTGTAGACCTTTGCAATGTGTACAAAAAATTAGTACATTATTTTGATGAATCTCTTAGGGTTCAGCCCGCGTTTGCAAAGTAAGCGCGAAAAAATGTGTTGATTTACGACTTTGCATTAGAATTCTTGAAATTATCAATGGTTCTCTAATGTATTAATCATGTTATTATACGTATAAACTTTCCTCTTGAATCACTCTATGTATAAGAAAAAACCGCATCCAAATCCTTTGTGTAGTTTTAAAGATCGAAGCAAACATACATACAGAGAGACGCGGGAAGCGACTTTGCTCTATACTATGTAGTGATGATTTGTTATGTGAAATAAATTAATTACCTAAATCTAAAATAAAGCTAATTACTTATTCGTTCAAAATAATAATTGATATCAGAGTTTGTCCTCCTGCTCGCTTGTCACATTCTTGGTGCTCTGAAGTCGTGCATGCCCGCCGCGTGTTTTTGGCTCAGTTTTACTATGTGCTCTGACACATCTTCTAATGCTGACACTAAACTTGAGCAATTAAATTAATATTTGCGTTACGCTTTTAATTGTATTTAATAGGGTAAATCTTCTATCACTTATACACATTAAATACAGTATTAGCTTATACCTAATATACTTTACTCCTTTTTTTGTTTTAGATTTAATAACTACAAAATGAAGCGAATAGACAAAATCACAAATGTGACCATCAATCGAGAAGAATCTACCATAAACATGAATCAATCAGCAACCCCCGTTTTAAAATTTCACAAGTCTTCTCAAAATCAAAAAGTAAATACTTATAACATAAAAATACCCAGGACTGCCTTAAGCTTTGATAAATAATTATATTTTTAAAGAAGATTTCTGTTTTTAATAAGATTAGCGTTATGCCAAATAACAATACTAATATTGTGGTTCTCTTTGGTTACATTTAATGAAAAAAACGAGCTTAGACATTATTTTTAACGATTTTTTGTTATTTTCCCTACTATTTATAGACTTACTGCTCAAGAAATTCTGATAACACCTTACATAAAATACTTCTTTAAAGAGCAGTAACGTCCTTTACTCTATAGTGAAATAGTCAAAATATTTTCTAAATCTAAGGTAAAGGGCAGTATAATGCTTGTTTACTGCTGTTTTAAGTAGTAATTTTGAATTTATTATTTGAATTCTGTAAGCAATATAGCAGTTTGAAATATTACTAAGCAAGAGTGCAGTATCTATGGCAGTTACTGCCCTCTTACCTAAATATTATTTAGTATTAGTTAAGAATATGCTAAGAAAGACACGATTTCTTATGTTTTACGACAACCCTAATAAAAATATTAAGAGCAGGTAACTTTACAATAACAAACACATTTTTCCCTTTCTTTTGATATATAGAACATAAAAATCGAGTGTATAGTTTTATCACAAACGTTCAAATTGTGATAAAAACTTTGCGCGCCGTTTTCTCGAAACCACCTTTTCTGACTTACTGCTATATCAATTACCAGGGCAGAACGTTTATTCTACAAAATAAACCTCCGCAGCGAGTGTCCCACCCGATACCAAGAATACATGAGACCACACTCATTAAAACTAACACTAGCTAGCCACAAGCAAATAAACTAAGCAATAATCGTTCTAGTAAAGTATTAAAAATCTCCGCTACACTAGAGGATTATTAGGATCCCACAATATAACGCTAACTTCAGTGCTAGTGTATAGTCGGTAATAAAATTATATGTCCAACTAACCACAAGCCCATTACAGTTGCGTTTAGGGAGCAAGTCTCGCATTATCGGACCCAATTTAGTGTGCATTATTTAGAGTACTAAAATTCCTTGTTTCTACACTTGTGGTTTTGCGTTAATTTTCCCCTGAGGTGTCTAACAGAGGTAATATTATACGCGAGTATTTCGCATTTACAGACTGTTGATCGTTTACTTGATAATCTGGGCATAGAGTGCTGATGAATGGAACTTGAAGTTATTATAAATGATACTTACAAAGTTTTCATGCCAAGAAAAGTTCTCATCATCCTTATGTCAGCTTGGAATTATCCCCTGCTGAGACTGCTGGCAATGCAGACCTGCTCTTTTTCTGCTACTTTTTTTTTTCTCTTGAGCACCCCTTATTCAGGTGTTTCTAGTAAACTTAGATACTCATACAAGTATATTTAAAGTTTTAAGTCCCAATAAAAATTGACATTTTTTTCTAAACTACCAATATTTACCAATAAAAGAAAAATACCAATCTTATGATCCAACAATTTCTTTCAATTTCCTTCGAACAAATTGTTTCTTGGTAAAGCGACACCGGTCAGTAGGTCGGTCCATCGATTTGTATTGGAATCGATAGCTTATTATAAAATTATAAGCTTTTGGCGTCGTTCTGCCGATGTGTTCTAGCGACCTATATGATGGCAATTTGTGTCGTAAACTGATAGTTTATTCAATTGTTTCGTAACAATGATTTTATTTGACAAGCTATTAGAACACGTGTAAACTGATAGGCTTCTTCGCTGCTCCGTAGATTTGAAAAGTTCTTGTTTTGAATTGATGTTTTGTTTCATAATGTAGTCATTACGCACCTACCGTCGTAGTTATGGGGAAGGCTTAATAAAAAGATTCAATTACTTGTTAAAAATTTTTTTATTATTCGAATAAGTATTTGGGCTAGGAGATACCTAAAAGGTGACTAGACGTTTAGTTAATAGTTTTATAATAATATTACTACATTCTGTAATTACGTAATTCGGTTGCCTAAACTTCATTGATATAAAAGGAAAATTAGGCAAGGTATTCATTAATATCGTAACGGTATCAACTTTGTGAAAATTGTTTAGAATATTGTGTAGAAATTCGTAATTTCGTAAATTGTTTAACATTAAACTAATTAGTCTATACCTACAATGTACGTGTTTTATCTACATAGACAGACGGTATTAATTGGAGTTTAAAGAGGACTAAAAGTAATAATTGGGTTGTCGTTAGCTCCAAAATATTTACGCGAATTTCATAAAAAATAACCTTTTTTTGAACATATTTGATAAAATAATATCAGCCTGTAAATTACGTATTGTTAGGCATGAGCCTTTTCATTTTAAAAAAGGATTGGCTATTGATCAACTTAATAAAATGTCTTGTTATTTTGTTTTATTACAAGCATTTAACGTAAGTTTTTCTTATCTGCCTATACATTGTTTGTTTTTTGTTTCAGATAAACTGTTGACATTGGAATGACCTCCAACGAGCTTGCTGTCTGCTCCCTCGAAGATGATCCCGTGCACCTGGCCCACGGCGCTGTTCTTTTTGATATGGTAACATTAATTATTTATTTATGGTCTCATACAAATAATGTACAATGGCGGACTTAATACCTATATTGTAAAATGATAGATGCCTGAGGCATTCTCTACCAGTCACCCATAGGGGGATGCAGAGAAATACAAGAGTAGTTGCATAAAATTATACCTACGTAGCCTTAAAATGTATAGTAGAATCAAAAATATCTTCCTTTATAACACATCGATGATATTTAGGAGAAATTGTTAGTGCCAAGAATATAGTCTACAACAGCTATACTCTTAAAAACTAATGATTAAATAGAAAGCAGGATAAAATGATTTCCTCTATAATAGGGGATGGTGTTTTATTGTAATGTCTTCATAGCAAAAAAATACTCAAAGGCATATTTTCTCTTCGTTTATATAATCAAAAGAGACGATACATTCGTTTGAAATGTCACATGACGAGACGTAACATGGAGAAATATGTACATTTTGTAAAAATCGTGACGTTTGAATCCCACGCTTTTACGTACGTTAAAAATAGTCATATTTGTTGGTACATATTTGATTTAACGATATTTTAAATGTCGCTAGTTCGAGACCAAAGGGTTTCCCCCACCTTTTGATGTTATAATAAAGATAGTGCGCAAGGGAGATAGTTACACACGGTGTAATGCGTCATCCTTCTTCCACACTCACAATAATATTAATATAGAGATGGTGGAAGGCCCCAGTCTATTCGTTATTTCTTATCAACTTAGGTTACTGTCGAGCTATATAATATTTTACTCTTTATACTCAATCATATACTATACTCATATTTACATACATAAACGTCACGCCTCTTTCCCTTGGGGGTAGGCAGAGATCACTTCTTTCCATTTGCTACGACCCTGGCATACCACTTTAGC
The DNA here is from genome assembly GCA_941860345.1 of Chrysodeixis includens. NCBI lineage: Eukaryota > Metazoa > Arthropoda > Insecta > Lepidoptera > Noctuidae > Chrysodeixis > Chrysodeixis includens. The sequence goes on along the minus strand of OW796099.1, from coordinate 1,505,441 downwards.
TTCATCCACACTCATCAATCGCTTCATACACGCCCGTCGTACTCATATTTACTTCATAATATACCATCTTAATCATATACTTTCTTATTTCCTAGAAAATTGAAGCAATTAACATTTTTTCATACGAAAAAAAATCTGATTACTGTACGAGCGACAAACATAAATACACTGAAACAGAATTACAGCTTATTGGTAAACAGAAAAACACGTAAAACAGACAGAAACACACATGTATCTTAAATCCAATATTGTTACGATATTCCTTCCGTTAACGAACGCAGCTGCACAATCCCACGTTTTGGAAATGTACAGCGTATGTCAGGGGTGGTCAACTATAAAAGTTGTTAATGTTGGTAATTCAAAATCTTATTAGGTTTCCTCAGTAGTAGTATAATAACGTATATCATATGTGGAGGCTTGTTATTAGCAATATTAAAGTCTTATCTTTTTACTTATAATTGTAATTAGTGTGTAAGCCTTCTTTAAAATAAAAAAAAAAACTGAAATCATGGATAACTGAGATTTTTTTTTTTAGCCTCGAAGCCTCTTTAATTATGGGCTTTAATCGTTGGTAATTTTAGATGCGTTACCGAACCCAGAAGCATTTTATACTAGACTCGTGCAAGTAATTAACTACTGACATTATTAGTTGCCATGACATCGTATGGCTTACTTATCAAGTAAGACCTATATCTATATTTTATAGACATTAATTACTACAATATTTTGTCTTATTTTTCCATCGACAGCAAAACATATTTTATCTTTACATTTTGCGATCTTACCTTACGAGCAACTGTTTGACTACCTCTGTCATATTGGGAATACGTTTTACGATCCTTGTCAGTTTATGGTGGAGTTTGACGGCAATCATCCGCCAGTGGGGCATGGTTAAGCCTTCCTATAGCCAGCAAGCCTCCCTGCTTATGTCGCCTTGACATAAAGCGTAAAGAACAGCGTAATAAGGATGTGTAAGCGAAAAAAGCCTTGAACGATGCTGTTTTATATTGAAGCTTTTTCGCGAGCAGTATTGAAAATTAAAAATTTTGGTGGATAGAAAACTGATGGCACATTTACCGAAAGTTTTTTTTCGTAGCTCTTACTAAGGACTAAGGTCTCCCTCAAGACTATACGCTATTTTTCTTCTTGCGCTGCCTCGAACCAGTCCGATAAAATATTCAAAATTAAAATATATTACGTCAACGTTCCAACCCTGGCACACTTTTCAAGTTCAAAACAATATTATAGTGACTATTACATCTAAAAATAAAACATAAAAGTAATTAAAACGAACAACACAACACTTATGAAACATGTGGTAACACGAAGTAGAAACACAATATAAAGTATTTATTTATTAACAGACAAACTAATTACTTTAAAATTCAAGCTAGGGTTTAAGGTCACGGCGATAGGGGTGTAATAAATTTATTAACAGAAGCTATGATAGCTTAGTGGCAAGACCGTAAGACTGCTAAGTCAGAGGTCTTGAGTTCGATCCCCACGACGCGCACCGACATTTCGAATGTTGTGTGCGTTTAAGAAATAAAAATCACAAATTCCGTGTTTCGGAAGGCACGTAAAAATGTGGGTCCTGCGCCTGATCTCTCTCCGGTCGTATCGGATTACCATCCTATCGGGATATGAGAGTAAAAGGAATAAAGAGTGCACCTGTGTTTGTGCACACGCTTGTGCACTATATAATAATATGTCCTGCGTAGCTGGTTGGTGTCATAGTAACACTGGCCGCCGTGGCCGAAATCGGTCCTGACACACATTAACAGACAAACTAATTACTTTAAAATTCAAGCTAGGGTTAAAGGTCACGGCGATAGGAGTGTAATACTGTAATACATTTAGTAGTGTCCTCGTAACATTGCGGGTTCTTGGACCGTGAAAGCCAGGCTATAGATTACCGTTGGAACTAGCGTGCTACTGTATCGCAGGTCACTTATCAGCGAAGGTCGGTGGCGTCGTTAAGATTAAACCTAGCCTGTCTCACCTATTGAATACACTTGCGGACAGAGCAAGTGTGGCACAATGTTCGTCTTGTTAGTATTCATTTGTTTTTAGGAAATTTAATATTGGAACGTATTGAATACACTTGCGGACAAAAAAAAGTCCTGCGATGTGGCCCAATATTCGCTTTGGTAGTATTCATTTGTTTTTAGGAAATTTATATTGGAGGATTTTTTTTTCGTAGATTTTTATAAAAATATAGAGAAAGAGAGATTAAATTATAAATAAAAGAGTTAGGTTAGTGTTAACAAAATATTATTTTGTACAATATAATGCGCTGTCTTGTTAACACAAAAACAATGACCCTGCTTTTATATTAACAAGTCAGGACTTTTGTACAGATCATCTATACAGTTTGTTTAAGTCACGTTAAAAACAAAAAAATATAGTATCCTTTACAACGAACACAACGTTAAATAAGCAAAAGCTCGCTTACTTGAAAAGGGTTTGCGAAAATAATATTGAAGCAGTAAATGAAACTGAGCATGCGGTTTTAGATAAGCCACGGTTGAACTATGATCTGATGTCTGGCGTAGAATTTATTTCACAATAAATAAAGGGCATCAATTTTCTTATAAAACTTATATCAAATTCTGGCTATTCTGCTGTCAATGTCTCGGGGATTGATTAATTGTATATCGGTTTTTTTCCCTTATTGGTTTTTATTCGTTTTCTGGACGAAGTACTGTCACAGTGTGATTGTTGCTTTAAAATATTTATACAAACACGGAAGCAAGCTTAACTACCTGCAACCTGCATTAATTATAATAAATTTAAAATTAGGTTCGCTATAGGTGTATATATCTAAGCTCTACGACGCTACGTTTACAGCGCGTAGCACTGAAATCACTCGACCGCTACGGCAATCGTAAAAAAAACCAATGGGGCGCATTATCGCACCTCAAGTGTACAAAGTTCAAGGTAGAGTAGGCTTCACTATCAATCTTCAACATTGCGTGAACAATCTTGTGGTTTATCAACAATTGAATTAAAATATATTTCACGCTTTCTACGATAGTAAACTGATAGGCCTACGAGAAGTTCTACGCCAGTCACGATGCTACGCCAGATAATTATCTAATTTAAACCTCAAAAACTAATTATAGGCCTTTGATTACTTAGAACGTATAATTCAAAGAAGACAGGCTTATTTGATTTCACAATGAAGTAGTTAAATTGCTTTTATTTGTTGTTTGTAGATATAACGCCCCTGCCACTACCAAAATATCATGGTTTGATTTAGACTTTCCGTCTTTGTTATAACAGTTTGACGCCCGTTAAAGTTTGAATCTGTCAACGTACGACATTTCACCCAACTGGTTTAAGACAGGTGAATATGTAACAAACTTTTGTAACTACCTGTATCGACGTACATATAGTTTAGGTCAATCCAAAATTTGAATGTGACCACCTTGAATGAATTATTTTATTGAGTGATGTACTTTGTCATACACTCATGAATTATAAAAAAAAACATTGGTGCATGGTGGGATTTGATTCTGCGACTTTTGTCTTGGCTCCTGTTGTTGAATGAAATTAACGAAAACGTTTGCGATCTTGATCACTCTAACGATATGAGCAAGGAACTGTCTACTTTCACGAAGGTTGATATGATAAAGGCGAGCTGTTTCAAAGCCATTTCAGTGGCGGTTGGCACTTCTAATTTGTTCGAACACTGAAGGCTACATTGTGTTTTAGCATTGTACAGCTGTTATGAAATGAAAACAAGGTTGACTTGGTTCATGTAGATTGTAAAACGATAGATTTTACCAGTCACTCTGTTTATGTGACTATCGATTATTGCAGATAAAGTTTGCTTAGCTAAGGATTCTATGATTGATCTTGCTAAAGGTTATTGAAACTGAGTTAAGCAATTAAAGTAACAAAGTCGCTTGACTGTCTGTCTGTCATTATGAATGCTTCGATCTTAAAAACTACGCAATCAATTTTGATGTAGTTTTTTTATGGATATTTCAAGAAAATTTTGGAGTATTTCAATATTGGAGTATTTCAAGAAAATGTAATATGTATTTTAAATCATTATTGTATTCGTAACGCTAGGGTTCACAATATTAAAAATGTGCATGGGATTTTCGTAGGGTCTTAGAAAAACATGAAATCGAGAATTCAGCAAACCGTTCGTTGATTCCTCTTTAAAATTCATATGCATATTTCCCTGGAGGATCTCTAAAATTCTATTTTATAACTGAAGAAAAATGGTTTGTAGAAAAGAAATATCTTAAGGCGATCCCAATTCATTTTACCAGTTTGCATATTAAATTCTGAATGAATTCAATTTTACATTTGTTTTGGGTCCCACAACTTTTATGGAAAAATGTCGGACGTCGAAATCTGACGATAGATATATTGAGTGAGTACAATAGTTAAAACTTTTCTTAAAAGGGAAATATTAGAGATCAGATGGCTACGTACTTTAGACACCAAAGGGGTTTTATTCGCGATATAATTCGACATTTCTTTTCTCTCGACTTTTTGATGAGCGATAAGGTGATGTCTATATTATATTGACGTTTATGCTACATTGGAGAGTAGTTTGAATAAATGACTTTTGAATTTGGTTTTATGACACTTATAGTAGGTATAAGTGTCCTAAGTGCCCTACACTTCTTAACCAATTTTAATAAAACATCGTATACAAAAACCAACTTTCAGGTGCCTATAGCCAAAACCAAATAACATTACCAAAAGTCAGTTAGAAAACAACGTGTAGTATAATATAAACATTGAACAAGCTCTCTGATAAACTGCAAAAAAACACCGCGGGGCGCAGTCAAAAAACCATAATATAATCACCAACTAATCTACAAGATCCCACCCTCATAAAACCAATAACACGTAATTTAATAACATTAATCCACTTCCAGGCCTTTCGAACCGCCACTTAACCCTACTTATCTAAGGAAGTGACACGCAAGTATACAACCCTGGTGGGCCTACCGTACCCTGTGCTACCGTATCAACTTGATTTAAAACCCTGACCTTGACTTTAGCGGCCATCTTGAACTATGAACACTGCAATTATGAATGTGGATAAAGTTCTTGAAGTTAAGGTTCTCGTTCTAAGTTACTTGGCAGTTTTACTGCTTAGGTGTACTTGAATGTACACTTGATACTTTAAGCAACTGTTTTGGGTCTACAGGTTTTAGTTGGCTTGATTTTTTAGGTAGTAAGCAAATATAATGTTGGTTTCTTTTCTTTTGTTCAAGTAAATATTGTTTTTGATCTTGTTGGTAAAATTTGAAAGAATTGAATACCTTTTGTTTTGGCAACATCCGTAATTACAATACTACTTGTTTTGTTACTGAATATCTTCTCTATGTATACATATAGCATCGCTCTGGTAGTAACTGTAGAGGTGTAAATAAATAACTCTTACTAAATAAATAAACGTCACACACAACCCTCTTTTCAAGCTTCAACAGTCGGGAAAACACAAAACAACCTATTTACAAACACCTATTAACTGAACAAGTAAACGTACGGAAGATATTTAATAGTGATTGACAAAGATAATGAGTCTACACAAATTCGAACCCCCCTAATTACGGTAACAAGCGACCTTGACCCTACACGGTATACACTGAAAGTACCATAACAATATGCCAAATTGAACTCTACTCCCTTGTAATAAAGACGCATTTACCAGTAGTATTGGGTTCATTAAAATTGTGCAGTATAATTAAAAATTTTGGAACGTTTTACCGCTAATTACGGGTTTGATTTAATCACGGAATATGACGTGTTATAACGTTTTCGGAAAAGGTTTCCCTTGACCTTAAATATCATTCATAGTTCTGATAAAAATGTTTTTTTTTTTGGGAAGTTCTATCGATACAGGTATGTTTCAAATTGAACAGGCTATTGCAAAGTGTAGATAATAGCATAAACATACTTTTATCTAAGTTAATTTGCTAAAGCTTTCGTCCGCCGTTTGCCATAGTCAAGTAGCACTAAATAACTCCTATTCGATACAATAACTTCTGAATGAGCTTACAGTGTTTTTTTAACAACATACTAGATTTTTATTTTCTTCAAAATCAATAAACTCGTCTACATTTGATATACCGCACCAATATTCTAACGACGCAATTTCGCAATGTTATATTACCTACCTACGACTACCTTTCCCAGACCCAAAATTCATTACACCCAAGAATGCAAACAAACTCGTAAAGTCCACAAATCTATCCATCTTTATATACCTTTAGCCACCAATAAACTAAAACCACAGCGAGCCATAAATAACACCTTATAACACCTTTTCATCACGTTGCGGTTCGGCCTTTGTAATTTGCACGTTGACAATGAACTTGCACTTACATATCAACTTGATTAATGAGCCTGCCTGACCTTTGACCTTGGCTACGTCTGCAATGCTGCAGGTTTCTTTAGGTGCGACCTGACCTCAGGCGTCGCAGGGTTAGGTCTGACCTTGGCCAAGACTTTTATTGTCTGCTTCCGAATTAATTAGTTCTATTTCCTTGTTCTGTGGTGCGCCGTTTGTGTTTTACGATCGAGTGCTAGTGTTATCTTTACTGTTTATAGCCACTCTTTAAACTTTTCAGACTATACGGATTTAAAGGTGACAAAGAATTATAAAACAAACTCGATTAATACAATTCTGCTACTTAACAATTTGTAACCATATTGTGACACTTTTTTGTCCCTGAATTTCCTTTGATTGAACGTAATAAAAACTTTTTGTCAATTTAGTGTTAAGTTTGGAGGTTATCTATAGCATTTATTAAAGCCATTCTACAGAGGAAAAAAAAATAACATGCTTGATAAAATGTTCCAGACCAACACAACGGTATCACCGCTTTAATTAACATTATTTTCAATTAATTATTTTTCATACACCAATAACTTAAAATGACTAATACTTTCTAAGTAATTGACGCTGACTAATCGAAAGTAAATATTCCAAAACAAAACACTACCCACACAACAGTGAAAATAACATTATTTCTTAGTCAGGAGTTAGTCATTCGATTCAAGGTATTTTTTTAAATAAAACAAACATGACATTTTCCACACGCGAATAGTGACAAACATTTATTTCTTTAGTTTTAATAATATTGTACGGTTACGTTGAACTCACGAACGAAAGTGTTGCTTTACAAATATGGACCTTAGTGCATTGTAATAAAGGCAATGTCAATATCAAAGTGTAAAAATCCAAATAAAAAATACACATACATGTTATAGATAAATTACACCCAAACACAGAACAAAATGATCTTGCTCATCACACGAATATTTGTCCTAGGTAAGAATCGAACCCACGACCTCCGACACAGCAGTCAGGGTCACTAACCAGTAAACCAACAGGCCCGTCTGTATACATCAATATGGAAAATAAGTTATTAAGATTTCTTATAAATACACCAGGTACAAGTAGAATTACATCGGGCCGAGTTTCTTACGTATAATTCACCTCTTAAATCCATTTAACTACTTGAACATTTTTATCATACAGTTTTCAAAGCCCCGCATAAACTACCCATCAAATCAAAGAGTTTGAATAGCTTTGTATTTCCTTATCTACCCACATTCCATTCAGTTGTACGTATATAGCAAAGGGAATAGTTTCAGATCACATCTGTGTAAGTTGTGAACCTTTATGTGGTGTCTACTACTCCGATATATTGCTTTAAAAAATGAGATGAGGGTTTCGAAGTACAGAATTTCGGTGAATAACGTTTTTTTCAAAGTGCTGAATATTAACACATTGGGCAAATCAAATTTCTTTTGATATAAAGCAAAAAATCAAGCTATATGTACGCTTGTACGGTCACGAGCAAAAAAATGTAAACAAGACCAAACCGTCGCAGATTTCTTCTGCAAATTTCCTGAAGGTGATATGGAATATTTCTGATATAATTAGCTAAACATTTGACTAAGTCTTGAACCTTAATTGATTAATCGAGTATACACGTCACTATACAGACCATCTGTGTAAATCTGAGGCACACTTTAAAAACAACATGGAAACCTAACGATATGTCATTAATGAAGAATGTTACAGTTGTGTATAAAATACACTGCTTTAAGCTATTAATTGCGCCGTCTAGCTTCCACGACTACAACACTCTTACTTCAAGAGGCAACTACCGCATCAAAAGCCTTGTAGTACCAAACAAAGAAACTTGTCAGATTTCCATTTGCACGTAAGGTTTGTAAAGCGGTGAAAGCGAATGCTGAAACAATGCGCACTAGTGCAAATAACGTTATTGGATTGCATACATTGTATTCACAATAGACTGTTAAGTCTGTTGTAGTTAGAAGCGGAATTTATTGTGCATTTAAGAGGTTTGGGAGGGGTATATCCCCCCTTTTTCTTTCTTCTACCTCTTAGTGAAACATTCAGTGTTAATGGCTTCTCTTTTGTTTATCGCTTCTGTGGATGTTTTTGATTTTCGCTGCGACTTAATAATGAGTTTACGTTTCATTTGTAACTGACAAAAGAGGTAGTAAGATGGAAGAGTTACTGTTGTCACTTGTATCTGTTATGTTGCGGTTGTCAATGCATTTAAATTTACGAGGTATTTTCTGTAATAGTTGAAATCCACACACAAACTAATCTGTTGTAAAATACGTCTATAAAACTTAAACATAGTCCAGGGCAGACATTTTGATCAGTAAAAATGTTCCGCAGTCCCCCGAAATAGAAACAAAGAAATCAATATCATCATTTCAATTCAGAAGCAACCCACAGCTAAACAAAAAAGGTTTCTCAATATTATCGTCTGCAATTATAACAAGTTACGCTAAGAACTCACGGAGCGATTTCTTACCGTGCCCGCAGCGGTTGCGGAACCGCGAATTTATTTCCAAACTCACGAGACCGGTTATTCGCGCGGTCCCGCAGCCGCTGCGGGCGCGATCATCGCCCGCCACGTTTGCGGGCGACTATCGCAACCGCAGCGGTACCGCAGCTTTCTGTACCTCCTCCCCGCGCGCGCCGTCTGCGCCACTGCGATCGCCCGCCAATCGACCGCAGAGCACGCGGGCGCAAACCGCAGAGCTTGCGGGCGACCGGGGCCCGCGCGATTCTACAAGTTGCCCGCCGGTGCCGCGGGAGCCGCAAACAATCGCACAGTCTGCGGGCGTAAACCGCGTCGTGAGTTGTGCTTTAATTTTTTACATGTAAACCTGCATTCTACAGAGTCTGCGGGCCCGCCACCGCGGCGGGCGCGGGAAAAAATCGCTCCGTGAGTTCTTAGCGTTACTATTCAGTGAATCAATACAGATATAGGAACTATGTTGTTTCAAAACAACACACAAACTCCACAAGCACTCATAATACACAAAGCGGAATTGGCCATCGGTGACAATCCGACGAAAACCGGCCGCGTTTCCTGTGTCGTAAATTCAGTTATGCCATTTGTATTTCGGCCTGTTTCATTTAAACGAAGGTCGGAAACGTCTTCTGGAGGCCGGACGCCCATGAGGTGAGCCATCCGGCGAGACAAGGGTTAGACCCATTGTTGTAACATATATGTATGTATATAGCATGCCTATTTTGTCATAAGGAAGTCTTTTAGGGGTTATTGACCTTCTCGTAGGTATATTTATAAAGAGAGCAACTATAGTTGGCTATATAAAGTGTTTGAATTGCTCTTTGTGATACCTATTCGAAAAAGTGTTTTTATTGCATGGAATGAAATAACATTTTCCAAGAAAGCAAAAGTCAATTCGAGAAAAAAAATTGTCCTTTAGTATTTTTGATTGATTGACGACAATTTTTTTCTTAACATTCTCCTTATTCATTTGTATTTATGTCAGTACAAAGTAGTATTTATAATAGAACCAGAGTATGTTTAAACACCACATAAAAATGACAAGTCTATCCTTGAAAAAGATATGACGAGCTGTTATTTTCAGAATTATGAAAAACTGTATACGCAATGTATAAACAAAAGTTGCTAATTTCACAAAACACGCGATTCGCAGTAAACCAAAAAGCTTCCCAGAGTTCGTGACAAAACCTAGTCTAACTTCATTAGAGCCGGGTCTGTATTGATTATGATGACATGGACATTTGTTCAGAGATACTGTGATTATACGTACGTATGTAGATTGACACTATTCCTAGTGTCAATCTACCTACGTACGTATAATGAACTTATAATGTACGTATAATGTACGTATAAAGAAAGCGAGTAGTAAAAATTTACTCACATAATAACTACATTAAATATTCCTATTTAATGTAGTTATTATGTGAGTAAATTTTTTTGGACGTGACTAATAGGCTGAAGATTCAATAGATCGCTGTTTTGAGTCACAGATTGAAAGATTTAAGTTATTGTCATTTTAAAACAATAATTCAATATTAGAAAACTCGGAAACTCTTTGGGGTTGTATGCGACTATTTTAATTATTCGTGATCAGAAATATGTTTTGATTCAGCGCATGCAGTACGGTCTACTGATATTTTAATATGAATGTATTTTAATTTAAATCTGACAAATTTACTTTTACAAATTATTATTATTTGAGTCTTTGGAGAGCCACAACTGGTCAATAGAAATGCAATGTTTTCTTTTGTACCATTTTAGCGAAATTCGTTTCGTCTTGAAATATTTACTTTTGATGAAAAACGTAACATTTTAGTTAACGTTTATAGTATGCAAAAGCCAGTCAAAACATTGTTATCTTCCCTGATCTCGACAGAGACATGGGTATAATTACAATTCATTTCAAAATCAGATTGCATTTTATTTGGTTAGTTGAAAAGATTGATTATATCGCAACGGACCGAAGGACCAAATACCACTATAACAGCAATGAAAACGAAAGTCGAGAAATGGATTTAAATTCTTGTACAAAGTTATAGTAAACGATAAAATAATGACTAAACATAAACACGCGAAGAATAAGTATTGAACACAAGAGCGTTGCCCTTTCGATCGCTTCATTATAATATTTACCTTAAAAGAAAATTCTATAATAATGTTATTATTTTTAATATATTTTCTTACATTCATTCTCCTAAAGGAATTCGTGGAACCTGCATGTTATAAAGGTGTTCCTTGCTTCTAAAGTTCATTAACCTATGGCAAGTCAGAAGTCTATTGTGATACGACCCTTCGAGTTCTTAGAAAAGGCCGTACTAGGAAATAGTTTGGTTAAGTAGCTGTGGTTAGGGCAATCATGATTAATAAATCAAAGGCAATTTTGATATGTGGTAACTGATAGATGTTTTAAAAGGAGACGATGGAAATGTTGGTTTTTGTGTACACAATCCAAAGAAAGTAATGTTGTTATTTTTAAAAACCTTAGTAAATAGAAACTAGTACTATTTAACAGTGTAAAAGAGTCTTCAAAAATCGATATCAATCCCGACTTTTGCGGGATGAAAGTCAACATAAAAAGCTTTTGCACCTTTGAGCATAGTCCAATGTTAATCACTGTGTAGGCGTTTGTGGGCTGAAATTGACTAGGTAGAGAAGTATTAGTACTGAGCGTAGCCCAAACAATACAATGCATTCAGCTACTTAAACAACCACTAATTAATTGCCCCAATAAAGAAAGCGAGTAGTAAAAGAAATTCCCCGCACTGCGACCGCTTATTACTGTATAATCAATACAAATACAAAGCACGCAGTAAGTTATTTTTTATTCTAAATATAGTCACATGGCGTGCAGTAGTCTCGTCAATCGATGTTACCTTGGCCCGAAATCGGTACGTTTACCATGTTATTCGTGAATTTGCATTTATATCATCAAGTCAACTGGTAATGGGTTAGGCAGATAGCCAGGTAATCAAACGCTGATAGGCTTAACTTTGAACACGGCTTTCAGCGTCTAAATTTCTGGATAGAATGAGCTTGATAGATGGGATATCAGAGTTATGAATTGGGGAATTATACGTTTTAGGTAGAGGTTTGAAATCAGTCAAAATAAATTAAAAACAAACTTTTCTCGTATTTTTTCCCCTATTTAATGTAGTGGTGTGTATCGCAGTATAACTTTTATATATTCAATTAACTTGAAGAATGTTAGTTCGCAAGTCACTCCGTATAATGTAGGTGCAAAATGAGAAACAGTAAACAAACAGCAATTTATAACTTAACTTTATTATACTTGCAATTGTAAAGTTTCTTTTGTTCAGCTTATTAGTTGGATCAATGAAATTGTTTAGAAAAAGAAGAAAGAATGTGGAATGCTCGTGCTGGGGTTGAAACACGCGCGTATGTGTTTGGTTTTACTTGACTTTTATTGAAGTGGTATCTACAGACCTCTAGGTTGAGTTATTTGTGCCGATTTATTGGAATTGTAATCAACATTTCGAATATTGCTAGTAAATGAACCGAACTTCAGCTGCTCTAGTAACGGTGGCTGATTTAGACTCATTCGGTAAGACTTTTAGGTTTTCAACGCTCAAAAAGTCGTTAGATCTTGTCTAAGTATTTTCCTTGGTAACAAACGAAATTTATGCAAAATTCACAAATAGGTGCATAACACAGCTGTTTTCTTTTATAACAGAGCTAGAGGTGTAAGGAAATTTAAACCAGGTATTTCCTAGATATTTTCTAAATTAATTCGTGGCTTTTCTCTTGGGTATCAAAAATGAAGGCCAAGAAATTTTTGCTTCAAGGAAATGCATAAAAAAACCCGGGCAAATATAAAAAGTAATTACAAAACATCTGCAAAATAAAAAAAAAAACTACAGTTTTAAATACAAAGAACGTCCATTTCAGTTGCAACGATACGTCAACGATATGAACAAAATTAATGGGCAAACAAGCCATAGAAGACTGGAAGTGCCATTTACAAGTCCTGTGGTATAAATTAACAAGGAACATTATACAGTAAGGCTATATCTTCCCCTCTATATTTTATTCAGATCGTCGCAATGCGTAAATCGTCGACTGCGACATTTCAACTCACTCCGTCAAGTTTTTGTCAGACTGTCTTCATATTATTATCTATTTCGCTTTTCAAGTTTCCTTGATAGGGGTGCTTCCTGAAAATTCTCACCTGCAGTGTTTGACGAAGTCTTTTATTTCAGTTTGATAAAATCTTGCATCTCAACTAAAGCATTTTCTGTATTCGTCGTATCTTAGTTTTATTTAATGATTTAACTCATAAACCTATAACGTCTAAGAGTTTGTGTTATGGTTTATTAGCTGCTGTCAGCTACTTCGCGCAAATATCGGTTTTAACTGCAAAAACATTACCCTTCTTCTGATGTGGTCAGTTATAACGTAACTCCATACTAAATAAATTTCATCAAAAATTATTCAGCCGAAAAAGCTTAAAAGAATAACAAAACATCATCCATTCCATCCAGCTACATTTAGAAACTCACGTTTACAATATTAGTAGGAAAGCTTCTGCCATTTAAGTACCTGAATTTATCGGACAGAAATATGTAAATGTAGGTTTAAATATATAAACCGTTCCTCTTTCATATTTTCCGTACCGCGTTCATTGAACATTTTCACAGGAAAATATTTGACATACCGTCTTCTTCATACTAGCTTTAATCAATCACAAAAACGAAATACGAAACAGCTGATGTTCTAAGAAATTGTATCAATGTCTGTACCTTGACATAATTTCAAGACCCTTATAGCATCCTAAATTATATGTAAACAATCTTCCATTCATAAGCAAAATTACTATGATACCCAATTACGAATTCTTGGTAAAATTTGTACGAAATAGAATTTGTGCTGGCGGACATACAAATTGGGATCAACATTTCAAATGTCGGGGCATACGTAAGCACTATATTTCTGCTGGTTCGTGAGAATATACTGGACTTGTGACAGCTGAAGGCATTTCCAGGAAATAATATGAATTAGTTTTCGTAGTTATTAAAGAGTTTTTTAATTACGGTATAATCAAGAGACGGAATCCGTTCATTTTAAAGGTTTATGATGAGACACAGGGTTCAAATGTTTTCGTTGAGAACAATTTTCAGCCTAGTTTTATGCAAAGAAGTCTGCGGGTGAAATATTAAATAATAATAATAATCGTATATTGCTTACACCAAGACATACAAAATAACGTACAAATTGTTTACTACAAACCAAATTGTAGAGAACATTCGTAATATTATTGACAATGAATAGTATAATTGTAGGGTGAAACTTTCAATTTTGTACTAAAAATACGTTAGGCGCACGCCACCCACGTAAGTGCTGGCACTAAATTTAAACACACCATGCTAAGTTAGCATAATAACAATTTTCTTTGACGTCATAGCCTGCAAAAACTTCCCATGTACACACAAACCTTATCCCCCATACACATAAAAGTTCAAAATCCTTTTTTTCTACATTCAATGCCTATCATTAAAATATGTAGTTCATTACACTATAGTTTAAAAATATAACTCTTAATGCTTAGGCCGTAGAGTTTAAATTGTTTTAAAATTACAGGAATGTGCTAAGTTTGCATATCGGTTGACTCGTAAAACTGAAACGGAATTTGTTAACTACTTTAAATTCCACTTTTATTAGGCTAAAAATAGTGTAAGCTTTTACATAAAATATCGTAGTATGTAGTTTTTTTTTTATTTAAAGTAGTGCAACCTACTTTTGTTGCTTACGTCAATTGAAAAGGATGCATGACCTTGCTTTTTTATATCACTTGTGGAATTAGAATAAATTGGTAATTCTTGTCTTGTGCACTTACTAAGAGCTAGTGGTATACTGGAAGCTAAGATGCACTTGTTAAATTTTAAATATTTGACGACTTTGTACATAAATACTATACATAAATCACATCCAGACACAGGTCAAATGATCGTGCTCGTCACACAAACACTTGTCCTTGGTGGGAATCGAACCCACCACCTCTGGTTTAGCAGTCAGAGCCTCTAACAACCAGACCAACAGATCTGTCGACCATACATTGATGACCGACTCGATATCTGGCGTAAACCATTAACTATTATAAAGACGGCTTACTTAATACCTATTCTCAAAAAGTTCATACTAACAAATTTTGTCCATCAATATTAAACACTAACTTCTCTACATATTCAGACCAAATTTCCGCTGAATTCGCTTCGAAAGGTGTCGCTTAACAAATCTAATTCCATTACAATGTCCTAGGTTTAGTGGTTCTTAATCTTCCTTTAACCGTTGCACGTGTAGAAGATCCTACTCGTACATCTACAGTCCCGTATAAAGGCCAGGAATTCGGTTTCACGACGCTTATTGATACGATACAAGTACGAGTACTTCATAGAAATACCTCACGAGGCGAAAGTAGGATACACGTGTTACATTGGATTCATTGACGATTGATTACCTATTTATTTGGAACAAGACAGACCTTGTATTAGTTTTGATGTGACCTTCTGAGTGTGCTCAAAATGGGACAAAAATATCTCCTATAACACCAGCCTTATATTCCGTTCTTAGTCTTCTCATTTAGTTCGGCAACCTTCATCTTGACGGGCCTGTTGGTCTAGTGGTTAGTGACCCTTACTGCTAAGCCGGAGGTCGTGGGTTCGAATCCCCACCCAGGACAAATGTTTGTGTGATGAGCACGATCATTTGTTCTGTGTCTGGGTGTGATTATCTATAGTATGTATATATTTAGAAATGTATAAGTATGTTTATCGGCTGTTTGATTACCATAACACAAGGTCTGTTTAGCTTGGGATTAGATGGCCGTGTGTGGATATTGTCCCGAAAAGATATTATCTACCACTTTGGCCCATACAATTTCCAATACTTAATACTCAAATATTTATTGCATTCCATAAGTTACAGAGAAGGTAACAAGATAAAGTGAGATAAGATCAATATCCCTCCGCTTCCTACATTTACTCCAACTATCTTTGAAAGGCCATCAATGTATACTATGTTTGACCACAAACAATTCCTCCAATACGTAGAATTGGTATTTAACTAACAGTAACCTTCAGTTGCACTTCAATCTATTTTAAACTTTAATATAGTAAAAGGTTTATTCACGGGGGACGGTTAAACGTCGACCATTCAGGGGCGATAGAACACATTGGTATGTTGCAAGATGTGTCCTTGCATCTAGGGGATAAGGAAATGAAGCCATGCTATCGCCAAAATTGCAAGAATTAACGGATGGTCCGATGGTACTAAAATTATAAGTTTACTTAATCGTTTGTAATTACTCTTTTCGATTCTTTTATTTTTTAACTAGCTGTTGCCCGCGACTTCGTTTCGCAAACGAAAAAAATAGGGGATGAAAAATAAATTTTGGTCGATTCTCAGACCTACTGAATACATATAGAGAACTTAAAGAGAATCGGTCCAGCCGTTTTGGAAGATTACGGTTAACATTATGACATGGAAATTTTATATATTACATTTTGGTAAACATACAACATATTTTTTTTTCTTTGATTACTTTTTGAAATAAATCATGATATTTCTGTTTTGTAATCTTTTATTCTTAACTTGTATTTTTGTATTGATAAGATTATGTATAGGATCTAAGGCTTATCACAAGACAGGAAAAGTGTCAATATCCTATTTCTTTGTCTATTTTATTGTTTCCTGTTCTTGTATACAGTTGTAACGTATTTACGTAACACACTTCTATTATATTCTAATGTATTATTTCTTTGTTAGTACTCTTCTGTTCCGGATTTTTTTTTTGCCTTATTGTATTAAAATAAGACTTTTTTTTTATTTCAGGCTGTGCAATGATGTCGTGTCGAAAAGGAATCACACGTTAAAACCACGTGTGGTTCTACCGGAGAATTATGTAAAAGGTAAGGTTTTATTACAGATATTTTAGCAAAAATATGCAGATCATCATCATTCCCCTGCCCTTATCCCAATCATTATTTGGGGTCGGCGCAGCATGTCTTCTTCTTCCACACGTTTTTATCTGACGTCATCTCGCAAGTGACACTCTTTACAGTCATATCATCTTTTACACAATCCGTCCATATTTCTTTGGTCGTTCTTTTCCCCTATGTCCATCCACATAATTAGCAAAAATATACAGATAAACTTCCTAATTCAATATTCTAAGTGGGCATTATTGTTAATAATAGTATATTATTCTGTAGAATAAAGAGGTGTTATTCCATTGATCCTGTCCACTTTGTTATATCTAATATCGAGGCGTTACCATGGCAACGAGAACAGCTGACGCTATTACCACAGTCTAAATATACTATTGTCATACAGTCGTCCGACGAAGGCGTCTAGACAGGGCAATCGTGCGGGTGTGTGAGGGGTGGGACGCGGGAGGGCCGAGCCCGACATGCAAACAAAATAATGTTAGCATGTCGGGACACGTCATTCAGGGCTTACGCGTGTTTGTTTTCGTAATTATTTTATAAAATGGTGCATACGACGTGTGCTGTGAGAGATTGCAAGTCTTCATCTCGTATTAATAAGGATCTGCGGTTTCATCAGCTTCCACGAACAGAAGAAAGGTAAATAAATAATGTTTTGTTATTGTAGAGTGAATACGTAAATTTAATAATAAAAATATTTGTCATACCCGTCAAAGTTGACAACGCCAACAAAAAGGCCGAATGATGGACGGAAAGAAGTATGAATAGGTAGGTAGGCTAGGTACCTGAAGGAAAATGGAAAATCCTGGAAAATGGACGCTAATTAAGTGCTAATTACAAAAATGAAACCTAAATAACTTAAATCTAAAATTATAACAAAGTTTATATTTTTACATGAAAAAATATAGATGAAGAATGAATTTATTAATTTGTATTGTATTTCAGATGTAAGTTATGGGTGGAAGCATGTAAAAGACCGGATTTACTTGAAATGACTTTCAGAAAAATAAAAAAAATACATTTAACGAAAACAATATTGGGCTCAAATTATTTGAACATCTGAGTTTAGTGGAGTATAATACGAAACCATGTGATTGCTTCCCAGTAAATTTTTTGTTGAAATTATTTATTAGGATGAGGATTTTTTATATAATTAAGTTCAGCAATAGAAATTTCAAATCTATTAAATCTAGAAACCGAAAATATTTGTCAGTTACCCATTTATAATTATTCTTTTATTTAATATTATTCAATTAGTTCTCAGCAAGTTATAATAATATTAGGTTACACTTTTTTTTAATGATTATAATGTTAACGATGTTGAGTTTTTTTTTAGGCTTAAGTTGTTTAATTTTTTGTTCTCTATTTTTATTTTATTTTTCACTATTTTTGAATATTTGTAGCCTCCTGTTTGTGCTAAATAAACTGTCTTTCTTTCTTTCTTTCTATCTGCAATAAATAAATAATTTTATTAATATTTTTAATTTTGACAACCCTTGGCGTCGCGATACTGTCAAGTCGTTGTCGGCATTTTTTCACAAGATCAAAGGCGTCGGACGACTGTATGATACTTAGACTGTGCTATTACTATCCTAATCTTGAAAGGATCTATTTATATCCTTTAATGGACCATAAAGAAAATGAGTTTCTTGTTATAATGACTAATAGTACTGCCGGAATTAATTTTTATTTATGGATATGTTTTAATATCTGAAATAAATGATAGAGAGGTCATTAGGGCCTCAAAGTAAATAAAACTCTATGTTCAGTGAGGTTTAATTAAGAGTAAAGGAACAGGAAATTAACGCGTTAAAGGAATTTTCCTTTTATTAGCTTATATTTTCGTTCGTTAATGCAAAGCGATCATTTCAAAAGTTAAAAGTGTAATTTTATTGGTCAAGAAAATAGATTACCAATTTGTGGTTTTATCTGGTTTAATTGTATTTATAATAATTTTACATATATCTAAAGGTAATCGAACATGAAAAGAATTATCCCATCATTCAAATTAAGACTTTAAAGTTCGATAATAATAAGGTTGTATTTTGTTTAGAAATGCGTCCGCCGGCGCGAAAGGGCCAGCCGGTGATCGTGGAGTTCAGCATATACGTGGTGGATGTCAACTCCATCAATGTTGAAGATATGGACTTTAGGTAAGACTTCAAATAGTAACCATTACACTAACGACAAAAGATTTTGGCCTTATCTTCTGTAGTATTTTAAGACATGTAATTTCCGTCTCGCCGAATTTCGTTGAAGCCCACACATGTGGGTTTGATACTTAAAAATATCATATTAATTATTGGACTTGGCTAGGTAATAAATGTAGAAAAAATGGGCAATATTGGACGTGGATGTCTTACGCCTAATGTCTTACGGCCACGCAGCGAGACACAATGCCGACTCTTCTTGTTATTTAATGTCATCATTTAACATCTATGTATCGTGTTAAACTAAACTTATAATTATATAGAAGTAGTCTATAAATATTGTTAAAGTGTATGTGTATTTATACTTGGTATGGGCCATTGTTAAGGAAAAAAATAAATCATTAGGAACATGGAACCTGCAAAACCACTAAAGAAATAAATAAACCAGGCTGTCTTTTGCAATTTTCTAAACAAATTCGCCTCATCCAAGCTCTTAGCAGATAAATATTTGAGTACCACCAAAGCAACGACATACTATTAAGACTCGCAGTGATATTTTCTTCCAAACTTTTACTACATACTTAACATTCACAGAGTGGACATGTTCATTCGTCAAACCTGGAGCGAGAGCCGTCTCCAGCTCCCTGAGGACATCTTCGAAGAGGGGGACGACCACGTGACCTTGCCACCAGAGTTCTTTGACAACCTGTGGCACCCTGACCCTTACTTCTTGAACTCGAAGGTCACAGGTGAGCTAGGCATGTTAGACCTTATGACGTATGTATGTGGCGTGAATAATAATAGGTTTAAGAGTAATGGGTGAGGAATTAACGCGGTCATGATTTCTAGAGACGGACGATTTCTAGAATAAAATTAATAAATGGCTCTCAAAAAAAATTTGGTGTCTGTGTGCAAGTTCAAAGTGACTTTAATTCTTATTTTACCAGTTCTTTTGTTTATAATAAATATTTAAACACAATTTAATAGTTTATTCAATCTCTCCTCACAAATGTTGATATCAGAATTTTTATTCCGGAAAACTCTTTTAGTCAGTTTTTTTTTTAAGAAAGTTGTTCGGGATACTAAAATATGTAAAATAATAGCTAGATATAAAAGATCGCGATAATTCCTTATCCATATTATAAATATTACGACTAATCTGATCTATGTGGATTGGGAAAGGAAAAAAATGTAAGCTTACATTTGTGTTAATAATAAACTAATATCTGAATTGTACTAACAAAAGAAGTTAAATTAACTATTTTGCATGTTTAAAGTCTAAGAGTACATAAAATAGGGTACAACGTCATCTTGTACCTACACTTTATTAACTTAACCCTACGCATGTTATTAATAAAATAATTTACATTTAACCCTAAAATATTTAAGGTTTTATTGCTCTTTACTGTCTGTTCACCTAAGCTGCTAATTTACGAAAATTATAATTTAAACATTAACAAAGTGAAATGTTAAATTTATTTAATAAAGTTTTGCTTTTTAGGAGGAGCAATGCATTACAAACCTCGTTCTCCGGGTAATATTTTAAAGCTTTAAAAGCTCCTTTTGTCACAAAAGCCCGTTGTACACGCCATTTAATAACATCAGCTTTTGCAAACCTTTTTTTTTTGTTTTTTTTTTCTTTAAATAAAGGTTTAACTTATGTAAATAAATCTTACACATTTTTCTTAAGGATTTTACCATTTTTTTATACTGTGATGAAACTACTAGAGTTCTTTTTTTTAGGTTATTTCTTATATCTGATGTTCTTTTTTCTGTTAATCTTAATTGTAAATATGTATAAATTAAACATACAAAGTGTTTATAACAGCCAAACGAATTGCTCTTTCAGCTAAACGAATTTTCAGAAATCATATTCAGTGTTAGTTTATTTTTATTTAAATATATGGCACGTGTTTCGGTTTCTAGGTACAAATACATGAAAGGGACATTTGTAACACAAACTATATGTTACACAATGGAAATGTAGACTAAGTACAAATAAAAGTATAGTTAGTTTGATAACATAAAAGTAGTCGACACGTGTATTGCTTTTGGCTGAATAATAGAAATTTAAAAAGGTGCGAATATGTTATGAGTGCCTTTTTGTGATATAGGTTCAGAGGTTTAAATTATAGCAAAAAGTGACGTCACGCGCTATTTCCAGAATCCATTATTCATTATCACTGTATCGAGGCATTATTACATTTGCGACATTTAGGACTAACGAAAAAAAAATATTTAGTAACTAGCTGTTGCCCGCAACTTCAAAAAAATTACGCAGTCGGTAGGCTAAAAAATAATTCAGAATGTCAGCTAACTACTCACCAAATTTCATCAAAATTGCGCAGGTTGTTTAAGCTTGAAAGAGTAACGAACATCCATCTATCCATACTTACATTCTTAAGCGTTTATAATTTTAGTAGGATTAATCTATGAGATGTCTGACGAAAATCTTTAAATAGTTGATTTATGGATACATACCCATGAAACAACTATTGTTAACTAATGCTAGTAGCTATACATCATCTTCCTGCCCTTATCCCATTTTACTTGGGGTCGGCGCAACATGTTTTTTTCTAAACATGTTGCTAATGGATTTGGCTATGGTTTTATAGTCGGCCGCCTGCCTGACACTAACCCTCTTTGGGAATGCGATTGTTGTTTGTTTACCCGCCACCATTCGGGTGACCCAAGGTGCTTGGTACAGTGCACTGGGTCTTAAGGTCCATTAGTCGCCTTTTACGACACCCAGTGGAGGATATGGGGTGGTGCTATTCTTTATATCCGGACACCACACGGACAATGTTAGTAGCTATACGTATTCCAATATTTACCAATAACGTTTATATCGTCAATAACAGCGTCCTGTCTTCAAAAAACACTTTTATTTGACTTTGACCTTTCCCTTAATGTACTTATTTGAAACAAATGGTATTATCTGACGTACAAAATGTTGGAGGAAATATGAAAAGTTCCTTCACGGAGCGCGGTAAAGCCAAGTAACTGAGTTATATCGGAGGATTATATTATACAATGTTAGTGCAAACTTATTATTGACAAACTACGTTACAGACTTGCGTATGAAGTTACAATGCAACCTCTTTTAACGTTTATAAGATGTGATAGAATCTATAACCAGTTACAAATTATTAATTTCTGCCATAAGCGTTTGAATAGGTGTCTTGTACTTTTTTCTAGGTATTTTAGAAATTCGAATAGTAATGTCATGCAAATTTTCATCGCTATTTTTATCTAAATGTAACTATTAATGTCATTGAAAATATATATTATATTCCTCAACAATCCCTATCTAGTCTCAAGTTAAGTATACAAGATTAACTTTTGTTATGTTATTAAATACATACATAATAGAGATAATTTACACTCAGACACAAAGAAATGATCGTGCTTGTCACACGAACATTTGTCCTGGGTCAGAATCATACTCACGACCTCCGGTATAGCAGTCAGGGCCACAATCCATTGGACCAACAGGCTCGTCAAAGATATAAAACATCAACAGCCTTAATACCTATGCGTGTTGTTATTTTTTTCTTCGTGTTTGATGGTCAACGCAACTCGCATTCGTACTAAAGAAAGAAGAGCTAAATACTAAACTTTTTATTTCTGAAATGTAATATTGAATTCTAAAGCTCATTGTGAAACAAATCTCTAAGCGATAGAGTTTATATCGAATTTCGAACAAACTTTTCAATATTCGCTATTTAAGATCAATTCAGATTTAAATCATGAATCAAAAAGTGCGTCGCATTTATAGCTTATTTGCATTTACATTTTGTAAATTCAAAAAACAAATTTTGATACTTCAAATTTTATTTATTTTTGTATAAATTTGTTCTCGGATTTTTTTTTTGTAAATTTTAAATTATGTTTGTATAAATGAATGTATGATGTGTCAATTGTACAACGGGCTTTAAAATCACTTTGCAAAACTTTAACGCTTATTTACACAAACGGAGACTCACTTGCAAAAACCTTATTTAATCTGCTTACCTATTTGGATAATACAGGTAAAATAAAATGTGTAATGAGATGGAAATTGTATAGATAAAACCTTTTTTTAAAAAATATTTATAACGTAGATAAATAAAAATTATTGCACAACTGTAATATACAAGTTAAAACTTTTATGTAATTATCTGATAAAAGTGGCAAAATAGAAAGAATGTCAGGGGGATGGGCGACTCTAGTCTGGAATGAAAATGATGATGATGAATTAATTGATTTCATTGAAATTAAGTTAACAAAAAAAAATATTTACTAAGTTCAAAGCCACTATTTATATGCATTGTAGTAAATGTATTTAAATTATGTTTATATAAATTAAGCAGATATTGAGAAATTTCGTCACATACTTTTCCTTTGTATTCTAACTTAAAGATTACGCCTGGAAAATTCGATAAGTACTAAGTAAAACGAGCACAACACAAGTTACCGTTAACTTAGAAACAGTATTTAGGCTTAGTGTTAATACCTCACATTAACACCAAGTTTCGGCCTATCTTAATTAGGCCTTAGTTAGTATTCCTGATAGTCTAGTCATAACTTGATATCACTTAAGTTGAGCAGTATACAGTAAACTCAAACTTAGGCATAGAGTGTAAAAAGTGTTGTCAGTTGCTAGGAAGAACTACAAATATCTCTTCAAATAGGAGCGTTGCAGTCAGGAAGAATAGACGGTGCACTACAAGGCGTCACGTTTCTGCAACTGTTACTATTTTTTAAGAGGGTTTTAGTAAGTTTTGTGAGCATCAAGCACTACCCATGCCATTCAAAGGACTGCTTTAGTTCTATATCAAGGCTAGAGTCAAATCGAGTCAGGGCAAAAAAGAAAGGGGATCCAGGGATGAAAAGGGGCTTAGTTTTGATGTTTTTTTTCATAATTTTCTTGTTGTATCATTTATTATGATAGAAACTGACTTAAAAAAAAACATGTTTTCCACACATTGCCTCAGTTTGAGTTTACTTTTTGGTATTATATTGGCTTTTACCTTCAACAGTATAAAAAGCTTTGGTGAACACTCGGTTGGAGCACAAATTTTCACTGTATTCCAACACCTATTTATAACACTGCAATCTGTATGGAATAATTAATCATTAAGACTGCTGCGATAGGAAAATGACAGTAAAGTTGATTGATAAATGAACCTGCATATGGCTGCATGTTTGGTATATGTGCAGTCACGAGCAATAACATGTATACACGACCAAACAATTGAAGTATAAATTCCAGTCAAATTATTTATGAAATCGTGAAATTTTCTTCCAAATCAAATATTTTATATTTAGGTTACAATATCAGAAATATTCCGTAACAGCTTCTCAAAATTTCTCATAAGAAATCTACTGCAACTGTTTGATCGTGTATACATGTTTTTGCTCGTGACTGTACCTACACACTTTGGCCTTTGGTAAATGAGTTTGTGCAAGGCTCCGATGACAGTCGCATAAGAGCGCGGCGGGCTCTTGAGATGCGGTGTGACGTCGCAGCACATCGTGTAATATGCCATAATTAATATTAATATGTAAGACATCGCAACGACATCGCTCCGGCGTCGCATCGTCATTCCATCGCATCCTCTCGCTCTTAAAAATTCGATGCGGTAGGAACTAAAGTCAGAGACTTGCGTTACCTCGTATTTGAATTGATTTCTGGGATGAAAATAAATATATTTTATTTTTATAGTTTTAATTCGAAGCATGTTTCTTAAATACAATTTCAACACTTTTTGTACAATAATTAAGAAAATTAAGTACCTCAAAAGGGTGCATTTTTATAAACACAGCTTTATTAATAAAACTGTTTTTAAACATTTGTATTACACAATGTACCTACATATTTTTTTGCCGACAAAAATAAATTTATAATTATTCTCTTTAATTTATTACAATCCAATCAATCATGTCATGAAAATTAATTAATGCGTAAACAAACGGACGAGGTTTTCTGCATTGTTCCAAGAAGTTACATCAGAAATGTATTTTCAATTGTAATATTAATTTTGCTCTACATAATTGCATTAATTATCCCAGCTTATTCAAAATTAAATCCACGAATAACGTACTACATTTTCGATCGGTTTAATAACCTTCCACCCACATAACAAAAAAACCAGCCAAAAATATTTTTAATATCGAAACCAGCCGATATCCATAAACGCCACATATTGCAAGTGGCAATAAAACCAGAAAAGTTCATATTGAAACAACAATTTATTTTTGCAACGTCGCGTCTATATAAATCAGCAGCTGAAACCCGATGAAAACTAACGTACGAACAAATTCAATATCAGCAAAATATGTTCCCAACAGTCCAGTAATGAGTATTTCAAGCCATCGGTAACGAAGACAAATTCCAATCTCGAACCACTAACAAGGGAAATTTTGATTATTAAATTCAAACCAATATTCAGGACGATGAACTTTCCATGGTTTGTGTATTCAAACAATTGTAGCCAGCCATTGATAGCCCTATAATTGGGGGTAACCAACAGAAAATTATCAAAGTTGGATTTCAATGCTTCAAAGTTTACAGTTCAGTATAGAATGGCAAGCTAGGGGAATCATTTACAAATATTTGCCAGGGAGTACGATAAGTTGGCGCTTAATTCAGAAGATTAGTTTTGCAAATAGAGTTTTCATGGCATATTGACATTTTATGAGCATTAGGTAGGTGATCATGCGTTTAGTGAACCGCATATCTAAGATAATGTAACGACGACTTTTTTAAAGCAATGAAATTATCATTATTCAGATAAATTGATCTTTAGGTGGTATATTAATCTAAAAAATCTTATAGATATTTTGAGAGTAATAATGTAAGCATACGAATTACACAGCATTATGCAAGTGCATCCAGTAATGCATCTAAGTACCTTAAATGCACAGTTGACACTAGCCAACACAATTGGCTTTGTATCTTACAGATGCACTTTAAAATAGGCAAAATTTCTCCTGTTATAAGCACTTTATCCACCCCAGATCACAGAGAAAAACTCACGAATTATTTTCTTATTTACTGAGACTTGGCTATACAAAGAAGTCTATATTTTTTGTAATGTAGAATATTTGGGTTCCAGAAATCGCCGAGCTGACCCACAAGTTTTCATCAGTGACCCTATACAGGAACCAGACAGTGCGATACTCCGCCCGGATGCATGCGATCATCGCATGTCAGATGGAATTCCAACTGTACCCGATGGACATACAATCGTGCCCTATTTATATCGAAAGCTGTGAGTACGCATTTCTTAGTAAAAGTCAATAGTAATAATTTGAGTTAGAGAAATTGTTCGCAGAAATATGAATTCGTCGAATTCGTAAATCAAAAGACTTCTCCATTAAACAAACCTGTCTCTATTTGATTTTGCTCAAAGAACCTGACTATTTTAATACCCATTTTGATTAATTTTCTGCTAATAACAGGAATTTTGGTCCCCTGATCATAGTTATCTCATAATCCTTATATCGTATTCCATTTCTTTCAGTTTCCTACAGCAACCAAAAAGTACGGTTTCGTTGGAGCGAAGCAGGTGTCACCATCAATCCTGAGCTAAAGCTTCTGCAATACCACATTGGACAGCCGTTAAGACTTGAAGAAACTAATGGATATATGATTGATAAAGACGGTGAGATTCTGGTATTAATAGAAAAAGTAGATGCTCGACCATTATTTAAGGCTATAGCCAAATATTTGTACAGAGATTTAAAATTTATAACGACCTGTACAAATCCTGATGCAACAGTTCTAATACTAGTATTGTGTCTATAGTATTTACTCTAGAGCCATGGATCCATTCTAATTTTGGACTTCCAACAAACAAAATCCTTGCGAGTTATATAAAGTTTTGGGCTTCTTCCCCTTTGTTTATATTTCTGTATCTTATTGGATCTCAATCGGAGTAATTTTCCTGGAGCTTATCGACGGTATCACTAAATCGGGGATTCGCACGTAATCATTTTCGGACTTATCGAAATCAAGATCCGGAAACTCTCATATATCTGTATTTTATATTGGAAGGTCAAGAGTACTAAAGCAGGTCGAATATTAATTAATATTTAACTCTTAATAGGCTTGCACATAGTCAGCTAAAATTATACATGAGTGATTTTTCTTCATATATTTTTTTTACTTGTAAAAACATGTATTTTTCTGTTATGCCTCTGACGCCCCCGAAAAAGCAATGAGAAGTAATTTATTAAGAAGGGTTGTAACAACGTTATCAAAATATAATTAAAGTACCTACGCATAACAACCTGATGGAATTCAAAATTAAATTCCGGATTTATTAATATGTTCAAGAAATACTCATTTCCAAATAATTACTTCAGAATAAAGACAAAGTTTTGACTTATTTCTCGAATTTGGAGTTTTGGCCTTGTATGTTTGGTATAATAATCTGATGTTATCTTTCATCGCCGTAGGGTTAACAAATTCAAAGAAGGCTTTCCATAAAGTACCATTAACTCTCTGTTAATAAACTTAACTGTAATTACTAACTTTAGTGAAGTTACAATATTCACTAAATATTTATTCTGTCTCTAGAACTTAAAGGTGGATAACTTAGTGAAGGATAACTTAACTTAGTGATAGACATTTAAGAACATCTGAATCTCAAGTTTTTCTGAGTTTTTTAAATTGAATAAGGATACTGACATCTTTTCTGTCCGTCATTCCGTTTAATTATGGAGACGTATTTTATCTTTTGTCCCTCAAATACAAACTGACCAAAGTACAGAGAGTGAAGCTCTTAGGTATGCATAACATCACTTTTCCATAAAAAAATTGCAAAATAGTTTCGTCAAAAACTCTTCTCTTAAACTTTTAACCAGTTTATCTCTATCAATCTTTATTGTTTAGATTAAGGTAAAAATACGTGCCTAATATTTATTTATTATATTAACCTGAGGGACTAATTAGGTTTTTACTTTTCGTATCATGTCATCATCCCTATTATACTCAGAATCTCTTAATATCTAACTTAAATATAATATAACTTTTCAGGGAACTACTCCAGACTAGTAGTGTACTTCAGATTCGAACGTCAAATTGGTCACCACTTGATCCAAACCTTCGCTCCGTCCTCTTTGGTTGTGATGCTGTCCTGGTTCAGTTTCTGGCTCGACCTGGACGCGATACCGGGACGGGTGACCTTGCTAGTAACCTGCATGTTGACCCTCGTCACCATGTTCACTGGACTACGAGCTGATATCCCACCTGTTGCGTATGTTAAGGTAAGCAAGGCAAATTTTCAGGTATATTCAACCGACCATTTTTAGAATGCACCTAAAAATTACGCTGAACAAACTGTTCTTTTTTCTGAATTAGCGAAGTCGTAGTTTTTTGTTTTTAAAATAATCGTGTATGTTGTTCCTAATCCGATACTATGCACTCATCAAGCGGATTGTGGATATTTTTTAGATTTTTTATATATTCTACCGCAAACATATGGGATTATTTTTAGACAGTAATTGCCATTAGAGATTGTACGAAGAAAATAATATCTAGAAATTTTAATAAGTATATTTCTGAGAACAACTAACCAGTATGTTTTTTTTTACTATAACAAAGCACCAAGCCGTGGGAACTACCTAAAAAAATACTTTGCAGCATTTTCGTACCACATTTCCTTAAATATACAGTAAATTACCTTTAGTAACACAATAGGGATAGTTCTACGTACGAAATTAAATAACCAATATCCATCCTACTACGAATTAGATGAAAGGAATATTATTTCGTCATATTATATTACTAAATGTTAATTAATTCCTACCACATTTCTGTGAACTACAGAATGATATTATTTTCATTTCTCTCTTCTTTTAAATATACAACCTTTTCTGTTACATATTTTAACATCAATTTGTCGAGAAATTTCCTCGAAGGCGAATTCTCGGAGACAGTAGATTCTTAACCCGTTTTATTTAAAATGTCTTCGGTAAAGTTGTTTATTAATTTTCCTGAATTTCATATAAGTTACCCAGTCTAAGAGGTCTTATATTCATAAGAGCATATTTCTTGTAAGGAACATTAAATTTTGTTGCTATGCCGTTGAGATATGGTTTTCATCAGAATCCAAAAGGAAAAACGACAACGATAAAAAAATAGCAGTAGCAACCGGTGGAGTTCTTTCCAAATTTTATAAACATATAAAGCCTCTTTTTGAGCCTTATGGAAATAAAAACTATGTAATTTTGATCTTCCAAACGGATTATTTTATCTAAGACGGCTTTGATTACCTGGTACCTTTTGGCACTTATGTTTTAATTTCCATTTTCCCAGGCCCTGGACCTATGGATGGCCGGCTGCATGATGTTCGTGTTCGCCGCTCTCGGCGAGTTCGTCGTAGTGAAGGTGTTGGACAAGCAGTACCAGATGAACAAGACCAAGGCCCAGGAGTCCATGCCCAGGATCATTCCGGTGGTAAATATTATCTTCTTGAAGATGATGACGTTTACATACTAACAAGATACTCATTTTTAAATACTTTTAATTGGAATTTGAAAGTTTCTGTTTTGTGTGGTTCTATTATGTTAGTTTTCGCTGTAGCTGTATTTATATGCTTTTATGAAATTTCTGACCATATTTA
This sequence comes from Chrysodeixis includens, assembly GCA_941860345.1. Classification (NCBI taxonomy): domain Eukaryota; kingdom Metazoa; phylum Arthropoda; class Insecta; order Lepidoptera; family Noctuidae; genus Chrysodeixis; species Chrysodeixis includens. The sequence continues at coordinate 1,475,877 of OW796099.1, read as the reverse complement.
AGTATACGACAAGTAATTTTATCAAAATTGTACTTAATCCTAACACAACCAAAAACATTTTCACATCACATCATACACAATCATTACAAAAAAATCACAAAATTAAAAAAAAATAATCCAAATCAGGCCCAAACACACCTCAAATTCATGACCTCAATCTGGACAACCAGTTCGAATTTGAATCAAGATTATTGAGACGAAGATGTTTCGTTATCTTTGGCAGCGTCTGAACGGGGAGAAGGGTTCGTGTGGAACCCTGGCGGCGTGGGAGGGGAGTCAGGTGCGGTGCCGGAAGGTGGACCTGACGTCGCCGACGTCGCCGCCGGCCGCCACGCCGGCCGTGCACCCCGCGCCCTCTGCGACACATAATATGGTTGGCGTTGAGCGGAGGCAAAGCATATTACAGGTACTTATCACATTCCTGCCGGGGCTGCGGGATGTTCGTGAGAGTTACCGCGACCCTGGCACCCGAAGGGCTCCAGAAAGAACATTGTGGGTTTTAGTCAGTAAAAGTCTGACACTCCCTCCCGCTGCACCCACAGCGGGCGGGGTCATTAAATTTGATGATTTACCACGAAAAGGTACTTGTCACATTTTAGCATCGAACCTACGGTCCTATTACCAATTTTTAAACTAACACTTTCAATTGCACGGATGCCCGAGTGGTATAGGTCACCACGCCAATTACCACTGTGCCCGACGTGTCCTGTGTGGGTTCAACCCTCACCTAGGACAAGAACTTGTTCGTTTCACAAATGCTTGTTTTGAGTCTGGGTATCTCTATGCATGAATTGAATGTCTGTGAAACCTGTTTATTTGAAAAAAAAAATACTATTGCGTTTAAGCTAAGAGCTTTCACAGCAGCAAAACTAATTCTTTATGACGCAAGCTGATGTTAAATGTCGTCCTAAAAGATGCGACTTATCTTAATATCCACTATTAGTTACGGTTCACTGGCAACAAAGGTCACTCACCTACTCTTGGTTTTAGATACCTAGAAATACCGCAAGCCAAATTAATTAATTTTCCTTTACCAGAATTAATAGTTAAATCGCAATATTTTAGATGCCAATGTTACGTAGAATGAGCTAATAGTTTAAGGGCATAGAGAGACCAAAAATCAGATATTACTAGGTTTAACTATATTCAATTTGTTCTAAAATACGAAAGCCAAATCTCTTAAACAAAACGTGTTGAATAAATTTCGTCCAAAAACTATCCATCTCAATCGTTTTCAAAAGGCTCTGATCCTAATCGAGGCTAGAAAATCGAATCGTCTAAATTTCAGGCGATTGGGACGACGAGGTTGATCTTTTTAAAATGTCGCAGCCTCAATCACGATCAAAATCGGGCAAGATAAGTTATCTAGAGCTTGAAGTAAAGTTATGATGATCGGGAAAACTGATGAAGTTTTATAGCTCTGATTTAGTTTATCTTAATTTACTTTAGATTTTTTAGTAGAAAATCATTCAGGCATTCTGTTTAAATCAGCTCCGGGGATCGTTTTATTTGGGCTTGGAATTTACAAATTTTAATCCAAGTGTCTGAAATTTTATTGAAGTGGTTTTTAGACATACGGTGGTGATAACGATAATGTTAAATTCGGAGTATTATCTCCAAAAAAATGTCCTTTCAAATTAAACGAATTTTATTAAGTGATTTATACCATTATCCAGCTATAGCCTGGAACGGATTGATGATGTGTTTGCGGATGAGTGAAAGGTGATCTTGTCTGAATGCTTGGCGTAGTGCGAGATGATTGCATGCATATGTTTTTGTTTTTCTTTTTATACATGTTAGGTCGGGGAAAAAGTTTTTTCACATTATAGTATGTACCTATGAACTTGTAATAAAATCTTTTTGGCTATAGTATTTGTATCTGGCTGGTTTTGGTATAATTGAAAGTTAAAATTAAAAAAAAAAACATAATTCCTAATTTTACTAGAGAGAGAAAGATTAAATTTAATGTTGACAATTACATTTTTAACGTAGATTGTTTTTCCTTTCCAGGTTGCCTGGTTAGATGCCGACACTGGACAAGAACGCGTGCTGTGGCGGGAGATTGACAAGCTGTCCCGCGTCGTATTCCCAGCCTTATTCCTCCTCTTCGTCACAATGTACTGGCCCGTCCTCCTCCTCAAAACTAAGACGTCTTCATAACAATTAGAGTTGAGTTACGCTGTCTTTGCCTGAAGAGCGTTGATGAAGTCAATGTGCACATGTTTTAATTCCCTACCTATGGTTTCCATTGAAATAACAATGTAGGTGAGAATGATAAGTTGCTTTCAGTAGATCCAAATTTAATGGAGTAACTAAGATGTGGTTTGGGAGAGGGAAGAATTATAAATATTGCTCTTGAACTTTTTTAGACGAAAAGAAGTTTTTTGTCTGGTGTCTAGGTTGATGCCTACACAATTGTTTCAGACAATAATATTATCGTGTATCATTTGAATATTCTTTATACTATTTTGATTAGGATCTCTTTTTCTCTCGCCTCTTCCATTTTCAGTATACCCGTGACTATTGAAACGTCATTCTGGAAGCTTACCAATACTGTTACCGTTGTGGAAAAGAGACAGCGCTCTACGTAGTGTAGTGCGCTATCTCGGTTCCACAACTACAGTAGTCTTGTGTGATAATGATGGTAGGCCCACTGGGAGTATAAAAGTTAGTTTTTTTGCTTTAAGTACAGTTGAAAACAATTTTTGACGGAAGGTGATATAGGAGGGTATAGTCATAAAGTACAAAAATAAGAATTAGAGAGGCTCGAATGTAGATATAGAATAAAAGGTAGTCGCTTTAAAACATTCGAAGTTTTAACAAAACATCTAAAATGAATATTGTATAAACATGCACAAAAGTCTTACGAATAATGTAGAAACATTAAAAAAAATATGATTATTGATAAATTTTTGAATTATTATTTCCTAAAAATTATGAAATTTAATTATTGTTTAAATTTTTATTTTTATTATAATACGTAGACTTAAGGTGCTCATAAAAAGCTATTTAATATAGCATTGTTAAAAATATTGTTGTTTTAAAGTCGGACTGTAATCTGATTACGGATTGAAAAATGTTTTTGTAATATTAAATATTTTAACGATTTTAATACACTTATCAATTTTATTCATTCAAATAAAGTCATCGAATATGTTATTACGTTATTGTGGTAATTACATTGTTACATATTTCTAAAAACATATCTAACGACGGATTTTGATAAATTTTGACGTCGTTTTTAGCAGGTCAAAGACCAAAAATGTTTGAGAACATACCTACTTTTTATTTATTTATTTTCAAAAAAATAATAATTACATAATCTGTATATTAATGAAATCCAAAATGTATATTTAATTATTTTAATTATTTTAAAACAACAAAATATTATTATAATTATAAGGTGCTTGCAAGTCATTGATATCATTATTGAATAGTAACAAATCATCATCAGCTTTAAACCATGTGATAGCTTAATTAATAAATAAGAAATCTATCATTTTATTCGGTTGGGGTAGAAATAAGAAACAAATTTTATTATAGATATAGGTAAGTACTTGAAATTTAAACAAATATATTGTATATTTTGTCAGCAAAATATAAATTTGTATTCTTAATTTAGGTATTACAATTTAATTTAAAAAAATGCGAAATATATTTTATATTTCAATGTTATTTTATTTACAATTTTTAAAATTGTAAAATTCAATTGATTTTTATTTTGTCACGTCACATTATAAAGAGAAATAAAGGCATTGTATAGTAATACAAACTTAAAAACTTGTTTCTAAATATTTATAGGCGAATCATTTATGTATAATAATTATTGAATGATTCTAACGCCTTTGTCCACAAAATAAATTGTGATATGCTATCCCATATACCAAGAGTTTATCAAAGTATCTAAAACGGTACAAATTGTAAAGTTATTTTGAAGATTGATTAACGGGATATAAATATTTATGTAAAATATATATTTATTTGTACGGGAATTATATATTCCCTATCTGTCCATTGTTGCAGTTATATTGTAACGTATATAGTAATTGCTTTAGTGCTAAGGTAACAAGCTCAAACGTCATGGAAGCCTTACTATTCGACGTTTTTACGCGCAAAATTAATTAAGGAATATTTTTGTTTAACACTGATGATAATAAGTCGTATTGTTAAAAGAATAAAAATGGTTTTATCATTATTATTCGTATTTCATTTTCTTAATCTTTACATTTCTTTTTTATGGGATGTTGGTAAACCCATTTGTGAGATAAAAACTAATTTAAATTTGCCACTGAATAAGAGTACGAAAGACTTTACAGAAACAAAAGAGAACTATTAAATGCTAATGAGTTCTTAAAATGAAGCTAACGCCTTAGAAAAATAGCTGAGCAATTAGTTCCGCCAAGTTGGTGAGCGGCAACTTTGCGTGATGTTTAGCGAAAGGCTTTACTTTTCTCTTTGACTATGTATTTAAAGCCACTATAAACTTATCCATTAACACTTTTCCAGTTAGTTAGCCAAGTTTTTACTTATTTTGTGCTGGAGTTAAACTAGTATTTTGAGCTTATTTTAACCTGTATTAGGTATCTACACGTACTTCTATTTAGAGTGTAAAGCAAAATTATTAATTTAACACGTCGAGAACTAATTGGTACTAAAGTATTTTAATAACGTTACAGTTCCCTTTCACAGTATATGGAGTTTAAAGTAAAAATTGTAATTTGAATGAGGAGAGTTCGTACCCGCATACATTATTTATGGGCCAGCTGATTCAGGCACGAATAATATGAATATATTTTTTTATGCTTTAAAACTCCGTGTTAAAATATGGAAGCAAATTATGCGCAGATATTTTTAATGCTTTACTAGTAGGTACGTTGTAGAGACACAATGTACTAATCACAGACGAAGAACAGACAGGCAAATGTAAACTTCTAGATATTAACCGCGCCTTCGCCGGCCGAATATCGGTCATAGGCTTCATAGCTACAAAAACATTACCCCCCTCTGACGCAGTCGTTTAAGTTAACCCAGGATGGCCATACCGAATTTTATCAACATTGATCAAACCCTTTGAGTGTGCAAAAGTAACAAACATCCATCTGTATTCTCAAATTTTCGCGTTATTAATATTTGTTGGAAATAGGATGCTATACTCGCTACTCTAAAGTTCCTCCAAGACGATCAGACTGTTGTGCTCAACCACATCGATTTTCTTTAGATTAAACCATCTACCTACGGGAATTACTCTTACAAATTCTTGTTTTTATCTCGGGTCCCTAGAACCAAAGTAACTTGAATACAGTGTGAAAACAACACGTTAAAGCCTTAGGGTGGAGCAAAACCAGTGTAATTCTTTGAGTTCCCACTTAAGAGCCACGCCATTCCTGCTACATTCGGTTGCAAGCGAAACGCGTCTCCCACCTTAAAATACCGCGTCTGGTTTCATTCAAAAAGGGATGAAGCCAGCATCTGTTCACTCAGTGGTACTTCAAAAGTACCTGAATTCGACCTTTCACGCAATAAAACCTGACCTGATGAGACACCGTGTCCGCTCATCAAAATTCCACGATTCGGAGATGATAGTTTAAACAACATTGGTGTAAAGCATGTCAGGGCCGTCACGGGGCGGCTCCGACACAATGACTTCACACTTCATGCTCGTCGAGTCAGAGACTTGCTGGATACGCTCCACAAACACTCAGTTTGGTACTTTGAAGGTTTCTCTTCGACTACTTTTGGTATCTGTACTCCTAGTACTTATTTGTACCCCGTTGAAGAAGATTGACCAATTCCATAAAAGTTGTCCACGTTTTTTTTTACGTGTTTTTGTTTGATTCTCACTGCAAACATTGTTCAGATCCCTAATGAGTAATCCACCAGAAATATATTTATCCTATAGTAAGATGTTACCGTAACTGGTGCTGGTTCGTAGTTTACGCTTGGTAATATGAAGACAGCTTAATTCGTAAAACGGATTAGCTGATTTTTACTCTAAGATCAAAGAAAATCTTCTACGTTCTATAAAAGTTATTTAGTTATCTTTCTCTATTTTGCCATTCTCGGGAGCAACTCATAGTTTTCTGCCAACTAAATGGCCCTTTTTATAGCCAATCCCAAGCGTTTAACAACATAATTATATTAAAAGAAAAGGGCAATTGCATGCAATAAAAATCTCGTCACGTTTCTTAATCTATCAACAGCATAAAGTAACGTTAACCCTTGTAATGGCAGACATAAAAAGTGAAACACTAAATTGCTTAACACTTTCAACGTCAGCTTTCTTTTTAGCGGGTTCAGGTAAATTAAATTGTGACGTAACCCTTGATAATAGCCGATGCGTAAGAAAGTGTAATCTTATGGTTTCACGGTTAACAGTTATGGCCGTCAGCTGCTATGGTTTATATAGGGAACTGGATTATGCGGTGTTTTATGGATGTAGTTTAGTTACCGACAGGTTTTAATGGTTTTATGTGATGGTATTAGTGAAAGGTACCTATTATTATAATACTAGTACAGTAATATAGTGTCGTGGTGACCTTGCGCTTCTATGTATGGACGAGGTGCAGGTTCGATTCCCAGCACAAGCAAGTACTAATATGACTTAAACCTGGATTCCAAGTATTGGAATCTGGAATCACCAACCCCCAGTGAGCTAGCATAGTGATCAATGCTCAATCCTTCTGTATATGAGAAGAGGCTTTTGCCCAGCAGTGGGTTGTTTAACTAACGGCTAGTATAATTGTAACTATGTAAAATTTCTTAAGAATAAAATACAGAATTATGATGTCAAAGCAAAAACCTCAACGTCAGTTTTTATAATACGCATTATAATACATACACGTGTAGCTAATTAAAGTCTGTTTTTATTAAGAATGTTATAACATGAACAGTTTTGTATAATAACTCTATACAATATGCTAAACTTACTAGAATAATTATAACGTAACACATCAAAACAAATTATTGAACATAAAAAAAAATATTTTTAACATTATCTCTGATATATTTCTTTCAGATGTAGAAATCAATCATCATCATCTTCCTGCCCTTATCCCTTTCTACTTGGGGTCGGCGCAATAATAAAAGTTTTTATTTTAATCAATATTTTATTAAATAATTCATGATATTAATCACTTATATAAATCCACATACCTAAAGCATCAAATCTAGAAGAATATGTTTAAACTTTAACTATTTTCTCAGGCTATTATTTACATAAAATAACAATTTAAAATCATGAAACCTAATTTGACTCCTCTTCACAATTATCTTTGTTCAACGAAGGCGTTTCATTAACGTACGTCGCGATTCACGCATCGCGATATCACAGCTCTAACTTTGCAGTTTATTAGGAACTAGCTGTGCCCGCGACTTCGTCCGCGTGGAATACTTATTTTGGGCATCATTTATTTTTGCGGACAACCTCCTTAGCTTTATAAATTATAGCTGTTATAAAGCTAAGGTATAAATTATTTTCTGTTATTATTTAAGACAATTTAGTTTTTAAATTTTTAAAAGAACATAATTTTAAAACAACATAATTATTTTAAAGTACCTACTTCTGCGTAAATTATATTTTTAGTTTTATTTTCTTGTGACAGAGATACATATTGATTTTCTTCACAACCTGATACGTTGATACAAATGCATTAATTTCGACCGAATTTGATTACCATAAAAACGGTTCTAGTGAGTTAATCTTAAAAGATAGACATAATATATACTGTCGTAGACATTTTTTTAGATAATTTTAATAGGAATAATTCTTTCATACATATATTTTTGGTATCTTGAACCGTTTTCGCAGCGCACGCAACGGAAGCCCTCAAGGATGAATAATTTTCCCCGTTTTTTTTTACATTTTCCATTATCTCTTCGCTCCTAATAGTTGCAACGTGATGTTATATAGCCTAAAGCCTTCCTCGATAAATGGTCTATTCAACACAAAAAGATTTTTTTGATTCGAACCAGTAGTTCCTGAGATTAGCGCGTTCAAACAAACAAACAAACAAACTCTTCAGCTTTATAATATTAGTATAGATTTAATCCTTGTATCGCGGTGGGTGACGCAGATATTCAATTCACATGCACAAATAAAATGAATATTTTTGTAGCTATATTCGACTTCCATTAGGACGAAGCAGCGGACAAAATTAATAGTCCATAAATCCAAATACAAAACAAAATCGCCAGCCATTTGTTGCGAGACCTGAAGCTATTTTGAAGGAGCTCCAAAACAAAAGACGAACAGTAGAATCATTCAAGACTCGAGCAGAGATGATCTCTCATTCACATTAAGTTACATAAGCGTCTATTTATCCGGTCACAGTTGACCCGGTCACCTCAACTTCAGTAAGAGTGCCATTAATTTCATGGTCAGGGACCAACACTGATTACCTGTTTCTTTGCTTCAAATTACATTATTCCGTCGTGATTTATTTTAATAGTAATCTCTTTATTAAACTGTATCTGTTTGTAAAGAAGAAAGAAGTTTTGTATTGGTATGTAATGATTTTTGATTAATGTAAAAAATACTCGTAAAACGTGATTGAATTAATTAAAAATAATGTTTTAGTTAAATGCAATCACTGTCTGGTGATATCGTTTGTAAGGTTTATTTGAATCGGATTTTATTTTTGAATTATTATGCGTAGTTTGGTCTGTGATTTTAACTGCTTATTTTAACTCAAAAGATATCTCATCATAGGTATTACTTACTTAAGTTTCAGAAAAATATACGCAACAATCTATGTGAGGATATTTAAGTTTTTGAATTGATAAATAATAATTGCTAAAAGACATATTGAAGATAATTATTTATTTATTATTTCAAGCTTGAAGCTAGAATAACAAAAGCCCCTTATTGAGTTTCAAAACAAAGCACATGCAGACGAAATTTTTACCAAATACCACAAAAATGTACTGCTGGCGCAAATATCTACAATGATTATTATCTTTGTACATATTATTATTACCTCTTGCTGCAGCCGTTGCGCCACAAAATCCGTTGTCAGCACAAGCGCTTAACGCATGACTTCCTTGTGTGTCAAAACAAACAGTTGAATTACCTTCACTTTTGAAACTCGGGTTTGCATACACAAATCACCAAATGCCATGTTTACATGCAATAATCAGCAAACATTTTATCATCTGTATGTAAAAGTAAGTTGTCATTTAATGTCATCAGTCAAAAATGGGGGATTTTGAAAGAACTAACTAAAAACAATCGCCAGTCAAGCGTTAGATAGGTACTGCATTTCATACGCAACGCAAATCTCGAAAGGCAACGACGCGTGCCTATGTATGTTCTAACATATAAATATTTCTCAACATTCACACAATGCCATCTAGTCTCAAGTTAAGCATACTTAGTAGCTTGTGTTATGAGTACTAGACAACTAATAAACATTTACAACTTATATATTTCTAAATACATGCATATTATAGACAAATTACACCCAGACACAGAACAAATGATCGAGTTTACCACACAAACATTTGTCTTGGGTGGCAATCGAACCCACGACCTCCAGTGTAGCAGTCAGGGTCACTAACCACTAGACCAATAAAAATGTTGACATAACACAACAGAGATATCACAACAGAGTATAAAACTAAGTCGCTGTCGCTCTGTCTATCTGTCTGTTCACGTAACCTGTCTTTAAAACTACGGATTTCAAAGCCCTTTTCTAATAGATAGACTGATTCAAGGGAAAAATTTTATGTATAATACATCAGTATTTCACCCATGCGAAGCTGGGGCAGATCGCTAGTTCAAAATATATCAGAATTTTCTACTAGCCAAATCCATCGATACAATATATCGGCAGTAGCTTGGTGACTTAAATCTTCAATCTCGTTAATCGCGTTGTTTCGAGCTCGATACGCTGTAGTTTCAACAACAAATTAGCTTTTCGTACAGTTTCTACACTAACCTATTATAATTATAAGCATTAAAACGGCTGATGAGAAAAATGAACTTGTTCTAACAAAAGTACGTGCTAATGAAAATATAAGGTTCATTAACACGCTTCGCGCAATCGGTAACATTACTTGTGCTGCAAATGCTCCGATATTCGTAGAGTTCACGTGTTCTACAGTAAAGTTGGAGTATAGTTTACGAAAAGGCAGCGAAAATGGGTGTTTAAGTAGTTCAGTAGTAGCTTAAACACATATTTTCGCAATTTTAACCCTTTTTCATCAGCATATTATTATATTAATAGACACTTACGTTTGTAATTATGTAATTGCAATACATTTATGTTTCTGTGTTATATGTATGTATGATATCACAGGACACAATATTTTTTTAGGATAAAAAAATCCTTTTATCTTTAAAAAAAATGCTTTATTTCATTCGCGTCACCACATAGGTCCCAATCTTTTGTACAGAATGAATAACTATAAAATAAGTCTTTTTTTTGGTGACATTCGTTTTTTTCCGATATTCTTTTATTTTACTATTCGGAATAGATACTCATACAAATCCAATTTATTCGAGTTATTTCTCTCCTCTGATCCTCAAAAAGCATAAAAAATTGTTCACATCTTTAAGACAAAACAAGGAACCAGTAAGCTTCCACAAACGTACTTCAAATCCAGATTTATTAATCACGTCGATATAGCCGTCAAAGGAATACAATCACAGTCGTATGCAATAAGCAACATTGTAGTGTGGAAATTTCACACGACTTGCAACAAGAACTAATGGCCTACCATCACTTGTTTAAGTAAAACAGTTGCAGTTGTTAAAGCGAGATAGCACGCTACACGCCATAGAGCGGTGTCTCAGTTCCACAACTCCAATTGCCTTTAAGACGTGGTGACAGGCCCTTTGGAAGCCAAATTCCTCTCCCCAAATATAGAGGCAACACACGCTTCTTATTCTTGGAAATAAATAATAGCAGGAGAAAGATTACAACTGGGATAGTGCAAAAAAGCCGGCCAAGTGCGAGTTGGATTCGCGTACGAAGGGTTCCGTACTATCACAAGATAAATATTAAAATTGTTATTTAAATATTTATTTTGTAAGGTAATATAATTATGAAGAAGTAAATATTCTGTGAAAATTTGAATCGTATACCTGTTACATACCGTTTTTAATATTGAGCAAAAATACGTTTATTGTATGGGTACCCCCTTAATGTTTTTATTTTTAATTTTTAGGTATAGCTAAATTTGTTGTTATAGCAGCAACGGAAATACATCATATTTTGTGAAAATTTCAGCTCTCCAGCTATCACGGTTTATGAGATACAGCCTGGAGACTGACAGACAGCGGAGGCTTAGTGTGGTAATAGGGTCCGGTTTTACCCTTTGGGTACGGACCCCTAAAAACATCACCGTTAAACGTTCATTAAGTAGTAAATATTATAAATTTAACCTTTTTGCTTTCAATGCCAATCTTTCCAATATGTAATACAAAGTACCTACTTAATTCAGAAATTTCAGTTATCTTTGGGACTAATTAAAAATATTTGTTTAGGTCATTTAGATTATATTATTGAAGGGTTTTTAAAGTATAGTTTTGGTTCTTTTCAAAACTTTTTTGGTATTAGCGGCTTCTAGACAAAAAAAAACGTGGGTCGATATAGGAATCATATGGATGATTGGAAAATACAAATGTTCAGTAAATATTAAAATAAATAATATTGGGTCATAAATACTACGTAACAGTATTTATGAGCATTTCGTCAAAATCTACAGTCTTTGCAGGCAGTACCAAATATTTTCTATTGTGCTCTAAACGCTTCTGGACGTTCATGGTACATTACCCAATTAAGACATTTTCCTTTTAAGCCGCATAACAAAACCATGACCTGCAACTACAACTTGGCAAACCCAACTGCATTTGGTATTCCCAAGTTCTTAACTTAAAGAGTCACTGAACCCAGTCAAAGCCTTTCGGCCGTCCTTATAATGAGCCAAATCATTTCATTGCCTACAAAAACGACCATTTTACAAAGACCTTCTCCTCCCCTCTGGCAGTAAAGCTAGTGTATGTAAACAGAGGGGGGTTGAGTGGTAATGATGGGTCGAGGTACAGTGGTGTTGTATTTCTGCGTTGGCGCATTTCGCTACACAAGTGAGCATGGTCGATTGCAGTGTTGGTTTGGCCGCGTTGCGTGCTGTACGTGGTTCGAAGATAATTGTAGTGTTGTTTCGCACTTTCGATATCGATCGTTTTGAGTGATGTTTCATAGTAAATAAGTGAAGGGATTATTTTTGTAAACTGACAATAAAGGTAGGTTTCTTTTGTTTTTATTTTATGGTGCCCATTGTTTGTGTTTTGTTTATTTACCGTGTTTTTTTTTTGTTGCGTGTATTTTTTAATTTAATTAAAATTCAAATTTAAGTTATTTAGTTTTGTTTACCGGAAAATTACAATTGATAAGTGCATAATTAAAATTAACATATTTTTTCTTTAAAGATAATTTTTGTTTTGATTGAATTTCTTTGTTTATATTTATTGCCAAGATACAGTTTAAATTAGGTTGATGGTTTGTAAGTACCTACCGCTTATTAAAATAGTATCCGAATACCCTACACTACGATAATATAAGCATTATTCACACGATTTGTATTGTTTGTTATTTAAGTATAATTGTTCAGTAAGATGAATGGTTCATACCTATTTGGTACTGTATTTCGGTTCAAGGCAAACTTGTCTAGTTAAATTCAAAGGTTTTGCAATAACACAAGTTAAATAGTTAGTTATACGAGGAATTACGTAAATCTTTACTTTATCAGAACTTTGTTTAGACTTGAAGTTAAAATAGTTTTAATTCTAAATTATGTAGAAGCTTATGAAAATTAAAATTCCTTTAGAAGAAAAACTGTTTATCGAGAGTAACGTAACAGTATTTCGAATCTAGTAAAAGCAAACCAATAGCAAACTATGCACAATAATTGCTGTCAAAATGGTAATTAAATATTATCAAAAATACTATGAACACATTATGTTCAGGTTATATTTAAGGAAACAAGACAATTTATAAAAAATATACTTTTTTTATAAATTTTGTTGATTCCTTGACACAAAGAAAACAATAGATTTTTTCTTGAAGAAAATCTTAAATTTTATTTGTTTTGTAATCTTTATCGTGTATAGTATAACTTTGAAAATACATACAATATACATGTTAACGCGCAAATGCGAATTGCATACATAATTTTATACCCATACTTTATAGATATTTAAATAAGTAAATTGCTCTAGTTACAACGCAAACTGGATCTAGAACTAATATAAAGTGGTAATTCATGCAATTTAACTACTTTTACCTTCACTTGATTATTATCTATCAAATTAAATAATTTGTCAACATCAAGTTGCTTAACAAGGTTTAACTCAACCTTGTTTACTATCCTTATCTAAGACCAAATCGTTAGGGAGAATCATAATAATTATTTATTCGCTTTTAAACATGGTGTTTTAGATGTTACAATAAGTGTACCTATAATAGTTCTTCATGATTAGCTAAAATCCATAGTGTCCTTAATCATGAGCTGATGCGGCGACGGAGTTGCAAGTCGAACTGAAAAAAAGTATAAATATTTCCAATATAATTATGCAAATAATGTTTATGTTTTTCTTACGCTTAACTAAGTGGGTGAGGCGTTTGTTTTGTAATAGACTGACATTCTGACAAGCTGTTAACCTCGAACAAACGTTTTTTATTTATCACTGTTTATTAGTAACATTTAAAAGGTTTATTTCTTAATGTTAGATTGTCATGTCAAGTCTAGCTACATGTGTTAAAATGTAAATTAGACCGAATCTAAATATAAAACTGCATATGATTTAAAAAAAAAATTAGAATAACCGGTATTAGAGTATAATTTATTCATCGATAGATGTATCATTTTCTAAAAATAAGAATAGGTATTAATTGTTCGTTTTCAATTATTTTCTTAAGTTCATTGACTCTCTGCTCTTTGTGTGTGTTAGACTTACACCGAATAAAAACACCCCGGTTCTGTCCATGCCATTCTCGAAGCAGGTTAAGCAGGCATTATTGGCAAAACGGATACCACTGAACGCGACGTGTCGCGGGTTCGATCCCCGCGTAGGACAAGAACTTGTGCGATCAATAAAGGCTTGATCAGAGTCTGGGTGTCTTTGTGCATGTGGTTGGAATACTTGTGAAATTCGCGATACAAGCAATAAATTCCTTAGTGCGGCAGTCGTTCTAAAAAAAATATCAATTTGTACCCAAAAATGTAAGTGTCATAGAAAATGAATTTCCTTTAAGTGCATATTACAATTACTGTCGAGCATAGAGAATAGTTCTTACTAATCTGAAACAGTCTAACTAAAACGTAACGATGTTCCGTATCGATGATATCTGTAAACAAAAGTAACTACACAATACATAGCTATCAATGATCGATCACTTACGCTTCGCTGCCACTAACTTACAATCCTGCAATGTACCTACGCAAAACGCACAATAATTTTCGCTCTAAGCTAAGTTTAAGTAATGCGTCACGAAATCCAGCTACTGTACAAACAAAACAGGTTTCTGAATCAACCTCTTTGGTAAACGTCGAAAAAGTCCCGAGTACAATGTAATGATGAGTATGTATGTACGGGTATACTCGTATCTTAATGTCAATCTATAGCCTTGAAGAGGTGCACCAGTTTATACAACATGTTACGAATTAAAATTGTTTTTATTTTTACAAGTTTTTAACTTAAAGAGCAACTGCTGTATGGAACTTGATAAAACTTTGCAGTTTTTCTTTTTAATTCAGACAACGCCATCTAAACTCAATATAGGTAACTATACTAAATGGCTTGTGTTATGAGTACTGGACAACTAACAAACATTTTTACAATATCTAAACACATACAAAATATGAATAAATTAGACCCAGACACGGAACAAATGATCGTACTCATCACACAAAGTTTTGTCCTAAGTGAGAATCTATCCCACAATATGCGGTATAGCAGTCAGGGCCGCTGACCACTAGACCAACAAGCCCTTCACAACAGTGTCACAGCGACTGAATTACAACTAATTATCACCCAAAACAGAAACTTAGATTCTATTCCTAGACTAATTGTAAAATAACAAAGCAGCCACCATCATCATTTCCAACAAATTTACCAACTCTTTGTAAGCTAACAGTGTAGGGAAATACGAAGTTCCTAATAAACCAATTCGGAACTGTTTCACTGCGCTTCAAAGGCAGGGTCCGGTCAAATAGAGACACAGTGGAATCGGTATTTTTTTCCGAAACACAGAATATTCACCCATAGGTACCTACTATTACAAATGGTTTTCCAAAATACTGAAACATAAATGTAATCACGTCATATAAGGTACTACATAATTTTACCTAAATGCCTATTGGGCAAATACACTAACACAAAATATGTGTACCTACATAAAAATATGTTATGCAGTAACTACTCCCGCTCTAAGGATTTTAATGCTTGTATCACGGGAGGTTTTACTGGAGACACCCAGACTGAGAACAAGCGTCTGTGGATCGCAGAAATTTTTATCCTTCGCGGTGATCGAACCGACAACACATCGTGTAATGGTAATTTGTGTGGTGACCTATACCTCTGCCTATACCACTTGGCTATCCGTGCATTCAATATCAATAAATATCAAATTGCATTTACATGCGTAATACCCTACAAAAGACATCAAATCGCTTATATTATGCAAACTTCTACATTTCGGTACGTTAACATCTAATAAGCTGGCATTTACTTCATCAGTGCCAATTTAGTCGCAGTGGAATTACCGCAAATTTACCTAACAGCTCTATAAGAACCGCAATCATCAAGCAACGAGTATGATTGAATAAATACACGATAACAAGTGTATTAAACTGCAAATTATTAACTATTTGTGTGTCTAGAAAATTCCCACGGTCTGGTCGCAATTTAACCTATGTGAAACAAGAAGACTAGATTTTGGGAAACGCACAAAAAATTCACATACCTACTTACAAAAAATAAGACTTGGTTATGTATTCAAATATAACCAGCATTGTTATTTTTCGTCATATTTTAAATGAAACTTAAATTAAATTGAGTACATTTTTTTACTGATTCGTCTTCAAAATTAATTCATAAAACACATTTTCATTTTACGAACTGGTATATTAACATGAAAACAATTTAAAAAATAATGAGATTATAAACCATTCGCCGGAATCGTTGCGAAATTAACCATATGATTTGTCATGCAGCATACGCAATGATTATAATGACTGTATTTCACTACCCAACATAACAATGTTTCTCTCAAGAAAACGTTACACCAAACCGCAAATAGTTGCCAACTATAAGTCACTTTAAAAAGGGCTAACGGCCATGTCCACAGCCGTACCCACTACCACGTACATTCATTAGTTTTAGAGTGGAAACAACCTTGAGTACTTCGTGACTCACAAACTTAAACTTTTCCTGCACCATGACATTTTGTGTACTAAGAAATACTCAATGCTAACCACCCACTTGCTTCAAAGTAAGGCTGTTGTATTTGTGGAAGCGTGACAACGCACTACACGGCGTATAACGGCATCTCTTTTCCACATCTGCCAATATTCTCACTTTAAAAGGTAATGGTAGGTGCCTAGGATTAAGTGACGTCATCTAACTGACCCGCACAATAAATGGTTGGATATTGATTAAAACTGTCCCGTTGAAGTTCTGAAGTTCACCGATTGAGAATAGTTCTTTGTTTTATTTTATTTTTATAGTGAATGGATTGAAAAGCGATAGTTGATTAAGTTTAGATCTGTATTTGCAAGAGGATTTTTAGAGTCGCGATTCTAAAGCGAAACTGAATCACTACTTTTTTATAGGATTTCATTCATCTATACTTTATAGGACGAACGCTTTAGATGAAATGAGGTTTTATATACCTACGTGTATAAAAATAAATCGTCGTAGTAGGCTAATGTGCCAGTAATATAAAGTATCAAAGCGATTTAATTTACCATTATTGCCTATTGTGTACCAGACAGCATGTCGTCAAAGAAATCGGGGTCAGCTTCACAACCTACTTTAACATCGCACAAGTATTTCGCCAAAGGAATAAGTATATTAACCAAAGAGTCCATAAAACGAACTAAGTTAAGTTATTACTAAACGAAATCGTATCAAAATGTGCCCATTACGTATCTCAGATCGAATCATAACGTTGTACAGTCAAGTACATAAATCTAAACTATTGCTGTGTCGACACGGACAATTACTGAGGCGTTGCTTCACCGCGGTTATCTCACGATTTCTCTTGCTCGCGATTGTACCACAGCCTCAGTAGCTGTGGTGACGTCATCACCGAACTTCCTTCTATACTTCATTTTCAAGGTTTGATGACGTGCTTTAATTGATGACGTAATAATATACAAGGTAGTGATTTTGATCCAAGGTTTCGAATCGAACACAAAAAACAATGTTTTGGTTTTTAATTGAAAACTAATTTTAGAATCGATCACTAAAATAAAACTTGTGGTGTTTTAAGAATTAGTATTAATTAAACTAGTTTAGACACGTGACTACCATTAACTTATTTAAATGTTTGACGTTATAAAAAAATTTTATTATTAGTTGCTCTTTTTTTCTATTTTGGTATTTTGTTTTTACGAGATTCTTTTAGGCATTAGGCATTTTTTTCTTGAGAGTCATTATAAAAAAAAAAACTTTAGTATTAGGTAGCTAACTTAATTACCTATTTAAGAAGTCAATGTGTTCTGCGAAGCGTTATAAATATCCTCTTCGAATTATTATTGTTACTTATGCTATGTTTACCACCTAAGCCTAGATAGTGGAATTCAATCAAGTATTGAGTATACTAATTTATTCAGCAAATAGTTCTTGGAAACTTTGTATTTGAATTTCGCAGGATCTGTCATCACTATTAAGTTTATATATTAGCATAAATGTGTAAAAAAATGCTTGAAGATACACGACTTAAAATCTAAAATATCCATAGAAGAGTACTGGTTATACAAAAAGATAGATAGAATATTCTTTATTGCACACCATATGAAAAACAGATTTGACAAACGTAAAAGTTAAATGGTGCCACAATGGGCGGTCTTATCGCTAAGAGCGATCTCTTACTGACAACCTTGGGATGGACTTGGTACTGAAGGAGTAACATTTGTGCAGCTAGTCCGTGGTGCATAGTTTGAAAGATATGCAAAAATATTATATTATTAGTTTACAGGACAGAAAGACGTGTAAAGTTTTGGAAGACGCCTTTGCTCAGCGGTGGGACACAATAGGATGGGAAAAAAGTATAGTATTATATAAACTAAAAGACACGATACTTGCAGCTTATGAAGGAAAACGAAGCTCTATAATATCGTGTATTTTCCCTTCTTGCTTTCGAAACACCAGGTCTTGCTTTAAATCCCCTCATCATCACCTCCCAAGTAATTTTATCTATTCTTTGTTCTTAGCAGATTGATTGATACAATAATAACTTATAGGTACTATGTAAGAGTCGTTGAAACAAAGTCAGTGGATAAAATTTCATAACAATATATTTTAAATTTGACTTAAAATGAGGTTCAATAAAATTAATGAAGTTTTCGAATTGATTATACTTTATTGCCCCCATTGAAATATTATAAAAGTTTTTTCATTGTAATTCATGAAACTAATTTTATCTGAAGAATAAAATTACTCTTCGAATCGGATTTTGGGAATAAAATTTTAAAGGACAATAGATGTAATGGATGTAGAAAGAGTTTTTAAATAACGTGTAAATTAAGATTCGGCTTATCTTAATGGTTATGTACTTATAGCATTCTTGGTATTATTCTAAAATGTTTGATAGTTATCAAGGGCAAGAGTAAGACTAAATTAGACTAAGTAAGTAAGTTCTAAGCAACCCCGTGCCCTATAAGTGGGATCTCTTAAATTTTCTTTAACATTATCTATTTGCTTTTTTTAAAACGTTAATCTTTAGCTTATTCCTTTTTTTTAACACTAAATAAAAATGTCTGAACGCGGAGGTGGTAAAACTGCTTATCTTGTAAGTTATGCAGGCCGCACGTGGCCTCAAGTCGCAAAACATAGGGAGATCTTGAAAAAGAAATAGGTGACCTTTGCCCAATAGTGAGACCTTATCTAGGCTCGAGTAAAATAATGATATCGAAAAACTAAGGCAAATATAGTGTAATTTATTATTTACAGGAAGACTATAAGACAAAAGTTCAACACGAAAAAAGTGAAATGAGATTCTGCTATTAAAAAACATGTCATTGTCATACATCGATCTCAATAACAACACAATGAACAAAATTACTCATTGCCCCGACCCAGATAATAATAATAGCATACTAGTAATAGGTAGTACAGATCTGTAACCGTTATTACAAATTCGGCTATGAGATCAGTGTGGCAAATAACAGCCTAAACGTAAATCATTGCAATACATACTCGTAAGTACAAATTACTCGTATTAACCACATTCAAATTACTAGATACGTCCCTATTGACAAAACATATAGCTAATCCAGATCCGTTTTGTTGTGAAATTGGAACAGATATACTAGTTAAAGATACGGTAGTATTAGGCGGTAATGTACGATAACAATAATTATCTTTTACAGAAATTGCAGCTATTGCATTATAATAGTAGATACTAATTACCTGTTTACAGCTTGTATCATGTTACATGGTTTTATCTATTTCGTTATATCAATATTGTGTCTGCACACACTGACTTTGGAACTCGTAAGTTTAGACTTTAGGTATATTAACCAAATAAACATTAGCGTCATTTATTAGGAAAACCACAACCTAAATGATTCATTAAACTTTTAAATTAGTATTTTTGGGGGAATTACCAATAACAGAGCAGTTTTACATGTCTTATTAATGTTGGTCATTAATTAGTAAATCACTTAGTCATTTCTTTTACTTCTTATCGTAAATGCAAGTCTTTACATCTTGTTGGAAACCCAATGAGGGAAATCCACTGCCCAAAAAAGGTGTTTTACGTCTGCGTATTTTATTCTGTATGTAAGTACTTTTTATAGGGTATTTTATAGGTTGTTACGAGTTTACTCCACCATAACTTCAGAATGCACAATCCAATGGTGGTGGTATCGGGTAACTTATTGCGAACGTTATTACTCAATACTCAATTCTTTATTGGTTATATGATGCCAAAAATGTAGCTACTAAGTATAAACCTAAAACAGTTTTCAAATTTTTGGAAGTGTGCGAATGTTGTAAATTGTTTTAATTATCAATATTTGATGCCTAAGACTTTGCCGGGTCTACGGGATATTCGTTAGTGTTACCGCGACTCTGGCACTCAAAGGGCTCCAGGAGGATCATAGTGGGTTTTAGTCAGTAAAAGTATGACACTCCTTTCCGCTGCGCCCACAGCGGGCGGATTCATTTGATGATTTCCCACGAAAAAAAAATGCCTAAGACTTAGTTACTTAAGACTCTGAATGACTACTGGTAATTATTTTGGCGTACTTCTGGATATCACCCACTCCTACTTCTCTAATGGACAAGTCCTTATTCATAAGCTAACGCAGGACTCTGTAACCGTCCAAACACGTGTCTAACAGTTCTAGAACTCAACCATTTGTTTACACCTCTCTTTTATGATGCCGATGTGACAGTCCGTTATTCCAATACACCGTGAATACCGATGCTATGTTATCACGGCCTATCATATCCGGGTCCACACGTGCCTTGTATCCGTTATAATATAGTTCCTACTTTATTACACAACCTCATTATACCTCGTAAGTGATTCTATCGGGAGATTTTTAATGCGATTTGCTGTTTAATGTTATAGCATGTCGATATTACGTTGTTTTTATATATTATCTCTTTGGTAGAGATTTTCTCCAGTTTGAGCTATATTGGTGAATACTTTAAGTGTGTTTTATGTGTCGTGTGTTTGTTGTAAGTAGTTAGTTAAATTGACTGGTAGGAATGTCTTTGAGTTTAGGAAGATTTATTTGTGCTTATGTTTTTTTAACTAATACAGTGCCTTAAATAGTAATATTGAGTATTATTAAACAATATTAAGGTTTAAACGCACAATTTTTGGCTTTTGATTCTGTTTTAATAATCTCTGATAACGTGATGAATGGAATTGTGTATGTATTTGTTTATATGTTACAGCCAAAGTGATTAATCTAGATATTATGTATACTGTCTAGCTATTATGAATAATATCTACTCAATTTGGATAAAGTGATAATTCACACAAAATTAATCACATTAACTAGCTATTATACATAATATCTTCAAAGAATTGGATAAAGTGATAAAACAAGTAGATATTCGTTTAAGAATAAATTTGTATTTCAATTTTCCTTAAGCAAACATATCAGAAAGATTATTTTAACAATTAAAATAACATAAGATAATTTTTTCACCTCAATAAACATAGATTTTAACAAATAAAAAAAAAAAACCTAACCTCACCTAATTAAGGTTAGGTTAGGTTTTTTTTTTAGGCAGGAGTGTGGATATCTAATGAACATTATACCTTTTGATCATTAGCGCAAATGTTGATATAGCAAATAAATATTCGACGAACTGAAAATTATGTCAAACGACATTATACAAAGTGATGATTTTCTTAAACGTTGTTCGATGGAGTAATATTATATCAAACGTTGTTCGATCAAACAAGGGTGAACCTATGATAAAGACCATATTATTACTTTGGCTAACTTTGACACGATATTATGAATAATAACTAGATAATGTGATTAATTTATTACACTGTCTAGTGAATTTAGCTATTATCCATAATGACTAGTCATTATGTATAATCGCTCATTAATCACTATGACTGTAACATATACACCAAAATCAGCATCTCCAAATGGTTTTTAAATCACGTTCATTTGAAAGACATTACAATAAATTTTAATAGAGGACAAATTAATATAAAGACAATTTTATATCACCCAATCAATCGGACATATTGACATTGACTGCACTTTAAATAACATTGTCCGAAGTGTTTTTAAGAAGTATTTTGCAGTTTGACCCCACAACCTTAAGCTAGTATTTGAGCCAGTAATATAACTCCACGACTTTTCACACAACAGCATCTAGTCTCAAAAGCAAAGCTTTTGTTATGGGTACCTACTTCACAACAAATGATCAGACACAGAACAAAATATGATCGTGCTCATCACACAAATGTGTATCTTGGGTAGGAATCGAACCCAAAGGTCGTTGGTATAGCAGTTAGGGACACTAACCACTAGACCAACAGGCCAGTCTAGAAGGCATATATATTATGTAATATTTCGTTTATTCGGTTTGAGCGCAATATAACAAAGAATATAGAGGTAATTATCCTTCGTAACAAAAGGTACATAATATATCATAATAGTTATCTGGGTTAGTGAACGGACAGATCATCCGTTTGTAAGAGTTCGTTGACTTTTGCTAACATATAATTCAAGGTGGAACAAGCTGAGTTAGTAGCTTAATGACATTTATGTGTTATCCATTGCTCGTTAATCTCTTTTGGAGAAGTTCGAATGTTTTGTCGCTACGCAATGGAATTGTAATTTGAATATTGTCTTTCAAATTGACAATACTTGGTACGTGTACCTAGTTAATTATATTAGGTTCAAGCATGATTTTTCAAGAATTTTTACAGTCTTTATTTGCTTAAAAGATAAAACCTTTTTAGCACGTATTGTCTAACTCCAATATCATGATAATAATATGATTCACGTTCGATCAAGACAAAACTTATGTAATATTTCAAGAATTCAATTCAAGATATTAGTCGTCACGAGATCGTCATTTGTCATATTTTATGTTATTGTGAATGTGTGATAAATGGAGCGTAAAGTGCTCTTGCGACAGTCTAACTTTTAGCCTTAAATCTAAATTTGCATGTCTTTGGTTAGATTAAAATAATGCGTATGACCTACACCATGTCCACTCAAGAGCAAAATCATGCATACCCGATTGAACAATCGAAGTTTAAGTCCTAGTCAAATGATTTAAGAAATCGTGAAATTTTCTTTCAAATTACACATTTTATGTTTGGCTTAGAATGTCAGGAATATTCCATACTAGCTTCAAAAATTTGGCATAAGAAATCTACTACTGGTTGAGTATATTGTTTTCGCTTCACGTATTTGAATCACGCGAAAATTTACATTTTTCAAGCAGCATTCAACGCATTAAGCTGAGCCACAGTATAAAAAAGCTGAACTAAATTTAGCACCTAGCTGTCTATATTTTAAAATTCAATGCGTGTGAAAAATGTATAGTACATATCTAGTAACTAAATATTTTTATGTAAAATTGTTACCGTTTCCGCACGTGGTGATGGGCTTTTAAAATTGTTGACTGATTTAATTGAAAAAATCCGTCAAATATTTATCTTAGTTGAGATCGTATTACGTAAAATCCCAGAGGAAAACTTCAAGTATTACTGCGTATTTAGGAACTATAAATTCATATTATTAGGTACTTAAACCCAGTCTAAATTAATGTTGCCTCCGTCTAGTCATAGGAGTGGTTTCCTTCAGAATATTGAGAGTGCATCAACCTTGCATTTAGCTGAATGGTTTTACTGCTAACATCGTTAATTGAAGTGGTTTTATGTAGCAATGAACATTATCTTTAAGAGGTTGCGTCCCTATCTCATTTCGAAACCTTAGTTAAGTTATACAATGTATAGTAGAATAAAATTTAATGAGTACAAGATTAAAAAAATACATACTCTTAAAAAGTGAGTTCACCTGGATTGCCCGCGCAAATAAATTGTCATTCCAATTTTGTATCTTCCTTCAAAATTCAGGCAATACGAAGTTCTAAACTTGCGGAAAAAATACAAACACCAAATTAAGAACCTTCTTCTTTATTAGAAGTAGGTTAAAGAGTAAGTGCAATTACAGTGAAAGATGAATAATAAGTAAAAATAGATGCCAAATAAAACCCGTTAGTTTTTAATAAAAGCAAGATCGTAAATTGTCGAAACATTGTAAACGAGTACCGTTTGTATAAATCACTTTTACATCTTTCAAAACCACACCCTAACCTACTGAGAAAAATACAGCTAAATTAAAAATTGAAGGTAACTATTATAGACAATGTGATACTTACAATTCAGAAGTAAAATTGTTCCACGAAGATGCTGTGACGATGGTCAAGAATCGCAAAGGTTTAGAAGAAGAAGAAAGTAGTAGTAAGTAGTGGTTTCCAGTCAAAAAGGATTGAGCTCAATAACTTATTTAAAATAGAGCGACTCCTATCTCCGCAACCCATTTTGGCCACTAAGATAAAGAAACAACAATAACTCTTTAAAATTAAATAAAATTGACTTAACATAATATATCCTGCTTCAAATAATCGTAGACCCGAAATTATGCCAAACATTATTCACCACAAGATCAAATCGAATTGAAACAATTGAAGTTTAATTGCAGTATGTAAGTATGTAAGCGGCATTCAAATGATCTCTTAATGACATCATCACATGTACTATACAAATTCCAATACACACAAAAAACCTACATACCGGATTAGTTAAAGATCCATTATGCTTTTTCCCCGTATTTTTTGTTTAAATAACTCAGCTACATTTTTAGCATTAACAAACAGGATAGCCTAATTATAAAAAGTCTAATTATAGCCTCATTGTGAGCAATACAATAGAGAATATAGATAGGCAGATGTTTAAATGTGTACCGATACAATAGATTACAAAATAACGCTTATATTGTTTACTGCTTCTTGCACAAACAGGTGGAAATTTGATTTGGAAATAACTAGCTAGATTACAACACACAAGGAAGTGCTTATTAGCGGCATTTATGCAGGCGAAACCGGGGCAAAGATTTTATATCCTATGTAAATTTTAAACGAGAAAATTTGTAAATATGGATAGACGGATGGATGTATGGAAGAGTGGATAGCTTGATAAATGTTTATTACTCTTTCACGCTCAAACAGTTGAATCAATTTTGTTTAAATTAGGTGTGTTACCCTTTTCTTGTATCCCAATGAAAATCCTCATGGACTATCCTCCGCCAAGGGGTTGTAGGCACACCCCACCAGACTTTTACCGGCTAAAACCACTGGAGCATCCTTATCTACCTATGGCCAGGGGCATGGGGTTCGCTTACGCATTAACCGCACCTGCGGCAGTTGTGGAGTTAGCCTGGAATTACAAATAGGCTCCGTTTTAACCGACTGTGTCATAGAAGAGTAATGATTTTTCAGCTATAACCGACAGTCGCGTGCCTAATCGTGGGCTAGATCTGACATAATAATTATAATATAGTATCCACAAGAGTACTTAAATATTCACCACTACAAAACTTATTTTTATCCTCAGCACAGTTATTTTCATTACTGAAACTTAAGTAAGACCTAAGTACTTGACTTAGATCCAGACAACAATCAACTTTAATCGAGTCTAAAGTTCCAGACACTTCAAGTTTTTCTCGATTTTGTCAGAAACCTGTTATTTCTTCGGATAAGAATAATGTTTAGCTAACACTTGAAACCACTTCACGAATAGTCTTAATTCCACTGAGATAGATTGTTTTTGTTTTCGCAAAGATTTTATTGAAATAAGTACTTTTCTATTACTTTTGATTGTCTCTTTAGTAGTTAATGTTTAGAGGAATATGTATTTTTATATTTCTTTGACTATCTTTTTAGTACCAAATTAACGTAGCTTTGCTTAAATTTTGAAATTCATGCTTTAGTCCAAGGAATTTATAATACAACTTGTAAATCATGCATCTGTTATGGACCAAGTGATAAATTGGGCAGTATACACAATGCCCGGGCACTATGAATAATGCCCAGCATTATCGGGCTAAGTGATTAATTACTATCTTAATTTCAATATTATCATATCGCTCGGTCATTATTATATTGCTAAATGATAGTTGGGCAATTTGATACTAATGCTATATTTAAGTTGTATCAAGCGCTAAATAAACCATGGCTGCAATTGGGGACACCGTAAGAGTTCGAGTTCCGATGTTGATTGCGGTCGTAATGATGGAAGAAATAAAAAAAAACCTAACCTAACCTAACCTAAATTAGGTGAGGTTAGGTTTTTTTTTTATTTGTCAAAATCTATATTTATTGAGGTGAAAACTATCATTTAGCAATATAATAATAACCGAGCGATATGATAATAATGAAGTTAAGATAGTAATTAATCACTTAGCCCGATAATGCTAGGCATTATTCATAATGCCCGAGCATTATGCATAATGCCCGCATTAATCACTTGGTCCATAACACTTCCATTCTATATTTAAATTACAGTACAAAAATATTTTGTTATTGTTCCGAGTAAAAATGCGAATCAGAAAAATCTAAATCAGCCCACGCTGAAAAGTGTAAAAATAACTTAGCCTAAGGGTTCCATGGTTGAATGACACTAACATTAAAAAAAAAACTAAAAATATATTTTAATTTTATATTATTCGTAGGTGTATCTACTACTACTACTACCTACTTTATGTACTAAACGTAAATAAAAAAAATGTGTAGTCAGTATCAGCAATAACATACAGTTGACTTCTGTTCTTTACTGTACCTACATATAATACATTGTAGCTTAATGACATTTATGTGTTATCCATTGCTCGTTAATCTCTTTTGGAGAAGTTCGAATGTTTTGTCGCTACGCAATGGAATTGTAATTTGAATATTGTCTTTCAAATTGACAATACTTGGTACGTGTACCTAGTTAATTATATTAGGTTCAAGCATGATTTTTCAAGAATTTTTACAGTCTTTATTTGCTTAAAAGATAAAACCTTTTTAGCACGTATTGTCTAACTCCAATATCATGATAATAATATGATTCACGTTCGATCAAGACAAAACTTATGTAATATTTCAAGAATTCAATTCAAGATATTAGTCGTCACGAGATCGTCATTTGTCATATTTTATGTTATTGTGAATGTGTGATAAATGGAGCGTAAAGTGCTCTTGCGACAGTCTAACTTTTAGCCTTAAATCTAAATTTGCATGTCTTTGGTTAGATTAAAATAATGCGTATGACCTACACCATGTCCACTCAAGAGCAAAATCATGCATACCCGATTGAACAATCGAAGTTTAAGTCCTAGTCAAATGATTTAAGAAATCGTGAAATTTTCTTTCAAATTACACATTTTATGTTTGGCTTAGAATGTCAGGAATATTCCATACTAGCTTCAAAAATTTGGCATAAGAAATCTACTACTGGTTGAGTACACCGTGACTTTTAGGTCGTTTTAAAAAAGCAGCCCAGTTCATGTATCCAATGACTAGTAAACGTTTATAATAAAAAAATATGTTTTTTTTAAGATTTGAATGAATAAAAATATTATTCATTATTATGACACAAGGCAGTTTTACGAACACTCTGTAGTGAGCGCGGTCCGAACCTTGTGCCAAAGGGGCCGCGCGGGCGGCGCGGCGGCGTCTTATCACAGGTCATTCACCTTAGCGTAAAACAGCTGTCTTACTATTGCAATCATAATGTTCGCAGTAAGTATGTAGCATGTATCTTCAACAGTTTGATACGTAAACAGTTTTAACAGGATGTTTCATATTTCCAATGTATTATTTATTTTTTTCATGCATATTATTTTAATTAATGATAAAAAAATTATATTCGCGCCTAGAGGTATTTTATGACGGATACATTGTGTGGACGACTTTTTTAAAACGACCTAAAAATCACGGTGTATATTGTTTTCGCTTCACGTATTTGAATCACGCGAAAATTTACATTTTTCAAGCAGCATTCAACGCATTAAGCTGAGCCACAGTATAAAAAAGCTGAACTAAATTTAGCACCTAGCTGTCTATATTTTAAAATTCAATGCGTGTGAAAAATGTATAGTACATATCTAGTAACTAAATATTTTTATGTAAAATTGTTACCGTTTCCGCACGTGGTGATGGGCTTTTAAAATTGTTGACTGATTTAATTGAAAAAATCCGTCAAATATTTATCTTAGTTGAGATCGTATTACGTAAAATCCCAGAGGAAAACTTCAAGTATTACTGCGTATTTAGGAACTATAAATTCATATTATTAGGTACTTAAACCCAGTCTAAATTAATGTTGCCTCCGTCTAGTCATAGGAGTGGTTTCCTTCAGAATATTGAGAGTGCATCAACCTTGCATTTAGCTGAATGGTTTTACTGCTAACATCGTTAATTGAAGTGGTTTTATGTAGCAATGAACATTATCTTTAAGAGGTTGCGTCCCTATCTCATTTCGAAACCTTAGTTAAGTTATACAATGTATAGTAGAATAAAATTTAATGAGTACAAGATTAAAAAAATACATACTCTTAAAAAGTGAGTTCACCTGGATTGCCCGCGCAAATAAATTGTCATTCCAATTTTGTATCTTCCTTCAAAATTCAGGCAATACGAAGTTCTAAACTTGCGGAAAAAATACAAACACCAAATTAAGAACCTTCTTCTTTATTAGAAGTAGGTTAAAGAGTAAGTGCAATTACAGTGAAAGATGAATAATAAGTAAAAATAGATGCCAAATAAAACCCGTTAGTTTTTAATAAAAGCAAGATCGTAAATTGTCGAAACATTGTAAACGAGTACCGTTTGTATAAATCACTTTTACATCTTTCAAAACCACACCCTAACCTACTGAGAAAAATACAGCTAAATTAAAAATTGAAGGTAACTATTATAGACAATGTGATACTTACAATTCAGAAGTAAAATTGTTCCACGAAGATGCTGTGACGATGGTCAAGAATCGCAAAGGTTTAGAAGAAGAAGAAAGTAGTAGTAAGTAGTGGTTTCCAGTCAAAAAGGATTGAGCTCAATAACTTATTTAAAATAGAGCGACTCCTATCTCCGCAACCCATTTTGGCCACTAAGATAAAGAAACAACAATAACTCTTTAAAATTAAATAAAATTGACTTAACATAATATATCCTGCTTCAAATAATCGTAGACCCGAAATTATGCCAAACATTATTCACCACAAGATCAAATCGAATTGAAACAATTGAAGTTTAATTGCAGTATGTAAGTATGTAAGCGGCATTCAAATGATCTCTTAATGACATCATCACATGTACTATACAAATTCCAATACACACAAAAAACCTACATACCGGATTAGTTAAAGATCCATTATGCTTTTTCCCCGTATTTTTTGTTTAAATAACTCAGCTACATTTTTAGCATTAACAAACAGGATAGCCTAATTATAAAAAGTCTAATTATAGCCTCATTGTGAGCAATACAATAGAGAATATAGATAGGCAGATGTTTAAATGTGTACCGATACAATAGATTACAAAATAACGCTTATATTGTTTACTGCTTCTTGCACAAACAGGTGGAAATTTGATTTGGAAATAACTAGCTAGATTACAACACACAAGGAAGTGCTTATTAGCGGCATTTATGCAGGCGAAACCGGGGCAAAGATTTTATATCCTATGTAAATTTTAAACGAGAAAATTTGTAAATATGGATAGACGGATGGATGTATGGAAGAGTGGATAGCTTGATAAATGTTTATTACTCTTTCACGCTCAAACAGTTGAATCAATTTTGTTTAAATTAGGTGTGTTACCCTTTTCTTGTATCCCAATGAAAATCCTCATGGACTATCCTCCGCCAAGGGGTTGTAGGCACACCCCACCAGACTTTTACCGGCTAAAACCACTGGAGCATCCTTATCTACCTATGGCCAGGGGCATGGGGTTCGCTTACGCATTAACCGCACCTGCGGCAGTTGTGGAGTTAGCCTGGAATTACAAATAGGCTCCGTTTTAACCGACTGTGTCATAGAAGAGTAATGATTTTTCAGCTATAACCGACAGTCGCGTGCCTAATCGTGGGCTAGATCTGACATAATAATTATAATATAGTATCCACAAGAGTACTTAAATATTCACCACTACAAAACTTATTTTTATCCTCAGCACAGTTATTTTCATTACTGAAACTTAAGTAAGACCTAAGTACTTGACTTAGATCCAGACAACAATCAACTTTAATCGAGTCTAAAGTTCCAGACACTTCAAGTTTTTCTCGATTTTGTCAGAAACCTGTTATTTCTTCGGATAAGAATAATGTTTAGCTAACACTTGAAACCACTTCACGAATAGTCTTAATTCCACTGAGATAGATTGTTTTTGTTTTCGCAAAGATTTTATTGAAATAAGTACTTTTCTATTACTTTTGATTGTCTCTTTAGTAGTTAATGTTTAGAGGAATATGTATTTTTATATTTCTTTGACTATCTTTTTAGTACCAAATTAACGTAGCTTTGCTTAAATTTTGAAATTCATGCTTTAGTCCAAGGAATTTATAATACAACTTGTAAATCATGCATCTGTTATGGACCAAGTGATAAATTGGGCAGTATACACAATGCCCGGGCACTATGAATAATGCCCAGCATTATCGGGCTAAGTGATTAATTACTATCTTAATTTCAATATTATCATATCGCTCGGTCATTATTATATTGCTAAATGATAGTTGGGCAATTTGATACTAATGCTATATTTAAGTTGTATCAAGCGCTAAATAAACCATGGCTGCAATTGGGGACACCGTAAGAGTTCGAGTTCCGATGTTGATTGCGGTCGTAATGATGGAAGAAATAAAAAAAAACCTAACCTAACCTAACCTAAATTAGGTGAGGTTAGGTTTTTTTTTTATTTGTCAAAATCTATATTTATTGAGGTGAAAACTATCATTTAGCAATATAATAATAACCGAGCGATATGATAATAATGAAGTTAAGATAGTAATTAATCACTTAGCCCGATAATGCTAGGCATTATTCATAATGCCCGAGCATTATGCATAATGCCCGCATTAATCACTTGGTCCATAACACTTCCATTCTATATTTAAATTACAGTACAAAAATATTTTGTTATTGTTCCGAGTAAAAATGCGAATCAGAAAAATCTAAATCAGCCCACGCTGAAAAGTGTAAAAATAACTTAGCCTAAGGGTTCCATGGTTGAATGACACTAACATTAAAAAAAAAACTAAAAATATATTTTAATTTTATATTATTCGTAGGTGTATCTACTACTACTACTACCTACTTTATGTACTAAACGTAAATAAAAAAAATGTGTAGTCAGTATCAGCAATAACATACAGTTGACTTCTGTTCTTTACTGTACCTACATATAATACATTGTAGCTTTAATTCCAATTCTACATACACTGTCCTATCTCGCCTTGGAATCAAGATAGGCCTATAACATTCGCTGACAAGAAGCAGAACTGTTTAATGTCTTTGTTTCTCACGGTGATATACTATGATATGTTGAGGAATGCAGGTATTTTTACGTCGTAGGTACTCTAATGTAAATTAATTGAGATGAAGTTTACGAGTGATTTGTAGTTGCATGGGTTGTGTCCATTTAGGAGGCAATTCAAGCAAGGATAGATTTTGTTTTTGATAATGATTACTTGATATGAAAGTATATGTATCTTTTTCCAACTTTCAAAAAATATTAATTTGAACTTGATAAATCTTGTTCTAACTACTTAGTTACCGAAAAAATCAACAAACATGTTTTCTATTATGTTCTTGTTGTAATTATAGTATCTATGAATAGTTCCACATTCGTTTGTAAAGATTGCTTTAGAAATATATTTTTTCAAGTCTACATTTTTAGTATCCCAAAACTCAAACTGAGCAAAAGAAATGGTTTTTGCCCAGCTGTAAATGAATAAACTGTAATGAAAGAATAATTTTCATTAAAATTTACTTAGCATGGACTTAAATTTATTTTTAATGAAATCTTCTAACATTTAACTACTTCAAGTATACTAAAGGAACTTTGAAGGCGTTGTCCAAACAGACTTTGACATTAGTATTAAAATCACGTCCGTAAACAACCGCGTTTATGATTTTATGACATTCCAGAGTTACGAGCATTGCCGATGTAACTGAGACCAAGCTAAATGGTTACTAACTCATTTTTTTTCTTTCAACAAGCAAAAAAGCACTTCATTAGCCGTTTTTTCATGCTTAACGCTTAAATAGCCGTTTTGGGTTTGAAGTGTTAAGCATGTCACGACGCGGCGACGGAGCAAGAAACCAGGAGTTGAACAAGCTTATTGGTACTCTATTTTTTATCGAATTGCGGCGAAATCCGAAAGAAGGTTGTGTTTGACCTATAGGCTATGATAGAATATGTGTATCAAAAATTAGAACTAGGCATTTGCGCAAAAAGTCCTTGCGTTTCGATGTGTAAAGTAACTCCTACGCACTCCAAAATTTAAATATTTGAAAGGCCTTCAAAAATCAACTTTTAAATGCATCATTTTGCAAATATTGACACCAAAATGCCTAATATGGTGGTGTCAAAACGGTATACTTGTACTTGAATGAATTAGAGTGGATTGCAAATATATGCCTTAAAAGGAATATACTTATTAAGGTTGTGGTTTGTGAATAAATATGTTTAAAGATGTTATTTAGAAATCCAAAATTATTTATGTACCTTCACAAAATCATATTAAGTTTGCATCTGCACTAATCATACCTTCGCATTCTAATATTTTGTATTTAAAACTATTTGTTTTTTTTTTGTTTTTTTAAAGACGTATATCGGTAAGTATTTGTAGCTTAATGTGAAAATTGGAACATGCGGTAAGCACCCCATGGTGCTAAAACTATTAAATATCTGATTTTAGTAAAACTGCACCATACACCCTTCATGGAGGTCAAAACTTTGCCCAAAATTTTACTAAAATTAATTCAGAATTTATTGTGTCAACAGAAAAAGTTACTAAGACATTTACAACTTTACCATAGACAGTCTAATATACAGCTGCAGCACATTGTTTCCTAGATTTACACCCTGTAACGTAAATCTCACACGCACAAATGGGCCGCCTGTACCAATCTGTGGGCCACACATAAATTGTTGGTGAGCATCGATCTTAGGGTTAAGCCAAGCCACTCCGCGAATTGGGTCGTAAACCTAGAACGATGTCATTTGTTTAAACTATAGGAATTGTTTACAAAGTTTTTGGAACATGCATGGATATAGGGGAAGAGGACGACCAAAGAAACGATGGATGGTTGCAAAGAGTGTTGTTTGCGAGATGACATCAGATAGAAACGTGTAGAACAAGACATGCTGCGCCGACCCCAAATAATAATTGGGATAAGGGCAGGGGAATGATGATTTTTGGAACAAGCATCAGAACAAATACCAAGCAGTTTTTTGTAGTCTTAAGATTTTGTCATATTTATTTACTAGGTATCTACGGATTACCATCTAAACACAATTTGCAACTTAAAAACCTTAAATTGTTAAGAAGTGATCGGTATAAATTATAATACGCAATTCGTGTATTCGAAATAGTAAGATAGTCTTTTTCTAGTTCTTCTTTTTTTTGTATTATCAAATACAATGAAGATAAAAATAATAGATTTACAAATAAATATTAATAAAAAAATAAGTAACATCATAAATACAAATACATTTCTAATTTCTATTATCCTGTATATAGGCATCTTTCTTAAATAAAATATATTAATAATACTCCGACATACAACAATAGGTAGGGAGATAATGACCTCTTGTATTTCAAAGTCAAAAACCTTGCCTTTGAGTCAAATACTTATCTCTCGCAATAAGGAAGTTAATTTAACAGAATTAATTATTTCTTGTAACGTGAAACATGTATACTCGATTAAACAATTGAAGTTTAAATCCAAATCAAATAATTTTATGATATCGTGAATTATCGAAATAAAAATGTTATTTGAAAGGCAGCGTGCTGCTGGGGAGTTTGTTGCGCCGTTTCTTCTCCCGCAGCAATAGCACAGGAAGCGGTGAAGGGTGGGCGATGGGGTGCTGTCTATAATTTATAAATTTTGACGTTCGAAAAGTGCTACATTGTAGCCTAATTTGAATAAATTGATTTTGATTTTGAATTTTTTTTTTCAAATTAAACATTTTATATTTAGCTTACAATATCAGGAATATTCTATAACAGCTTCAGAAATTTCGCATAAGAAATCTACTGCAACTGTCTGGTTGTTTATACATGTTTATGCCCGTGGCTACATTCTTGGAGTCAAAGTTCAGTCTTAACATGATTTTATTTAACAAGCGTGACATTTAAACGACGTGTAATGACAACTGAAATTAAATTACCTACTGTCAATTCAGTAGTTCGGTTCAAAATTGTCATGTTAACAGCAATAAAATTGTTTCAATTTTGTTTTTACCTACTTATGAGTAGTTTTTGCAATACCGACTCACACAAATATCGATAGGTGTGTTATGTTACAAATATTTTTCTCTTGATAATTTATCCTGCTAATTAAAAGCGAAAGTTTGTAAATATCGATGAATAGGTGTTTGTTACTCTTTCACACTCAAACCGCTGGATTAATTTTGATGAAATTGGTTATGGAGTTAACTGACCCTGGATGACATATAGGCTTCTTTTAATCGCCTGCTTCAAAGGGAAATAAATGTTTCGGAAGCTGCAGTAGCTAACATAGTCAAACAAAGTCGCGGTCAACAGCTAGTACATAAACTTTCCCTTATTAGGACTGTACACTTTGTACCTATATAATAAGAAATATATAAGAACAACAATGTAACACTACCAAGACTGAAGTAATTACAATAAATTTCCATTTCATGTTAAACTTTAATAACCTATAAAAACTAAAAAACAAAAGCTTGTATTCTATAACCAGTATAAGTTGATACTTACCATAAAAGCATATTTTAAAGAGGTTTAAAATGCAATTAAGTTGAAACATATAAAGCGTTAATTACAAGAAAGTAGGCTCTGGAAAGTTATGGAAAAACAAGTATTTAATAACAGAAAGTGTGATCGTTGCAGTCGCAGCTTTACGATGACACTATTACACTGCTACTTATGACATACATAGTCCGACACGCGGTACCGCTTGTACTTACTTAGGTAAATCCTTATGTATTTTTTATTTACTTATTTATGTACACACAATTTACATAGAGGATAAGATGATTTATAAAAAAAAACAATAGGTACAAAGGTACTGCTTATTTCTTAACAAGTTTCTGCCAGCAGACCTGCGACAGGAGGAAACAATCCTTTTTGACTTTATGAGACAGTTAGATAGCTATGTTGTGAGTACTGACTTGGTATGCTACTTTTGTTGTTGATAGTTGTCTTATACGGATAAGGTATCTTATAAAGTAAGGATATTTATGATAATTATATTTGTACTAGTAATCACGGAAGCTGTTAATGAAAAATTATTTAGTATTAACGCCTTTTTTTTTTAGTTGAAATTAAAAGCGCATTAAATATGGCTAAGAATATTAAAAAGAAATCAATAGTTTTCCGTCACTGCCACGAGTATTTTACTTAGAGCTATTACTAACTTGCGAAATGAGTCATTAATCACTAAGACATAAAGATTTGACATTATTATCTTTTTGTCGGGCCCAGCTTATTAACATTTACACACAACACACAAAGTTAAACCTTTAAATGCTTATGAGAGGTCAGCTAAAAATGGTATACGATACAGTTCGAAGTATGTATTGACTGTTATCATCGATAACTAAAAAGGTTTGATATCTCTGACTAATTACTTAACACTTTAGAACGTTGAATATCCTTATTAGGAAACTTGTTGTGTTATTTATTTCTCACAATTCCATTATATCGGTCTACCGCATTACATTGTTTTTGCGTCGTATCGCTTTGTATGAATGAATGACGTCAGACGACAATTACATACATAATTGAAACATAAGTACTATATTGTTATTAATTAGTATAGTATAGTAATTAAAAAGGTTTAGTTCAGGCTACGTAGTAACTTTTTATCAATGTGTAGCTGTGATGCCAAGTCAAAAGTCTTGAGTTCGATACTTTTTGAATGTTGTGTTCGTTTTAAAAATAAATATCACAGCTTCTGTGTTTTGGAAGTGATCTCTCTCCGGTCGTGTCGGATTGCCGTCCCATCACGCTATGAGAGTCATGGAACAGAGAGTGCATCTGTATTTGTGCACATGCTTGTGCGTTTAATTGTACCGCGAAATTGACTGGTGTCATACTGCCGTGGTAATCGAAAGGGCAGTAAGTCGAAGGTGGCCATTTTTTTTATTGCTGATTTGGAATGTACGTTAAACGATCTTTCTTCCTATCTGGGTTTCATACTTCTACGTATATTAGAAATGCATTTTCTTTTTTGATGAAGAGCAGTAAGAACGGTAAGTTAATTTAGTTAACTACGTAAAAGAGCAGTAATTCATTGAATTTCATTGACATACTGCCCTTTTTATTTGTATTTACATATTTCTTAACAAAAGAGCAGTAAATTTCTGACATACTGCTTTTTACGCTAGTATGAACTAATGTTCCAAATGAATTTTACTAGTTACTTCTACAGTATGGAGCTGTACTGCTCTTTTAAGATAATAATTATAATGAATGTCTCATAAATACACAAATATGAACACAGTATCTTCCTTTACTGCTTTTATAACATGGCAAAAGATAAAATTATAATTTAATAGTTTTGTAAACCAGTAGAGCAGTAAGTGGTTTTTACTGCGCTACTAGGTACATATTAATCAAAATATTCGACATATCGTTTCGAGCGGCTGAGTGATGGTCGTCTGATTGTTTTGTGTAGTTCATCTAGTTCGCGCCGTTTTGTGACGAGTAATTTTGGCGCCTAGTAGGTGTAAGATGAGTAATTATAAATATTGTAAGGAGTCCTTATATTTAATCCTAGCGAACCGTCCCGGCTCTGCACGGGTCCTATGCTGATACTAAAAAGTAAATATACTTTAGAAAAACTGCGAACGTTGTATATAAAAACATAGCGCCGCTCCAGCTTGGCCGCAAATACTACGTCCCGCAATTTTTAAATCTGTAATATCTTCGAAAATATTCATTTAAATCATGTACTGTAAATTGCCATATAAATCT
Organism: Chrysodeixis includens; assembly: GCA_941860345.1. Classification (NCBI taxonomy): domain Eukaryota; kingdom Metazoa; phylum Arthropoda; class Insecta; order Lepidoptera; family Noctuidae; genus Chrysodeixis; species Chrysodeixis includens. The sequence continues at coordinate 1,438,927 of OW796099.1, read as the reverse complement.
ATATTAATTGAACAATGTATTTAAGGTATTTATTTGGATAAGGATTAATGCTGTATTGGTTTAAATCGCTTCGAAAATTAACCATTATTAGTCGTAAAAAGTAAATTAAATGACAAAAAATTATATTGTGCGATATCCATAAGAGATAGATACATACCATCACGGAGTTTTCTGTAGACCTTTGCAATGTGCACAAAAAAATAGTACATTATTTTGATGAATCTCTTAGGGTTCAGCCTGCGTTTGCAAAGTAAGCGCGAAAAAATGTGTTTATTTACGACTTTGCATTAGAATTCTTGAAATTATTAATGGTTCGTTAAGCATGTTATTATACGTATAAACTTTCCTTTTGAATCACTCTATGTATAAGAAAAAACCGCATCCAAATCCGTTGTGTAGTTTTAAAGATCTAAGCAAACATACAGACAGACGCGGGAAGCGACTTTGCTTTGTACTATGTAGTGATGATTTGTTGTGTGAAATAAATTAATTACCTAAATCTAAAATAAAGTTAATTACTTATTCGTTCCAAATAATAATTGATATCAGAGTTTGTCCTCCTGCTCGCTTGTCACATTCTTGGTGCTCTGAAGTCGTGCATGCCCGCCGCGTGTTTTTGGCTCAGTTTTACTATGTACTGTGCTTTGATACATCTTCTAATGCTGACACTAAACTTGAGCAATTAAATTAATATTTACGTTATGCTTTTAATTGTATTTAATAGGGTAAATCTTCTATCACTTATACACATTAAATACAGTATAAGCTTATACCTAATACACTTTACTCCTTTTTTGTTTTAGATTAAATAACTACAAAATGAAGCGAATAGACAAAATTATAAATATGACCACTAATCGAGAAGAATCTACCATAAACATGAATCAATCAGCAACCCCCGTTTTAAAATTTCACAAGTCTTCTCAAAATCAAAAAGTAAATACTTATAACATAAAAATACCCAGGACTGCCTTAAGCTTTGATAAATAATTATATTTTTAACGAAGATTTCTGTTTTTAACACGAACAGCGTTATACTAAATAACAAATACTAATATTGTGATTCACTTTGGTTACATTTAATGAATAAAACGAGCTTAGATGTTATTTTTAACGATTTTTTGTTATTTTCCCTACTATTTATAGACTTACTTCTCAAGAAATTCTGATAACACCTTACATAAAATACTTCTTTAAAGAGCAGTAACGTCCTTTACTCTATAGTGAAATAGCCAAAAATATTTTCTAAATCTAAGGTAAAGGGCAGTACAGTGCTTGTTTACTGCTGTTTTAAGTAGTAATTTTGAATTTATTATTTGAATTCTGTGAGCAATATAGCAGTATGAAATATTACTAAGCAAGAGTGCAGTATCTATGGCAGTTACTGCCCTCTTACCTAAATATTATTTAGAATTAGTTAAGAATATGCTAATAAAGACACGATTTCTTATGTTTTACGATGGCCCTTATAAAAATATTAAGAGCAGGTAACTTAACAGTAACAAACACATTTTTCCCTTTCTTTTGATATATAGAACATAAAAATCGAGTGTAAAGTTTTATCACAAACGCTCAAATTGTAAAAAAAACTTTGCGCGCCGTTTTCTCGAAACCACCTTTTCTGACTTACTGCTATATCGATTACCAGGGCAGCATAGTAACACTAGCGGTGCGCCGCGCCGTGGCCGAAATTGGTGAGGACGTGTCACAATCTATTAATCTTGAGATGGTCTCTATTACCATCTGTTGCACTTGTGGAAGCAAGATGGCACGTTACACCATGTCTAGCGGTATCTCTTTTCAATAATTGCGACAAAATTACTTTGAGACGCGATGGTAGGTCTCGAGCTGTAAACAAAATCCATTGTGTATTTTCAAACAATGATATTAAGATTTAAAGTGACTTTATAATCTCCGAGAATCACAAAACAAAGTCTTGTATTACATTGGAAGCCATGCAAAATACCAAAAAATAAACTCATTTTTTCAACAAAAAATGCGAATATTTATTGTGTTCAAATATTATACTTTGAACACAATAAATAGGATTGAACGTGATAGGATTCGTTTCAGATAATCTGTAAGGACGAAAACCACATTTACCGAAACAAATCGTACAAGTGAACAGACAATGGCTTGGGATTTTATTTTTATTAGGGCTGTCAACGATTCAGTTAAGATATTTAAATTGTAGACTGTGCTTGTGAAGTTACGATGCCACCTACTAAGATAACATTTTCAACGCTGAGGTCATAATAATATACAAAATTAAATATTTTTTCTCTTTCTGAAACCTGAAAGATATGATTTTGAGCGTGGAAGTCTGTCAGGGCACTTCATAGCGGTGGTGTATCTCTTTCACACTCGCAATAATATTATACTAAGTGGTGGTAAAGAAGATTATATTTTAAAAGCTCTATTAAATTAAACTATTCATGATTTGCAGTAGCGAAGAAGTTAAAAGAGAATAAAATTATTTATCTTTTAACCGTGGAAACCACACAAATAATAAACTTGTATGTGCAAAACGTGTAAACTTTACATCTTCATTATTCCCTGTACAGTAATTTGACAACCCTGACGGCGTGCAGATGAAATCGTAGCGAATACATTTGTGTTTACGAGCGTACATGAAACTCTTGTAATTGTGAATTCATTCATACTACTGCCAATGAATATGCATAAACATTTTACAAAATTAAGATTTTATTTTTTTAATTTTTGTAGGTAATTACGGTAAAGCCTTGTATTGAAAGCACAATATAAACACCTAAAGTAGTGTAACTCGGTCATTTCTATACAAAAATACCTTCAGCCGCGCGGTTACGTAGGTACACTACTATGTTATTCATGTATATCTTGCAATTTTTTTAAGATTAATTTATTACACCCAGACACAGAACAAATGATCGTGCCCATTACACAAACATTTGTCCTGAGTAGAAATCGAACCCATGACCTTAGGTATAGCAGTCAGGGCCACTAACCACTAGACCAACAGGCCCGACATAATAGAACGACAAGTCTTTGAATGACCATTTTTATTATCGTCTAATTAAAATCATCTTCTTGGTACTTGATGGTCGGCTCTTCTTTCCACACGTAGGCTCTTTGGGCGTTGTTTGAATACTATCGAACAATTTTTAGATCCTGACTATGATTATATTATTGATCATGAGATTTTCTTGTATGTGGTAAACAAATCACAGTCGTGAATAATAAGAATTGAAACAATGATATTGCTAACAAGACATTTGACAGACGATCACCTAATTTATGTGCTGTTGTGCATTCAAGAAACAAGCTGTCAATTTCAATTGTTTTTCTTTGTCTTAATGAACTACCTCATAATCATAAACGTAAGTCAAGATAATTTACAATTGGTAGGTAATATTAAAATCTGTTATGATGATTTCATTGAATATTTATTACTAAGGAAAAAGTATTGTCTGTCTTGCACGTGTATGTGTTAATTCCCGAGACCATTATTTACTTACTTATTAATATTGGTCATATTAATAAAATAAGCATTAATTCTAAACGACCTACCACCGCTCATAGCAAGAAGCGAGATAGCTCACTACACAGCACATAGTGGCATCTCTTTTTCACACTATCAATAATATTACTTTTAAACGTCAGTGGTACGTCCTCTGCAATGATTCCGCTTTGATTTCTCGGTATTAATACTAATATGAATGGCGTAAATAAACGTGTATTATAAATTATAGAAGTTATTTATTACCGTTCAGTCGAGGTGTAATAACAGCAATCTAATCAATAATGCATAAATTGAAATCATGCAGTAAAGGTGGAATCAATCGGTTTCAGATTTTTTTTACTATAAACTCTGTACCACACTCCTTTGGTTTGGTTTGTCTATTGTTTGATTAAGGTTGGAAGGTGATGATAAAGTACTTCGAGCAAATAAATTACATTTTCACATTTTTGTACGGTTTATTTTATCATTAGTAATTTTTCGTGAAAACAACTCAAATATTTCTACAAAATTTTACTGTTAGAAACTTTACTACAAAAAGCTACTTTAATACATGAGAATAATACTAAAGGATAACTTGAAGAAAGAAAAAAAGCCCTGGCTCTGTGGAAGAACACTTGTAGCTATAAATAAACAAAGAGCAATCACAATTAATCCCACTCATAATTGTAATTGCCACCTCAGCTACTTCAAGTACAAGTAGCAAATCTTTCTTGACATGACAACGGACACCGAATAATCGTCCCACGCTCGTGTACACAGCTTCATAACACGTCTCACCTTCAAGGCACCAACCATTATTAATAGTGCTAGGTGTAACCTCAATTTAAATGAGCTTGGAGGAAAAGCTAATTCAAGAAGTGTCTACAATGTCAGTTGTGATGGAGAAAGGAGTTTATATAGCGAAGGGAAAATAGGGTTGACAATTGGTATTTAAATGAATTGCAAAAACAAGACAGACCCCGTTTGTATTGAAAATTTATTTTCGTCATCTTCAGCCCTTAATTATTCACTGCTGGGCATAGGCCTCCTTTTTGCTATTGCACATGCTCATCATACACACATTTGTCCTAGGTGAGAATCGAACGCACGACCTTCGGTATAGCAGTAAGAGCCACTAGCTACAAAACCAACAGACTTAACTCTTATACAGAAAGTTTATAGGAATATATCTATTCAACAAAGTGTTCAAAACCTAGTCTCTAGTTGAAAGACTCCCGCAATTCAGAACTAGTCAATTAAATTCTATGATTAAACTCGCGATACAGTCATATGGGATTTCGCACACACAAAGGGACTCCAGACTTTGTGGAACATGAATTCCGGGATTACTCAAGCTTCTCCTAAACGGTAACCGAAAACGAACGTTAGGTTAGTGTTCGTTAACTCTTTGACTATCACTACTAGCACCATTCGACTATACGTACATTACACATGGCCATCTGCATACATTTCTGAATGAAAAGTTCCAACTATCAAAACGTTACTGACTCTAGTGGCGCAGTTCCAAAATGTAATTCTTATGGAGACAAAACTTTAGACAAAAGATTTGATAGTGTAGTAGTAGTAATAGAAGGCAATATCTCAACATTCTTAAATAACAATTCAATACTAATGTTATTACGTAGTTTATAATAAATTCTGTTATTGATATTTATTTTCTAAAATATTGTTTTATTTTTTGCAACTATTGTTAGTGTAATATTTTTTTTACAATTTAGTGTATTGCAAGCGATTTGGTTAGCATTGTAAGCCTGTATTGTTTTTGGAAATCTCATATAAAAAGATCCTGTGTCACAATGTTAGTTACCGTATTCCTCCGAAATGGCTTTACTTATTCTCTTGAAATGTTGTTTATGCATTCAGTAGGTCTGAAAATCGGTTACTATCTATTTTTCTTTTCTAAAACGAAGTCGCGGGCCGCAGCTAGTAAATAAATAAAAAGTCAAAACTCTATACTGTCTCATATAACTTACATTTGTAAGATGTCTCTTTGATTTAATTAACATTGTGTCTAATTTCTTAGTTCGGCGTTTCCTTTGAGCGTCGAATACATTTAATTAGTTAATTTCACGTCCATTCATTCAGATTACTCATCTCTTTGAGCTATTGGCACGTGTGGAGTAATTACGAATCTATTCATAGTCCCTTTAACAATAAAATTGTATATTACGTGAACAAGGTGTTAAGGAAATCCAGGTTATAGTTTGAATGGGACCATACCATAATAAACCAGTCTATTTACTTGCCACTGATGGGCATCTTCCTATTTCGGGAAATATTTGAACATTGTTCACCACGCTGGCTCACTGCGAATGAACGATTTCTGGTTTCAATATTTGGAATCAAGGTTTCCTCACAATGTTTTGTAATGTCACTACTACGCATGCAAATCATGCAAATGGATATTTCTAATTGGACCTAAGTCAACTATCAATTATTTTTACTATACCATTCAAAATTATCATTAGCTAATTAGAATTATTTCATGGGATGTCTCTTTTTATTCTAGTGTTATTGTACTTCTATAATTATTGTCTCTAACGAAAATCATTTTTTCATTTTCCTAATAAAGGAAAGTGGCCATTAGCTTTTTAAATAACGTTTATATTACGTATATTTTGTTCATACTCTTACTTTACCCTTTTATCTATCTTTCTTCGTTCCGCAATACCGATTATGGGCATAATTATACTAATTTAGTTATTAAAGAAGCATATTAGAGTGTTATACACGCAAGTAGCGCGGAATATTAATTAACTTTTAGTAGGTCCGATTGATATTGCTATTAACACACCGTGTTACCAATGACCGTGTAATTAGAATAATTAAATCGAATCTTCGCAATACGGTACAATGTAATTTAATGAATGAAGAATAGGTCTTAAATCTAAAGAGGTTTTGTCTTTTGTTTTGGTTAATGAAAATCTGAATTTATATAGCACTTGTCTGCCTAAGTTATGTTACAAAAACATATCTCCATGGCTCATAATCAATAAGTTTTTTTTCGAGTAGGCCTTCTCAATCACTTTCAAAACATTAATGACTCCAGTTGCGTGGTGACAAAATGTAATTTACATGGAGAAGAACCGGCAAGAAACTCCATTAAAAATGTTAAGCATAAGGGGAAACCCCCTTATGCGACTGAAACGGCTTATTATACTGTCAGCTAACTTATATCCTAATAGATCTTTGTTAACTGCGTTTTATTAATTTGTAATATGTCTGTAAGTAGAAAGAGATTACGTGTTTTATATATTTAAATAAATAGTTTCAACGATTATAGTTCTTAGATTTTGTTCTGTAAATTAGAAATAATTTGAAAAGTTTGATATTATATTTTACAATTTATGTTAAACCACTCGTGCGTAAATAATAAAAGCTAGAAATATTGGTCGTAAATATATAACAAAGAAAATCATTTATTGTTTAAAGGATTTTGCTTGTTATTTTTATTATTAAATTTAAAATATTACTAAGTAACGAGCAGTAGGTATGGTATGATATACAACAGAAATAAAAAACAATTACATGACCAAATTGGAAAATACAATATAACATTAAGTTGATACGTATTTGGAAGGAAATAGTCTTCTGTAATAACAATAATCCATGAATCACGCTCTATGCTATAATTGAAATTATTAATTGGCTGGAATATTCTGATTTATAAGTTTATCTGGTTTTTAATACTAATTTCCTGCCACGAAGTCGACATGACAAAACCAAAACTATTTAAAAAGATAAAAAAAAATGTTTTTTCTAAGTGATGGATAAAAAAAAACCTGAATTGAAACTAATACAAAACAAATACGATAGTGTCTACTTAAGACTTTTAGTGGAAGGTAAAAAACAACATCAAGTTTTCTAAAAAGAGATCATTACTTGCGTAGCAACCGTATTTCGAGGTGCATAATCGTTACAAGTCTCAATAAAATTTAATTGCCGAAATCATTTTGATAAGAATTCCTAATATTACAATCAATTTAGTTGGTCGGTCACGTGGTAATAACCAGAATCATTAAAGAATCAAACGGATTCACCCGACCGGATTCACACTCGCGTGCGGCGAGACAAACCACGAGACCAGACACGAGACTCGAGAAATGTTTACATACGCGTCTCGTGACTCGTCTCGCCATCTTGCTGCGGTCGAGGAGCGAATTTTAAGGGTTTTTTTTTTTTTTATAAAAGGTTTTGTTTGGAGTATAATTGCGATGAGAGTGGGTCAAAAGCCTTAGCCAAAAACTGCGAAAAATATACAATTTGCATTATATCCCTAGCTAAAAATTGATCACAGCGAAAATCAAAGAAAGGTGGAAAAACCGGTTTAATGAACAGTTATTTTTTTATTTTGCTGTTTAAGGATTTTTTTTATTTCAAGGTTAGGGTAGAGTCAAACTTTTATTTACGGCTCCCTAGGACCTGTGTTGCTTTTGGTTAAATAAATAACCGAAAACAAAGTTCTGGCGCTATTCGCCTCCACAACCGCGAACCTATTATTTTGTAGGCTCTTCATGGGTAGGCGTTATAGAAAAAAATATCCTAGTAACTACTGCCTTTTAAACAGCGGATAAACATCAATGAAATAACCAGTAGTAAATCATCATAATGACATTTGTCTTCAAATTGATGACCGTGACCGCTTTGAATGTGTTAAGCATCGCTGACTTTTCTTGTTCGTCTGACTCTTTTATACGTTTATTTATTCTTTATTGTATACAAACATTTTACAGAAGACAGTAGTTTTAGACAGACATAGTACCTAAATAGAAAAATACCAGTTTTAAAAACTGGTATTTTTCTATTTACTACTGCAATTAATTTAGTTTGGTGTGTGTTTATGACTATATAATAGAGATTTTTACATTGGTATGGGTCGCTGCAGATGTCGTCGGCTATTGAAGACGGTTGTGTCACGTATATCAAACATTCAAATGACTATGTACATAAAAATGCTTCAACATTCAATACTCAAATTTGCTATGAGTAAATTATTAACGTTGCCATTTCATTTTATTGGGAAACGTTTCAAACTTTCCTTTTATGAGTTTTTACATTATAATACATTTTACAATTAACGAGTCCAAAGCCGTTTTTTGTATTTTAAACAAAAAAAATAAAACGTTTAGGTAACTCAACTGCTTAATTATAATCAATCAGTCTCAAAACAAAACATTGTATAACGAAATCTTATTTAACGATGGCAACACTAACACTCATGGCATCGTAAGGCTTGCAACACTGACAGGTTTGTGGCCATCTGCCTTGACATGCGGGCTGCTGTGACCTTTCCTCGATATATTGTGACCTTCTGGACCACTATGCTCACAGAATACTGATTTTATTATGTCTAGTCAGAGGTAACATTAGAATAAACGCATTTGTAAATTAAATTAAAAACTGAATTTCGTTTAGGCATTCTAAACAACAATCGGGTCTTATACGCGATTTAATTCCACCGATATATGTATGTCTAAGTCTAATGTGTACAAGTCGCGAAAGTATAAAAACGCTAATTACAATTCGTTTAGGTAGTTGTCTTATAAAGGGTATTTATTTCTTTTCGATTAGGCCAGAAAAAATGTTATTTAGGATTAGCTTTTTTTTGTATTCCCTACTTTGCGTCCTACTACTGGAAAGAGGTACCTACGGCCTAAACTATTTTGTTCTAATATTATATTTTAGACCAACCCCATAAAGAGGTGATCAATTTCATTAAAAATATTCCGTTTTAAAAATTTTGTATCCATGGTTATTTCTCATCAAATAATGTTGTTCCCACATTAAAATTTGTTGCTTTGTTAAAAAAAAACAATTGGAAAAGAATAATAATGTACTGTCACATTATTATTGAATTAATTTTGTACTCACGTTCTTTTTCATCAATTAATGTTATTCTCACACGGTCCAATTAATTGTAAAATAAAAACAATTAAAAATACATATAGATACGTTATCAGCACTTAACTCGATGTTTCTTATCCTCATTTCCAATTCTATAAAAAAAAACCTACAAACTTTTATATTCTATTTTGCATATTTAGACATATCAAATCTGTCGATTCACATGTACCAAGTTCACAAGTTGTAAGGTTGTAAGTAAGGTGCGTCTCAGGGCCAACAAGTACCTAATGACATGCTAATTCTGTATCTATGCAATTGTGCCATGAGAACCGCTTACACAACCATACGAGTGTATTATAAAACACAGGATAAAGGACAGTTAATGAAATAAATTGTAAATAATTTACTATTTGCATGTTTGATTACACACATTACGTAAACTAGACTATCTCCCGACCTTTGAAATACCAAAATGTCATAACGATTACGGTGAGAGAGTATGGAATGTCTGTCTTGCCCGAATACTAAACAAGTTGCCAAAACACATAGTTTGTAAACTGGAAAACAAAAATAAAAGGCAGACCTATAACATATTCAAGCGACATTTAATGAATTGTAATGGATTAGCAACTCCTTAACTGTAAAATCTTTTCTATTATGTTTAAGATTAAGTTAAGATTTGTATAAAACTGTATGTTAAATGAAATAAACAGCTTTTTTATTTTATTATTTTATTTTTATACATCAATGAAGGAAGTAATTTTATTTATAATTTTGGTTCAAATTGGAACAAAAAACAATTTTTATTTGTCTGTCTGTTTGTCCACGCTAATCTCTGAAATGGCTGGACCGATTTTGACGGGACTGTTTTCGGCAGTTAGCTGATGTAATTTGGAGTAATTTTGGCTTCTTTTATTTTCGGAAAATATATTTTTATCAGAAAATAAACTTATTAACTATTTCGTTAATATCCGCGCGAATGAAGTCGTGGGAATAGCTAGTCTATAATAAAATCTAATTAACATCATGAACTAAACAAAGATATTGTATCTAAAATCAAACACGAAAATCAAAACAAAGCACGCGAGAATATCTTGCACATACATATACCAAGGAAAAAACTGACGTAGTTAAAATTCGCAATTTTAATTTTCATCGGTCGAAATTCCGATTTCCAATTACCGAGTGTCCGGTTTTTGTTAAAAGCATAATGGCAGCTCGTTTCCAAATGTTTAGCCGAAAAAAGTTGAACCCGTTTATCATACCGTCCTCGGTATTCTACAAAGATGTCTATCTGACTCTGGAAGAGTTTATATAAATTGAATAAAAAGGTCTATAGCAGTTTTTCCTTAAAAAAACACCTACTATTTGATATGTTCTATTGAACAAATGTTTTCCTTAAACAAAAGACTCTTTCTCGCTATATTTTATTTAATTAATTGGTCACAATGTAGGTATTATTTACTAAAATACCACCTGTTTTGCCTTTTTTACGAATTGTTACACATTTTAGTTAATTGATTAAAATTAATTATAATTATCGTCTACATAATACACAGACGGTAGCCGATTTACAATTATGTCATTACTATTTAATGACGCACATAATTTTCGGCGAATCAAAAACCTATTAAAATTATTCATAGATTCTCATAACAATAAACACTACCATTTAGTTTATAAATCATAGCCGAGAGATGGCGGTGATTCACGTAATGATAGTAACCGTTTGACGGCGATTTAATCTACGATATTTCATGGTCGACTAATTTGTCTATGAGTCATGTTTAGGCACTTAACAAATGTTTGAGTATGTTATTTGGTTAAGTTAACTTTGCTTTGTGGAGTTTATTTTGACTAGTACATGCTAATAAACCGCAGTCGTAATGTTTATTGTGGTTTTATGGGTTTTATTTTTGTAAGATCCTTATTTTTTCTTGGCTAAATATTAATCATTATTTATCAGCTTAAATTGTACTCACTACTTACTCCTCTCCTAATCTTAAAAGTGTCTTCAGTTTTCTCTAATTAAATGAACCTAGGATAAATATTTAAATCTCAACTTTGCCTATCCACATCACACATCAACCTACACTTATTACATATCGAAAAGATCAAAAATGTTACATAAAAGAATAAAAAATAAATCGGAAAATCGTAAAAAAAGAACAGCATAGAAATAATATGTCTCATCCAGTAACTTGATATCTTCGTTACACCGCGCCCCACTTAGGTCCGCTTGACACCGATTTTGTCCGCGTCGGGTACGTCGTGCGATTATCAACGATTGTTATCTTACAAACGTTGACGAAATGGATGTGACGTAACTATAGGTACTGCCAATAATGATAGACTTCGGCTTGCCTATAATGATAATAATATGGGTTTCAGAGAAAGGGCGTTGGTGCACTATTAGAAATTTGCGTCCCGTTTCTGACTTGTCCCGGTTCAATTAGGCAAAAATTATTGGCTTTTCCGACTTTATTGGACGACTAAAAATAGTAAACTAAACTACTTAGAACTGGCTTGTCCGACTTTACTGGACCCGTGGATCCGTAGATTGCAGTGTAGGGTAACTCTCAATAAAACACCATACGACATGCAGTGTAATTATGCTAAAAAACGGTCCGAAATAAGGCAAAGTAGAATGTCGAACGGTATATTTTGCAAGCTGGTTTAGCGTTGAGGACATCATAAATATCGTAAGGGCAAAAAATAAAAAAATATACTTATTTTGCTAAAACGTAGGAATTGCAACAAAAATAATGAATTACTAATTTTTCTCGCTAAAGAGTAGCAATCAGTTAATTAATTTACCGCTATGATCCGGGACTATTAAAAGTTTTAAATATTTCCTACCCATGCAAAGGTATCTACTTAAATTTTAAGATATCGATATAAGACAACTGTATCCTCTTTCTATTCTATAATAATATTACTCAAAGCAGTAACTTCCAAAAAAAATATGATTATTTTATTTTATTGTTATCTAAACATTAATTTATTTTCTTTACAGAGACACACGATGGCCAACGATGAGAAAAAGGGCAGCATTGTGCTGGAGAACTTTAATTCAACGTAAGTAATTATTTAAATTTGTACACCATTTCAGTTACCTCGAATCAAGATTATCATCAAAAGTTGAAAATCCACCTCTATATAACATTCATGAATTTCAAAAAATTCTAAATTATTCATGCCACCTGGATATTCAATTGTTTTAATCTTATCCTCAAACTTCAAATTTGACCGCAAAGAATATTTTATGGAAAAAGTTGAAGCGGAAAAACATCGTTAAAATACCAAACATTTGAGGGGGAAATTATTACAAAAAATGACAAGTTCAAAAGGTTAAAATAATAAGCGAAATTATCGTGTTTATTTACAAAGAGTGACGTAAATTCATTCATTTAAGTCTATTCTAATTATATTACAATACCAGAATTGGAAATTTTAATTAGTTACATTATAAAATCTATACTAAGAAAAGGCTCTTTAGGATGCCAGTCATTTATAAACTTAACAACCAGTTGAGTAAAGAAAATGATATAAAAAGAGTCTGAACGTGTACTATCAGTAAAAGGGCAAAGCAACTGACCTAATAAAATTCAAAATGGTAAAACCTGTTTGGTATTTCAGAGCTAATCTCGCTTCAAACCCGGGATTCCAATCAACACTAAGTCTGGGCTCAAAAGAAGTCATTAATGAAAAAGCCTACAATCCATTTGAACACAGAAAAGTGGAACATCCTAATTCGTGAGTATTACAAGCTTTCTTCAAAGAAGGGTCAATACCCCTACTTTATTGGTACTTAGTCATTTTATTCTAAAGTCCATGATAAAAGCAAACCCTAGAATTAAATTGTTTACTTAAGTGAACAAGGTTCGGTTCCCACCCAGGACAAATCTTTGTGTGATAAGCGCGATCATTTGTCCTGTGTTTGGGTGTAATATATTATATATAGAACTATATGTCGCAGATTCCAATGGATTAGAATCCACGTGTATTAAATTGTCGTCCGCCATTTAATTTTTCCTCAGTCAGTGCGCACACCCGGCGCCGGTGAAGTCTCCGGAGCAAGAGAGCCAGCTCCATCGACATTCACACTACTGACAGATTGAATTGACATACAGACCAACTTCTTTTTAAACTGTCACCGTCAAAGCATCAACATGAAGGTCAGAAAGCTAACGATATTTAGCCTTTTTGCAACTTGAAAAATAAATAATTATTCATTCTCCGACACGGCCATTCTGCAAATCAACGCGCTCTCGCGTTGTCCGTTGGTATTATAGATACTATACTCAAGTTATTCTCATTACCCCGCAAAGCGTGGAAGCTTTCAGCATAAGGACCTTAATAACACCTTAGCTTAGCAGGCTTACGAAGCGTAGAAGCTTCCAGCAGTCACACTGGATCAAGTAGCAAGCTTTCAATCTATGTCGTAGACAAAGCGTACAAATTTTAAGCAAACACCAAAGCGTAAAAGCTTTCATCTTGCTTCGGGCAAAGCGTATCAGCTTTCATCTTACCTTCAGTCAAAGCGTGAGAGCTTTCAGACAAAGCGTAGGAGCTTTCAGTCAAATTCCCAGACAAAGCGTAGGAGCTTTCAGTAAAATTCTCAGACAAAGCGTAGGAGCTTTCAGCCGAATTCTCAGACAAAGCGTAGGGGCTTTCAGTCACAGTGTAATAAAAAGTTTCCATACAAAACAATCCATTTATTGGATTCGGTTGAACACACAATCATTTTAACAAACAAAAATATTCTTTCTTTTACAAAGGAAAATAATTTATAATTCTCATAACACATTTAAACAACTACAGTACAATATGGAAGTCAAGCATTATTCTCTGTACCATCTAAACATTCAGACAAGCCTGGTAAACTAGATGGATATTTACGAAGTCTTTCATGACAGACGTATTGGGCACGTCCTCCCGATATTGGCTCAACCACGTAACGCTCATTTGAACAGACTTTAGTGATTTTGCAAGGACCAGCAAACTTTTCACTCAATTTATTAATTATACGAGGGTTTCTTTGAACCAAAACTAAATCACCTACGCTAAATGGATGAATGGCGGCTTTTTTAGAATCGAAGCGAATTTTATCTTTTGTTGCCTGCTCGTTCATCCTATCTTTTGCGTCATTCCTAATTTCAGTTAAATTCTGTTCAGTATTAGCGTCAAGATCAGAAGTTAGGAAATTCAATCTTGGGGGACTTTTATTATAGCCGATCAACAACTGAAGTGGCGTTTTACCGGTACTCTTTGACACAGTACAATTTAATGTAAGTTGAACCTCACCAATGATTGACTTCCAAGATTTTTTTCTCATGATTTTCAGCAATGGTAAAACAATTGGTCAGCACAGACATCATCCGCTCTACCTGGCCATTGGCCCGCGAAACACCACTGGCAATTTCATGAAATTCTATTGACCATTCACTACATAAGCTCTGAAACTCCCGTCCGGTAAAAGAGGTACCTTGGTCAGATATGATTCGTTTGGGTGTACCAAAAATGTGAACAAAATTTCTAAGGGCTTCACAGGCTGAACGGGAAGTCAAATCTTTAACTGCACTTAAATGACAAAATTTCGTAAAAGCGTCAATAATAACTATGACATATTCCTTTGTCACCTTACCACCGGTCATCTTGCCACTAGTGTCAATATGAATAGTGTGGAACGGTTCAACAACTTTTTCTATTGGATATAAAACAGCTTGTCTTTTACCAGAAGGGTTTTTATTTACTTTGCAGGGTAAACAATGGTCTACGTAGGCTCTCACTGATGAGGTCATGTTAGGAAACCAGAAATGGTCCCTTATTTTAGACAAGGTCTTATCCCAGCCCAAGTGTTTCAGTTCATCATGAAATCTTTGAATTATTTGCCACCTATAATTTTTGGGGACTATTTTTCTACTAAAAGTTTTACCATTAATCTGAAAGTTTTTGAAAAGTAAATTATCTTTATAAGTGTACGACGCTCTAACACTAGCATCAATCGTATCGTTTTCAATTGAGTCAATAATGCGCTTTATGTCGGGATCTAATCTCTGCTCGGCCTGCAACCATTAATTATTTAAATGAGAAACATTAACCAATTTACTATCGACTGGGTTCCTACTAAGATAATCTACGTGTGGAATCTTTTCACCCTTTCGATATTCTATTTCAAAGTCAAAAGTCTGCATGTACACCCACCATCGGTGAATGCGAGGTAACAATTCACGTTTATGACGCGATGCCTTCAAGGCATTACAGTCTGTGACGACTTTAAATTCCCTACCGAGCAAATATTTACAGATTTAGTAAGCAATTTAGGATCTTTAAATTCTTTCTGTTTTTCGTTACGTTGTTTTGTAAAGCATGTGGATTCAGAATGCCCTAGTTTGTGACAATAAGAACATTGAGTCATCTTATCATTATTTTTGTCAGTAGATTCCCGGGTATGGGCGGTAAGCTCGCTCTTAATATTATTATTCCTTAAAGACAAACAATGACGTTTTAAATGACCTACTTTATTGCAATAATGACAACGTCTGTCGGTAGAATTTTCATTGGTTCTGGGGCGTTCAGAATATGAATGTTCAGGCTCACTCCGGGTCTTATCGAAATATCGCTTAAGATTTTTAATTCTAGGGTAAGCACTTAAATGTCTATCAAGTGATACAAAGGTGGTTGGGGTATTTTTAAGCAACTCCAAGCGTACCTGAGTATCCGTGATACCAGAAATGACAACTTCAATCTTGTTGGACTCGTTCCAGCCAGTTTCCAGTCGTTCTACCAGCGCCAACTTGTTCGTAGAGTACTCGACGAACGTTGCTGCCATATCGCTCTTGTACTCCACCATGTCACGGAAAAGGTCGTGAAACCTTTTTGTTGTTACAAACTGCCGTGTAAGCCGCCCCTGTAATTCCTCCCAACTTTTACATAAAGGATACATACGCGCCGCCCACTTCTTAGCACGTCCCTGCAGATGTGTAAACGCAGCATTCCTCGTTTCGTAGTCCGTCCAATCGTTGTTTTTCCTATGGTGATCGACTTCCTCACACCACTGCGCCGCAGTAAACTGACACACGTCCGGATCAAAAGGCGGCAGGAATATTTCACTCGCTTTCAGTTTCCTAGGTAAGCCGGTACTCCTGGAAGATTGTTGGTTAGTATTCTGAAAGGTTGTTAACATACTTTGAAAGAATGTCGCCCATGCGTCCGATGTGGAGGCACGGGGTCGACATTCTTCGGTTACCCCAACTCCATCCGCCTCTCCATTCGCATCTCGCGTTGAAGTTTGAGACGTAAAATATCCTTGTGTAGCTGGCATTGCAGAAGGCTCGTAGGATGCCCCTTGAGGTAATCCCACCGCTGCTGTCGCAGATTCCAATGGATTAGAATCCACGTGTATTAAATTGTCGTCCGCCATTTAATTTTTCCTCAGTCAGTGCGCACACCCGGCGCCGGTGAAGTCTCCGGAGCAAGAGAGCCAGCTCCATCGACATTCACACTACTGACAGATTGAATTGACATACAGACCAACTTCTTTTTAAACTGTCACCGTCAAAGCATCAACATGAAGGTCAGAAAGCTAACGATATTTAGCCTTTTTGCAACTTGAAAAATAAATAATTATTCATTCTCCGACATATATATCACGTATTAAGAAGCATAAGTATGTTTATCAGGTTATCTAGTACTCATAATACAAGCTCTGCTTAGTTTGAGACTAGATGGTGTCGTATGAAAGTCGTGGAATATTTATTCATTAAATGCGAGGATCTCATAAACTTCCATTTCCAGGACAATAGGATCGCTGGTGCATCTCCTGAAGTCTTCCCTCGGTTCTGGTATCCTGGCCATGCCGGCTGCGTTTAAGAATGCGGGTCTAGCGGCTGGGGCTATAGGCACGCTGGTCGTAGGTTTCATCTGCACACATTGCGTTTATGTATTGGTAAGTTGAAATGCTTTAATTAAGTTTTTATCATAGAATAATAATCTATCATCATCATCACTATCGCAGTTCACTGCTAGACATAGGCCTCTCCAAGTGCATACCATTGAGAAATAATCTATAATAATCTGTGCTTTGTATTAATCATAATGTCATATTTGCGCGAAACGACTTACTCATAAGTAATTGGCTTTCATAGTACAAACACAACATGGTTTTCATGCTATTTCTTTTGGTTTACTACAGAAATGTGCTTAGTAGACTTCTCGATTCACCGACACCGACGTCAACATGTATTCCCATAAGCACCTAGAAAGATTGTGACGCAGCGTTCAGCTTGACGCTATTGGCAACTTATAGCATTTATTGGACGGCCTTCTATGACGTCACAAACTTTACAGTCTCTTTAATCCGTGACTGCCTTTTTTATATTACGTCACCATTTAGAATGTCGCCTAAATGAAAATATTTACGACGGTATTTTTTCCTGTTTACATAATGTAGTGACGAGGGATAGCTTAACACTTTTTGTTTTTATTTCCGTTTATTGTCAGGGGATTATTTCAAAACAAATTAACCTTGGTGTAAAGTTCCATTGCTTGTCATAAATGGAATAAGATATTACAAATTGACTTAGGAAATGGGTGGTTTTGCGTATTATTGTTTATTGGGCTTTTAAGTTTTCTTACCCCACACCTAATTCATTTAGTTTTACTTGACTAATAATTTCAATTTAATTTTACTAACGCAAAAGTTCATAAGTATGGATGGATGTTTGTTACTCTTTCACGCTCCAACAGTGGGATCAAATCAGATGAAATTTTTACAAAGTTTGCTGATGCCCTTAATTAACACCTGTCGTAGGCTACTGTTTAACCGACTGCGTCAGAGCAGGGTAATGATTTTGCAGTTATAACCGCGCGAGGGCGAAGTCTCAGGTAGTAAGTAGAAGAATATATTATGAATATTCAATATCAGTCCGGAGGTTAAATTTATTGTGTGGATATTTAGATTAATTAAGCATTAATGAAGTTTTTCACGGACCAAAGCCCTCGGGTATCGAAGACCTTCAACAAAATTGACTTTTATTATTGGATATTCCCAATATTCCAAAACAAAAACACCACCGCTTGAGCTTTTTTAATAAACTACATTAATTACCCTGTGAGGTCTACTACCATTGGTAAAGTAATATTATTGCAGGCATGAAAAAAAGGACGCCTTTAGACGCTATTTAGTACGCTATCTTGTTTCCACACCTACAATAATTTTTAAGCGATAGTGGCCTGCCGGGGGTG
The DNA here is from genome assembly GCA_941860345.1 of Chrysodeixis includens. Lineage (NCBI taxonomy): Eukaryota > Metazoa > Arthropoda > Insecta > Lepidoptera > Noctuidae > Chrysodeixis > Chrysodeixis includens. The sequence goes on along the minus strand of OW796099.1, from coordinate 1,420,332 downwards.
CGGTGCCCCGGCCATAGGCAGATGAGGACGCTTCAGTGGTTTTAGCCGGTAAGAGTCCGGCACACCCCTCTCGTCAACCCCCTGACGAAAGACAGTCCATGAGGATTTCATCTGGGACACAAATAAAAGACGGTGGTAGTAAACTCTCCGAGCCCTTAAAACAAAAGAAGAGTACATAACTTATTCCCAGAAAGCCTAGCTCAACAAATTTCGTTAATCGAGTGTCATGAGTCATTGACATTCACGGCGCAAATGTCAGGGACACATACTGAGATGAAAGGATGAAACCGATTCATAGATCACAATACATTGGGAGGTGTATCCGACTTGGTACAGTTATCGACTAGAAGTTGGACATTGTTGTGCAAATTTTATTGTTGACAATATAACGGCAGTCGTTGGCGTATGGTACTCATTAAATTCGTTACAGTCTAAATACAACAAAACACTGCTTAAGTAAGCGGAATGAGTAGCTGTCAAATTTGCACAAAATAATAACAAAGGTTTCTTTTTCTGTTCATCATTTAAGGATATAGCTGTTTCTCGCGACTTCGCCCGCGAGAATATCTGAAAAATTAGTAACAAACCTTCATCTAGCCATCTATCCATCCATACTTACAAACTTTCCCGTTTATAATAATATAGTACGAATCCAGCGAGCTCGAAACATATATTTAAGACATGTAAAAGTGATAATATAATTATCCTACTTTTTTTTTTCCTAGCCTATAGTGCCACTGCTGGGCAAAGGCCTCCCCCAAGTCCTTCCACGAATCTCTGTCTTGCGCCGCTTCGAAAAAATATTACTTTAATATTATTATTTGTATCTCTTTTAATTCACGGGATAACTTCAAGGGAAGATACCCGGTCCTTTTTAAAGGCTTACACGGGGACACAGGTCCAACATGCAGAGGCCTTGTTGAGAACTTTAATCTAAAATGTGATGGGGCACCTACCAAGGGCCATCCGCCCCTGCTCTATGGAAGAACAGACATGGACGGCCCAAGGTAGCTGCACGACTATTGTAAATTATGGAGATTGAACTAAGTTGGGCTATTAATATGATTTGTTTGGTGTAAGTGTTTCTTTAAAATAACTTTAGAGAACAGGGGCGTGCGCTCCATAGAGGCACAAAAGCAGTGCTTTACTTAAAATTTTCGAACGTTTTAGATGACTTTGAGTCGAAACGTTCGTAATAGTAAATGCTAATAATAGTAAATCAATGAATAAACAAAATTTAATAAGTTAAAAACGTCTAATATTTAGACAGCAACTACACACGTAACGTTTAACGAAAAGCAAGCGGCCGCGGCGCTGCAAAATAATGCGCCTAAACATTCAAGACAGGCGGCCGCTCGCCGCGTAAGCTAGGTTCGTATGTGCGTACCTATTTTGTCGTCCGTACACAGTTCGCTCACGCACACATCCATGAATATCTAAAGGCGCTAGCGTCGCAAGAACTACGGCCTTTATTTGACGTTCGGGGCTTCGGCAATCGTCGGGCGTAATCGGAATTCTTGGGAAGTGGTCCGACGAAATGTGATAGTCAGTTATCTAGTAGTAAATCAAAATGCACTTTGTGCATAATCGTTTGGTAAGGTTTTACTTGTTTGAATTGCTAAATAGTTTAGATTTTTGCAAAGGCCATATTACTTTTTTCATGTGTTGTGCATTGTTTACAATTTTGTTTGGACAGTATATTATTAGTTTTCTTAAAATATATATTTTATTTTAACATTTAAAAGTGTGTATTTTTAACAGTTAATTTCTAAGTTTCTATAATAATTGTAGTGATTCGCTTTAACCAGTTTTTTTGGTGATTTTTACGAAATGTTATTTGATTGTGAGGTTTGTGTTAATAATGTGTGTTTATTAAAAATAACAAGTTCTTACAATTGTCTGTCAGTAAAAAGTTCAATTTTTTTCTAAAGATGTGTACACGAGTTACAACAAATTAATCGGAACCTAGAATATATGAAAATTTTAGCTGACTAGGTGAGTAGATTATTTATTAAACAATTTATGTACACAAATAAATTAATAGAAGCATTTAAATAGGAAAGCGGTGTACAAAGGTACTATAATAAGGTAGTTATAATAATTTAGCTATTTTTTTACTCATTGTAGCAAACCATTTAACTTAAGTCAATAATAGTTACCACCGCCATCTATTATTTACGCCCAAAGTAACACCACAAACTGCCGTCTTGACATACTAGATGGCGCACTCACGATGACGTCATATTCCTGAATCGCGGTGTTAAGATTCTCCTGCATTTAATGACCTCTGTCAAAATCTCAAATCAAGCTCCTAGTTGCGCATTTCTTAGTTACTTCCTAACAGGATGGTTCGTACGAATATTATAATTTTTACCATGATCTAACTAGTAGCCTAGGACTCCACTGCATACCCAGTGTCATATTCCTGTGCACACTGCACGCCACTGATAGAGAACTATGGCACCTGCCTTTCAACACATGAAAATGCAATTAAAATTGGCAGGCGGTATTATTATTATTATTAAACTTACAGAATAAATAATTTTAATTTCAATAAACGATCCTATAGTAAGTAAGCATACATAATAAGTTTTTAAGGAATCTCAAACAAAGTAAATACTTTTTTTCCATCGATCAGTTCGTCACACGTTTTGCGATTTGTTCTGGTACTATTTAATACTTGTTTGAGATAATACGGAAGTTAAAACCAGTGTGTTGTTGTTCCAATAACTTTCCGTGTTCTGAGTATTTAATAAAAAAACATGAACTTCATTAAAATTTTACCTTCTAAGAATATGAGTTAGTTACGCTTCTCTTAATTGAGAAAAACAAGAAGTCAAATTTTATTTAATTATAAGATAGTTATTTTTCGTTATAGTCCAATGAAGCATTTAAAGACTGTTTTAAGTATAATAATGTCCGCACCGATTTCTGTCACGACGGCTAGTATCAAAACAACACCAACCAGCTACACGGGACATATTATAGTGCACAAGTATGTGCGTAAACACAGGTGTACTCCCTATTCCTTAACTCTCATAGTCCGGTGGGATGGCAATCCGACAAGACCGGAGAGAGATCAGGCGTAGGACCCACATTTTCACGTGCCTTCTGATACACGGAAGCTGTGATATAATTTATTTCTAAAACGCACACAACATTCTAAAAGTTGATGGGATAGAGTATAATTACAGAAAACCTTTTTTGTCCTGATGGTGATCGAACGACATGAAACCAGGCCCTCCTTCCTCCGGTAACAAAAAATAAAGAGTTTTTCTTCAACAGTCACCTATGTAAATATCTCTCTTCATTATAAGTAGGAAATTTAAGTGTAGTTCTATGTTAGGATAAATTACATCACGAGATCTCTGTCTTTGTATTGATGACAAAGGCGGAAGCTGCTTTAATGTCAAGGCGGCGCTATTGATTTGTTATTCATCATAAAGATTATATATTTACGACTGTTTAGTTTAATCAGATGAATATACCTTCTTGGTAGTAGTAAAGGATATGGAATAAAATCGTGATGTTTTTATTAAGTATTAATTACTAGCATCTTCCTGTGACTTCCCTCGCGCAAATGTCTGTTATAACTGCAAAAATATTATCTCCGTCTGATGTTGTCTTGAATGATAATAACAGAGAAACAGAGAAAATTCATCGAAATCGCTAAAATCGTTTGAACGTGAAAGAGTAACAAACATTTATCTATCCATCAATGCTTAAAAAAATATATAAGGATCAAACTATTATCTCTAAGTCATAAGTAAAGTTTTATTACAACTTGGCCAGAATTGACAATTCCTTATTCAATGAAATAACTTAGAAGTAGCTTCAATTTCAAGCAAAATTAAAGAATAATCAGTACATACAGAGAATATAAATACTTTTCCACGATATAGACGCAGATGCAAGTAAATCCATAATTTACGATTCCTAAAGCCTTAGATCCTTCATAAAAACAATTTTACGGATCAAACTTGTAACTTTACTGCCAACATTTTAACTTATTCATCGATGCTAATCTCGGTGTATTGAAAATTTTATTACTTCTTAAGATTGACTGGAGTACCTCGTATCTTAGTAGTCAGGCAGTTTTATGTGATCAATTAGGGGGATTGAATATTTTAAGTTTGATTTGCGAGTTATGTTCGTTGTTACTGCCAATAGTGGATTTTGCCAAGGCTGGTATAAGAAACGCTGGTTTGGCGGATCTGAGCTCGCTTTAGACAAATTTTAATATATACTCCAAAAAGCAAATTTAAAGATATGATCAGATAGGGATCATAGAACAACTTTAAATTTTTCCCCACACAATTTTACAAAAACTTTGCATTGTGTTACCAATATCAAAATCAAAAGGTCTTCTTTTCGAGTAGGCCTTCCCTATCACTTTCAAAACGTTACTGACTCTAGTTGCGCGGTTCCAAAATATCACTCTTATGGAGAAAAACCGGCAAGAAACTTCATAGTACTACTCCACTCTGAGTAAGCACTTTGGCCGTCTCTACCTTAATTGTTACTGTCATTTCCGGAACTCATAATAATAACCAGGCGGTCACCCATCCAAGTACTAACCGCGCCCGATGTTGCAGAATGCTCGCCTGCTACGCGGGCGGCCCGGGTTCGATTCACGGCCGATGCATTTGATAACCTCTTTTTGCTTTTTCGTATTTATTTAAATAGTTAATTTTTTTATAAGTTTTATTTTATTGTATCTTCTACTTTTTTGCTCTATTTTCGGTATTTATTAATATTTTTTTTACTGTCACTTCCAGAACTCATAATAGTAACCATCCTCTTTACTTCAGGTGAAAACATCACAAGAAGTTTGTGTGGATGCCAAGAAGCCATCCATGGGTTTCGCTGAGACGTGCGGTGCAGCCTTTGAGTTCGGGCCCAAGAGATTACGGCCGTGGGCTAACTTCGCAAGGTTCGTATGTCTATAAGTAGAAATTATCCAAATGAAAACTATGATATTAATTCGAAAATGTCGTGGTGGCCTTGCGGTTCTGTGATTGGATTTGTATGCGTAAGGTGCAGGTTCGATCCCTAGCACAGTGACTTGACACAATGGGACTTTTTCAAAGTTATATATAAGTACTTTCTAGTTTCTTAATTATTTTAAGACACTACTGACAAAGTGTGAAGGAAAACAACGTGAGATGGATTTTAAATATTGGAATCTGAAATCGCCAATCCGCAGTGAGCCACCGTGATAAACAATACTGAAACCTTCCCTATATGGGAAGAGGCCTGTGACTAGCCGTAAAACGTATATAGGCTGGTTTATTTATTTATTTGTGTCGATTAAATCTAATCCCCAAAAAAACATTTAATATTCAGTATTCGTAGTATTGCCACATGTTAAGAACATCGATATTCGCAATAGTAAATTTATAAAGATAAATAAGTAAGCAAGAAATACCTAAGGTACCTAATAATAAACATCAGATCAATCCAATCAGGAAATATAAAGCATCTCAAATAACTTCTCTTCTTGAAAATTTCCAGCATTTCCCATTTTACTTAAAATTCATAATTAACGTTTAGTGTTTCTTAATGTTCAATTAATAATTTTAAAATAAATTAGGAAGATAGATTAAGCTTTTACACAAACATTTATCCAAATCAGACTACTCTTTGAGATTGAGTAAATTTTAAAATCTGAACGCTCAAATCTAAATAACTAGAATCCATTCAGCCCTTCTTTGATTGAGTATTAAAGTTTCTGAATTCAATTTCATATTTATTCGTGTAAAAGGAAAATAATTAATTAACACTTTTCTTCAGATCCAATTAATATTTGAGCTGTTGTTTTGATTACTTTTCTTAAGTTGCTCACTTGGTTTTCGACGATGTACAAAAATATTTTTAAACTATAATAATAAAAGTTTTATTTAAAGTAACAAGACTCAATGGGTTAGTAACAATGTTTACTTAAATCTATGTTAGTAAAACACAATTTTGAGGAATATAATAATTACTGAATCATTGCTTCACAATTCCTGACGAAATTCTGGAGCAGCGACTCAACACATGGCTATCCAGCCTATCCGCAATCATACCCAGGATGCTATTGGAGCTGGCCCGCACCCGGCGCACCAGGGATGCACATCTTTTTCTCATTATTGTATAGAAACAATCCACTCTCGTTTCTGCGAACATCCCTGATGCGCTACAGTAGCGAGGCAGCCCCACCAACATTCTGAAAGCGTTATTATACTGGACGCGAAGGGCGCTGTACGATTTTTGGGTAAAATGTACCCACAGGCTACAGGTGTAAAATGAGGTGCAGTAGGCTCTAAAGATTGTAATTTTTACATCCTTAGAGGCCCTCGCGAACCTGCGGACAATCATATTAGACCTTACTGACAGCGCCCTTCGCTCCCGTTCAATGTCAGCATCATCTGCCAATGTAGATGTCAACACATGCCCAAGGTACTTGAATTGGTGTACCCTTGATAAGCACACACCCCTTAGTCTGACTGGAGGTATTGTTTGATTGGTTTTTTTATTATCCTCAAACACCATAACAACACTCTTTTTAACATTATACACAAGACCGTGTGCTTCGGCAAAGGCCTCACAAGTGCTGACTAATTTCCTCAGACCACATATAGAGGCACTGAGCAGAACCATGTCATCAGCATAACTTAGGTTGTTAACGCATATTCCATCTATATAGCATCCGACTCTGGTGCTACTCAGCTCCACAATCAGTTGATTTATGTACAGATTGAACAGTGTAGGAGAACTTAGTCCCCCCTGTCTGACTCCACACTCCAGCCCATAAGGACTAGAATATGCTCCCGCCCATCTAACGCAGTTGATCTGGTTTCCATACCAATATTTAATAATGTTAATAACTTCTGAAGGCAACTGAGAGTCATCAAGTTTTTTCCAAAGAACATCGTAAGAAACCAGATCAAAAGCACTCGACAGGTCAAGGAAGCATGCGTAGACAGCTGTTCTGCGATCTGTGTAGTACTTCACAGCGTGCTTAAGTCCCAATATAGCACTTTCTGTAGACAGACCTGGTCTGAAACCGAATTGGTTGTCATGCAATTTTATATGTTTATTTAATTGTACATTAAGCACGCTGTCCAGCACCTTTGAGACGACCGTGGCCAGAGAAATAGGCCTGTAATTATTTTTGTCCGTTAAGTCACCGGTCTTGTTTTTAACTACTGGCACAACTATTGTTTTTAACATGTCATGGGGTAGATACGCATGACTCATACATACGTTAAAGAACAGAGCAAGCACACGCGGCAAGTGAGGACCCGCAAACTTAAGATGCTCAATACTAAGCCCATCGTGACCGGGAGACTTTCCTCTTGACATTGATTGCACAATTTGTTTGATGTCTTTAGCAAAGATTCTAGTTCCCAGTGCACTTTTAGGCTCAACATTGATCATCATCTGCGAGGGACCCAACGGTGACCTCATTTTAAATTTAGATTTGAAAACTTCCGCTATCGCCGGAACATCGCTTACACCTTCGATGCACACAGGCAGGCCAGGTTTGTGGTTGTTTTTATTGGTGTTTTTCCAGAATGCACAAAAATCCTTTTTCGAGTGATTTGATGCCAAAATATCCATTTTTATCTGGTCTTGTCTATCTTGGCACCATTTTAAGCGTGATTTGAAAATTCTTCTCGTATTACACATTTCGTCATAATAATAGCCATTCGAAGGCTTACCGTACCACGTCCACATGTTAAAGTAACTCCTGGCATGTCTGTGCGCCTCGGCTACATATTTATTCCATCCAACAACTTTTTTCTTTCGAGTGTGCTTACTCACCTCTTTTCCGACCATTGATGACTCACACAAAGCACTAACTATTTGTTCATACAATCGATTAATTATATGTCTATGATTAAGGTCTGTACACATACTATCACAACAATTTTGGAATTCATTGGGAAAATCTATAAGTCTCAATCGTTCATTACATTCATTACGATATAATTCAATTTGTGCTGCATCTCGGTCCCCCCACAATACCTTAGTTTTTATAGGCAAACTAGAGACACATCTTTTCGTTATAACTTCATCTAGCTTACACTCTATTATTAAAGGGAAGTGATCAGACCACAGCACATCATATCGAACATATACCCTACTGACAGTTTGTGCCGCCGCTTTGGTGACCACACAGTGGTCAAGCCAAGTTCTTGAACCGTAAGCTGGACAAGTAAATGTATAGGTGTTAGATGATACACTCAATAGTTCAGTGTCAATACAAGACCAGTCTTGTTCACTACAAAAATCTACAAGTTCGTTGTAAAACCGTTTTGTTGGGTGGGCATTAAAATCTCCTAATATGTAAACACATTCTGTACTGTACATGTCTATAATTGCACTCACCGAGCTGAGAATGTCCGTGAAGTCCACTATATTTGCTGCCTTATCATTAGGCATATATACACTAAACACTAAAAAACTCTTGTCTTGTAACACTATTTTAATAGCACTAATACGCGGGTTATCACACGAAATCACTGTGACATTGGGATAAATACTGCGCCTCCACAGTAAAGCTACGCCGCCATAAGGCCTTCCTTGTAGCATACCAGTCGAAGTATCCATCGCTGTTGTCCCTGTACTGTTAAATTCATCACTTATTGAATTTAAATATGTCAACTCGTGTGAGAATAGCCAGGTTTCTTGCAAGGCTATTATGTCGACACTTTTACACATATCTCGAACATTATCCATGGAACGCTTTATGTTCTTACAGTTAAAGGTTGCAAATCTGTGTGTGTTATTATCCATTAATTAGGTGTGATCTGGCCGTCCTCACCGCCGTTAGCGGTTACATTCGTAGTTCTATATCGGAAATGCACAAAGCGTCTAAAAATAATCCCTTTTGGCCACATTTCAGAGTTCAAAAACGTATGCACGTCTGATTGCGGTACAAAAAACTTATACGCGTTATAACACGTTTGTTTTTTTAAGTTAATTTTCTCCAACTTAACGCTGATTGCCGATCTTTTCAAAATATAATTCTCTATGTCGACATCTGCAGTATCTTTATGAACATTCGTAATAAAAATAGGAACTTTTCGGTCCGCCGGTTTGAATTTTTCGCCAGCAGCAATAACACTGTTACCCATTTTACCCATTAAACGTTCCTTCATTCTTTGGTTTCTATTTCGTACTACAGTCCATGTATGATTACTATCCACATTTTCTATGCGATGATTTTGTTTAGTAACGTTTGCAAAAGATTGTTTACATTGTACTCGCATCGAATCGCCCATCTGAGCGGCTAATGTACCGTTATCTGTTGGCTGCAGTGACTCATTCGATGCAACGTTTACCGGTCGCGGTGACGTGCTGAGCGTTGACAACGGGAGTATATTCTCAGCTGTTATAATTTTGCATTGAGTACCCTCCACTTTATTTATGTTTTCACTTTCGTTTTTATTTAGTACTAACGATTGATTATTAAGAGTGTTTAGACACTCCACCATCGAACTGCTTTGTTGTGATAATAATATTGCTTCATGATCCCCACAAGCTCCTCTTTCCCGGTTAGTATTACGGGGTGAAACAGACACGGATATGCTTTTTATGTCTTTTTTAAGCTCCTCAAGTTGATCCGTGGTAACGTAAGATGCCTTGATATTGTTGATTTCAGCCCGAACAACCGTAAGATCTTTAAGTAACTTCGACACATCAAGATGATCAAAGGTTATGGGAGGTAGCTTTTCCAGGTCACGAGCCACAAACACTGGCATTACATCCGGCTCGGTCACTTTGAACACGCTGATGATATCGTTCAAAACTCGATTATCTTTGCCTTGTCCTTTTCTTGCTGGTTTTCGTTGTTCCGATGGCAAGGATTCAAATAACAAAGACTTCGATTTTTCAATTTGCACGCTCGTAAATGTTGACAAGCAAATTTTTGTTAAACTTTCTTCATCAATCAACGATAAACAAAATTTAAACTTGTTTAGTGTTAGTCGCTTGGAGGTTATAGTCCATTGGGACTTGCCTTGTCTCCTTTACTAAGGACCTTATTAACTTTTTCCTTTTCAATTTCAGAACTTTTGTGGACTATGCGATGACTTGCACCTACTTAGCTGCACTTTGCGTCTACGTAGTATTCATCGCTGAGAATTTCAAAGAGGTAAGCTTACATTACGCGTAAACTATGGAACGATATAATTATAAGTGTAATATAACTTTCAATGGAAAGCCACTCGTAATAAAATGTTTGATGGCAGACAAATTAAATTTTACACAATTGTCCTTAATTATTATTCTAAGTACCTCTTAGTTAACGCGGACGACTTAATAAACTAAATGTTTTACTGTTGTAACTCAAATAATTAGGCCTAAGTCTAACAACATAATTCTATTAAAACGAAACCCTTTGTACTCGTTTGTGAGAATTTAATAATCGTACTTTTGGAACGTACCTAGTCTAGAACATTTCAGACTTAGTTCCTAAATACAAAACAACTACGTGCTCGGCGACTAATTAAAACAGGCTTAAGTGAATAAGTTTTAGGTACAATACACTTCAGTAGACTCGCTTTGAAGTTGATACTAAAATAGACATCAATAGTTACAATTTGGGGTTGACAATGCCTGTGGCAGTGCCATTTATAAATAGTCGTGCATCGCCATTATGTGTGTTTTAAGTTTCTTTAATTCATGATATCGACAGAACATATTATAAAATAAAATTTTAGATTTTATTACACACCTGCGTGAAACATAAAAAAAGCCTTTTAAAACTTTGAAGTATACCTATTTGCCTGTTTTCAAGAGTCATATTTTCACAACTGAACAAAAACCTAATTAAAATATACCATTTACAATATCCAACCACTCCATAAGGAATTATAAAGTTACTAGCCTTCTTACTAGCCTAGTAAAATACTTACTTACAAATTATATACTTCTTTTTACTATGCCAACAATTTGCTCAAATTATTTTCTCAGGCGTCAACGAGAAAAACATTATTTTCTTAACCTCTTCCGTTATCTTGTCTTCTCCGCTACGAATTCTAGTTATTTTTAAGGTCCCTATACATTTTAGCAAAAATCCTTTCGGCAAAGGTATTCTCAACTTCTATCTCGAAATTATTCTGCTCGCTAAAGTTATTTAATTTAAAACTATCAAAAGTCAGATGTCGTAGACATCTGGCGCCTAGCTTTATTTTTTGTTTGCGTTAAAACTTTCTAAAGGCGCACAACTTTGTTAAGATTTATAAAAATTGCTGCAGGATTACCTGAAATACAAAAGCCAACTAGAACTTTCGGGTACCACTGGTTCGTTTTTGGACAGAATTATCGCAAAATAAACCGTTTGATACTCGGAAGGAATTCTCTGGATGGGTTAATCCTTCTTGCAAAATAAAGGAAGTAAACCAATGACATAGTATGAATGAAATATAAATCACTGAAAATAAAATAGCTGAAAGAACCGCCCATTCTAATTGTGAGCCCGTGGCATTTTGCCGTCTCCCAAGTTAGGTAATATCTCTCCAATAAACATGACATTTTTTAATCTAGCATTTCCACTATAACTCCTTTTCCAGGTACTAGACGAATACATACCAGAATACAAGTTATCAGTGGAAGCGTACTGCGCGTTGACACTGGTACCTTTAGTGCTGATCTGCCAGATCCGGAACCTGAAGTGGCTGGTGCCATTCTCGGCGATCGCTAACGTATTCCTGGTGATTTGCTTCGCGATCACCATGTACTACATTTTTAGTGACCTGCCGAAGCCTGAGGGAAGGGTGGTGGTGGCTAGCGTTACGCAATGGCCTTTGTTTATAAGGTAAGGATGCATAGATATTACGCTAATTCAATTACTACTAAAAACTAAGTCTTGTGTCACTGCCTTTTTAGGTTACGCTTACACTCAGGAATAGAGACAAATCAGTGATGGTTCGATATTCCGATGTTGACTCACTATACTCCATTTGTTTAGGTAATTAACTAAATGTAAACAATCTTGGCGTTACTTTTTAACCAAAAAGATATTTTAAGTTATAAAACGTATTTTACATTTTTCAAGATCATATTTTGTTTAAAAGACATACCAAAATTGTTTACATTTAGTTAATTACCTAAACAAATGGAGTATAGGTCAACTATCAATAACCAAAATAAAAAAATATGAGATAATTTGGATCAATTAACTAAGCATAACAATATCCACCTAGCTTCAGGTTTTCAAAAATAATCAAACATTTAGCGAGAATAAACTTAAGAATCTATTTTCAACATTTGCACAGCTTCCAAAACATATAACGCAACTTTGCACCGTTTTTAGTTTAACATACCATTTTACATGGTTTCTCACAGAATCCAATTTTAATAAATACAAACACGCTAATTGGTTTTCCACAGCAATAACAGTTTTGTGATGTATGAACAAAAATATCGATTCGCTTTTAAACCAGTCTCGTGAAACATTTCGATTTATCACCCCAAATGTACTCACATATTGGTCCATAAATAATAACCTTATCGGATGGCGCTCTTGAATATGTAGGTTTTTCTCACAAATCATATTTTAGCTAGACAATATATGGCCTACCTGACAACTAGAAAATTTCTTCTCTTAGAATATTTTCTCCAACTCGCTCTTGCCTTTTCAGTACAGTAATCTTCGCGATGGAAGGTATCGGCGTGGTGATGCCGGTTGAGAACGAGATGGCGAAACCCCAGCAGTTCCTCGGTTGTCCCGGAGTCCTGAATGTAGCCATGACCATCGTCATCTCCCTGTACGGACTGGTCGGCTTCTTTGGATACATGAAGTATGGTGATGATGTCAGGGGAAGCGTGACGTTGAATCTACCGCAAGATGAAGTGTGAGTATTCAGATAATTCAAGTGCAAGCTGGAATATTAAAGTAAGATAGTCCAGAATTGTATGCTGAATTTATTAAAGTACTGGATTAACCCGACAATTAATTTTAAAAGCACAGCTTTCACATAAATGAAACAGCATTAAAAGCAAAATGTTATGTCAAATAAAACCTTTATGATTATTGATGAGGATTAAACAAATTGTAAGTTAAACGAAATTTAAATGGTTAATATGAAATAAGCTCGTTTAATTCCGTTTAACAGAATATTTAACTTTCATTAAAATACGAGTCCATTCCTGGAATCGAAAAGCAATTTTCTCACCGATCGTTATAGGTCAGTTTATTAATAGTCTATAGTTTGTTCTCTTTTACACCTATTTCCGCTTATAAATAATTGTTAACTATTTTATAATTTCTATTTTATGATGACGTCAGATAGGAACGTGTGGAAGAAGAGGACATGCTGCGCCGACCCCGAATAATAATAATTGGGATAAGGGCAGGGGAATGATGATATTTTATAATGTTCCTATTCTATATCCTCTTTTTTTTTGCTTCCAGTCTGGCCCAAAGTGCCAAGATCCTGATGGCCCTAGCAATCCTCTTCACGTACAGCCTGCAGTTCTACGTGCCCATGGAGATGATTTGGAGACAGCTGAACAACAAGATCTCAGTCAGATACCACAATATCTCGCAAATTGCTATCAGGACTACTGCCGTTGTGGGATCAGGTAAGCTTCGTACCTTCCTACTTATAGAACCTTTATAAATGTCCCAGGATTTACGTCCAATACTGTTTCCGCTACATATTTTGAAATATGAGAATTGTTGTGTAAAGTAAAACAGTAACATCAAAAGTAAATGGGAATTAAAAACATAGTTGTTAATTACACAAATCTGGATTCTGTAGTTTAATAATTATTGACGGAAAAGCTATCCATTCAATTATTCTACACCCTGTTCTCAGAACCAATTATCCTAGGAATATTGCATAACCCATTGCATTCAATATTTTAGATCATACAAAACCTCTCTATATTCTGTACATATCGGGTTTTATCGAGTAAGTACCAGTATAATCCTGAGGGATTAAGGGTACAAAAAATACGGTAATATGGATGCTTTCACATCGTTTTATTATTCAGTTCACAAACCACGCTCGTTCGGATTTATGCGGTTTACGAATATGTAGATAATGTTTAGACCGAGTGCCTTAGTTTGAGTTATGAATATTCTTTTACGTACTTCGGGAATTAGGTTACGTTTACTACATTTTATGACAATCAATTATACATACGTGTACAAGTTACCTAGTTGCTTTATTTTCTGGAATTGGAAAAGACAGTTCAGATTAAAACGAGTATCGGGTGCACTGATGAAATTTCTTACCGGCTTTTCTCTAAGGGATTCACACTTTGGACCCACGCAATTAGTCTTCAATTTTGACGTTTGGAACGAACCTGAAAAAGTCTCACTTAAAATACTTTTTTTTGATTTAATAAATTTCTCTTTTGTCAACAGTTTGCCTGGCAGCAGCCTTCCCAGACTTGGAGCTCTTCATCAACCTGAGCGGTGCTATCTTCTTGTCAACCCTGGGTCTCCTCACTCCAGCGATCATCGACACCGTCCACAAATGGGACCGAGGACTCGGAACCTACAACTGGATTCTCTGGAAGAACGTCTTCATCGCCTTCATCTCTCTCTTGGCATTATTTGCTGGTTCATTTGTTTCTATCAAGAGTATGATTGAGAAGTTCGAAGGAGTTCCAATGATGGAAGTAATGGCTAACGTAACCAGTGTATCAGGCAATGCCACTATGAGTGTGTGAAAGACGTCATTTGTCGAACTGTTGATTCATTCGATGGTGAAAATATTATAAAGAATAAAAACTCCAGCAAGTAAAGTACATGTAAAGCTGTTGAATAATTATAATCAAATTACAAAGATGCCAGAAAATAGAAATTCGTTGAACGAGTTCTCCAAAATTAAGATGTCCTAATTATTTCGTCGTGAACAATATTATAATTGACATTCCAGTTATTAATTAGACTATTTAATAAGGTTAGTATAAGGATAGTCTTGTGGACTATAAACTCACTAATTGGGTTGTGAATTTAATAACAAAAGCCTTAAGTTTGAGGCCCGTCTGAAAATTGTTCTACAAAAATATTTTTGACGTAATTTTTCAAGCATTTATGATTCCTCCTCTATTTGTGTTTTATACTGTCCCTTTTAACCCCAGTTATATAAATTTTGATATTTATTTTTAAACTGAAAGACGGGCTGGACTAAAATAAATGTAATTTTAGTTATTGAAATATTAAGTAGCATAATATGACTCTAGTTTTTTTAAGAAACATGACGTGATAATTAATAAGAAAATATTTAGGAATAGTGATATTTTAAACTCTGTAACAGATTTGTCACAAAATGTACAAAACATAAAAAAAATATTACCTAATTTATATGTATTTTCTAATTTGAAAATTATATTGATAAAGCATTACAAATTAATGTAACAAAATAATTCTGAGATTGATTCCAAGACAATAATCATAGAATATTTTTTATCGTTTTTAACTAAGTATTAATTTTGAACCAACAAAATTACCTTTTCAGTACATTTACGATTTTTTTCTTTTTCTAAAATATAACTAAGGTACTACATATTAACTGTTACCAATAACTTTTACAATAGATTTAATATTTTAGATGCCATTAATTACGTGCCTAGTGATACTCTAACGCTTCTTATTCAAACAATATATTACTAAATCAAATGTATATAGGACCTGTAAAGATTGCTTGAATCCAATGCTTTAAAAATATCATAAGATTAATCTTTACTGTATTTGTAAGGCAGTGCCTACTACCTACTAACACGCTCTCTTGAAATATTATTGACAATTTAAGTCTCCTAATTAATATATCTACCAGCTGTGACCCGCGACTTCGTACGCAAAAAAAGTGCATAAAAAACAGATGATGGCCGACTCTCAGACCTTGTCAATATACTCACAAAATTTCAAAAGAATCGGTCAAGCCGTTTCGGAGGAGTACGGGAACGAACATTATGACACGAGAATTTTATGTATAGTATAAGATAGAAAAATCTGTTTGAACTTTTATATGGCAAAACTTACTGTAAACTCTTTTGCATTGTGGAAGCGAGACACCGCTATCTGCAATCTACGTGTTATCTCGCTTCCACAGTTATGAGTTATCTGCTTAAAAAGGTGATATTAGAGGCACTGTTCTAGTATTAACAATAAATAATCTAAGTAACTTAAAACAAAACAATTCAAAGTGACAAATGACTTCAAGTACATAATTAATGCCACAAACGTTTGTTCCTTCTTCTTTGACTATAGACCCTGTAGTGTCCGTCCTTGGGTAATAATAATTTTAGTACAATTACATTTTAGGTGTCCTGATAACATTAAATTTATCATTGTAAACGTTAGAATGAAATGTGATATGAATAATTTTAACATTTAGGTTTAAGTGAGTAAGAAATAAATGAATTTGTTTCATAGTGACATGTTTTTTATTTTTTCTCTGTGGCAGTCAAAGGACCGATTATGATTCAATTTTAGGTATACCAATCGTCCCACTTCCGGGTAAAGGCAGTAAAGGAAGGTAAGGTTAGAAAGGTAGTAAAAGTAGCATACGTATTTTTGCGTTTATCTGATCAACAAAAAATTACAAACATAAGCTGCTTAAAAGCTTAGGAGAGGGGGCTTGTGACGTAAATTTGCGTTTACGGGGCAAAAGAAAAAATACGTGCTCATTAAACTACATGAGGGACAATAAAAACAAAAGTTGTCAAATTGAAAAAAATACCTTCCCGATGGTTATATCATATCACGTTTATTTCCATCATCATGTTTAATGTCTCCCTGAAATGAACAAAGCGTTTTATTATCCTGCATATTACCGTATAAAACCCTAACGTGCTCTTTCCCGGACAATAAAATTCTATTCTATTCTTCAAGGCTTTGTCCGTCCGTCCATACTTCAATAGAGATAGTTCCACATCTAAGCTCTCTTGTAAACAATTCTTAGTTATTACGGAGACTTTCAATTGTTTGGACATAAACCGGGAAGACAGCCTACCACTGTCGCTAAAAGTTATATTAATAAGAGTGTGGAAGAGAGACGCCTTTCTACGCCGTGTAGTGTACTATCCCGTTCCCACACTTACAGTTACGTTACTTTAAGATGTAGTAGTAGGCCACTGGTTTCTATACAATGACATTAACATTCGAGCACGACTTTCTAAGCGAAATGTCGGGCACTTAACGAAGTCTTATGATCCGCGGAAATTAGGTATTACGTAAGTTGACACTCTAAGATCACACTACTTTTATCCAAGTGGATTGACATACATACTTATTGCGCAACAAAGTTGTATGGAAACGAAATGTATGAGTAATTTGTGTTTATAATGGAGCTTACATAAGGTAAATAAAGTTTTGTAACGGCGTGTTAGAGTGATGGTCTTGCGTAAGATTCGGGCGATTATTTTTGATCAAATTATTCGTATTTGATTGTATTACGGTGTTCATATTATTATACTGTCTCCATATATGCAAAGTTGACCCAGACTGTAGGTCACTTTGAGATCCGTAAAATTTTATGATCTTACATCCCAAAAATACCGTAAAAATGATTGTGTCTGTACCTAAAAGGCATTTTTTTTTCTTATTTGTAAATAAACGAGACGTATTACTCATTTTGCTTTATGTGCAAAGATTAACATTTAGGTATACCAGTCAACAAGAACTTATTTGTTTCATCTTGCATTTTCAATTAGGTACAACTAAAGACGCATTAAATTAGCTTCACTTACAAGTAAAATACAAACATCTGTTCAAATTGAATAATTGCAGGTCACAGCACCAATATATTATTATGTATGTAGGTATGTGTACTTCGATTTAACAAATAATTGCGTTTAAATGTTTTACGATGTACGTGAAGAAAAACTTATACAGATACCTTTGTCCAAATGAGAGATGGAAACTGTAAATATGATTGAGAAACTTTGAAATATGTAGGACTATGCTTTGTCCATGACTTCGCTCGCGCGAATGTTGGTTATAGTTTTTAACAGCTGAAATACGCCCTTTACTTGGTTTAAAAGTAACCTATGTGATAATTCACAAAAGCTACTTTGAAAATAATTTGGTATGGAGTTATCTGACATCATGGATTACCAGGATAACTCCATACCAACTTCATTCATTTACAATTAATTTTTACCTACTGATCTGTTATAAATCCTATAATGAAATACCAATTTTTATTTAGTAGATACCTAATATATTATTCTATATCGCAGAAGCTTACCATCTTACAAGGATCCTTCACTAGCCGCCGAGTACACCCAGGGGTGAAATAATGAAGAGATCTGAACCAAAACTGTGAGATAAACGTGACTAATGTTACTCGCAAGACGCATATAATTTGCATACCCCACGATTATGAATAAGTAACTATTAATTTATTACTAAACTTGTACAAGGGCGGAAATGTCTTAAGGATATTTATAAGTGCGTGAGAGATTTTGAGTGTTTTAAGTTCTACGTAAAAGTATGCGGTAAAGCTTAATGCGGCTGACCCCATCCTAAAAACCAATTGTCAATCATTTGTTTTTTTTTCCTAGCCTATTGTGTCCTACTGCTGATTAAATGCCTCCCTCAAACCCTTTCATGTATCTCTTTCCTGCGCACCCTCAAACCAGTTCTCGCTGCGCATGGTACATTGAGGCAATTTTTATGCTTATGTAATTTTCAAATATAAATTAATACGCCGGAAACGATATTACTATAAAACTAGTACTGCTGAATTGAAGTTGAATTCACTGTTTCACTGAAACACAACCAACGGTATCATTGGGTCTTCCTCCATATCGTATAATAGTACTACTAGCCTTAAAGAAGAGAGACACCGCTCTACGTTATGTGATGCTTTGTCTCGTTCATTCCGCAACTGCATGTTATACTTTAAAAGGTAGTGCTAGGTGCTTCACGATTTACATTTAATTTCAAATTATGCTCAGGTTCTCTTGCTATTTAAACAGAACCAGATATAATAAGATGTAATAATAGATTGTGTAAATAATGAGCTCCGTATTATTAAACCCAGCAGAGTTAATTTTAATTACAACTAACGGCAGTTCGTAGGTACACTAGGTACGGTAAACATTTATAGTCCTCCAGTTACAGAGATAATTAGCTTACGCCATTTATCAGTTAAAAGGTTTCTATAAATTTACGTAAAATAAGATTTTTTTACTGTTACTCAGGTCCTTTATTCGCGAAGTATCGCATATCCGTCTTGACTCCGATATCAGTCAATATAAGTCTTTTAATCACTCGACTTTGAAGACTGAAGTCGACAAATATCGGAGACAAACTTTACTTTATTATTATTACAAGCCATTAGTATCCCACTGCAGGGCAAACGCCTTCCTTCTCTCCTTTCACCTATCCCGGTCTATGGCTAATTGGGGCCAGTTTTGAGACAAAGAGCTCATTCTGCCACCTCCTCCTAGGTCTACCTAAACTTTGTCTTACGTTTCAAAATTGGTCATTAAAAACGGAGACTCCATAAAACTGAGACGTAAAACAAAAACTATATTTCACCTTAAAATTATTACTACAAGGGAATATAAATTTAAAAAGAGGCGATTAAAGGTCATTGGGCACCAAAGTATGGAAACTATACCCACGGCCTACAGAAAAAAAAATAGGTAGTATATTTAGATAAACGGCTCTTGTTTACGAATATATATGTCGCATTAACGCAGACAATGGGAAAAATACAGAAACCTAAAAAATAAAAATACAATAATAAGGTTAATTATAACAAGGCTTAGTACATTTTTATTGGTTTCTTGATAGTAAACATGATTTTAAAAATAAAACAAGTTTAATAATATAAGTTTTATTCGACATGATCAATGTCTATAGGAATAATTGTGTCGTCTGAAAACGCCGCAGGCACATCAATTTGATTTTGATATCGGGCCCAAGACAAAAAATATACTATGCTGGCTATATGCGCACAGCATCCAATAGTGCGGCGACCGTGGCTACATGAAACACAACTATTTTGTCTTTCCATATTATCAACTAAAACCAGAATTCAAAATCCAAATGCAAACTAATAATCCAATAAACACGCCAAAGTAATCGCTAAACACAATAAAAGCCTAAGAAACACACAGATCGCAACGACAATAAATGACGAACGACTGCGACCTGGCCAGGTCGCGCGACGCGAGCGCATCGTCGACATCGGTTTTTAATCTTTAGTGCGAGTGAGACGACATAATAATATGCATGCCACTAATCGCGCACTCAACGTTTAATACTTTGTTTATTTATTTAACAGAATACTTCACTGGAATTGCTTTATAAATACATTTATGACCTATTATTTATTTACTTGTAACATTTTATTCCCATGGTTTAAAAAAAAAATAACTATATAAATTTTAATGTAGGTTGATACTTAATAATTTAAAACTAATTTGGTTTTTGTAGGAAAACTTTCGTTAACTGGGTCGGATTTCGCCCAATGACCTTTTATCGTGTCTCGGTGACTAGAATATACAAGGCCTGCAAGTGAAGGTCGGCAATAGAAAGGGATTACTATGAATACAGTTAAATGTATAAATAACTTGCATAAAGTACAGCAAACATATATTTATATATTACACGCAGATAGACAAAGACTTGTTTTAACTAGACTGTTTTAGGAGCAGGCAACGAATCTCCGATACTACAAAAATATATACCGACTAAATACCTACGGTTTTTAAGCGGATAAACTAGCCTACATTTTGAGCAGAAGAATTTAAAAGCCTTTCAGTTCAAATCGTAAACATCACACTTCTACTCTTTTATAAAAAGTTGTTGTAATCCGTTTATAAGCAAAATTAAGGCACTGCTAAAGTCCTGTTTAAAGAAGTCGTAATATTTTAAAACTTCTTTAGCTCCAAATCCAATAAATAAACCCAAAGCAATACTAGTCTTACAAGTATTTTGAAGATCATAAACACAAGTGATTGCCAGGCAGTTGTGTGTCAATGCCGTTATCATCATTCCTGAGATATAATAACAGCGCCTTGAATGCAGGCGTGTATGTGTAATCGCCTACACGTATAATTGTTTATGAGTTTTATAACTTCATTTGTTTTTCTGTTTTGATTAGTGGCAATTTGTGATAAGATCAAGCATTAGATTGATAAACGAGACTGTCTAAAAAAAACAATGGCTTACACTCAGAGAGTGCCTTCATCATCTTCTTGCCTTTGGGATATTTAACTTGGGGTCTACCTATCTTACGAGTTATTGAACTGTTTACGTGTCCTGGCGCGAGGTTTTAATTTTTTTTGTTACCCCTCCCGAATAGTGCAATATCGCTAAATTAGTTTTCATTTCAAAAAAGTAGAGTTTGTCTCAAAACCAGCTGCTGCGCACTGTTTCGTATCCGAAGGCTTTAATTTTCAATTTATTTACGACTGCAATAACTCGAAAAGGCATAATATTCAAGTAATTATAATAGACCTTAAAGAGAAAAAACAACACCTCTTAAAGATAGTCAGCAATGGCGATTTGGCCTTATGCGTATACTAATAAGGTTTGGTACTAATAAAACAACTATTTAGCTTTACTGCTCTGGATAGCTCAGTCTTTGTCTCTCTCTCTTCTATTGAACAAAAAAAAATCACACTTAACCATATCGATGTAAAATAGGCTCTCTCGTTTCTTTCCACAATTAAAACAGTTTTAGTCATAGGACCTTGATGCAAAACTCGTACTTACCATATAAGCAGAATTATTGTTCAGTAAAATAAAATCCATATCCACGATTCACGAATATTTTGCAAATCACGCGTGTTAATGACCAAATAATTAAGGCTTTAATTGCCCGTTTAATTGATAGATGCCTTTACATAATTACCATATACACGCGCATATAATTCAATGGACGTGATAACACATCTTAAGTCTAACATGTGAACTACGACAGCAGAAAATTTTGTATAACATCGTGTAATACAATAAAAATATTGGTAAAACTTTATCTTTTTTCCTAGTGAAAAATATTACAGTCAGATATATTGCAATTATAAAACAAAACACTACTTTCTTACAATAAAGAAAAATAAATCTATAATACAATCACACAAAAAGAAGAAATACTATTAAGTTGTAGTTTTACGCAATAATATTTTACAATTTTTTGTAAGAAGCCAATTTATATTTAGCACAAAATTTGAGATCCTTGAATCCTTAAAACCAGCGTCCGTTAAAATCCGTTGACCTCCTAAAACTGGTTCCTTTTGTACTTTCTCGTTCGTATTTAATTACGGCAAGTGTAAAGTTTCAAGTTAAACCAACAATGATGCATCTTTTGACACCATACTTGGTCCTTAATATAAAACAGCAGATTTTATAAGTATGACGCAGTACTTAGTAGTACAAATTGCCAATGAATTTACCTTAAAGATGAAATAGCTGTTCTCAGAGCCACAAACGCAGTCACAAAAACAAGTGAAGAGACACCATCGCAAAACACAACTAAATCTATCTCCAACTACTTAAACGTTATAACGGTTTACTCACGCTTATTTATCGGGATAACCCGACTAGTTTCGGACCCAACCGGAGTCCTTAATCATGAGCTGACGCGGCGGCGGCGGGGTCGCGAGTCCAACTTACCAAATTAAAGAACGATATTTTTCTAATCGACTTTCTGATATGTCAATTGGAGTCTACATTCGGCAAGGCCCAGGACAGCATGACTTGTGGTTGACAATTTGCAGTGCCGTTATTGGATATTGCTGTTAGTAATTTAGCGACTGTACCTACCAAGACTTTAATAGATCCTAATAATCCTATTACAAAAAGCGAAAGTTTGTAAGGATGTATGATTGTAACTCTTTCACGCTCAAACGGCTGGAGGAATTTTGATGAAATTTGGTATAGAGTTAGCTGACACCTTGGATTAACACATAGGCTACTTTTAAACCGACTGCGTTAGAGGTGGGCAGTTTTTTTGCAGCTATAACCGATTTTCGCGTAGACTTGTAGATAAATTCTAAAAACCGAAACAAGGTTTTACATAGCTAGGGGACAATAGTAATAGTCAATATACTTTTTTTACTGCGGAATAAGATAGATATCAAAGTGAAGAGCCGGTAATTTCCCAGAGGAAAAATTTCAAAGGAAAGAGGTTACGTTCAATTGTTATTTCCAGTTAATGCAGGCCAAGACCCCTATGTGTCGATGTAAAGAGGTTTTATTGTCAAAAGTGATATAATGAATTACGGAAGGAAGTCCGGAAGAAATTACTCTAGCTCTGGATAACGAATGGTACTTATTAAAGTAAGAAATCATTAGAAAAATACGCTATTAATATGACTGCGAATAATATTTCTTAGTTATAAATAAATGGACGAGCAACGAGAAACTAAGAGAAGAAACCCCACGGGTTGTTTAGGCAAAGGAAATGAGAAAAAGAGTAATGATTTCCTTTATAAATAAACAATAGGAAGACAATAAAATCATAATCTGAACATGACATAAAGTATGATCGAAAACACTCATACGCGACTCGAAAGCAATTAACTGATATCTAACGATTTTAGTCCCCAAATGTCTATCACTGCCATTGAAAGAGCGTTTTTACATTATCCCATACGATATCGGTACTGGGCGGTACGAAAAAAGCAAAATTAATTGCTCCGATATTCGATATTAAATCGAAAAATCTGAATGAAGAAGGAGTAAAGAATACTATAACGTCTGATAGGGTAGAATGGAAGAAAAAAACGTGTTGCGCCGACCCCAAGTAAAATGGGATAAGGGGAGAAAGATGATGATGATGAATGTGAAAGACAGAAGTATATTTGACTTCCTCCGATATCGTATCGTTGTCCGATATCGATATCGGAACGGATAATGTGAAAACGTACTTGCACAGACCATTGCAAAACAGGCTCGAATCAGGCACACCCAGATGCAGATTTTCGCTGTCGAAAATCAGAATATTGCATTGGCTCGTTAACGATAAGCCTTAGGGCTCGAGCTAAATCATAATCTTGGTCTATCACAGCTCGTGCTTAAAGTTTCTGTCCTTTTACTCTCAACTAACTATAATTATTTGTTTATGTTTACAAAACAAATTGCAACATCGCTCGGTAAGTACAATTCGATTGTATTTCGAAATTCGTTAGACCTGCGCGGGAGCAGAACATTGCATTGCCTCATAATTCAAGAGTATACATACTTAGTACACGCCACGGTACGTAATGTTCATACAATACATTCTACAGGTGTTCACTGTGCAATTTTTACGACGAAAATTTTACTGCGAATTGTGAATTACATTGTTACGTACGTAGTTTTAAAATAAAAAATATTTTGAACGGCGGATACTGTGATTTATATAAGATTTCAAGTGGTAAGACTATTACTTGAGTTGCCATGTTTTCGCATTCTTCTATATTGCATATATTCCTATGAATGATATTTATATTTAAGAAACCATAATAAATGTTTGTTGTAGCTACCGTCTTAGGTATGATTACCTAAACAGGCAGAATTAAGGATTGTGCCCTTACATATCCCAGTTCACAATGCTTACAGAAGCAATATCTACTAAACTATGGAATTTCATTCTGAATCAATCATGTCATTAGTATGAATTGCAAATGGTATGAGGACTTAAAAAAGTGTAAACGAAACTTATGCAGACAGGGGGATTAACGCTATGCGAATGCGAATTCTAGTATAGTGTGCGGTCCCGCTTTTACAAAAACGATTTAAAAACGAATAGTACAAACACAAACAATTATTGAAATAAATCTGCTTAGATTCATTTTGTGTGTGTCATTCGCAGGCGAGGTAAAATATGTTTCACAAATAATAACCAACATTGTATTCACCTTCACAATTTGCAACTGACTATTACGAATGGCCTAATTAAATAGTCAAAACATTGCGAATATAAATAATAAATATTTGTATATCCTAAATGTTTATGTGAAAAGTATAATTAAAGTATTTAAAAAGGACAAAAAAAACAAAACTGAATTATAGCGTAACTTTTGAGTTCATTGACATAAAAAAGTACCATCAGACCGAAAAAAACATGTCTTTAAAAAAACCTTAAATTATTTTCTAAATAATGTAAGTGTTTATGCTTATGCGCTTTATAAAGAATTCCGTTTCTTTAGTTAAGTTACACTACTACGCTAACCAAGGGAAAATATTATAAGTTTAGATATTGTGTGTTAAAGAAATCGAAAGTTGGAAGTTATTTAAAGTATTATTAGTGCAATAATCCTAAGCTTGTAAACGAGGAGAGAAAACAGAAAGTTTTTAAATATTATTTTACTGTCGATGTTATTTTCTTCTTGCGTCTAAGATATATTTATGAAATTTACGTCATTTTTCAGATAATTTTTTAATGTAAACTATGGTTACACTTTTTTTTTATTAGAAATTTTATTTATTCGAATAGCTGTGTTTTTAATTTCTCATTTTATCGAGGTATTTCACTCACTAATGGAGTTTATGTCCACATATTACCTATATCATGATAAAAATAACAACAATTTATGAAAGTACCTACAATAGTTGCACATTGATATTCCATCGTAGCCTAAATATATCAACACCATTAAGAGAAAGGTAACAAACCTATAATCACAATATTCAACAGTTTCACAACGAACCTTCTAAATAGTTTTCATGTAAACAACAACAGCAAATAACTTCCTATAGCATTCCCTTTCGAAAAACCTTGCGTAGCGTAGGCTCAAGATATTGCCGCCTCCGTCCGATGTAGTAGCTTAGCTTAATGTTTAATTTATGTACACTGCGAATGCACGTGCCCGTCGCGTAAAATTCGCGCTCCGAATTTAAACGTCATTTTTTTCGTTCGTTTTATTTTTGTTGTTTTTATTAATTTTATTTTATTGTGACGTGACGTGTGGCCAGTTTATTTTTGTGTTTTGAATTTGGAGTTGCTTTTGTTTTATTGTGAGTATTTTTTTTATTTATTTTGTGCACGCTTTATTATAAAAACGGTATTCTATTTAGTTATACTGTTAAACTAAAACTATTGAGTATTGTTTAAAAGAAATAAAATATTTTTTTATAAAATTAAAACAGTCGAACTAAAAGAAAACCTAGCCGTTTTACATCCTAGGCTTTATTTTAAGGCTTAGGCTTTATTTATTTTAAATTGCATTTCGCGAGGAGTAGTAATATTAAAATTAACTCAAAAGAGTATTTAAAAATAAAAAAGTGCAATATTTAAAAAAATTAAATGTATTTTATTCAAAATAACAGACAAGTGAACTTCCCAAAAGTGACTGAACTTTGATTAATTTGTTTACAAACAATGCGCTTGTTTTGATCCCGCGATAATTTAATTTAGGGTTACTTACATCGAGCATGCCTTTCATATCCCAATAGTTCCTAACTTACATATAATTAAATCAACAATATATTGATCAGAAAGACCGTTGAACCTGCTTGATACATTTTGATGTTATGTTTACTTGTTAAACTATATACTACAGGATAATACAGCAATTATAAAATAAGTGTTAGTATATCCTGATATTTATTTATTTTTAATTTCACTCCTAGATGTTTTAGTTATAAAATGTGAAGTCATAGTATTAGTAACGTAATAAATGTGAGTGCGCTAATGTGAGTTTATTTGTCCGTGTATTACGCTTTTGCCCTAAGGCGACTAGACCGATTTTAAAATTTCTTTCAGTAAAAACTTACATAATATAATCAGTGAGTAACAAAGACTATACAACGTTGATAAAAGCGAGAGGCATTAAATGAAACCACATATTCTGTATATCATTATAAGGCTACACAACAAAAATCAAATCAATGTAAGCAATATTTTTATAATAACTTTCGTGAGGATGATTCATACTTAAAACGTTATAACGGTTTACTCACGCGTATTTATCGGGATAGCCCGACTAGTTTCGGACCCAACCGGAGCCAACTAGATAACTATGCCTATAAAACTTAGTCACCTAATCAGGAAGATACAGCACGTTCAAACTAAAAAAAAACTAAAAAAATATCCTGTGACTAAACTATTGCTTACATTGATTTGATTTTTGTTGTGTAGCCTTATAATGATATACAGAATATGTGGTTTCATTTAATGCCTCTCGCTTTTGTCAACATTGTATTTTATCCACGTATTCTCATAATATTTATTGTCAACAACAAGCATTTTCAATTATTTTGTATTACAGCTGTAAAAAAGCACTAAAATAGAGGAAGTTTTAATAAATATTGAAACCATATAGTATGTTAGAGATATCAAATTTTACACCAAATATTAGACGAATAAAAATATTTACACGTGCGGAAGTATTTGAAACGCGCAAAATATTTGTACTTCGTAAATAGATTTTAACTGAATCAATATCGATTGGCTTTAATTGATTCAATAAAGCACGGGACGGTATATGTCACGTAGGGTGACAATCAAATACATATTTTTCAATTTTTTCTTACAGAAAAAAATAAAAGACTTTTTGTCACTGTACTGTTACTTTTTGAGGTTTTTGCGCCGACCCCAAGTAAAATGGGGTAAGGGCAGGAAGATGAAGACTTTTTGAGGTTATTGCTCTTTTAAATAACATTAGATTTAAGGAAAGGTGGAACATGATAAACATTACATAATTTTTATTCTTTTTTATTTATCTGTCACATAAAATTTAACTAAAACGTTTGAAATAAGTATATTGTCTTATTTTAATTTAATAAAAAAGAAAATAACTGTACCTATACCTTATTATTGCGTGTTGTTATTATTACGCATATTACACTTAAACGTATTTTCAATGACAAATCATTTTCCCGTGTTAGTACAAAGGACACGGGACTTTCCTTGACAAGCCGATAGACCTGGTCATCTTACAACCAGGTAATTTGTCCCGGCTCCGTCACCCACACAGTCACGCATATTGTACACTATAAAACGTGCCACTTGTTTGTTTATAACAATACTGGAACGTAGAAACAACATCCTACTAATATTGTATAAGGAATGATATGAATGGAAAAGGAGTAAATGATACTGTGACGTCTAATAGGGGAGAATGGAAGAAAGAAACGTGTTGCGCCGACCGTAAGTAAAATGGGATAATGGCGAATTAAAATAAACGCGAAAGTTTGTAAGTTTGAATGAATGGATGGATGTTTGTCACTCTTTCACGCTCAAAAATCGGGACCAATTTTGATGAAATTTGACGTGGAGTTAGACGATACCCGGATTAATGCATACGCTACTTTTTAACCAATTGTGTCAGAGAAGGGTAATGTTTTTACAGCTATAACCGACATTCACACGAGCGACAACAGCTAGTAGATAAAAACAAATGAACATCTTGTATCATTAGATAACACTTCGTCACCTACACAAGTTGATCTATCTATTACAATTATTAAACTGTATTCGCTGTTCCTAAAAACATAATTGAAAGTTTTGATTTTATTGTTATACAAAAGGTAACCTTGTCAATTAATATCTGCCTGTCATATTACAAGGTTAAGGTTATTAAATAAAAAACATTAAATCATGCAGGTATTAGTTATACATATTGCAACAAAATAATAAAAGTATTTTAATTTATTTTTAGCTCAACATATGAATTTGTAGACAAACAGTAAATACTATATTTAATTGAATATCGATCTTTATAGACACATGTGTTAATAATTATGTTATTAAGTCCATTTCCTTGCGTTGTTTTCCTTAACTGTTAATTATTACCGCCATCTTGGATTAATTTATAAAACAAACTAGCTGTTGCCCGTGACTAAAAACATTACCCATTCTATCACAGTCCTAGTCGGTTAAAAAGGGAGTCAGCTAACTCCATACCTAACTTCATCAAAATTGATCCAGCTGTTTGAATGCGAAATTGTAACAAACTTCACGATACTTTGTTACACGCATAGGTAAAGCAAGATATATAAAAAAAAAATCTGTTCTAACAAGCGCCTAATTAATTTTCGATTTAGAATATTTTAGAAAACGTATAGATTTTTTTAACAGTACTATAAAAAATACGCAATTCATTTCTTTTACAGGATACATATAACTCAGCGTAAAAATAAATTGCTGATCTTAGACACAGTCTTACGTCATAAGAATAATATATACCCTTTTACAACTTTAAACAATGAAATAGAAGAAATTTAAAAAAAAAAACTATGCTAATAGGTACCTATTCAGATAATAAAAAAACATCGATAGCAACATCGTATACATTTATACAACAGATAAATACCCAATTCCAATGCAGTCTATCCTAATTAAATACTAAAGTGACGTCACTTCTCACGTGTTTGCATAAATTAAGACTCAAACCAGCTTATTTTAAAAGTAGGTTTTGCCCCAATGGGGGTAACGAACAATAAAAGAGTCATTCATTCTTCTTAGTGTGTCGATTTTTTTTTTTTTTACTTTCACACAAAGCCACATACTTATATACTTCATCCAGACACAGAACTAAATTAAATGATCATGCTCATCACACAAACGTTGGTCCTGGGTGGGAAACGAACCCATGGTCTTTGGTATAGAAGTCAGGGTCACTAATTACTAGACCAACAGGATAGTCAATTATATTTTATAGGATCAATATTCAGCCACGATAACAGCGTTGTCGGTGGTGTTCTACAGGTTATCGCGTGTGCAGGTGGTAGTTATGAGTCCAGCAGGACTGAGGCTTGCCAGAGTTACGCAGAATATGCGCGAGCGATCCTGTGACTCTGGTTTTGGTAATGGAAGGGGCCCGGGGTGTTTTTGGTCGGTTTGAGCCCGACATATCCCGAGTATGGGTTGAAGTCATTACAGTTTCACCCACGAAAACAAAAAAAAGGTTGAATTTAAAAACATAAATCTCTTCAATTGACTAAAACTCTATCAAAAATGTTGGTAAAAGTGTTCATCAAACAAGCCGAAGAGCCAAACTCTCATCTTAATTGACTACCAACACAGTGTAGCTACGGTCAGCAACACAAATTTAACACAAACAGATTTTCAAACTTCACACGATCAAAAAGTGGTAAAAAAATTGGCTTAACACCGTAAAAATTCACTAAGCACAAATAACATAGGACGTCAACTTACCAGGCCTTACGGTCAGAGGACCTTAGAGACGTCTGCATACCAGGGATGCAGGCCGCTGGTAACGATTATCTGGAAATTAATGAAATTTCAGTGGACCTCCAACAGTTGAGTTTAACGCAAATTACAATATTTTAGACAAGGAACGGGGTTTATTCGTGGTCACGGGTGGACTTAGTCCAACCGTGACCACGGTCGGTGCACCTCGGCCGAAACGTTGGGAGAAAAAACATCTATACATATAATAAATCTGTAGAAAAGTCATTTTTGTACATTGAAGAAATTGACAAAAAAAATAGCCAGGGTGTGAAAAGATAACTAACAGAACCCATTTCCATCATTTTTGAAATTTTTGTCTGTTTGTCTGTTTGTATGTGCGCGCATCACGTAAAATCTACGAACTCAATGCAGACAATGTTTATACACAAAAATTATACGCAACTTGAGGTATAACTTAGTCTTTGTTTGATCAAAATCGGTTCACTCTACCAAAAGATATGATTAATTTAGTGAATTCAAGAAGTAAAATAATTACGTTACGCAATTCAGTGTAGTACTTGCAACGACATCTTATGACAAAAAATATAACTAACGTTGACAAATCCGATAGATGGCGTTGTGCAAATTTCGTCGTTTTCTGAATCGCGGTGTTAAGATTTGACACCATTATATTATTGCTGAAGGTCGGGCTAACATAAATACTATATATTATTGTGCTATCCTATACAGGGGGTGATCAATCACGAATTTTCGTAACTGTTCTACTGTCACCATAGCTGTGTACAAGTCACCATAGCGACCAAAATACTGTTGCTATGGTTTTATGTTTTTACATTAATATGTATTGGCTTACATGTTATTTGGCTTACAACATAGTAACCAAAATAGCCGGGTTGGTGAATTGCGAGCTTCGTATTTTTTCACTTCAAGTTCAAATTTCACTTCAAGTTCAAATTTCATTTCGACATACACTTTTGAATTTATTTTTCAATAATTTTTTAATATAAATTGTACTAAACAAATATTTACTTTTCTTCTATCGTTTTTGATAGTACAAAAGTATTGTATGAAGTACTTGGCTTTTTTAACATAAAATTGATTTTTAAAATAAACAAAAACAATAGTTTGGACGGTAAAGATTTACTATATTTTTTTAACTAGCTGTTGACTGCAATTTTGTTGTGTGTTACGCATGGTTTTGAAGATTTGATAGACTGTTATTAATATCATTAATCTCGCGTACGAGTATGCCCCGTTCACATTCTCCCGCAAATGGTTTGTTACGTGTGCATAACATTACCCTTCTTCAGGCTCAGTTGGCTCAGCTCAAACTACCATAATTAGAAACTTAAAACATTGATAACTATACACCGTGTAACATAATTAACGCACATCCTGAAACTACTTTGTTCAGAATCGATAACAGAATCCATTTCATTAATAAAAAAAAATATTTTTTTTTACCAAAAAAATATTTAGAAATAATTAAATTGTAGACACTATTTTCATAAAGCACTCGAAGTAAACGAAAATGAGCCTTAAGTCGATGCAATAAGGCTTTAGCAATTCACAGCGGTTCACACTTTCAAATTTCACTCGTTTTGCCAATTATTTGTACAAATTATTCTGACAATATGTAATAAAAACAAATATCTAAGAAAATGATAAAAATGTTTCAATACATTAATTGTGGATAAAAAAGGATATTCTTTTTGGGGTGTCTGTGGATGTGCGTTATTTCTGTTACACGTTGTATAACACTAAGAAGGGATTTTTGAAAATTCGTCCGTCAAGGAGTAGAAAGAAAACGAAATAGAAGATCGGTGCCCGGAATAATCTGCTGCGCCCGCATACATCCACCAGATTGGGAGCGGCGTCCGATGTTCGCCGCACCACAGTGCATAGCGCTCAACAAAACGTGTCGAATAATATCTGGCTCTTTAAAACCAACCCTGCTCAATAAGTTCTCCCTTTGGTTAGCATTGCTCTACTTGACGTTAGAAGAGAAGTCGCATGCGCGCTCGAAAAAGCCATCGAGGAATCAGACACACGACATCGGACATCCCTTATGTAATACCAAAGCTTACACCCGATTAGACTTAAGAGCCAAAAGAGCTTCCTCCGATTTACACTGGCTACAAACGAAACTCCAACTCGAACTCGGTGCAAGATCTGGGCAGATCAGCATCTACCACCTGCCACTTATGTCCTACCTCATAAACGTCTGCCGCCCGGAATTCTTTGCAGTGACCTGTTTGGAAAGCATTCAACCGTCTGAGAATCCAAGCAGGTCGCTGCAAACAAAATTTGTCAAATTTGGGTATACAGACCTCTCTAACATCCAGTAAGTATCTCCGTACAGACGATGTCACACCACCTATAGTGACGAAAATGTGTGCACACTTGCAATTCAAAGGATCTTCTATTTACCAAATACTACGTACAATTGACACAAAAAGAAAAATAAGGTTTTTCTAATTAAACTTAAAAATAGAGAAGAAACGGCGTAACGAACTTCACAACATAATTCAATACACAATTATTTTTAGTGTTTCCAGAGGGTATTAGTCTGCCGTAGCCAAGGATAGTTGGTGTGCCGTCATCGAATTCTGCAAGGAAGTGATGACGCTCAACAAAAAACCGCAGAAAGAACACGGGAAGCCTCATGTGACCACTCGATCCGTGCCCAGCGAGCAACAAATAGAAGAAAGACCAAATTTACCCTCATCAAACCACCATAAATAGCCTACGCAGGTAGGCTAGGGGAAGTCTACTGTACTGTATAATATAAAGGCAAAGACGGCAAGCACGGTGCTTTCGCGCGACTCTTAATGAGCGCTGAGGAAAACTGACTCCACGTCAATTAAGAAGCTCCCGTTAAAAAGATCTCTCCCGTCAGGGTTTACGATAGTATGCGAAAGTGTTCCCGTGGCTCCAGACAATAGGACACGGAGATGCACTCAGGTGGTTTTAGCCAGTCAGAATCCGGCACGCTTCTTCCTCATCGCCCATTTTCAAGACCTTCAATCCAAATTGGCAAATCAGTGTAAGATAGTGGCCACAGCAACAATATAATACGACCTTTCATCATATGAATGTTGGACTAACCTTTAAAACTAGCAGTGTTAACAGTCAAGTAATATGTTTGTAAGAGTAAAGGTTATGAGTAGAAAGTTAAGAAATAATTTTGGAACAGAACTGGATTAAGGAGCTTGCATTAAACTTTATTTAGCTTTACTTTTTGTACAGCACTACACATCTTCAATTTACCTAATCTTCAATACCACGCAGACAAAGTCGCGGGCAACAGGTACTATAATCTCATTTACATGTGCTTTTGTATTTTTAGTAATTACAAGTAGTTTTAAAAATCTATTTTGAAGAGCTTCCAGTTTATCTCAGTGAGTTTTGAATGTTAATCCATAGCTGTGACATGAAAAAAAAAACTCTTAAAATAATAATAGGAACTTTAAAGCTTAGGTAATACATTTTTTACTTAATAATATTCTTAGTTCGTCAACTATTTTCACGCCAAGGTATATGTATATAGCCTACTCTTATCTAAACAACGTTGATTTGTTTCGACAACCACGCGAACGAAGTCGCGGGCACAGCTAGTATAGAATAATATTGCGAATAAGACCCGTTTGTTGTCTAAAATATATTGTGTACAAGTCGCGAAAGTTTAAAGACATTTATTGCAAATTCCAATGCCGCACGCTCCTGAAAAATACTGGCACTTAATAAATCAGTTTTAGCTAACCGACTTCTGTTGCTAACTTTACGTACACACTGCCTAGTCGACATTCTAGCAATTGTATGCACATACTGTAGTACGTATGTCTGTACTAGGTTGTTGCCTTTACATAAACTGCAAGACACAGCCTGTATTTTCAGCCTCCATGTTCGAATTCACAAAATTTGCAATGCAATAATATATTGACCCGAAGTTTCGGAACTGTTGTTCCAAAACTTCGGGTCAATAGATATGCTTACATATGCTTGCATACATTGCTTTAGCATATGCTAGTGTTTCTATAAGACTCACAGGTCACGACAAAATATGGTTTTTCTTGCCAAAGTTTAAAGACTAATTGAAATACAATTGATTTCAATTAGAGTAACTAATATTCTAAACGGTTTCCATAGTTTAGTATCTTTCAAGAGTTGTGCTAAATTTTTTTCTTATACTTTATTTTCTTTTTTTTTCTTGTTTGTTTGTGTTTTACAAGTTATTTTTAAAGTTTAGTGTTTTAAGTTATTTTCGTAAGTTATCTTCGAATTATATTGTGTGTGATTGCGAACCACTATTGTATTAGGTCTGCCTGTAAAGATAATATTGTGTGTGTTTATAATAAATAAATAAATATTTAAAATAAAAAACAAAACAAAACAGCAAACCATTTGTTTTATAGTGGCTTTTGTATTGACAGAATATTTATGTAAGCATATTAATCGCGTGTTTCACTTGTTTATTTCTATTCTAGCTCCTATTACTTTTACAAACCACACAGCGAAGTATGTGTTGATGAAATAATAGACCATGACTGTATCAATTGCGGAAGTGTAGTGAACTCGTTACATCATAATATTCTTTTAATGTTAAACACAGTCAATTGTTTTGAATGTCCAATCATAACAGACGATGTTTTTCCGCGTTCTTATAGCTCTACTTACAAATGAAGCAGTATGATATAATAGGGTTGTTGAAAGTGAAAAATTACGGGTATAATTTACGATTAAAATGAATATCAAAAGTCATTTAAAGGCTTGAAATGTAACACGTTTTATAAACAGCACCCACATTCGGTCATCCTTCATATTGATTGTTTTGATATTGGTTTCAGTCACGGTTTTGGTTGCGGTTATTTTAAATTATTGATAGTGCCGGTATTTTTTTAATCTATCACCTTGGCATGCAGAAACTCAATGCGTTTCGTCCTCTATTCGATTTTTTCACAAACTATTATGATGTTTTTTTTCGGATACATTTTTCCGTTAGGTACTTTCGGTTTCGGTTACGGAGCTCCATACATCACTAGAGTTAACAGGTGCCCTAATAACAGCAATTCTTTCTTTTAACATTCAATAAAACAAGTCGGATTAGTCATGCTAATGATTGTTCATGTTTTTTTCTTTTATTCCATTCAAATTTACACAATAGACGATGTTTTAATAACTTTGTTTCACACCTGAAGCAGTTACAAACATGCATAAACACACTCATAAACTTTTGTCGTTACATTATTACCTACTCTGACATTTAATTTTATATATTTTTTTTTTGTTATGAGAACTATCTCGTAATAGTAACAGGAGAAGCCAGAAAGTCTGACTACCAATCTTATAAAGCAATAACGTGATACCCGGATATCTGAGTTGAGGAAGTCAGATAGGCAGTCGCTCCTTGTTAAACACTGGTACTAAGCATTTTATTTGAATTTGTTAAGGTAGGTGCTGGACATAAATGTGGATGGGTATAGGGGAAGAGGGCGATCAAAGAATCGATGATTGGATTGTGTGCAAGATGATATAATGGTTGCAAAGAGTGTGACTGCGTGTGTGACGCGAGATAACGTCAGACAGGAACGTGAGGAAGATGAAGAAATGCTGCCCAAATAATAATGGAATGGGAATGTTGACTCAGCAACATCTATTTAGACTGGTACCTCGATATAAAAATGTTGGCGTTCAATAAGAACAATTCTACCATCAGATTTGATGACAAAGCCACACCTACAGGCACCGACTCCAAGAATTTATTATGAAGTCAGTTTTTATTTTTATAAAAATATGAAATATTTTAATAAAACGTCAACTAGGATTTCTGGAGGCACAAAAATGGATTCCGTTATTCAAACTTATTTTACCTGTTTATATAAAGTTTAGTATAACCGCGAATCTATCTTAATTTAACTTACAGCTTCCACAAATCTCGTTTACAGGGCCACAGACACGTTCAATAGTAATTGGAAAAATATTCTTATGTTTACTCTAGCGCTGAAATAACTAACGATTATGTTTGCTTGGTAGATCTTTGGAACTTGAGGTTCAAAGATAGAAAAATTAGAATAATATGTAATTGGGTTTTTGATAAAAAAAGTCGAATTAATCTGTCTGCTAGATTTCCAAAAAACATAGGAAACGTATTTTTTCGTTTATCAAATCAATAAAAAATGTAAAAAAATTACGAATCAATGATGGTGAATGTGATGGTATGGAAGTGGGTTTATTAACGTCAATCGTCATTAAAAATGCCATTGAGACATGACGTCATATTAGATTTCAACTCCACTCTCCGTTTTTATTTACACAATAAAAAAATAAATACGATTCCCTTTTAGTATTTTAATACCCAAGACAGCCAAGTACCCAATTGAGAAAATAAGGTTTTAGATAATAGCTATTTATACATTTCTATAGAAAGTAGGTTTACATACTATAGTTGTAAGTTAGAAATACATATTGTTTAATTTAAGGTATAGATAGATCGAAGTTATAAATATTAGATAAGGTACGTAACTGTCGTATTAGGTGATAAACTGTCATGATAGTTATAAATTGGGAAATAAACGAATAAATTTATGGATATTATAGAGGATGGATAAATATGTACTTTACAACAATACAGACTGCACGGATAGCCGAGTGGTATAGGTCACCACGCCAATTACCATTGTGCGCGACGCGGTTCAATCCCCGCGTAGGACAAAAAATTGTGCGTTCCACAAATGCTCGTTCTGAGTCTGGGTGTGTTTGAACATGTGAATTGTATGTCTGTGAACCCCCGATACAAGGATTAAATTCCTTATTGCGGGAGTCGATTTAAAAAAAAAGCAACACTACGTCTAAAAGGACCGGAGTGATAGCAGGTGAAACCGCGGAGCTTGTAAATATTATGTATTTATATTAATATATTTATAGTAATATTATTTATTTAAAACATTTAAGGTTAATAAACTACATATTTTATTAAAATTTTACGATTGGAAACCCGTTAAGACGTGATTGGGGCGTCTGCAGTGAGACCAGGGCTTGACATACCGGTAAAAATTTGGTATCGTTACTGCCTTTTGATGTAG
This sequence comes from Chrysodeixis includens, assembly GCA_941860345.1. Classification (NCBI taxonomy): domain Eukaryota; kingdom Metazoa; phylum Arthropoda; class Insecta; order Lepidoptera; family Noctuidae; genus Chrysodeixis; species Chrysodeixis includens. The sequence continues at coordinate 1,383,197 of OW796099.1, read as the reverse complement.
ATATCGTTAACTAAGAAATAACGTTACCATATTTAACGTTACTTCTGGCACATTTAAACGTTAAATATACAAAACGTTAAACTATATGTTACCGTTAATTTTATCGTTATGAGTTAGTTTTGTTACCGTCGCTCTCGAACACTCACAAAATAATGTCAGACTGCATCGATGCCAAGACTGTGCCGTACGACCATTTGCGTGTTTAAAAAAAAATCTTTGCTTTTTCTTATTTATTTTATATTTCCCTTTTTAGTTAGTGGTTATGTTTTACGGTCGGGTTTTTTGTTTTTTAATAATTGTTTTATTTCAGACCTTTTAGTTTATTTTTGTTTATAAATAAGTGGCCCAGTTTAGAATACTGAAAGTAGGTATAGTCCAGTCATTTGGTAGTTTTACCTGGAAAGTTTTCCGGGAGTTTTGAAAATTGAGTATTTTATAGATTTGGATATGCTCTTTTTGAATTTTAACTTTGCCACCTCGTACCACCGCCGCTCGCGCCGCCATTTTGAAAAAATGTCGCCCAAAAATAGTTTTTTTGGGAATATCTCCTTTCCGACGCATTTTACGAAAAAAATATTTTGTACAAAATTAAACTAGAAAAAAATTCCTACACTTTATGTCTTATTCACTTTTTCATAAAATCAATAGTTTTGGACGTACGAGCGCCGCAAAGTATTATTCATTGGCACCACTACGAGTGTTTCGTATATTTTTCTAAACTGTTCTATTACTGCCACCGGTTTTCAAGAAGCAGGTATCAGGGTAATATGTCACCTTTGAATTGGGCCCTTTCTCTCGACTATGAACGAAACTTCAACGAAACTTTTGTCGGTAGAAGCTATATTAAGAGAAATATTTAGTTAAGACTGAATCATCAGTGTACGTTTATTGTCGACAGTGTTGTTTATGTTCTTAGAGCTATGGCTTCTTACACGGAAAATTGTTTTATTTGTGACAATTGACTTGAAAACCGGCGGCAGTAATAGAACATTTTAGAAAAATATACGAAAAACACGTGGTGGTGCAGATGAATAAGTAATACTTTGCGGCGCTCTTACATCCAAAACTATTAATTTTATGAAAAAGTGAATAAGACATAAAGTGTAGGATTTTGCTCTAGTTTAATTTTGTAGAAAATATTTTTTTCGTAAAATGCCTCAGAAAGGAGATATTCCCAAAAAACGGTTTTTGGGCGCCATTTTTTCAAAACGGCGGCGCGAGCGGCGGTGGTACGAGGTGGCAAAGTTAATTTTCAAAACTCCCGGAAAACTTTCCTGGTAACCCCCTTATTTTCTTCCAAATGACTGGACTAGTAGGTACCTCTCACAACTTGTAAGTTAATAAGTTTTTTATATTTTATTTTCCTTAAAACTTATATCTCTCATTTGAAATTGAAACGACAAGTTACATATATTTTTGGACTTGTTATTTGAAACCCTTCGTTTTGATACCCCACTTGATGGGATGGTTTTTTTTTTCTTACCTCACAATATAGGTAAAAAATTATAACCGGTGTCACTCTCACAACAAATAAAATTCTATCGATACCTTTGAAGCTGAAACCCATACTTTGCCAAAACTTCGCCATTTTGTTTTTTTTTTACTCTCACAGTCAATACAAACGACACCTTTCAAGACAAAATCCATCAAGCCGTTTAGGCTGCAGAGCGTGCCAAACAATTATACAAACACTAGCTGTGCCCGCGACTTCGTCTGCGTGGAATAATTATTTTGGGCATCATTTATTTTTGCGGTCAACCTCCTTAGCTTTATAAATTATATCTGTTATCCACGACTTTGTCCTCGTCATTTTCTGTTATTATTTTAGACAATTTAGTTTTTAAATTTTTAAAAGATCATAATTATTTTAAAGTACCTACTTCTGCGTAAATTATATTTTTAGTTTTATTTTCTTGTGGCAGAAGTACATATTAATTTTCTCCACAGCCTGATACGTTGATACAACTCTTAACAAATGCGTTAATTTCGACCGAATTTGATTACCATAAAAACGGTTCTAGTGAGTTAATCTTAAAAGATAGACATATACTGTCCCGGACATTTTTTTAGATCTTTTCAATAGGAATAATTCTTTTCTACATATATTTTTGGTATCTTGAACCGTTTTCGCAGCGCACGTAACGGAAGCCCTCAAGGATGAATAATTTTCCCAGTTTTTTTTTACATTTTCCATTATTTTTTCGCCCCTAATAGTTGCAACTTGACGTTATATAGCCTAAAGCCTTCCTCAATAAATGGTCTATTCAACACAAAAATAATTTTTCGATTCGACCCAGTAGTTCCTGAGATTAGCGCGTTTAAACAAACAAACAAACAAACTCTTCAGCTTTATAATATTAGTATAGATACATACATACACTCGAAAAACATAATAGTCCGGTCAATTTAGACATAAAAAAGTGGTTAAATAACAAAAATTCCCGGAAAGCCAAATTTTGGTGGAGACCTATAGTTTAACATTACGAATCAAATGTTAAAAGTCCCCATCGGTCCTATGTGTGCTTAAAAAGTTATTTGAGGTCAAAGGTCTAAATTTGAGGTTTTTTGGATTTTGCTTGAAAATGGTAATTATCTACAAAAATGGTATCAATGATTTTTTTCCTAACAGTTACCATTCCTGAGATATCGCGATTCTAAGAGTCATATTATACATGATATGCACACATTTCCACACCACCAGGCGCGTTTTTTTTACCATGGTTTTCCCTGTAGGCCTATTCCACTAACTGTCAAAAAAAAATAGGGTAATTTAAGGGCGTAATAACCGTCAAGTTCTAGATATTACCGTAATATTTTTATATTGCTATTGATTATTAGATTCACTACTGTTTTGATTTCTTTACATATTTTAATCCGATTCATACTCTTGAAAGTCTACTTCAACAATCATATCTTCTTCGATTTCTGCTTCTTCCTCTTGTTGGATGTTCATAAATTCTTCAAATGTAACTGAGTCATTGGTTTCTTCATCAAAATCACAGAAATCTTCCTCTATTGTACTCAACTGGGCATTTGAGCAAGACTGACCTTGACAATTAGTACACGCTGGAGAACACTGCTACCCGACTTTTTTACACCCACATTTGGCACTACAGCCTTTTTTGCAATTGCAAAAAATTGTGTTAAGTAGCTTTTCTGGAGCAGGTGGGTGTAAAGTTTTAACCGGTTCCAGAGTATTATCTATCAATTTCTAACCCCAGTCTTCTGGATTCCCTAGCCATGAGTTGATTGCCTAGCCATGTTTGAACTTGATAATAATATAATAAAAATAATAAATAAATTTTACTTGTAAATTTTATTGCGTTAGACTAAAAAACTAGGTCAAAAGGACACTATTTATTCAATAAAAATAAGGGTAATAAAAATAAAACTAGTTTTAAAATCACGAATATTGTAAAAAATGTTAAAAGTTACCCAAATTGACTGTTCGTTTTTTATCTACGTAATAATAAAAAAACTAGACTTAAGTTAGCCAAATTTTACCTACCGGTATCTAAAAATCTATGCCTAGGTATTTCTACCTACTACTTCTTTACCTACAAAAAGAGAAAATGTAAATCTATACTTCTATACTAATATTATAAAGCTGAAGAGTTTGTTTGTTTGTTTGTTTGTTTGAACGCGCTAATCTCAGGAACTACTGGGTCGAATCGAAAAATTCTTTTTGTGTTGAATAGACCACTTATCGAGGAAGGCTTTAGGCTATATAACATCACGTTGCAACTCTTAGGAGCGAATAAATAATGGAAAATGTGAAATAAACGGGGAAAATTATTCATCCTTGAGGGTTTACGTCGCGTGCGCTGCGAAACAGTGCAAGATACCAAAAATATATGTATGAAAGAATTATTCCTATTTAAATGATCTAAAAAAATGTCCAGGACAGTATTATGTCTATCTTTTAAGATTAACTCACTTTAACCGTTTTTATGGTAATCAAATTCGGTCGAAATTAATGCATTTGTTAAGTGTTGTATCAACGTATCAGGTTGTGGAGTTAAAATAATTATGTTCTTTAAAAATTTAAAAACTTAATTGTCTAAAATAATAACAGAAAATGACGAGGACAAAGTCGTGGGTAACAGGTATCTATACTAATATTATAAAGCTGAAGAGTTTGTTTGTTTGTTTGTTTGTTTGAACGCGCTAATCTCAGGAACTACTGGTTCGAATCGAAAAATTCTTTTTGTGTTGAATAGACCATTTATCGAGGAAGGCTTTAGGCTATATAATATCACGTTGCAACTATTAGGAGCGAAGAAATAATGGTAAATGTGTAAAAAAACGGGCAAATTTTTCATCCTTGAGGGCTTCTGTTGCGTGCGCTGCGAAAACGGTTCAAGATACACACAATATATGTATGTAAGAATTATTTCTATTGAAATGATCTAAAAAAATGTCCGCGACAGTATATGTCTATCTTTTAAGATTAACTCACTAGACCCATTTTTATGGTAATCAAATTCGATCGAAATTATTGCATCAACGCACAGCCCAAACTACTGGACGGATCGGGCTGAAATTTGGCATGCAGGTAGATGTTATGACGTAGGTATCCACTAAGAAAGGATTTTGGTAAATTCTACCCCCAAGGGGATAAAATAGGGGATGAATTTTTTTATGAAACTTTGTCAAAATTAAACCGATCGGGCTGAGACTTTACATGCACATAGGTACTATAATGTAGGCATCCGCTAAGAAAGATTTTGATAAATTCCACACCTAAGGGGATGAAATAGGGGATGTTTGTAGAAATCTTCTTAGATTTTTGACTAGCCATGACTATAAACAAGTCTCAGGGGCAAACTCTCAAATTTGCGGGTATTGACTTGAGAGAACATTGCTTCTCTCATGGGCAGTTCTATGTTGCTTGCTCACGAGTAAGTTCTCCCAGTAGCTTGATGGGTTTAGCGCCAAATGACAAATTAGTTAAGAATATTGTGTACAAGGAAGTTTTGTAGGCCCTAATTTTTCCACTAACTTGCTAAACAATAATACTTCTTAACGCGTGCGAAGCCGCGGGCAAAAGCTAGTAATTTATAAAGCTAAGAAGGTTGTCCGCAAAAAAAAATGTTGCCCAAAATAATTATTCCACGCGGACGAAGTCGCGGGCACAGCTAGTTATTTATACAGGGTGACTTTGAAGTCGTGGGCAATATTTTGAACTAAGACACTATTAATGATACTAATTGCGTTAGGGCTATTTTTACTTAAAAAAAAAATAATAATACAGGTAGTTACCTAGTTCCCCCGGCGGGGCCGGGCATCCGACGCCCGGCCAGGCGCCGGAGGGGTCGCGGAAGTAATCGTCTTGGTTTCCCGTGACCCCTCCATGGTGGCGCACGCCGAAAACCCGGGGGTTTTAGTGGGTACGGGGCCGCCTCACGGCCTAAGCCCCACACTGCACCATTTTTTTTCTTTTTTTTTTGCGTAAAAGTAGCCCTAACGCTATTAGTATCATTAATAGTGTCTTAGTTTAAAATATTGCCCACGACTTCAAAGTCACCCTGTATATTTAAACACTACCAAAACAACTATTACCTATTTCATAAAATAACAACAAAATAAATCTAAAAACTTTTTAAAATACGGAGTAACTTCTCCCGTTTTCCCAACATTTAACTTCACTGCTCTGCTCCTATTGATCGTAGCGTGATGAAAAGTATCCTATAACTGCCCAGGAGTATGAAGAATAATTTTATTATACCAAGTTTCGTTAAAATCTGTAGAGTAGTTTTTGTTTCTATACCTAACGAATAATATACAGACAGACAGACAAAAAAATTCCTAATTGCATTTTTGGCATTAGTTTCGATCACTAATCACCCAGTAATAGTTACTTTTTAAATATAATTCGTGTATAAAATTGGAGTATCTACAGATTTATTAAATTATAAGTATAGATATCTATACACGACATTTATTTTCTTACGCCCCATCTTAATGTTTCGTAAAATTCGCAAGCGTGTTCTGTTAGCGCGTGCAAGTTGAGAACACAACAAACGAAATGGCAACAGCGCCGGACAGCGCGACAGTTTGAAAATTTTAAGGCCTTTGAAGGGTGCCGGTGAAAACGGCAACGTCGCATAAAATAACCAAAAAATATCGTTACCTATTTACCACTACTTTTGAAATAACGTTAAAAATACCGTTAATTTTTAACGTAATTTGTAACGTTATTATAATGTTATGTTACTAAGTATCGCTACCAATTCATACCGATATGCAGGTATCTCTATGGAAATAACGATACTTAACGCTACTTTTAATGTGAATTGGTAACGTTTTCAAGCCCTGAGTGAGACATCATGTAAAATGTATATTTTTTTATTTATTCGTTTCTAATAACGGCCCCACTGTTGTGGAAATACCTGTTTTTGTGTAAAAATATACAAAATATTTTGTGTTTGATAAAAATAGGAGTTCATTTATTGTTTCCGTTCACAATGTTTCCTTCTTGATTATTTGGATTTTTGCAGTAGCTCATAAACTAAACAAGGAATGTGACTTGTGAATCTGAGAGATTCAAGATCCATTGTGATATAAGTATTAATATGTCATAATAATATGTAATCATTACGTAAAACGCAGAAAACGGTATATTACGATAACCGGAAATATTATGAAAGAACTGTTTATAATAAAGATTTTTATATTAAAATAATCAATTTGAATAGCTTTGATTATATTATTGTTAATTTAAATAACCATCAGACGCGATTACGCGAAGGATTTCCGAATTTTTTAAGCATTTTAATATATGTATTTTATGAGACTGTTCTTGGTCTAGATTGGAAGTTAGTCGGTTTTGAGGTCAATAGAGAATAGAATTAACCTTAAAAATGTCTAGTTGTTTTTATTGAATTTTATAAAACGGTTTGGCTTGTAAAGTTAGGTAACTAATAAACAAATGCATGATTGCTTGTTCTGAGTCTGGGTGCATGTGAATTGAATGTCTGTGAAACCCCCATAGGAGGACTAAATTCGTTAGTGCGGAGGTCGCTTTTTTTAAAGGAAAGAATACTGCCTAATTATTGCATCATAATTGTCTGGTATAGGCCGCTGAAACAGTGGTACCAATAATTTAAAATCAGTACCCAGAGTATATAGTATAGTATACCCGTTAAAAAGAACCTACTCATCGCATACCATTGTCGTTTAGGCCAAGGTCAACAATCACTTTTTCACGAACAATAAAATCATACAAGCATTGCGTATTGAAGGTCTGCTCCACATTGTTTTTCATTATTGGCTTAAAATATTTTAATTGCGGTCTCGAAGCGCTTTCATATTATCCGATCCGACATCAGTAGCTACCGGACGACGATATGAGAAGGACTCATATAACTGGAAAAGTGTAACTTTCTGGAACAATGAAGCTATTAAAAAAAAAGATATAGAAAAAAGAGAAATTAGTAGGCTTTGATATCCGATATCGGGTCGTATAATGTAAACGACAGATTCATAATGCTTACATTTTATTTTCCCTGATAATCGATCGTCGTCCAATACTGATATCGTATCGGATAATCTAAAAACGCTCTTAGATTCGAATCGATTTTTACTTAAATAATTGCCCTTGGCTTGTATAGTCAGCAACAAAAGTCGGTTAACAAAGTCATTGTCACGACTCACGACTCGTCAATTATATTTAGAACTATGAGTTAGACTACTTTTTGTCGGATGAACGCATAGGGGACTGCAATGCGTTCCTGATGCTTTCCGTCATATACAGGGGGCGCAAACGGCCTGTCATAATTCTTAACTTCTAGAGCTTGAGTTCTAGAAATTGACTCGTTGTATGACTCTAAGCATTTATTGCATTTGGGCCTTGGCTGGAGGTGTAACTTCTCGTCTCGCCAACTAGTCCGGTGAAGCAGACGTAGAACCACCCTCGTGGTTGCGATGCGGCAGTCCCTCTCTAAAAAAAAAAAAAAACTAGAAATTGAGGCTCAGTCAGTTTCCCAGGCCCTCTAGGGCTTTTTAGTGAGTAGCCGAGAACCTCTTAGCTCCCGGGAAGTCCTACATACCACTCCAGATTGGACCCCGATGCGTAATGCATGTCTCCCAGGGGAAATAATGGCAAATTCTTGTAGAATTCTTATATGACAGCTATAGCGTACCTATTTAGTTTACTTTTGCTGCTGAGAATAAAATCTAAAGCTAAGATACTAAGACGATAACTACAGAACGACGTCCAGTTTTTAACGTAACCAGACTATTAGAGCGAATTGCATACGAATGTTTTATCGTTTAACCGAAGCAAGTTTCACAGTTAATTAAAAGGCTCGAGCTAAAACACCTGGACTAGCGACTTTAAAACGATCAGGTCGAACAAACGACGTCATAATTTTTACTTAAACGATGGGTTGCTTGTCATAAAATCCTTAGGGATCCCACCACCGCAAACAATAAAACAGGACTGCATTTGTGGTAGAGCTCGCTCTACAATGCATACGCCCCTTACAGCAAAGGAAACTTTACCCTAAAGTTTTAGGTCATACGGAAGTCTTTACTGCTAGACTGTTTTGATCTCCAAGCAAGTGTCGTACTTACAGTTGTCCATGAATATAAGCGTCACTGGACAGTAAATTCGCAATTAATGTATAAACCCGTTTAATGTATAAACGGCTTCAAAACTTTAAGCATGTTTTTATTCCCCTAAAGGATTAAATAAAACAAAACAATAAATATCAAGCGTCAAGACCGTAATCAATATTCACGTAGTTCGAAATAAATTAGCGGTAAAAAATGAATTATTCGTTTCTTAAAGAGGTTTTTGTTAGATTTATTAATAGAACGACATTGTGGGTCAGCAACAACGTTCTTTAAATAATAATTTAACAAAAAACATAGTAAATACGGTGCCAGTGTCAAAGATAGAACGTATTTTTTTTAATTAGACAAGTCACGAGCACACCTTTATTAATCTTTATCTTAGATCGATTGTATCATTATATCCTAGGTAAATAGCAAGTTAGTTCAAACGTAATTTTTATGTAAATTTTAAGGAACGATAATAGCCTTGATATCTTGGTTTTTACAGGTGCGGCAATTTTAGTTGAGTTTATAATAAAACAAGAAATAAAAGATTAAGATTTAATTCCTTCTTTAACCTTTTGAAGGCATAACGTATGACTTGAGGTAATATTGCAGTTGTGAAAAAGAGACGCCACTTTACACCGTGTAGAGCGCTGTCACGCTTCTGTAGCTACAATTATATAATCATTATTACCCGCCTGAGATGTCCCACTGCTAGGCGAAGGCCTCCCTACTCTTCTTCCACTTGTCTCTCTCAAGAGCCACGAGTGACCAGTTCGGTAGAAATGAATGCAGGCCATCTCGCCTGGGTTTACCTCACTGACGTTTATTTTGTATAAGAGACAATTCGGGGGTTATTTTGGCTCATTGATACGACAGACAATATTATTACTTCAGGATATACCTACGAGTAGGCCTCCTAAAGGTTTTTAAAGTTGTAAAACTTTATTTTTTATTGCCGGTTTTATTATAAACTCTACTATAATACAGCAAAGACAAAGACAGTTGTCGCAATGATAATATTTATAAAACTTCGATTCTATAAACATTCAATATTTTTTAAATTCCTTCCAAAGTTATTAAACATCTATTCATATTACGTACGTACATTCTTAAAATAATATGAGCTTGGATTTTTTATCAATCTTATAATTAATTGATTCTAGTTTTGTTTATAGTCTGTTGTAAGCAAAATAAAACAGACTTGTTATAAACATAGGTATATCAAGTTATTTTATTACCTAGCTTCTAATCTCGATATCAACATTTGAATTCTAATGAGACGTTTTATGAGTGGAGGTCACTAAGGCTTGAGCTCGCAAAGTAACACTGTTTTGTAGATTACTGGATCAAAAACAAAATACTACATATTTAAAAATTAACTTTATGCTCTTTTAGGAATTTTCTGATTTATGAGTACAGATTAATCCATCAAACTAAACATAAAAAATGGTGCATTGGTGATTTTACATTAACAAAAAGAATTTCCAAAATCAGTTCAGTGGATTCAGTGAAAGATTACCCAATACAATCTCACATACTTTACCCCTTAATAATATTTGTATAGACAGATTTAAGGTATAGGTATAGACATACCTAAATACATAAATTATAAAACAAAATCTTCCGCCTTGTCTGTCTATCTGATAGCGATAAACTCGAATCCTACTGCACCGATTTTTCTGTTGTTTTCACCAATGTTTAGAATGGTTTTCTAGGAAAGTTTCAGTATATAGTTTGTTAAGTTTTTGTACATATTGACTAAAATATAACGATAGTTATTGGAAAGTTGTAATAACTGCGTTTGATGTAGAAAAATAAGATAATTTCAGAAAATATCAGAAGTGGGTAATATTTTTTCGGCTATATCCGATATTTGCGCGAGCGGAGTCGCGGGCAACAGCTATAATACGTATACACATTATGTAAAAGTCACGTAATATCTTTATATTCAGCACAATGATCAAGTTATTACTTATAACAATAGAGTCACACAATACTGTAGTGTGTATAAACCACCATGAAGTGGTCACAAAGCATTTCAAAATAAATATATACAATACGGAAGTCACCAATTTACACCATAAAATAATAATTTAAATTATAGTCCAACAAATCTAAGAAGTACCGTTTGACAGTTATGACAAATAGGATAATAGGGTTGGGAGTAAAAAAATCGATTACTATAATATCCGATTTTTATGAGATCGATTACTATAATGTCCGAATTTTAAGAGATCAATTGTCATAATGAAATAAAAGTTATATTTAGGATATTTTATTTATACACTACTAGTACTAGAATCGTCATCGTCGTCATTTAAATTAATGACTAGTTGGTTATCTATGAAATTATCAAAGTGTACGTCTCTGTCGAAGTCGTAATTTATTTTAGGGTACCTATGTATTAAGTGCATAATGCGGTCGCGCAGTAACGTGTAGTCAATTGATAATTTGAAAGTAATACATTCGATTTTTCGTATATGTAATCGATTTTTTCGCATAAAAGTGTATCAGAAGAGTCACAACATTACAAGCAGTGACCTAACTACGTGACTTTGCAATGAGGTCATAAATAGAACTATTAGAAATTATTTACTATGTAAATATGTGTTATTTTGCTTTGTTTGAAAGTTTTCAATTAAATTAGGATATTAAAAATTGTAAATTTTTAGATACAATAATAAAATCTTTCTAAATTCATGGTTTTAAGACAAAGGTTGTCGAAACTGAGTATTGTACGCATGAACAAAGTTGTTTCGGTTTGAAAATGATGAAACGTCAAACGGTACTTCTTAGATTTGTTGGACTATATATTCAATGAACATGTTACGATGAAGAAAAATAAACAAAAACTATTTCAGGGTCGTGTTTGTTCACCCGTTAAACTGCTTTTTGTTTTTAATATTTTGCTATACTTTTTGACCTTTAGAATATCCTGGACTATTGTTATATTTTATTAATTCTTTTGCTGTAAATAAAAAATAAATTGTAGGAAATATAGACCGTATACTCGTCTTAATGTAAAAAAAATATATTTGTAGAAACGAACGGATGTTTACGTTAACCCAAATAATATATGCTAACCTACTATTTACACAAATTGTACTTCATGGAATATAGCTAAGTATTTGTTAAATACTTCCAAATATTTAATGGCGGTTGAAATACTAATTTACTTAGAATATGGACCGTCAATATGTTACGCAAACGAAGTATTTTAAAATCCTCGAAATGACAGAAATTGGTCAAAACATCTGAAGGGCATACATTTTGTTTGTCGAAGTGTGAAGAATATGTGGATGTTTTTTTCGTTACTCGACTAGTGTACGTTAGTTACGTGTAGTTACGAGCAAAAACATGTAAACACGACCAAACAATTAAAGTAAAAATTGTAGTCAAATGATTTATAAAATCGTGAAATTTTCTTTCAAATTAAACATTTTATGTTAAGCTTACAATATCAGGAACATTCCATATCAGCTTCAGAAATCTATTACAACTGTTTGGGAATATTGTAACCACTTTAATTTTAAAAAAGTAATCTATGGATTTAGTATAATAACTCCTATTAATCCATGCCTGTGGAGTTTCTTGCCGGCTCTTCTCCATAGGAATGACATTTTAGAACCGTGCAACTAGCGTCAGTAACCCTAATTTTTACCTTTCTAAAGTACATGTTAGGCCTCCTGAAAAAAAAACTTTTTGATTTTAAAAATGTAATTTGTAAAAAGCAACCAACATCAAATAAAACCCAAACGGACTTTGAACTAAAAATCTTCCTCTCTTATCAAGAGAATCCCAAAGATAAAAAATAACGACACGTGATGACGTAGCACATATCTCTAAACCATATCTAAACTAAATACTTATACATAATATCTCGAGATACCAAGATACTCGAGTCTTTTGTTTTTATTGAACACACTCGCTTGATCCCCTGACAAGGTCGATAATACCTATTGTAGCTATTGCTAGGTAATCTTGAGTGGTCCCGGTATGAAACTTCTTAGACTGGGACCTCTTTTTATTCTTTGTACAGCTGCAGATGCTAGCTACAAGGAAATTTATTAATGGATGACATTACGGTCCTGTTGGTCTAGTGGTCAGTGGCCCTGAGTGCCGGAGGTCGTGAGTTCGATTCCCACTGTGTAATGTATCTATTTAGAAATATGTTTATCAGTTGTCAAGTAGTCATAACAAAAGTTACTCTCGTATAGGTACTTAATTTGAGATGTGGGAATATTAAGGAATTACCATGAGGGCGTTGGTGTGCATCCGCAAAAAGAATCAACGCAACTGTCTGTTAAAAGTGATAGTTTTTTTTTTATATATGACGGCATTAGTTCCAATTTCGGCCACGTGCCAAAAGATCCTTGTAACACTACTACTAAAGGAAATTCGTAATTGTGTCCGTTTGTTTTTGTTTTCGTATCCATTATAAGATAATATAATTGGTATATCATATGCTACACAGAAATAATTAAAATGATGCAATATTGATACGATGATTTAATAACAAACAAAATGGAATCAAATCAACATCTTTAATCAGAATAATTTATTGTACAAGGTATTTGAAGTATAATATTTACACAACACAAATAATTGTACAAGGAATTTATATCATAGGTAAGTAATGAGACAAAAAACACTGTAAATATTAAAATTGTGCTGTGTAATCTCTACAGTAAAAAGCATAACCACTCCTTGGCAGTCGGATAAAAACAGCTGATAAATATATACTTGCATGCACATACTCGTTGTATGCATCAATCGACCTTCTTTAATCAGACCAAGGTAGTGATGAATGCCAATGTAAAGGAAAAAGTAAGGTACCTAGGTCAAAATATTTATAAATTTTAATAAATAATAATAGTATAAAGTTCAGTTTTAGGCGAGGGCCGAATCTAACGTTTTTGGTAACCTATACGTATAAGATCCGACTTTTGGGTGATCCCACTTTACCTTCCTGTTTCTTGCGAATTCTCTTAATCTTTTGCGATAGCTGACTAAAGCCCTAAGCCAGTGAGCTCGATTATGCACGTCATATGTAAAACGTGCACGAAAGACAACTACACACTACTATCAACATCAAATAGATTGACAAACTTTAACGATAAGATTTATATAAATATTTGCCTTCAAAAAATATATTTTTGAAGATTTATCAGGTGGTGATACGTTACAAAATTACTTAAATTGGCGTAATAGAAAATCAGAATAAATACATATATGAATCTATCATTCATGGCCCTTAGAACGATCAAGATCATCAATTAACAAAGTTATAAACGATAAAAGACTGGCATTTAATAAACAAATTATAAGACTAAGAAATTAAAAATGTAAATCGTTTGAATAAATTTCGCGAACACACCTGTTATTGCCCCTGGAGTTTTAAATTCAATGCCAATGCAATATTTGTAGCATGTATATTTGACCTTAGTATAGGGATTTCCTTAAAGCAAAGAGTGGGACGAGTGTAGTAGAGCAAAATTTTTTGACACTTGAAAATAAACTTTAAAACTAAGCGTGTAAAGTGCAAAATTACTTATTCTCCGAAACCTCTCGTTGACCCATTAGTCCCCAAGGTTTACTTTCGACATTTAAAACGAGATGGTTTTGACATTGATGGAAACGTTATTCCCATATTTATCTGGTTTAAGGAAAAAGGTGTAAAACTCCTTTAAGTTTTTTTTAAGTGGTTACTATGACTCAGATGGTCGGTAAATTACCGTTTATGAGAGAGGATGAATAGTCAGTGATACAATTGCACATGCAAGTAGGTAAATAGAGAGGCTTTACTGCGAATAATGGATGAAAAATATTTAAACGAACGGTAATAAAAATACAGCTTTTGCAAAACTGTTGAAACAATTCACGTGTATGCAAAAATTCTCATCTAAATAAAAAGATGGAACACACGTGTTCATGAAAACTTGAAATGAAATTTCTTACATATTTCTTTCTTTGATACGTCAAAGTTCCAATCTAATCATAAAACAAGGTTTAATACTGTCAAGAAACTACGTAACACCTGTCGTGTATACTTAGCGTTATTACTTTTAAAGTCTTACTAAAAGATTGGCTTTGGTAAAAAAGTGATATTGAACAAGGCAATGTTTTGATCGGTGATTATTTTCTGATGTCTTTTTCTTTAGGGCCCAATGCATGTGAGGTCATTGATCCTTGAAAGGCAAACCTGAGGGAACTGCATTTGGTTTTGTGTCGCGCGCTCGTGAAAAAATTGGATTCTTTATCATTCAAGGGTTATGAATTACTTACTTACTACTGCCCACGGCTTCACCCGCGCGAATGTCGGTTATAGATACAAAAAATCACCTCCCTCTTACGTAGTCATTTAACAAGTGTTAATCCCGGCAGTCAGTTAACTAAATAACAAACTTTATCAAATTCAATTCAGGCGTTTAAGTGTGAAGGAACAACGAACATCTATCCATACATACTTACAAACTTTCGCGTTTATGAGTAGGATTTTTAATTTTAACATGACTTAGTACAGTAAATAATCTGCTATAATTTATTTCGTTATTGTATCAACCACAAAACGCAATGATAAATTGTCGGGAAAAACTGAATTATCACGACAATTTGAAGAGTAAATCAAAGCAACTACATTATAATTAATATTATTACATACAACTAAACGAACAAAGAAAACGTCTCATGTATGTGTAAATACCATTGAAATAGTGCTTGTTATTAATATAAACTAATTACGTATAGCAACACATTTTGCTGTGATATCTATTGTGACAATGTCAAAGCATGAAATGACGTCAACTGATAAGTTCATCGACCGGGTAGCAAATACTGGCGAAAATGTAGATTAATAAAGAAATGCTGATTCCCCAAATATCGAAACTAATTAATTTGAAGATCTTCTTAAATGTTTATTGGTTGCTACTATACATGTTACACTTGGCGTTAGAGCTCCTTTATTAACACTAAACGACTGAACTGTAGAAAGTCAATAAAATTGTTTATTGAACACCATGAGATAGTAGGGGCATTATAGGCTTAAAACTGGATGGCGTTTCTATGTTTGGCTATTAGACAGTTAATTAAATCGTAGAGTTTAATGTCGAGTAGCACCGATATGACAATTGTTGTCATGCATGCCGCCTAGCGGCAGAAGGTCTTTGCAATTTTTTTTTAGTTATAATAAAACATGAAAGTATGAGTTCGACTCGCGATGAACCTGCATCAGCTCATGAGTAAAGAAAGTTGGGTCCAAAACTAGTCGAGCTATCCCGATAAATATACGTGAGTAAACCGTTTCAATGTAATGATGAAAGCAAGTACTGTATTTTGAGTGCAAAAATCATCACAACATTATTGAAGCATCGATGCTATTCGATTCGGATATAATGCAAATGTTATTTTTATGAAACCGGCCCTGCAAGTCCCTTCAACAGGTTTGCGAATCGACCGGTAAAATTTTGCGATAGCCGAATACAACAAAAAAGGTTTTAAGGATTCCCTTCATACGTTGCGCCTTTCCGACAAGTCACGCGACTTTGACTTTATCAATCTTAATACTCTAGGGATTATAGTAATTAAGATAACAATAAATTGTTCACCACAATTGACTCTTCTAACTTCAATTGGGCCTACCGCCCCATCTTGAAAGTGTGAAACACGACTTTGGTAGGTCCTCGAGACAATACCTTTAAGATAAGGAAAGTCACCTACTTAGTATATTTACTTGATAATAATAATGCAATAATGACGCTATCGTAACTATCACCACTTCAGACATCGTCATATTGCGATTTAGTCGTCACAATTGAAATTGCTGTCATAGATTATTACTTCAATTGAAAATAGCGTTTGTGATAATACAAATCTTGGCTTCTTGAAATGTTGAAAGGGAACTAAAGTCCACACGGAGACGTTTGTGTACAGGGGGTATATTAATTAATTTATTTATTTTACTAATAATATTTTTACAGTTGCAGAAACAGCTGAAAATCGCGTAACTATTAACCAGCTACTTCCTTTACCCCGTCATTACAAGTTATCCCTCGAAAACTATATCTCGATTTTCATTATTATTGACTGCATGGATAACCAAATGGTGTGAGTCACCACGCCATTTCGCCAGAAATTTGCGATACACAGACGCTTGTTCTGAGTCTGGCTGTCTTTGTGAATATGTAACCCCCCGCGACACAAGGATTTAATTCCCTACTATGAGAGTCGTTTATAAAAAAACAAATTTGAATGAAACCAGCTAGGTATAGTTACGGGTATCGAAGGTATCGCGGGGGGTTTCACAGACATCCAATTCAGACGCACAAACACACCCAGACTCAGAACAAGCATTTGTGGAACGCACATCACAATTAGCATATCGCTTGGGTAATGCTGGGTATTCAAGCTTATCTCTATCTATTCTGACCTGCAACGCTGATTTGCGTAGAGCACGGTTTATTAGTCAGCCAAGGTCAATTTAGAAGGCCGTGATGTACCATACCAACTGTCAGGCATGAATGATTGTGACGACTGTATTTCAGTATAGAAAAGGAACTTTAAGAATATTATAACGTGTGTGGGGATGAAAGGGCTGGGTGTCAAGGCTGTAGAGTGAGAGCGGAATGGTGTGAGAGAGAGAGAGAGAAAATAAAGGATTAATGGCGGAAAACGAAGGAGTGACAGACGTACTAGGCTTTTGTTAAATTGTTAAATATTTTTTTTTTCGAAAGAAACTTGATTTCAATACTATCAAGACGTTTGACTTCCCTGTATGCATGTATGTCAATGATAGAGAACTTTAAAATTGGATGTAATTCCGGGTCCCAAACGTTGTTTACTTTAATTTACTCCGACGAGCTATTCCGGTCCCTTCAGTCAAGTTATTTCCATCTATTATTAGCTGAGGGCTAACAATTTTCCCTCCTTGCTTTTTCATAACGCGATAATTGAATTTTCGTTCATCCCACGCGTAAACCAAGTACACAATAAGAGTAAATTAAATCGTATTACCGGCATTCAATTAAATAGAGATCTATTCTGGCATTACAAAGGCGTTGTTAGCCTTGCCACGAATGCCATGATCGACCCTCACTGTGTGTCAAATGCGAGTGCGCGGTCATTGAGGCCTAATGACTCCCCTGTTTTGCGACCAACACCAGGTTAATGACACACCCTTGTGTGATATTCTCACCAAACTGAAACTTTATGAGGCGTTTTCTGTGAGAGTCATTGAAATCAATCAAGAAAATGTTTTTGGACTTGTTTCGCGAGGATTGATTATGGTCTTTCATCAGGGCATAGGACCTGCTATAAATTAACAGTGTTAGGTTATATTTTTTTTAATACATATCGAAGTCAAAAATCTGAAAGATTACTTACCAAAATCAGGAGTTCAAAAAAATACCTGTAAGATTTATACCAAACGAGTCTTCTGTACAAATTCCTCCATTTTGTTCACGTTCCGCCACAATAGTACTTCAGCATATTGGCTAAGACTCAAAAGCCACTTGCCTAAATTGGTTCAGCAAATATCTGTATATTCTATCTGAAGATAAGTAACGTCTGCTCTGATTAAGTCTGGCTGGAATAGCTCAAAACAAACACTTATGTTTCTCATTTAAAACTAGAATAGTTTTTAAAACAAAATTGGTCAAAATAGTTTTAATCGTCGAGTTTTTATTTAACTTTGTTCTAGCTATAAAGACTTCTCGCAAAGTTTTTTTATGAAAGACGGAAGGGACCGAGTTGGTATGGACTACGGTATTCTAGATACTAATTGCAACGTATTCGACTCAAAAACTTTATCGATATTATTCGTGCGGAAATTTCAGTGCGATCGTATCAATATATTCAATTTGTATTCGAATTGTGTAATTTAATAATTACTGGCAAAGTTTTATCAATACCTACGAGAATTGATTGATATATAGTGTAATTTAATAACCACCGCGAACTGATACCTTAGTATCCTCGAACTGGGGGCCTACTATCATCTCTCCCATTCGATTCGCTCTACACCGTGTAGCGCTATCATGCTTGCCACAACTGAAATAAAAACACTATAAGAAGTGATAGCAGGCCCCTTGAACTTAGTACTTGTGCTGCGGGATGTTCGTAAGAGTTACCGCGACCCTGGCACTCAAATGGTTCCAGGAAGAACATAGTGGGTTTTAGTCAGTAAAAGTCTGACACTCCGCGCCCATAGCGAGCCATTTGATGATTGAAAAAAAAAGGAATGTAAGGCGGTTGGCACACTTCTCCTTATCTTGCAAACGTGGCGCAAGCCAGCGAAAGAATCGCTTTAAAAACCATTAATTAACTCTCCGAGAGCAGCACATCATAGTAATGAACTCTAGAATTTATTTACTGTTTCTGCATAACAATTGCCGTCTCATTTTTCCGCCTCACATCTTGTATGGAAATAAATACAAAAGAAAAACCATTACTAATTTCGTATTTATTTTGTAACCGAGTAAATGTATACACATCGCATACAAAATACTTTGTTGCTACGGCCGTGGTTATAATACCTTGAAACGTGGAAGAGTGACTAATAGAATTTTCTTTTTTTTAATACAACAAGGGTTGTTAAAAGAACGAACTATAATTAATAAAGTTCTGCAGGTCCTTGATATTTATAACTTTAAAACAAATATAAGAAAGGGTAATTAATTTCATAACTCAAAGTATGAAATTGAAATGTTACGAAAATAAAACGAATAAAATAGCAAACAAAGAAAATGATTGTAGTTTACCTTCATGTCGTTTAAACAAATGCTGACAAATAAAACTTGCTTGTAGTATGTTGCGGAATAGAAAATCCATTAAATAAAAGATTTTAACAAATTAAGAAACTCCTCTTTTTAGAAATCGTTAAAATAATCAAATATTGACCACTGGATATTTAAAGGCCGGTTTTCTTTAAACAAAGCAGCAATGGAACTTTTAAACTTGAAAATCAATGGTTGACTGTCAATCTCTTTCATACACGCTGAAACTTGATCGAAAATTATGTATTTTGATTGCGGTTTGATTCCAGATCACACTCAATGCATGTGCAACGTCGTAAATTCGCCATAAATCGCCAAATCTCATATTGGGTGCTAGGGCAATCAAAGTAATCTCAACGCAAAAACAAGATGAAAGCCTTTTACAACCAGAGGTAAAAATTATAAGCTTATAACAACCATACGGAGAAATAAATTCTTTACCATACCGCTTATCCATGTCTTAATCCATGCTAGATTATATATCACTAATAAACAGTTTATGAATGAAAAACACAAAGAACACAGCTTGGTAATTAAGTCGTCACAGCAGCTATTAGCCTTAAGTAATGCACCACAGTTATCTTCTGTGAGAACAATTGTCATGCTAATCTCTATCTAGTTTAAGACAAGTTTATAACTCAAAATGATTCTGAGTATAGGATGTTGTTAAATGTTATTATGGGTGTAGCATCTGAAGGTCTAAATAAAACGTGGCAAATAACTTCTATCAAATCGGTTTACGTGCAACAACTTCTGAGGAAGCACCAATATTCCCTTAACATTCGTGATCGAACTAAACCGCGATCATGCATTGGAAAAACCGGGGTTCCATCACCAATGAATCACTACACATATTTACAATTTAAGTACGCAGTGATTAACGAACATCGTAAGCCGAAGAATAAGGTAACTTTTTATCAATTCAATTGAATCGCAAAGTTAAACGTCATCATTGTATCATTATCCTTGTATGACAGTCCGGAAAGGACCAAACCTTACGGGCGAAAAAGGACAAAATTGTTGTCTCATTTTCATGACAGGCAAAATATAAAATGCATTTATTTAAAAGCAATTAAGTCAATGATTAACAAAATCAAAGAAATATAATTTATTTGAAACTGTTTTAGTTTATTCATATTTAATTACTACATCACACGAATAGTTCGAATCAAAGGACCAGCTTCATGACGTCATTGTGGTTGGTTTTTTGAAGTCTTTGCAAAGTTATGAGTTTCCGAAATCGGGTTTAAGGCTTTATGGTGGTTATTATTTAGATTTTAATTTGCATAATTTGATGGAGATCTGAATGTTTTTTTTTGATTAAAATATTTTAATTTATGGAATCGCAGCCGACGGTCCTTAGATGGAGCCGATTTTATTGGAATTATTCAACTGTAATACATACTTTAAGGACCAACTCAAGCAGGTATTTCTTTTAAACAGTACAACTCCGGTTTTCATATTTTCTTTACTGTATGAACCAACTACCACTCCTTCATAAATATCATTTACTCTTTTACTGGTATATTTAATATTACCGCTATGCGTTGGAAAAACCCATTTCATTTGCCACGAGACAAACTGATGCCATTACTCTCTTTTCCTTTATTTACATCCCTCTCTTCTTGTACAAATAAAATAGATTAAAAATACAGACATTTGAAAATGTAAATACTCAGGCAATCTTATCTCTGTTGTTCTAAATTTAGCTCTAAATATACATAGTTTTGTTACTAGGCCGCGAATTTAAACCTGTTTCATTATTTTTTAAATAAATGATTTATATCCGCTATGTTTATTAACATAATAAACTGTTTGATTATTCAATTTAAAAAAACTGACCTTGTTTTAGGACCTCGCGCAAATATTGATATAATACACAAGGTAAGAAATTGCCGAGGTTTATCGTTTTGCTATCGAAGTAAATGATCAGTCCATTATAATTTAATTGTTAATCTCAATTGGTTTCACCCGCGTTTTCATCTCCTCTTAGTCGTATGATTTTATTTTACTGCCAAGTCAATGGTTGCAGATCTAAATCCTGGCACGCAGCAGTGTCTTTTCGAAATTTAGGTGGAAAACATCGTGAGGTAACCAGCACAACTGAGAATCTTTCAAAGGAGTGTTAAGCTGCGTCAAAGGCCTTTGGTAGGCTTAAACTCTGACATCAGATTGTGCAACTATACGATAAGAAGAAGAAGATATAAGCGTTTCTAAATAAATGAATTAAAAAAGTATTTTTATGATGAACCAATCCTCTCTGAGATTTGCGCTTGCAACTAAAATCCCAAACTCTTCAACTTTTATCAGTAATGAAGTCTTGTAAGTTGATCACAACTGGGGAAAGACCCAGTCCAATTGGAGAAGCAAAGATGATCACCACGTTTGTAAACTGTTGGTCTTTAGATCCGCGCCTCTTTCTTCACTAGGTAGTGAATGGTAAACAAACGAAGATATACCTATTAAGTGAGATATATCATAGAAATTTACCCATGACTTCAATCCACCATTGTTAGCCGGCCAGGAAACAACTTACTTATATTTTTCTTCACATCAAATATATAATAAATACTCTTTGTACGAGTTTCTTGTTATTGTACTAGTAACTACTGTCGGAGCAACACGAGTGCTTTATATTTTTTTAACAATGAGTTTTTTTCTTAACAGTTTAAATCAAAACTAATATTGCGATTAGTCTTATGTCAATTTAGTTCATTAAAGTTTTGTGTAAAAAGCGGTGTGCGTGTGTGTGTGTCTATGACTTTTAGAAACAAAATCTGTTCAGTGTGTGGTATGTAAATTTATTTTAGAAATTGCCAAATTAAACATATCTTTTATATTTCACAAACTTCCTGCCTTATAAGATCAACGTAACACTAGGACAACTTAGATTTTTTTGCAATATCAAGTTAATGAAAATAAATGACATCCTTTATATTTTCGCAACTTCCCTTCTTGAGGACATATTTTATCAAATTGTGTAATTGTTTCTGATTGCTTAAAATATATACATGTGGATTCAGTTACGTAAATACATTTTTGGCATATTTCTAGTAGTGTGGTTAAGGAGTTGGCCAACACCACGTCACATTACCTCTTCTTCGATTCAACTTCGATTGCAGTAAACTACAAATAGATAAATATTCCTCAACATTTACACAACCCCGTCTAGTCTCAAGCATACAAAAGTAGCTTGTGTTATAAGTACTAGATGACTGATAATTAATATCCTTGTATATTTCTAAATACAAATCCTACAAATGAAATATAAAAATAAATATAAAAATAAAAATTTTGTCCGTCACACAATCATTTGTACAGGATGGGACAGTCAAGACCACTTACCATTAGACCAACAGGTCAGTCGAAATAAACAAATGCTAGACCTTTCTCATTATACCATTTTTTTTCGTTGGTATTTTTTAAGAACATACTGTATTTAAGTGTCAATACATTTTCACGAGCGCTCGTAACATGTCGAATAAGTAGTAATTGTTATGTGGAGTTGAAGTAGTGCACACGCGAATGATAACGTTCTCTGAAGATAGTACAAGTGTTTGTTTAGTGTTTAAAACTAATAAAGGTGAGATCAACGGATTCGCTTTTCATTTATTTTTAGTTGAACGTCTAAATTACACGGTTTTATAAAGTGATTGTATTGTTTTAAGAGAAACATAAGACGATGTAAGAGTATATACGTGGGTATTACAAAGTTCAATGAACTAAGCATTGATCTTCTTCGGACTCCTGTAACGGCTGTAACGTACTGAACAACGTTTCAATATGATATAACACGAGGATAATAATGTCTCCTGACCGATTTACGATTGACTAGTGTTACTATTACATCAGCCAGCTACGCGGGACATTATAATGCACATGCGTGTGCGCGAACACATGTGCACTCTATGCTCTTTTACACTCACCGTCCGATGGGGCAATCCGACACGGTTGAAGAGAGATCAGGCGCAGAACCCACATTTTTACGTGTCTACCGAAACACGGAAGCTGTGATATTTATTTCTAAACTGCACACAACATTCGAAAAGTCGGTGCACCCCGTGGGGATCGAACTCGAGACCTTTGAGTTGGCAGTCCCATGATCGACGTTAAGGCCGAGTGGCACGGACCGTCCGAGAGTCCACCCGTGACCACGTTCAGAAACGTCGGGATAAAAGAAATATCGAATATTATCGCGAATAAGACCGGTTTGTTGTCTAAAATATATGTACAAGTCGCAATGGCTTAAAAACATTGACCGCGATATAATAAGGAGCATCCGAGACGATCCAGGTGTTTGTCTGAAAAACGTGCGATAGTTTGATAGGTTTATCAATCATTCAAGTGTTTTAAGCTCGTTTGATGATATATAATCCTGTTGAGTGTCATAATACATTCCACTAGATTACGCAGTTCGATTTGACGGGCTTTGGTCAATACTTGGGGGCTTTAAAACATGTTTCACCTTAGCTCCGTCCCTTACTTACGTGTGAACCTTAGTAATCAGGATTTTAGTTTTGACTTAGACATAGGTATAACATATCTAGAAGCAATAATGATTATTCAACAGGCGTATCGAAAGACATGGCTATCCTTTCCAGAAAATAAAGCTATTGAATCAGTGTTCGCGTGTCCCGATAAAAAAGTAAATAAAAAATCCTTTTAGTAGTTGAATGAACTACATCATGTTATTTCACACAAAACCTTTTTGTACAAAAGCTAACTGAATATTTCGCGGGCTTTTAGTGAAGGGAAAGTCAGCAACAAAATAAGAACATACGTAAAGCTAAAAAATTCAAGTGAAAAGAACATTGGTGGTCTGTGGGCCTGCCACTACCACTCAAACAAAAGTTATTGCAGTTGTAGAAGTGTGACTGGTGACAGTGCTCTACATGGCATAGTGCGGCGTCTCTTTTCCACAACTGTAATGTTACTTTAAGAGATAGTAGTGAGCTTCCTAGTGTCAATTCCATTTTATATCCTAGTCGCAGTAACTTAGTGTAATTGATAGTTTAAGTATTTTATAATATAAAAGGTGTAAAAGGTATTTTGTTGCTGACTCTACCTAAGTGTAGTTAGAATTTTAATGTTGCTTAGGTTTTACTATTTTGTTAAAATTCCTATAAAATATTCCATTGTAATATCAAAAGGTTTTGCAAAAAAAGTGATTTTAAAATCTAGGTTTACATCGCCGATAGCAAAAATTAAGTACATTATATTCTAACTCACTTTCTTTGGTATACTAATGGAAATCCTTATGCCCTATCCTCCGTCATAGATATTCTAGCTCCATAATGGACTACATAATAAAATAAAGTAATCAAATATGACACATAGGTATTAGAAGTAACACCTCTTAAGATAAGTATAATACCTAATTATCACGAATGGTTGAAGCACGTGTACGTCCTACTTACATTATAAACGCGAAAGTTTGTTGTAAATATGGATGGATGTTTGTTACTCTTTCACGCACAAACGGCAGGATCAATTTTAATGAAATTTGGTATGAAGTTTGTTAACACCCTGGATTAACACATATGCTACTTTTTAACTGATTACGTTAGCGGGGGGTAATGTTTTTGCACCTATAACTAGGCAAAGTCGCAGATAGCAGCTAGTAGATTATATTACTTTTAAGTCTTCATAAAAAAAAATCTTAATCGTCTGTAAATACACGTGATTTAATTAGTATTAAATGAAAACTGTCACACCTCTAAATATACAACGTTGATAAAAGCGAGAGGCATTAAACCACATATTCTGTATATCATTATAAGGCTACACAACAAAAATCAAATCAATGTAAGCAATAGTTTAGTCACAGGATATTTTTTTAGTTTTTTTTTAGTTTGAACATGCTGTATCTTCCTGATTAGGTGACTAAGTTTTATAGGCATAGTTATCTAGTTGGCTCCGGTTGGGTCCGAAATTAGTCGGGCTATCCCGATAAATACGCGTGAGTAAACCGTTATAACGTTTTAAGTATGAATCATCCTCACGAAATTTATTATAAAAATATTGCTTACATTGATTTGATTTTTGTTGTGTAGCCTTATCATGATATACAGAATATGTGGTTTCATTTAATGCCTCTCGCTTTTATCAACGTTGTATATGACTAACTAAAAAAAACAATTAATTTTCTAAATAACTTATTATCAGTCACGTAAATAATTATGTCAGTTGATTTTTGGATTTTATTCATTGATAAAATAAAATGAATTAGCGATTTTGAATACTAAATTGTATTATTAACAAACGGATAATTCAACAAACACCCAATAAATAAACTAGCTGCAGTAGTATTGTTCACTGATTCTGATCGACAAATACCTGTAAATAATAGCATTAAATATTTAACAGAAAATATCTTTTTAAAGCTCACAAAGCTTAATTTACACAATGTGGTCACCTGTAATTAAAGAAACTTTTTTTTGTCTTTTTCTAGCATGTAAGGTGTAGTCTTTACAGGTGATCCATTTAAAATAAATAATTAAACAGTTGTTAGTAAAAGAGATACTTATAAAGAATGGGTCCCACTTTCTAATATAATTAATCAATTCAAAACTTATTTATTCGTCAAAGCTACATATAGGTACATAAAATCACTTAATAAGATTATACTTGATTCAACACCTAATTAAAGTGACTATGGTTAAAATCGAGAGAAATTCGAATGAAGACTACATTTCTTTTATGAATACGTATTTAATACTTAATATAACTTTATATGTGTAATAAATGATATAATACAACCATTGTCATTTTAAACAAAGGAAACTCCACGCTCGGTTCATCCAGTTTCCATACAATCTTGGATGAGACACTGACAATAGACAATCTTAAAACAAATAGTTATTATGTAAGATATTACACGCGATTGTTGCTTGAAAGTTTTATAAATTTATTTAAAAATGTTTAAAGTGTATCTGTATTATGTGTATTACATAAATGACCAGAGAGATTGTACGGTAGTCGAGAACAAAAATATAAAATAACTAGCTGTTTCGTTATTAATACAAAAAAGAAAGAAAAAAAAGATTTGTCAAAAAGAAAGAATTCGGAGATAAAAAATTCACAGGCCAACCTGAACACAAAATTTTATATAAATCGGTCAAGCCGTTTCGGACGAGTATAGTTACTAACACTGTGACACGACAATTTTATACACATTATTAAGATTAAATAAAAAAAAAATGTTAAAAGCTTGTCGTTTTACAGTTTTAAAAGTGAGAAACAAAATAAAATCACGATTGGCATCGATCTTTCTTATTCCACTTATTACAAAATGCACATTTGCAATACTTGGAATATATCTATTCAAGCCTATGATTCGATCATACATGTGAATACGTTTAGCATCTTAATTTATGCCGTATGGAATATGCGAATACTTCTTAGTAACGAAACTATGCTGTAATTCTAATATTACCTATAGACACAAACATACACCTATCTGGCTTTATCTTATTACAATTCAATGAATATTGAATAAGACAATTATATCATCAACTTACAATTATCTGGTATAGAGCGAACTCTTATTGGTTTAATAATAATTGTCTCTATGATTGTCACTTATCATTTTATTGCACAGTGAACTAATTTCAGCGCCCTCGAGATATTTAATTAAAGGTATTCATGCTAAGGTTAATGTTATTCGTTTAAATATTAAATCGAATTTTGTTATAAGTCTAGTGACTTGCCCCTGCTTTGCAAGGGTGCAATTAATACTAATGTATTATACCTGCTTATAAACCTTTTTTTTGTTACATTATTTCTATTAAAAAAACCGCATCAATATCCATTGCCTAGTTTTTAGATCTAAGTATACATAAGGGCAGATAGATAGCGAGAAGCGACTTTGTTTTATACTATATAGTGATATGTATGCAAGTTAATAAGACTCACTAACACTAACGTTAAAAATTGATATTTCAAATTTTAATCAATACGTAAATATTTGATTACTTGCGTAAAACACAAAAAGTGTGCGTCCAAAGTACTAGGAATCTATAAATAAGTAATACACACGATGTGGGGCTTTAAACGACCTCTTTTTTAGTTTCACAATATTAATCATCTATAATTATACTAAAGCAAATAACAGTTGGAAAAATAACCGATGAAAATTACAATTGGAAAAAAATAACAACTCAAAATCAAAAAAGATTTTATTTTAAGTAAACCTTTCCAAAGCACTTTTGGCGATACTTACGCCGTCCCAAAATGTCATATCTACAGAGAAACCCCAGTAAAAAAAAACATACAAGTTCAAAACACAAGTAAAAAGGCATATAAATCAATTAACCAATACAAATGAATCATGGGAAAATCCTACAGTGAGGCAATGCTCTATAATACCAATTCACATGAAGGTCGGCAGTCAAGCGCACTCACATATTGGGTCAATGTCACTCAGAGTAATTTGTAATCAAAGCAACAGTTATGTATCAGTAATCACAGCTTACTACGTGATCAATTTGTTAAATAAATTGAAGAAATACTGTTATACATTTCTATGAAGACTTTTGTTAAAAAGAAGGTTTTTGTTATGGCTCATTGATGGAAAGGTCATTGACTTAGCCAAAAATAGCTTATTTCTATTAGTTCGCCTTTTCTTTTTTTCTAATAACACTTCCATTAGTATTTCTATTATTAGATATTTTAGCAATATATTGTATACGGGATATGTACGACAAGTCTAATCAGAAACTTATTTTTGGTTTATTCCTCGTTATGATTTATTGCTAGAATTCCTACAAGAAATCAAATTATACCGATAGCTCAAATCTGTAGGTAAATCGAGACAGGATATTGTGACACAAATACACACCAAAAAAACACTAACAAAAAACTTTAATTATAATAAAATAACAAATGATTAAAACATGTATGGCAAGACTATAAAAATGGTATAGCAAGACTAACTTCTTCTTGAGGATAGAAAATTAAGACACTTTTGAAGAAAAATCTTTATTTTCTTGCACAAAAACATTTCAAATAGAACCATGATCTATTTTTGAGCATATTACTAGAATTTTCATCCTACATATCCATACTAATATTATAAATGCGAAAGTGTGTTTGTTTGTTTGTTCGTCTTTCACGTAAAAACGGCGCAAAGGATTGGCATAATTTTTTGTGTGGGGATAGTTGAAGGGCTGGAGAGTGACTTAGGCTACTTTTTTTTTAAATCAGCCCTTAAATGGTTAAAATTTACGGTTTAAATATTCCCAAGGGAAACGTGAATAAAAGTACACGTAACTGGTCTGACAGAAGATGTCACCATAGCGACCAAAATACATGTTTTGACATTAATATTAACGTCTTATTTGGCATACAATCAAGCAATTAAAATAGCCGGGTCAGGGAATAACGAGCTTCGTATATTCTTACTCCAAGTTCAAATTTCATTTCGACACACACTTTTTGAATTTATCTTTTAATATTTTTTGAGTAGGAATTCAAATTTCAGTCAAGCATAACATTTTCTTTTCTTCTATATTTTGGTAGTACTAAAGTATTGTAAGAAGCACTTGGTTTTTTTTAAACGTAAAATTGCTCCAAAATAATTGTAGGTATATGGTAACTACTTACTCTTTAAGCTACGACAGTCTCATACGATTTAGATGGAGGTGTGGATATTTACTGAAATGATAGTAAACCAACTACCAAAACAAAAAAAAAAAATAGTTTGGACGGTAAATGATACTATGATGATACCATTTTTTATGAACGAGCTGTTGACTGCAATTTTGTTGTGTGTGACGCGTGGTTTTGTAGATTTGATAGTACCTATACACTACCACAATTGTGCACCAATTGCCATGGTATATGGTAGTTGCATTGGTAAAAGTGTGTTGATAGACTGCTTTCATCGACAATCTCGCGTACGAGTATGTCCCGCACGCGTACTCTTGCAAATGTTTTGTTATGTGTGTGTAACATTAACCTTCTTCAGACTCAGTTGGCTTAGCTCAAACTACTAGAATCAGAAACTTGAAACATTTACGATCATTTAAGTAAGCACTAACCAGGCATTTTTGAAAATTCGTCCGTCAAGAGGTAGAAAGAAAACGAAATAGAAGATCGGTGCCCGAACTAATCTGCTGTACATACAAACTCTTTTTTTTATTTGAACTAAAAAAAAAATTACGCCGTCCACCAAATGAGGAGCGGCACCTGATGTTCTCCGCACCACAGCGCACAGCGCTCAACGAAATGTGTCGAATGATATCTGGCTGTTTAAAACCAACCCCACTCAATAAGTTCTCTCTCTGCTCTACCTGACGTTAGAAGACAAGTCGCATACGCGCTCGAAAAACATGTCAAAGCATCAGATACACTACACCCCTATACACCCGGGTAGACTTAACAGCCAAAAGAGCTTCTTCCGATGTACCCTAGCTACCATTAAAACTCCAACTCGAGCTCGGTGCAAGATCTAGATAGATCAGCATCTACCACCTACCACTTATGTCCTACCTCAGGGACATCTGCCGCCCGGAGGTACCTTGAAGTGGCCTGTTTGGAAATCATTCAAACATCTGCGAACCCAAGTAGGTAGCTGCAAACAAAATTTAGCAAATTTAGGCATACAAACCCTTCTGACTTATATCCAGAGAGAATACGGCATCTCCGTACAGACGATGTCACACCATCTAGAGTGGCCAAAGTGTCCGCACATCTGCAATTCGGAGGATCTAACATAATTCAACAATGATTCTGCAATTGGTGTTGCCAAATACGACGTACAATTGACACGAAAAGAAGAAGAAGGTTGTTCTAATTAAACTTAACAACTTAAAATCGGAGAACAAACGGTGCAACAAACGTGTTTCAGCAATAAATTTCGAAAAATCGATAATATTATTGCGATTTCATTAGTTAAACCAGAGGGTATTAGTTTGCCGTACGCGCGGTCAGTTGGTGCGCCGTCACTGAATTCTACGAAGAAGTGATGAAGTTCAAAGAAAACGCGGAAAGAGCACGGGAGGCCTCATCTCACCACCCGATCCGTGCCCGAGCAAGGGGTAGACGCAGGGCCCAATTTGCTCTCCTTCAACCACCGTAAATGGCCTACGGCAGTAGTCTTGGGGAAGTTTACTGTACTGGATAAAGGCAAAGACGGCTTCTTAATAAACGATGGGGAAAACTGACACCACGTCAATGAAGAAGCTCCCGTTAAAAAAAAAGGTCCCCTGGGGGTTTCCGGTAGTTTGCGAAAGCGTTCCCGTGGCCCCCGACGATAGGGAGCGGAGAAGCACTGCAGCAGTTTTAGCCAGTAAAAGTCCGTCACACACCTTTCTCTTTCGACCGTTTTTAAGTCCAGTCAATCCAAATTGTTAAATCAGTGCAAGATGGATAGTGGCCACATCAATAATATAATATGGCCTTTCATCATGTGAATGTTATACTAACCTTTAAAACTAGCAGTGTTAACAGTCAATAGTTTGTTAGACTACAGGTATATAAATAGAAAGTTAAGAAATAATTTTGGAACAGAACTGGATTAAGGAGCTGGCGTTAGACATTACTTAGCTTTACTTTTTGTACAGCTTACAACGTCATTATCACGCAGACAAAGTCGCGGGTAACAGCTAGTACACATATAAATCCAATACCAACAGACCAGAAATCTAAAATTACATGTGTATTAACCAAACCTTTTAACAGGGCAAAGAATCAAAGCCTATTGACAAACAACGAAGTATAAAAGTATTTTCTATCCACTAGACTCACTCGACTGTATAAAAGTATTTCTATATACTAAATATAACGTATTAAAGGTCAATAGCAATACATTTCGGGACGGTTATCCTGCAATGATCAATACCATCGGATGGGCCGGATCCTAGTAAACACGGCCTTTATAGAAATAGGCTTGGGTGGATAACAGGATACATCCAAAATAACGTTTTTAGAACAAATTGAAAAGGTTTTTAGGGTTGTGTAACTTGACAGGAAAAATAGAGACTACAATTTGTGGCAAGTTTGTTTATTAGGTTTGAATGAAATGTAAATATACAATTTAGTTTTTCACAGTTGTAACTACCGTGTACAATGAAGGCACATGTAATACCTTAATGTTGTAAAAGAGTAAAGAAGCTCTAAGTATTCACAATCTAAAGATATGGTCATTTAAGTCGAACTTCTCTACATTGCAAAAGGAATCAAAACCCGTAGAATACTTTTCATTGACATGTAATTTTTCAAACAGACTACTTTTTGCCATAAAGAAGGCGATGAATTTTCAATATTTTTATTGGTTCGGAACCACAGGGCGCGAGTCTGAGTCGCACTTGCTCACCTTTTTGTATTTACTCTCACGTGTAGTAGCTATTCTATTTTTAACGTCAA
The DNA here is from genome assembly GCA_941860345.1 of Chrysodeixis includens. Classification (NCBI taxonomy): domain Eukaryota; kingdom Metazoa; phylum Arthropoda; class Insecta; order Lepidoptera; family Noctuidae; genus Chrysodeixis; species Chrysodeixis includens. The sequence continues at coordinate 1,351,497 of OW796099.1, read as the reverse complement.
AGGGTCATTGATATTTCGTTTTTAACTGACATAAAACTGAGTTTTCTATTTAGAGTAGGTACGTATATCGAGTATACTGTTCCATAATTGTGTTTGAAAAAAAATTTAACAAACAAATAGCTTGATACTCATAATTTTATACAAAAGTGACAACTTACAAATACCAAAGAGGCTTAAGAGATGGTAATAGAATAAGATTTATAAGAAACAGCTGCAGGCTTTTTGACAGATGAAAATCTAAGCAAAAACTTAAACAAAAAAGATTTATTCCATACAAATTGAATTACTTGAACACGTATCACATTACTTTAGGAGTACGGTATCTAGTTTTAGCTGGAATTCTGAATTTTTCAAGACAAAGGTTGCTTGCGTAATATAGGCTGGAGTTAAGATAAATCTTATACTAAATTTAGCCGAAATTGTAGACTTGTTTCAATTCCTTTCGCAAATCTCTCATTTGTGTCAAGTGAGACGACAGTGTAGCCTAAAAGGATTCCGCTCTTATTACTTAAATGTGAATAGGAATGCTAGCAATCAAGGATTCTCTGATCTCTCAGACAATCGAGCGAAATATCAAGGATTCATATTCATTATGAGTATTGTAATCAAAATACAAACAGAATATTGTATGCACTGATTTTCCTTAGTGCGGGAAACAATAAACAATTAATATTCTGTATCGCATTTCCATTATGCTAAGTGCTTTCTACCATTCGACAGCGGAGATTGTGTTTTGTCTTATTAACTGAATTAACCCTCTTTTATTGACGTATAAAAGTCGATGGTGTTGTTTTCCACTCAAATATGAGTGTGAGCTCATATTTCCTATTTCTGTGCTCACACTCAATTAATAACGTATGTCTGGACTTTAAAAGTGACAGGGACCCATGAGTCTGTTTCGACATTTCTTCTCAGGGTAGTCAGTTAGGAAATGTCGAATCCAGCGAACTCTAAACATATAATTAAAACATGTAAAAGTGATGCAATTATCCTACTAACCGAATAGATGATTTCAATTTCAATTTCCCAAAACATACTGCAACTAAAAAGTATTGAAATCAGCCCTTATTTAACTTCAATACAGACAGTTACGAATCGACCTAGGTACTCACCGTTTTCAAGGAATACTTACCTATCTGCTAAATAAATATTTGCGAAACCCATCGATCTATATCCGCAAGTATTCATTCAAGAATAGGTATGTCTGTATGTTTAAAACAATCAAACCACACAAAACTATTACGAAACTGATATGTTATTATCTTTGCAAGTACTCAAACCGCAGTACCTTATGATTCAGCCATCAAATTAAGTAGCAAAAGTAAATAGGTACGCTATTGTTAGGTAATCACGAACCTTCGTGCATGAATCTAAATTGCTTGACATTAATGTGTTTGCTAGGTAGGTTGTTGGTATTACATAAGCTGACAATCTACACCTGCTTTTTCTGTTTAGGTTTTTAAATTGTGTAAGGGCTATATTGTTCTATATATTGGTTTTTTTTTTTGCTAAAGCGGGAGAATCCTCATTGAATCCCACCGTTCCGGGAAAGAAGCGGGTAGTGTTAGATTCTTACTGACTAAACCTGAACCGCCATGCAACGTCTCCCGCGATTGGTCGGTGCGTGGTAAATCGTTGCAATTCATCACGCACCGACTGCGGGTCCATATGGCCAATATGGACCCTAGATAAGTGACCTTAGCTAGTCAACACACTCAAATAAACACGTCCTTTTTGGCGATTTTTTAATAGTCTTCTTCGTCTTTGTCTATACCTACATTACCACTATTATTTGAGAGTGACCGAAACACCATGACAATTAAGGGTGAATTTTAACTGAGTAACATTTTTGAATACGTCGCTGCGTCGGTGCGCCGACAGAAAAAGCAATTACTATGCGATACTTATCGAAGAAAGCGCAATGTATTTATTTTAAATTAGAAAATTATTTTCTAATTAACAGTCCGATATTAAGATTGAAACGTTCGATTAAAATGTCGTTTGTGATCAGATGAATAGGTGGGTGTTTCAATTGACCTCGGGAAAATCCTAAGAAATGTATTGCTTTTTTCTTACAAATAAATGCAAAAAACAAAGGTAAACATTTATGATGATTGAATCGTTTAAAATAATTAAAATGTCTGGGTTTTTAATGACGCGCGATATTGGATTGGTTGATAAATAGGTAAATATTGAATCCTTACAATTCAAACGTTTTTACCGAGAAATAGAAGAAAAAATAAACTTTGAATAAATAAATAAGGTACGAATCAGTTTGTGGTTTTCCAACGATGAATATGAAGGATAATATTAATATCAATTAATTTCTGTGTGCTTAGTATAAGATCCCAAACTAGGAATGTAGTCGTGATAGAAGTATTTCGTTTCCACAATATTTTTCTTTAGAAGCTTATCATACAAGCGATATATGTATATTGGTATGCATGCATACTTTAATCAAGTTTATTAAATGTCAATGATAGATTTAAATAGCATTCGATTGCAATACTTGTCTCAACAGGAAGCATATAAATTACTTTCAACTTCCAGTTTTGGTCTTCATTAGTCTAAATAGTTTACATCGATATGATTTACATTTAATTGGTGTTTCAATTTAAGTTACTGTTGTGAAACGTCCCTTTAATGCGTCTTTTAAGAGAAAAATAAATAAAATACTTTCGTAATTCGTCCTCCGTAAATAACATTCCACACATGAAAACCAAAATTAATCACCTTTTTCCTTTTCACAGATAACCCGTGGCAATGGATGAATGATTTACGACAAAGCTTACAAAAGTACACTCAATTTTGAACCTTTGCCTTTCGGTATACGGTACAAATCGGAACAGCAAAATGGAGAAGAAACCTTCAGCGCCCACCATTCACACCATTTCTGACAACTATAGCTCAAAGTAAGTCACAATAGGCTATTTGGCTAAAAAATCTAATTAGTCCGTCAGGAAAATTTCAAAAAAATATTAGCTGTGTATTTTTTATTTTATAAAAAAATAATATTTATTTATATTAATTTTATTTATACGTATCCATAAAAAAATATTATTTTAATTAATGGATACTTATTTTTTATTTTATTAAATCAATAAAATACGAAGTTATAACGCAACAAAGGTCGTGAAACGTATGGAAGTGGGGGCTACCAACGTCACTTGCCAGTAAAAAGCGTACTTGTATGTGACGTCACACGAGAATTCAACTTACCGTATCACCTTATTTTTTTGTTAACGTGATAAAAGAAAAAATACGTATCCAATATTTTTTGGAAATCTGTCTGAAGGACGAATTAGATTTTTTTTAGTCAAATACCCATTTTGTAAGTAATTATCAGTCTAGATTTAGACTGGATAAAGTACTAGTAAGTACTATTTTGCAATTATTTGTAAGAAAAAAGCAATACATTTCTTAGGATTTTCCCGAGGTCAATTGAAACACCCACCTATTCATCTGATCACAAACGACATTTTAATCGAACGTTTCAATCGTAATATCGGACTGTTAATTAGAAAATAATATCTAATTTAAAATGAATACATTGCGCTTTCTTCGATAAGTGACGCATAGTAATTGCTTTTTCTTTCGGCGCACCGACGTATTTAGAAATAGTACTCAGTTAAAAATCACCTTTAATTATCATGCTGTTTTGTCAATCTCAAGTAGTAGCGGTAATGTACAGACAAAGAAGAGACGAATAATTCTTATCTAAAGTACTCGCTCGAGTATTGAATCTAGGTTAAGAACTCAGACTACTACAAATCCAATTAATCTAAATTAATAATTCCCTAGATTCTTGTCTAAAACTGTTAATAGAAAATAAATTAATTGTTCTGGTATTTTAGTAAGTCAAAAATAGATTTTAATTAAATATTGTTTTTAGATCATAATAGACTTTTAGCACAAAAAACAAGACATTTTATGTCGTTTTACAGAAATTTCTATAGTGTGAGTCTTTATAAGTGCGAACCCAGGCCTAACACTATATTATATTATACCATAATTAATACCATTATAACTTACCTGAGATGGATTCATAATGATATATTACTCACGATTATAGGTTTACTCACGCGTATTTATCAGGATAACCCGACTACTTACGGATCAACCGGAATCCTTAATCATGAGCTGACGAGACAAGGTTGTGAGTCAAATTATCCCGACAAATACGTGTAATTGAACTGTTAACATATAACTATAAATACTACCTAATCTTATGAGACAACGAAATACTAAACGTCATTCTGTTTCAAATTACCGTTTAGTCTTTAAAGTAGCGATAGGTAGAGATTTATGGACGTCGTAAGTTTCATTGTTTGTCAATTTTCGAGACTAAGACAATATTCCGTAAATCAGCTAAACCTATTGTACAGGAAGCCAATAATTCTTATGGCTTATTTCTTCTCGGACAATACCTCTTAAAGTGAAACTTGCAGTTGTAAAACCAAGACAGCAATATACGGCGTAGAGCGGTGTCTCGTTCACAACTTCAACAGTTATACTTAATAAGATTGTGTATGAAAGCCACTGAATTAAAATTGAATAAGTCAGTCCCAATAATATACTAAACACGGACGTTTCTAAGTATGGATGGATGTAATACATGTTAGTTTTTCACGCTTAAACGGTGGGATCAATTTTGATGTCTTTTGGGATGCAGTTAGCAGACATCCTAAATTAACACATATGTATGCTACTTTATAACCAACAGCATCAGATCGTAATGTCAGTTATAGCTGCAAAAACATTCGGGTGTTTTTGCAGCTATAACGGACTTTCGCGCGGATGAAGTCGCGGGCTACAGCACAGCTACTACAATACATTGTAACAACGTGACTTATGAACCATCCATTACAATGCAACAGAGATGTATTTCAAACACGTGTCTTCTACGGATAGAATTTTATACAATAATTAGTCCATAGCTCTACCTACCTACTAAGTAAACAAGTTGTGATTACTAATGTATGTATAAATCAAAGGAATTATATCATTCTTCGTATACGTGATATGGTAGCCAGTATTATGATACAATGCAACGTGTTTTGAAATTATTTTAAAATACCGCTTTGTTGCAAGGGAATGAATAGCTGTCGTTAAGGAATCCATTACCAATAACTATATTACTATTAACTGAAAGAAAATTGCAATATGTTTTTGAGTCGCGGTAACTCTCGCGAACTAAAAAACTAAAAGATAGATAGTTATTGGGGTACGTTGTTTTCGAATTGTATTATTTGTTGTCACCTAGAGTGCAGGAGATGATAGTTACTACGTAATTCTTAAGTTTGTCAATTCTGTTATGTGATGTGCGATAAACAATATTATATTATCTATCTACTCATCACCAATGCGTTTCTAATACTTTTGACTGAATAAAATTTACATCCTTTTTAATTTATTATCTTTTTTCTTGTATAAAAAACTAAAATAAATAAACTTCATATTTCCTTTTTTGCTTTGATTTCGTTATAAAAAACAAAATCAAGCAATAGAATTCCGATACCGGGAATCGAACCCGAGCCTCCTGGGTGAGAGCCAGGTATCCTAGCCACTAGACCATATCGGATCATGCTAGTGTAGTGAAAATTTCATATTACTATCTGACTCGTGTTACTGAATAAGAGACACTAAATTTTAATGTTGTTATCCATTTTAAACAAAACATGTTCTACCTCTTACAAAACATTTACAATTGCCATATTCTAGATAAAAAAAAACCATTGTTGATCTTTGTAATAATATAATATAACAATAATGATAAAATATTATTTAAAAATGTAATTTATAAGTTAATATTTAAATAAAGGTCATAAAATATTACACATTTATTGTTTTAACTAACAAAAAGCTTTATACTGCCGATTCAGGTTTCCGATACCGGGACTCGAACCCGAGCCTTCTGGGTGAAAGCCAGATGCCCAAACGATTGGCCACATTGTTATTGTTTGAGGTTAATAATAGTATTATAGTAGAAACCATTTTATTAAGTTTGTACCGTCCACCGTTGGGTAACTACTCGGCTCAGTAAAAATGTAAAGTACCGCGTACTATAAATACGAGTTTGAACTACATTTGTACCTACTTTAATTGCATAAAATAAAGCACCATGATGTGTTTTATTTAAGTATTAATAGTTGACAAAAACACATAAAAAAAATTAAACACTGTCTTTTGTCCGCTCTGATAAGCCACGCATGGATAAGTTGTTTTACTTAATATCATTAAAAATGCTTCTACGTTATTAATCACTGAGTAGTAATTCTCTTTTGGATATCTTTTACATAAAATTCCCGTATCACAATGTTAGTTACCGTACTCCTCCAAAACGGCTGGACTGTGCATATGCATTTAATAAGTCTGAGAATCGGCTAATATCTATTTTTCATCCTTATTTTTTTTGCGAACCGAGTCGCAAGCAACAGCTAGTCATAACATATTGATAGTATTACGAAGTAGAATTACTTTTCTCTTCGTTGTCTAGAAACAAATCAATGCTTTTTTTTATAAATTTTATGTCTAAAATCAAATTTTATATACCTAAAACTAATAGCCATAGTAAACTGTTTTAAATGTAACCTGTTTAAACAGTAGTCACAGGTCTCGGAATAAAAACAAAATATTCATTTTATCTACACACTAGCTGTCCGCTCGCGGCTTTGCCCGCGTGTATATTTGGTTGCTTTGGTTGATTTTTTTCAGTTTGTGTCCGAAAAATCCAAATATCCTACGGAACCCTATTTTTTTCCATAATAAAATATAGTCTATGTTACTCGTGGATAATATGGCTTTCGAATGGTGAAAGAATTTTTAAAATCGGTAGTAGTTTTTAGCCTATTCAGTACAAACAAACAAAGTTTTCCTCTTTATAATATTAAGTGTAGATGTAAGAAGTAATCACATTCATAAGTCTCAAGGCAAGCCATGTAAAAAAGTAACGTTTAATAAAACAGTGTGTTAGCAGGTGCAAATGTGACATATTCTGTGAGACATTTTGACATGTGTCACAAAGTATAGACACATACACATTTGACGTGTCTGTGAAGAAAGACTCACACTAGACGAAAGAAAACACGAGCGTCAGTTGTTCTTAATGGGTAGAGGAAAACAATTCGTATTTAGAAGTAGTAAAGTTCATTATGATATGTAGTTTGTATTTGTTAAACTTGACTGGTCAATTTGCATAAAAATACAGAGTGACAGAAATTGAACTGTCTACACAAGTATTAAAGTCTAGTTTAGAACACTGTTTTCTTTAAATTAGAATCGTATATTCCGCATTTCATTTTCCGAAATGTGCAATTTACGTTTTGGGAAATTAGACTGAAACTCAACTCCTTAAGTTTCAAATTACTTTAAACATCATAAAACCGCTACCACTCTTACATCGGTGTGTAAGCTTCGTAAAAGTGACAATGTTCCACAATTTTCGGATCAAATATAATATGAAAAGGGGTTCTGTCGTCGACAACATCTTAGACAGAGGATTGATTTTATGAATGCTTGCTATCTTCTTATTTTATTTTCTTCGCGTAAAAAGGTTTCTTGTATTATTTCTTTACACGTGTTACTTCTAAGAATAGGTGAGATGTAAGGAATTTTGTAGAGATTTGCAGCAGTTAGCATTAAACAGTAGATATTGACAGTAAAAAGCCTCCTCCAACCAATAAATAAATAAACCAGCCCATAAACGTCCCACAGTTAGGCACAAGCGACTCCCCATATAGAGGTTTGAGTATTGACCACCACGCTAGCTTACGCGGGTAGGCGATTAAAGATTTCAATGTTTGGAATCCAGGTTTCCTCACGATGTTTTCCTTCACCGTTTGTCAATACCGTCTTAAAATAATTATGTAAGAACATATAACTCTGAAAAAGTAATTCGTAGGTACTTGCCTGCGCTGGGATCGAACCTGCACCATGTGCATACAAATCCATACATAGAAACGCAAGGCCACCACGACACACCTCCTACCAAGCAATCCTAATTTAGGAAAGTTTTGGTTACATACCTATAATTTAATCTTATTTAATCACTTATAAACAAACCACATTCATACAGCCTGATAAAAGATAAGAAAAAAACGTGAAAGTAATAAATAAAACGGATCTACTGTTACCTACAGGCTTCAGTCACACTTATTTAATATTTCATGTACCTCAAAGTAAATTGACATAATCCTACAATTTTATCAGTCATGTGTTTATTATAATCTAAATTAAATAAAACAAGCGTTACTTCTCAAATTTAAAAAGTAAACAAAACAAAGCTACGTTAGCGTTAATACATATTATTGTACGACTGTTGTAATAAAAGCAACGTGAGGCCCAAAAAACCGGGTAAGTGCGAGTCGGACTCGTGCACAAAGGGTTCCGAAGTATCGTCTATTATTTTCATTTTGTGAGTTTTTATGTTTGTTGTATGAAACTGGGGAAGCCCCCTAATATTTTTTTTTCCTTTTTTGGTATTTGTTGTTATAGCGGCAACGGAAATACATCATTTGTGAAAATTTTAGCTTTCTAGCTATAACAGTTTATGAGATATAGCCTGGAGACAGACATACAGACAGAGAGATAACGGAGGCTTAGTAATAGGGTTCCGTGTAACCCTTTGGGTACGGAATCCTGAAAATGTGAGAAAAGTTTAATCAAGGCAAACGACGCGGTGACCTGCATGAAGGATTTATTATCGCCGGCAGTAAACCTCAAATGTTCTGCCAAAATATTTATAAAGACAACTAACTACGTCACGATACCTTTATCTTTATGACAGTAATCTCTTTGGTGAGACAGGAATGTTACAGAAGGTTTTTTTACCCATTGTTACAACGCCATCTAGTGGCATTTAGTCTCAAACTAAAATAACACCCCAACATAACGACCCGCAGCCCCAGTAAGATAACCATATTATTATCAGGACTGCGGGATGTTCGTAAGAGTTACCACGATCCTGGCACTCAAAGGACTCATGGAGGAACATACGCAGGACACTCCCTCCCGGATGATTTGATGATTTCCCACGAAAAAAAAGCTAAGATAACCAAATTACTAGACAACTCATAGTTAGGTATATTTTTCTAAATACATAAATATTTTAGATAAATATACCTGGGTTGATTATGTATGTGATTTGCGGGTTATACTGATGTCTAAACCTATTCAGACATCGCTAAGGGCAATACAAGGCCCGTCTCTTGTTCGTGATATGTAATTACTGTAAATGTGGTATTAACGCTGAAATGGCTGTTTTCTTGGTACTGTGTTCCTAGTAACTGAATCTGTTTTCATACGTTTGTACATACACAACTGTAGAGTTACCAAAATAGGTTAAACAATCCACTGAACGATCAGAAATAGAATTTAAATAAAGAACTAACTAAAAAAACATATTTTTTCCTACAATATCATAATATTACCGTCCTCTGACGCAGTTGGTTAAAGGGTAGTCTATATATTCATCCGGAGTATCAGTTAACTCCATACCGAATTTGATCAAAATAGATCCAGCTTTTAAGCGTGAAAGAGTTACAAACATCCATCCATACTAACAAACTTTCGTGAATATAATATTAGTAGGATAGAGAAATGGTACTGCTGAACAATTTTCTTCATACTCAGCAAGTAAGAGTATAATTACACAATCAGTAGAAGTAATTAAAAATGATGGTTTGCGCCAAACGCTGTGTTAACTGCACGTGAGTAAAACACGTGTCGATAACGATAATGTTGATGTTGTTTTAAGGAACAACACCTACGAAAGAGGTTGATTAGGGAGATTATACTGCGTTTAATTTTAGCTTACAACTGTTGTGCTGAAACATTCCTGTTCTTGAAGTAATCGCAGATCAATGATTATTTAATAACGTGAAATAGGTTGTCAATGATGTAATTATTTAGTCATTCATTCATAGAATCCAATACTCTTCTTTCTTGTTTTTTTTTCTTTATGAAAAACGACACTCGCCCTAAGGAAATTAATTATTATATCGCGAGGGATTTACGGACATTCGTGGATCGCACAATTTGAGAGCATTGGTGTGCAAATCTCCAGCAATCAACTCAACTGTCTGACTGGAGTAATAGTTTTTCATGTTAGTTCCAATTTCGACCACGTGCCAAATGATCCTTGTAGCACTTTATAATGTGCAAAGTCATGAACGACATGCAACATTTTATGTCAATATATCGTATATAATGAAAAGGTTAATATTCCTGGTGAACCTTATTATTTAAATGTGAATTAAAGCAAGCTTCTCACAAGCCAAGAGAGCTCTTATATGCCAAAATCCACTTCATGTAGGTAATCTCTCCTGTGACAAAGTTGTAATTTGGTCGCTTTCGAACTACATCAAACAGACCTCAGACGATTGCAGTCTGTTAAAGTGAGATTCCATTTTGAGTAGTATATTGGTACAGGAGGTCTGTACCGTCACGTGCAAAAATTACACGATTAAACAATCGTGAAATTTTCTTACACATCAATAAAGTTATGTTTGGCTTACAATATCAGGAATATTCCATAACAGTTTTAGAAATTTCGCACAAGAAGTCTACTGCGACTGTTTGGTTGTGTGTACATGTTTTTTCTCGTGACTGTCCGTTGATAAGGCTATTAAAGGTGCGAAAGAGAGACGCAGCTCTACATTACGTAGAGCGCCTCCTCGTTTTCACAAACTGCTAAACATAGAAAGTTTTTTTACGTATTATATTATTATTATTACTAGCCTGAATAGTCCCACAGCTGGGCAAAGACCTACCCACTTTTCTCTTAAGAACCGGGAGTGACCAGTTCGGTAACAACGATTCGAGGTATAGGTAAATATGTAGTAAGTAGATAAATTTGTAGTATTGATTGTATACTCATTTTCATACTAAATTTTAAAAGTAATTACATACAGCTTTAACAAAGAAATATTACGGGTATTTAAGAATTTTACACCCATTGCGTACATAATACATGTGTAAAGTTCTACACACACAAACCATATACTCAAATGTTTATATTTAAAAAATATGATCTATTGTTCAGCTTAACAATAGAGAGATCATCCTGACGATATAATACTGATGACGTCACATTTAAATGCGAAGATAAATACAGTACTTGCTATATTAGTGTGTAATGGTTTGTTAAAAACATCTGAGCATCATGTAAGTCCAGGGTGCAAGTGACTAGTCCGTCATCCGTCCGATACCGAAGTGAGCGTGTAGTGGCAGTTCCTACACGCTTACCGGGAGGAGAGACCCGCCGATCTTGCACGGTGGGTCAAGGCCTGCCGAAGGCGCGGTAAATGCAAAAGCGAACCCCGTACCCCCGGCCAATAGGTGGATGCAGGACGCTCCAGTGGTTTTAGCCGGTAAGAGTCTGGCACACCCGCACACCCCCTGACGATGACGAGAGACAGTACATGAGGGTTTCCACTGAAATACAAAAAAAAATGGTATTCGGAGACAGTAACTGTCTCACTGACGGGCGATGGCCTGGCCATTCTCGTATAGAGAAATGTAAAGAAAAATACGGTCGAATTGAGAAACCTTCGTTTTTAAAATCGGTGAAAAATAATCTTAACTTCTGAAAACCCTCTTTTTTATCTGATACGTGCATTAATAGTTATACAATATAAAAACGCGTATAACAATATATTTGTTATGGCTATAAAGGTTACCGGTTCTAGGTTAATAGCCACCACTGAACCGCATTGATCTTCGTTGACTTGTGTAATTTGCACGCGAGCAGACAGCGTGAACAATTATTGTATTTCATTGATGGCCAGGATATATGGGATAAATGCTGAATATACTGGTAACTGGTGAATAAAAGCTGATTTTTTGTAGAATTGGCAAGTACCTTTAAAGGTCAATGAACTCAAAGTTCACTCAACTTAATGTTGGCAAACGTTTGCAGTCAAACTCAGTTTCAAAACTCTACATTAGTCTAGTTTTGTGTAACGCATTTATTTTTCAGGATTATTTATTAAACTCCATATGATTTAGATAAAAATGTACCTAACTATCGTGAGTGTTACAGGCAGAGATCGTGAATACTATAAATTACAAGGCATGTTAGACGGATTATTGCAAGCCATTAAAAATACCTTTATTTACATGCATACAATTCTACAGGCCTCAGAACTCAATATACGCACACTACATGTCAAGAACGCACTTATTAAAACAACATTAGTACACGGTATTAAATTACTTATTTCTGCTAACGTATAATTTGTACCCACTACAAAAATAAACAAAGACGTGGAAAAAAACGGGCCAAGTGCGACGGACCCGCGCACGAAGCGTTCCGTACTATCTACATTAGAAAATCACGTTTACCAAAACCACGCTTACCTCTTTATTTAGATCGAGTAAAAATTGCTTAAAAATGACGTAAATTTTTGTTTTTTTCGTTATTGTAGCGGCAGCGGAAATACCTACATCATTAAAATTTGTGAAAATTTCAGCTTTCTAGCTATCATGGTTTATGAGATACAGCCTGGAGACAGACAGAGAGACAGCGGAATCTTAGTTTAGGGTTACGTTTTACCCTTTGGGTACGGAACTACAATAATATAACTTTAAGTTGGTAGGCCCCTGTTTCGTATTACACAAGTTATATCATTTTATATTATTCGTGTCTTATTCCCATGGTATTATAAGTTATGTAAACTCATTATTTTTAAATTAATTATAAAAAAGTGTAATTAATTATCTAATAACCATGCCTAAGTGTACAGTCACACGGATTGGATTATCATACACGTAAGAATATACTGTTAAATGTTTTGGCAAATTTCTTTGAAATGTTAAACTTAATTTAATTGGCAATAAGTGTTACTTGTATAGGCTTGTTCTATGTCTGGGTGTCTTTGTACATGTGAATTGAATGTCTGTGAAACCCCCCGCGATTCAAGGATTAAACTCCTTAGTGCGGGAGTCGTGTTTAAAAAAAAAAAAAGAAAATAAAAACCAGCTATCCATTACTATTAACACCTATTTTAAGCAAAAAAAGCCAGCAAAATGTATCACAAGGTTACAGCAAGGTGTTTCTAACACCAATTAGTAACAAATCCAGATTTTCAATTTCTAACGTCAACATTAGTAAAGAAAGTCATTATCAGGAGATTAAAACCCTGGTCAATCCTGTTCATGTAATTTCACCAGCTATTAGAGGCAAAGGCTTTGATAAGAACGAGACAGGCTGATACTACAGTGTCATAATATATACAGTATGAAACATCGTAGAAAAAGTTCGTGGTAACCGGCAGTCATGGTATGGACATGTCATGCGGAGAAAAGAGGATCACGTGGTAAGGAATGTGCTGGATATGAATGTGGATGGATATAGGGGAAGAGGACGACCAAAGAAATGATGGATGGATTGGATGGACAGATAATATGGCTGCAAAGAGTGTTACTTGTAAGAGATGTCAGATAGAAACGTTTGGAAGAAGATGACTTGCTGCGCCGACCCCAAATAATAATTGGGATAAGGGCAGGGGAATGATGAAGTATCCAACACATATTTTTGCATATTGTCTATACTTGAAGGAGTACACATATCCCTGTACTTAATTGTAAGTTTTTTATGTGTACAGCCTTTGTTGGAGGCCCATGAACAAATAAAGTAATAAAACTCCATATAAACGGACGCAACGCGAGTTAGGTATGCCTACGCTATCGGATCGTGACATGAAATAGTCGCGAGCGTGTCACAGTGACGAACGGACGGTGTGTTATTGATGTAATTAATGCTGTAGGTGGGCAGACGTATTACTGCTGCGTACCACGCGGCTGTAGGCATTTGTTTTGTAGAAACGGCCAAGTTAAACTACTGTTGATATTTATACTGTGCTATTACTAAATAGGAGCACTGGAATAAAGCCCAATCCACTCATTTTCTATAGCAGACCTGATAGTACCAGTTTCTTAATCTTTAAGCCGTATTAGTCTGTCATCTGTCAAACAAGAAAGTATACCAATTATTAGATTTACGTAAACAACGTATTGAAATAAAATTATTTTGAAAACATAGTGTCGTGTGACGGGCCTGTTGGTCTAGTGGTTAGTGACCCTGATTGCTATACCAGAGGACGTGGGTTCCATTCCCACCCAGGACAAATGTTTGTGTGATGAGCACGATCATGTGTCTGGATGTAATTTATCTATAATAGGTATGGTTTATGCATGAAATATATAAGTATGGTTTTCAGTTGTCTAGTACTCATAACACAAGTTACTCGCGTATACTCAATTTAAGAATAGATGGCGTTGTGGCAATATAGAGGAATATTATAGGAAGCAAGTGGTTAAAAATAATACGATAAATTGTAAGTTCTATAATAATATTTAGGAAGTGGCCTGAACGCATTAAAGCAAAACCCCATATAAAAAATCTAAATATTCACGTCATTTATTTTAAGGTCAATGCTAATTTAAAAACATTACAAGTCATGAGTCATGAGCAATTGTACCATATTATTGACTCTATAAATACAGAAACAGCCTTATTATAGATGATACTATTTTTTCTGCAGCGAAAGAAGGACCATTGTTCACTCTTGCTGACATTCCCAAGAAATTCAAATTCTGTTTCTAATGTATGAATTTGTTTCGAATTATTAAATTTAAATCCAGATAAATCTCCTTGTTCGAATATGTTAAAGATAGAAGATAAAAGAAAATAATTCCTTCTGTGCTAAATTCTTCACGAACTGGAAACAGTGAAAAGTTGTAAATGAGCTTGTAGTATACATCTATACATATAATCAAAATGAAAAAAAAAGGTTTTCAAATATTCATATTTCTGAAAACTTGTAAACCGGTCAAAAAACACACGATTTTCATTTTTATTTTTATCTCACATTAAAACAACGCATACCTTGTACAAATTCATTAGCATGCAAACATTATGTAAATAGAAAGCATTGCAACTATTGCAACACGATACAATCAAGAAGCTTCGAATGATGCAATAAAAAATAAGTATTTCGTCAATACGCCCGTTTGACGCCTGAACATTGGGGTTAACACAATATGATTCCTCTCAATAAGTTAACTACAACGGTCTATATTCGTGGGGACATCGATTGTGGCCAGAGATCGATTGATATGTCACAGTGGTGTGGACGTGCATTGAAAATCTATGGAGAATTTTGTGATCAAATCACCAATTTTTGTGGACTCGGGTAAGAGATTGATCAAAAAAGAAAAATGATAAAACAGCTTGCAATGGCGGGAAGTCATTGCAAGCTGGAAAAGTTTCACGAGAAAATTTATGTTGAGGTAGCTCGCGAATGCGTTTTGTTTAGCAAGAGAAAAGTAAAAAGCCACGAAACTTCTTTCTACTCAACCTTTCAGTCATGCATTTAAGTTAAATGGCCAAAAAAAGACAAATACAAAACTCAAAAAAAAATATTATCAACTAAAATATTGTGAAACAAAGTATGAACTCTGTTTTACAATATTTTGAACGAAAAATTAACTGTGTTTGGTTAATGGTGACCAAACACAGTTCATTGAGTAAAACTTTGGTAATACAAATGTTCGTTAATTTGGTCCTGAAACAAAATCATATTACGTTCGATATAACTACTTTTCATAATTAATACTATCTATGGTTAAAGTTGACGACGAACTAAATTATTAACATAAAACAGAGGCAAAACTGTAATTTAATTTACCCAGGATTATCCTGGCGACAATATCTCAACAAAATTAATAATTGTTAAGAAACTTAATTAAATACGAAGAGAAATAATCTTGGTATAATTTGAAAATAATTGTCTTTATAATTTATAATTAACTTGTCTTAACCATCCTGGGTTCATAATGTTTAAGGTTACAACTATGTTTTGTTTATTTATTTTGCCAAATTAAATTTCCCTTGTCCTTCTAAGTTTTAAGTTTATAATTATAAAGCTAGACTGTTAATTGGTACTTGTACAGGCTTAAATAACAGCTTCTGTTTCCAAACTACTTCGTTTAAAATTAATAACGTTAAGAGTTTAAGTCTGTCTTGAAAATAATTGTAAATATTTACTGTAATTAATCAAATTTACTTTTCAATCTGCGGTAAACAATAATATAAGTACTGGCGTGTAATATACCACTGCTAGACAAAGGTTTATTCTAGTATCTTTCTTTTAACACGGAAAGCTTTAAAAACAACAGATTTTTCAGAATTCGACATTGTACAGTTTATACTGCTTGCTACTCAGGTAAATAGTAATAAAAAGGTTTAAAGAGATAACAAAACAAACTGGAAATAATCTTAAATTACTGCTTTATAATACCGCATAAAATTAAGATTTAAATCTCGTTTTATCCAGATGAAATGTGTATGACCCAGATTTTTACACAAAAACAATTATGTGCTCATAAAAAAGCTGAAAAATATAATTTACAAAGTTATATTACTTTTCGTTGGAAGGTAAACTATTATCCTTGTACTAGTTTTTTTATATTTAATTATTTGTTTACAGAATCGAGCTAGCCTACAATGGATCGAGAGAAGACTTGGATCCTTACATACCATCTGCGCATAGGCCGATCGGATCGAATACATCGTAAGTGCTTTATTTTATTTATTTAATCAAGCAAAATTTCTTACGTAGGTATAGAAATGTGTATGAACTTAGTTCGTTTTATATGGAGTCATTATTTCCTAATGTCCATAAAGTAACCAAAACCTGCACTCAGGCTAACTGCAGATAACATACAAAAAAAACATTAAAACATTTGGTCTTTTAACTATCCAATTATGCTTTTACTGTCGTAACGATTCGTCGCGGTCGGTCAATCAGACAATCTTTGGCCATCAATCGATTTCACGATCAAATACATACTGTAACACGACCAAATACAAAAATATGGTATTTTATATGTAGGCACGAGGTTTGTTTACAAAAACGTAACCCTCAATCTTCAGCATTAATGTTTACGTATTCTGACCTACATTTATTATATGCACAATAAGCTAAATAAAACCTCATTCAACATTATATAATTTTTAAGTCCCGATCACTTTTTCATCGTAATCGTGTCAAACAGATTATGTTGATTGTTAAATCATTCGTAAAACGCTTTAACCTTCATTTTTCCAGTTGAACTAACAGCTTTATATTACTTCAATTAGGAAATCGAATCGACGGGATTACGGAAAGAAAACTCGTGCAATAAATAAGTTTAGGAAATCTCTCCGTTCCGCGTTGGTATGGAGCAAACAACTTTGTAGAAAATGTTTTCAAATAAGTGAATTATCTGAATTTACGAAGTTCAGACAATTAATTTATTATATGTACCTGAAAACATATAACATACATAAAGGTACACCTGAAAATATTCTAAATTGCCAAATAATACAGGTGTACCAATATTAAAAATTATAAATCAGGTTGTCCTCCAAGAAGAGATTAATATTTAGTCCACAAGCGATTAAAATGTAAAGCCTACTTTGTATTGTTCACGTGGGCGGCAAAGTTATGTCTACTAAAGTGGGGTAGAGTAATAGTAGTATCATTTATTACAACTAATATCAGGCCTCACTGGAAGCTAGGTTAGGAATGAGCGGATTGAATAACCTGCAAGAGATATAAGTTTAGTTCATTTAACTGATGAAAAATATTTATTTATATTAAGAGTCTCCAACAAAAAAAAGACATAGACACATTATTAGACAATAGAGGATATGTTTTATTGATGTAACATACTCATAATACTCAGCCTTACGAGTAAAACAAGCATTTGTGAAATACTTATAAAAATGCTCTTTCAATGTAGGTATCCACAATTTAGACGACATACGGGGCTAATTCGCGATATAATTCGATATTTCTTTTCTCCCGA
This sequence comes from Chrysodeixis includens, assembly GCA_941860345.1. Lineage (NCBI taxonomy): Eukaryota > Metazoa > Arthropoda > Insecta > Lepidoptera > Noctuidae > Chrysodeixis > Chrysodeixis includens. Next base: position 1,333,644 of record OW796099.1, on the reverse strand, counting down.
CATTTCGGTCGAGTAGATATCTAGCCTACATCGCACGCTATGTGCTGACTTAACTATTAGAAATCCGGACTGTCAATTATCTTCGTACAATGAGACACCATCGTGGTCTAGATACACTCATTATTAAACTGAAAATGGACCACAATGACAACCAGCCAACTGCAATTCGCTCATTCTTGTGGTGACCTACACCATTGGCAAACTGGACTGTCAATTATCTTCGAACAATGTGACATCACCGCTGCATCAAGGTCTAGATCCACTCATTATTAAATAGAAAATGGACCACAATGACTACTGATAATGCCAGATATCTTAATCTCAATCCAAGATAACATAATCTCACCGCATAGAACGTCAATTGTTTCCTTATTTGGACATATGATTACATAACCAGCAGAAACTGATCCAAAGTGGCAGAGATAAGCCCTTAAAGCTAGCTGTCCGACTAATCTCATCATAAACTGGCTTCAGATAACGCAAACCTCAAACTATTGTGTGACTGATACCAAATGTTAATGACTTATGACATTTGGCGATTCTATGATAACGCCGTGGGAAATTCGGGTTATATAAGCCCCGATTAATAAAACAATAGGTTCAGACATGCTAAATTTAACCCAAACGACATTTGAGAAAGCACTTAAATTCACAGATGTGGATAGGTATTTTGGGAGGTCTATCGTTATATTTGGTTTAATTATTTTAGGAACGTACGTAATGTCTTAGGGATTTACGATTCAACCTAGACAATGTTCTCATACTCCTTAAGTGTTACGACTTACCTTGCCTATTATTCTTGAAATATTTTATTACGGTTCCTTATTTAGGTTATAGTTTCTGCCGTTTTGAGCACTTTGCTGATGACATGGTCACGATGGGACCCAAAGTGATCGAATCGCTTTAACGAAGAACGATTCAAACGACATTATAATCATCATTCCCCTGCCCTTATCCCAATTAGTTTTGGGGTCGGTGCAGCATATCCTATTTTTTCACGCGTTCCTATCTGATGTCATCTCGCAAACGTCAAACGACATTATAATACCGAACACTTATGTTAATCTTAGAAACAATTGTTGTTTGTAATTTTGTTGCTTATGTTTGCTTTCCTTATTTCCAGGAGTTTCGGTGCCCTAGCTCACTTGCTGAAGGCGTCCCTCGGCTCCGGGGTGCTGGCTATGCCGCTCGCCTTCAAGAACGCAGGTCTCGTCATCGGCAGCATCGGGACACTCATCATCGGCTTCGTATGCTGTCATGTTATACATGTGCTGGTAAGATCATTCATACTGTACAATGTAAGATAGAAACTATACTAAACAAAAAATATCTACATTTTAAATTAAACTCATCATTCTTGCCGGTTCTTCTCCATAAGAATGACATTTTGGAACCGCGCAATGAGAGTCAGTAACGTTTTGGAAGTGCCTGAAAAGGCCTACTGGAAAAAAAACCTTTTGATTTCTTTTTGATATTACTTTTAATGCGTTTGAATGATTTCTGCTGATAGTGCATTTTAGAACTGACTTGTGAAGTGCACGTATAGGGGAAAATGGGTACTGTTAGGTACTAGGCCTATAGGTATCTTTTTCACTATTAAGTCCTGCTTCTCAGTATTAAGAGCAAATAAAATCAAAGTTAAAATTCAGAAACCTAGATCAGAACACTAGCATAGTACAGAAAATGATGACTTTTCAAACATTGAATTTTGAAGACTACTTGTTTGTCATAATGTCTTTCGCCGCACTATTGCTCTAACTATCATCATTACTGAACAATGGTCTTCTCAAGGATAGCTAAGTAGTCAGATGCAAATTGCAGTACGAACCATCAAAAGCATGAAACATTCATTGCAAAAGATACGACTTGTACCCAAAACTTACACTGACAATATCTGAGTAAAAAGTATGTCAAACACTTGCAAAGCCTTCGCAATAATGGATCCATTTTACTCTTATCCATTATTCAAACGACCTTGAAGAACCTTTTGTTTGGTTGTGTATGCATTATGTAAATCTAATAGGGTCTCCGAAAAACATTCAGTTCGTATTGACTTTCCCGTGTTGTTGGGCAATAACCGTTGGCTAATGTTGAGTAAACATGTCCAAAAGATTGTTATTTGAGAAATAAACAAAGGTTTCACGAGTTACCTACATTAGGTATCCATACAAAGATAAATAAGAAACTTAAAATTCTGAGAATGTAACAAAATATTAAAGTTACCTTTGGTACTTATTTTTTGGTGTTTGGTTGTAAATACAATTAGCAAGACACTTAAAGTTCGGTGCAAAAGGACTAAAAGACGCAATTTCTTTTATTGAGATCGGTACAACGAACCTTATCGCATGCAATTGACTTCGGTAGATCATCAATCACCATCCTGTTAAACCATCAACGCCATCTAATACGGAAATATGGAACTAAAAGTTTCTTACAACATAACCGTATCTACTTACTTATATTGGCGAAATGAAATAGTTTATTATTTAAATAGGATAAATATTTTCTCTTTTCCATGTCATTTTTTTTAAACAAGCTCGCTGGAATCGACTCGGTGCTCGGTATAACATTAAACACTGATGTAATTAAACTATTCAAACGTAATAGACGAAACCGATCACATATACTACCTACTTGACTTACATACACTAAGACGAAATCTCCAACACGTCTCTGATTACAAATCATTATGCCATATTAACGTGAAGGGGAAGACTGTCAAGCTTCATCTCGCAATCAAACCAACCGCAGAAAGATACTAACAATGAAATGTTACGCAATTTAAAATCCGAGGCTTTTGTTAATGGTGGTTTTAGGTAATTAGGACCACAGTACTTTCTAATTCGATACCTGTTAAAGTTGTTGAACTTTGTGTTCAGTAACATAGAGTTTAATTTGCTCATTGCAATTTGTATTTTTTTTTGGATGTATGGATTATGGTCATTTGCGGCACTTGCAACGCCTGCAATCTGCATGCAAAAGTGATTATTGATTATGATGTATTTTGTAAGAAATATTTAGTTTTGTAATCGAGTCACTAAAATACATAAGGTACGTCATGTTGCATGATGACATTGTTTAAAATATTTAATAATTAAGTAGGTAACCGAAAACGTTATAAATGTATGGAGCAATGGATAGTTTCACACAAAATACGATATAACGAAGTTAATTTCTTAAAACTGTAGAAGTTGCCAAATTTCCACCGCGTATGAAGTTTTCCATTTCAAGGAAAACAATAACACCTTTTTTGTTTTCTTTTACATCGACTATTAAAAGATCCTTTATTACCCTTCAGGTAAAGACATCACAGCAGCTATGTGTGGAGCTTAAACGACCGTCGCTGGGATACGCGGATACCTGTGACTTGGTCTTCCAACACGGGCCGAAACCAGTCAGGAAGTTTGCACCATTTGCTCGGTAAGTATCTGTATTTAGCTCTTAGCAGTCCTGTTACTATTATAATATTGGAACATTGCTCTACTTCGCATGTTTAGCCGCAGGATAACAAAAAGAATGTCCGGTACGATATCGGTCACGGCAGCTAGTGTTACTATGGTGCACTCTCTGTTCCTTTATTTTCATAGCCCGATAGGACGGCAATCCGATACGACTGGAGAGAGATTAGGCGCAGGACCCACCTTTTTTACGTGCCTTACATCTACGCGGGCGAAGCCGCGGAAAAAAAGCTAGTCTAAAATATCTTACTTTTACTAACGAACGATTTTACAAGTAAAATATTGTTTTATTAAATTAATGTTTTAATAACATTTTGCTTATATTTTCAGGGAACTCGCAGATTGGGCATTAGCGTTAACACACATGGGTGCCTGCTGTGTGTATGTTGTTGTCATCGCTGAATCATTTAGACAAGTAAGTTATTTACCTTCATTTTAAATCTATATATTTTTTCATATCTGCTTCAGGTCGGTCCATACAAAAAAAAAACATATTGATTTGTTTGATATCTACCTATATCAAAGACACGAATGCAAATAACCTAAAATTGATTAACATTAAACCTAAACTCAGTAACATCTTTAACGACTCAACCAAAATCTTTCCTTAAACATGAAATCTTCACCTATCTTTTCAGGTATCAGTAGTCTACGGCGGTCCAAACTGGTCGGTCACGGTGTACTGCGGACTGACCCTCGTGGTGCTCATCCCGTTGACACAGATCACTAAGCTGAAGTACTTGGTGCCGTTCTCAGCGCTCGCCAACTTCGTCTGGCTCGGATCCATCTGTATCTCCATATACTACTGCTTGAAAGACCAGCCCAAGATCTCTGATAGGAATTTGGTCACGTCGATCAGTGGGATTCCTACTTTTATTAGGTGAGTTCATTTAAGTTTTTTTCTTACGTTTGAAAAAAAATATATTTTTCCCTTGAATAGTTTCGGTATTTAGTTATTTACTAAAACACTAGTATTTTTTTCACAAAATTACTTCTAAAGTTTCTTTGCAATTTTATTACTTGTTTATTCGACATTATTACTTTAAACCATAGGATAAAACCTCTAAACTATAGATTAAGATCAGTTTACTCACGCATAAACTACTTAAAAAAATAATATGCTTAAATATGATCTCCTATTTCAAACAATTTGTAACTTTAGTCTATTTATACTAACTACCTCTTTATCTTATCAAGGAAATATCTCAGACACCCACAGGCAAGGTTTGTCATAGTTAATTAAATAAGGTTCAAACTCAAAGCAGGTTGGCACCCTTAGAGCCTTGTATCACAAACAACCTTCATTAATCTTGCTTATACTTATAAATATCACCGACATAACCATGGAACAAAAAATAGTAAAGGGAAGTGCCATTACACTGCCATTGAATAATAATGTTATAAAAAAATACATTTACAGACTTTACACACAACGCCATCTAGTCTCAAACAAAGCAGAGCTTGTATTATGAGTACTAGACGACTGATAAACATACTTATATACTTCTAAATACATAAATACTATAGAAAAATTACACCCAGACAATGGGCAATTGATTGTGCTCATCACACAAAAAATTGTCCTGGGTGGGGATCGAATCACGACCTCTGGTATAGCAGTCAGGGCCATTTACCACTAGACCAACAGGCCATTCCTGACACCAGTCTCGACCAACGTAATTCTTCGCTGTTAATTTCTCGTTACTCTTTTTCAGCCGTCAACAATGTAAAATATTAAAAACCATGCCTGGGTATTCCGTTTTATGATGCAAAAAAGATGCTAAAAATAGATATGTAACATTAGAATTAGTTATGAAATATAACTTGGTCTAAAGTTGATCGTCATCTCCCGAAAGTAGCACATGCTAATAGTAAAGTCCCACTCCCTTCCACTTCTTAACGTTCTATGGTCTTTACACCCCTCAGAGAGAAACATTGGTGATACAAATAACTTTAAATCCGCTGCCTTATCTCCTCACGCATAATTTGTTAGAATGTTTATAGCCATATTTTGTTAAAACGACGAAAAAGTATAAGGTTGACATTTGAAAAAAGACGAGTGTTAGCTGTTTTTTGAATATGATTTGTGTGATTTTTTCATTTAAATGACAATATTGGGATAGACATAATTGATTCGTAAGTTATTCGCACTTTTACCCAAAGATGGTTAATAAAAAAACAAATGAACAACAGTATTTATTAATTCAAAGATGTGTGAATAATTAATGTTACAATGAGCATGACATTTACACTCGAATTATTATATCCCTCGACCAAATATGACTTAAACGTGAGTCAGAAACAAAATAAATGCGCGAACAATGGTTTACTAGCCTTGGTATCAACTTAAAAATCAAAATGCTACGCATATCACACGAACGTCGTTATTTCATGAATTAAATACTCGACAAATTAATAAATACATGACCATTCGTAAAATTTTCAATTATTACACGTATGAAACGTATAGCCTAAAAATACTGGCGACAGTTTTGCTAAAATATTAACCCCGAAATGGGCAATTCATTTTACATAGCCTAGGCAGTAGGCTGTAAAATATTTTAGGCTAAATTTATGTGCAATTACTGCTACGCATACGAAACTACATAATAAATGTAAGCTAAAGTCATAAAATATAGGATTCTGTAACGTTTCATATTTTGAATACCAGAATTTAAACCAATTCTTGATCAAGTCTGAATTTAACCACAATGTGTAACGTAGTTTTGGTTCTTATTCCATTTTACTTGAAGTTTTACACCTATAAAAACAAGAGCATGACATTAGGGATGGAAAATCCAAAAGTGAAATTGAAACCGTGGATCGTTTGTTTTTACATTAGGTCATCATCATACCCCTGCCCTTATCCCAATTATTTATTTGGGGTCGGCGCAACACGTCCTCTAGACGTGTTGCTTAAAGTTTTGGCTATGGTTTTATAGTCGGCCGCCTGCCTGACACTAACCCTCTTTGGGAATGCGATTGTTGGTTGTTTACCCGCCACCGTTCGGGTGACCCAAGGTGCTTGGTACAGTGCACTGGGTCTTAAGGTCCATTAGTCGCCTTTTACGACACCCAGTGGAGGATATGGGGTGGTGCTATTCTTTATATCCGGACACCACACGGAAAACTGTTTTTACATTAGGTACATTTTGAAATGTATTTGGTCATACAACAAACAGTTCAAAAAGTATTTATTCTACCTCCCGTCTTTTACCCGTATTCAAGACTTTCTTTACATTTCCTTGCATTTTTTACCTGTGAAATAAGCTGAAAATTTGATCTGAAGTTAAAACCGGTAAATTGAATCAGTGTCTTGCAGTTCTACTTCAGTTTGTAACTTATTTAATCAACTCAGTGAATATTCGAAAAGAAATTCAATTTTAACTGTTTGCTTTTCGTAGAGAAAATCTTTTAAGCGGTGGAACTTCACCCGTGGATTTATTTTCAGTACTGGCAATTAACTCTTTAGGAAACAAATAGTTTTACACAGAATTGATTTTTGGCTTATTCACGACGTTTACTTTTCCAAACAACATTACTTATACTTATTTAGGATATTACAAAAGAGGATAGGATTTTGCGGATTCAGGGGATCGCGGTAATTTGCATCGTGATCCCATAGTTCCTGGTAGGAAAAGAAAGGTAATAGGAAAGGAAAGGTAACGCACTCATGTGGTTTTAGCCGAAAAGACATACTTATCCGCCCTTCCAAGAACGGTTAAACCCCATGAGGATTTCTCCGGATGGACAAAGGATTTTGTAAATTGTTACTATAGTGGGTTAAGAATACAATCCAAACATTAGAAATAAATAATAATAATAAATAAATATTCCACGACTATCACACAATGCCATCTAGTCTCAAACTAAGCAGAGCTTGTATTATGAGTACTAGACAACTGATGACAATACATGTATTATTATATGTATTTCGAAATACATACATAATTTAGATAAATTACACCCTGACACAGAGCAAATGATCGTCCTCATCACACAAACATTTGTCCTGGGTGGGGATGAAACCACGACCTATGGTATAGCAGTCAGGGCCACTAACCACCAGACCAACAGCTAGTCAAATCCAAATCTTAGAATAATTTTCTGTAACAAAATATTACTTTAATAAAAGCTGTGTGAATCTTCTACTAAATTTCATTTTCGTTTTTCCAGTACAAGTCTTTTCGCGATGGAAGGTATCGGCGTGGTGATGCCCATTGAGAACGAGATGAAGAAGCCGCAGCACTTCCTGGGCTGCCCCGGAGTTCTGAACGTGGCCATGACGGCTATAGCTGTCATGTACGGCTTTGTGGGGTTCACTGGTTACCTGAAGTTTGGTGAAGAGGTTAGGGGAAGCTTGACGCTGAATTTGCCGCAGGATGAAGTGTGAGTATTATTTTATGATATTTTTTATACCGGTGCCGGTGCCGGTGGGTAGCTCTGGTAGAAAGGCTGGCTGGCAAGGAGAGTGTAGACAGCCTAAGAATATTATAGACAAGTGATTTAATGGTATATCGAGTCTAAGAAGCTATCGCTTCGTCTTAAAGACTGTTGCGGTTGTGGGAGCGGGATAGAATAGAATAGATGTCATAATAAAAGGTTCAGAGCTAAGGTTGAGCTTAAAAAGTCCAAAAATATTATTTTAATAGGTGGGTGTAAGTCCGCAGAACTTATATCCGCTACATGAAATCACATAATTCAATTTGAGCTACATTTTCGTTAACTTATACACGGTTCAGTGGCTTAAGGAAAATATAGGAAACATGTATCATGGAGTCGACTGGGGAATAAATCAGTGTAGTATTGAAAGCCGACCCTAATCAAGTTCCTTTCTTTACATAGTTTCTAGATTATCAAGACGGATTCTTAGAAAAACTTGTAGCCTTCCATTTTACTACCCTCGCACCTGGTACTGTACTAAAAACAAGTGAACAACAAACTTGTCGAACTTTTTAAAAGGTTTGCCAAATGTTACGTGAAATAAAAATGGGTTTAGACCAAACGAATAAAGTGAGGGAGCTAAAGATAGAAATAGAGAAGTCTTCCTTGATAATTGAAAACTTTTATTGGAGAACCATAAGGGATAGTACTGTTTCGGTTAACACTAATAAATATAATAATATTCCACCATATTCACACAACTCCATATAGTCTCAAGTTAAGCATACTAAAGTAGCTTGTATAAGAGTAGGTACTACAAAACTGACAAACATACTTGTACTTTGTAAATACATACATATTATAGATAAATTACATCCAGACACAGTACAATTGATCGTGTTCATCACACAAACATTTGTCCAGGGTGGGAATCGAACCTACGACCTCCAGTACAGCAGTAAGGGTCACTAACCCCTAGACCAACAGGCTCATCAACAATTAGACGGAGTTAGAACACAATAAGCATTCACTCGTCTGATTGTAAATGGACCTTAAAACGATGTTCTTTTGTTTCAGTCTAGCTCAAACTGCAAAGATCTTGGTGGCCTGTGTGATGCTGTTGTCCTTCGCGCTGGTGTACTACGTACCAGTGGATGTCGTATGGAGGAAGGTGCAGGACAAGATCCCGGCGAGAGGCCACCGGTGGGCCCTGGCTGGAGTCAGATTTGTTGGCACTTGTTTATTAGGTAAGATGGAGAAAAGTTGATATGAGAATATGTTTTGGTTTTAAGGAAACTTAGGCCTTGACTTTCTCTCTAAATCTGAAGGTCAAGGTATTTTCAGGTCAAGCCTAACTTAACTTCTTTTTTTAATTCGATTAATCGTTCAGATTTTTAATCTCGGTTATTGTTACTGTGTTAAATAAAAAAGAGTTTTTAAATTAAAGTCTTGTAGCAAAACCTCTCAGCAGAAACCGTTACTTGAATTATATAAAGTTCTGAGCAATGCTATATTTGACAAACAAATAAGTACGTTATGTGCTAGTAGTGCTGCACATAACTTAGACATAAATCGCTCAACTGCGACATATAGCTCTTAGACTAACTTCAGGCGTTATGTGCGAAGATATTCACGCCACATAAATTTAATAAAAGCGACCAGCGAAGTATTACCGAGGCTTCGCATAAAAAGTTAAAATACGATAATGCTTCACATACTTAAACCTAAGATTATCGTGGCATACAATTTTATTGCGTTCACGTGAATTGTTGGCTAATTAAGTCAAAATAATCATGCTTTTTTGAGAACTCTGTCCATTATTACTTAGTAGCAGAAGGTGCCTTTTATCTTTATACGTAGAAAGGTTAGTCATTCAACTTTGCCTAACCCTCATAAACATACTAGCTGTGTCCGGCGACTTCGCCCGCGTGAATAGCTCTTATAGCTGCAAAAACATTATCCACCTATGACGCAGTCCGTTAAAAAGTAGCCTATGAGTTAATCCAGGGTGTCAGAGAACTCTATACCAAATTTTATCAAAATTATTCCAGCCATTCGAGCGTGAAAGAGTATCAAACATACATCCTTATAAACTCATAGGATAAAGTCCTAGAAACTAATTATTAAATAACCATTTCTGTTCCAGTGGGGATTGCCAGCGCAGTACCTAGACTAGAACTATTTATGGAACTGGTGGGAGCCGTGTGCCTGTCAGTCATGGGGCTGCTCCTCCCCGCCATCGTGGAGACGGTGTGGCGGTGGAACAAGGACGTCACACTCTGGTCCTTCGTCGTGTGGAAGAATGTCGTCATCGGAGTATTCTCACTGGTGGCAATGTTCTCCGGTGTCACGTATGCCATCATGGCAATAGTGGACGAACTGTGATTTTAATAGTATTATACATTATTACATTCTCATTGACGTATTTAACTCTCGCTGTAAATAATTTAATAAAGTATTTAATTTTTTGTTTGTTACGTTTTATTTGGGGAAGGAGGTTTGTTAGTGATACTGTATTGAAGGACACATTTGACATATGTCAAATACGAGACAAAAGTTGATATAAATTAAGAATTCAAGGTGGATGTCAATATAAAAATAATAGATACAAATGAATCGATGGAAATTGACAAATACTTATAATACTTATGTTAATATAGACCATACAATTTTATAAAGTTGGTATATAACGTTATCTTAAATGCTTTAAGAGAAATTAACAAAATTAAAAGTAACCAAATTTCAATATCGATATTAGTAGAGAGAGATAATAAAACTCCACAACTTACTTTATCAACAATTACTAGTATAATACAACAATATTTATCTTCCCTGTTCAACTGAAACCAATGAATCGAACGAATGAATATCGTTCCACAGCTGCCTAAAGATACACAATACACCTTTTTTCACACAGAAAATATATAGGTTTAATGAATAGGCAACAAAGAAATAGATCCTGTTAGGTATTTAGGTGGAATCTGCTCGAGGCATTTTGGGTGTACGAATAAGATATTACTTATAAATTCATAACAGACAAAAACCCAATATAATCTACTGTTTTTACTCAGCAATTTTAATCAAGTCAAGTGTCTTTTAAATAACTGAACTGGTTTTTAACATTCAATCATTTTTTACCATTGTTTTGTCATCAAAGTTTTTTTCGCTCAACAACTTTTAATTAACCTAGATAGCATTTTATTTGTTCCATACTGTTTCTACTAACTTTTCAATAAAAACAATCACCCCTCCCCAGCTTACTTTATTTTTCTATGAATAGATGATAGATACTTATCAAAGTCACGTACACAAACAGATCTATACTCAACATATAGATACCTACAATGTACACGTGTATTAACAATAATCCCAGCTATTTCAATCAAGGCCTTATCTAATAACACCGATGCGATGTGTCGAAGTTCACTGGTCCGTGGCTTTAAACGTAGTTAGTAACAACAATTACGTTATATATGTAGCTACTCGTACGTACTAAGTTACTAAGCCAATGTGAAACAGTCCAATGTTCATGTGAAACTTGTTTGGTTATAAAATAATGAAAAACAAGCTCTATAATTTAGGGTAAAGAGAATACAGTACACCGTACAACATTATATTTTATTCGATACTTAAATAAACAACAGATATATTTTAATGTTTCAAAAATATAATTTACACGTTAAAAATAAATGCTGGCAGGACAAAAATATTACTTAAATATTGACAGTAGTTTATTTAGATTTTTACAAAAGGGTAATGTTCGACTAATTCTAGATACAGATTGTAGATTTGTTTGTCCCGCCAGCCAGTTATAGAGATTTTGTAACCAAATATACTTTGTAGTAACCAATTAAATTAATGGGTATATAAATGTCTTATAGTCCTATAAATGAATTATTGTCGGAGATGGCAGAATAAGCTGGCTTTCACTATCAAAACAAAGTAGCTGTCGCTATCTGTCTGTGTCCGCTTAAATCTTTAAAGTTCTCCGGTTTTCTAATAGATGGAGTGATTCAAGAGGGAAGGTTTGTGTATAAGTCGCTAGTCTTAAATAAAATCTGTCAGACACAAGATATTCGAACGGTAAAGCTGCCTTTGCGTAGAACTGGATAGAAGAATCTGAAGAATAACTATTGGTTAAACGTTTTCTGCGATCCTTGGCGAGTTTGATCTTAATTGTTAATTGTACCAACTTAGGCTATGTTTCAGAGATAAGCCATTCTTCTCAAACACAGACAGCTTTGCTTATCTTGCTGAATTTGATCCTTGAAAATCCCTAGAACTCTTATTCGGTTACCTTTGAGAAATTTTATGAAACTTTTCCTTGTGTAAGAAACTTACTAAACCATGAATTTAGTGCTCATATCATATTTTAAGGCACTTTATTTGTTAAATATCAGTTCCGTACTATTTTGACTGGCGTCCACATCGTTAAAATAAAACCGTAATTTCAATTTACATGAGATGATTACAAAGAAACGAAAATTAATATTATTACCAGACAGTAATTATGTAATTATCATAACTTGTACCGTGAGAACGTTCGGATGAGTTATCGTATAAATATGTAAAATGATGATTGTTTGAATTTATATGATTTTTTGTTGAATATAAGTAAAATTTTAAATCCCGCGTCTACTAATTCAATGTAACGCATTATTGCTGGATGATTGTATTATACAACTAAAACGCATATTTTGACATTTACGTCGTTGACTAAACTACAAATAGATACCACAGTTTAAAACACAACACATAAGGAACACAGATTCAAGAATGTAAACAATACTGGCTTGAAAAACGGACAACCAAATATAGAAAAGCAAAAACTCATTCAGTAAAAACCTTTTTACAGCCAAGTAAAAAACAAACGAACCTGAAAGGGATCTCCAATGAAGTCTCAGCATTATTTAATAAAGTCATCATGACAAGCGCGCCCTTGAAGACCAAACATCCTGTATACTGTGTACAGCGTGTGATTAAAACCAATTTGATGACTTTCAGTCTCTGTTCGCAAATTACTGAGTTTTCTATCATGTGACAGTGATGAACGAGTTGGACTTGCATCCGGCTCGCTGCTATATTTTTTTCTTAATTTACGTAACTGGTGTTTTGTTTTTTTTTGTTGTCATTGTTTTAAATGGCCAAGTGTAGCTGCAGATTTTTTTATTCTTAGCGTTTTCAGAAGACGATGTTGATTTAAATTCGAAGGAAATAAACTTTTGAGTCTACTGTTTTGTCTTAAATTAATTTGTAGCAGTCAGTCTCCTGGGCACGTATTCCGCCATTGACAGAGATGACGACATTTTTTTTTTACATATTTTTAATACAGTAGATTTACCCGCACTAAAACCGACATCATCAACGGCTTAAAGGGTGTGAAATAACTACAAACATATTAAATGCATTGTTTAATATAGGTATTCATCTTATCCTAAAATAGGTAAACTAACAAAACACACTTACTTAAACACTTAAATACATGGATGAGAGCATCTCACAAGAAATATACAATTAGGTATACATTAATAAATATGACCTACCACATAATCTTACCAGGTAGTTAACTAAAGGCTTCCGTTACGTGTGTGTCCACAAGTCAAATATTTAACTTGTAGACTAGAACTTAGCAAATCCGTAGTTTGTGGTTTGAAAGGCTTATCAAACATGAACAGTCACGAAGAGAAACATTTATACACAACCAAACAATTGAAGTTTAAGTCCTAGTCAAATGATTTATGAAATCGTGAAATTTTCTTTCTAATTCAACATTTTATTTTTAGCTTACAATATAAGGTAGATTCCATAACAGCTACAGGAATTTCGCATGAGAAATCTACTGCAACTGTTTGAAATGAAATGAAATCATTTATTCTGTAACTAGGATAATTATATCACTTTAACATGTCTTAAATATGTTTCGAGCTCTTGGATTCTAATCGCTGGAGTCGTTTGGTGTCGTGGTGGTCGTGTATTCTTTACAATGCCGGATTATACACATAGCCTATAACATATACATATTTTTGCTCGTGATTGAACAAGTTTGAAGCTCGTTTGATCGCATTTTACATTTAAATTGTGTGGTACATTTTGCACTGGCTTAACAGTTATATTTAAAGGATTTTCAGGGTTTCCTAGTATCCCTTAACCCTTTACAATCCCGTATGTTTGGTAACAAAGTCCCTGATAGTTGGTGCGGCCATGTCGGCGAACACACCCGGAGAGAAACGCTGCCCGCAGCCTCTCCCAAATGAGACTATACCACGAACCACATTATCCTGTATAGCAGCGCCGCCAGAATCACCCTGGAAATGTTAAATGGATTTAAAACTAGTAAAATAAAAGGTAGGAAATTGTAAAGTAATTAAGTGACGTCAAAAATGCTCGTTATGTCAAAAATTTTTTTTTTAGTCTTTGTGTCCCACTGCTGAGCAAAGAAATCCTTCCACGTCTTTCTGTCCTTAGCCACTTCGTACCAGTCCTCGCGGTGTACATATAGTTTAATAATATGTATTTGGTTCACAAGCCATTATATTAAAACTGGAAAGTCGCAAAAAGTGGTCTACACCTTTTCCTATAACAATTCGGCAGCGATAACATTTTTTTTCAAATTATGAAATTTTGAACAAACTAAATAATGTAATTATCTTGCTTCAAAAAATACCAAAAGTTGTGTACAATATTAGTAAATTAATCATCACGTGATTGGAGCCTCTACCTGACAAGTCCCTTTGCCGCCGAGGACGAAGTTGCCTCCGCACCACATGTTCCTCGTGAGCACCGTGAAGTACACCGCATAACACTGCCAGTAGGGTACCACAGGGATTTCTACGTCCATCAATCGCTCAGGAATGGAACTTGCACCTTGCTGAAATAAATACGAATAGATAAATCAATCAACTCAGCTCGTCTCGGTCCATCGCTGGGTACAAGGCTCCCCTAAGTCATAACTACAACAAAATAACATTTCATTTATTGGCGATAGGCTACTAAGAAGCACTTTTTGAACATTATAATATGTGTGTGCCTAGCAGTGGGACGTATATAGGCGGGTTTTATTTATTACAATTATATGTATCAGCTTTATTACATCCAGAGAAAACCAAACACATTAATTGGGTTTTTAATCAGAAAATTCTTCGTGCCCAAGCAATTATTAATACGTAACCAATTAATCACAAGTGGATCGCGATTAATTACAGAGAAATTTATTGTAAACATATAAACAAATTGATCCGTGTGGACGGAGATAAATTAAATTAAACGAGAGAAACACTTTTTACATCTCCCCAAAATGTGAAACAGTGTTTTGAGAAAATTAATTAATTTTACCAAAACCAGCCAAGTGCGAGTCGGACTCGCGCTCAAAGGGTTCCGTACTATCATCTATAATAGAAAATCACGTTTGTTGTATAGGGACCCGCCCTATTTTTTTTTGTATTTGTTGTTATAGTGGCAACGGGAATACATCATTTGTGAAAATTTCAGCTTTCTAGCTATCACGGTTTATGAGATACGGCCTAGAGACAGATAGTTAGACAGACAGCGGAGGCTTAGTAATAAGGTTCGTAATGTATTGGCTTTGACATTATACTAGTATACGCAGCCATGACTCTGGCTGTTACTAACCTCAGTCCTGCCCCATCCGCTGACCATGACAATAGAATTATCTTTCATGGAACTGCCCTTCTTAGGAAGTGCAATCGGCTGTATGGTTTCCGTGAACTCGATAGGCTCTGCCGTCCTCATCACCGCCACATCCTTGTCGAACCTCGGGCTGTCGTACTGCGGGTGAGGTATCACTTCTGCTATGGGTATGATGGTACCATTCTTGCGCCATGAGCTCCCGGCTCGAAGGACCACGGTCGATGGGTCTACACTGGAAATCAGAAAGTTATATTGAAAGATTTCGTTTGAATTCAATGTATGACTATCCCGTCCTTTTACTCATAGAAGTAAAGTTACCGAATCAATGGGTGCTTAACTGGCTTGTAAATTTTGTGTATCGTAAAGACATGATATAGATACGTCAGATGGGTTTACATAACGTAACCAGCAGAAGTAAAATTAAAATTGACTGAGTAAGGTATATATCACAATCTGCTGTAATCAAATCAATTGACTGCACAGATAGCCGAGTGGTATAGGTCACCACGCTAATTACCACTGTGTACAACGTGTCTGTGTATCGTTGCACATTTGAATCAAATGTCTGTGAAACACCTTAGTGCGGGAGTCGTTATTTCAATAAAAATAAACGAAATAACTAAATTCTAGTTGTCCATACGTACTTTTGAGCACAGTGAGCCGCAGTGAGGATATAATTCTCGCTGACAACAAAGCCTCCACAGAAATAGGAGTTGTTCACTATGAAGGACACTTGGTACGGATGGTCCTCTATGTTAGCCTCTTCCCCTCCTACTATTCTATCGTCGAAAGGCACTGGTCCGTTGATTAGGTCTTCGACTGTTGGAAAGCTGGCGAAGTCCAGTTCGAAGAGTATAACTGAAATGAGATAAAGATGACGTCTATAATAGCCATTGGAGATTTTGAATTGTAATAAACTAATTAGCTTTCCTAATGAGAACTGGCCAGAAATTCCATATGTTAAGAACACTTTAACGGCAAAATTAAAGGGCGACAGCTTCTAAACCGGCTAAAGAGGAAACACACAAAAATTTATTTTTAATTTTAAAGAAGAATGCTAATCGAGACAGTGTCAACACGTGATTAGAAACAAAATTCACATAATCTCGCAATATGCAGACATTGTAGAAATTCTTTTATTGAAATAAGAAAACATTTATTAAAACACATCCAGATATTATCGAGTATTCTCAAAATTTTCGTTATATAAATACACTTGCATATTTTTAGATGAATTAATTATCGAATTAGATATATTGCAAAGTTCCACTCACCAGTGTTCAAAAAATTGAGAACAAGAAACAAAAGCTTAAACATGATTGCTGTTCCACACAAAACGACTCTAAACTGTTAACTCGGCTTTATATAACACTTATCTGTTCAAGAGAACAATATACAAATCACCCACATATCGTTTAATTGATTTTTACTGTCATAACATTGTGTGATAGTGACAGCCTTCGGGGCTTCGACGAACGTATGTGCCCGACCTAACGTAATGCCATGATAGAAGGCAGGTATACTTGCGATTAGTCGCAAGGATTGAAAAAAAAAAACATAACTTCGTCCTTTTAATTTTTGACTGGTTACATTCTGCAGTGTATTTGTAATAAATAGTTGTAGCCTATGTGTGTTAACCCAAGGTGTCAACTACGTCAAAAGGTAATTAAAAGAGACAAGGGCCCTTGACTTTGTCTCAACATTTCTTCTCAGGTTGTTGCGAGTGAATCTGCGAGTGACGAGCTCAAAATATATATAAGTCATGTAAAAGTGATATAATTATCCTAGTTACGAAATATCAAATAATTATTTCATTTCATTTTATTTCAGTATAACATACACAGTAGTGTAACGTGACGCTGATGGTCAAAATTAAGAGTGATATACGTTCAAAACTGATCTGTAAAGATCAACAATGAGCTGAAATCAAATGAATTTACATTACAAACAAATGCAGAGATAATCACAATAATAAAAACCTGTCAGTAACGCCTGTTAGTGACATTGATAGACTTCCATTGCTTTAAGAAAATTTAATGACTTCATATGGATATTATTACCATGTATTTTCTACACCTAAGTTCTAGTAGCTAAACATACTTGTACTGTAGACCACAACTTGTATGATAACATTCTAAGTAAATAAACCAGCCTATATACGTCCCACTGCTGGGCAGAGGCCTCTTCCCACATAGAGAAGGATTGAACAATAATCACCACGCTAGCTCACTGCGGATTGGCGGTTTCAGATCACAATATTTGAAATCCGGGTTTCCTCACAATGTTTTCCTTTACCGTTTGTCAGTAGTGTCTTAGAATAATTAAGAAAGTACATATAACTTTGAAAAAGCCACATTGGTACTTGTCAGCGCTGGGGATGGAACCTGCACCCCATGCATACAAATTCACACATAGAACCGCAAGGCCACCACGACACCCTAGACATTCTACGTATTCTTCTAATAATTCATAATTATATTTCCGTATCAGTTCTGCACGTGTAGAAAACCTTAAGACTTAATAGGATTAGTTATCTCTGAGTGGTGGCAACGCTCTTAGTTTTATTAGTTCGTAATTTACAAAGATTTCTTAATATTATCTTACTGATAAACATGTCGTTTTGTTATTATGAAATCCAATAGTATAGTAGAGTATCCAATCCAAGAAGACGGTAATACCTACCTAAATCCCGTTCCTCTTACGGTTGTTATGTACAAAATAAAAGGTAAATAATATACTTAATTTGACTATAAGTAAAGCCGAAGAGGAAAGGCTGATTAAACATTTTAAGTTATATTATTTATTTACTAGCGGACCCGACCGACTTCGTCCTGTCAAAAAGATTTGTAGTGTGACAGTTTTTGTTCCTACATATTTTATAGTCGGGGCAAAAAAATCTCCCGATTAGAATCGTCACCCTGGTGATAGGGCGTTGTGAATAAGAAATAATTAAACATAACATATAGGTATGCATCATTTCTTTATAAACTGCGACAAATTAGTCGCAAGTGTGTAGTGCTTAAGACAGGTAGTTACCGTTAGACTAATAAATAATGGAAACTATTGTCGATCGAACAGTGACGTGATTTGAATACCCAATTGTAATACGGTGAGCACACACTGGAGGCAAATCAATGAAATGAAATGAAGTTTATTTATTTGCTAAAATATAGGTATGTAGGTACATTACATGTTCAATAGCATAAAATGCAAACAAACGGAGGCTTTAGTGGTTTATAATAATTTGTAGTCCTTCTAAGTACAAATTAACATTATATCATATTTTTTTATTCTTTTAAAATGCCTTACAATAGACATATGCTAATTTTAGTTTTACACCATTTATTACGAATATCTATTACCTGTTCCCATCAGGCTGAGGCCGTCAATGACGCACAATAAAATAAAATAAAACAACATAAAATTGCGTAACATAGATAACCTTAAAAAAAAAACAAAAGAAAAACTTAGAATGATCAAAATAACAACTTAAGGTTTAAGTACAATTATTTTACGATTTTTTAACGTAATCCTTTTAAAACGGAATTTAATAGGTTTTCAAATCCAAAAAGTCGATAGTGTGCGCACAATCTAACACGATTGATGTGTAATCCCCGTCGCTAGTAAAACTGATGTCCGTGACGCATCCGGAATCGAGGAACTGGTGGAGAAATTTAAAGGTTTTCCTTATCATCTAAGCCTACCATCACTTTCATTTATTGAGCATTAAGGGATTATTTCTCTTAATGTTTTGGCAATTAGCACTTGAATCACCCTTAATGTTTTGTCAATTAGAGATGGCCAGTTGATTTTAGCTTATGGTAAGAGAAAATCTACCACCTTATAGAATGTCTAACTCGCAGGTCTTGGGAGTCGGGCTAATTCATTTTTGTTTAGCCGGGATGAAACGCTAATGACTTAAACCCACGCTATAAACACCCCGGGCCCCTTCTTCTGCCTATCATTTCACGGGATTCTATTCAGGGGATCACTGCACATGGTCTGCGTGACTCTGGCTGCTGGAAGTCGGGCCTTGCTGGCTGTAAAATAGATTGGTCCTAACAGAATTCTCATAGCCTCAAATGGCCAGCAAACTGCAACGCTTTTAAGAGGTAAGGAGTGATGATCCTCATCCGGCGATCCTATTGACCTGAGGACCACAGCTTATCACTATCGCCACAACATACCTTCTCCACAGCAACATCTAATAGGTAACTAACTTCGCTATAGAAGTGTATCTCGACATTAACCTTCAATAAGGCTAAGTATTTTTCCTCATTAAGTTATATAACAGTGACGTCAGAATCTCATGTCCAGTGACATGACAGTTATTCATTAATTCATGAATTCCAAATGATATGGATGTCCATGGATATCATTTGGTATTCATAGTTACTGACTTTAATCCTTAGATGTGTAATCATAAAAAAAAATACAATAATGGAATTATTTTTTTTTAAATTACCTACGTACCTAATCCTGTCAATTGTCAAAGAAAGTTGAAAAGAGATATAGTTTATCAATAAATATATTTGAAAAACAGACCCAAATAAATATGTGACTTAAATTCCCATATAATATCACGTATCATAAACATATTTTGTTTTATTTATTTATACAAATGTCAATAACATCAAGATTCTTAGAAGTTTGGCCCTCTTATAGGTATAAGACATAGCGTTAGAGCTACGTTATTACAAAACTATCAATAATAAAACCCAATACCAATTTAATATTTAATAAATATCAATACCAAAAACCAAATAACCTTCAAGTCGCAAATTAAAAATAGATTTTGAGATACGCCGTCTATACGATTTATAATTCAGTCCTTCTAACCAAATTCGTCCCAAAGGACCGAAAACCATTTGGTTCGAAATAAATCTAGCTTTTATAAAATGACCTTGGTATTACAGATCCAATCAACATAATTGTATAGATTGATTTAAACAATAGAGATTGTTATCTAAGTAAAATACCGTTTTATGGTGTTCATAAACTAATAAATAGTCACGAAACACAATTAAATCCACGCTATATCTGATGTGACATTTACGATATGACCGGAAATGATTCCCAAATGAATTAAAGGCATAATAGAAACAATTATTGGTTTTATAATAAAAATATAAACCATTATCATTGGTAATTTGAATGAGTTGAGATTATATTATATCAAATACAATCAATATTTATTAATGTTATTACCCAAACTCCAACTTGAACTCAGTGCAAGATCTGGGCCATTCAGCTTCCACCACCTGCCACTTATATCCTACCTTACAGTGGCCTGTTTGGGAACTAAACTGTGAACCCAAGTAGGTCAATGCAAGTAAAATTTGGCAAAATACGGGTACACAGAAACACCCACTGCTAGACCACTGCAAAGAGTAATATCTGTACCGACGATGTCCCACCTGCTGGAACGCCTAAAGTAACCACGCACCTGCAGTTTGGAAGGACCTTATCTTTGCTAATAACATTGAAATTTGTGTTACTAAATACTGGGCTATACAATCTATAAATCAATACTATACAATCACTTTTCATTATAAATTACGAAATAATCCATGGAAACGATAAACACATTTTAATTACCTACCTAGTGTTTAGCTATCGGTTGATCGTAACAGCATTGAATGCAGCACGCTAGTGTACACGAATTAGTACTTACCACGGCTTTTACTGTACGCAAATTATGTTGTCCTTTGATCCATATGTAGCGATAAATAGGACTTATTAGTCCTATTGAATCCCATGAGAAAATTCTAAAAGAAAGCATATAATATAGCTACGGTCGAATTGAGAAACCGCCTCTTTGAAGTCGGTCAAAAAAAATAGTAATTGATATACATCCCAAATCATACAATAAGTGCATTGTTTGTAAGGGTCTTTATTAAAGGTGTTTTAAAAAAAAACAACACAGAAAATAAAACTTATTTATAAAAAAGTAATTTTGTCTCTCTCAAGCGATTTTAATAATTAAAAAATCATTGATTGATTAAACTTATAATTATTGAATATTTTATACTAATGATACACAGATGATAATGAACAGTTGTAAAGAATGAAGATGAATACTTAGTCCTGTCATGAAAATTGTAATGTCTATCATTGAGATAATTATGTTAGTCACAAATATGCGGGTTGCTATGTGGTAAATTATTACCGCTATCTTTGAATTATCCATACTGTTTTATGAATATTATTAGGTGCGAATGTCAAATATGAAAAACTGAGGTAGGTACTAAAATACAATTCTGATTACATTTTTTTGACGACGTTTTCAGGATCCTTGGGACCTGCTAACAAACTGATTAGCACACCGCTTTTCTTTTCTTTTTTCTGTTTTCCGGGGTGAACACTAATGTCATCAACCCACGCCGAGGCACAGCGTGGAGATATGTCGGACTCCCACCCACTAAAAACACCCCGGGCCCCTTCTATTACCTAAGCCAGAGCCATGGTTTCGCTTGCACATACTCTGCGTGACTTAGGTTAGGATTCGTACACCACTGGAGGCGCACGAGGAGTGTTAGTTAAAAACAACAACTTAATATTAACCTTACTATCTGGACATACGGTCAATATTAGAATAAATTCAGAGTATCTTAAGCAAGCTCCGAGCACTACATGCTAAGTCTTACCTTAAGAGGTAGATTGCCTTCTGGATAGTATTTAGGAAAATTGAAAATTAATTATGATAATTACAGAATTACATCACAAATAATTATAATTTAGTCAAATTAAAGTGATAATAATTCAAGGTCTTACAAGGTCCTACAATTACAACAAATTGCACCATAAACTTCTGTCACTTTACGCAATTAATATTGCTTGATTGATTAATAGCATAATATTTAATGAAGGCATTATCAAATTGGTATTCAATTGTCAATCAGACTAGTCTTGCAGCTGACAAATATAAAAATGAACGAATTTCTTTTTCAGTATAGACTAATACTTGCTAAAAGAAAGTTGTGCACTAATTAATTTATTAATTAAACAATCGCGTTTTTTTTTAATATGATCGGACTCAATTTGAACCTTCCCATTGTAAACCTACTTACTTGTATTATACTTAAAGTAAATATAATAATATAAACTATCACATATAAAAATGGATGATAAGCAAAAAAAATGTAAAACGTTTTGTTTAATTCCGACGTACATTTAAAAGCTAATTTGAATGGACACAAGTAGTTTTTGTCATAAAATAAATGTTACAGGAAGCAATCTCATTGTCATTTGATCCGTGGATGATTGGCCAATTACGTAATTTTGATAATATTATCCATACTGTACGAAACATTTAGGATATTAAAACAAACTAATGTAAGTATGGATATTAAGGAAGTGTTTATGATGATAGTATACGCTTACCACTTGTCATAGTGTTTCCAAGGACGAATCATTATATTTATACTCCTGTAATGGTTTTTTTTTATTAAAACATACACTTATTGACCTTCAATTATAATCTTTAAGTCTAAATTGCAATAAATAAATATTACACTAATTGCAAAAAAATATAATCAAACTTTATGGACTTTCGATCTTATCCATCTATAAAAAAAAAATGACATACCAATTGACATACCATATTAATCAGACAGGATATTTGCTTATAGACCTTCAATTAAAATTATAATATTTAAGCGTAATAGTTATGCAACAACCGAACATTACTCTATAATTAAAACAGATTGATACTGTATCGAATTACTCTATGTGGAATTAAGATCTGGTCCTCCTGTACATATTGTAGATACAAAGGACCAATACTACTCAATGTAATCCGTCGATACGTCAAATGAATATAACAGGGTACCTATCAATAGTTGTTTTTAGATATAATTAATCGTGTTTCTATTCAAGGACTGTACTATGACCCTAGTCTACTAAAGTTGGAAAACCCAGGCTGGTAATACCAAGATTACGTAAGTCTCGAACATATAAACCAACTGTTTATACAATTAACCATTATTTATCTGTCAAAATAGACACATGTTATGCAAAGGAACTTGTGAAGTGTTTATGAATATTACATAATAAAATCAATAATGATTATCAAACTGAAACGTCTCACTGATAGGTAGATGTCCCTTTTAGAAAAGAGTAGAGAACCTTGTAAAATACAAATCTGTTTAAATTATCAATATACTTCAAAATTATAAAGCCTCTTCTCTTTCAAAATATCATCTCTTACAATATCGGCGCCGTTTAGTGTCAATAATAAATCTATACTACTCTACTATGTCAATACTAGTAGTTGCCAGCGACTTCGCCTGCGCGAATTTCGGTTATAGCTGCAAAATCATCACCTCGACTAACGCAGTCGATTAAAAAGTAGCCTATGTGTTTATCCAAGGTACCAGATAACTCCATACCGAATTTTATCAAGATAGATCCAGCGGTTTGAGCGTGAAAGAGTAACAAACATCCAACCATCTGTCCATACTTACAATATTACGTTTGTAATATTAGTAGGATAATATTTGGTACTTAGAGAACTATCATGTCGTAAAGAGTAAAGCTACTGACAGAAATGACTGTAAATAGATAATAGACCCTGTTACAAGCTACAACGATTTTACACAGTATACACTTATTGTTTTAGATATTTTGATTTGAAAACATCCCAAGTATCTAACTAGATATATTTTAACACGTAAAATACATCTCGTAAAGCAATATTAAGTATGACTTGCAAACGCTTCGTAAATACTGAACATTTAAACGTTAAAAAAGTAAAGTAAAAAGGAACAAAAAGTGACAAATGAGTATTTTGTTTATACATAAACATTTTAATATAGTGTAGTTTATTAAATGCTTGCTAAAATTTAAACTGTTGTTTGATATTGAGAATACTTGAACTGAGGAGCTTAATAATAAATTAATAACCCGGATGGGAGAAATACTCTAAGGAATCAAGCTCTTTAGTAAGGATTAAAAAATATATTAGATTGTGACCTTTATAGTATACAGTCGTAAAAACGAAAATTATTACGATTAGTCTTCGCTTAGATATTTAGAATCAAATCCAAGTAATTTATTTACAAATCTATTAGTTGACTAAAAGCACGACACTTAAAATGTTTTTTTTTTTCATAAATCGGGAATTTTGACTTTTTTTGGTATCCCAATAGAAATCCTCGTGGACTATCCCTCCGTCAGGGGGTTGACGGAGGGGGTATGCCGGACTCTTACCGGCTAAAACCACTGGTGTGTCCTCATCTGCCTATTGCCGGGGGCACGGGGTACATATTCGCATTCAGCGCACAGAAAAATGTGGAACGGTTCACGATTTTGCGTATCATCCTTCCGCAGGCGCCATGCTAATTTTCTCTGTATGATTCTAATTTTAGTATAAGGCTCAAAGGGTATTTTAGTATCGAAGTAAGCAAGTACGAATATATTAGTCCTATGAAGTAAGAATTAGCCTGAACACAAGCTAATTACAAAGATCTGGGGGGCTACCGTCTCTCAAAGCAATATTATTGCTGCTGTGGAAACGTGACAAAGCCTTACACAATGTAGATCTGTGTCTCTCTTGCACAACAACAAAAATATTACTTTAATAGGGCACGAAGGCGTATTAAATAATTATCCAGATACTTATTAACTATAATTGTAAATCTAATAAAGATTAGCTAGTTGTTATGCAAATTACTTCGGGAATATTTCCCGTAGTTTTGTTGGCAAAATTTGCTTCCGTCTCTTATTGTTTACGTACGTGTGATTCTTGCCTGAGTGTACACTAGAAGAATAGTGCGGGAAAAATACATTTTTATAAGGGGCATAATATTTGCTTCAAATATTTGTTTTCTTCAAGGAGTATTTTAACAGATTTCTGTTCTTATTTTTGGATATAATCTTTAGTATCCCTGTGTTGGACTAAAGACATATTTAATTCCTAATTTTCCTATCCTGGGACACTTAATGCTCTTTACTTCTCCTTTCAGAAATAATCGATGTCATTCCAAACTATCATCATGTCTTTTTCCAAAATAACTTAAAAAAACGTCCACCAACGTAATTTTTATCACTCTCAAAACTGTACATAAACATATTTACATACATAGTATTTATTTACGGATAGGAACAATATAATAACAGCATGTGAATCATAAAAAAATGTATAAAAGGCAGTTTTATCAGTAATAGTTGGAACGTTGGAACATTAGAATTGGACTATTAAACTCAATTCAATGGATTTTAAACGGCATTACATAAACAGTTTTCTTTTACAACGGAACGGCCATCTGCTTAAAAATCTGCAAAAAGTGTCTTGAAAAGAGATAAAAATACACGTTTTCTGCAAGTTGGAAAAGGAGAAAAGCAACTATCTCCTAGCCGTTGCTAACTGAGTTGAAAACCGAGAAACACGGGCTTGGCATATTAGCAACGAAACCGACTTGAAACTTCACAAATATATTACTTGGAATGGACAGAACCAAGTTTCTTCAGAATATTTTATAGTGTCAATGAACTAGGACACTAGTTTATAATTCTCTTCTTTTGATAAAGCATCAAGAAAGACGTATCTTTGGATTCTTAGTACAAAGATGAAAAAATAGAGATGTACCGAAGCCATTAAGACCCTCTAAATACCTCGAATTAAACTGATACCCATTACAGGCATATGTAATCAGCCTAATACTGTGCAATTATGTGTGACAATGACTATAGCGTGACTATGGTATTCGACGGCATTGGCCACACGATCCCGTGTGTGGTCCATACGTCTGTTCCAAGTACGTGTACTTAGTATACGTGTTACAATAACAGGTGCAGTGCTGTGTTGTGTCCTAAAAAAAGTAAAAACAGAAAAAAGAACTAAAAAAGTAATTTAAAAAAAAAAAAAAAAAAACGGAAAAAAGTACCCAAAAAAATATCTTTAACAATTAAAAAAAACAAAAAAGAGTACCTAAAAATGTAACTAGAAACTAAAAAACAAAAAAAAAAGAAACAAACAAATAATTTTAAATGAAAAGCAATATAAATTCGGGTAGAAAAATATCTATTATAAAATAAATTGTATTACGAAATGTATTTGGTATGACGCAAAATGTAATATTATTTTAATATTGGTACTACGATTCTTTTTTGTTACGTTGAATTTGAATTTAAACTTAAAATAATATTACTGTGTTATTTCAACATGTATAATGTAAGATTATTATTCTACAAATCGAGTAAAACTTTATAAATTATTTTTAAACAAAGTCTAGTTATATTATTACAAAAGTTATTACAATTCTTACAAAATATCATAATTAAGATAAACGCAATAAATCACTCAAACAATAGATCGTTTGAGTCTCAAATAGCAATAAAATGAAAAATATAATTAACTATATTCAATTAAACAAATCTACTACATGGACCCGTGATTTTTTAATAAATAACTTTACTTTGATTCTATTGCGTTTTTGAAGACTAAAAATTCGCGAAAGCATAAGTAACGAACGAAACGTATTTAAATGAATTGTTTTATAAACTTGCTACAACAATAAACATATCAATTCTATAACAAAAGTAAAACTGGATACATAGATAAATAATAATCAGTCAGTCCATTTTTTTATTCACTCCGTAATCATTAATTTGCAAGTCAGCTGATTCCATCACCATGATACATGATTTTATCATCATTCGTCATATATAACAATGTTCGTGATTTCATTTATTCCCACGATGTTATCTAATAATATAAATTAAAATTTCTGAAATTATAATAATACTGCGAATTTTTTTAACGGAATCTAAAGTCCAGAAAATGCCTACAAAATGAAAATGAATAATATAAATAGTTAATTATGGAGTAAATGATAATGTGACGTCCGATAGAGGAGAATGGAAGAAAAAAACGTGTTGAGCCGGCCCCAAGTAAAATGGAATTAGGGCAGGAAGATGCTGACGATGATGAATATAATTAATAATTGCAGCCTGTTAATTTCTCATTGCTAGGCAAAAGCCTCTTCCCATAGAAGGATTGTGCATTGATCATCACGCCTTTTATTTTTACCCACATCCTACTCTTCGGAGTAGGAAGTAGGTAGTGTCAGACTCTTACTGACTAAACCTGAAACGCCATGCAACGTCTCCCGCGTTCCCTTAGTGCACGGTAATGTGTTGCAGTTCGTAACCGCGGGTCCCGAGAGCCTACCACCACGACTTTACATTACTGCAGTTGTGAAAGAGTTAAGCAACTTCATGTCGTGTAGTACGCTGTCGCTACTACTACTACTACACTTCTACAACTGCAATAATCTCTCTAGGTATACATAAAATTCTCGTGTCACAATTTACGTTCCCGTACTCCTCCGAAACGCCAGGACCGATTCTCTTGAAATTTTGTGAGCATATTGAGTAGGTCTGAGAATCGGTCAACATCTATTTTTCATCCCTATTTTTTATTATTTCGCGAACGAAGTCATGGGCATATTAAGTAGGTTTGAGAATCGGCATCAATTTTTATCGACGAATTCTTTGTTTTTAACTTTCGCGGAAATATTACTAACGCGTATGAAGTCGCGGGCAAGAGCTAGTATTACTTTAAAATACTTTAAAAGTGAACCTACTCGTATTTGAGACGAAAGTTGAACACTTCGGGTTCGGACGAATCGACGCGAGGAAATTTGCGAAGTTTCATGAGATTTCATACACAGACTTCCAAAATTCGTTTCGTTCCCGGCTTGGATAAGTGAACGTTGACCTCAAAATGTGACAGTAGGCAGCCTACTCATTGCGTATTATTGCCGAGAAAAATGCGTGTTCATTATAATATTGCACTAAGTACTTAGGTGATAAATACTTTGAAAATGTCTGTAAGTAACTATTAGCAAACAATAGGGCATTGTGAGAAATATTACGTGAAGATAATGAATTTCTCATTAAAGGGCTTTTTATAGACTGCCTTTGATTATTCTATTTTTGCTTCCCGTTCAATTACTCCATACATTTTGTAATGCTTATTTGAAAATTGATTTGCGCTGTTTTAGTTCTAATTTACTTAAGTTTACTGTTTAAATATATTTTTTTAAAGACTTTTTATCTGTGACCTTTTAACATGATTGTATTAGACAAATCTAAATTTTGTCAAACAAAAGTTCTTTTAACAACACTGGTTCACTTTATTCCTAAATTTTGACAAAGTAAAATTGACTACGTCAAAATATGTTCCCAAAATATTTCTTAATTTATTTGCAAAATATTGCTTTTCCTTAACAAAAGAAATATTTATTAACAATAGGTCTGTTAATCACAACTTCAGACAGTTATTATGGACAAAAACACTTCTATCAGTACTTTTATAATACAAAAATACATAATTTTAACTTAAAGGATAATGTATTCTATTTATAATACGGTTATTTTCATGTCTGTATTATCGAAACAACGTTTACAAGGACGTGCCTCATTAAACCTTAGCGGCACGTCCACGCTTAGCTCTAGATAGGATACTAAACAAGAAAAAACAACGCTATAACAGTAACTGTCTAGTTATTGTACTAAAGAGTAAGAATATCCATTTATGACATACCTATCTCATACAATATACGGCGGTCGGCAATTGTTTTCCATTTCATATTGTTACGTAGTAATAGTTGCGACTATCTTCCTACGGGCTTCTTATCATTCACAATTCACTATAAAAAATGCATAAAACAACGTCCATACGAGCACTGAACACTGGTTATACAAAATCGTAAACACGTTCATTTAACCAAAGACGAAACATAAAAATCGAACAAATTAAATTTTATATTAAAATTTAGTTTTATGAAAACGATAATCTGTTCCAATTATGAATTAATATAATTCAGATTTAAAAGACAAAAACAATTTAAAATAAATAGGAATTACCAAAATATAAAAACAATTTTCAATTTCAAATTGTTCGTAATTCTCGACTAATAATTAAAAATAAATGACAAAAATAATTTAAAAATCGAATCATTAACAAAAGAAACCTGTTTCTTAATATGACGATCATTTAGAAAAAAAACGTCACAAGGTAACAGTGTGAGAATAAATCCTTTACAATTATAGTTCAGTTGGTAATGAAGGAGGTCTTATGCCGGACCTATAAAATTAAATAAAAATAAAAGTGATATAAGAACAAAGTGAAAATGCTTGGAAAACATTCAAAGTTGATTTTTTTAGTGTCTATGCTCGTGTTGTTGGTGGCGATAGTTTTAGCCGCGTGGGGATTTCAGAAAATTGTTGATAAACAAATACAGAAAGTGAGTTTATTTTTTAATTTGTTCTCTTATTTATATGTATATTTGCTGAATGATATAGAAAGGTGTGTGTGTGGTATTTTTGCGCTGTTTGGTAAATGGTTGGTTTCAAAGGATTTTTTTATTATTAAGTAGATAATAATTGTTCTAGCATGTTATACTTACTGCTTTGTATGTTACTTTATCATTTCATTCACTTTCGTTGCATGAGATTTTTCCAACGAGATCAAAGAGTGAATTATTATTTAATCCATTTGTGAGTGAGCCCGTCTACTTTTATATAACAACTTTTATTTATAGACACAAAAACAAAATGGCTATATTTTTTCCTATTGATCAGTGTATTCTAAAAATATTTTTAACCGAACAAATGACCTATGATAAATAAAAGGGAATTTAGTCTAATCGAATTTGAAACCATTTTGCGGTGTCCAGTAGTAATCATGAAACCGAATACGTCATACCGTTGCACTGAAATACTATAAAACAAGTTTAAATGGGTTTTAATTTGTACAGTTGTGTGGCTGAATAGCGTAATAAACAATAAAATAGCGCACATGACGCTCGTACAATGTTTAAGTAACGATTTCACACACAATATTCATTGATATGAATAATATATTATTATGTTAATAATGTATTGAATATAGTGCACAAGATTATACGAGTTTGGTTAAACTAGATTTTAAATGTAGTTTCTTAAAAGGAAATCTTTGATAAAAGAGTTTTAGTGGAAAACTTGACAGTTTCATAGGTTTTGTTGATCTTAGTTACGTCGATTTCAAACAATTTTTATAATATCAACTCATCATCTTGATCAATTTCAATAAATTACAGGCATTAGTTACAGTAGGGTTACTGAAACTACTGCCTATTCTCATAATTTCATCTTGCTACTATCAAAACTTGCTACAAAGAGCTGAAAAAGTGAAAAGAAGCGCACGTAAATAAAAGCTCAATGATATGATTTTGATAAAATTATGCCAAAAAAACAACAGTAAAAGTTACATAATATATTTGGTTCCCCTCATAAAAACTTTGCTCTTAAACAACTTATTATACCTTCATTATATTCCCGGTCATTTATGGTATTTTTATTACATGCATAGATTATTATTTTTATCTCTTTTGTTATACGGGATATCTTCAAGGGAAGAAACTCGGTCCTTTTTAAAGGCTTACACGGGGACACAAGTCCAACATGCAGATGGTGAGAACTTTTGCCCAGAACTCATTTGGCATGCATAGATTACAATTTTTATTAGTTTCGTGTGAGGTCGATATCATCCTCTTTCATACGTAATCAGATATAGAGGCATAGCGAAGGTGAAGGGTTTATGTAGCTTATTTAAAAACCATTCAAACTAAAATAAAAGAATAAAGAAACAAATGGGCAATTTTCAGGCTCTCTTAAAATCTTAATGTAGTGACTTCTTGTTGATGCGATTCATGTGATAAGTGAATTTAGTTTTGCAATTCGGTGTGTCATTCCTAACTAGGCAACAGTTACCTACTTATTACAAGTTTTTATTTAAATTTCACTGTGATTGTAAGTTTGTGAAAATTTTCGGGGGAAATCTTGCAAGTTAAATTTATTTACAGTACTAACAAAATAGTAGTAGCTTACCTATTCTCCTTTTTTGAATGAATATGATTGTTATTGCCTATAGTAACCTAGTTAATGCTATTGCATCAAAGAAACTTATTCCCACCATTATCAATTGAATTCTAAGCAAAGGAAAACATATTTTTGTTTAAGTTCCCAGCATTGGAAACATACTATTATGCTTTATTGTAAGACTTTCTAAATAATAATAAAATTGTTCTCTTAAGCATGTAAGTCCAGTAAATGTAGAACAGTTTTAAAACTATGTATAAGTTCACAAACACCTTACTAAGATTAACTTGTAAGAACGTCTATAATGCTACAAGAATCTTTTGGCACGTGGAAGACATTAACATGATGTTGGTGTGCAGATTCACAATAAGAATTAAGTCAACTGTCTGTCAAAAGTGATGGTTTTTCATATATGTCGATTAGTTCCGATTTCGGCCACGAGCTAAAAGGTCCTTGTAGCACTGTATTCTTCTCTACATTCCATTTGACAATGACATAACAGCATGTCAATTGACACCTTTTTTTTCGTGGGAAATCATCAAATGACACCGACCGCTGTGGGTGCAGCGGGAGGGAGTGTCAGACTCAGTGGGAGGTTTACAGACTAAAACCCACTATGTTCCTCCTGGAGCCCTTTGAGTGCCAGGGTCGCGTAACTCTTACGAACATCTCGCAGATCCGGCAAATGACAATAATAATTGACATTTATCGACTAAGGGTAACATTTTCCTGTGTGTCTTTCTTGAAAATCAATTTATTACATTATTAATCTTTATCATAAATGTAAGTTTACATACACGTGTTCAAACTGTGAATCAGTTATTCCATTTTTAATTGTGCCTTCCATATGACGTGTTACACTATTAGATAACATAGTCAATATTGATCGTAAATGTCGCTTTACGTTTAGTTATGGTACTTGACCAGTCCTGATCTAAAATAAGTGATCATAAAAAGACAATGATAAAACGTAATATCATCCACCATTAACTAGTAAAATCGTAAATTTTGTAGTAAATAAATAATTACTCCACGACTTTTACACAACGCCAACTAGTCTCAAACTTAGCAGAGCTTGAATTATGACTACTAGACAACTGATTAACATGCTTATATACTTTTAAATACATACATATTATAGATAAATTACACCCAGACACAGAACAAATTAACGTGCCCATCACACAAACATTTCTCCTGGGTGGGAATCGAACCCACGACCTCTGGTATAGCAGTCAGAGCCACTAACTACTTGACCATCAGGCCAGTCAATACACTTAGTATAGTACACTTGTAACTATAACTAATATTAGTGATCTACCAGAGCCTAGCAGAAACTTTTAAAGACACTTGTAGGACACGTTGTGCTAGTGTAATAAGCTTTAGATACACAAGATTAAAACTGTTCTAAAGTATTAACGAGTGTGTCTGTCATATAACGATGTCTAACTAGACGCCCTTGAGCTGATAGTTCCCATAATGCAATCATTGATCATGCTTAATACGACGCTAAACATTGTCACAGTATAAACACATACAGTAATTTAACTCGGTCTTTTCTAAACTAAAACCTACAGCCGCATGGTACGTAACAGCGATAGGGCTGCCCTACTACGGCATTTTAATTACGTTAACAACACACCGTCTGTTCGTCAATACACGCTCCCGACTGTTTCATGCCAATATCATGCCACGATCCGAAAGCGTTGGCATAACTCGCGTTGAGCCCGTTAATATGAAGACTTCATACTGTATATTTTTATTATACTGTGACATTATAGCTTCAAACTGTATCTGTTTGATTTTTGTACAATAGTCAACACAAGTTTCAGATATCAACTGACGAGTTGCCAAGCGACTATCGCCTTACAATCTCATTAGAAGTTCGTAAATAGAGACGCGTCTATAGAGTCTAAAGTCGTAGGGTTTCGAATACTTGCGTTGCCTTGCATGTGAAAGGCCTTATACGTTTTCCTTATAGTACGTAAACTTTATCTTCTGTTTTGAAGTTTGTAGTTGCATTTACGGTTTTTAAGGTTTCCGTATATCTGTACGATATAAGTTATTGTAGATACACAAGTTGAATTTATATCATGTCATGGAAACATAATTTACATTTGGCTACCTAAGACCAGTAAACACATAGAACAAAGGAAACAAGAAACCTAAAAGATCGCAAAAGTTCTAAACCCCAAAGCTACTACATACCACACGGATACACTACAAACATCTTAAAATAACCATTGTAGAAACGAGACGGAGTTATACACAGCACGTAGCGGTATCTCGCGCCTAAAAGAAACCAAAAACTCTCAACCCCAAACAATACTATGATGTGTTAATTAAGATTTTTTCCATTGTGAAACAAGACCAGAATGAGACGGCAACACCCTGTACATAGCGGCATCTCACTTCCACATTCGCGACGGAGCTTTCCTAACAGTCCATAGTAGGAACATTGCAAGAAACACAATGTAATCCTCTCAAAGGTTTAACTATGTGTGAACTTGTCTGAAAAGGGTTAACCGATACTTAGGATCATGAGTTTGACCCTTCGAACTAACTATTCTTGTTTAATTACTCATTTAAGTTAACATTGTTTACAAAAACTAAGTTTTGCTGATCTAAGTTTTTCTTTAGCTAACTAACTAGCAGCCTTAGTATGTTGGTTGGAATCTAACTCAAACTAATCTGACTTACTCGGTCTAGTAGTAAATAAGTTAGATTAGATTGTTGCTTGCTCGTTTCTGAAACTAGAGGGATGTTGATTTAAAAAATGTAGACACATTTCTAGGCCTAATCAGATACTAATAATTGTAGTGGTCTGATGACGTAACTGAGTGGCATTTTAAATTTGTAGAAAGCAATGTATAATGCGTAATTTCTTTTTACCGTATGTTGAGAGTTGAGAGCACATAGGAAAATTAAAATTAGGAAAGAAGGTGTACGATAACAGTTATTGTCTGTCAGTATAAAACTGCGTACTGGCCTAGTCTTGTTTGGCCACCACGCCAATTAACTACCACAATGCGCTATGTGTTGCGGATTCGATCCCCACGAGGTGCAAGAATGAGTGTTATCTTCTTCAGAGCCTAGGTATCATATCGTACCTATTAGTATGCAAGTGAATTAAATGTCCGTGAAACCCCTAAAGATAGGATTCAATTGCTTAGTGCGAAAGAGGCAAACAAATAAATGTATTTCGGTACAGTTCAAAATAAATGCGTGTTGCGTTTGTATACAGTTACAATATTTTTAATCAATATACAATAAAGCCACTATACATATTATGGTACATAGCACATACTTGTATTTAATTACTTAGAAGAATGTACTAACGGAATGATATTCCATAAATTAAGTGTCACTGTCGGTAATGTATTAATTAAACATTAGATATATGTGCCGATGTTTCTTACGCTTGTAGTAATTGTTCGATTAAGTAATATACTAAGAATACGGATATAGGATCTATTTCGGTCCAATCCCAAAAACTAATACCACTTGTATTTATTTCTTATCGCAGTTAATTTCTATTCCGAACGAATCCCACTCATAAACGAATCCCAAAATTAGTAAAATGGTTTGCAGGTACAGTCAGTAATAAAGGCTTAAGGCGCTTCGTTTGCTCAACGCTTGGCTGTGATTGGTTGATTAGGATTTTAAAACAATAGAAACGAGCTCACCTTTTTGCAGGTAAAAAAAGTTGGCATGTGATTCTCGATAAGACAAAATGTGTTTGTAAAGATTAAGGATTGAATTACGATCATTATATTAAATTATTAAAAAGCAAAATAAACTTTTTCCTGTGACTGTACCAAAAGTTATGTTTTGGGATTCGTTGGGAATAGATTAAGTACTTCATTTAAATATTTGAAATATGGTCTTCGTTTTAAGCAAAATAATAATTTAATTTCCGAACTAATACCAGTGGTATTCGTTTTTGGGATTGGACCGGAATAGATCGGATATAGTACGCATTTTATAGATCTTCATCCTATATGGCATATTATCATTTAAAGCTTGAAGATGTATTGATATAATTGTAGACACTTTATTGCAGTCTTTTAAGAGAGATACTACAAAGTATACTCTCTTCCGTAGCTCGGGCCCTCCTTTACCTTAACTGTACAAATCAAAAATCAAAATCAAAAGTTATTTATTTCGAGTAGGTAGGCCTTTTCAGGCACTTTCAAAACGTTACTGACTCCAGTTGCGCTAGTTGCGCTAAATATAAACAACAAACATGATAGCTTTAATCTAACTTGATATACTAAGAAGTTCAAATTTTAGGATAAATAAACAAGCCTTGTGGTAACGTTCTCAACTAACAAAAACCTCTACTCAGATTAACCTCATTAGTTACGATATTGCTGGCGTAAAGTTATAAAAACTGAATATATTCGAAGTTTTTTCAATAGCTTATAAATATCGAACATTAATTTAAGCAGATATTACACATGCATGATTATGCCAAATCATGATTATAAAGTCATGATTATGTGCAACAAAAAATATGGGTAATTATTATGTTTGTTGTCATGTATAATGTTTTAAAATTACACGAAAAGGGTACCAACGTGCTCAGAATCTAAATACAAAGAATAACATCTCTGTGTACGGCCTTGCAATTAAATCGATAAAACTTAAAATAAATGAAAAAATACAAAAAATCTTTAAATCTCTTAATTAAGAATCTTCAAAACCCAAAACTTGTTTTAGATCTTAAAGATATAAATAATTAGACACTCATTTTTGCGTTTTAATTAAAGAAGAATCAAAAACAGCCAGGATCATTGTTCCCCATCAACATATTACTACAAAGGTTAAATAACAAACTAAAATGATCCACAAAACAACAACCTGTATCATATAAGGGCAAAGCCCTCATAAAAGACCGAGTATTATATGAATAATTTTATTACAAAAAAGAAAATATGAAAACAAGGCACGTTTATGTTTTGGTAACCGGACCTGTTACTATTGAAAATAATTATAATATGCTCCGTCATTTGCCACCGTCCTTGTTCATTGCTTATTTGGAGTCGTATGTGTTGATGTGTTTTAATTACGTCCTAGTTTAACTTTCTAAGAACCTTAATTCAATAGTTTGTTACTTTGTAATTAACGCATAGTATAAAAAAGTCTGTTCCTATACGTGCTTAGTTCTTTAAAACTACGCAATGGATTTTGATGCGATTTTTTTATAGAAGAATTTTGTTTCAAAAGGAAGGTTTCGGTATACGAGTATATTATTATATTCATCAGTTTTGCTCCATGCAAAGCCGGGGCGGGTCGCTTAATTATGAATTTTATGGCTACATTTTCCATGGCAAAATTTATATTTTAAACTACAAACAATATTTAAAGGTTTTTCTCTTTTAAAAGCAGCATCGGATATTGATGTCGCACAATATCTATAGATCACTTTAAACCATAACTTAGACCTTGTACCTATACATTATGAATGGCTTCACTAAGGTCAAACGCATATTCATATTTTTCACAGATTTCTTACTAACAAAAGTAACCAGTAAATGAGTTGAACAATTAGACAATATGTTTAGTTAAAAATGTCCCTGAGTGTATATTTGTTCATAGTTCTGCTTGTTTGTTCGACATGCACGAAAGAATGAAATAAAAGTAATATTAGATCAATATTTCAATAAAAAAAAGGTACCTACAAATCAAACATTCCGAAATGAAGAGCAAAGACATACTTGCTTTCAAAACACAAATCTTAACTCTCTGCCAGAAATACCAAATAGGAACTTACAATAATTAAACAACCAACTATGTATTACATACCAACATCATAATCATAAAAATGTGGGTCCTGCGCCTGATCTCTGTCCGGTCGTGTCGGATTGCCGTCCCATCGGGCTATGAGAGTAAAGGAATAGAGAATGCACCTGTGTTTGCGCACACGCTTTTGCACTATAACATATCCTGCGTAGCTGGCTGGTGTCATAATAACACTAGCCGCCGTGGCCGAAATCGGTCAGGAGACACATTACATACCTATATCTTTTTTTTTGTGGGAAATCATCAAATGACCCCGCCCGCTGTGGGTGCAGCGGGAGGGAGTGTCAGACTTTTACTGACTAAAACCCACTATGTTCCTTCTGGAGCCCTTTGGGTGCCGGGCGAGCGGTAACTCTCACGAACATCCCGCAGCACATACCTACATCTTACGTATATTCCTCTCCTTTCAGAGTGTACAGCTCGAGAACAACTCGTTGATGTTCGACAAATGGCAGAAGCTGCCGATGCCGCTGGACTTCAAAGTGTACCTGTTCAACGTCACCAACGTCGAAGACGTGAACCGGGGGAAGAAACCTATACTCAATGAAATAGGACCTTATGTTTATAAGTAAGTGGTTAATGTATGGGCAGCAGTGGCACGGCATGTAAAAGAAAGACGGCGTGCTGCTGCGGAGTTTGTTGCGCCGTTTCTTCTCCCGTAGCGAAAGCACGGGAAGCGGTAAAGTGTGGGCGATGGGGTGCTGTCTATTATAGTTTTGACATTCAAAAAGTGCTACGTTGTGACCTAATTTTAATAAATGATTTTAGGGTATACTTGGCTATGAATGTCCCACAGCTGGGTACGGACCTCCTTTCGTGAAGATAATATTGTGATAATCTTCTCAGAATTTTCGTCTAAAGCGCCGTTAAAAAAAACAATGATTTGTATTATATGTTTTAGCTTAAATAATAAAATAGTCATAAAAACATGAATTTTACACAATACGCAGTAAAATTACTTAATTATATACACTAAGACAGATTATATAAAAATAATACAGCAAAATATAATAAGTAGATACAGAAACACAGAAGTCAAAGTAAAAAAGAATCTTAGCTGTAATTTAGCACGCAATTAAAATTCCTCTATAATTAAACCCAGGTGGAATCAAGTTGCTTCTATTATACGATAAACATTAGCTTTAACATTAATTACGATATTAATCACAAAGTAATGTAAATGTTAACACATTGTTCTGTTCGTCCCACGGTAAACGTCTTCCTAATCTGTTTAAAATGGTTTATTTTTGCAATCCTAACAACTTTACCTAGATTACGTATTAATTTACAAAATTGTAAACTCTTTTTGGGAATAAATTAAAAACTTGTCTACTAAATAGGATCCCAATGCTGGGCAAAGGCCTCCTCTTTCTCCTTCCAAACACCCCTGTATTTTGCGATTTCTGATTCAAATAAAAAATAATTTTATTAACTATACATTAAACCTTTTTCGATATATTTTTCGAATCAACCGCAAAAAATCGGTCATACATACAATACAACATTTAACCTACAAATAATAATCAACCTTACTGAACCGAAAACGTCACACCAGAGCATCAGACATTACTCTGGTTTTAAATATAACCCAGATCGATGTAAAACTGTTCCTACAGACACAACACTTTCATACATCACCATCCAATGCATATAAAGTACCAATTATGTCCTGTCTTTGATCTTCAAATATATTCATCAAAATGTATTCACAAAGGAGGTGTCAGTTTAAAGAGTAAAACGGAGCAAGGGTCCAGTGTTTGTGATGGCTATTGCGATAGATATAGACTTATATAGTAGATAGATAGTACAGAGTAAATAAGGGGTCTGTAGGTATTGCTTTAAAGTCGAACCCTGTTCAAAAAGGGTTTTAAATGATCTAGGATAAAACTGGGGCTTTAAATTGTAGAAAGGTTCTAGAGATAGATACATTTACTACGGAATTTTAAACAGGACAGGAGATAAAACGAGATGTTTTCAAACGATGTGCGTTTTATTTTGCTTCTGCTACTTTGATATATAATATCTTATACTGGTATTGCCTAAGTGCCCAAATATTAAGTAAAGTATCCAGTGTATGGGGATAAATTAGTAAGTTCTTTAAAGATGTAGTAGACATTAGATGAGATCAATAAATACGAGTTGTATTTTCCAACAGATACGAGTTATATAATATATTCAAATTAATTACCTCAATCGTATTTTCATTACAAGTCCACAGCACAAGCTCTCGTTTAGTTTT
Organism: Chrysodeixis includens; assembly: GCA_941860345.1. Lineage (NCBI taxonomy): Eukaryota > Metazoa > Arthropoda > Insecta > Lepidoptera > Noctuidae > Chrysodeixis > Chrysodeixis includens. Next base: position 1,294,245 of record OW796099.1, on the reverse strand, counting down.
AGAAGTGTTAAAGTTTCAATTTTAAATTGGCCGCAGAGAAAGTTTCTATCGAGACAAGCAGAAGTCAATTCAACCACTTTTCCCTAATGACTATCAGAAACTAAGTAACTTTAACTGTTACTGACCCGTTTACTCTGAGCTCTCATTGTGCCACTAACATTGTGTAAAAGAGACACTGCTAAGCCCAGTGTAGTGTGCCGTCTCTTTTTCACAATGCCAACATTCCTGCTTTAAAAGTTCAAAGTTCAGACATAGTTGCAAGCTGTTGGAACAAGCTAATTGTGGAAACAGCTGTTCTAAAGTTTGGTCAGCTAATACTGTAACCGACTTTCCCGTTATGCTCTATTAATGGCAGTAAGAACGTGGAATGGACACTTTATAATGACATTACTAGATCAATTATGTCCGGACCGATTTCTGCCACGGCGGCTAGAGTTGCTTTGACACCAGCCAGTTACTCAGGATATATTATCATAATTCACAAACGTGTGCCCAAACACTCGTGCACTCTCTGTTCCATCTTAGATAGCCCAATGGGATGGCAATCCGACACGACTGGTGACTGGTGAGAGATCAAGCGCAAAACCGACATTTCTACGTGCCTTCCGAAACACTGAAGCTGCGAATGCGATATTTATTTCTAAAACGGACACATCATTTGAAAAGTCGGTGCCCGCCGTAGGGAACGAACTCGAGACCTTTGACTTGACAGTCCCGCGGTCTTACCACTAGGCTATTACAGCTTCTGTTTCAGACATTACTACGTAGTACGTTTACCATTTCACTAAACCTTTCCAAGTTTCCTTACATTCTGATTAATCTCCATAAATACTAATAAGTTTCGATCGAGAATGGAAATATAGCAAAAAATAACGTACGATATTTCCTTGTCTTGGAGATATGATTGGTTAAATTGTACGTTAGAGGTTTAACATGCGTCATTAAAGTCCACTTTGTGTGAAGCCAAGTGTAAAGGTCGCCCACATAAGTATAAAGCAATAACTTAAGTATGAATAATTACAATAATTATAACTGAAGAAGTTATAATTATTTGTACGTATGCTTAGTTCGATACTTGGACAGTCACGTGAAACTGGTCTGTAACAATGTGGCTACATAGGTTGTTAAGAGTCATAAAATAAAGCTAACTAGGTAGTTAGGTACTAAGTTCTCACGAAATATAATCAGGATACTACAACTAATACTACCAGATAAAAGGTGCTAAAGCGCCCTATCATGCTCTAAGAAGGAAAATAGACGTGATGTTTATGCTGGACCGCAACTTTGCCCACTTTTATAGTTCCCCCTCTAACATTAAAACATTACCCCTCTAACGTGGCCTGTTAAAAAGTAGCCTATAATATATGTTAATCTAGGATGTCAGCTAATCATACCAAAATTGTATAAAATGTATCCAGACATTTGAACGTGAAAAAGTAACAAACATCTATCCATTCGTACATACTTTCACGTTTATATTACTACTGGGACTTATAAACCTTTTCCTAGCCAATAGTGTCTCACTGCTGGACAATGAAAATGAACAACATAAACTTTGCTTATTAATATCCATATTATAATTTGCAGACAATATCGTGAGAGGACAATTTTGGGTTATGGACCCAATGACACGATCAAGTACATGCTGCGCAAGCGCTTCGAGTTCGATCCCGTAGCGTCAGGCGATCTCACGGAAGATGACGAAGTCACTGTCATACACTTCTCTTATTTGGTAAGCATTCACTTCTTGACAGATTGAAAGTTATTTACGTTTAATGCGAATCTCTATGAAAATGCACAACTTTTTTTTCTTTTCTGTTGAACAAAATTAGGGTTTTGGAACCCAAATAGTACAAGATTATGGTTTACTACTATTTTGAACCATATTGAATATTTCTACTCTTCTTACAGAAACTTTTGCCTTAACGGAAATTCGAAGTTTAATCGTGTAATATAAGAACCGTTAGCAAAAACACAAAGTAACATATTTCGCTTACAAATCTCGCTTAAGCTTAGACTAGAAACATTGACCTACAAATCTTTACCATGCTAATGTTTGCGTCAGTTAAAACCTTATCTGTCACAAGTACGTCACTGTTATGCAAATATCCTGAATATCGTTCATGGTTACGTGAAATCGTTAGTGAACCATAATGGCAATACCTTTTTCGAAGGAAAATTTCCCCTTATCTCTGACGTTACTTTTGAGGAAGTACTTGTCATAACCCTCGCAAAATATTCAGATATGAAAACTGCTTTTACTTAAAAAATAGTAACAACAATTGATTCTCATTCTGTCTCTAGCAGAATGTGTAAAATATTCAACTACAGAAAACGATAAATCATTTTAGTATCACTTTAAATTCAAGGCATCACTTCAAGCGACGAAACCCGGTCCTTTTTTGCTTTTTAAAGGCTGACATAGGGACACAGGTTCAACATACAAAGGCCTTGTTAAGAATTGACAAGCGTATGACAAGAATATGTGCGTTCTACTAATGCTTGTTCTGAGTCTCGGTGTCTCTGTGCATGCCTGTGAAACCCCCCGCGATGCAAGGACAAAATTCCTTAGTTCGGGAGTTGTTTAAAAAAACAGAAAAATTATAAATTTAAATCGACTGCTCTATTCAAGAACAGACATAGACTGCCCATTAGTATATTTTAATTTATCCCGGATTAAAACAGCTTAAGGTTTCATAGATATATTGATTTTCAGGCAGCTCTGCTAACTATCCACGACATGATGCCAAGTTTGGTCGGAGTCATAAACAAGGCTTTAGAACAGTTCTTCCCGAGCCTTGAAGATGGCTTCCTCAGGGTCAAAGTGAGGGACTTACTGTTCGATGGGATCTACCTCAGCTGTGATGGAGATAATGCTGCTTTGGGTAAGATAGTATTGAAAACTAGTAGCTTGTATTAAGAGAAAATTGCTCCTTAAAATTTAAGCAATACGATTCTCAATTGCAAGTTACATGACTCTGTAATTTGATCACATATAAACGATTTACTTTTGTCCCTATAACTCAGATATTGACACCTGGCTAAACAAAAATAATAGTCTCAAAGAAAAACCGTTCTAAACGGTGTTTATTTCTGTTTTTGGTTATTTAAAAATATACGATCGAAATGAGAAACCTCCTTATTTTTGAAGTTGGTTAAAAAGAAATGACTGTTGAAATGTTGATGAAAATACACTTCTTGTAGTATATTGGACATCTGTCTTGAAGGCAGTAAATACGAAAGTTGTCTTAGAAGGGTTTCCAGAATGGAAAGTATTTTCTCAGCTCAGGTTAACATTTGCAGGTTTCCGTAAAGAGTCAGGTTTGACTTTTATGTAGGTTCAGGATTCAACCTTTTTACGCATTTTGATCTACTACCTGTGGGTGTAAATAGAATACGTGCTAAACATCTCGGCATGTTTCGAATTCCTTCTCTCTTTATTTGATAGCTAGGAAACCTAACATTTACACTTTTTAAGGTTCCAGGTCACATACTCTGAATATTTTCCAGTATTGTGAGTTTCTAAATGATACTTAAAAGACACGTATTGAAAAACAAATAAAAAAAATGTTCCAATTGTTAGTCTCGAAAATAGACTCTTGTGTTATCTATTTACACAAGCATTACTTATATAAACTACCCTTTAAAGACACATATTTTAAAGTTAAAACAAATTCAGATAAACTATGTGTATAGTTTTGTTGGACATTATGTACGTTACAAAACTTACAATATACCTTTTCGAACAATAAATAAATATGCGTTTTCAACCGCAAAACAGGAATGAAAATAAACGCTTTCATGTAAAGCATAAGGAACCCTAGAAACTAGAATTCTGTAGATACTTCATTCATTACACAGCACGTACGTCGACAAACGGGTACCGAAATCGAATGTGATCTATTCTCAAAGTCAGACATTTGAAAGGCTCTGCTCCAAAAACTTTAGATGTCAATCAAATGCTTCCCACTTCGTTTTAGGTCTGGTGTGTGGAAAAATTAAAACGGATACCCCTCCGACAATGCGAGCCGCTGAATCATCAAACGGATACTACTTTTCTATGTTCTCTCACGTAAGTACTGTATATCTTTTACATCATCATATATCATCATCATATATCTTTTAAGCAAAGTTTTTAAGTTTAAAATTTCATTTTCAACAGTATAAACAAATCATATGCTCGCTTTTCTATTTATTTCATTATTAAAGTAAAGTAACGGCATAGCAAATTCAACTACTAAATGAAGGAGTAGAAGCTGAATGATCGTAATGGCTTTACACCTCATAAAATTCGATTCATATACTAAGAGTAATTTTTTTCCTGATAACAATATCTATGCAGATCGTTTTCCAAAATATTGATAGGCCTGTTGGTCTAGTGGTTAGAGACCTTGACTGCTATACCGAATCGATAGGATCGTGGGTTCGATCCCCACCCAGAACAAATGATTGTGTGATGAGCACGATCATTTGTCCTGTGACTGGGTGTCATTAATAGGTATAGTATGTATGTATTTAGAAGTATGTGTATCAGTTGTCTGATACTCATAATAGGTACAAGCTATGGTTAGTTTAAAACTAGATGACGTTGTGTGAAAGTCGTAGAATATTTATTATTTATTATTATGTCCAATGTACTTCCAGATGAACAGATCAGAATCTGGTCCGTGGGAGATGATTCGAGGCAGAGAGAATGTGTACGACTTGGGTAATGTAGTGTCGTACAAAGGGAAGGACAGCATGCCGATGTGGGGAGACCAGTACTGCGGCAAGATCAACGGCTCAGACTCCTCTATATTCCCGCCTATTAACGAGAACAATGTACCAAAGAAACTTTATACCTTCGAACCTGATATTTGCAGGTGAGATATGACTTCGAAATTGTAATTGAAATCAGTTATTCTGTAAGTAGGACAATGTTATCACTTTTACATGTCATAAATATGTTTCGAGCTCGCTGGATCCTACTTTTCTAACTGACCACCCTGAGAAGAAATGTCGAAACAAACTCAAGGGTCTCTGTCTCTTTTAAAGTCCAGACAAGTCTTAAGTCCGTTATATCAGGTTTACATTATCTTAGTTTTTAGAAAAGTGTTTTAGTACCTATAGCTAGAAAGGAAAGAAGTTTAGGCATGGAATTGCATACAATGCAAGTAGCTTTCATAAATTTCTACAAAATCATTTTTCTTTAATACGGATATAATGTAAAAAGATCATTATGTACAGTCAGCATCAGAAGTCGGTTAACACAAACCGATTCACAAAGTGTCATTATTTTTCTATGATATGTAGGAATTGGTGCTCAGCATGTTTTAACTATACCAGGTGTCAAGCCTATTTTGTTACCTAATAGCACAACAGTAATTCATTGAATTCGATTGTGTACAGTTCGTTTGAAAATCTATATGTGTTAATCGACTTTTGATGTTGACCGTCCTTAAATGTTTTGAGTTTCCTTCTTGATACATTTTTTTCTTCTATAATACCTTAATGTAGAAGGGATTTTTTGGTATCATAATTTAAGACAGTGATATTTTCAGAAGGTTGTCCGCTTTTCTGTTTGTTGTTTGTGTAAATAAATACATGTATTAAGTTTTGCATTACACGGCTCCTTTTGCAAATGATATTAGTGCTTGTAGTGTAATGTCTTCCTTATTACGACTGCAAACAACATTCTTCAGCTATAGTAGGACGTTAATTATACGCACGAATGTGCTCTTAATTAAGTGGCCGAATAATTGTGAGTTCCTTTCCTATATCATTTCAAGGAATTTGTCGTGCTAACATTTAATATCTCTTCGTTTTCATATGGCTTTTGTTTTATGGGCATTTGAAGTTGGAAATACATTGATATTTTTTTAATGAGTCCGTCAAAATGATTTTCAAAAGACATGTGGATACGTAATTTTTTTTTTCTATCAAATCAATATAAAAGTATAACAAATCAAAGATGATTATTGGTATAGAAGTACAGTCACTTTTTTTTGTTTATCTGACGAACTAATTAGTTTGTAAAATACCCAAGTCAGTCAAGTACCAAATGGCATACGCATTTTAAACTGATTTAGAAACCAAACATAACATATCATATTTTCTGCTCTTATAAATTGCTCTACAATGACTGCTAAATATAAATAATTCCTTCTTACAGATCAGTTTCCATAGACTTGGTTGGCAAGAGTGAAATGTTTAACATCAGCTCTTATTACTACGAGATATCGCCTTTAACTTTCGGAGCGAAGAGCGCCAACCCTGACAACAAATGTTATTGTAGAAAGTAAGTATAACGACAATCAACCTTAGTGCTTTGAGATAGAGGTGTTTATTGAGTGTTTGAAGGTTTGCACTTGCTCGCATCATTGATCGTGATTGTGGAGGAGACAAGTGTTGGCAACAAAGCAGGATTAATGGCTAAGCCACATGATTGTACTGGATTTGTCCTCAAGGAGCTTTTCTACACTATTTTCGTCTTAGATAAAGATGTCTGTCTGTTACTTTGCTGGAAGCTAAATATTTGCTATCCAAAAAGTTTTATGGTGAAGTTAAAATATTTTCTGTTAAAATACTTGTACGGACCTACCACCTCTTAAAGTAAGACTGTTACTGTTGTAGAAGCGAGACGGCGTACTATAAATTGTAGAGCGGCATCTCTTTTCTACAGTGCTAGAGTGTTCTTTTAGGATATGGTGGTAGGCCTTCTGGGCAGTCGTCCAGAGTGCAACAGACATAGGCAAGCAGTTCTGTCCAAGTTTGTTCACTTTGTATGTAACTGCTATTAAGTAAAAAAAAATGGATTTTGTCCTAAAGTTCCACCTAAGTAATTTCGGAGAATAACCTTTCGCAGAACGAATGGAACTCTGTGGAGGTTTTTGCCGAAAAATACATGAAAATTATTGTGCTTTCATACGTATAGCAAAATTATGGGAAACCTTAAGTCAGCAAATTGGGGCTAAAAGTACGAGTATTTACTTGCTTGTTTTGTAAACTCAAAAGTTATTTTAAGTGTTTCAAAGAATTTTCATTACTTACAATATTTTAGGTAAATAATACGAATTTCATTTAATGAAAAATGCCCAATTAGGCTACAGGCTTTAAACGGTTGATTGTTATTTTTGCGTTACCTCCCTCATTTAAAATATACATTATTCATAAGACATGCAAAATTAAAAATTCCTTGTCAAAATATGGCAAAATTTTCTATGTATGTTTTTATTTTAGGCACCTACCAACAGTAATAATCAAAAACATTTATCATAAATTTGCTTTTAAATTTCAACCATTAAGTACACGAGTACATAGTAAATCTTCAAACACAGAAATGCGTTTTTACCATAACTATCCTACTCTACACATTTCCCACTCTTATGCTGCATTTGCCAAGTTGAACTTGATAATCTGCCAAATAGCACAGCCTGAGGAAATAAAGTCTGAGAGTCTATTACTGGTGGAGGCAGATGAAATATGGGCGTGCATTAACCTAATACCTAGTATGTAGCTTTAGTATTGGGGTATCATTGTAAGAGGCTGTGGCATTTTAGGCTATTCGAGACTGGGTATTAAAGGTACAAAAGGTATTAAAGTATTAAAAGGCTGGTTTTAAACGCAACATTTAATGATGTCACAGTTATTTAATTGTATGAATGAGTAAGGCTTACGAAACCAGTTACACACTAACTAAATGCACAATAATATACCAACACTGAGAACAAAGGTACACAACATTTGTACACAAATATATACTTTTACTTACTATTATAGATGGCTACATATTATTAAATATAATTGTTTGCTGTCGTATTTTATGTGGCATTATTATAGCCCTGAAGACAGGAAAAGATAAATTATTCGCTAGTGTAGTGTGTAGCAAAATAATTGTAAAAAAAAATTTCAAAAGCGTTGCTGAAAGAAATATACCTATTACATACTATTTACTATTGCTGCATTTTCTAACAAAACAAGATGATATTTTAACATGCTCAAATCTCACATCGAAAACTATTCTTATCCTTATGCGAGATCGAGATTCAAACTCTTTGACGTCAGCTCATGATTAGGGACTCCGGTTGGGTCCAAAACTAGTCGGGCTATCCCGATAAAGACGCGCGAGTAAACCGTTATAACATTTAAGTATATACCATTGCTCGTTTTTTTTTTTATTTCTGTTTAACCGATTTCGTACTTTTAGTTATTACTTTAGTAATTTTAAGTTTTTTCCTTTTTTGTATTGTTCTAACTTGGCGGAAGAGAGTAGCTTCCACAACACAGGGAATTCTAGTGTGGAGGCTTGTGTACTATGTGACACTTAATCTAAGTTTTCCTTGAACAATTTTTTTTTTGTTTGTAGGAACTGGAGTGCGAACCACGACGGTTGCCTACTAATGGGCCTGCTGAACCTGATGCCGTGTCAGGGCGCGCCCGCCATCGCCTCCCTCCCGCACTTCTACCTCGGCTCGGAGGAACTGCTCGACTTCTTCCAAGCCGGCGTCAAACCGGAGAAGGAGAAACATAATACATATGTTCATATTGATCCGGTGAGGCTTTCTTAGGTTAAATAGTTTTAGAAGAGTTACGGAAGATTTCGCACCCCTTTTTTTATCCCAGTGGAAATCCTTATGGACTATCTCTCGTCAGGGGGTTGACGAGAGTTTGTGACGGACTCTAACCGGCTATACCATTAGAGCGTCCTCCTCATCTGCCTGGCTGAAGGTACGGGTTCGCTTTACCATTCACCACGAAAGCGAACCCCATACCCCCGTTTCCGCACGCCTACAATTTTCGTTACTTACGAAAATTATTGCGCCACTCTTATAACATTGCTGTGCATAGCTTACATCCGGGAACCAAAATAGTAGATCTAATTATCTATATCATGGAATAGAGTACATCAATTATGCGTATCTAGTTATCTACAGTCTTAATGACCAGTTTAGTCTGCCTGCAATTTGCTAAATGAACTTGATCGCAAAATAATCAATCACTTTAGGTACATGAAATGTGTTAAAAAAAATTGATAAAGTTTACAAATAAGTTCCCATTTACTTTAGTTAAATATTAAAATGTTTTCCATAGGTTACCGGCGTCGTCCTCAGCGGTGTTAAACGGCTACAGTTTAACATTGAGCTGCGGAAGATCGACAACATTCCTCAACTGAACAACGTTCCTACTGGCTTGTTCCCTATGCTGTGGCTTGAAGAGGTAAATACACTACATTACCTATTCATAATTATTAATCAATACATGTCGTGGTTTAATAATGGTTTAACCGAAGATTTAAAATGTGAGAAATCACGACAGCGTTGTTTATAAAATTCCTACAACTGGGTACAGTTGTAGGAGTTTCAGATACTAACTTTGAATGAATCGTAAAACTATAATCGATCAATTTCGTCTTCGTTGTACTACGTGTGTACTACATGTTGTAATATATTATTCACTCATTCCATTAGACATAATAAGAAAGAGTACTCGAAATTGAGACTATATTACCGCCCTAAACTTCGTTCTAGACCCAGATGGAATACCAAAACTTTTTTCATTTTATATTCCCAGAGGAATCGAGAACTTCTAGGGCGCACTTTACTATTCCGATAGCGCTATGGAAACTTTGCTCGTATCAGATCAACTACATTATCAGATATCACAGGCTATCTTTTATCAACAGTTCATTCGAGACGAACCTACAAAATAAAGGCCACATCTTACCACTGAATTTTATGTTCTTTGTACTTAAATCGTCATAGATTTCTGCCATCCAGTTTTTAGGTGTTTCCGTTTTCTAATAACGAGTATTAATGTCGTAGTTTTATTAAAAAAATATTATATATTTATAAATGGACCGTTGCTCTTCAAGCCGGCCTGTGTGAACGAACCCTTAGATTCAGGTTCATTGGCCAATATTTACATAGGCAGACAGACCTATCTACACAAATAACACTTAGGTCACCAGTTGGATACTAGTTTTCTTAAGTGATGCAGATTTCCTTATGAATAGCTGGAAAAAATAAGTGGCGGTTTGCTCTCTAATATTATCAAAAACATGATATGATATGTAATGATACAAAAAATATAGACCTACGTCTAAAATCTTAAATAGGTACTTGTTTCAGCTTACATGCCTATGTAAAACAGAATTGGTTGCCATCTGGTATAAAAATCAATCGTAATAAAGTCCTTTGATCTAGCAACATTTTATCATCTGTACATTTTTTCACTCTCGTGTTATCCAATAATTCAAATAAGTGTCGTTAGTATTTGCGCTTGACGAGATATTTTATTCATATAACATGTAAAATATGTTTAGATCATGTAATATGTCTTTGAGTTATCTGAGATAGAGACGTGATGTGAAACGAGGCCGTGAAGCCATGAAAACTGCGATTCTAGACTGTAAACTCTATCTCGCGATTAAGATTATATTCGCTACAAGTTTGAAACACAGGATATGTTAGTTTAGGCATGTAAGACTCGGATCTAAGCTGATATTTTAGACGATATGTAATTTATCCTTTAAAGATATTTAAATAAATAATATCTAATTTGGCAACTGGGTCTGAGAGTCGTGTCCTAGTTGTGAAGCAATCTGTTGCTTGAAGCCTTAAATTTTCTGTAAAAAAATCCTCTGAAACAGTCTCTCTATGTAGTTTCCAGAAACTTCCTTTTCTTCAAAACTAACTGGAGAGAGATGAGGTCGTAGTTTCGATTCCCACCCAGGACAAATGTTTGTAAGATGAGCACGATCATTTGTTCTGTGTCAGGGTGTAATTTATCCATAATAAGTTTGTATATAGAAACAACTAAGTATATTTATCGGTAGGCTTAGCACAAGTTACTCTCATATTAATTTTAGACTAGATGGCGTTATTGAGGAACATAATTATTATAATTTACGATTTTAAACTTTCGCGACTTGTACACATATTTTAGACGACAGACGGGACTTATTCGCAATATAACACGACATTTCTTTTCTCCCGGCGTTTCGATCGAGTTGCACAGACCTTGGTCACGGGTGCAACTCGATCGAAATCGTCGTCTAAGATATATTATAATTTGTTTTAGGGTGCAACAATACCAGAATCAATACAACAAGAGTTGAAAACCTCTCACAAGTTGTTATCGTACGTGCAAGTGGCGCGGTGGTTGTTCCTAGCGATCGCGATAGTGGCGGTGTTAGTATCTGCGGCGGCGGTCGCGCGGTCTAACGCGCTCATCCCGTGGCCGCGCAACAGCAACTCTGTTAGCTTCATACTGGGACACAATGTGGCGGCTAATAAAGGACATTGATGGGATTTAGTTGTTTTATTTCTCAATGAATTTGCAAGGATGATATTTAACTTGTATCGTCATTTCTATTGTGAGCAATCGCGGTTCAGCCATGATATATTGAGGCAAAAATTTTGACATAGGAAGATGAAAAACGGAAGAGACTATTGGCGGCACAAGGTGAAAAAAGGGCAAAAGCCTAAGCGATCCAACATTTAATAAAAAAAAAACAGTTTTTGTCGAAATCTCAGTAGCTGCAAATATAAACTATTGTTTTGACAGGCACTAAAACACTTCCTTTTTCAAAATTACGGAAATTAAGATAATGCTTGTCAAAACCAGGAACTAAGTTAAGTAAGTCAACAAAAGAAACTTAGCACAATGACCTATCATTACAATGGCAGTATTCGTCCTAGGCTTCTAAAAACAAACAATAGAAAGTCGTTCAGGCGTTACAACTGACCATTAGCCTCTTCAAACAAACAAGTCTGTCCACCGTGAATGTTGATTATGCTACGTTGGGCAATAGCTCATCGTATATACAAGATAAACAAACGTACACTGTACTAACCTCTGTTCTACATAACACCCTGGAGATATGAACGTCAAGTTTGCAAAACCAGATATGCGAATCAAGCTGAATGAATAAGGAGTGGATGATACTGTGACATGTTAAAGAGGAGAATGGAAGAGAAAAACGTGTTGCGTCCCCAAGTAACATGGGATAAAGGCAGGAAGATGATGATAGGCGAATAAAGCCGCACAGTACACTTTGTGACACACTATTTGGCTATGCATACCCCATTTATAGACGACGTCATCTGTACTGGTTATTACTTAAAAAATAAATCTTTTTTACTAAACATTTTCAGGACGATAACTACTCTTTGACTGCCAGCGCTAAAATGGTTTAGAAAAAAAGGTAGCGACTACCAATCCACCCTATAAGTAAAGTAAGTATCTTTGTACTTCAATAATGTAATGTTGTTTCCTTCTTCAATTGTTCTGTGTGTACATAAATCGTAAATAAATAAAAATAAAGGTCAGCTTAAGAGAGCCTGCTCCATAACAAGGTAGTGCTAATAAAACAGAAGTAGTTATCAAAATGATTTTATTGTACATTATTCAGAATCCGAGAAGGTTCCTCTGCCGCTGGAGTTGTCGCTGTCAATTGCTTCGTCGACGTCCATCTTAGGCGCCAAGTTACCGACCGACTTGATACACCTTATTGTGTACTTGTTGAAGTCACATCTGTAAGTTAACATAAAACATAATGACTATTACAAGCAGTTTTCAAGGAGAATATCTGCATTAAACAATATTCTCAGCTAAATATTAGTTACTTTATAACGAACAGCACTACTACCTAAAAAAACAATATTTTTTACATGCTATTTCATTCATCCATTAGAATCATCTATTAAATAATTCATCTATTAAATATTTTAGGGGAATACAGTCTAAAGGTTTATTATGGTAATAATGCAGTACTTGATAGGTGCATATTTATTAAACACCACAAGTGTCCACGACATTCAGCCAAAACATCAAAAACAAAGTTATTTCAAAATCGGACAAAATTTCTAGCTGGCTCTGTTACGATAAAGTGCAATTAAGAGATAAATGCACATTTAAGAATGTCACTAAATAAAATGTCCTTTGCGAATGCTGTTACTGACCGGCTCGAAGATATTAATATCAAAACCGTGATTTTAGCATTACATAGCCAGACTGTTCTTATCTTACAGATTTTGGAATGAAACCGATGATGTATCACAAGATCTCCATAGTAACTTGTGACCTCGATTCCACTTGACGTAATGACAAACAGCTGATGTTATCTTATCAGGACGTGCACTTTTTATATTGTGTAGTTATGTAGCACCTTAGCGTTAATGTCGCAATCACGTTTACGCATAAACTAAGACTGTAGAAGTTAGAAGTATAAACTGATGCTGGTATAGGTTTCGCAACTAAATTTTATTTTTTACGTTATATCATATCAAAGTCATCATCATTCCCTATGACAATTATTATATTATATCAAAGTATCCGACTTAGAACTAGCAGTCCACCTCAGCTTCCCACGAATGTAATACTGATATATTAGACATATTAAAGTTTCTACTGAAACTCTATTAAAAAACCGCATCAAGATTCTCTGTGTAGTTTAAAGATCTAAACTATCATAGAGACTAACAGACAGACGCGGGAATCGACTAGTTTATATTATTTGCTAAAGACATACACGATGACTTAACCGTTTCAAACGTAGGTATCTAGAATTAACTGAATACAATTTGTTTACAAATGACTTTCCTTAAATATACAATTCCAACTTTACTCTCCGTGTTCAATTCAAAATCAATAAAAAATAGTTCCTTACAAAAAATGAACAAAATAAAACATCATAGACTTTTTCTTATATGCCGCGCTCAGCTGATTTCGTTTTCGCGCACTATAACCAGCTGAGTTTTATCACGTGCTAATTCTAAGAGTCATCTGACGCGGAACGTGAGCTCTATAGACGCCTATTACGTAGCGTGACGTCACATAATAGGCATTATGTTGGCATTATCTAATACTCCTAGAAGATGACGAGAAAAGTCTAGATCCCTGAGAAACTTGGAAATAATGTGAGGGATAATGATCCTTATACACCTATTTTAAGATTGGTTTTATTATCAATGAAAATTATAAACGAAAGTATTTAAATTATTCGTGAATTGGACTAAAGGATAGGCATAGTCTTTATATTTATGCGGAAAATACCTGTTACATATTAGTGCATTAACTCTGAACATATAGTTTAATACATAAAATATGTATGTTTAAACATATGATAATATATCTCAATCGATCTATCAATACATATCTGATAACTTAAATCAATTCTTTCGAGTTTAGATAAAACGTTATCTAAACTCGAAAAACGACAACAAAAACTGTCGAATAAAACAGATGTAACGTAAACTAGGTTTTCTAATACAATAATTATGGATCTCTGGGGATTGAGGCTGCATTAATTTTAGTTCATGTTTTGAACCGATGTTTAAAATAGTATCTCAACTTGGATGTTCGTATCAGATCTCATCACCTACCAACCGATTTGAAAGAATGTTTTATTTTTGTTGGAAAGGGGAATATACTTATTAAATGGTACCATAGTCACTAAGACGGGATTTGATGATGAATTCTTGCTAACACCGAGGAACCACTTCAAATTGTATAAGAAAACGTACAGCGGTTTTGGTATTTTTCTGCATTAAGTTAAGTATTTGCATTTAATAAGAACCTTTCTCTCATCAGATTATATGATGAAGCCAAGAGACAGGCACCGACTCCGAAAAAAAAAGAATTTATAACGAAACATTTCAATCGACAGTATAATTTCTGGGAAAAGGCTTAACTTTTCCCAGAAATTACAAATAATTTTGAAGACTACCATTTTCGCGCAGGCTTAAAGATTAACATTTTTTAATATATTAATAACAGCTAGTAACTGGATTACATTTTATACATAAGCATGTTCATATTTTCTTTAATCTCATGTAACAACTACGTATTAATTTTGGCTTCGAGGCAATTTCTAACAGAATTAATGTCTTGTGTATTTTGTAAATTATAATCACAATATACTTCAAAGGGACAGAATTTTCTGTGTCTCTTTATATTAGCGTAAGTCCGGTGTGGGTGATATTGGTGTCCTTTTATTTAAATTAGCATGAGCTTTACAGTAACGTTTTTAAACTTACATGCGAATAATGATCACGTATACACATATTTTACATTAATCAGAATCAATATTTACTGTCTGCTCTAAGAGTTAGTTCGAATGGAATTTATTTATTTTAGACTAAATTTTTTTCGACCCCGCCGCTGCGTCAGCTCATGATTAAGGACTCCGGTTGGGTCCGAAACTAGTTGGGCTATCCCGATAAATAAGCGTGAGTAAACCGTTTTAAATCATTTAAATACTAAATCGTCCTGCATCTGAGAATAAGTTTGTCTGATTGAGAACAAATATTTTATTATTAATGTTTTCTTTATTTTTTCAACTTATATTCCCGACTCATCATCTCCGTAGAAACGTTATACCTACTTGTGTCCATTAGTTACCTATTTGGAACATTTTGAAAACTCCTGAAATAAATCGCGACGGCCTTGAGAAAGAACGTGAGATATTATCGTACACTTGACCTTACAGGCGACACGATGTTAGTAGTACATGATATATCGATGTACAGTCGGAAAAGTTGGTAGGTTGAAGTGGTAATGGGCTGGCCACATATGTCGCAGAACCAATAACTAGAGTAAGCGGGTTCTGGAGTGGAGACCGCGTCTTGGTAAACGTAGCGTGGGACGTCCCCTGGCCAGATGGCGGGACGACTTACACAAGAGGGCCGGCAGCGACTGGAGGCATAAAGCAGCAGACCGGGCTCTGTGACGTATGAGAGAGGCCTATGTCCAGCAGTGGACTGCAACGGGCTGATGATGATAAGTCGGAAAAGTACTTCAACATTTTTCTGGACAACTTCGTATTCAAAGATAGTTTCTATTGCATTTTTTACACAGAACTTGTAGAATAAATACCTGTATTATTCAAAAATATACCATGCTTATTGCTAATAAGAAAACAAAGAGCTATATTTCTGTTTACTGGATGAAAATAATATTTGTTTTGCGAGCTGTACCACGTGTCTGAACTACAGGTGACTAACGTCGTTAGGTAATCTGATATTACGGAGATTAAGTGTTTTATCATTAATATGAAAAAAAAATAAGAGAGTAACAACCTTATAACAAATTCCAGCATGTAAAATTCTCTTAATTCAATTATTATTTAAAAAAAACCGCTTCAAAATCCGTCAAAGTTTTAGATATTTAAGCGAACAGACAGACAGACAGAGAACGACAGCGACTTTGTTTTATACTATGTAGTTATGTATCTTATTGAGTATTTAATTATGATTTATTACCTTTACTAACACGCAGTTCTCGTGATCGACCCAATAATAATACTGGATTGTAAATCCTACCCAAGGGCCAGTGATCATCGCTTGGTCACTAGCCATTAAAGTTTCGGACCTAAGACTGCTCTTTTAACATCGGTTAGAACACATCTAATTATGATCTGATATCAACGCAAAAACATTTTTGGGCAACAGTCACACTCTAAAATTTGTACTGAAGCCGAATTTCTTCCACTTGACGGATACAATGGTATTTTTAGTAGCCTACATAAGATCCTACAGGGCAAAGACCTCTCCTTTCTCCTTCCAAACCTCCCTATTTTTATCAATTTCTGGTCTAATGCGACCTGCATATCTGACAAGATCATCACACCACCTTCGCCGCGGACGATCTCGACGACGATGTCCTTTGGCGAAATACAAGATTTCTGTTCTAAAATGAAGAACAGAACCTATACCAATACTCACATCTTACTATCATTTCATCATCATTCCCCTGCCCCAATCCCCTTATCCCAATTATTATTTGGGTCGGCGCAGCATGTCTTCTTTCACACGTTCCTATCTGACGTCATTTCACAAGTTACACTCTTTGCATCCATATCATCTTTCACACAATCCATCTATCGTTTCTTTGGTCGTCCTCTTCCCCTATATCCATCACCTTCCTTACCACGTGATCCTCTTTTCTCCGCATGACATGCTACCACAATACTCACATTTTACTAATCTGGGAGTATTTGACGGTGAGGACTTTCTCCAACGCTAGAAGCACGTTGGCTGGGAACTTTCTTCGTTTGACGGTGACGATAGCCTTTACCCACAGCAACAGATGTCCGAGGTGGCGACTGTCCTCTAACAGCCGAGAGATGGCGCTTAGTAGCCGGTCTGAGTAGTCATCGTCTAAGTTTAATACTGTTAGGTTAATACTCACATCTTACTAATCTGGGAGTACTTGACGGTGAGGACTTTCTCCAGCGCCAGCAGTACGTTGGGCGGGAACTTTCTTCGCTTGACGGTGACGATAGCCTTCACCCACAGAAGCAAGTGCTCGAGATGGCGACTGTCCTCTAACAGCCGAGAGATGGCGCTTAGCAGCCGGTCGGCGTAGTCATCGTCTAAGTTTGATACTGTTAGGTTTACTGGAATAAATTGTTATGGTTAGAATATTGTTGTATAATTGTCAGATTGTAGGCACGTTAAATGATTATGGACCATACTAATTTTGAACGAGAAAGCTCAAACGGCTTGATCAATTTGGTATGTAATTAGCTGAGAGTAGCATGTGTCTCAATCCAGGGTGGATTAAGACATAGGCTACTTTTTAGACGACTGCATCAGAGGAGGGTTATGGGCGGTCACACGATTAAGTCGCGGATTACACCTAGTGACTGAATATAGCAGCATGCTATTGCTACAGTTACCCTGGCTACTTTATGGGCTCATAATCTTTAAGCCTATCATGGAATCGAAAAAGACCGTAAATAGTGATCTTTTAATTTCATTTTAAACTATCTATTTTTAGAAATACTAGTACCACTACCAGTCTTTTTTTATTGTACTTGTTTTTTATTCATTGAACCCATTGAACATTGATGGATGGACCCAAATAAAGTTTATACATCTTAACCTAAATTAAATAGTCATCCCTTTACTTACTATCAGCAGGCGGTACAGCCTCCACACACTGCTGTATAACAGCCTGCTCGTTGAGTTGTATCGCGGCGATGAGGGCAGCGCCCCACTCCCCCTGCGACAGGAGCTGCTTCACTGCGTATGGTGTGGAGCTGGCTTCTAGGCGGTATGGCCTGGAATATAGGGTGGGTGTTGTTGGTGATTGTATAATGTATACTTTGATTATTAATATGTCTAGATGGAGCGTCGCCCTACAATCATAACAAAGAAAGCGAGTCAACAATTTCAAATGCGGAACACTAAACAATTCGGCATAATGATACCAGCTACACAAATTCTCCCATAAATAACATTACAAAATAGAATAAATAAAAAAGTTTAGGAGTAGTATGTATGTACCCTAGTGTTATTCAGTTTTAGTGTATTTTTATTAATTTGTTACAGTTTTAAGTAAATTAAAAAAAAACTGTGTAAACGTAACCATAAACGAACTAATATTTACCCACTAAGTTGGGAGAATGAAAAGACGAAAAAATATGGCGTCATTTGTTTTGCATAAAAACAAAAAACAAATAATTATAAAATTTTACTTGGTTATTTACTGATGATAGGTGATGTGTTTGGTATTATTTACCCTTCATTTATAATTCCGGCACACTTTTATAGCACATACCGTCATTATGTCGCTGTTATTAGTTTTTTACTTAGCGCTCGTAATGCGTAGTGACAGTAAAGCGACACGATAAGTACTAATGGGCGGAAAACACCTGTCGGCCACATTTGGCCGACACTTTTTTACACGTCTGCGCGTACGTGACGCTCCATCTAGACATATTAATAATCAAAGAATGTATAAAATGAAACATAGAGATTTGTTGATCTGCTGGTGACAATTTTATAAGGCAAGACAATAACATGAAATAAGTAATATTTTTTTCAGTTTTGCGTATAATGGATAAAAATTTTAGGCTTTTTCTTAAAAAGCGTACGTATAATCATGACATTTTATAACAACCAATTCCAAATAATCAACAATTATATTTTTCTCCTGACTTCCCCTAATCATTGCTTAGCTAAAAAGCCACTGTAAGAAAACCCATAAAATTAAAATCAAAAAGTTTTTACTTCGAGTAGTTCTCAGGCACTTTCAAAACGTTACTGACTCTAATTACTTGTACTATCATTTATTTATTTATTCAGATTCTCTTTTAAATCACGGGATAACTTCAGGGAAGACACCCGGTCCTTCTAAAGGCATACACGGGGACACAGGTCCAACATGCAGAGGCCTTGTTGAGAACTTTAATCTAAAATGTGATGGGGCACCTACCAGATTATTATTATGATAGCTTACCTGAATGTGCCATCGATGCCAGCGTTCTGGCTGTACATGAGCAGGCCCTCAGTGGCCGCCACCGCGAAGCTGTCGCCGGTAGGAGAGAACCTCACGCAGTGGACTCGCACCTAAGAAAAAAATGTTTTAACAATTTAAACCGCAATAAAAAAGTAAGGGCGTATGAAATACATAATCACATGATTTTTTGATGATGATGATTGAATCACAGGATTTAATGTATATTGGTCAGAAATGGCCAAAGAAAAAAAGGCTTGGAAGAAAATAGAGGAGGCTCTATTGCCCAGCAGTGGGATTTCAGACAGGCTACATAGAAAAAAAAAAGAAATATAACATATATTTTTTATGTAGCATGTCTGAGATCCCAGTATCGGAAAATAGTAAATTATCTCACAATGCCTTTTCTTTAGCGCCTTACCTCAGGTTTAACATTCCTATCAGCCATATCCCCGTCCTTGACCCCGGGCAGCCTCACACTGACGTCCCCGCCCTCCAGGTCGCCCCTCTCCTCCACTAGCGCCATGTTACCGAACTCCGTCATCAGGCGCCGGTTTATAAAGTCCTGGAACAAAATGGAAGATGAAATGAGGTTAGTTGTGAATATTTAGGAGTGTGTTGGTTTGATTGAATGCTTTTGAGATTGAAAATAATTAAGTTAAACATTACAGTTAAACATTTAATTATTTTAAAAAAAACATTATTTTTGACGCAGTCGGGTAGTTTAAAATCCAAAAAAAAAAATAGACTAAATAGCAATAAAATTCCAAGAGATTTGCTACATACGCTAAATAGAGCAAGTGTAGAATTCTCCTGCCGTAGAATTTATTGTTCCATATTTTAGATGACAAAGTGACTTAATCGCGATATAATTCGATACTGACTGTCAGTCCACCCGTGACCACGGTCGGTGCAACTCGACGAAACGTCGGGAGAAAAGAAATATCGAATTATATCGCGAATAAGTCTCGTTTATCGTCTAAAATATGTGTATAAGTCGCGAAAGAATAAAAACATTAATTAATTTATTGTTCCAGTTTGCAATAATTTAAATAAATTAGTACATCCTCAGTATCAAAGTATAATGAGAACTTGAGAAGATAATCATACTCACATTAACAGCATCTAGCGACCTGTTCTGCGTGATAACAAACTTCTTGATAAGTATGGCTTCCTGCACGCTGTACAGACACACGTGCTTAGAGTTGCCGCCGCCGAGTATACACGTGCCGTCGGCTGAGTAGCATATAGTTGTGAATGCCCTGGAAAAGTAAGAAAAAACGGTAAGTAAAATAGGTAAAGTAAGTAAGGGTAGTGGTGTCCATCAATATGGCTACTGGTACAGTGATAAAAAAATATATAATAATATAATATATTCCATGACTTTCACACAACGCCATCTAGCCTCAAACTAAGCAGAGCTTGTATTAGGAGTACTAGACAACTGATAAACATACTTATATGTATATTTTTAAATACATACATATATGTATTTAAAAATATATAAGTATAAGTATGATTATAGAGAAATAAAACCTAGACACAGAACAAATGATCGTGCTCATCAAATCACCAAAAATTGTTTTGGGTGGGGATCGAATCCACAACCTCTGGTATAATATAATGTATGGTATAATAGGCAAAGTAAGTAAGAAGTAAGTAAGGATAGTGATTTCCATCAACAAGTGGGATATTAATAATACGTACGAAGTCGCAGGCAACGGCTAGTAAAATTTTAAAATAAAATACTCACTTTGTTTTAAGCATTGTCTGCGGTGTAACGAGATCGGTATCAGATTTCCCCGAGCCCAAATCGTTCCTGCCTTCAATGCTGCCGGTCTGGTCTCCCGTAGCCACGTTAAAGAACGTTATGTTACCGTCCAATGTTGATACTGCGATCTGGTAAGGACGGTGTGTGATTATAAGTCTTATCAGCCAAGGCATATAGTTCAGAATTACATGTGATGTCTCTAATAAAAGAAATTGGTTATAGAACTTACAATGTATTCAAAATTTTCTATAGTAAGAACTAAACAGTAGATTGTAATTAATAAAAAAGGTCTTGTAGCAAGTCTAGAAGATGGTGGGATCAATTAAAACTGATTTATGTTAGCTTTATACGGAAACAAATGAAAACAGGTGAAGGAGCCTTACAATATAAGAGTGGTTCAAGCAATTTTGCACTTTAAGTAAAAGTCATTAAAGTATATTTTCGGACGACAATGGCTCTTAATAAAAACAAACAAGATTTCAACATCCTTACCTCTTCACCATCAGGTCTGAATGTAACTTGCAGTGCGTCCGACGTAAGTTGAACCGTCTCGCAGTCGGCGCTGGTCTCGATGCAGTTCCAGATCTTGATGGACTTGTCCCAGCTGGCTGATATAAGGCGAGAGCTGGCCAGGGTGGGGCTGAAGGTTACGCATGATACTGGCGCTTCATGGCCTCCTAGTACCTGGAATGTAGGGGATTTTGTTATTGCATGGAAAAATAAAAATCATCATCATCTTTCTGCCATTATCCCATTCTACTTTGGGTTGGCGCGACACGTTTTTTTTTGCCATTCTCCCCTATCAGACGTCACACTATCATTTACTCTCTTTTTCATGCATATCGTTCCTTATACAATCCATCCATCTTTTCTTTAGCCTAAAATAAACATCAGGCACCCAAAATACTTTTATAGTATATGCCAATATAAAAGGTGGGTGTAAATTCTAATTTCTCTAAAAAATATTAAATATTATGTTTATTATTAACATTGAATAATACATAAAGAAACAATTTTTTAGTACACTGTACAAAATTGAATAAATCCTGTAATGATTATAATTTAATTTTCATCACTAAATTATTCATTAAAAAAGGAATTTTAGGTATTACCTACTTAATATGTACATGCATAAAAATCTTTATTGTCAACCACCGTCTAATAAATACTGAGGTGTATACGGAAACACAATATAACAGTTTGTTGACGACTACAGCGCCATCTATGTACGGCGCACCTAACAAATCGTGCTAGCAGCGGCGGGGGCGCGCGACGGGCGCGCGGCGCGCATGGACAGTAGCGCGACACTCCGATTTTGTCAGGCATTCAAATACGACGGTTACAGTGTCCTACCTATACTTTAAATCTTAAGTTCTAATACATTGTTATACCAAAATATATATCGAGTCATACCGCAAGAATAAAGCAATTCATTGAAACTACCCCGAGAACCCCACACACAACCCCGGAAGGAGCTCACACACACCTGATTGACCAGACAAAGAAAACCCTCAACACAGTAACATACATATTACTATACAACTCAAACCACCCAAAATCACTAAAAAATAGCCTAATATCTACACAAAATACACTCACATCTAGCAGCTTGCCGAACTTGATGGACCAGAGATAGACATCGAAGACGTCCTGGCCGCCCGCCGCGCACAGCTCGCTGCTGGCGTCCAGCGACGCGCAGCTGAACTGCACCAGGCTCGGGGACGTCAGCGTGCGGAAGTTACGGTACCTGCGTGCAGGTCAACTTATACTGGACAGGGTCAACTTATACTGGACGTTTTGTATGGTGTAGTAGTGATATTACAATGTGAATCTAATTAAAAACATTTGTTTTTTTTTACTTAATAGATTTTTAATTTGGTTCGGGGATGTTTTAATGAGCATGATTTATGATGACATACTAAGCCAAAATTTTATCATAATCAGATTCAGAAATTCAGATTCAAAATTTTATCGATTTAAACAAACAGCCCGATACTTAAAGAAAGCATTAGGTTATTTACGATCGCTATAACCAACATCAAATCGCCCTAACCTACAAGGGAGAGTTTATAATAATACATATCTACTTAAATTCAAACAAACTCACCTAGTCAAATCATAACACCGCACAGTGCCATCCAGAGAAGCGGACACAAAGAACTTCTTGTTAGCACTGAACACTATACTAGTGACTGAAGACTTATGTTCATTGAAGGTCACAAAACAGAAGCCGCTAGTTGTATTCCACACCTTCACTTTCCCGTCATAACCACCGGTCACTATGTAAAGACCGTCGGGGGAATACGCGAGGCAAGTCATGTCTAGCGAATGCCCTTGTTGCTTCATCACGTATTGCTCGCCTGTTAGGAAATGAGGCTTGTGTTAGGTGGATAGGGTTGATTTTTGTGTGATTGATTGAGAAGTTTGTAAGAATAATGTGCAAAAGTTTAAGAAAGATATGAAGTATAATAAAAAAGTTATAGGCTGGTCTAGTGGACATAGTTAAATGAGGGAATTTTGGCGTTTAATGGACGGCAAAAAAAATTAGAGACAAGATTGTTTTTTTAACATTTATAGGTAAACTGAACCTGAAAGAGTCTACATTATTTAAACATTAATCCAGTTATACAGTTTGGCGATTTTTGATGTAAAAGTTGACACATATATTTTTGTGAATAAATATGTTAAAAAAAAGTTTTGTTTTAAAGTTTTTACTTACTCTGCCACTCCCAAACCAGCAGCTGTCCGATATTAGGACATCCAAAGGCTATCCAGTCTCCAGGTGCTGATATAGCTATACTGCTAATCCTATGTTCAGATATACTCAGTGTGTGGATGAGATTCACATCTGGCATCTCGTGTAGGAAGAATATGCCAGTTGAAAAACCTGTAATTTGAAACATTTAGTTAGAAAAATCATAATCGATTGTTTTCTCGATTTAAAATCGTCTGTTTTATCGATACATTTTGGATTTGTATATCGATATTAAATCGATTAATATTAATAAAAAAAAGATTCCGACGAATTGAGAACCTCCTCCTTTTTTTGAAGTCAGTTAAAAATTTAGTGTTTTATGAATCGAGACTGGATAGTAGATCTTATTTCAAATATATTAAAAAATAATCCTATTTGTAACTCCATATTAATACAACATCCGCAACCAGTTTATATCCTTAAAAACTTAAGATAAATTTCGAAGAACAATAAAAAAATACCACCAAAAATTATCAAATTTTTATTTTCATCAATCATACCTGTGACCAGCATCTTAGTATCCTTATGGTACTGAGCGGAGGTCAGTTTGACCTTATGATGGGCCCTCCTGATCTCGTCTCCTATGTAATGTCGGCCCAGCTTCTTGTACAACAGTCTCTGATCCTCTTCTGCTTTGACTTCTTTCTCTGCTTCTTCTTCAGAGCCACTTTCCTTAAAAGAGAAAAGAATAATATTATTATGACTGTGATATTAATTATGTAATGTCATAATAGTATTTCTATTATTACATAGAGTGTATAAATGTAATACTCAGTTAGGACTCAAACCTGCGACTATTGATTAGACCAACAAATCGCCTTACCAACTAAGCTACAGAAGTCTGGAATTGAGAGTACAAACCTTCCCAGCACAGCGAGGTTAGCGACATCTAGTGTTGCAACGTTTAAATTTTTAAACAATAAAGCTTAACTTACATATTCCTTATCCTTCTCAATAACCGCCTTCTCATCAATTTCATCTTCACTGTCTTCCTTCTTCTGTAATCTTCGCTTCTTCCTATGTGATATCTGAACATCTGACACAACCAAGTCATCTATATCAATATTAGCCTCCCACAGACACACTTGACCATTCCTACTCACAGTTATCAAATCCAAACTCTTTTTCTCAAAGAAAACGCCCACAACTTTGTCTGTGTGGCCACCCATTGAGTACATATTAAGGTTGTCTAAGTAATCTACAGTGTATATCTTTGTGGTCGTGTCTTTGGAGCCCACAGCAAGGAGTTTGGAACACGATGACCAGTCTAAACAGGTGACTTCGTCTCTGGATTTCTTGAAGACTCGCTTCATAATGAAGGAGCGGAACTCGCCCGTGAATGTGCATGGTGCAGTCATTATGAATACTGGAACGAGTAAAATATATTGGTATGTTTATTAATTACGCCAAAGATAAAACAAACGAACAATATCGCATGGCCGCTCAATTCTTTAATTCGCACAAATTTCAAAAAAGAGCAACAATTTCTACACAAAAATTACACACTATTGCTTTGCATTTTTATCTACACAAAATAATATTTAAAATCATTTGATTCAGAACATATTTTCGCTGAGAATATCAATTACTTTTCCTATACAATATGCATATAGCCATCATTTATAAAAGTAATAAAACAATACCTGTATCATCGCAGCAAGCCGCAAAGTATTTGCCATCGGGGCTGAACTTGACTGCATTGACTTGCTGCTTAAACTTATACTTGTGTATCACAGTGCATGTTAGCAGACTGATCATCTGCGCTTCTCCCTCTGTAAAGATAAGGATCTCTTGTTAACTTCGACTCGCGACCCCGCCTCCACGTCAGCTCATGATTAAGGACTCCGGTTGGGTCCGAAACTACCTGGGCTATTCCGATAAATACGCGTGAGTAAACCGTTATACCTTTTAAGTATCTCTTGTTAAGACTATGAAGTTAGATTTACTTTTTGTTTCTCTCCATTCCTTGGTTGACTGGTAGGCAATGCTTCAGGCATTAAGTCTGCCATAGTACATATTTTTGTTTCTAAGAAGTGTATAATAAGAATAAGTTATTAAGGATTGATACAAGATGTCAATGTACACTTGTATTTTAACTTACAATTGGCTACTCACTTTATAAATGGTCATATTTTTTTATCTATTTATGTTAAAGATCTCCAACAATGAATCTAAAAACCGGCCAAGTGTGAGTCACATTCGCGCACAAAGGGTTCCATACTTCCATATTTTGTATGTTCCTATTTTATGCAGTTAATAAATTATATTTTATGTGTACTAATGAATAAGTATGTTGTATGGTGTGTTCTAGACAAAACTTACTTTCATTAATAGCTATGAGAGTAGATCCATTTGGTGATACATCAATGGCAGTGTAGTTATAGTAGCTTTCAAAGGCCAGTGTGTTACTTTTGTTCCTGAAATATGCATGAAATGAATATAATACAGTTCATAATTCCTTTAAAAATGTATACTAGAAATAATTGTTTTTAACTTGAAAAAAAAAAAGCATATACAACGTGTAACGGAAATAACGCACATCCACAGACACCCCAAAAAGAATATCCTTTTTTATCCACAATTAATGTATTGAAACATTTTTATCATTTTCTTAGATATTTGTTTTTATTACATATTGTGAGAATAATTTGTACAAATAATTGGCAAAACGCGTGGGCGCCCTATTGCTCAATACGTTACTTATAGCCTATAGCCTTATAGCCTTATTGCATCGACTTAAGGCTCATTTTCGTTTACTTCGAGTGCTTTATGAAAATAGTGTCTACAATTTAATTATTTTTAAATATTTTTTTGGTAAAAAAAAATATTTATTTTTATTAATGAAATGGATTCTGTTATCGATTCTGAACAAAGTAGTTTCAGGATGTGCGTTAATTATGTTACACGGTGTATACGGTCCAATTGAGAAACCTCCTCCTATTTTAAGTCGGTTAAAATGAATAAGAAATTTTCTAGTGAACCAATATTATAGGTATAATGTTAACATGTTACATAAATTGAAATCTGTATAACATGCTATGTACCATATTAATAAAGCAAGTGACCAAGACAAGTGCTGTTAAGGCAAAGTTGTTGTTATTTCTCTTAATGGGAAGACACTTTGTAAGACATAAATATTTGTTTCTTTTACATACTAAACAGTTTACTTGTTTACTATGTTTGTTTACATGTTATTTTGTTAAGATTTGTTTGAAGTTTACTTACTGTTTAAGGTTGTAGACAGTTATTTTATTGCCTACAGGGCTTATAACACAGTTGCCATCGTTTGTGAAGAGTATGTCCCCCTTTCTGTACACTGTGCCGAGTAAATTTTGAAACTGTAATTTAAAAAGGTTATAATTTAATAAGTAATCCTACTATAGTCATGCTTTGTTTATCATAAGCGAAATCTTTTGACGATGACACTGAAGATGAATATTTTATACAGGACGTTATGCATTTTAGAATAGAACGTATTTGGTTTAAAAAAACTACAAAATCCTGTCGCACATCATAAAACATACACACTTTTAAAATTGTAGACGTTATTTACCTTGTAATGAAACTTCATAGTGAATCAGTTAACTCAATACACTCTTTAAAGATCTGTTACTAGATTCAGCCACTCATACTTCTCAATTCATTAAAAAAATATTATATTTTGTTTTGAATAACTTTTGAACTTTGCAACCAAGCAGCATGGGCAACCGGGCAACGTGAGATTTGACAGCTAATGTCATAATAAACTTTAGGTTGGCACATGGGAGCCTTGTTTGTAGCATTAGAATGAAACAGCTTTATATGCAAGATCTAAGAAAAGAAAGAGAAAAAATATTAGTTTTGAACATGTGACACGAGATTGTTGACAGCTGACTACGTTCGGATACATCATAAAATTGAAATTTTAGGTGAGAAAGATTTGGAAACGTATCTGAACAATGTTAACTTTTGACATTTTAGTGATACCACTTAATAAAGACATTTTCTAACATGAACTGTCACGAACATTCTGGCAGTTTTACAATTATTTGTAATGCTTTAACCCTTGTTTGCGTCCCACACCTAAGAAAATGTTATTTATATGTAATGTAAAGTCTACGTCTTCTAGTATTATCGGATTTAACTGAATATCATATTTTGTGGAATAACTGCTTGTCATGTCATCCGCAATCCAATTTAACGAATTAATACCGCTCTACTGTTTTTGTTTCTCTGACCAGATGGTGTGATGACCCTGTCAGATATGAAGGAAAGGTCAGAAATTCTCAAAAATAGAGGTTTAGAAGAATAAGAGAAGGACGATACTCAGCAGTGGAATGTTACATTGAATACAAAAAAATTGTTCTGGGTAGTTTTCGTAATAACTAAACCGATTTTGGAAAGATTTAATTTATGGGTAATGAGATTTTGATAGCATTAAGTTTTACTCACGGGAATGGAAAAAATAAGGTACATTGGGAAGTCTTTATGTAATAAATTGTCATCATCATCCAAGCCATCGTCTTTTTATACTGTTAATTAATTAAGTTAACTTCTATAAGGTATTCATTTGGCTCTCTCTCTTTCTCTCGCTTTGGTTGAGTAAATATATTTGTGTGCACGAATGCAATATGGTAAATATGAATTCTTGACTGTAGAACTATATTTCTATGCTAGCTATGTATATTTAATTATTTTCGGTAAACAAGAATATTTCAAAGTAATTTCATAAGTAAAGAGATATGGAAGAATCCACTTGTAAATGATTTCAGTTTCTTTACTCTGCAAAGTGCAGAATAACTTCAACTCTAGTCTAAAAAACATAGCGGAGAGATATAATTCTCCTTTGTTACGTGCGGTTGTTCTTTTTAAACAACCACTTTGTCTCCAAATAGATAGCATTCTAATTGTAAAATAGGTATAAGTTATTCTTTTGTTTACGTACCCATATGGATTCTGCTTATCCGAAATAAAGATTATTTTATTTTACTATCTAAACGACTGTGATTGTACTGCCTCAACAGTACATACTTTATAGTAAGTTTATACTGATACCATTTTTAAGACATTAAGACAGATTTTGGTAAAAAAGAATAAAATTACTTTAGCATCCATTTACAAAAAAAAAACAATCTCGTAATTAAAAGCTGTATATGCTAATATACATGCGTAAAAATACAATTGGATGTTCTGTTTGTAATATTAATAGAACCGTTTCTTCTGTCTGTTTATCCTTCTATCTGCCCGTCTGTCTGTTTGTTCCAGCTACTCTGTGAAATGGTTGTACTGATTTTGATGGATCTTTTTTGGCATGTAGCTGAAGTACTGAGAAGTAACTTAAGATACTTTTATTTTGGGAAAAAATCTTTTGTTTCAGAATAGAAACTTAATAACTATTATTCAATTTAACGCGTATAAAGTCGCGGGAACAGCTAGAAGCAAGTAAAGTATTATACCGACTATCATGATTCAAATTATGTCAAATACAATCACGACACCATTGTGCTAAAAATATACTATTTAGAAGCTTCTTAAGTCTGGTACCATTTTAACTTAATCGATAAAAGAGTACTTTTAATTTAAAATAGTTATAATTGCTTATAATGTAAGAAATTTTTGGTTCAAAATATTTTATTATAATATTTTTTGAGTTAGTTGTATTTAGGTTTTTAATTATACCAACTATTTTAATTCAAGTGGTTATTTTAAAAGTTGCGAAAAGATTAAACAGTACATGCGCAGAAGAAAAGTGCTGGCCAGCGATCCACATCAATGTTCTACGTCATAGCGCAGAGAAATCTTTAGCTCAGGATTGGTCGCGCATTTCGGAAGTTACGTAGCAAAACCAATCAGAACTTAGGTCATATCGAGCACTGCCTTGAACATCAATCGTCATATGACCCATTCTATCGAGTCTGCAAAGCTTGGGCCATATTTGTCTGTGCAAAAGTAGTTCCGTGGAGTGAGTGTGTGCAGATAGTCATCACAGTTTTTGGGACCTGTAAATACTCCCTCAATAAACCTACAAAATGTCCGCCGAAAACCCGATTTACGGACCCTTCTTTGGAGTTATGGGGGCGGCGTCTGCTATCATCTTTAGCGGTAAGTATTTTATGTGGTCCATTATTGTAGAAATGGCTGTCTTGAACGATTATCGATCTTTCAATGTGGGTTACGGGCATTTAAGATTCAATGATAGGATGTAGAGAATGCAAGCAGTAAACAATTTTTATGATGTTGCTCTATTAAATCAGTTCAAATCTGGTTATTTTAGGAGCACTAATTATAGTAGTAGCCGCACCTTGTTCTTTACGTTATCCCTACATAAATATATAGATATACGTACATGACGGAATGAGTCAATTTGATGATTTGGGTAAAGTAAAGGGATGGTTTTCGGGGCGTTGTTTTTGGGATCAAAATGTGAATCATTAGTCATGTGATTGATAGGTAGTCACTTTCGGTTGGTAGCATTGTTTTAATGGCTGAATCGACTTCAACGTAAGGTTCTAACAAATGAACATGAACAGGCTTCATTACTTGGATTATTTGAAGGCCTCTACTAACATTTATGGCATTGATTTTATGAAATTTGCAAGTAAGGGCGATTATCTCAAGTTATCCGCTTAAACAGCCATACGTCTCATACTTTTAAGCATGTAGAACATCTTTTCCCATTATTTGTCTACTGGGCAGTTTTCAAATGTGAAGACTTTATAAATTTCACACTATTCAGTGATAGTCTGATGCAAAGTGTGAATGTATCTTCAATATAGTATGTTCAAAGATATCAGTAGAATTTACAGGAAAGACCTCATGTAACAAGTACCAAAATATTAAAAATCTATGCTTTTTGGTCATCACATGACCAACTTAGCAATCATGTGATCAGTCATCTGTTTAAGTCCATACTTAACCAACACTAAGTTAAATATTACCCAATCATGCTCTAATATAACTTGAATACATGATATAATCCAGTTAGCATTATAACTTAACAATAACTCCGCTTTCAAGTAAAGTCATGTGACCGGTACAAGTACTTACAACTGTATAAGTTTTTATAAAGATAACAATCAATACTTTATAATTACAACATCAGTGACAATGGAGTTGTGTAGTACAACATCACAATGAAAAGCATGAATGATCAGATCACATGACACTTGAAGGATATAGGTTATGTCATTGACTTTACTTAACATAAAGTTTGCATTATCCTTATAATACATTTTTATAGTTATATTCAGCATCCTAAGTAAAGCAAAGAGAATATGCAAGGGAATTCTGTAATCAAATTGTAATGAAAAAGCATGATTTATATCAAGTACTTATAAATCTAATCATGTGACTTAATTGATAATAAGGATTTTCCATTTCACATGCCTACTTTACTCTATGATTCTCTCTGAATATTGGAATTTTCCTAAATAAGGTCAAATCTGTAGTGGGTGTGGCAATGCAATCTAAGTATAATCTTCAATCAAAGTTAACAATGGGATAATACCTTTGCAAAACAATGATTAATGAATAAAGATGCAGTTTATTAATCAAAAACTCAACCTTAATATCAGATACTAATGATGAAGTAACACAAAGTAAGGATAATATAAATCCCTATTTACATGAATACAGTATTTATACCTTACTGATTTTACTGATTAACTGATCTATAACCTTTTGGTATTAGCAAAAAAATAAAGGTACCCTCAACTAACTTGATTATCAAATGTGGGGTGTAGTGGACTCTAATTATACTTTTACATGAAATATTATGTGCTGTAGCACAATAGCCACAGTACTATAACAAAAAGCTAAGCAAAACATGATTTTAAAGGCAAATTTTAACTCTAAAGACATGGATTTTTTACAACTTGCTTATAAATGATTTTACAATGTTTCAGCGCTGGGAGCTGCCTATGGAACCGCCAAGTCAGGTACCGGTATCGCCGCCATGTCGGTGATGCGGCCTGAGCTCATCATGAAGTCCATCATTCCCGTTGTCATGGCGGGTATCATTGCCATCTACGGGCTGGTCGTGGCTGTCCTGATTGCTGGGTCCCTGGACTCACCCTCCAACAACTACACCCTCTACAAGTAAGTACTGCTCATAAGCAATACCACGGACATTATAAAAATGCAAACCTTGAAGTCACTAATCAGTGGCTGAAAATTATTTGCCAGTGCAGTTGAAAACACCAATTGGGGTAAACACATTTGATTTGCTTAATAATCATGATTGAAATGCAATGACTAGACTGTTGTGCAGCTATATAAGTTTAATAGGAATGTTATTATAGCTGTCTTATAAGAAATGTGGAACTAGTGAAGTAAATTAAGTGACAAAAATTGGTAATACAAATGTTTTACTTACTAAATGTTGTGTGTTAGCCATTTAGTTATCTAAATGACTCTACTCTTATCAGTAATTTGAAAAAAGCACACCAGAAGTCAATTAAAACAATTTTTAGTTTGGCTGTGCTGAAAATACATTAATTCTTTTCATGATTGTCACTTTTTGTATGCACCAACGGTTCACTGGTTTCCTGTTAGACTTCAACAAGGTTACATAAGCAAGGCTATTCATAGGAAAGCATTGTTGCTATTTAATACAAAATTGAGACAGGAAAATGTATAGTTGTTGTTTTTGAAATCATTTGTGTTCTAGACTAGATTCAAAAACTTTATTGTTACAATCATTAATTAATCTGTGCTAAAAGGCATCTGCATACTTAAATACTGTGTAGTGTATATTTTTGTACTACGAAAGACATTCCAGACCAAAGTAGCCGTTCATTGATGCATACCTCAATGCTACGTCAAGTCAGTGTTGAATCGAGACGAAATATTACGTAAATAGTTCTCACAACAGACATTACGCCCGACAACTTATTGGTCAATATCTGTATCCTAGTTTTTAGTATTACATATCTTGGCCTGGTGCCAGGATCTTCCCGACGCAGTCTAGCTCACTTAGTCTGGTCTATTATGTCCCCAATAGGCAAATATATAGCTCCAGTGTCTGCGACGCCCCCGTTCTGTCGTCGTTATTTTTATTTCACTGAAACTTTCAGTTATGATAACATTTGTTCTGGTTTTATTTCTCAAGTATTCAGCATACCCTACTTTCATTTTATACTGTTAATTAATTTAGTTAACTTCTATAAGGCATTCATTTGGCTCTCACAGTTGAGTAAATACATTTGTGTGCAAGAATGCAATATGGTAGATAAACTCCCGTCTGTAGAACTATATTTCCATGCTAGCTACGTATATTTATTCATTTTCGGTATACATGAGATATGGAAGAATCCACTCGTAAATGATGTGGTAGATAACAAGTGATCAATCAAATTGATAACAAAAATTTACTGGCTATACCAATATAATACTAACATGATTTTTATATTACTATTCCACAACTTTTGCTATCCATAGCTCCTTTGATGGAAATAAAGCTGTCTAACAGAAATCCATATTCATTACGTGCTGACCTACTTCTTGGGCACGCTGGTGACGTCAGACATATTATATTGAGCTTAACCTATATTAATCTGTTCCCACATAAGTTTATAAAAATCTATTCAACTAGACGCGAAGTCACGCCATTGTTGAGAATGATTAAGGATAATTATACCCATGGCAGTTACGCATTATTGGAACATTCGGGACATTTTTCATTTCATAATTGCTGTCGACATAGTCGTGCGAGTACGCTCAAAGCTATTGACCTCGAGACTAGCTTTTTTTTGTATAACGACCGGCATGTCTCATGTACAAATTATTGTCGGTCCTAATATGTCACAATGTGACAAAATGTTTAGTTGAGTGTATTGAAAAGGCAGTTTGCAGAAACATGTACTTTAGTTATCACGCGGTTATCAGTAATTTGCGGGTAGTATATTTGTTACTATTTAGTACGGTTAAGTGATCCATTGTTGTACTAGGGTTCATTTTCAAACTGTTAATTACTTATATAGTTTAAACGTGTTTAGTTTGAATGATTTTAAAGTGATGTACTAACATTGGTTGTTTTTTTTGTTTACAGGGGCTTCATCCACCTGGGCGCTGGTCTCGCTGTAGGTTTCTCTGGTCTAGCGGCCGGTTTCGCCATAGGCATCGTTGGTGACGCTGGTGTCCGTGGTACCGCGCAACAGCCCAGGTTATTCGTCGGAATGATTCTTATCCTCATTTTCGCCGAAGTATTGGGTCTATACGGTCTCATCGTCGCCATCTACCTTTACACGAAACAGTAAACGCATTAAGCACACTCTTACTCCCGTCGCCCGTGCTCCGAGTTTCTATGCTACAGAATCTGCTCAGTCACTCAGTCGCGCACAGGGAAGTCGTCGCCGGTAGCGAAACGACCCGCATAGGGCCTCGGAGCACCTCATAACACCTTGTATAGTACTTGTTGATTACTTGAACGTTAATCATTTATATGTTTTCGCATATCTCCGGCCCGGTGCCGCCTCGATGCTGCGGCCGCATCGCGCCTAGAGACGCGAACTGTATAAATAATTTTTCTATTTCAATTTTATAAATATAACGATCACTATTTTCGAATCCCAATCATGGTTTTATAATATAAACGCTACCGCGCGATGACGGCGTAATTTATTTCTTAATTTATTACCGCATTTTTATTTTGATTTCGGTGACAGGAGATGATTTTGTTTCACCTATCGACATATCAGATTATTTGCGCGTTTACACCCCCTCGCGAACGTATCTTCGTACCATCCGACGATATCACTTTTAGATTATTTTAGCGTTAAGGCGAAACTAATGTACAGTTAGAGTAGAAATTTAAGTCCAAACAAGTTATCTTAATAATTTATGAAACCGTTGAAACCCCCAGGGTACTGTGTACCGATTTCTATCGCTGAGAATGTTAAGGTTAACTGGCTTATGTACCATGCTATATAGCTTTCAGTGTCATAGTGGATATATATATTGTGTCCTTATCATACTGTTATGGGCCTGTAAATGTTATCCTCTTTCGAGTGGCTATTGATAAATTCAAAAGCGAGTCACAAACATTGTATTGCCAGGAATCAGTAAATAAACATGGTTTGTACATTCCATATTATTTTGTTTCTACTTGATTATACTGTGTGTTTTATTTTCCTTTTCGATCTTCATGCGAGCAATATAAATAAAGTATTCGGAAGGCGGATGCTTACATGACATTATATAGCAACTATCGCAATCAAATTATAACTTTATTATAATAAATAAATATTGAATAGTATTAATACATTTCTGACGACTTATAATGTGAAAAAAATAATATTTCAAATATATTTATTCTGTATACCTCATAGTCGAAATGATGTTTGAATGATTATAAATTGGTAAGTAAAATACATATAGGTAAAATTGTATTTTATTTTAGGTTTCATGTTAGAGAATGTTATAATCTTTGGTGTTATTGAATGAATTGTGTTAATAAAATATTTTGAAAACAACTAATGTAAATTATGAATCAATTGTTTCACTCTTAGACCATACTTTTGTTTTACCAATATTTATACTCTGAACTGGTACAATGCTGCTTTGAAATGTCAAAATAGTATTTCGTTAAGTGCAGCATAATATTCTTGTGTTGTTTCCAACACATACATTTTTTTGATTTGGTAAACAGATTTTAAAGCAGTTGGGAGAAATTATTGATTGACAATTGACATGACACAAAGGGGCTCAAAAGAATTAAAATGTCGAAAAAAAAAAACTCATCCGAATTGAGAACCTCCTCCTTTTTTGAAGTCTGTTAAAAAACAAATTCTGTTTATTGATAATTTTTGGTGTGTGATTTTTAAAAATCTAGATGTTTGATGCCACTCATGAAAGTAACATTTCTCTGCAATCTAAAAGGGGTGAGTCTTAACCTTTTGCACGCCAATGACAACTATAGTTGGTCAACGATCTCGTGCCTGAGACACCACGACAACTAAAGTTGTCTCAATTTCGTATTTTAAAAACACTATTTTTACTAATAGACATGGTTAGTGGACATTCAAACTGTTCTTAGAAGATGAACATAACTTTTAGAATACATTTTGTGTTAAAATTTTTATGTAGTAACGTAACAATTAGTGTCTGAAATAAGCATACAATTCTATCTATTTATTGCTTGGCGTCGGGAGCACGGTTCTTCGTTATTAGCGTGGCGTTCAAAAGGTTAACACTGGCACGAGAGGCGTATTTTATAAAAACTAGACGCTTAGGACAAAACGTAGCCGAGTGTGACACAAATCAGCTGAGAAAACATACAATCCTTTCTATCAGGAGCGCTGTAGTGTGCCAACACCTCTGTCTACATTTTAGAAGACAGTATCGCAGAACGCCTTATTTTCTAATCACAACACTCCCCTTTTCTCCATGCCTTCTAAATTGCCAGACTGCACAACTGACACTAAGTTTAAAAGTAGCATTAAAATGCAACCCATCGTGACCATAAAGCCGCGTATCGACTACGCGGCTTAAAGAAATCAGGAGAGCCAACTCTACTAAATTCTGTATGTTACCCGAAGGCCAGATACGAAACGCGTAAGGGTCAGCGCACACCAAGAGCAGAGCAGAGCAGAGCATTTTCTGAGACTATTGAAAAATTAACCTTATGACAATTCCATACATTGCAAAATTAAATACACGTCCAAACTTGATGCTCGACCATGCTCGAGCTTGCAAGATGCGTGTTCGAGTATGTGTTGTGCAAGCGCGAGCGCGCTCGAGCCGCCCGCCGCCGCGCCGCCGCGCGCCGCTCGCGGTCTCAGTATTGCCACAGCGAGATTTACTCGGCTTGGTGCAGCGTTTTGAATGTTTGTACAATATATCAGTCCAACATACAGCGATCGGATGTTTAAAGCCAATGCTTGGGAGAGAATCTCTCAAGAAATGGGCAACGCCTGGCAACCCAAAGTATTTTCAACGGAGCTTGCTCACGGAGGAGCGAGCATGCCGCCTGCATGGTCGAGCAGTCAAAATATTGCTCGATCATACGCGAGCATTTTGCAGTTCGGTGTGCGCTGACCGTAAATTGAAAGAGCCCTGGCTAAAGGCCCTTACGCACCAGCGGTTGGCCACCAGGCGGTTTGTTTGAGCGGTCCAACCGCTCCAAAGGCTGCGGAGCGGAGAAACTAAAAAAATAAACCAACAGATTGCGAGGAGGGGAGGATTTGTGCAATCCTGTTGGTTAATACCTATATCTGCGCTCCGCAGCCTAGCTCCGCTCTGGTGGACGTGCAGCCTAAACAAGGTTTTATTAAGAATGATTTGCTAATGCAAACAACTTAGAGCATTAAACCAATGGTTTGGTTTAATGCTCTAAGGCAAACAGTGAAAAGAGGAAAGAAAACTTCTGTTGGAATAGTTTGTCTCGTGAAAATTTAAATCTTTGTCAAAACAGACTATATTCAAGTTCCTAAAAGAAACAAGTTGTCAAGAAGGGCTGATTTCCAGACGCGCCAAACGAGGTTCTGAGGACAGACTACGTTTTCGATCCAGAGAAGTATTTTTATTTGGCTGTTGTGGGGAAGAAGCAGTTAATGGGTTGTTCTTAAATAAAAAAACCTTTTGTGCTAATGATGAGCAACGGGGTGGTCATCATCAATGCAATATATTTACGGTTTCCTCCCGAACAGGTTAAAAATTGGAAATCTTCCTCCGAACTTATATTAGGGGAAAGACGGAAGGTCAAAGTTCAATGTTTCCCTAAAAGAGTTTTTAATCTTGTACCTACCATCTTTTAGCAGTCAGGCGCAGCGATAGAACATTTAACCAACGGTTTAAGGGCGTAACAAATTCTTTATGTAAGTGGGGACTAGGTCTGGCCGCAATTATGTAGAGTCGGTACGTAGCCCAGTCAAATTAGGGGTTTCACCTCGGAATGAAAGATAATAAGCTGAAATTTGGTGAGAACCTTTGTTTGGTCGCCCTAAATATTGTCTCAAAAGTCACAAGTTCTATCGTGTCCGCGTCTTAAGATATTCAAGGTCAAAGGTCACGAAAAACAATTTTTCGCGAATATATCGGTTCCTATTACTTAAATTATATTTTCACGAATAACAAAGTTGAAGAGTATAAAATTCTCTACAACTTTTGTCTAAACTTTTTTTTTATACGATCAACCGTTTTTGAGGTAGAGCGCGACGAGTCCACAGCGTACAGTCATATAATATGTATATTATGAGGTAATGCAGGGTCAAACGTGAGTTTCGGTTATCAGTACGTTGTATAAAGTCAATTATTGACAAAAAAATATAATTATTAAGCATTATTATTTATTTCTGTTCATAATAGGTCGGGAAAAAAATCTTTTCGCATTATAGTATGTATGAACTTGTAATTTTTTTTTTTTGGCTACAGTATTTGTATCTGGCTAGTTTTGGTACAATTGAAAGTTAAAATTTTAAAGAACATAATTCCAAATTCTAATTTTATTAGAGAGAGAAAGATTTTATTACAAGTCCATATATACTATAATGCGGAAAGACTTTTTCCCCGACCTATTATGTACAGAAATAATGGGCATTGCTTAGTAAATATATTTTTTTTTGTCAATAATTGACTTTATACAACGTACTGATAACCGAAACTCACGTTTGACGCTGGATTACCTCATATATTATATGACTGTACGCGGCGCACTCGTCGCACTCTATCTCAAAAACGGTTGATGGTATAAAAAAAAAAGTTTTAACAAAAGTTGTAGAGAATGTTATACTCTACAACTTTGATCTTAGTGAAAATATCATTTAAGCAATAGGAACCGAGATATTAGCGAAAAATTGTTTTTCGTGACCTTTGACCTTGAATATCTTGAGACGCGGACACGATAGAACTTGTGACTTTTGAGACAATATTTAGGGCAACCAAACAAAGGTTCTCACCAATTTTCAGCTTAAATTATCTTTCATTCCGAGGTTGACCCCTTATTTTGCCTAATTTGACTGGGCTAACGTATCAAAACTGCCTGAGAAGCTCGAAATAAAAATATTTTTATATTGAACACAACATACGTTCTATTTCCAGACACAAGATTCATTCAAATATATTTTTAAATGATTAATTTTATTGTTTCTTTGTAGAAATTATATAGAGAGAAAAACAATTGTGTACTTTACAGCTATTTACCTACTAAGAAGAAAATTATTTGATTACTACTCAATTTGTTTCCCTAATTAGGCATGAAAATATGAATAATTTAGAGTTGCATAACTAATAGAGCACAAAAATTGTGGTTTTGGTGATGTCAAGGAATTTATAAAATAGGGACAGCTTGTTATTTACAACTCAGCCGAAAATTTAAGTGGAAATTGATGAAACGTGCTTTATAAACGCTAAGTATGGTACACGTCACTCAATTCTGAAATTTGACATTTGTTTTGAGGTGGCAAACGTCAACCTGCACTAAATATTTCGGATTTTCTATTACTGTATTTGGGAACTAGCTGTAGTAAAATTAAATAGCAATGAAATTTAAACTTTTGTTATTTCTTACCATTATCCTCACTTACTATGAAGGAGAGGCTCAGACTCGAGGAAAAGGGGTAAGTTGTAGTGTAACATTCCTGTTAAGCGTACCGGCATTTGTCTCTTCAATTACCTTATCGAAGACTCGTTTATGGCTTCTAAATTGTTTTTAAACATCCGATAAGAACGTTCTTTAAGATTTTAATTCATAACCTACCTTGAAATTTACTTCTAATTAGATTATGGATGTTTATGCTCGTAACTGCTAAATGGTCAACAATGAGGATAATTATTTACGGTTCACTCCGTCTGACCTATCTTAATGTATTTGATTTGTAATAGTCAAAGTCTTAATAGGTCCAGAACAATTCTATGTTGATTGACTACGTCAGACTAGCAACCCTGAATAATTATCGTTTTACTAGAGTATCACAATCATATTTACAGTTAAATACTCGAATAATACGAATAGTAACTGTTTCACTAAAAACCTTATTATGAAGCATTTACATAACCAAAAATGCAAATGGCCATTGACATGCACTTTAACTTTTTTTTTAATTTTCAGCTGGAAGACAAGGTCCAACAGCTCACAGACATGACAGCAAAGAAGTCCATAGTACCTTTAAACCTTAATAAATTTAAAGACTATGTGAAGTCACCACCAAGAGACTATTCTTTCGTAGTAATGTTCACAGCGATGGCTCCCTCAAGACGCTGTGCTATCTGCCAGCATGTGTATGATGAGTACCTGATCGTAGCCAACTCCTTTAGGTTCTCACCAGCTTATAATAACAAGCTGTTCTTTGGTATGGTTGATTTTGATGAGGGTTCTGATATCTTCCAAATGGTAAGCTAAATTACAATTGTTTTGAAATTCTTAACATTTTTGATCATGTTTTGTGTAAACTTGATCTTATTGACTGCCAAATAAACAGATTCAATAGAAGATTATTGTACATTGGCCATGTTTGATGCAGTGTGTAAAGATTAAGACACATTGCTCTATGTATCCTAAACTAAGGATAAATAATCCTGCAAGATACTTGTGAATTGATGAAGTATAAATAGTTAAAAGGACTTAATAAATTGTCTGTATGATTATGTATCATTATGAACAAACAGACTGTCATTGTACAAAGAGGATAAATACCTGTGCTGTATATTAGTAGTAGTAACACCAAGACAGCAATTTTTTTGTTCTTTCATAACACCAGTTGTTATCACATAATTCCAAATAGATTAGTTTAAAAATGTCTTAGTGTGCCATAAAGACTACATGTATTTTAACCACCCTTGTCTGTTTCCAGCTACGTCTAAACACTGCACCTGTTATTATGCACTTCCCAGCCAAAGGCAAGCCTAAGCCCGCTGATTCTATGGACTTTGAGAGAGCTGGAATTCATGCCGAGGCTATTGCCAAATGGATCCAAGATAGAACTGATGTTCAGGTAAACAAATACAAATAAGCAAACTGTGGGTTTCATAAATACTAATGGTGTTACCACAGCAGTTGTCGATGGGTGGCAGTGATTGAATGTTGATTAAACAAACTGTATGATAATAACTATCGATTGGACGTTAAATATTCCAATTCACCATAATTTAATGCAACCAATTGATTGGTGTGATAACACCCTAATGTGAAATTGCAGTAACTTAGCACCATATCTAATATCTACCATGGTAATTGATCTTCCTGCCCTTATCCCATTTCACTTGGGGTCGGCGCAACACGTCTTCTAGACATGTTGCTTAAAGTTTTGGCTATGGTTTTATAGTCGGCCGCCTGCCTGACACTAACCCTCTTTGGGAAAGATTGTGATTTTTGACTGCCTGGTTAGTATTTTTTTTTGAAAACACACATACTCGTTAGGCTTGTTCCATATAGTGGTGTATACAAAAGTGGTATAGACCGAAAAATTGAGTAACATGTATTAAAATTATGCACGGCACAATGCGCGCTCACTATACCATTGAATTGAAGACGCGCTAAGAATTCTTAGAAGAAATATACAATATTTCACATTTTATTCCACAGATCAGAGTATTCCGTCCACCAAACTACTCGGGAGCAGTGGCATTCTTTATGCTGTTCATCTTAGTGGCTGGTTTCCTGTACCTTCGGCGGAACAACCTCGAGTTCCTTTACAACAAGCAGATGTGGGCGGTGGCCGCCGTCTTCTTCTGCTTCGCTCTGGTCTCCGGACAGATGTGGAACCACATTAGAGGCCCACCCTTCTTCCATAGAACTAAGAATGGACCGGTGTATATCAATGGAGGCTCACATGGACAGTTTGTTTTGGAGAGCTACATTGTAGCAATTTTGAGTATCCTTTACAAAAAATGATTTTGTTAGTTTTGCCAAGATGCTATTGAGGTTTCCGTTACGAGTCTTAAGAGAGTAACAGTTACATAGAGGACTCGCATATATTGCCAGCGCCAATGACCATTGTGCGCGATGTGTCGCGGGTTCAAACCCCACATAGAGAAATTATTTGTGTGATTATTCTTAGTCTAGGTGTCTTTGTGCATGTTATTCTAATGTTTGTATAGCCCCCGTGATACAATCGGCAGGGTCGCCAGTCGTTGGAATTGCGAATCCTAAAGAAGTGATCAGAATTTGACCGCAGGGCAATAGCCGCATGCCGCTGCTATAAAAAACAACCGTGTAAATCCTCTTTACAAATTCTCTTTTTTATCTACCAACTAGCATAAATACAAATCTGATAATATCCTGAGCGTGACACAGATGGCGCTGTAGTAGTTGGCATGATCCTTATGATCGAGGCGGCCGGCGGCGTGAAGAACTCAGAAGCGGTGCGATCGCAAGCTGAGGGCAAGCGACGCAGGTTCCAGTCGATAGTCGGACTTATATTAGTCTGCGTTTTCTTCTCCCTGCTACTGTCCGTGTTCAGGGCTAAGACGCAGGGATATCCTTATAGGTAAGTGTTTAAAGCATTAAAAAAACAAAATTAAAAAGGCTTTTATTTCGAGTAGGTCTTCTCAGGCACTTTAAAAAAAGTTAGTGACTCTAGTTGCGCGGAGAGAAAATGTCATTGATTGTCATTTGTTTAGAATTGAAGACAGCGTTTGGATTCGTCACGACGATGCTTCAATTTGTTTTGAGAGACGATGTTAGGTTTAATGACTAGATACTCAAAGATCTTACTGACTTTTGAAATTGTTTTAAGAGTAAATAAGTATGTATTAGAAGAGTAGTTTTGCCGGTATGACTACCCATAGTAAGTGTACTATGGTAGTTCCGCGAAAGGAATAGCGGGAGTTACCACTAGACGATATATTTAGCTATTATTGAAAGCGGCCTCTAGAAGTGTTACATACTTAGTTCTAGTTAGGTAACGTGCTCACAAAATATCAAATATTATTTTCTTCTCCACAGCTTCCTATTCAAGTGAGAGGTGTCGAATAGTAGTTAGTAAGAAGACCGACGTGTGCGTGAGGGTTTAGTGTACGTGCAATTGTTTTACTAATAAATGAGTGTCTGTTATGTTCCTCAGTTGGTCAATAAACGTGTTTTTATTTATTATTTCGTGTTTATTTCATCGTCATCAGCCTGTTGCAGTCCACTGCTGGACATAGGCCTCTCCCAAGGTACACTACTGCGCCCGGTCTGCTGTTTTGTGTTTATTACTTTATTTCGATTAACATAAGAATATTCTCTAAGATCTTCGACTTTATTTTACGAAATATATTATTTTATTTGTTTAAGTTAAAGCGTGTATTTGAATGCCCATCTACTTATTCTTTAAAGTAATAACAATCAGGATTTAATAAAAATCATTGAGTAATAAAATACATCTATTAAATTCGATCCATAATATAGTTAGAACTTAAATGTTTGTTAAGATTATTTAGTATTTTCTTGTATGTAATTTACAAACAATAATTATATTAATAAAATAAATCATACACGTAGACTTTGAATATTAAATACCTAATACATGTTCTAATAAAGATCAAAATCTTTAAGGTTGCAACATTTAAAAGTTACAAACCAATAAATTAACACTTAATATTCTAATGCCAATATACAGGGTGACTTCGAAGTCGTGGGCAATATTTTAAACTAAGACACTATTAATGATACTAATTGCGTTAGGGCTATTTTTACGCAAA
Organism: Chrysodeixis includens; assembly: GCA_941860345.1. Lineage (NCBI taxonomy): Eukaryota > Metazoa > Arthropoda > Insecta > Lepidoptera > Noctuidae > Chrysodeixis > Chrysodeixis includens. The sequence continues at coordinate 1,250,902 of OW796099.1, read as the reverse complement.
AAAAAAGTAAGTAGTATCTCTAAGTTCCGCGCGGCCGTGGATGATGCGACGGCCGCGTTTAAATATTTTGATATCATTAGCATTATCAGATCAGTTTTTTTCTTTTCCAATAGTAATTTATTACGGTAGTATGTTTCTTATTATTTAAGTATACATTACATTTTTAATAACTAGGTAACTACCTACGTTATTATTTTTGTTTTAGATAAAAATAGCCCTAACGTAATTAGTATCATTAATAGTGTCTTGGTTTAAAATATTGCCCACGACTTTGAAGTCACCCTGTATATAAAGAAAATAAATTCTTCAGTCTTCTTAATTTAAACTAGGCGACATTACCTACAATAAGCGCGGAAAAACCGCGAATCTATTTGACGGGTATTTGTCAAATGTCTTCTTATACCATTCGTGCGCTGCGATCGCAGTTTGAGTCTGAAATAGAAGTTAAAATTATTAATAACATATTCAGATTTTAATCGAAATTAAAGCCTCTTTGAGATTTGCAAATTTTACAATACATCGCTGGATATGATAGTTTGGGAATGTAATGTATCTCGCACGTTCATTCTATATTTATCTAAAAAATAAGTCTTTAGTTTTTTTTTTTTTGGTAGGTACCTGTGTGTATTTGGAAACAGTAGTATTATGCACTACATTAACTGCTTGGTACTAAATCATGAAAATGAAATGAGCCATTCGTTGTATTACATAGGTACTACAGGAAAAATTAATGTGATTTATAACTTCCGATGCTTCTGTTACTTTGTTGTTTGATTGTGCAATTAATTAAGGAAATAAGCTTAATCTCAAAAGTTACGATAACGTGAATTCATACAAATGCCAAAATTGATTTATTGTGGTATACCAAAAAGGAAAGGGTGCGAAATCATCTTTCTTTGAATACTGCTTTTAAATTATTATTTTTTTAAATATGGTTAACAATAGCGCAAAATCAGTAAGTAGAACTAAGGAGGAGCCCTAGCAAATACGCACTGCGAGCCTGCCAACACCTCGTTAAGTATAATATTGCATTTGTCGAAGCGTGACTGTAAGTATACTACAAGGTGTAAAGTGACGTCTATTCTTCATAACTACAATATTGCTTTAAGTAGTCATAACCTCCGCAGTAAGAGGATCAAGATTTAAATATAAAAAAAAAGAAAACAAATATCCTCACCTGATTCCCAAGCACCCACAAATAAATACAGAAGAAAGTCTTCGTGGGAACCAGCATTAACAGAAGCGTATACATGACAATCTCACACATTCTGTGCGGGCTTGAAACATATTCAAACAATCTTCCATTCGGTATCTTGTGTTCTTCTGTCACCACTTGGCCAGACTTCTTGTCCTTGCGTAGGTTGGCAAAGATGACGTTGGTCCTGTATTGTTCGTACCACATGACAAGGAAGATTATGGAACATGGTACAGCTAGGATAGTTGTGCGTAAGTCGTTCCATACTATGCTGTTACGGTTTTGGTGACCTGAAATTTTAGAGTTGAAAACTGTTTAATAAGGTTTAAAAGGTAGGTATAAATACTGTTTCTAATAAAAGAAGTTTATTTGGTCTATGTAGGAGTTTTTTAAGACATGTATTTAACCAGTATTTTGGGATTTACGTCTTGAAATATGTTTTAGGAAATGTCAAACATTCTTAACAAACCATTCAAAAAATGATTAGTAGCTTGAATTTCCTGTTTTAGATTATAATTTTCCTCATAATATTGAAGACAACGAACGGGTATCTTATTCGCGATATATTTCGATATTTCTTTTTTTTTCTCATAAATTTGAGGACCACTATCTCGTTCGACTATAAGAGGTTTTAGATATAATAAACAGTATGTAGACTATGTAGTCAAAAATGATCATAGATAATTGGTAGCATTATATCTTGAAACTTATGCCCCACTAATAAGCTTGTAATTTGATAAAATGTAAAAACTCACCACAAAACAGTGGTGCCTGTCCAACCACAGCGATAACACATGCAAAGTAGTGTATGATCCCGGCTAAGTAGTGACTCAAGTTCATCTTACTGGACTTGGCGAACACTTGCAGGTAATATGTCTCATAGAACCTCCTTATGCATTGTATTGTGAGTAGGGATAGTGCTACCAACGCTGCAGCTACCGACACTGGAACAAAAAGATGTTACTCTTTACTTCTATACTTTTTAAAGCTAGAATTTTACACATTAACCAGGCTGTGACAATGTAGTTCGGTAATGGGCTCCTTTTCCGCATGTGGCCTTTTTGTGCTTGTGGTGGGATGATATGGGTGCAGGTATTGGTGTGAAGTGGTTTAAGACAATTAAAGACAGCAGTCTGGAGCCCATTGGTCTCCAGACTGTTCTGTCTTTTAATTTACCTACTACCTAGCACTGGACGACACATAAGTAGTAAGTTACAAAAATTAAGTGAGGCAAAAAGGAAAGACCTGGCTTGCTAAGTGGGACATATTATTCTAATAGATAACATAAAAATTAACGTGTATTTCCTTTACTTTATGTAAGTAGAAGCAATCAACATCAAACAACAGAATATATTTGAGTAAACTTCCTATTTAAATCTCGCAAAAGTTTTTGATATTGGCCTACTTAAAAATACCAAAACTGTGATATTTAATGAGTCATCAAAGAATATTCAAATCTGAATAAACTAAGTGTAAATACTATTGTATAAGAGGGTCAATAAGTTCATGCAAATTAAATTTATTGAATAAAAATAATGAGACGGTGATAAATCAGGTTTTTGTTAGCATTACTAGATGGGATTTTCTTAAATATTATTTTGCATTTCAAACAATACTGGTTTTAAGAATAGAATATCTTTATTTGCAGGAACATGGTACAGGAAAGTTGTTATAGAAAATGTAGTTCCATAATATTCTGCTGATTCTGGCGTACAAATATTTGAGTAAAATATTATAAGCTATTAACTATTAATAAAACAAATATTAAAGGTATATTCCAAATAGACATAAAGATGTTTGTCTGCAAATAGATGAAACTAATAGCATCGGACTAGTGCGGAGTATCAATCATTAATTTTAAACATTTTAATTGAGTGGTTAACAAAATTTGGACTAAGTTTAGTTCTTTATAAAAGGATAGGTAGTAAATTGTTAGTATACAGTTAAAATAAAGTTTCCTACACAAAACAGATTAATTTATCTACATCAAAGAGAAGAGGGAATATCTCTTGACCACTTGTATCTTTTCTAAAGTGGCTTTTAAACACTCTTTCTTTACAAAAGCTTTATGCAATACCTCTGTACTATCTATAAACAATAAGTGCTTCTGTCCTTGTTCAATCAAACCCATTGAATACAAATGTTTTAGAGTGTGGGTGGTGCATGCTAAGCGGTACACTCTTATGAAACATTTAAAATTACATCTTTAAATACTTTATGATTGAAATATTTCAGTAACTGGTAATATATGGTAGTGGTTTTAGTATTTATGTTTGTATTTACAGTATTATTATTATTTAAATACTAGACCTTACAAAATAAATTATTCTTTTCCCTGCAGCAGAAAAATAATGGTATAAATAACATTTTGGAGACAACATTGATTTACAGAGTTATGACCATATTATAAATAAGAATATGATGCAATGAGTTTAGACATAAATGAAATTGACTATTATTAATTCATACCTAAATTGTTTAAGTGTAAATATACACATTAACAGTTACAGTTAACTCTATTAATAGATGTAAAAGTGTGTCAGGCTTATTAAACTAACCACGGTTCACTTTCAAATCTGTAGACATATCTAGAATATGTTTACAGACATAGGATAACTTAACTGTGACTGAGTGATACAGTAGTTTTAAATTAATCAAAGTAATAATAGATCTTAAGCCCACTCACCTGATGGCTCATTTTCCTGTAGCAGCAACTTCAACATAAAGTGAACGGGATAACTTACGGACACCTCAAAGAAATACACCACAAACATGTAAAACAAAGTCAAACTACTGAAAAGTGACGAAAATAAATAGAAATGTCTATAGTACGCCTTCGGGAGCTCAATAGCTTGCAGGAAATTTGCTTCCGTGCCTTGGTAAGCGAAGCTCCCATATCGGTATCCCTTAATAATGAACGCTGGCACATATTTCTCGTAATTATTTATGATAACACCGGTAAATGTTACAGCGAACGCCAAGCTCAGGAAAATAAAATCAAGTATATTAACTTCTAGGTCGTCCATGATGGTGCGTGTTCTATAAGGTAGTGAGCGCTACGTGTTGTGATTGTAAACAGTTCTGAGACACCAATAAGATCTAACGGGACTTTGAAACATTTTTACTTTCGTCCTACATTCACAAAGTAAACTCCGCCTTGATTCGTTCACATGTTTTTGACAGATGGGTTTGATGAGTTGCCATCCGTAAACTTTTAAGTCCCATAGTTTTGTTACTGCAAATTATTAAAAAAAATGCATTATTTATCATTGTTATACCAATCATTGTAATAATGAAACCACTGAAACTCATGTTTTGTGGATAACAAACATGTAAAATATTTATGAATTATGAATAGAGATTACGTACCTTTATTATGCTTCGACCATGCATCATTTACGGTAAATGTTTTTTTACACACTCTTTTGGAAATTTCAGAAAGTAGCAACATTAATTTGTCATAACAAAGTGATGTCAAGAGTTTACTATACTTAAAACCAAGTCTTTTAAGATGTCATAAAATTAATAGGAATAAATTAAAAGTTACCGCGATTCACCTGACCTTAGACAAAAGACAAATTCAAAAACATTCAAATAAAAAAAAAACACTTGCAAATTTAAATGCTAGAAGTTCAAGATCAAGTTCAAATACAAATTTAAATTCAATTCAATTCTTTATTACGTTATAATTGTTTATAGGATTATAACAATAAAAGTTTTCTTTCAATATCTTTAGCTTCTTCCTAAGTAATTTCTGTAATTCAGTAACTTAGGCCCTACGTAGCCTAACCCCAATAAGGTTATAGCTGTACTAAGTGCTTATAGGTACCTACTGAAATGAAGACGTAGCTACATAAAACCGGCCTAATGATTAGTAGGCAGATTGTGTTCTAACCCGTCAATGTTTACAAAATAATGTTACAACGTAGATACTTAGTTACAGATTCGCCATCATCATGAACCTTGAATAACCCACAATTGGACTTAGGCCTACTTTTGTTTATGCCATTCTCCTCTGTCTCTTGCCCTTTGCATCCTATTCCTGCTATCTTTTTTCTGTTTTCCACCCATCTCTTTCTCGATCTACCATCATCACGAATTGTGATGCCCAGCTCCAGTTAAGTTTCGTTACTCTTCTTACAACGTTATCTACTTTAGTACGGCGTCGTATTTCCGAGTTCCGGATACGGTCTTGCAATTTGATACCGAGTATGGCTTGTTCAATGTCTCGGCACTGTAGGTTATTGTAATATCACCTTCACCTACATTTAAATCTTACCCAAGAATTAAAACTTACCAATCTAGGACTTAAGTTTTATAAAGAAATAATTAACAATCGGCATTACTAAATACTTAATTTCCACGATAATTATAATCAATTACAATAATGACACTGTAAATAAAAGAAACAGAAGACGCCGCAACCACATTATTACAACAAAATATAATATGACAAGAACTATTCTAACAAGATCTCCCTGGTAAACAAAGGAAAGAGATGACGTCACAGTCCTTTATTATATTTATATTATTATAAAATAATCCCAGTACCCATGTCATCCGAAAAGAAAAGTAAAGATTACGTTTGTAGTACACCTGTCTCGTCACATACGTTGGGTTTGACAGCATTTTATTGGATCCCTGATTTCCTATTCAATAAGTTTTTGGGTTTACATTACCGTGTGAGTTGGCCCGTGAAATGTTTCGGCCGGGATAATAGTCTGCGGGGGCATGTGACTAACTCAGTTATAATGATGGCTTATTATAATTTCTAAAGTTGGGATTTGTTTGAAATTGTCAGTTCAATTTAAATGTTTTGATTTGTTTGGAGGTATTTATGTTATTCTGTTGTGACTCTGGTAAACAAATTGCATGCTGTTTATGTTCTGTGTATATTTACCTAGTTTTATATTTAGTATCTATACAGTAAAAAACGGGTTAAATAAGGATTTAGGTTCTAATTGAGACTAGGTCTTTCTCTAAATTATTTATCTAACTCATCATCTTCCTGCCCTTATCCCATTTTACTTGGGGTCGGCGCAACATGTTTTTTTTTTTATAAACATGTTGCTAATGGATATGGCTATGGTTTTATAGTCGGCCGCCTGCCTGACACTAACCCTCTTTGGGAATGCGATTGTTGGTGGTTTACCCGCCACCATTCGGGTGACCCAAGGTGCTTGGTACAGTGCACTGGGTCTTAAGGTCCATTAGTCGCCTTTTACGACACCCAGTGGAGGATATGGGGTGGCGCTATTCTTTATATCCGGACACCACACGGATGTCCGGACACCACACGGATAAATTATTTATCTAACTATTATACCAATTTAAATACGTAATTTGGTACACGCAACAAAATTCTCTTAATTTTAGTTATACATAGTTGTAAAATAACCTGCAGTTACCGGCAAACCACAATCGACCAAAAAGTTCGACTGCCAAATCCTGAAAACGCCATTATCTCAACAAAAAACTATTGTCCGCAAAGGTTGTGGCTTGCGGCGTTTGCAAAGAAAAAAAGTAAAAGCATTGTTCCTATTGGTTGCAATTGTCCCTGTAGTGCGGTCACAGCGGAGAAACAATCCATAATCGATCCTTCCTAATCGATACCACTCGAATAGTTCAATTATCGGCAACTATTAATCATTTCCGTCTCTTTCGGGCGCGGAAATCTTTTCACTAACAACAATGAGCACTCATCACAAATGGGAGTGGGCCATTGTCTCCCGCCTCTGCCGTCGACGTGTACCGATAATTAATTAATAATTAAGGGCCACTCCATTATCCTTTAATTAACGAGTTTCATTTCTTTAATGTTTCGGACCATTGTGATGTATGAGAAAATTCCAGTGTTTTGGTGCGGGACAAAGGACATAATCTTTAAAAATGGGATTGTAGTGTTGTTATGGAACAGCGACTTATGTTTTTTCGTGATTAATTAATTCTAATTATTTTTGGGGCTAGACTGAATTTATTGTGGTTCATTGCTAACATTTCTTTGTCACAAAAAAAGTTTTACAGTTCATTTTACAGTTCGGAAACTTGTTTTTACCTCGGTGGCTGGGTGCTTAGATTACTTACCTACTCTGACATTCCATGCCCAGATATAAAATAAGTAAAACTCAATGCAATGTCTTGTTTAAATATCGAACCCGAAAACTAAAGGACAGCAGACCAATTACATGGTTACAGTTCCAAAAGGATCGTAATTTCTTTAGTTATATAAATACATTATGATTAATACTATTCAAGCATGAATAATCTGTAAACCATCATATGTCTCAACCGGTGGGTTAAACCAATATTCATATTCATATTCATATTATTTATTTGCATTCCACAATGTATAGAGTAGGTGTTACAATTTGGCTTAGAGCTAGGTACAATTGTAGACCCTGTAGGGCACAGCAAAATAAAATTAAACTTAAAATAAAATTAAACTTACAGCTAAAGTAAAAACTATTAAATCTATAGAAAAAAAAAATATTTCACCGTTCACATTTTAACTTTTAATCAAAAGATTAAAAGTTCAAGAGGCAATGCGTTTGAATTTCTCTTTGTGTCGGCGTAGCATTTTATTGCCGACTTCAGTATAAATATACTACTCCCCGAACAATTTTCATGTAACAGCTGACATACTGCACTACAGCGAGAAACGGGCGAACATTGAAGCGGGCGAAAATGTGAAAAGAACCGCACAAAGTGTTCTATCTAATACACATCAAACGTTACTGCCAATGTAAGCACGAACCATTGAAATTAGTACACGACTCCCGAGAGAATGGAAACACAATTTCCATTGAAACGCTTCACGCCAATACCTGGCAGTTCCAGTTTTCTTCGTCCGCTTTTGTCCGTCTGTACAAAGCAGAAAATACAGAGAACCCAATCAGGGATCTGTCTAAACGTCCGACGATCGGACGGGCGAGGGGTTAACGCAACGAATTTTGAAATATCCCTAAATGTTGGTACTATTTTCTTTTGGGTTTAATAAATGGTAATGTATTTTGTCGCCGATTCGGGGAATAAACTGATTATTTTTAGTTTTATTATGAAAGATGTAGAGGTAAATAAAATATCTTACTTGTTAATAATTACATTCATTATTCTATTTTAAATTTACTTGAGTATTTCTATTTTTCAAGAATAAGTTAGGTTCTATGTCTATCCAGTTAAGAGTTTTATGCACGACATACTTATAAAAGGCAACCGCATATTTTCCAATATTTATTAACGCAAGAAAATAAAAAAAGTCCTTTTTCCTCAGACATTCTTAATCCTGGTAACACCAAACCGAGGCTTATTGCTGTGTAAGTAACCGTTTCTTTTTCACGCCATTTTTGCTCCGGCGCCAATCGGACAGCTCTTTAGACAGTCCCAATCGATTTCATTCATGCAAATTGACTGTACGGTCGTGGTTTGAATCGATTACAATGCGTTATTGAAATTTAATTGTGTAAGCACGGGAGGGTTTTACAAAGCACGGCCAGTACATTACTCACCAAATAGGTTTTTCAGTAAATTCGATTCGACATTCAAATTTCAAGTGAATGATTGAATTTTTTCGAAAATTTAGATCTGTCACAAACAGACATAGACTAAATAATTTGTAAAAAAAAATAAAATTCACTTTATAGTGTTGGGAACTACACTAGGTCTGTGGCTGGAATCGACACATTGAAAATGTAATATTCTTTCTTTCTTAGATTATTAGTTTTTTTTACATTATTTTATTCGATATATTATTGTCAAGTTTAGGCTAAAGTTTTAACCAGTAGGCTGGTATGCACTTACTTCGAGGTCGTTTGGTTCCTTTATAGCACAATCATTTGTAAGATCACAAAATGCTCCGTCTTAATCTAGCTAGATTTTCATTGTGCATATTATTATGAATTTAATGATTGTGAAAGCATCACTGTAGAAAGCTTAGACTTCTTAGTGCAGGAGTCATAAAAGGCAAGATTCGGCTCTTACTTCGAACATTATTTCACTTCATTATAAGCCTGTATTTGACAGTGTATTTAAAGTTATTATAGCTTTGCATAGTGGAAAGGCATTAAAGGTTTTACCCCCGAGCAATTTGGCCACCTACAGACACATGCAAAAAGTTAAATTGTATATTTTCGTAAAACAATTGTCTTTTTCTGAAAAATGTGACACTTACTGTTTACTACGAATACAATTTACTATTTTAATTGTAAGTAATTAAAACACAATTAAGAAGAATAATTCTTTTGTATTTTACTCTTTGTTTGTCTTTTGCACGTGACTGTACCAGATTTTTAAAAAAATTCTCGCATTTTAAAGGTTATTTTCATTGCTTTGTTTTTTTATTTTATTTTATTCGAGGCACGGGTCATTTCAGCCTATAATTGTTTTTTTAACATATTTTGAAATTGTATGTTGTTTTAAAGTTATTGTTTTTTTTTCATAGTTGACATTTAAAATATGCAACTGAATAAAGAAAACGAAGCACAAAATATTATTGATGACTAAAGAAACCTCCTTCTTTTTGAAGTCGGTTAAAAACTCGTTTAAAAAAAAGAAAGAAACAAAACAATATTTTAATATCTTTAGATCGTTCGAGTATATCTGAGTTTAAAGACTTTAGCTATAAAAATGGATGTGTCTGAGAAAACGAATGTGTATTTTCCCGTGCCCTGTCTACCTCGTAAGTGATAAAAGTGTGAATGTATCTAACATTTTCTCCCAACTTCACCATTACTTACATGTATCGTAAAAGGAACAAGTAACTTAGTGTGCAGTTAGGAATATGCCATACATAGAGCTGTACGATACTGGTCGATTTTATTCACCGACTTCGTTCGGTTCATTTCGGGTCGGTGTAATATCTTTCTTTAATTAATCCGTACTACGCAATTTAATTTCCACTACTTTCTTACTTCTTTCAAAAAATCTTAAACCTTATTTTCTTGCTCTGTCTGTCTGTCTTTATTTCTTCAAGGTAAGTAAGTATTTAATAAGCTAAGCCCCACAAAACCATAGGTTTGACTGTCTATTATTACGTTAAAAAAATCAGCCCTGTTTCTAACGAACACAGTAACAAGTTAAGGCCCGGTAGATAAGTTTATACGACATATTAATAATCAAAGGTTTATACGTATATTGCGGTACCAATACTTACCTATTAAAAAGTCGCAGTCAAAGTTAACATCGCATCGCATTCTCTACACAGAATCCCAACCGCGCTCTAGGGACGCGAAAAACCTTTACGGCAACTTAACAACTAAAACAACTCTGTTACCGTGGTTTCGCCCAACTTCTTATTTTAACCGAATCGAAGGAATAGTCCCGCGGGCCGCGCTTCCTTAAACTATGTAACTACGAGGAAATCATAAGTAGTTTATTAACTCAGCGAACACTTATTGTCAGTTTTACTTGGAAAGTTTCATCTAGAAAAGTCTAAATTTCACCCCTATTTGTTCCCGAGGGCCTCTCGTGGAGTATACTTTCTGAATTTACAGGAAATCAAAAGCAACTTTTATACGTTTATGTTTGTTTGCAATATTCTATGAAACGGTATTTCAAATGACGTACATTATGTAACGTATAATAAGTGATATAGATCGTTATTTTTGCCACGGCCATTAAAGATTTGAATATATAAAGTTACATTTTGCATTGTTTTGTGTATGTTTAGGGGTGTACATAGCTAATAGTAATCATATCACAATAAGTACATTAAGTGATTTACATAATGGCGGTACGTAAACAGCTGACAGCGAATAGGCAATGACATTATATCATTCAGCCTTAGATGTCAAACATTCTGCCAATTCAAAGTCCGTCAATCTTTTCAAAGGTGGCAATGTTTTTATTTGCCTGTAAAATAAAACTTAAATAACATTAAAATGTAATAACATTTTGAATATTTTATTGTGGACATCATTACAGCTGCTGTGTCTGTTATCATGTCATGTCGGCTGTCAACTGGCCGGCGCCGCCGGACACGGGCTCACAATATAATTGCGTCGCCTTTCCGCGTGCCGACTACGGTTTTCATGTAGATCTCTGACCGCTTTGTGAAGACATTATGTTTATAAAATTAGTGTATATAAATTAGTACATAATAATAGGTTTTTTATCCACTTTATGGTTTGTGTTTGAATTAAGGTAAACAAAAGGATAGTTGAGCGTTGAATAATGAGAATTATGAAAAAGGTAAAATCAAAATCAAAAGGTTTTTATTTCGAGTAGGCCTTTTCAGGCGCTTTACACACAAAACGTTACTGATTCTAGTTGCGCGTTTGACGTATTAATAATTCTATATCTTCTAATAGACTTTTCTCCTCGATACCAGAAAGAACTTACTTGTAAGGCAGTGAACAGATAATCTGAAACTTCCTTTGCCTTCAACGAAACCCTAAAGCCCTATATATATATTTATTATTACATATATCCATCGAGGCACTGATTGCCAGCCAGAGTGAGCAACAAAAAGAAGCCAAACTTTTTCTCACAACAACCGGAGTTCGCTGCGAACAGAAAAGATGCATTAAAATTCACTTTAGACTTAACTTACTAATGAAACGTTTCTTTAGATTAATGGTGCTCTTTTTGTATAACAATAAGGCTGAACGATGGATTAAATAAGGCTGAATATTATGATGTACCAAAGAAAAAAGTGATACTAACAGCATAATCCTACAAACATTTTATAAATGTGTGTAAATGGCAAGTTATGTAAGGAATTTAATCCTTGTATCGCGTGAAGTTACACAGACATTCAAATTCACATGCACAAAGACACCCAGACCCAGAACAAGCATTTGTAAAACGCACAATTTCTCATTCATCCAGCACCCACTTAATTTTAAAATACATGTATGAAGCTAATACAACTCCAGATGCCATTAATGACAAAAATCGGAACCGAGCAATCGGACTCGAAAAACGGAGACCATAATATGTTGATCGTCTCAAAATGTTCTTTATCAAACCAATATAGTTATACCTCTGCCAGTTTCCCGAGAGGCTTATCAGAGCTTTGCATTTAGCAAACACTGCCGAAGTTAAATTACTGTTAGCAATTGTTTAGGACCCTATATGACCAAGGTCGGGTGACGATATCGAGACCTCATTAGGAAGATAGCATTTGATGTTGTTGTCATAGTTTATACGAAGTTCTATAAGCAATTTAGTGTAATTAGAGCAGTAAAGAGGATTACGCAAAAAGTTTCATTGATTTACTCTATGTAAATGATTGTTTTGTGGAAGTAAGGTATACAGCACAGCGTTGAGTGGCATTATTTGAGCGGAAACTCGCCGAATAACAGCAATAATTATTTTGGCCCTCTTTATCTTCCATAGTTCGAGTCCCGCCTTTTAAATTCAGTAGTAAATAAACTGCCTTTTTCTAAATCTGAGCATAAATTCTAAAAATAGTATTAGTATCAAAAATAAAGTAAACCGTCACTAAAAAGAAGGTCTTAAGAGAAAAATCTCATCATTCAAACGCTATTAGCTTACGAACAAAAAAAGACCTTAATCCCTAATATATTTTTCAATTCATTCGGAACGAAACCTAACTGACTTCAATCACTGGTTTCCGTGAGCTGAAATCGATACCAGTAATCAGACATTAGACCGGTAAATCCTCAGATTGTACTGGATTCGGAAAATGAAGGCTAGACGCGGAATCCTTTTCATAAATGGCTCTTTGTTCACAGTTTAGTTTAGAAAATGAAATATTAAAACTACATAAATGTATCATCGATTTGCCGAAAAATAAATCTCAATAAGTTTTTAGACTCTGTATCTTGTTTATTTATCAACTTTTCAACAGATGAGCTTAAATGTGAGTAGAAAATTATTGTAAAACAATGTTCGAATTTGTAGTGTGTTTTTTATGGTAACAAGGCCGTTGACAAGTCACATTTCTCCTCACACTAACGCTGATTGAATCGCTCAAATGTATGAAACTGACAAGTCAGAGTCATTTAACGGAAAGAAATGTCATTACCATACATTTTAAATTTTCAGTTGATTACGCTTGTCAGATGTAATATTTTCCAGGTCTGCTTCAAGACTAAGAACTATATTTAAAATGGTTTGAAACTTTTAAAATAAAATTCCCAAACTTGTATCTCTGACAATAAGTTACTGTGACAATGTGCTGTATAATATCACCCTGTGGCCCCGTAAATAAGACGTCGTTGGTGAGGTGTGAAGAAAAATATACGGAACCATCCCTGGAGAACCATTAATGAATTAGACTGTATGGCGAGACCCGTAAATATAGTCCTTGTGAAAACATCGTTAATGTCCTGTTGGGTACGATTTGACCATGTTCAGTCATGAGCAAATACATGTATAAACGTCTACATGATGAAACAATTGAAGTTTAAGTCCTAGTCAAATGATTGATGAAATCGTGAAATTTTCTTTCCCTTTAAATAGTTTATGTTGAGCTTACAATATGGTGTCGTGGTGGCCTTGCGGGATTATGTCGCACACCCAGGGAAACAAAGGAATAAGACGAAAACACTAACTTTACAGGAGAGTAAAAAAGCAGTTTAACCAGGTACATCTGTTATATTTTTGATGCTATGATATTTTGTTATATGCCAAAAAAAGTAAAAAAATCAAGCTTTTTGTTTATTACATTAGAAATATCTCAAATTAAAGAATAAACAATTTAATTGTACTGAAACAAAAACATGCATTCTCATTTATATTAATCACTAGCTGCTGCCCGCGACTTTGTCTGCGTGGTATTCAAGGTGTGTAGTGCTGTACAAAAAATAAAGCTAAATAATGTTTAATGCCAGCTCCCTAATCCAGTTCCGTTCCAAGCTAATTTCGTAACTTCCTAATCCTAACCTCTAGTCTTACAAACATATTTGACTGTTAGTTAATACTGCTAGTTTTTTGCTGTGGCCCCTATCTTGCACTGATTTGACAATTGGGATTGAAGGACTTGAAAAGGGGCGATAGCAAAGAACTGACTCTCTTTGTGCCGGACTCTTACTGGCTAAACCTGTGCTTCTCCGTATCCTATTGTCGGGGGCCACGGGAACGTTTTCGCAATCTAGCGCAAGCCCCGACAGGAGAGCTCTTTTTAAAGGCAGCTTCTTCCTTAACGTGGAGCCAGCTTTCGCCAGCCCTTATTAAAAGGCGCGCGGAAGCACCGCGCAAACCGTCTTTGCCTTTACCCAGTACAGTAGACTGCCCCGAGACTACTACCGTAGGCCTAGTTAGGTTAGGTTTGGTTTTTAGTTAGGTTAGGTTAGGTTTGGTTTATAGTTAGGTAAGGTTAGGTTTGGTTTTTAGTTAGGTAAGGTTAGGTTTGGTTTTTAGTTAGGTAAGGTTAGGTTTGGTTTTTAGTTAGGTAAGGTTAGGTTTGGTTTTTAGTTAGGTTAGGTTTGGTTTGGTTTTTAGTTAGGTTAGGTTAGGTTTGGTTTTTAGTTAGGTTAGGTTAGGTTCGGTTTTTAGTTAGGTTAGTTTAGGTTTGGTTTTTAGTTAGGTTAGGTTAGGTTTGGTTTTTAGTTAGGTAAGGTTAGGTTTGGTTTTTAGCTAGGTTAGGTTAGGTTTGATTTTTAGTTAGGTTAGGTTAGGTTTGGTTTTTAGTTAGGTTAGGTTAGGTTTGGATTTTAGTTAGGTTAGGTTAGGTTTGGTTTTTAGTAAGGTTAGGTTAGGTTCGGTTTTTAGTTAGGTTAGGTTAGGTTTGGTTTTTAGTTAGGTTAGGTTAGGTTTGGTTTTTAGTTAGGTTAGGTTAGGTTCGGTTTTTAGTTAGGTTAGGTTAGGTTCGGTTTTTAGTTAGGTTAGGTTAGGTTTGGTTTTTAGTTAACCAAACCTAACCTTACCTAACTAAAAACCAAACCTAACCAAACCTAACTAAAAACCAAACCTAACCTAACTTAACTAAAAACCGAACCTAACCTAACCTAACTAAAAACCGAACCTAACCAAACCTAACCTAACCTAACTAAAAACCAAACCTAACCTAACCTAACTAAAAACCAAACCTAACCTAACCTAACTAAAAACCGAACCTAAGCTAACCTAACTAAAAACCGAACCTAACCTAACCTAACTAAAAACCTAACCTAACCTAACCTAACTAAAAACCAAACCTAACCTAACCTAACTAAAAACCGAACCTAACCTAACCTAACTAAAAACCGAACCTAACCAAACCTAACTAAAATCCAAACCTAACCTAACCTAACTAAAAACCTAACCTAACCTAACTAAAAACCAAACCTAACCCAACCTAGCTAAAAACCAAACCTAACCTTACCTAACTAAAAACCAAACCTAACCTAACCTAACTAAAAACCGAACCTAACCTAACCTAACTAAAAACCAAACCTAACCTAACCTAGCTAAAAACCAAACCTAACCTAACTAAAAACCGAACCCTAACCTAACCTAACTAAAAACCGAACCTAACCTAACCTAGCTAAAAAACCAAAACTAACCTAACCTAACTAAAAACCGAACCTAACCTAACCTAACTAAAAAACCAAACCTAACCTAACCTAACTAAAAACCGAACCTAACCTAACCTAACTAAAAACCGAACCTAACCTAACCCTAACTGAAAACCGAACCTAACCTAACTAAAAACAAGGAATACGGCACTTTTTGTTTAACTATTTCTGAGCGTGATAGGATGTAATCAGTATTATTTTAGGAAATTGCTTTTTTTATTAAGTATGAAATAGCATAATAGGGATTACATTTATTAAATATTTGTATTATCAAATGAAACAACAGCTTTAGTACGTACGTATTTTCTTATAATTTTACGTGCGTATGCTGGTTTATCGACTTCTTTAATTAATAAAATAATTTAATTTTAGAACGTCAAAAAAAACTTTTTTTGTTATAAAATTCTAATTTTACGTCAAAAATTCACGAAAAAAATGTAAATGTATGTAAAAATTACTATAATTATGTATTTTTACTTGTACTATTCAAATATGCAATAAAAAAAATGGACGTATCTGTACTTACGCCTTTGTGGTTCTGGGGGTGCGATGTGTGGATTTATATGCATGAAGTGCAAGTTTGATCCCCAGCACAGGCAAGTAGTGGTAGATCATTAGTTTAGTTCTTCTCCTCCTTAGTCCTTCTTTTTCCCAAGCTATGTGGCAGTTCACAGCCAGATCTTTTGATTTAGCTGAGTACCGAATTCTACTTGGAATGCTTTCTTATCTGCTCTCTAAAACTAATTTTATTACGTATCATAATATACCACAGTTCTGAATGAGTTCATCAATAGTAAATTGAGAGTATTTAATGAAGAATGCATGATTGTTGTAAGTTTTTATTATTTGAATATAAAAAGGTATGAAAAGACTCCAACCCTTTTACATTAGTTTTCATTTATCATTCATAACGTACAGTACCCGGCGTAAAAACACATTAAAAGAAAGAGCTTTATAAAGCCTTCCTCTGTCAAACAAATACTTTTGATATTTACTCAACAAAAGTTTTATAATAAAACTTACTGAATCATATCAGAGAAATTTTCCAAAACAAAAGGAAACTATAACACCTCCATATCTTAAAAAAATCGCAGGCGTAACTACAGCATACACTAACTTTTTTATGTCCCAAAGTCGATCTTTGATTTCAGCATACAGTCTAACACATGATGATAGGAACTACGAATTACAAAAATCAACCTTATGTCTTTAAGATAAAGATCTTGAGCAATATGAAAGTGGTCCTGTTGTAATGCGGTTAACTGTACGAGGCGTTGTCTGTATCTCGTATCTGAGTCCATATTTACATATTTTTTTTCGAACCCAACTTGGACCTTAAACTTTTTCGACACAAATTCGATTATTCCAAACGATATCTATGTTGTACTTCTGATATTTGTTTTTTAGACCACAATATTTTATTGTCTTTATCTTTTATTAAATTTTATATTTTCGGGTCTCCGATGTTTTCTTTGGCACAGATGTTGCTGATTTGATATTGAACGGGAAATCGGAATTACCATATTAACGTATTCCTCAAGTTGTTGATAAATGCCAAGTTAAAAACGGACCTTGTCGGAGTTTGAGCGTAGTTTTCAGTTGTTTATCAAAGGCCTTTTGAAAATCTTTTATAGAAATAAAGTGTTGCTTTATTTCATAAATATCCACGTCGGTGTGGTTGTATAGTTCTTGTATAATAGTAGCGGAACTTTATGTACTAGTCTGTAAATATGTGACAATACTGGGCAGTATCTACATACTCGTTATCCAATACCATTCATTAGCACAATTGTTACTTAGCAAAAACGTACCAATTCCATTAAAAACGTACCAAAATCGACATGGAACGAAAGTCGAAGTCACCCAAAAGTTCAGACAGTATAAATCAATATGATCTATTGAAATCCTCTTTAACAAATCAGGGACTAACTACCCATATTTAAAATTCGTTAGCGTTCAAAAGGCTTAAATCCGATTTAGTTTAGTAAGGTTGGCAGCCGCTCAAACGGGCTTCCGTGTGATTTAGAACGAAGCCAGCGTCTATGTTTGAACTTCACGGTTTGGATTTTAAAATGGCGGATATGATACGTTTGTTGAATGTTACTTTTTGGTGCAAGTAGACTATCTCTTAGTGAAGCTCCCAAGTGTGTTTCGATTTCAGAAATAATTTGTCTGAGATAAGTAGTTGCGTAGGCTCTCCTGTACTTTCTGTGGTCCATATGCACTTCAGTGAACTTAGAATTTTGATGACGAAAAAATACTGCTAATTAGTCAGTGGTGTCCGTTTATTTTAAGAGCTTAATTATTATGCATTTTCCAAATCGATTAGTTTTTCCTTAAAATTTGAAAATAGCATAAAGTATGTTGTTGTCACATTTCACTTCTTCGTAATTAAATCGCTGCTTCAAATATAACATAGGCACTAAGTAAGAAGCAGTTTCAGTGGCCCCGCACTAACATCGCGTAGATTCTTGGCGCTTACTTAGCATTGTCCAATAGTGAATGTTTGTTCAAATATTTGAGTTTGGGCTACAGTTTGAGGTGAAGTAAGACGCTATTGAATCAGATGACGTGGTATTTTGATTGTTTGAAGACAGTTTCTCGAGATATTCAGGGAAGTACGTGAAACTTGCACGTTTGTCGAGTTTTGCGAGGAAATCGTCTATCAGTGTTTGTGTAGTTTCAGTTTTATATTTGTCAAATTCGCTTTATTGGTCGTACATTATCGTCGTCGATGAAAGATTACATGTTTAACGAAAGAGAACTTTTCTTGTTAAGTGATTAACTCTTGTTTTACGACGTCAATTAATAAAAAGGTCTAACACAACATGTCTTTCAAAAGATATTATAACTGACCTACAAAAAACATGAATGAATACATCAACAACACATCTTATACTCCTAAAACCACGATAAGATAATCTTTAGGCCGAACCAGAGCTTACGATGAAACAAATTTAAGAAGGCTATTTGAAACAGAGCCAAAACTAAATTGTCTGATTAATTTTATGATAAAATTACAAACATAGCATGTAGGCTCCCTACATTCTCCTAAAGTCAAGCCTTTTGCTGAGGTACATATGTAAAGCTATATGAAAATGTAGGGTAGGGTGGCGTTCGTTAAAAATGTACGCTTTCAAATTGCCTGAGATTGCTTCTAGCTTTTTCTTTGCAGATTACTTAAAATATGTGAAATGATATGCATATTTATAAGGCTCGGAGCTTCCTGGGTTTTTGCCTGCCTTTGAACTAGGTTAGCCGCGTTTTAAACTATTGTGATTTGTAATTATATTATACTTAGAGTGAATATAGAATGGAATTCTATAGTTACAAATGTTACGATGTTCTTAGTTCGTTTTTATTGTAACGGTAAAGAGATACCTGTAAAAAAAAGTTGAAAATCGGGAATTTAGTTTGATATGAAACTAAACAATTATTTAATCTTAGCCACTTCAGAATACATTATGATTCAGTTGGAAAACTTTGGTCGAGTAATTGACCGAATATCAGTACAATAATTTTATTTCCTACTAGCTTTCCGCTCGCGGCTTCGCTCACGTGTAATTTGGGATTGTGGCGTTTTTAATGATCTCGACAGGACTTTCTTTCATAGGCTAAAAAATTGTTACAATTTGAATTATATTATACAGCTTGAGTTACTCAGGGATGATGTAGCTTTCTAATGGTGAATATTTGAAAACGATAAGTAGTTTTG